>CP125975.1:175682400-176932400 GCA_030063025.1 Avena longiglumis
CAAGTTGGAGGAGGATGCCTGAAGAAGAAACAACAGAGGGAGCCCAGGACCTTATTTTGATGGCGAGTTGCGGTCTTCCACCACACTGCAACTGTCTCTCTCCATGAGAGCTCTGCAGCGGAGAGAAGAGGGGCAGCATCAAGCTGACCTCGGTCCATTAGGACAAGCTTGAAGCACCATGAGCGAGCCTTATTCGGAGGGATGCAGGTGTGGTTCCAGTTCACCCACGCCACCGCATGCCACCGATGGGGTGCAATGAAGTGGAGGACGCACGAGGAGTGGTGAATCCGGCCGCCGGAGACCACCAACCTACCCTCAAACGGCACAAAGGCACAAAACAGAAAAACAAGATCTACCACTACTACAAACAGGAAAGGCCAACCACCTGCTCCGTCTCCATGCCGGTCGCCATGGCCACCGAAGGGGAGGGAGGAGAGGGGCGGCAGAGGAGGAAGAAGTTCGACTCTCAAGGGAGGGGTCGGGAAGGGTCAGGAGAGAGAGCTCAACGCGAGAGATCATAGGCAGCTGCTTGGAAGGGTGGTGTGGTGATATGCACCGACCGTCGCGGCACAGTCGCACCACCTGAAGCGAATGGGAGACGAGCAAGCCCAATAACATAAAGTGATCATGAGCGCTGAGGCATAGGCATGCATGCATTGACGAAGAAAAAACCAGCAAACCCTAAAATAAATGATGTTGTCCCCCAGACCATGGGATAGTCCGAGTCACCTTAGGCGCGTGCCCTGCTCTTTTTGTTGCCATGTTGTAGCGGGCCCCGTCTGTTAGACCCCACTTTTTTCCAACGACTCATCCTCTATCCCGTCTTCTCGGTCGATACCATAGTGCTCCCGCCGGCGAGCAGCACTGCTCCTCCCAGCACGTCGCCTAGGCTTCACCCCCACCGCATGCGCCTACTCCTCCATCGAAACGCCGCCCCTCTAGCTCCTCTACCGAAACGCCACCGTCGGGCTGGACTTTGCTACCGTTGGGATGAACTTCGTCGCCGCCACACTGCCATGGAGGTCCCACGCCGATGCACGCCTCCGAGCAGAGCTGCTAGCCCCTGAGCCTGGGGCAAGACGGTGATCCTCGACACTTATGCCATGGCCGCTGCCCCAGGGCTCCACGTCCACCTCAACTCCATGGTCCCCGATCCCCGTCCGACCCCCTCGCGTCGCGCCCAACTGATACGCCGCCCGCACAGCCCAGTCGTATGCCCGTGCCCAACCCTCCTTGGTTCTTCTCCGATGAGTCTGCTCCTCCTCCTCCGCATCTAGGCTACCGGCATCGAGGACGAGAGGCTTGCCTTTGCCTAGGCCTATTCCCATCTTGCTACCAAGCGGTTTTGGGCTTTGCTACATGAGGTCGATGGTTGGGCTGCAAAAGGCGTCGATGTCTTCTACATGTGGCATCGGAGTTTGCTACATGCGTTGGCGGCGGTGCTATGAGATCCCAGATTTTTCTAGGATGCACAACAATATAATTTTTTTGCTAAAAACCTTCTGCACTTTTGCTACAATAGTTTTGAGGTTTTGCTACAATTCTACAAAGTTTTTGCTACAAGGTGTCCGGCGATGTTTGCGGGCGAGAGACTTCGGTGATGTCTCCGACGAAGTTAGTTTTTTGCTACATTAGAAGAACTTTGTTGCTACAACTATCTTGTGGTTTTGCTACAACAGTGTCAACTTTTTGCTACAAGGTCTCCGACGAGAGTCACCAGCGAGTTTTTTCCGACGATGTCTTCGGCGAAGTCGGTTTTGCTATATTAGCACAACTTTTTGCTGCATGGTCTCCGGCGTAACGTTCTATTTTTTGGAATAACCTTTTTTTACTTCGAAAGCAAAAGCGAGGACATTTGTAGCAAAAATGAGTGTTTTGCAGCAAAACCGGGATTGAACCCTTTTTAGGGACACGTGGCAGCAGGGGAAGCAGGAGGATGGGAAGACTCCTATCTTCCGGAGGACGCCGAGCGCTCACCATTTTTTTTGGTGAAAACAGAAAAGTAAGCTGGTTGTAGCTCAAGAACAATACAACAGTCAATAGCCGGAAATCCAATTCGGCTCATGGGTGCAAATGAACCTTGACATGGATATACCCTACGGATGCATAACATTGGTATATACGGTCCAGCCCAAGGAAGGCTCACACAAGGACACGCATCCCATGAAGATTTCGAGTGGCCCAAGCCCATGGCGGATTCGACTCCTTGGAGGACAAGTCTAGATTAGATAGAATTTCAAAGGGTATCAACCCTAGTTTGTAACCGACTCGACCTATCCCGGGACCTGGCCTATCTTTATAAGGGTCAGGAGGGTACGACGAGAAACCTAGAACTCACCTCATACACACACCTCACGCCAGATTGCATATGTGCACCCCTGTAACCTTTGGTTCCGCCGTAATCAAGAGCAGACAAGCAGGAGTAGGGTTTTCCCTCCGGGGGCCTAAACTTGGGTAAACCTCGTGTCCCTGTGTTGCTTGTCTGTTAACCGTTCCACGACTTACAGCATCCTCATCTTCTCCAAACCCAAGTCCATAACAATGGGCATTGACGAGTCAAACCCTCGTCAATTGGTGACGTCTGTGGGAAACAGGGACACTGATCGTGCGGTCGTGATGGTCCCATCCGGAGCGATCTACGACTCTTCGGCGACAAAGATTCACCTCCTCTTTGGCTCCTTAGACTTCACCGTACACTCGTCGGCCACCCTGAAAGACTTCGAGTCCGTAGGCGATGGGCTCGAGATGCTGTTCGGAAGCTTCTGCCTCCAGGTGGGGCAAACCGGTACCCTCCGCCTCCTAGAGCAGGTGCCAGTCCCATCAATCAGGCCCGCTTCATGGATGCCGCCCATCGGCGCCCTATGTACGTTGACAATGGCGGGCGATTTGGGTGACAGCAGCAACTGCAATTCTGATCTGTGCGGTCCTCCTTCGGATGAAGGAACTTATGGTTCTAGATCTGTGAGCTGCGGTAGCAGCGACCCGCTCCATGAGCGCCACCTGTGCACCATCATCCATAGTGGCAACGTCAACAACGGAGCTGATCCACCACTGGATTCGGGCGCCACCCCCCACCCAATCCCCCTCCCAACCCTGAGGTTGAGAACGAGGGAAACAGAGGCAATCGCGCCCACAACCAGATCAACCTCAACGAGGAAGGATGGGAGGTCGCACGCGAGGCCGTGCGAGGCAATAAAATCCTACCCGTGGATGCCTCTCGTGACTTGCTGATGGCCTACTACTTGCTCCTGATCGAGGAGCACAATCGACAGGTCAAGCCGCAGGACGAGCTTGAAAAGCGCAGGCAAGCAGCCGCAGAGTCAAGCGCGCGGAGAGCTGCGCTCTCTGCTGTTAGTGGATCCACTTCACAAGGGAACAACGCCAACAAGTATTGCTCCCACTTGGAGCGCATGGACTCCACCGCGCGACGCGAGGTCACTAAGGCACTCGACACGTCCTTCATGATGATGGACTCATAAGGCAACATCATGCCAAAAACGCCGCAGGCTGTGATCATGGCAGCCACCACCTATCTTGCATCCAGCCCGCCACCGACACGGGACCCAAAAATCGCGTGCACAAATATGCGCTAGTAGACCTCGGACTCGTCGGAGCTGTTCTCCACGATGAAACTCCCGTGGAGCCGAAGAAGAAAGCCGCGGTCAAGTTCACTCGAAGCCGCATGCCCTCATTCGAGGAGGAGGAGCACGACCTGCCTCGACGCTTTCGGAGCCCACGACGCTGCAGCAGCAACTATGATGCTCGTAGCGAGCTCACCCAGTGCAAGATCGACAAATCACGTGCTAAACGTGCATGCTCAACTGAGTCCGAGGAGGAAGATGATGGAGAACTGTGTGGAGCCAGATGCTTCAGCCGATCTGTTCGGCAATCATGGATGCCGAAAAATTTCAAGCTCCCTTCGAAAAATCCGAAGTTCGACGGCATGCAGGAGCCAAAATCCTGGCTCGTTGACCATCTGTCGTCTGTCAAGCTCCACGGCAGGAACAAGAATACCGCCCTACAGTGCCCTCAGCTGTAGCTGACAGGCGCATCGAGGGTCTGGCTCAGTAGCCTACCCTCAGGCTCCATCTGAAGCTGGGAGGAGCTGGCGTACAGCTTCATCCACAACTTCAAGGGCACCAGCAAGAGGCCAGCCTCAATCGAAGAGCTACGAGCCTGCATCCAACGGACTAACGAGTCCATCCGCTCGTATATACTACGCTGGTCTCACATCAAGAACTCAGCCGCAAACATCTCCGAAGAGAGAGAAATCGACGCCTTCAAAGATGGTGTCATATGCCAAGATTTCAAGGAGGAGCTCGGGCGCGTCAATCCCAAAACCCTTGACCACCTCATGGACATCGCCAATCGTTGAGAAGATGGTGAGGATTCCATCAACCGAACGCATTAGGATGACGAAGACGACTTCGGCCGCAGGCGCGATCGCCGCAGCAAGAGAAGACCGCGCGTCTACGACGATCGCGACGGAGTCGACATGGTTGTGGTTGGATACGCCGATCGCCGCGACGATGGCAACCACAACAGCGGACACCACAACAACAACTACCGTCTGTGGGTGCAGCAGGATCAGGCGATCCTCTCTGCTATCCAGGGGTCCCTGGGCAACGGGGTCATCGGCCTATGCCTCTTCGCTGCCACCTCCATGGACGCATGGATGACCCTGGAGCATGCCTTTGCCCAGGTCTCCACCTCCCGCTCGATGGCTCTTTGCAGCGAGCTCGCTGACACCAAGAAGCTCTACTCCTCCGCCACTACCTACTTCAGCAATATGAAGGTGCTGGCGGACACGTTGGCCTCCATCGGTCAGCCGCTTCGCGATGAGGATTTTGCCAACTTCATCATAAAGGGCCTTGACTCCGAGTACGACAATCTCGCGGAGGCCGTCCACAACGCCAAGACGCCGATGACCCCTCATGAGCTCTACTCACACCTACTCTTCACCGAGCAGCGTGTCGAGGCTCGCCTCTCCTCCGCCGTCATCACCGAGCAGCCGGCTGCCTACTAGGACGCGCGTGGGTAGCGCCTACCGGCGCCCCCGTCCGCTGGCAAAACCTTCCCGCCCCCTGCACCGACCTCGGGTGGGGCTCCCCATGCTCGGGTGTGCCAACTGTGTGGCCGTGAAAAACATGTTGCCTCCAAGTGTCATCGTCGCTTCTAGCAGAGCTTCCTCAGCCTCGGCAATGACGGCAGGGGAAACGAGCGCCAATTCGCCATGGCCGACTTCGGTCCTCCCAAAGTCCCGTCTGCCCACATCGCTGCCAAGGGCAAGTACCCATGCACCAAGCAGGGGTACACCCCGTCCTACCCCATTGATCCAGCATGGTACATGGACACTGGTGCCACGGATCACACGACGAATGAGCTCAACAAGCTCGCCTCCTACCAGCCCTACTACGGGCACGACAAGGTTCACACCGCCAATGGTCTAGGTATGCCCATCTCTCACATTGGCCAAGCATCTCTTTTAACTAGTCATCCTTCTAGGCAGCTCCATCTTCGTAATATTCTGCGGGTACCATCTGTTTACTCGTAATCTTCTATCCGTTCCTAAGCTCACCCTTGATAATAATGTCCTATGTGAATTTCACTCTTTCGATCTTTTTGTTAAGGACCGAGCAACCCGGGACGTTCTACTTAGTGGCCGCCTGAGCCAAGGCTTGTACCGTCTGGAGGATCCATCCGCCCCGCGCGTCTTCAGCGGTGTTCGTGTGTCACCATCATAATGGCATGCGCGTCTTGGCCACCCTGCCACACCCATCATTTGCCATATTATTCACCGCCATGAGCTGCCATTAGAGTCTAGCAATAAAGAGATGTCCCTGTGTGATGCCTGTCAACAAGGCAAAAGTCATCAACTCCCCTTTGTTTCATCTACTAGAGAAGTAAAGAATCCTCTTGAACTTGTGTTTTCCGATGTGTGGGGTCAGGCACAGACATCTGTTAATGGTCACAACTACTATGTCAGTTTTATTGATGCCTATAGTCGATTTACATGGCTTTATCTTATTATGTGAAAATCTGATGTGTTTGATATATTCACCCAGTTTCAATTGCATGTTGAACGTCTACTCAAGCATAAAATCATACATGTTCATCCCGATTAGGGGGGCGAATATCACAACCTCAACACTTTCTTTAATGAGCTTGGGATCTCTCATCGTTTATCATGCCCACACACACATCAGAAAAATGGCGCTGTTGAGCGCAAACATCGCCATGTAGTTGAAACCAGCCTCACACTTCTCGCTCATGCTTCTGTACTTTTCAGATTTTGGAGTGATGCCTTTGCCACCGCATGTTTTCTTATTAACCGCACACCTACTCGTGTCCTTAATATGAAAACTCCCATTGAGCTTCTCTTGCAGGAAACTCCGTACTATACCTTTTTCAAGGTGTTCGGGTGTGCTTGTTGGCCCCATCTTCGTCCATACAATAATAAAAAAATTGAGTTTCGCTCCAAAAAATGCGTGTTCTTGGGGTATAGTTCTCTTCATAAAGTCTACAAGTGCCTCCATGTGCCAACTAATCGTGTCTATATATCTCGAGATGTTGTCTTCGATGAGAACGACTTTCCCTTTTCTGCCATGCCAACATCACCTATCACGGTCCCATCTATGCATTCATCTCCTATTATGCCTGGCCAATTTGAAGATATTGCATATTCGCATATGTTGTTGCCTAACCATGGTGCAGGAACTGGACGCGGAGCTCGCCTAGAACTACCACCCGATGCAGCACCTGAGGAGCACGTCGATCGGCATGCGCCTGTGCATGCACCAACTCCCGACTCCGCCTCCCGAGCGGATCCTGCACCTGGGCCGGATCCCACGCTGGCTTCCCCCGAGTGTCCCACGTTGCCCCCTCGCCTGGACTCGCCACCATCGTCGCCCGCGTGAGCGTCACTGCCGCCCACCTCGCCTGGGTCGGCAGCGCATAGCTCGGTGTCGCACATGACACTTGGGCCCCCGACGCCAGGCTCTCCCCCTAGGTCACCACTGCCCGTCCCCTTGTCGCTCCTCCCCTCGTCGTTGGAGTCCTCTGGGCTGGCCTCGCCTACTCCTGATGTGCTGCTGGCCCCTGTGTTTGCCGCTCCACGGCGTCCGCACACGCGCAGCCACAGCGGCATTGCTTGTCCCATGAAGCGCACTAATGGTACAGTTTCATACTTGGATGCTTGTCTGGCTCATTCTGTTGAAGATCCAACTGCCGAACCCCGCAGTTATCAAGACGCTATGAGTATCCCACACTAGAGGACTGCTATGGAACAAGAGTATCATGCTCTTATGCAGAATGAGACCTGGACACTTGTTCCCCCTCCGCCTCGCGTCAATATAATTGATTCGAAGTGGGTCTTCAAGGTGAAGAAACATGCTGATGGTTCTATTGAGCTCTATAAAGCGTGTCTTGTGGCTAAATGTTTTCAACATCGCCATGGACTGCATTATGAGGATACGTCCATCCCGGTTGTCAAGCCTACCACTATTCGGCTTCTCCTGTCACTCGCAGTTTGTCATGTGTGGCATCCCGCAAAACTGCTACTAGAAAATCGCGTTGTTTTTGTGCATAGCATCATCATGACCTCATGCTCATGTCATCATGCCACCTTGCATTTGAGCATCATATAAAACCCTTTTTGTTTTAGTTCTTCTCTCATATGCATTGTAAATTGTATTTGCCTCTTGATATTGTATTTGGTTGTTGATATATTGTTTAATGCCCAAGTTGAGTTGGGGGCATATCTTTTATTCCACTCCACCACCTTTCTTTCACCACCTTATAATCCCACCATCCACCCCAAACTCTAACCCTCCCCTTAGTCTCTCCATGCCGAGCCCCTCTTTGCTGGATCCCACCTGGCTACCCCCCTCTCCCTGGTCCCACAGCCCATCTACCCCTCCTCCTAGCCAAGCCCTAGATATCCCAAGCCTCTCCATCCTAACCTAGCCGAGCCTCACCTCCCCTCTCTGCTTTCTCTCTCGCCATCTAGCAGAGCCCCACCGAGCCACCTTGCCTTGCTCCTGTCTGGTCCCAGCTGCAAGCACCCAGCCCCTCCCAAGCCAGTATACCACGTGAGAGAGAGGTGGGAGAAAGGTGGCCACCTCCACTTTTCCCACCCTAGCCACCGATCCTTCCCATGTGCCTCCCTCTGCCTCGTTCTTATCTACCCCTCCTCTGCCTAGCAACCACAGAACTCCCCAGGGTCGTGCCCTTCTACTCCTCCCTCCCCACCTACCCCTGCTACTCTCTCTTCCATCTCCATCTACCCCACCGTCGGCTTCACACCACCACCACCATAGCAGAAGGAGGGCGAGGTGTCTGGGCGTTGGGGAAGACCGAGCCGAGCACCAGCGTCGCCCCTGTACACGGAGACGAGGAGGAGACGGCCGGATCCGCTACACCCGACGTGTTCCGGCGAGCAAACCCTAGCCCAGAGACCCCAGCTTCCACGCCGATCCCCTGCGCTCCATCACGATCCGACCGCACCGATCTCTCCGCGGTGAGCATCTCCTTCTCCCTGACATCCTCCGCTTCATCACCACCGTCTAGCGCCGCCGTTCTTTTCGTCGAACACCGTCTGTGCGTCGAGCTCGTCGGTGTCCGCCAGTTTCCCTCGCCACCTAGAACCTTACCTAGGCCCCATCCTCCCTCCTGTCACCACCCACAGCCTACCGCAGTGGCTACCGCCGCCGAGCGCGAGCCCCAGGTCCCCGGATCGAATCCCCACCACGCGCTACCATTGCCGCCGCGTGCCTTCATCCATCGAACGCCAGAAGAACAACAGTGCGAGGTGCCCTTTTGCCGATACCCCCCTGTCTTTTGTGTTTTCTAAACCCGCGACCCCTCCGGACCCACCTGTCATCGGCTGTTGCCACTTTGCAAAGAGGGACCGCAAGCATCGGATCCTCAACCCGTGCTCCCCATCCTCGCCGCGTGGCAAACACCCTTGCCCCCTGACGCGTGGGCCCACTCTAGCACCGGGTCCGCCTGTCAGTTGTTGCGGCTAGCCTTCCGCGCGGTGAGAAAAGCTTTTGCGCGCCGTTCGCCGAAGAACGGTGCCACTAAATGTCTGTCTGTGGCTAGGTCTGAGCGGGTACAAAATGTTTTCTGCGTGCTGTTTAATTAAAACCTTTTCAAATTTGTTTTAAATTCAAATTCAAATCTGTTTTTAAATAACTTTCAAAATATAATTCCAAATAATACATGTGATACATGTTTTGAAATCAGAAAAATGTGAGGATTTCAAATATGCCATCCAAAATGTATTTTAAACACTTTAAATTTCAAGTTGATTAAAATTACAATAAAATGCCCTTTTTCCTTAATTAATTAATAACTTTTGTTTTATAACTCCAAATTTAACAAATGATATGTCTAAATCGGTCAGCGCGACGAGACCTCTCCAACCATGATACCCATGTTATCATTTGCATCATGCATTAAGAGCAGTTTTATAATCAGTATTGTTTATGCAAAGAAAATATGATAAATAAAATTGAGAACTAATTGTTCCTTATTAATAACGCCTCACAAATGCTATATCATCAATGTGTTATGCCCCTAATACCTTTTTGACATAGTTTGCATCTTTAACTTGCAATGTCATACATCATATCATGATCATGCTGATTCTTGTGCATTAGTTATAATTGTTGCATCGTTTGTTCCTTTTAGTGCTTTGCTTCTTCCCGGATAGGACGATGAGATGTTGTGAGCTTCGACAACTTCTTCGGTTATGAAACTTCGGGAATGTTTTCAGGCGAGCATCTCCCCCTTGCTACCTATCTTACTTTTATAGTATTTATTCCCTCCTGTTGATCTATTGCTACCTGTGTTGCGATGCTCTAGTTTTCGTACCCGTGATATCCCTTGCAGCCCTATATTGCCTTGGACACATCCTATTGCCTGTTGTTTGGTAGATAGTTAGACTTGCGTGTCGTAGTTGCTTGCTCAAGTGCTGTTGCGTCTCGTCAAGTACCACAGTTGTTGGAGTATTGCCGCATGTTTAATGTTGGAGATGATCATGGCTTTAAATACTGTTTAATAACTAAAATTGAAGTAGGTAAATGCAGAGGCACCGGTGGGTAATAAACAATATTTGGATTTTAACCGCCACCGGTGTCCCGAGGACCCGAGTTCTTGACACTGCTCCGAGATCGAGCGCTAACCACGTGTGGGGTGTATGGGCACCCATCGATTAGTACTGATTTCAAAGTACTGATTTGGCGGCCACAATTAGTTTGGGGCTTTATTACTATTCTGTACTTATGCCATGCTTATCGCTTAATTTAAATTGTGCGAGGTAATCGACCAGATCGCTTAGGTCCGTGACGCGTTATTGTATCAACAAGCCCACATCTTTCGGGTTCCCAACAACATGCTGCTCACACAAACCCTAAGTCCGTCTCGAGACCGGCCGACTTTGTTGGGTAGCTTAGTGGGGTGGCCCCCATGTACTTGCTTTGGGTCCGGAAACATCATGACTTAGGCCCCGACATACCGATGGGAGTATGTTAACCGATCCGCAAAAGGGTCAAGCGTGTGGATACTTTGGTGCACCTCGAGGTTAAATCTTTTCGAAAAGCCGTGTCCGCGGTTATGGACGACTTGGAGCACAGTTCTCGATCATAGAAAACTATAACTAAAGTTTACTGTTATAATTTGACTTGTATCCGATATGACTAGTAATCAGCTTCACTACAACGGAATGGCTAAATAAAAGTGCCAACAACTGCTGGGTTTGGGGATATCTCATGCTAATTGTATCTGACTAGTAAGTGTTGCAACTACAACGGAATGGTTAACTAAAAGTGCCAACTGCTTATTATATCAGGATAACTATCTATACCTGACTAGTAATTGCTGCCACGATAACTGAATAAATAAAACTGCCAACGGTGTGAGTTCCTCGGTTGACTTCCTCGTTTGGTCTCGAGGGGGAAACACCAGGATGGGTATGTTTGGTGGTAGTATCAGGTTGGTTTCGAATAGGTCTTTCTTATCTCTCTCTGATAGCCGACAGTTGTATCGAGTCTCCATAGGTTGTTTAGTGCATGCTGCCGCTCCAGTCCACCATACCTATGTAGGCGAGGACCGCCGAATTCTAGCCTCGCCGTGTCGCCTCAAGATCGACCGCTCTCTTTTTCCTCTGCCCTTTGTCGGCACCCCTTTTGTTTAAGCAGGTTTTGAGATCGACGTCGTTAGCAGGGTTACCCTTCCGGCTTGGCCTGGGCAGGGTTATGGACGCCATTGGTTATTCTTCAGGGCTCTTAGCCCAATTTGCATCTTGTCCGTACTCGGACGTTGTATCATTTTCAAGGTGATTTGGATCTTTGTATTGTATATCTGTATTCTTGACTCTTTGAGTCATTGTCGTATATATCTGTTCTGTGGGTTCCATCGTGGACTATTGTGTAATGGTATTACTTCGTTTTCCACCCGCACGAAAGTGCCTGGTGGGCACCTTTGAATCGTTTCTATGCGGTTTTGGCGGGAATCGCTAAAACTTGCATAGGTCCGATTCTGAGGGTGTTACATCATGGATGGTCTCTCCGCCAACTTGATATGCAGAATGCTTTTCTTCATGGGTTGCTTGAAGAAGAGGTTTACATGCGGCAGCCACCTGGATTTGTTTACCATACTCAGCCTCATCATCTCTGTCGTTTGACGAAGGCTCTATATGGACTGAAGTAGGCGCCTCATGCCTGGCATGCTCGTTTGGCTTCAGCTCTTCGTGCTCATGGCTTCGTTCCGTCGACGGCTGACACTTCACTATTCTTGTTTCAGCGCCCGAGTGTGACTATGTACCTGCTCGTGTATGTGGACGACATTATCCTGACCAGCTCTTCACCTACTGCTGCTGATGCTCTTCTGACTGCTCTTAGTAGAGACTTTACAGTAAAGGATTTGGGACAACTACACTTCTTCCTGGGTATTGAGGTCGCTCATCAGGCCCGTGACAGCCTCGCTCTCACTCAGAAGAAATATTCTCTTGATCTCTTGCGCCGTGCTAGTATGCTCAAGTGCAAGACGTCCCCTACGCCCATGTCCTCCACCGACAAACTTTCAGCTACTAATGGTGCTCTTCTGTCTACTGAGGATGCAACTGAGTATCGAAGTATTGTTGGTGGACTGCAGTATTTGACTATCACGTATCCGGATCTCTCGTTTGCGGTGAACAGTGTAACACCCCCGGTCACTCCGGACCGACGGCTGTCACTTCTGGCAGCTCAATAGGATCTCTATACTAACCCCAAAGACCAACACTAGTCTTTTTTGCGCACTTTGTCCTCACTCGTGCGCACCCGGTACCCACTTCCCGATCGGTCACCCATCCTAGAATTTCTCTATGCCAAGCACGCTTAACCTCAGAGTTCTTTTCAGATGAGCTTCCGGAAAAGAAGTTGCAACTTGTTGGTATGGGTTTCCTATCAATCCTATTGAGCCATGAGCCAGGGTCTCACAAACAGGGTGTGCGAGTATCTTCATGCGCCTACCGATGTGCACTGGTCTGCTATGAAATGCATCATGCATTATGTGCGTCTCACTGTCTCCCACGGTCTCCACCTATGCCCCAGTCCCTCCGGAATGCTCTCTGCATTTTCAGATGTTGATTGGGCTGGGTTTCTAGACGACAGGCGATCCACGGGGGGATATGAAGTGTTCTCGGGTCCTAACTTGATCACCTGGAGTGCACGCAAGCAAGCCACTGTTTCCCACAGCAGCATAGAAGCCGAGTACAAGGCAGTTGCCAATGCGACGGCTGAGATCATGTGGATTGAGTCCCTACTTCGAGAGCTAGGAGTACCTCATCCACATCATCCAGTCCTTTGGTGCGACAACATCAGAGCTACGTTTCTATCATCTAATCCGGTGTTCCATGCACGGACCGAACACATTGAGATTGACTATCATTTTGTGAGGGAATGTGTTGCGCAGAAGCTACTACAAATCAGGTTTATCTCTTCAAAAGATCAACTTGCAGACATCTTCACCAAGCCACTACCTTCACCCATGTTCGAGGTCTGTAGGCGCAATCTCAACCTTCTAGATGTTCCAGGAGTGAGTTAAGATTGAGGGAGGGTGTTACTTTGTATTGTAGTCCAACTGTGTATACCTATATTGTACCATTGTACATCATTATATATATGAGATAGGCCACCCCATAGAGGGTTGAGCCAGTTCCCCCAAAACTCTTTTGTCTTACAGGCGCAGATGTTTACCCACCTTCGGAGCCACTCCCTCCTTGGCCACATCGATGGCTCCCTGATCGTCCCCGCCGATACCATCTCCACCACCACCGGCGAGGGCGACACGTGCCAAACGACGGAGGATTCAATCCGGACTATGCCACCTGGTACGTTCGTGATCAAACTGTTCTTGGCTGCATCCTTGGTACTATCACAGAGCACATCCTGGCTCACGTGATGAACGCGACCACTGCTCGCGGTGCCTGGAACATCCTGGAGCGGATGTTTGCCTCGAGGACTCGTGCGCGCGCCATCCAGACGCGTGCGCAGGTCGCCATTGCCAAGAAGAAGGGGACGTCGGCGGCGGACTACTTCCGCCATATGAAGACACTGGCCAACACACTGGCCGCGATCGGGCAGCCGATGCGCGAGTACGAGGTCATCACATACATCCTCGCTGGACTCGGCCCCGACTACGACAGCCTCGTCACCACCCTCTCCATCAGGAGTGAGGATCTGGCCCTGGACGAGGTGTACGCTCACCTCCTTGCCTATGAGCACCGCCATGACCTCCACGACTCCAACTATAACCTTGGTGGTGGTGCCTACGCCAACTTATCTTGCCGTGGCGGTGGCCACGACAACTCCAATGGTGGTGGCCAGGGCAGACAGGGCGGTGGCAACCCCTCTGGCGGACACGACAACGGTGGTGGAAACCATGGCCGTGGACGTGGCAACGGCGGTGGCCGTGGCCAAGGGCGCGACAATGGTGGTGGCAGCTCCAACTCTGCAAACGATGACTCCCGTCCTATCTACCAGATCTATGGCAAGGTGGGACACGTTGATCTTCGCTGTCGTCGCCGCTTTGATCACGCCTACACCAGTGAGGAGCACTCGATGAACACTGCCTCGGCCTCCTACAACATCGATCTGGCCTGGTACATGGATATCTAGGCCACGGATCACATCACCAACGACCTCGACCACCTCCACATCCACGAGCACTACCACGGCAACGAGCAGGTCCACGTCGGCAATGGCGCAAGTTTGCATATCTCCCATGTTGGTCATAGTACTATTAATACAAATGACAATCCTATTCACTTGCACAATGTCCTTCATGTTTCGAATATCACTAAAAATTTGCTTTCCGCACATAATCTCACCCAAGACAATGAAGTTTTTCTTGAAATTCATCCCCATCATTTTATTATCAAGGATCTGGTGTCGAGGGAAAGGCTCCTGCAAGGGAGGTGTGAAGGCGGTCTCTACCCCATCAAGTCATCGTCAATAAGCATCGCCAAGAGTGCCATGCTCTCCCCCGGGCTAGCAAGGAGCAATGTCATTGACGCCTAGGTCATCCGTCCCCTCAAGTGGTTAATTCGATCTTGAGTTTGAATAAACTTCCTTTTTGTAATTCTCAGCATGCACATATGTGCAATGTGTGTCGCCAAGCAAAGAGTCGTCAGCTCCCTTTTCCTTTATCAAAACATGTCTCCACATCTCCTCTTGAATTGATATATACAGATGTTTGGGGTCCTGCCACTGTTTCTGTGGGTGGTTTTAAATATTATGTAAGCTTTGTGGATGACTTTAGTAAATTTACGTGGATCTATCTCCTACATGCAAAATCTGAAGTTGAATCTACCTTTTACAAATTCCAAAAAGTGTAGAGCTTCTTCTTGATAGAAAAATTAAATGTGTCCAATCTGATTGGGGAGGGGAATATCGTCGCCTCCACAAATATTTTGCAAACACCGACATTGATCACCGTGTGACATGCCGCATATACACTAGCAAAACAGATTGATTGCGAGAAAACATCAACATATTGTCGAAACCGGCCTGTCTCTTCTCGCTCAAGCATCTATGCTTGTCACCTTTTGGGATGAGGCTTTATCCACCACCACTTTCTTAATTAATCGTCTTCCTACTCTGGTCATTGATAATGCCACCCCCTTGAGCGATTACTTGGAGACAAGGTCAAACCAAACTATGGTATGCTCAAAGCCTTTGGTTGCTCATGTTACCCTCATCTTCGTCCCTACAACTCAAAAAACTCACCTTTCGATCCAAAGAGTGTGTCTTTATAGGTTATAGTGAAAACCACAAGGGGTATAAATTCCTTGATATCTCCACGGGCAGGGTTTATATTTCTCGGAACGTAGTGTTTGATGAAACCTCATTCCCCTTTGCTCGCAAATATGATGCCATACTCCACCCACCTAGCTATCTTGATCTCCTTAAAAAATCAGATTCTAGCATTTGTACTAATAGCACTAATGATCATCATGGTCCTATGCCACCTCGTGTTGCCTTTGTGCCTGCAGGTTATTCTCCTGGACGTGACGACTGTGCTGGCCCTGACACTCACGGCAATCATGATGCTACGCATGCATCAGGCCATGCAAACTCGGATGATTAGTCGCCTGGGGACTCCTCACCACGCGGCTCTGCTCTGTCTTCACCGGCCCATGGGAGTTCCAGCCCGGCCTCGTCTCAGCAGCTGGGCGACTCACCTGCGATGTCTTCTCCGTCCTCGTCCGAAGAATCGCCTTCATCGATGGCCTCTTCGTCACCTGCAGCATCCTCTGCTGCTGCGCCTCCAGATCATGGGCGACCGCACCACATGGTCACTCGCCTCCGCGACAACACTTGGAAGCCCCTGAAACGCACGGACGGGACCATGACTTACACGGTTGTACGTGCAGATGATGAGGAGGTTGAACCTGCATCTGCTGTCGCTGCCCTGCATCACCCTTGCTGGAAGGCTGCCATGGACGCTGAGTTCACCGTGCTCCAGCAGAACAGAACGTGGCGTCTTGTTCCCACTCGCCGCGGCCTCAACATCATTGACAGCCGCTGGGTTTTCAAGCTCAAACGGCGTCCTAACGACACCATCCATCGCCACAAAGCCCGTCTCGTCGCCAAAGGGTTCAAGCAGCGTCACGACATCGGCTATGATGATAGCGTATAGCCCCATCCTCAAGCCTACGACTATACGCTTTATTATCTCTCTCGTGGTGACAAAGGGATGGCATAGATTTCTTGATGAGGAGGTGTACATAATGCAACCTCCCGGGTACATTGATCCCTCTTATCCACATCACATCTGTAAGATGGAGAAATCGCTTTATGGACTTAAGCAGGCGCCGAGAGCTTGGTTCGCACGGTTGAGCAGTCAGCTTCAAACACTCGGTTTTATTGCCTCCAAAGCTGATGTGTCTCTCTTCATCTATAAGAAAAATTCAGTCACTATATACATGCTTGTATACGTTGACGATATTATTGTGGTTAGCTCAACTGCAAGTGGTAGGGAAAAGGTGTCCGATCTTTCGATGATATGGTGATAGTCGATTTGGTGGAGTTCGGGCTTGACGATCCGACTACACGTGCGAGCACGTGCGCCAATACAATCGCTAGGCCAATCTCCTGGAGGTTACCGATCCTGCGGGAACACGATCAACCTGACCGGCGAGGGTCTTAATTCCTACCTGAAATCCAGAACAAGTAAGAACTAATATTGCAATCAAGATATTGCGGATTAAGATGAAAGATTTATTGAAAATATGGGATCCTGTATAGGTGCGAAGTACAAGAGGCCTCTACGACGCTCGAGCCTTGGCGAAGTTGCTATCATGGCTAACTTAATGTCTAAACAAAATCCGCGTCTATGGTGACGGCTAAGAGGAGTATTTAAGGAGGAAAAGGTGGGGTTTCGGCCAGCCATAGAAGTGGTGTCCAAATCCAATCCTAGAAGTCCTTTTCTCCTCAAATACGGACTATAAAAAGTGGCTATTAAAAATCCTGCGAAAATTACATGGGTCTGGCCCAAAATAAAGGTGTCGCAGCACCATATTAAGCTATGGACGAATTTGTGAAGTATTAATCTTAAATATTCCGTCCAAGCCTTCTTTCTTCATTATGGTGGCCTCAAAGTTTTAAAATCTCCATCCGTGGCCTTCTCTTGAATCATCACATGCTTGCCGCCATCTCCATGCATGACCATGCTCCAATTCTTGTCCCTCTCATCCATGCTTGGTCCATCATTCCTAAGAGTAAGAAATACATCTAATTTAGGCAGCATCATATTCTCATGTATGTGAGGAATAGTTCCAAGAAACGAAAGTACCTGATAGTTAAGTTGTTTGGCACGAGATCTTGTGATAGGTCCTTGTATGTGTGTAGTTGTAGGTACAACGGTTGTATCAATAGATGGAATATCCACATCATGCTCTCCTTCTTGAATTAAAGTCGTCCTCGACGCAATCTCATCATCCTCACTAAAGTAAGGCTTAAAATCTGCAATGTTAAACGTAGGACTAACCGTACCAAAGTCTGCAGGCAACTCAAGTTTATATGCATTATCGTTTATTTTCTCTAACACCTTAAAGGGACCAGCAGCACGCGGCATTAACTTAGACTTGCGTAAATCAGGAAAACGATCTTTACGCAAATGTAACCAAACAAGATCTCCAACATCAAACACAACATGCTTTCTCCCTTTATCCCCAGCAAGTTTATACTTAGCATTCATGTGTTCTATGTTATCTTTAGTAGTCTTATGCAAGTTTAATATCATTTCAGCGCGTTGTGTAGCATCCAAATTATTTTGCACCGAAGAAGGTAAAGGCAATAAATCAATAGGTGCACGAGGAACAAAACCATACACGATCTCAAACGGGCACATCTTTGTGGTGGAATGCAGCGAACGATTATAAGCAAATTCTATATGAGGTAAACACTCTTCCCATAATTTTAAGTTCTTCTTTAAAACAGCCCGCAACATAGTAGACAAAGTTATATTTACTACTTTAGTTTGTCCATCAGTTTAGGGATGACATGTAGTACTACACAGCAATTTAGTCTCCAACTTAGCCCATAAACATCACCAAAAGTGGCTAAGAAATTTAGTATCACGATCAGAAACAATAGTATTTGGCACACCATGTAAACGGACAATTTCACGAAAGAACAAATCAGCAATATGCGCAACATCATCCGTTTTATGACAAGGAATAAAGTATGCCATCTTATAAAACCAATCCACAACAACAAAAATAGTATCCATCCCCTTCTGTGTACGTGGAAATCCCCAAACAAAGTCCATAGAAGTATCCTCCCAAGGAAAACTAGGAACAGGAAGAGGCATATAAACCATGTGGATTAAGGCGAGACTTAGCTTTTTGACAAGTAGTTCAGCGTGCCACAAATCTCTCAACATCTCGACGCATACGTGGTCAAAAGAAGTGTGCAGCAAGAACATTCTCCATTTTCTTGACACCAAAGTGTCCCATCAATCCTCCTCCATGCGCCTCCTGTAACAACAAAAGACGAACATAACTATCTGGAATGCATAGTTTGTTAGCACGGAATACAAATTCATCATTGTAGACGAACTTGTTCCATGTTCTATCATGTCTACAATTCTGCAACACATCTTTAAATTCAGCATCATGCACATATTGTTCCTTAATAGTTTCCAATGCAAATATTTTGAAGTCAAGTTGAGATAACAAAGTATAACGGCGCGACAAAGCATCAGCAATAATATTATCTTTACCCTTTTGTGTTTGATAACATAAGGACAAGACTCAATAAATTCAACCCACTTTGCATGACGACGATTCAACTTAGCTTTACTACGAATATGCTTCAAAGATTCATGATCAAAATGTATAACAAATTCTTTATGCCATAGATAATGTTGCCAAGTTTCTAATGTCCGAACCAACGCATATAATTCTTTATCATAAGTAGAATAGTTCAGACTAGCCCCACTCAATTTCTCACTAAAATATGCAATAGGTTTTCCCTCTTGTAATAACACACCTCCCAAACCAATTCCACTAGCATCACATTCAAGCTCAAAAGTCTTATTAAAATCAGGAAGTTGGAGTAAGGGAGCATGTGTTAGCTTATCTTTCAATATCACGAAGGCCTGTTGTTGTGCATCGCCCCAAACAAAGGGCACATCCTTCTTGGTAAGTTCATTCAGCGGTGCGGCAATTGATCCAAAGTCTTTGAGAAAGCGCCTATAAAAACCAGCGAGGCCAAGAAAACTCCTCACTTTTGTGACCGTCTTGGGCTGCGGCCAATTCTCAATAGCTTCAATCTTGGCTGGATCCACTTCAATACCCTGTGATGTAACAACATAGCCAAGAAACGCAACTCGATTGGTGCAAAAGGTGCACTTCTCAGATTACCAAACAAACGTGCATCACGTAAAGCATTGAAAATAGCACGTAAATGGTCCAAATGATCCTTTAAAGATTTGCTATAAATCAGAATATCATCAAAGTAGACTACCACAAAACGTCCAATGAAAGCACGTAAAACTTCGTTCATTAATCTCATGAAAGTTCTGGGTGCATTAGTTAAACCAAATGGCATCACTAACCACTCATATAAACCGAACTTAGTTTTAAATTCTGTTTTCCATTCATCTCCCAATTTCATATGAATCTGGTGGTAACCACTACGCAAATCAACTTTAGAAAACATGGTAGAGCCACTCAATTCATCAAGCATGTCATCCAAACGTGGAATAGGATGACGATATCGAATAGTAATATTATTGACATCTCTACAATCAGTACACATGCGCGAAGAACCATCTTTCTTAGATACCAAAATAATAGGAACATCACAAGGGCTAAGGGACTCACGAATATGATCTCTGTCGAGTAGTTCCTAAATTTGGCGTTGTATCTCCTTTGTCTCCTCTGGATTGGTTCTATATCGCGCGCGGTTGGGCAACATAGCACAAGGAATTAGATCAATTTGGTGCTCAATTCCTCTAATAGGAGGTAGTACTGGTGGCAGCTCAGCGGGAAAAACGTCCTGATATTCCTGCAAAAGGTTAGCAATAACGGGTGGCAAAGAAGGAGGCATATCCTCAAATGAAAACAAAACCTCTTTGCAGATAATTGCATAACATTGAGTATTGTTTACATCTAGTTCAGCAATATCAATTTTATTTGCAAGCATACATGGACTCTTCAAACGAATTTCAGTAGCATGTTTAGAATTAGATGTAGTGTTCTTTGGTGGTACAAAATCTGCAGCAACAATCTGATTCTCACTTTTATTTTTCTCCTCAGTTTTAGCTCTACTAGCTCTAGCAAGATCATCTTTTAAAATCTGTTCGGGAGTCATAGGTTTTAGACCAATTTTCTTTCCATCATGCATAAGAGAATAGTGATTAGTTTTGCCATAATGAACAAATTCTCTATCAAATTGCCATGGTCTACCAAGTAACAAAGAACAAGCTTGCATAGGTACAACATCACAATCAACAAAATCAGAATATGTACCAATAGTAAAATGCACGCGTACCGTTCTTGTTACCTTGATCTTGCGAGAACTCTCAAACCATTGGATGTAATATGAATGTGTGCGTTGTCTTGTGGGAAGTGCAAGCTTCTCTACCATGTCAACACTAGCCAGATTATTACAACTCTCTCCATCAATGATGATCCTTATAGCTCTTTCCTTGACAACACCACGTGTTTGAAACAGGTTGTGGCATTGATCATGCTTAGATTTGCTCAATTGCACACTCAACACACGTTGTGTAATTAAGCTCTTGTATTGATCAGCAGTTTCATCTCCCATTACCTCTGTCTCTTCATCAGAATCACAATTGTCTCCATCTCGAGAAGAAATAAGAGCTAATTTATCTTCATCAAAGTCACTCGCTGAATCATATTGACCATCATCACGCACCATCATAACACGTTGTGTTGTGCACTATCTCTCAATATGACCAAAACCCCAGCATTTGCGGCATTGTATATCCTTTGTTTTACCCGTGGAAGCCATAGAAGATGCACTACGAGCAGGAGCATTGGATGACGGTGGAGGAGCAGCTGACGGAAATCTTGTGATGGCCTTGGATGTGGTAGTAGCTGGTGGAGAATCACGAGAAGAAGGCGCTGATTGTCGGGATGTCCAAGTGGATGTGCGACCTGCAGAATTATTAGTCCTCCTCCATGGTGTTTGGCGATCCTGCACTTCACATTTAGCTTTGCAAGCAAGATGAAATAAATGAGTGATGGAATTATATTCCTTATAGTCTAATATGTGTTGAATGTCCTTGTTTAATCCACCAAAGAAACGTGCAAGCATTTGTTCAGTAGATTCAACAAGACCACACCGAACCATCCCCGTTTGCAATTCCTGATAATACTCTTCTATAGATTTTTTCCCTTGTTCCAAACGTGTCAGATTCTTTAGTAAATCACGTTGATAAGTGGGAGGCACAAAACGAACACACATAGCAGTTTTTAAAGCAGTCCAAGTACGAGGAATAGTAGTAGGATTTAAACGACAATACTCAGACCACCAAAGGGAAGCATGTAGCAGCACTAACACGCATATTCTCAGGATGTTTTAAACATGCAAAACGTTGTTCTACTTCCATCTCCCATGTAAGATATGCATCAGGATTATATTTACCCTCAAAAGATGGAATATTTAATTTAAGCTTTGCAACACGATCATCATCACGTACCGGTGGTCGAGCGTTGCGGTGGTAATGTCGGGGTCGGCCAGCAGGGTGTGGAGGTTGTTCAACCTCCTCGTCAAACTGATCGTCATCATCGAGGTCATAGTAGTACCCGCTTAAATGCCCCCAATGCATGGCGGCCCGCGGTGGAAGCTTTGTGCAGCGGTAGCCGGCTGAGGTGCGGCGGCCGCTGAACCAGCAGTATGACCCGTGATCGGAATGCGCCATGTGCCATGCCGAGGTGCCAATGGGGCGGGTGCGGGTGCCGGCAATCTGTCCAAAACCTCCTTAAACCGAGCGTCAAGCTTGTCGTTGAAGGATTTCTCGAGTCCATCGATCTTGTCCATGGCATTGGTGAGCTTGGTGTCAAACTCCTCTAGTCGTGCATCCACATCTTCAGCACGGCCGACCAAGAGCTCGAAGAAGTGGGCATGTAGTTCTTGGTTCGTCATTGTGGCAAGGTTATACGAAGTATCTGTCATGGTTAGTCCTTTAAAAAGCACATGTATATATGCCTATAACTATGGTAATATGGTGGAAGACACGCGTAATCCGTCAAGCAATATACGAAGCTCTTACAAGTTCTTACCAAACAGCAGGAAAAGGCGATGTGCAACCGCGAGGAGCAGTGGGTCCAGAGATTGAACCGAGCGATTACCAGGAGTCGAGATACCGCACGTGGAGAAATCTGTGGAGATCTGGAAAGGCTTAGCAAAGGGGTTAGCAATTAACAAAACAGCAATGCAAATGTTGAAAAAATTCTCAACAACGGTACTGTGTTGGTCCTAGGCTAGACCGTACTAGAGACGCGTGACATGGTTATACCCCGCGGGTACATGACCTCAGCATACCTGGTCCAGCCCAAGGAAGGCCCACGACAAATATACGCTGGCCCATGAAGACTTTCGGGTGGCCCAGGCCCATGACGCCTTCGGATCCTTGGAGAGCAAGACTAGCGTAGATAGGAAATTCAAAAGGGTAAAACCCTAGAATCTGTAACCGACTAGGTCTATGCCCAGGACCTGCCTGAGACTATATAAAGGCTAGGAGGGCGCGACCTAGATCTCTCTCTCATACACGCCCACGCCCAGATTGCATCTGCGCACCAGTAACCTTCGGTTCCGCCATAATCAAGAGCGAGACAAGCGAGTAGGGTTTTTCCCTCCGGGGCTGAACACAGGTAAACCTTGTGTCCCCGTGTTGCTTGTTTGCTAACCGTTCCACGATCTCCAGCATCCCCATCTTCTCCAAAACCCAAGTCCATAACAATGGGCATTGATGAGATCAAACCTCGTCAATTGGCGCCGTCTGTGGGAACTGGGGACGCTGATTGTGCGGTCGTGACAGTCCCAACCCGATCGATCTACAACTCTGCGGCGACGGAGAATCACCTCCTCTTCAGCGCTTTCGACTTCACCGCCCACTCACCGGCCACCATAAAGGACTTCGAGCCCGTAGGCGATGGACTCGAAATCCTGTTCGGGAGCTTCTGCTTCCAGGTAGGGAAAACTGGCACCCTCCGCCTCCCTGAACGGGTTCCCCTACCATCAATCAGGCCCGCTTCATGGACCCCACACCCTGTGCTACGCACAACATCATCAACAGATGATTCCTACGACAGCAGCAGCTACAACTCCGATCTATGCGATTCGCCGTCGGATGAAGGGACCTACGGTTCCGGATCTGAAAGCTACGGCAGCAGCGGACCAATCTACGAGCGCTACCAATGCGCCGTAGTCATACAGGCTGACGGGGATCAGCACACACCCAACCCGCCACCCAAATCGAACCCCAACCCGCAAGACAAGAACGACGGGAACAGAAGAAGCCACCCCCCCCCACCCGAAGGGGAAAACAACGGCCACGTCATCCGCCTTAGCAAATAAGAATGGGCCCAGGCATGCAACGCCGTGGCAGGCAACATAGTCCTGCCTGTAGACTCCTCCCGGGATCTGCTGATGGCCTACCACCTGCTCCTGATTGAGGAGCACAAGAAGCAGGTCAAGATGCAGGAGGTGCTCGACAAGCGCAAGCAAGCAGCCTCAGAGTCCAGCACGCGACGAGCTGCACTCTCCGCCATGGGAATTGGCTCCAGCTCGAACGCCAACCAAGGCAACAAGCACCGCTCTCGGGTGGAAAACATGGACCCTAAGGAGCGCCGGGAGGTGACCAGAACCCTCCACACATCCTTCATGGAGATGGACGCCGACGGCAACGTCATCCCGAAAACGCCGCAGACTGTGATCATGGCGGCCACTCCGTACCTCATAGCCCACCTACCTCCAGAGGGGGACCCTAAGAGGGCCATGCACAAGTACGCACTTACCGGACTCGGACTTGTAGGAGCCGCGCTCCACCAGGAAGCTCCTGCGGAGCCAAAGAAGAAGGCTCCGGCCAGGCACGACCGTAGTCCCACCCCTTCATCCGAAAAATAAGAGGAACACGACCTTCCTCGAAGAAAGAAGAGCTCGCGTCATCATAAACGCGACTACGACGCCAGAGACGCGCTCACACAGCGCAAAATCGACAAAGCACGAGCCAAGCGCGCAAGATCGTCCGAATCTGAGATGGACGAAGACGAAGGAGAACTCTGCGGAGCCCGATGCTTCAGCAGATCTGTTCGGCGAACAAAGATGCCATGCAATTTCAAGCTTCCTTCGGATACTCCGAAGTTCGATGGCACGCAAGACCCAAAGGCATGGCTTAGTAATCATCTATCATCCGTCAAGCTGCACGGCGGCAACAAAGAAACCGCCATGCAATGCCTTCAGCTGCAGCTGACAGGCGCGACACGGATCTGGCTCAGCAGCCTATCATCAGGGTCCATCCGAAGCTGGGAGGATCTAGCTTACAGCTTCATCCGAAACTTCAAGGGCACCAGCAAGAGGTCCGCCTCAATCGAAGAGTTGCGCGCCTGCACTCAACGAACGGGCGAATCCATTCGTTCGTACATACTACGTTGGTCCAACACAAAAAACTCCGAAGCACACATCTCCGAAGAGAGGGCCATCGACGCCTTCAGGGACGGCGTCAAGCGCCAAGACTTCAAGGAGGAACTTGGGCGCGTCAAGCCCAAAACACTTGACCACCTCATGGACATCGCCAACAGGTGGGCTGACGACGAAGATTCCATTCACCGAGCACAATCAGAGGAAGAAGACGACTACGATCGACGACGAGAGCGCCGCAGCAAGAGAAGATCGCGCGTCTACGACGATCGCGACGGACCCAACATGGTCGCGGCTGGCTACGCCGATCGCCGCAACGACGCCAACTGCAACAACGGAGGATACCGCGGAGGAAACTTCCATGATGGGGGACGCCCAGCGCAGTCGTGGCAGCGCCGCGACCGTGATAACGGACCCTCAACATACGAAAAGCTTTCGGGTCCATGCACCATCCACTTCTACATCGACAAGCAGGATGTCAAAAAGAAGGCGAGCCACATGCTCAAGGACTACCACGAGTTCCAAAAACTCAGCGAAAGCATGGTGCAGATGAGGCAGCAAGCCCCAATCCCTGCGTTCGGAAACGCAACCACGCCAGGTGAAATGGCGCATGGAGCTCCTCCACCGCCACCTGTAGGAGGCCCGAACCAACCAGTCGCACCGGCCGTAACAACGGCGGGGCGGTATCCGGCGAAGGAGCGATGATCGGAAGGGCTCCCCACGAATAGGGTGCAGAAGAAAATCACCTGACAAATCAACCTGGCCGTGGCAACTCCACCCGCCATCCCTGAGTACCTCAGTGGATCGGAGTCCTGCATCACGTTTAGTCGTTCGGACCACCCTTGCCAGATCCCTCGCCCAGGTCATGCTGCCCTGGTGCTGGAGGCGCAGATCGGAGGTTTCGAGATGAGTCGCGTCTTCATGGACGGCGGCAGCGACATCAACCTGATGTTCGCAAGCACTCTAGAAGCAATGCGGATCCTGCAGTGCATCCTGGAAAAATCAGAAACAACGTTCCACGGCATCGTTCCAGGGAAGGGCATATTCCCCCTGGGCAAAATATGGCTCGACGTCATCTTCGGCAAGCCGGACAACTTCCGACTGGAACGACTCGAATTCGAAGTGGTGGACTGGCCATCACAGTACCACGCCATCCTCGGGCGTGTAGCATTCGCAAGGTTCCTGGCTGTCCCACACTATGCATACCTACTACTCAAGACGCCAGGGACGAAGGGCGTCATCACAATCCACAGGAGCTTCACCCGATCGGACCAATGCGACAGGGATTTCAATAGAATCTCCCAATCATTCGGCATGCAGGAGGAACTCGTAAGGCTCCGCGAGGTGAAGGACAATGGGGCACCCCCAGTCGCACGGCAAAACGCACCTGACATGTCCTTCGACTCCACCATCAACACGAAGAAGGTGCAAATCCATCCAACGGATGCCTCCAAGACGGCGCTGATCGCCAACGACCTCAGCCTCACATAGGAAGGCGCGCTCGTCGAATTCCTACGTGAGCGCTGGGAAATCTTCGCCTGGTGTCCTGCGGACATGCCAGGAGTTCCCAGGGAATTCGCCGAGCACGCACTCAACGTCTTTCCAGACACCAAGCCCGTCAAGCAGCCCATCCGGAGACTGTTCGAGCCACGGGCCGAAGCTATCGACAAAGAAATCAACAGACTACTCGTTGCAGACTTCATCAGGGAAATCAAAGAAAGCGAGTGGCTCGCAAATACAGTGATGGTCCCAAAGAAGGACACGGACATCTTGCGGATGTGCGTGGATTTCACATCTCTAAACAAGCATTGCCCGAAGGACCACTTCCCTCTTCCTCGGATTGATCAGATCATCGATTCGACTGCAGGTTGTGAGAAACTCTCCTTCCTCGACGCCTACTCAGGATACAACCAGATTCGACTCAAGGTCGAAGATCAGGAGAAAACGGCGTTTATCACACCGTTCGGAGTGTTCTGCTACAACACAATGCCCTTTGGGCTAAAGAACGCAGGTGCCACGTACCAGCGATGCATGCAGGCATGCCTCAAGGACCAGATCGGTCGCAACGTTCAAGTCTATGTCGACAACATAGTCATAACCAGGGAAGCAAGGTCACTTATCGACGATCTCCGCGAGACGTTCGACAACCTCGATCGCTATAGGATCAAACTCAACCTCGAAAAGTGCGCCTTCGGCGTCCCATCGGGTCAGCTGCTCGGGTACTTCATCTCTCAGCGAGGGATCGAGGCGAACCCGAAGAAAATCAGAGCCATCATGGCGATGGAGAAGCCAAAAAACCTCAAGGGTATCCAACAGCTCGCAGGACGAATAGCGGCGCTAAGCAGATTCATCAGCCGCATGGGCGAGAAGGCCCTGCCATTCTACCAGCTGCTACGCAAGGCAGATAAATTCGAGTGGACGCCTTGGCGACGATGCGTTGAAAGCCTCAAACGGCTACTCTCCACCTCCTGGCCCCGTCACGCCAAAGGAGCGCGAGCCTCTTGCTGTACATAGCAGCCACACATCGTGGTCAAGACCGTGCTAGTGGTCGAACGACCAAGAGGGCAAGACCCACGGGTCCAACGCCCAATCTACTACCTCAGGTATCGACGCCAACAAAACAGGTACCCTCACTGCGAACTTCGCCACGGCGTGTTCATGATGGCTCGACGGCTGAGCCATTACTTCCAGGAGCACCAGGTGATGGTCGTCAACGAGGCACCCCTGAACAGCATCCTGAATAACCCAGAGTCTACAGGACGCGTGGCCCTGTGGGGCATCGAGATGTCACCCCTGGACATCGTCTATGAGAAGAGACTCGCAATCAAATCTCAAGTCCTCCCGGACTTCCTTGTACATTGGATGGAGTTGCAGCTGCCAGACACCCCAGACATGTCGCAGTCATGGACGATGCACTTCGACAGCTCCAAACGTGAAGCCGGAGCACCCCGCAGGGCGACCAGATGAAGTACGTCCTTCGGATGAAATTCCGAGCTTCCAACAACGAGGCCGAATACGAAGCCCTCATCCACGGCATGAGGATGGCAATGATCTGCGGCGCAACGCGCCTGGTCATCTACGGTGAATCCAACCTCGTCGTCCAACAAATGATGAACGAGTGTGAAGCACACGCCGAAAACATGATCGCGTACCTCACACTCTACAACGCACTCGAAGGAGAATTCGACGGCTGCGAGCTTCGCCACGTCGGGAGAGAAAGCAACGAGGAAGCCGATAGACTCGCCAACATCGGCTCCACCTGCGCAAAGGTGCCACCGGGTGTGTTCCTCGAACAGATCTGCGTGCCATCCATCAAGAAGAAATTCCCCAAGGGATCACCCGAAGAAGCAGAACACTCGGGGGCTACGCTGCCCGAAGGATATGAAGGACCCGAGAAACTGGACACATAGGTCGCTATGGTCAACCTAATGCAGGTCATGGCAGTCGAAGAAACTTGGACGCGACCATACCTCCAGTTCTTGATAAACGGAGAACTGCCTGACAGCCCGATAGATGCCCGACGCATATCTCGTCGGTCAAAAGCCTTCACCATCATCAATGGCGAGCTGTACAAGCGCAGTATTACGGGTGTACTACAAAGGTGCGTCACCATCGGTGACGGGAAAGCCATCCTCCAAGACATCCACGAGGGCATCTACAGCCATCATGCAGGCAGCTGCTCCCTTGTCGCCAAAGCTCTACGAGCTGGATTCTACTGGCCAACGGCCATGAGCAACGCAAAGGACATCGTACGAAGATGCAACGGGTGCCAAAGGTTCGCCGACAAACCGCACGCACCCGGGTCAGAACTCAGACCCATACCTATATCCTGTCCCTTCGCCCAATGGGGCCTCGACATGATCGGCAAACTGCCAAAGTCCTCGAAAGGGGGGGCACGTTTACCTCTTGGTCGCAGTCGATAAATTCACCAAGTGGGTCGAGGCCATGCCGGTTACCAACCAAAAGGGCAAGACCGCCGTCAAGTTCTTCGATTCCATTGTCTACAGGTTCGGCATACCGCACAGCATCATTACCGACAATGGATCAAACTTCATCTCCAAAGAATTCCAAGACTTCTGCGAAGGCCTCGGGATCAACATCACATACGCCTCAGTGGCTCACCCGCAAACGAACGGGCAGGTCGAAAAGGCCAACGGCCTAATCGGTGCTGGCATCAAGAAGCGCCTCATGAGCCCACTCGAACAAAAGGCCGGAGCCTGGACGAAAGAGCTGCCATCCGTCCTATGGAGTTTGCGTACTACGCCAAATAGCTCCACCGGCTACACACCGTTCTTCATGGTGCATGGAGCCGCCGCTACCACCGGCACGCCACCAGGCCCCGGTCGTCACATAGCCGAATCCATGGCTGCACTCGAAGACGCCATCGACACACTCGACGGCAAGAGACGAGCAGCAATGATCAGCGGTGTACCAGCAGAGTCTCCGCAATTACCACAGCTGCCGGCTGCGCCCAAGGTCCTTCGTCGAAGGAGACCTCGTCTTGCGACTCAAGCAAGAGCGACCGAAGAAATTCGAGTCACCATGGGAAGGACCCTACATCATCACCGAGGTCATCCCAGGTGGCGCCTATCGCCTCAAGCACGTGGAGTCTGGAGTCGCATACTCCAACCCATGGAACATCGCGCACTTGCGATGATTCTACCCGTAGCTACCTACCCCTTTACTTTCAATAAGGCTTTTCAGCCAAGGCTATTTAGCCGAACAATGTACTTCCTCCATTACGATATAAATAAAGCTAAGTGTCTCGCCCCAAATTTTCGTTTCGCTATTTGCAATTTTACTTTATGCTACAAACGCACTCGGGGGCTCCCCCCACCTCACGATTTCATCGACCAAGGATCACGCGTGTACACCTGAGTAGCTGACACCGTCAGGCAAACGAAAAGGACACGTACTCAAACAAAGCACTGCGTGCTTACAACAAACAAACCTTTATAACAAAGGGCACAACACGCCCAGTCGAAATATACAAATTTTACATCTATCTCTTTTACAGGTACTATCTATTCTGAAGAATAACTTGAGCACGCTGCTCAAACAAATCTACGACCTGTTCGGCATACTGCCTTACAGCCGCATAATGTGGACGCATGTCCCACTCATCACCATCCGGCCGAGGAGGTGGCCCAGCCGCCACAGCAGATAAATCTACATCAGGCCGGTGCAGCCTCACAAGGGACAAAGCAGCCTTCACTCCTGCGACGAGCTGTTGCCGCACCAGCTCCTTGACATTATTCACGCTCCGAAACTTTGACAGAAGACCCGCAAGGCTTGTTGGCACGGCATCCAATGGAAACATGACATGCAACACCGATGCAAGCGACGTCTGCACCTGACGAAGCACTCGCGAAACCTGGTGCACACGATCCTGCACCGTCGCCAGAGCCATGGCACGGTCACGATCCATCCAGAAGAAGCCGCCAGCCTCCATGTCTTGTTGAGTCAAGCAATTGACCCGAACAGCGACACGCTCTTTCTCCTCCCTCGGAGAAAGGTTGGCACCTGCGACACTTGCACAAAATAAGATGCAAGGCCAGTAGGCGCATCCGAAGAACTGAGTTGTAGCTCGAAACAAAGAAAAACTTACATTGAAGCTGCTCAGACAGCTGAAGCACTTCTGCCATCAAGTACTCCTCTCTGGCTGCACCGCGATCTGCCTTGAACTTCCAAACATCGGCGTGACTGTAACACCCTCAGAATCGGACCTATGCAAGTTTTAGCGAAACCCGCCAAACCCGCATAGAAATGATTCAAAGTCACCAGCACTTTCGCATGGTGGAAAACGGTAATAACATTACACAACAGTCCTCGATGGGACCCATGTAATGTATATATATATACGACACGACTCCATGAGTCAAGAATACAGATATAATATACAAAGATCCAAATCACCTTGAAAATGATAGAGCGTCCGACTACGGACAAGATGCAAATGGGGCTAAGAGCCCTGAGGAATAACCAATGGCGTCCATAACCCTACCCGTGCTGGGAAGGGTAACCCCGCTAACGACGCCGATCTCAAACCTGCTTAAACAAAAGGGTGCCGACAAAGGGCAAAGGAAAAGAGGAGCGTCGATCGAGGCCAAGACACGGCGAGGCTAGAATTCGCGGTCCTCGCCACATAGGTATGGTGGATCAAGCAGCGGCAGCGTGCACTAAACAACCTATAGAGACTCGATACAACTGGCGACTATCAGAGAGGGGTAAGAAAGACCTATTCGGAACCAACCTGATTCTACCATCAAACAAACCCATCCTGGTGTTTCCCCCTCGAGACCGATCGAGGAAGTCAACCGAGGAACTCACACCGTTGGCAGTTTTACTTATTCAGTTATCATTGCAGCAATTACTAGTCAGGTTTAGATAATCATCCTGATAAAGTAAGTAGTGGGCACTTTTAGTTAACCATTCCGTTATAGTTACAACACTTACTAATCAGATAAAAATAGCATGAGATAACCCAAAACCCAGCAGTTGTTGGTACTTTTATTTAGCCATTCCGTTGTAATTGCAATACTTACTAGTCAGGTACAATGGTCGCAAGCGACACTCCAAACAAGCAATTGTGGGCAGTATTATTTAGCCATTCCATTATAGTGAAGCTGATTACTAGTCATTATAAAGTCAAATTTATAGCACTACTTTAGTTATGCTTGTCTATGGTCGAGATACTGTGCTCCAAGTCGTCCATAACCATGACACGGCTTTTAGAAAGTTTTAACCCGCCGGGTGCACAAATAGCAACACACACTCGATCAACCTCGGAAAAACCAAATAAAAACCCAACGAGGCCTTCACGACAAAGCAATCACAGGATTCAGAAATATTTCAGGGGGCCACCCCTTGGAGTACACCCGCAACGAAGTAAGCTAGCTCCGAGACGGACCCGAGGTTTGGGTGGACGGTCAGGAGCGATCGGGAACCCAAACTGGGCTTGTCGACACCGTAACGTGTCCCGATCCTAAACAAGACAAGATGCTCCTCGCACAATCGTAAATAAAGCGGTAGCATGGCATAAGTACAGGATAGTAAATAAAACCTCAAACTAGTTTGTGGCCCCAAGAAATAAGAATGAATCAAGCTCTGGCTCAGGGGGGTCCCATAATCCTCCCGGATGTGGATAGGGCGATAAATCAAGGAACATGTATCAAGTACTCGGGGTCCTACGGACACAAGTGGGCTCGAAACCAAATATTATCTATCACCCACCGATGCCTCGCTTACTTCAATTTTAGTTGTTAAACAGAATTAAAGTGAACGATAAGTAAAGCCATGATCATCTCCAACATCAAACAAGCGGCCAATACACCAACAATCGGAACTTGACGACGCATAAAGACTTGAGCAAGCGACTACAACGCGCAGGTCCAACTATCTACCAAACAACAGGTAATAAGGTGTGTCCAAGGCAATATAAGGCCGCAAGGGATATCACGGGTACGAAAACTAGAGCATCGCAACACAGATAGCAATAGATCAACAGGAGGGAATAAATACTATAAAAGTAAGATAGGTAGAAAGGGGGAGATGCTCGCCTGAAAAACATTTGCCGAAGGTTCAACCGGAGATCGAGCGAAGCTCACATCAACTCAACGGACTCATCCGCGAAGAAGCAAAACACTAGAATAAACACCGGATGCAATATTTAATACTACGGCAAAAGATCGGGCATGATGCATGTATGATGCACGGCATGGCAAAGGTGTAATGCAATTAGGTCATATTAAGTGGATCCAGGGGTCCCGACAAATGATTATATGGTTCAAGTTGTTTATCTACCCCACAATTTAAATGTTGTTTAACAAGGCAGAATAAGTTACCGGTTCGCTACACAAATTTAAATGAGGCCAATATAAGGCTAGATTTGCCCGCATATGGGCCCCATAGTTAATTAGAGGTGAATCGGCATAAGGCCCCCAAACCAATGATATGCATGCGAGATGAATGGCAATTTAATATGCGATAAGGTTATTATATTATAAGATAGGGTTTCGGGAAGGGGTTCACACATTAGGGGTTTCGACGAACTTGGGGTTCCGGGGATCGGGGTCGGTCTCAGGGTTCGGATCTAGGGTTCGGTCTCGGCGGGAGCGTTCTCGGATTACTGGGGTAGATCTTGTCGCATCCGGGTTCTCGGCGAGCTCGGCGTCCGGAAAGGAGTACTTGGTTCGGTGTCGGGGGCGCATCGGGTTCTTCCGGGTCGGTGTCGTTCTTATCATCGCGAAGATCTTGTCGGGTCCGCGCTTCGGATTCCGGGAGGCGATCTTGGCGTCCTTCCGGTTCGGGTTTTGGCGTCCGAGGTTAGTTCATGTCGTTCGAGGGTTCGGCCTTCGGATCCCTGAAGGGGTTCTTGGTGCTCCGTGATGTAGATCTTGTCGGTTCCAACCCCAAAGGCCTTGTGGTTTCGTGACGGAGATCTCCGGTTCCGGTTCGCGGTTTCTTGTCGACGGTCTTGTGGTGCCATCTTAGTTTGCCGGTGTCGAGCTCGGGTTCCGTTGATGATCTTGGGGTTCCGTCGGATTCGTTGTCGGTGGTCCTTGTACGACTTAGCGTCTCGTCCGGTCTTGTTCGACAGGAGATCTGAGCACGCGATTGGAGGGTCACACGAGGAAGAACACATCCTGCCTTGCTTTTCGACACACGCGCAGAACCGACACACGGATCGGTACTTGGTGGCAGGAGCTCCCAAGAGGATAGCATGTCCAACCACCGGCGCCGAAGAGCTTGGCCGCGAGGGGTCGGGCGACGGCGCGGCGACCGAGGATGGAGGCAGATGGAGGCGGCGAACGCGTGGCTGGGCCCGGCCGCCGGGCGCGGATGAGGTCTGTGCTAGTGGACGAGAGGTGACGGCGACCGCGGCGCGGCGAGGTCGGAAGGCGGTCGCAGATGGTGGCGAGGAGACGGGAAGGGCGGAGGAGGTGCGGGCGTGGGCGCAGAGGTCGGCGGAGGAGGTCGTGGCGGGCCGAGGTCAGGGCGCAGCTCACGGGACGGGAGGCGGCGAGATCGGAGCCGCGGCGGCGAGGTGGGCGCCGGCGCCGGGGCGCGAGGGGCCGGAGAGGCGACGCTGGTGGAGGCGGCTCGGGCGGGCTTGGAGCTAGGCACGGCGGATGAGGCCGACGCGGCTGGGCGGGCAGACGGAGAGGCTGAGGCTTGGGCAGGAGCCGGAGAGAGGAGCTCGGGCGGCTCGACGGAGAGGCCCGGGGGCGCAACGGCGAGGCACAGAGGAGGGCGAGGAGGCGGGAGCTCTTGGTGAAGGGGGTCGTCGCGGGCAGGCGTCAGGACGGCCGGCGTTGCGGGGTCTGGCGAGGCTTGGCGATGCGGGGTCGTGGGGCCTTGGCTGGGCCTTGGCTGGGGAAGGAGCGGCCGGGAGAGGGAGCAGGCGAGCTCGAGCTAAGGGAGAGGAGGCGAGCTCAAGGAGGTGGAAGCGGCGAGTGGGAGCGGCCGGCGCGGAGGAGGATGCGGGTGGCGAGGAGGGCGGCCGAGGGAAAAGGGGAGGCTGGTGAGGGAGAGGAGGAGGTGCAGACGCTGGGGGGGGAGAACGCGTGCGGGAGGAGGGGGCCGACAGGTGGTGGGGCCAGGGCGGGGTGAGTGGGGAGTGGGCTGGAGGGAGAGAGAGGAGAGAGAGGGGGTGGAGGAGGAGGTGGCCAAGTGGCGGCATGGGATTGGGTAGAGGGGGAAGAGGGTGAGGTGGCAGCCAGGGGTTGGTCCGGGTGAGGTGGCCGGAGGGGTGGGTAGATTAGGTTGGGTAGTTTTAGGATTTCTGGTGGACCGATTAGTTTTTGTACGGGGGCGGTCGACTGGGTCGAATCGGCCCGTTCGACTGCCCCCGAAAATATTATAACTTTTTATTTAATTTTTTTAATAACTTTTGTAATTAGTTTTTAGACAAATTTAAATCATCCGGGAACATCCGGGGGTTTAATTTGAAATAGAAGGAGGGCTAATTTTAGAAAACGATTGTCTTTCGCAAATAGTTTTTAGGCAAATTAATATGCATGATGATGACGATGCTCAAATGCAATGTGGCATGATGACATGAGCATGCGGTCATGATGATGCAATGCACAAAAACAACGCGATTTTCTAGTAGTGGTTTTTGCGGGATGCCACAGTGACCACGCACCCCAAGCAACTCATTCTCAAGACTACGAACACGGTCTCGAAGAAAAGCAAGTTGTGATGAATCATCCAAAGATGGCCGCTGCCGCGTTGCAGGCGAGGTGTCTACGGGATCAGCACCCGAAGGAACCTAGAGCAGAAGAGAAGAAAAGGACATAAACATTCAGGTGAAGAAGAGCACAACTAAACAAAACTCATTAAGCATATAAAGGCCACTACGTGGCACAAGGATTTTTGTTCCCCAACATAATTACAAGCAAAAGAAGATTACAAACTATCCTACAACTACAACGCCTAAGACGCGGCACCCTGAGTAGCCTCGGAGCCGGATTGCCTCGCCTTGGCCTCCCCCTGTTGCCGCAGCGCATACTCAGACAGCAGATCAATGAGCTTTGGCCCATATCGCTTGCAGCGAGAAGAATATGTAGCAAAGGCTACCTCGGATCCATCCGCGGTCGTCGGCATCCGGGAGGTGATCTGGGGAAGTTCTAGCTCCGCTCCAGCCGCCAAGGCCAGCGCTAGCCCGACGGACGCGCCGATGCCCTTCTGCTTGCATTTGTACGCCGCAGGCGCTTCGGCTGACAAAGCCTCCGCCAGGGCGTCGACATCATCAAGGGCCGCGCCCTTGGGAGCAAGATCCTTGTAGAAGCGGCCAAGGACCTCCTTTTCCTTGGCAAGTGAGCCGACGACGGTGCTGCAGCGATCTTCGACCGCTGCAGCAGCATCATCTAGAGCACTCCCGTGCTCCAGAGCGCTGCGGTCAAACTCGATGCCTGCGGCAACTGAGACAATAAATTAAAGGAATGAAGAAAGCACCAAGAAGAAAGACAAGAAAAATAAAAGGAGCAAAAGAAGATACTCACCCGAAATAGCCTTGGCAGCAGCCATGATCTTATCAGCCACTTCTCTTTCACGCGCAGCCGCAGCAGTGGCAAGCTGCTCCTCGCGGTCCGTGGCCTCCTGCTGCAGGCGCTCCTTCGCCTCGGCCGCAATAGCTAGCTCCAGCTCAAGGCGCTCTTTCGCACCAGCGGCGTCCTTGGCCTTCGTATCCGCTTGACCAAGGCTCTTCTTGAGAGCATCAATTTCACGGAGGGAAGTGTTATGCTCCTCTGCATTCAAAACATACAAGTGTCAAAAAGCAAGACAATAATGCAAAAAAAGGAAGAAGCAAACATCAAAGGCATAATAGTACCTTGAAGTTGCTTGAGGCTGGCCTCAAGCACCAGGTGCTCCTGCACCAATCGCCTGGCATCCTACACAAAAGGTTGCAGGAAGAAGAACCACCATTCAGAAAAAGGACTCGGGGGCTACGCCCAACAGGAGAAAGCAGAAGAAAAAGACTCACACGAAAACGCTCGGGGGCTCCCCCCGAGACTCGAAGAACAAAATAAGAGAACTCTTTTACACACGCTCGGGGGATCCCCCCGTGGCAGGCGACTTACATGATCCAACGGCGATGCCGAAGGCCCGCTGGCGAAATTCTGAGGCGCAACCACCTGCACCTCCTGCAGAGGAGGGTTCGGAGAGGCGCCCCCCGAAGTTGCCACCGTCTGAGGAGGAGGAGACGCGACTTTCGACTCTCCCATCATCTCCCGAGCACCATCGCTGGAGGAGTCGTGGGAGGAATGCCTGCACACGAAAAAATTACCACAAGCACAAAAGTCAACAACAAAAAGACAGCAGTATAAAAGAAGCTTACGAGTCCAAAGGAGCTCAGTCGAAGATGAGGAGTCCTTCTGCCTCTCCTCCCTTCTTCTCTTCCTTCTTTTATTCCTTCTTCCGCTTCGCTGGCGGGTGCAGCGCTACAGCCCGCACAGGAATGGCAGAAATGGGGGAGGAAGAGCCTCCATGCCCGTCACTATGACGCTCAAGGCACAAAGGGTTCCTAGGAGTCGGAGGAGTCGAAGCATCCGAAGACCCGCTGGAGCTCCGTGATCGTTTGCGCGTGTGGTCCTCACTCGACTCGTTGGCATCTTCCGCCGGAGATCGCGCCGACGACAGCTCGGACATGGAATCCACCAAATCATTGTCCGGAGCATCCGGATATACTTCAGGTAATGGAGACGACATACCCGGCACTTTGAATCTGTGCACAAGAAAAGAACAATTTGTCAGCAAACAAATACAAAACAATGGAGTCGAAAAATAGCGCTACACGCACGGATCTACCCCTGTGGAACAGGAAGCGAAGAGGAAAATGGAGGAGTCAGCGACTTCCCCGGGATTTTCTCTCCGGCCTTGAACTTCAAAGCAAGAAGGGCCCCGCAAGATCCCTCGAGATTTTCTCACCGACACCCTCGCCGGATCACGCCAGCATAAAGGAAAATTGGGTGCACCCTAGCCTGGCGTGGATGCATCCGACGCTCGAGGAAGGTGCGGATGATATCCACACCATTCACTTCCTTCTCCGGAATCAACTGGAGATCCTCCACCCGACGATATAGCGCCTATCTCCGCCACCGCCATCCAAGATCTTGTTTTTCCAAGACCTTTTCGCTCAATCTTTGGGAGGGTCGAAGGAACAAGACCAAAATCTTGCTTGCACTACGGAGTCGGATATAAAATCATCGCCTCGCCAGATCGGATAGATTCGACATGGAAAAGGAAAAGAAAAGAAGATTGGGCTTGAGGAGATGATGCAACCCCAATGGGATAAACACCATCCGACCGCCTCTTCACGGAATAAAGTTTCCTAAGAGGCCAAAGTGCGCTCAATGCCAAGCCAGATTCGAAAGTGATGAAACAAGCAATGTGAAGAAGAGAATTGGGCGAAGATGATGCAAATGGATGCCATAGAGAAAGAGCAGCCCACGAAGGAAGTTGTGGATCGAAAGGAAAACCTACGAATAACGAAGGCAAGAAACATAACCCGATACCCAGTGGGACGGGATTACCTCGTCGGAGTCCGATGGCCTCCTATCCTGCGGATCAAGCCCCCGCTGAAGCTTGAGGTCACTCTCCGCTCTGATCGCCGCCAACCACCGTCGATGACGCGGGTAGTGGTGGTGCCTTTCTTCCCTCCGGCGGCGCTGGTACCAACAGCAGAGGATGACTTCTTCGGTTTCCCCATTGCGCTACGGCGGCGCCGGCGGTAAGAGCGTAGAAGGGAAGAGGGAAATGTGGAAGGATATTCCAGCACTCAGCAAGAACTTCTAGAGCACAAGGAGGCAGTGAAAACAAGAATCGATGCGGTGAAAACAAACTGCAGCTTTCTCCAATGATTATAAAGGCGAAGACGACGCACGGCAACCGTCCATCAAGAAGACCTAACGCCGACGGCAGATCTGGCCATACACGTGTCAGCATCACAACGAACCGTCATTACCACGCCGTCCACTACGCGCGGAAATCGAGGCGACGCCGTAATTATCTCCACGCCGCGCGTGACCGGTCAATTCAAGGTCAGCAAGTGGGACCCACGTTCATCTAGTCAATTCATCTCTGGTGCAGCAGACGCTTGAGGTCATTGATCATCAGCACTGATGTCATCAAAAACTATACTAGCAACAGCTACAATTTCTTCGGCTTCAAAGCTAAGAGTACTCACTCTAATCTACGATTCGACTAAATACTCGGGGGCTACTCCTATTAGGAGCACTGGCCTCGCACCCGAACGATGAATAATGACGAAATATTTCTTCGAGTCCTACGTCGAGTCTACGACCCCACTACGGACTCGGGGGCTACTCCCATAAGGAGGGTGGATTTAAGCATCCGGATTTTTTTGTGTCCTACGGACTTAACAACTGAACAATGTCTGAATTAAAGTCTCCGCTCGAGTCTACGATTCGAACAGACACTCGGGGGCTACTCCCTGTAGGGTTTCGTAGCATGGAAAACAAAAATTTTCTACCGCATACAAACAAACAAGCCAAGATCTATCTACTAGATTGTAGCAACGAGTCGATGGAATAACTCACCCTCGAAGATTCCAAAGTGTTTAACGAGAGCGGATTCTCGTGGGTGATGTAGTCGATTTTCCCGATCTCAAGATCACGCGAGACGATCCTTCCGGCGCCATTGCGCAGCGCCTCAAGAGTCCTTCACACGCTCGACTGACGAAGAACTTCCTCCCTTGTTCCAAAGAAAATGGAGGTTGTAGCACTCCTCGCGATTCCTAAAGACAAGGGCGTGGTACCTAAGTAGAGGAGATCTCGCATGGCTTCCTTTGCCGAGCGAGTATGGTGGAGTATGAGAGAGTCCCTCGATGATATAGGGTTTAGACACGTCGAGGAGGAGCAAGCCGGCGGCTAGGGTTTAGCTAGGCGGCGGCTGGTTCTCCCAAGTGGCTTGGGGCTAGGGGTTTGGAGGAGATGATCTTGTGTCTCTAGGAGGAGCCTGCCCTCCTTATATAGGTGGAGGAGCCACGGCCAAGGGGAGGGAGGAGTCCTCCCCAACTCGGCTTGGGTGGGCGCCACGGTTGGAGGAGGAACTCCTCCCCAACTCATTCCCTCCTCCTCCTCTTTCCAAAACTGCTGCTTGACTTTCAAACTAGCGCTTGACTTTTCAAACTAGGATTTGAATAAACCCTCTATTTTGATCAGCGATGACACCGAGTACATGATGCAATCATACCAACTTGATATAACACATTCATGTACCCTTCCCCAGAGTGCCGGACATTCCGAACCTTCTAGAACATTCCGATGAAAACACCTAACCATTCTCCAACTCAAACGGACTTTCCTTATATGAATCTTATTCTCCGGACCATTCCGGATCTCCTCGTGATATCCGAATCCCATTCGAGACTCAACAACATTCGGTCTCTTTCTCATCATTCCATAACTACTCAAACAACGTCAATCCTTAAGTGTGTCTCCCTACGGTTCGTGAATTATGCGGACATGATCGAGACACTTCTCTAACAATAACCAATAGAGGAATCTGGAAATTCATATGGCTCTACATATTTCTCACGATTACTTTCGATCGAATGAACCACTTACATACGATATCAATTTCCCTTTGTCTCACGATATTTTACTTATCCGAGGTTATGATCGTCAGTATCTCTGCAAACCTAGTTCAACCTCGTTACCGATAAGTACTCTTTTCTCGCTCGTGATATGTGATCCCTTGTGACAGTCACATGCTTGCAAGCTAATTGGATGACATTTCACCGAGAGGGCCCAGAGTATATCTATCCGTCATATGGATGGACAAATCCACTCTTGATCCATGTGTTTCAACCAATACTTTCCGAACACTCAATGCCACCTTTATAGCCACCCGATTCGGTGTGGTGTTTGATGTCATCAAAGCATCCATCCGGTAAAGGTGATATGCATGATCTCATGGTCGAAGGAATTAGATTACTATGTATCAGAAAGCATATAGCAATTAAACTATCAAAATGACTTGATCTTTATGCTACGCTTATCTATAGGAGTATGTCCACCATATCATTCTCCTAACGATATGATCTTGTTGTTAATAACATCTCAATGTTCATGATAGGGAAACCACAATCATCTATTAACCAACAAGCTAGTATTATATAGAGGCTTTACTAGGGACTTCAAATTAAGTTTACAAATCACACAAGTATTAATGTTTCCTTGTTAATACTATTATAGCATGAATGTAAACATTTATCATAAATATAAAGATATAATAATAACTACATTTATTATTGCCTCTAGGGCATATCTCCAACACTCCCATAGGGAGCGCTGGTCGCGCACCCTATGAATTCTTCGACCGCGATCTTTCGGATCAGCATGCAAAAACTTTTTCGGCAACTCTGCCCCAACAAGACGCTAAGTGAGTAGCGTTCTCCTTGGCCACCCGAAACACCTCCGCGGTGATAAATGTTCGGATGCTGTGTCTGCGACGCAAAGATAAGACCTACAGATATCATCTGATGGCCTGGCAACGCACACGACTGCGCTCTGCTAGTATAAACCCGTGCCAACAGGCACGATGAAAAATCCCGACGGACGCGTTGGGTATATCAATTAAATTCACTGGAATTCCACTCCTATAAGTTCTCCGCGGCCTGAGTTGAATTACGCCAGCATATGTTCCAGGTTCAAATTGAGGGATTCGAACCTGAAGAAGATCGTGTTGTTTCGTCCTAAGACAGTTAACTGACCCTGATCCGTCGGGTGAGTCAGGCACATGCATCAACAATCTCTACACATGAACTATTGAAATACATAGTTGCACCCGAAAGATAGAAGAGTCCTCACTCGAATCTACGACTCGACTGATCACTCGGGGGCTACTGACATGGTTATACTCCGCAGGTACATGACCTCAGCATACCTGGTCCAGCCCAAGGAAGGCCCACGGCAAATATACGCCGGCCCATGAAGACTTTCGGGTGGCCCAGGCCCATGACGTCTTCGGATCCTTGGAGATCAAGACTAGAGTAGATAGGAAATTCAAAAGGGTAAAACCCTAGAATCTGTAACCGACTAGGTCTATGCCCGGGACCTGCCTGAGACTATATAAAGGCTAGGAGGGCACGACCTAGATCTCTCTCTCTCTCATTCGGTTCCGCCATAATCAAGAGCAGACAAGCAGGAGTAGGGTTTTCCCTCCGGGGGCCTGAACCTGGGTAAACCTTGTGTCCCCTTGTTGCTTGTTTGCTAACCGTTCCACGATCTCCAGCATCCCCATCTTCTCCAAAACCCAAGTCCATAACAATGGGCATTGATGAGATCAAACCTCGTCAACGCGAGCCTAGATCACCAACGATGTCACGACGCGACACAACAAGCAATGTATGATGATATGGCACCCTGAAAAGCGAACCGAGATGTCGAAAATCACTATGATGGCGAGTGTCTAGAACTGATCGACGGGGTCTAGAAATAGGTTAGCCCCAAAAAAATTGTCGAAATTTTTGTATTATGCTACGAAAAGCGCGCAGGCGTAAAAAAAATATCGCTATAACGGCCGATGGAGAAAGGTGATCCCCGGAGCCAAAAATTAGTATAGCCAGAAAATTTTTCGGGGGCGGTTCCAGACTTTTTTTTGCTCTCCTGGACTTACAACTGAACTCTTAGCTCGACACGGACTTTAGCTCAACATGGAAACAACAAGGAAGGAAAGTAAAAAGAAATAACTAGGAAACAATAACTCAACTTGAACTCGTGCCGCGGCAGGAAAGGTGATCGGATCCGTGTCGCGGTAGGAAGGCGGTGGCGGAGTTTTAGGGTTTATGGTGGCTGGGTGTATGGCGGCGGTGATCTGCGAGTGTGTCGGTGACTACTGTGATCAGAACTCGAAACTCTAAGGGACGAGACACTAAGACCAGCAACTCGACGTGACGATGCAGATACAAATTCAACAATACAAAACTGAAAAGATAATGCAAGGCGTAGATTGGTGATGGGATGGATCTAAACGCTAACTGTGTTTTTGGATTTTTCGTGGGTTATAGGTAAAACATATCTAATCTATGAAAACAGTAAAATCTCACCGAGCAACCTGAAATCTGATATCACTTGATAGGGCAAAGGTGTCCGATCTTTCGATGAGATGGTGATAGTCGATTTGGTGGAGTTCGGGCTTGATGATCCGACTACACGTTCAAGCACGAGCGCCAATGCAATCGCTAGGCCAATCTCCTGAAGGTTATCGATCCTGCGGGAACACGATCAGCCTGACCAGCGAGGGTCTTAATTCCTACCTGAAATCGAGAACAAGTAAGAACTAATATTGCAATCAAGATATTGCAGATTAAGATGAAAGCTTTATTGAAAAGATGGGATCCTGTATAGGTGCGAAGTACAAGAGGCCTCTGCGACGCTCGAGCCTTGACGAAGTTGCTATGATGGCTAACTTAATGTCTAAACAAAATCCGCGTCTATGGTGACGGCTAAGGGGAGTATTTAAGAAGGAAAAGGTGGGGTTTCGGCCAGCCATAGAAGTGGTGGCCGAATCCATCCCTAGAAGTCCTTTTCTCCTCAAATACGGACTCTAAAAAGTGGCTATTAAAAATCATGCGAAAATTACATGGGCCTAGCCCAAAATAAAGGTGTCGCAGCACCATATTAAGCTATGGACGAATTTGTGAAGTATTAATCTTGAATATTCCGTCCAAGCCTTCTTTCTTCATTATGGTGGCCTCAAAGTTCTGAAATCTTCATCCGTTGTCTTCTCTTGAATCATCACATGCTTGCTGCCATCTCCATGCATGACCATGCTCCAATGCTTGTCCCTCTCATCCATGCTTGGTCCATCATTTCTAAGAGTAAGAAATACATTTGATTTAGGCAGCATCATATTCTCATGTATGTGAGGAATAGTTCCAAGAAACGAAAGTACCTGATAGTTAAGTTGTTTGGCACGAGATCTTGTGATAGGTCCTTGTATGTGTGTAGCTGTAGGTACAACGGTTGTATCAATAGATGGGATGTCCACATCAGCAAGTGATGCTGATCGTTTGTTACAGCAACTCAGAAGTGAATTTCCTGTCAAGGATCTTGGTCAGCTTGGCTATTTTCTCGGGATTAAAGTCAAGCACATGAAGGAGGGAGTTCTCCTTTATCAGCATAAGTATGTGACAGATTTACTGAAGCGAACCAATATGCACAAGGCCAAGTCTGTTTGGACTCCTATGGCATATTCAGAAAAGCTGCCCCGGCATGAGGGTGAATTACTTCAAGCTGTGGATGTAACTCAGTACAGTAGTGTCGTTGGGGCACTGCAATACCTCACTCTCACGCGACCGGATATTGTCTTTAGTGATAACAAAGTGTGGCAATTTCTTTAGGCACCCACGGATGTACATTGGACTGCAGTGAAGCGGATCCTACGCTACTTGAAGCATACATCCTCACTTGGCCTGCTCATTCAGCGATCATCTTCACTCCTTAGTGGCTTTGTTGACGCCGACTGGGCGCCCTGATGATCGGCGCTCAACTAGTGGTCTTGTTGTTTTCTTGGGAGGAAATCTTGTCGCTTGAAGCTCCAGGAAACAGCCCATGGTCTCACGCTCTAGTACATATGCGGAGTACAAGTCAGTTGCAAAGCCACAACAGAGATTATGTGGATACAAGGGCTGCTACAAGAACTGGGTGTCTTCCTCAACAGAGCACCGTGTTTGTGGTGCGACAACCTGGATGCTACGTATCTATCCATCAACCCAGTCTGTCACGCTCAAACAAAACACATCGAGATCGATTACCATTTTGTTCATGAGCATGCTGCACAGAAGGCACTCGATATTCGATTCATCTCTACTCATGACCAGCTTGCCGATGTTCTGACAAAACCTCTCTCCACACAACTGTTTGTCAAGTTCAGACACAATCTCAACATGGCGATGCCACGTCCAGATTGAGGGGGGCTGTCAAAATAGTTGTTAGGATATTAACTGTATTTGTACACGGATAGGTTGCTAGCTGTAGTTGTTAGCGATTGTAGATAAGCTGTAACTACTTGTATCTCTATCCGTGTACCATCTTGTACTCTACGGCAAGTCATGCCAAGTGCATATAAATAGAGATGATCGGTGAACCTATTTGGTTATCGCAGCCTAAACCAATCTTTTCCTAGTCTAGCTAGTTTACAGGCCCGACATGACGCGACCCAGTACAGCGCTGGTTTATAAAGCTTGCATCATACAAACTACGGAGTAGACTCGAGCACAAATTTTCCTAACATCACAATTCCAAACCTACCTAAGCTTAATATAAGTATCCTAACACCCGATCCGTATGTGTCTCTGCTTCTGTTCGAGTAAGTAGAACGCGCCGTTCTGATATCTTCCTACTCTGAGTCCGAGCAATAGTGCAAAACGTTCATGTTTAATAGGCAAGTTCAAGTCCCTTTCCGACTGGTACTCGTGCGTGTGTCGTCTTCAAATATGCCAGCAGCCGGCCTCGGCGTGTAACTACACACACCACACCGTCCATAACGCTACCAAGCGACCGAGAGTAACTAATTAACTCACTAACTAACTAAGCTGGTGACTAGCGGAGCTAGCGCGATCACACACGGCCAGCCAGGCTTGAGCAATGGACGGGGCACGAACGATACTAACAGCGTCCAACTGGACAAGTACTCTGCAAACGACGATTGTTGCAACCACGTCCGACCCGAGGCAGCATCCTCACCCAACGATTCTCGCGCCAACGTCCGACACTAGGCGTACTCTGCGAGATATGCTTAGAGTGCTAAAAGAGGCGCACCGACGCCTAGGAGGAGACCCCGACAACGACGACGAGCTCGATGGTGCCACCGCCACCGCCAACATGGATGAGCTTTCGGACGATGACGATGACGATAACAACGACTACGGCGAGAACGACATCATGGAAGAAGAAGAAGCAGAGTACATGACAGGAGGAATGGTGGATTATGGCGACGCGTACCGTGGCGGCGGCTTCGGAGGCGTGCCGGCCTCCGCCACGGCAGTGGCCGACCGGATCGAGAAGGCCACGTACCACAAGACGGGAGGAGGAGACGACCAGGGCGGCGCTCATCGGACGATGGCCGCGGCGAGGTGTATGATCTGCATCGAGGACTTCGAGGCCCGCGACGATGTCGGGGTGATGCCGTGCTCGCACAGGTTCCACCACAGCTGCCTCGTCGAGTGGCTGGCGCGCAGCTGTCTCTGCCCCTGCTGCCGCTACGCGCTGCCCACTGAACACAAGCGTCAACGTGTATAACCAAGCAGACAACATGCTTTTGACTCGACCGGCAAGACCAATACGCTTATACTCTCTCTGTTTTAAAATATAAAATATTTTAGCTTTGTGAAACAATTATATCTAGACTATTTTTAGTATATAGTTTCACTCAGATTTGAAGTGAATGTATACGCTAAAATAAGTTTAGATATATTTTCTTCACAGACCTAAAACATCTTATATTTTAAAACGGAAGGAATAGTAAAATACTTATGAAAAAAAGAGCTATAATAGCCTGCTCAGCTGTACTATATCTCCAAATATTTTTGCCTTTTCTGTCTTTTTTTTTTGTTACATTGCTCCTTCCATGTTGTTGCGTTGAAAATCCGTATATATTATAGGCTTAAGCTTGGTGGAAAGAAAGCAATTTGAAGCCATGTGTAAGTATGGGTCTATGGCTTATGGACCCAAAGCCATGTGTCTATGACTTATTGGATTCAAAGGCTATGTGTTTTTTTTTAGAGAAACACACATTATATTATATCAAATAAATAGAGTACATCAAGTGGAACGTACAGAAAAACCAGGACTGACCTGTGTCCAGGAAACTTTGCGAAAAGACCCTAAAATAAAAGAATATTACAAGTAAGTCCTTTGAGGTCCCTGCAAACAAACCGAACTAAGAATATTACAAGTAAGAATAATACAAGAAAGGCTATGTGTTTATGGCTTGTGAAACCAAGAAGAAAAATATCAAATATGAGCCAACTCAAAGAAAACGAGAAATTATACACCTACATGAAAAAACCAACGAACCATAGTTAAAGCATCTTTAGCATACGCACACAAAAATCTGTCGGTGCACAAAAACCGCTATTATTTAGCGCGTAGGGTCAAAATTGTGCTCCAGCAGATGTGCAAAAATAGGTCACGCATAAAACAATTTAGGGCACGCACACAAAAAGCCTAATCCTGTGCTGCAAATTTAGTGCGTCGGCCAGCGCTGCCCAACTGCCAAACTAAAGCTGCCGCGTGTGACCTTCTGCATCCCGTCTCGACGGCCACCGGCCAAAATCGCCCAAGGACGACTATTCCGCCACTCCCCCAACCTACCATCCCCTCCGTCCCCACGTCTGCCGATGGAACAGTTTCGCCGCCGCTCGCAACACCACCCCTCGATGCACCCAACCGTAACGCCACCATCGTCTGCGGCTAGATGTTTGCTCCTCCACGGCCTACGAATGCGCAAGCCATCGTCCACCGTCTGCCTTTAGGCTTTAAGACTTTAACTCAAATAGTTTGATATCCGTCAATAAATAACGAAGCGGTGTTAAATAAGTCGTACTTTAGACTTAAGCTTGGTGGAAAGGAAGCAATTTGAGGCCATGTGAAAGTATGGGTCTATGGCTTATGGACCCAAAGGCTATGTGTCTATGACTTATGGATCCAAAGGTTATGTATTTATGGCTTGTGAAACCAAGAAAAAAAATCAAATATGAGCCAACTCAAAGAAAACGAGGAATTATACAAGGCCTTACATGAAAAAAACAACAAACCGTAGTTAAAGCATCTTTAGCATACGCACACAAAAATCTGTCTGTCGATGCACAAAAATCGCTATTATTTAGCGCGTAGGGTAAAAATCGTGCTCCAGCAGATGTGCAAAAATAGGTCGCGCATAAAATAATTTAGGACACGCACACAAAAAGCCTAATCCTGTGCTACAAATTTAGTGCGCCAGTCAGCGCTGCCCAACTACCAAACTAAAGCTGCTGCGTGTGACCTCCTGCATCCCGCCTCGACGGCCACCGGCAAAAATCACCCAAGGACGACTATTCCCCCACTCCCCCAACCCACCATCCCCTCCGCCCCCACGTCTGACGATGGAACAGTTTCGCCGCCGCTCGCAACACCACCCCCTCGATGCATCCAACCCGAACGCCACCATCGTCTGCGGCTAGATGTTTGCTCCTCCACGGCATACGAATGCGCATGCCATCGTCCACCGTCCGCCTTTAGGCTTTAAGACTTTAACTCAAATAGTTTGACATCCGTCAATAAATAACGAAGCGGTGTTAAATAAGTCGTACTTTATTCTCCGGACGGCTAGCCGACCGTCTACGATGAGAAGCAGGAAGAGGTCGAAAAGGCATGACTGCTAAAGAAGGGCTTGACTGTCTCATGGACAATGACACTAGAAACACATGCGTTTTACACAGGGGTGTCATAAAATAAAGCGCCAATTAGTGTACCGTAATCATTGTATTACATGACAACACCATGCAGACGGCGCGGCGAAGCGCGCGTGTCCATCTAGTAGTATGAAATTTGTTTAAATGTCGATCTGGTTTTTCAAAGCTTTGGACACAATTGGGTACATTTACATTTTCGATAACTTACAAACTATGAACCTTGCCGACGACCGCGATCTAAGTATGAAAGTTTAAGACAGCTCCTTGGTGCTTGTGGTGCGGCGAAAGGCTAACGAAGCTGCACATAGTCTTGCTAAAGAGAGTAGCGTCAAGAAATTGTGCAAAACTTGGCTAGGTGTTCAATCGGTCTGGGTTGCGAACTTATCCATGGATTAATATAAACACAACATTTCTTCTCAAAATGGGTGTTCCACAGGTATATAATTGCAGTGTGGGCTTATCAGTGGATCAATATGAGAACAACATTTCTTCTAAAAAAGAAAATAACTTACACACTATGAACCCGGACAATACCAATCTAAGTATGAATGCTTAAGATGGCCAAAAATTAGCAAAAGTGAAAAATAATATGTTTGCGCCGTGGGATATAGTGGCAGGTAGTCGAAAATAACCAGGATGACAGATCTGGCCACGGCCATAGATGGAGGGGGGGGGGGGGGGGGCAGAGCGAGTTGGCGACCGAGAGAGTGAGAGAGAGATGGGCGAGTGAGGAAGAGAGAGATGGAAAATCAGGGTAAAAGTTCTCTCACGCTACTATTTTGTTGATTTTGAGTGAAATTTTTTTTTTATATTGCCAATTTTATAGCGCGGGGCTGCTTTTTTGAAACCTATGTAAAAAAATCTACTAGGCGTTTTGAGTTTTCATTTTTGGCCATGAAATCATCGGGGAAACCCTTACACGGTATATTTTCATATTGCAAACTGGGAGTTTTTAGTATCACCCTCTCTTCATGATACCGGCACTGAATTTGAATCGTGACCATAAGAGAACGTGATTTATATGTACTCATTAATTTCTTCCAGAGACAATTACTTTCTCTGTTTTAAAATATAAGATGTTTTAGGTTTGTGAAGATAATGAATCTAGACTTCTTTTACTGTGTAGATTCACCCAAAGTTGAGTAAACATATATACTAAAACAAGTTTAGATATATTTACTTTATAAGCTAAAACATCTTATATTTTAAAACGGAGGAAGTAATTCACATTGTTTCGGTTATGTTTATGTTCAAGCCATTCAAACTATTCAAAGTCACCGCACAAAACGGCAAACTGTACGACAAACTCCATGAGCACACGCCACATGCACATTAATCGAAGTAAACACCTGCAGAAGCGAAGTTTTCACTAGTTTTATACGCCAAAAAAAGGAACAAGTTCTCACTATCTTGATACTTGTGCTAACGAGCCCATGGACCGCGACACCATAGAGTTTAAAACCATTTGTTGACATCTGCACAATACAACTAAGAACCAGCTCCTATTAACGGCAACCCATCACCATCCAATATCTTATCCCCCGACGTCTATTTTAAGCCAACACCTACGTCCCAGGGTGATAAAATTAGTGCTAGTCTGCTGGAACAGAGGGTTGACTATCGGCTCAAGCCACAACTATGCTTGGAGTAGTTCTTTCTGTAAAGATATGCTTAGAGTAGTTGCAACTTGCAGCCTGGGTGGTTATCACATGTTCATTGTTGTGGAATCGTGATATTTGCATAGTACAACATGTGAAGTGGTTGATAGGGCTGTCTATTCTTATGGATTTCACGCCACTTTTAGGGAAACACAAAATACATATTATACAACTAGACTTGTCTCGTAGTATTACCTCTGACAATTATTTAAATTAAACTACTCCCTCCGTCTCAAAATAGATTCGAATATTTGTTTAGATTTTAATGTATCTAGATGCATTTTAATAATATATAGATACATACGAATCTTAACAATCTCTACTATCTATTTCAAGACGGAGTAAGTATAAATCATGTGACTGAGAGAAGACATCGTAAAATAGATAAAAACCACACTCTACCATTATTATTAAGATGTAGGGTGCGTCCAATTCTCTTAATTATTAGTAAGTGATGTCATTCTATCTCAATGCAACCCCACTTACAAGTAAAAAATCTCAATTGCAACCCTACTTATGACCAAAAAATGTCAGTTATAACCCCACTTGTAACCGGGGAAAAAAATGGCGTGCTATTTCTTTTAGTGTGACCCTTCTTCAAACGCTATGCAAGTTATAGTGTGCTAATAGCGCGCTATTTTTTAAAATAGCGTGTGTAAAAAATTAAAAAATTAAGGTCTAGCATGTATTACTAGGGATTTCAGCAACTTTTTTTAGTAATACATGCATAACCAATTAACTAGTAGTGGCGAAATAATAAAGTTTGCTTGACATCCGGTGCAGGACAAGTTAGAGGACAAGACTTGCGTTAGGTCAGCTCACTAGTCGAGAACTTGAGATGTGCGTTCTTCTGGTGCTTCACTATGTCTGGTGGACGTGACAAGCAGAGAGGCCGCCGACCGGCTGGACCTGGAGGAGACGGGCGTTGCAGTTTGTTAGCATCCGTCACCGTCACATGTGAAGGGAGAATTGGGGAATAGGGTTGGGTTGACATAGATTTAGATGTAGAGTGCTGGGCGTAGTGGAGTCGTGGGCTTAATGGGCTTATGGGGTGGCGCTATTCATAGATTAGTTTTAGCGGCTCTATTGCGTTGTGACGTTATAGTATATTTAGCGTCGCTAAAGCGTAATTAGCGCCATAGCGAGCAGATTTTGCATATCGTAGCGTTCACGTTCCAAATATGGTATAGCGCCGCTATAGAGAAGAAATAGCACGCTATTTTTTTCCATGCTTGTAACTGGAAAATCTCGGTAGTAGCCGAATCACGATGCAAATCTAATGGTTTATTAGGATCCGAGTGAGCACTAACTTAATGCTCGGTCGATTGAGAATTACCAAAACCCTAAGATGTCATCTCATAGGTAATAAAAGGTAAAACTCTTTTTTTTCTCTTTTGATTCGGCGATCATCATATGTGTCATTTCTAAGATAGCATCATTGCCATCAATTATGTGAGAGGCAAAATTCGACCTTTTTTACCTATTTAGAGAGCCACACTTATATTTTTGTTGCCTAAAATAAAACCTAGTATTTTGTAAATTTTACATGTTTGCAGGAAATACCTCTATTTATCTGTGAAAAAAATCAGATTTTTTGGAACTTCTAAATGCCATTTTGACTTTTAGAATACACCACTCTGTTAGGAGTCTATTGACCGGTGGAGGCTGCTTGAGTTTAGTCTCACCTCGCCTACAGAAGGAGGTTACATCTAGCTTATAAGGAAGAGATTTTTTTCTCCCTTCAGTCCGGGCTTTTGGAATAGAGTGAACTCTCTTCTTATTGTTAGACTAGTTAAATGCCCGTGCGTTGCTACGGAACAATATATCATCTTACTCTTACTCAGAGTTTTAGCCTTGCTTTAGGTATGCGGACATCAAGAAGCGAACTCTGCCTTCTGTTTGAGGACATCAAGGAGCGAACTCTAGCTTCCTGAGTTGTGCTTATGCCTTCAGGCATCCGCTACGATTTATTTTCTTTGTGTTTTTCGCCATTTTTTGCTTTAGGTTTGGCATGTCCCTTAAACGTTACCACCTCTCGTAAATATTTTGTTCCTCTCCTTTGAAAAAATTAACTTATATTCTAAATAGGATTATGTAAATGCTCATTACAGAATAACGTTATGCTATGTTAAGACATTATCCAAGACAAACAGATTTGGAATATATGTTGTGTCAAGATCCGAGAACATGAATCAAAACTTCTTGCCTCTCAAAGACATTAGTCCTCTCAGCTATAAAGTTTTTAGAGAACATTTCTAAATTCCTTATCAACCAAAAACATCAGACCTAGTTTCAAAGATAAACAAATAACCAGACTTATGTTAGACCCATCATGAAAAGAGCACTTAGATTATTTTGTAGTGGCATCCTCTAATGCTGAATTCATCTCCAGTACAACCTTATTTTATCCAAAAGAAAGGAAGAACCCATCCAATTTTTCGTGGGCGCTGCAACACTCAGCCTAGAGATGTAGGGCAAAGGGTACCGAAACTACCCCAAGTGAATTACACAAGTATGATTCGACGAATTCTCTATGCAGGGAGCCGTTGGGAAAGCTAAAACGGTTAGAAAAAATTCAAATATTGAAGTTCAAAGAATCTTGGCTTCTTCTTTTGGATATCTTGTTTCAGTAGTTCAAACTTCAAAGTGCATGTGAGCAAAGACAATTCTCAAAAACTTTGAGAGGGCTCTCATGTAGCATTTCATTACATCAGGTATTCTCTGAAGATCATGGAAATTACAATACTGCACTCAGTTATAATATGAGGGATGGATCATAGAAACAAGAAGCATTCTGGAATAGCCAAAAATCCTTACAAAAGTTTTTCTCCTCCGAATAATTCAGAAACTACATGCATGTATACAATTAGTTATTTGCAAAGATTCAGTCGAATTTGAGGTTTGATTAATTGCCCCCAAATAAGAAAACTCATAAACTACATGCATGCCAAAACAATTCAGAACCATAGAAGAATTCTATGCAAGTGTAGTTTCTCTGATTTATCCATGCAGCTGCATCTCTCGCTAAATAAAAAAAGTAGACCTGAACACACCTAAAAATTTAGGATGAATGCATAACAAAAAATGATCATACATGGAGACAAATACACCTTAATTAGTACTCATATGAAAAGAATTTACAGATTTAGCTGACATGCAGTGAACCACAAGTCCTAAAGCATCTGGTTCGAGAATAGATTTAGGCATATATGAGAACAAAAATTAGTTAGTTAAAATAGAACACTGAGTAGTTTCCTGCTGTAGTATTTGATAAACAACGTGTACTGGAAGAACACATCCTTGTGTACATAGCCAGGAGGTACATAACCATGGGAGAAGATGTATATGAGGTTAAAGCCATCCTTTAATAAAACAATATCAAACAAATACGCTGAACAATTCTCGAAGTGATATAGTTATATACTTTAATATCCCAATACTTACATCATGTATTTTTCTTGCTTATTTTCCCTTGGAACTTCGCAAATGCTTCAGGAACAATGCTACAGAAAACAGAGACATGATAAGATCTGACAAATTTTGACCAAATAAAGATCGCATACCTAGTACATCTTGCTCCTCCATGGTACTGCACAACTCATGAACCAGTGTCTTGTTTTACCGCATTAATCTTTCCTTAGACCAGAATCTGCTCGAGCTCATACTCAGTGTTGTCCTGCTTCTTCAGCATCGTCTTGTCCGCGAAGGCAGGCATGGGTGCACATTTAAGCATTAGATCATACTCCTCTTCCAACATGCACAACAACACCTTCATGGTGGAGACTTCTCTACTTCACTAAACCTGAGAATGGTCTCAGAACTACACCATACCTCAACCCAACCAATGCTGTCAAGCTTGGAAACAGAACCAAAACCAAACCCATTTGATAATGACTTCAGCCCAACCAAAATCAAACCTGGTCTATTTTACACCCAAAACAAACTAAACCGACTGTCCATCTGTGGGTTGAAACTGTTTACTGAAATGGGTTGAAAACTTTTTGTTCAAATGGGTGAATGACTTGGCCAGGAGCGGTGATGCAATATTCATAACACTACATATTTCTCGTATGAACTTGGCATGCTCGACGGTAGGTACTGCCCACGTGAAGAATCATACTGAAGCAAGGGCATATATCGAACTCTCGTATATCAGCCAGATCGTGACATGGCGATTATTTTCTGCCTAGACTCGGTGGCGACGGCCATCGGGTTGGCGACTGTCGGCGTAGGGTGCGTACCGTACTGAAGGTAATATGCCCTGAGAGGCAATAATAAAGTGTTTATTATGTGTATTCCAAGTATATGATAGATGTTTATTTTACATGCTATAATTGTATTAATACGGAAACGTTAATACATGTGTGTTTAATAAACAAACAGAAAGTTCCTAGTTATGCCTCTCTCATAAACTAGCTCGTTGATTAACAAGATGATCAAGGTTTCCTGATCATGGACATTGGATGTTGTTAATAACGGGATCACAAGATTAGTGTAATGGTGTGATGAACATTCATCCGAAGTATAGCATTACGATCAAAGTCATTGAGTTTATATTGCTATAACAACTTACGAAGTGATCCTAATCCTTAGACCATGAGATCATGTCAATCACTAACACCGGAAGAGTTTCTTGATAACATCAAACGTCACACCGTAACAGGGTGATTATAAAGATGGATTCAGAACTAATAAAGTGTTCTGTTGATGCTCATGTATCGAGAGTGGAATTTGTTCATCCCGATGACGGATAGATATACTCTAGGCCCTCTCGGTGATATCACATTGATTAGCTTTCAAGCAAGTGATTTGATCACTAGAATGTTATATCACAGGAACGAGAAAAGAGTGCATGTCGGTAACGAGATCAAACTAGGTATGGAGATACCGATGATCGAATCTCGGACATGTAATATATCGTGAAACAAAGGGATTAATATACTAGCGTAAAAGGTTCTGACGATCACAAGAAAGTCATCGTTGAATGTGTGGGAGTCAGTATGGGTCTCAGATCCGCTTCGATTATTGATCCGAGAGGGTCTCGATCATGTCCGCATTATTCACGAACCGTAGGGTGACACACTTAAGAGACACCGACATCAATTGGAGCAAATGTTTCATGCCGAAAGAATGAACAAGCGCGAATTTATTTCACTAGATACCAAACAGGTTTTTTGAAATTGCATAAAGTGGTTATGCATGTGAAATAGAATTCTAGAAAGGGGTTATTTGTGAATGTTTGTCATTAAAGTAATTGACAAAATTCTGAATAAAATAAAAGAGTTTTATTTAATGAGAGTTTGCATTAAATTTGGTGGAAATTTAATGGGAATTTGAGTGGACTTTTGAGTGGAGGGATTTTAAAGGGCATTTTGTGAGTGGAGTGTCCACCCACATGAATGAAGGAGGGGAGGGGGCAGCCCCATGGCGGCCACACCCCTTGGGTGCCCCTCCTCCTATAAAAGGAGCCCCTCATCACTTGTCTCTCACACCTCCTCGTGAAGGCTCTCTCCCCCCCTCTCGACTTTATCCCCCATGGTCTCGGACTAGCGAGATACATGTCCCCAGTGGCTATTCGGCAAGAAAGAGTTGTGCTTCCGCTGCATCGCTGGAGCGAGGAGGCGGAGGTTGCTCGGTGCCTCGAGCGTGTGCGAGCACGGATGCGGCTGATTTCGGCGCTAGGACTTCCTCTCGATCTTGAGATCGGCAATAGATCGCTACATCAACCACGAGTTGAACTCATTAAGCTTTGTCGGTCTTCAAGGGTATGTTCTCTACGGATATACATCCTTTGTTGTTGTATCTAGTAGATAGATCTTGGTATATAGTTCACATCGTAGGAAAATTTTGTTTTCTATCTGCGAACCCCTACAAAGGGTATCGAGCCGGATCTATGCGTAGATACTTTACACGGGTAGTACACATATGAGTATGTGGGCAATGATGATCATGTTGTTGCTCCTTTGTTGTAATTTTGGATATTGGTGGCATAGTGGGATGAAGCGGCCCGGACAAACTTTACATGTCCTCGCACATGAGACCTGTTCCACGCTTGACATGCAACTAGTTTGCATAAGTGGCTAGCGGGTGTCTGTCTCTCCTACTGTAGTCAATATCTATTTTGCAAGCGAGTTGTGAACAATTTGATTATCCTCGTTGTGGTTCATGTTCGTAGGTAAGAACGGTTCTATCTCGAAAGCCCTAAGCCACGTAAAACTTGCAATGGATAAATTAGAGGCGTCTAGTTTAGATTGTTGTTGGGCTAGTGTTATGATATGGTAGTGTTGTAAGTAGAAGTATGAGATGATACTCTTACAACACATAGCGTAAAATCCATAGACCTTGGATTTACACATATAGGTATGATAGTGATCATACCACGATGCACATGATAGAGATCATCTTCGGGAACCATATCATTTCACTAATAAACATATGATGTTTGATAGCATCTTATATTGCTTGTTTAGCGCTTTGTTAGCATAATAAGATGATCCCTCATTTAAATATCAAGATAAGAATGTGTTCTTCCTTTAGTATGCACCGATTATGTTTTCGTCGCTCCAAGACATCACGTGATGATCGGGTGTTCTTGGATCCACGACCATATTTCGGGTGTAAAACAATTACACACGCGAATACTAAGGTTCTAACTTGGCGAGCCTAGCATGTACAGACATGGCCTCGGAACACGGACCGAAAGGTTAAGCATGAGTCATATAGTTGATATGATGCCCATTTGATGCTCGCCTTTGAAGCTATACCGACTCACGTGATGATCGGACTCAGGGGCGGAGCTGGAGCTCGAGTCACCCTGATGCACCATTTTACTAGAACATAATTTTTTAATCAACAGTCTACTATATAAAAGTACGATTTGTATCTTCTAAGTATTTAATACAACATAATAAGTGACAGTGTATAGTACAAAGAAACACGTACTAACGGAAAACAAAAATCTTACTATATGGATGAAAGAAAGGACAAAGTTACTTGCAAAACATGTCTTGCATTTACGAATTCCAAAATACATCATCAAGAACGTATGCTCAATAGCCTGCAAAATAAAATAAGTAATTTCAGTTTTCAAGTGGAATAGTTGAATGACCACATTTACAGTACTCAAGTAGCTAATGTTTTCACATTACCTTTTTTTAGTACATTCGATTTCTCAAAGCCATGAAATACTTAACCACTTGATCATTGGTCACTTTCTTCATCTCTTCTTTCTCCACATAACAAATAACATCATCACTCAAACTTTCATCATTGAGGCGATTGCGCAAAAATGTTTTCACTAGTTTCATGGCTGAAAAGCATCTCTCAACTGTAGCAGTGGCAACAGGCAACACAATCACTAGTTTCAACAATCTATAAAACAAAGGATACATAATGTGCCTCCTTGTCTCCACCATTTTCTTAGAAAGCTCAATGATTGTTGATATGTTAAAAAAGCTATCATCTGTCCGTACATCAGCAATATAGAGGCGTAGATCCTTATCAAGATCCCTCAGCTCTCCAGAATCAAAATCTTGAGGATATAGTTTAGCCAAATTTATCAAACTCTCCAAATCAAAATCACGAAAAGAGTCTCTTGGACTCAAAGACGCTGACCAAATAAGCAAATTGGAGGATGTCTCACTGAATCGACCATCAAGCTCTTGAACTAGCCAATCAAAAACATCATTGAAGCAATCAACTTGATAGTGATGTTTGTTGGTAATTCCGATTACTGTCTTCTCTTTTTGGATTAACATAGGCATCATCCATATCAAACTCTTCAATATCGTGTTTCTCACAGAAACCATGAACTTCAACTAGAAGGGATTCCCATCCATGTTCTCTAAGTTCATTCAAAACAGTTCTAGTTGACTTCACACATTTCATGGCATTTACTATGTCTTGATCCTTCCGTTGTAGTGCTAATGACAGTGTGTTTGTAGTTGTAAGAATTGTCAACATGAGATGCAAATAGAACACAAAGTCAAAGGACTGAAAATACACTAAGAGACCATTTGCTAAGTCTCTATTTGTTCTATCGGTGTCTTCTTCTCCCACATATTCTAGAACTTTAATAACTGATCGAAAGAGGTCAACTAAACTTTTAAGTGTTTTGGCATGAGAACCCCAACGAGTGTCTCCTGGTCTTTGAAGGCATTGCTCTTGATTTAGACCTGAACCGGTTGTAAGTTGCCCACATCCTAAAGCTTTGCTCATTTCTTCAAGATTGATATCTCTAATCATATCCCTTCGTTTGGCAGAACCACCCACTACATTTAACAATGTAGCAATCATACTAAAAAAATTACTAACTTCTTTATGCTTTCTAACCACAGCCACAACAACTAACTGAAGCTGGTGAGCGAAGCAATGGACATAATAAGCCGTGTTATTTTCTCTCATTATCAGTGATTTAAGACCATTAAACTGACCTCGCATATTGCTCGCACCATCGTATCCTTGTCCTCTGACTTGATTGTAACTTAGCTTGTATTTTGCAAATAGAGAATCAATTGCAGCCTTGAGGTATGAAGAAGTTGTTTCTTTAACATGAACAAGACCAACAAAACTTTCTTTAGAATCTCCAGAACTATCAACATACCTTAGGGCCACTGCCATTTGTTCTTTGCAAGAGACATCCCTGGATTCATCAACAAGCAAACAAAACACATTATTGCCAATTTCTTTAAGAATAGATTGCACTATCTCATGTGCAAAACCTTCAGCGATATCTTTCTGGACCTCCGGAGCAATCATCAAAGCATTCTTTGCAGCATCTTTTCCCATAGCCTTGCCTAAAACTGGATCATGCTCAGCTAAGAAGTCACGGACTTCTAAAAAATTACCTTTATTGTGGGAGTTCTTCGACTCATCATGGCCTCGAAAAGGTAATCCTTGCTTGAGCAACAACCTAGCTGTGTCAACTGAGGCATTTAATCGAGTAAAATAAGCCTTCTTGGCAGCTTCACTTTGAATATTAATAACAGCATCAATATGTTGGTCTCGCTTGAGCAAATCAATACATTTCTTCATTGCTTGATTATGGATGCTATCCACATCGCCAACATGGTCTTTTAGTCTTGCCTTCACGTTCCAGGTATTCCAACCATTCAAAACAAATGCCTCGTACCCAGCTTCCTTCTTCACACGGTCCCTAAACAAGAAACAACAAAACAATATGCTTTGTCCTTCTCTTCACTATATTCAAAAGCTTCCAAAATCATCAAACCAATCAGGATTGAACCTTCTGCTTTTCACCCCAAACTTCGAATATGGAAAATTAAATTCTCTTGGTTGGCAAGGTCCATTAACCAAGTATTTTCTTCTTACAAGTTCTTTCAAATTAGGATGATAATGTTCTATCAATTTTCTCTTCCCTGGATCATACTGAATCTCTTCTTCCCAATTCATGTCTTGGACATCTTGTGACGAGGCTTTTCTTTTGAGAATAAACCTGTCCATAGTACACCTATATTCAACAAATAAATATACAGATCAGAGTTGAAAAATTGACTAAGAACACATGAACGTGATATATCCTGATCTTTCATCTACCCTGCACAAATTGATTTCATCTACTTTTTTAACTTTAGCCACAATAGAACAAAGACAAATTAAAAATAACAGCAAAAATTGAATCTAGAATTCACGGGATGAAGGAACAGGGAGTAGGCGGACTAAGCGTCAAGGCGAAGAGAATTAAGAGAAAATTGCCTAATCCAAGGAGCCGCCAAGACGTCATCGCGTCGAGCTGCACCTGCCGCCTTCGTCCTGCGTATACGCGGAGGATTACCGAGACCGCAACTCGCGTTGATGGCGGCCAACGCCGCCTTTTCCGGATCGATCGGAAGAGGCAACGCGTGGACTGTGGAGATCGTTAGGCGTCAAGTACATACGATGCAGCGTGTGAGCATATGGGCCGTGGGGATCCATAGAAACCAAGGCAAAACAAAAATTGCCTCGCGTGGCACGTATATGCAGAGCACCGAGCAGGACTCGCGTGTCGGACCGGACGGCAATGCCGGCTCTACCTAGTCCCTGATGCACCACACGCAGTCCACCCTGATGCACCTGGCCAAATTAAATGGTAAGTGTCGCTAAAAAATAATTTGGACCCTGTTGCCTGTGCATCAGGGTTAGCCCGTTTAGATCCGCCCCTGATCGGACTTGGTGTAGTGGATTTGGTTCATGTAATCACCAAAAAGGCACGAGGGATGTCGTTTTTGAGTGGGAGTTCATTCGTAATATAGATTAGTTGAACTCAATCTATCATACACTTAGTCTAAACTTTACAAATTCTATTGTAGATGGCACCACCTGCTTTTAATTTCAATGTGTTCATGGAGAAAGAGAAACTAGCAACGAACGGTAGCAACTTTACCGAATGGGCCATGAATTTGAGGATTCTCCTCTCTGCTGCACAAAAGCAATATGTGCTAGAAGCGCCGTTAGGCCCCCCACCTTTAGATGATGCCCCTGACGAGGAGAAGAATGTCTATCAGACTCGTCAGGAGGACCACAACTTAGTTCATTGCGGCATATTGTATGGGCTAGAGCCGGAACTTCGAAAGCGTTTCGAAAACGGCAATGCATTTGATACAATGGGTGAGTTGAAAATGATTTTCGACACATGCTGCTGTAGAGAGCTACAACGCTTCAGAAAAGTTCTTTAGCTGCATGATGGAAGAGCACAACTCCGTTAGTGAGCATGTACTCAAGATGTCGGGTTACGCCGATAAGCTTGTGTCCTTGGGAATATCGATTCCCATTGACTTAGGCATCCATCGTGTTCTGCAGTCTCTGCCACCTAGCTATAAGAGCTTCGTGATGAACTATAATATGCAAGGCATGAAGAAGTCTCTCCCCGAGCTTCTGTCAATGCTTAAAACTGCAGAAGTGGAGATCAAAAGGAACATCAAGTGTTGATGATCAATAGGAACACTGGTTTCAAGAAAGACAAGAAGGGAAAACGGAAGGGAAGTAAGGGCGGCAAGCCTGTTGCCTGAAAAAGAAACCCGAGTTGGACCTAAGTCGATTCCGAGTGCTACTATTGTAAGGGGCCATCGAAGCGCAATCGCCCCAAGTATCTGGCGCACAAGAAGGCTGGCAAGGCAAACAAAGGTATATATGATATACATGTTATTGATGTGTACTTGACTAGTGCTCGCAGAGCACCGGGTATTTGATACCGGTTCGATTGCTAATATTTGTAACTCGAATCGTGCGGAACAAGCGACCGCTAGCAAGGGGTGAGGTCAAGATGCGTGTCGGTAATGGATCAAGCGTTGATGTGATCGCCGTCGGAACGCTGCCTCTCCACTTGCCGTCGGGATTAGTTATAAACTTGAATAAATGTTATCTGGTGCCTACACTAAGCATGAACATTGTATCTGGATCGTGTTTGATGCGAAGTGGTTATTCATTTAAATCCCAGAACAATGGTTGTTCCATTTATATGAATGAAATCTTTTATGGTCATGCACCGATGATGAATGGTTTATTTCTATTAGATCTCGATGATAATGTTACACATATTCATAATGTTGATGCTAAAAGGATTAAACTTAATGATGATATATCCGCATATATGTGGCACTGCCGACTAGGTCATATTGGCGTTAAACGCATGAAGAAGCTCCATTCGGATGGACTTTTGGAATCACTTGATTATGAATCATTTGATACATGTGAGCCATGCCTTATGGGCAAGATGACTAGAATGCCGTTTTCCGGTTCAATGGAACGGGCGACAGATTTATTGGAAATCATACATTCTGATGTATGTGGTCCAATGAGTGTGTCGGCGCGAGGTGGATATCATTATTTTGTTACTTTCACGGATGATTTAAGTAGATACGGTTATATCTACTTGATGAAACACAAGTCTGAAACCTTTGAAAAGTTCAAGGAATTTCAGAATGAAGTGGAAAATCATCGTAATAGAAAGATCAAATTTCTACGGTCCGACCGTGGAGGCGAGTATCTAAGTTACGAGTTTAGCACTCACATGAAAGAGTGTGGAATTGTTTCACAACTCACACGTGCCGGAACACCACAGCGAAATGGTGTGTCGGAACGTCGTAATCGTACTTTATTAGATATGGTTCGATCTATGATGTCTCTGACGGACTTGCCGTTGTCATTTTGGGGTTATGCACTAGAAACTGATGCATTCACTTTAAATCGGGCACCATCTAAATCCGTTGAAAATACACCGTATGAATTGTGGTTTGGAAACAAACCTAAGCTATCATTTCTTAAAGTTTGGGGATGCGATGTTTATGTGAAGAAACTTCAACCGGATAAACTCGAACCCAAAGCGGAAAAATGCGTCTTCATAGGATACCCTAAAGAAACTATTGGGTATTTCTTCTATCACAGATCCGAGGGCAAGGTTTTTGTTGCCAAGAATGGATCCTTTCTAGAGAAAGAGTTTCTCGCGAAAGGTGTGAGTAGTCGGAAGGTAGAACTCGAAGAGGTTGTGGAACCTTCTCTTCAAAGTATGGCGAGTAGCAGAGCGCCGGAAGTTGTTCCGGAGTTGGCTCCACCTGTTGAAGAGGGAACTAATGATAATGATCATGATACTCCGAAAGAGAGTACTACCGAACCTCGCAGGTCAAACAGGACGCGTGCATCTCCGAGTCAGTGGAAATCCTATCATGAATTTCATGGTTGATGAAAATGATGACCCTGCGACGTATGAAGAAGCGATGATGAGCCCGGATTCCAACAAATGGTTAGAAGCCATGAAATCCGAGATGGAATCCATGTATGAAAATCAAGTTTGGAACTTGGTGGAATTACCTCACGACTGAAAGGCCGTGGAGAACAAATGGATTTTCAAAAGGAAAACTGATGCTGATGGTAATGTGACCGTCTATAAAGCTCGACTTGTCGCAAAGGGGTTTCGACAAATTCAAGGAGTTGACTACGATGAGACTTTCTCTCCCGTAGCGATGCTAAAGTCAGTTAGGATTATGTTAGCAATTGCTGCATATTTCGATTATGAGATATGGCAGATGGATGTCAAAACCGCGTTTCTCAATGGTAATATTGAAGAAGAGTTGTATATGATACAACCAAAGGGCAGATCAATGAAGGACCTAGGTGAAGCGTCATACATATTAGGCATAAAGATCTATAGAGATAGATCTAGGCGCCTAATAGGGCTATCACAAAGTACATACCTTGATAAGATTTTAAAGAAGTTTAAAATGGACGGAAGTAAGAAGGGGTTCTTACCTATGTTGCAAGGCAAGACATTGAGTAAGACTCAAAGTCCGGCTTCGGCAGAAGAAAGAGAGATAATGGACAAAGTCCCCTATGCTTCAGCCATAGGCTCTATAATGTACGCCATGCTATGTACAAGACCGGATGTGGCACATGCTATTAGTTTGACTAGTAGGTACCAATTAGATCCAGGTTCGGAACACTGGATAGAGGTCAAGAATATCCTTAAGTACTTACGAAGAACTAAGGATATGTTTCTTGTATACGGAGGTGAAGAAGAGCTCGTCGCTAAGTGTTATGTCGACGCTAGCTTTGACACCGATCCGGATGACTCTAAGTCTCAATCCGGATACGTATTTCTCATGAATGGCGGAGCGGTTAGTTGGATGATCTCCAAACAACCTGTGGTAGCGGGATCAACAACGGAGGCCGAATATGTTGCTTTGCTTGAAGGCTCGAAGCGATTTGGATGAAGGAGTTCATATCCGAACTAGGAGTGGTGGCAAACGCGTTGGACCCAATGGTGATCTATTGTGACAAAAATTGTGCCATTGACAATGCCAAAGAGCCAAGGTCTCACAAGCATTCCAAGCATATTAAGCGCCAGTTTCACTCCATCCGCGAGCATGTCAAGGATGGAGATATAAAGATTTGTAAAGTACATACGGATCTCAATGTAGCAGATCCGTTGACTAAAACTCTCCCTAGAGCAAAACATGATCAACACCAGAACTCAATGGGTGTTAGATTTATCACTATGTAACTAGATTATTTTCTCTAGTGCAAGTGGGAGACTAAAGGGAATATGCCCTGAGAGGCAATAATAAAGTGTTTAGTATGTGTATTCCAAGTATATGATAGATGTTTATTTTGCATGCTATAATTGTATTAATACGGAAACGTTAATACATGTGTGTTTAATAAACAAACAGAAAGTTCCTAGTTATGTCTCTCTCATAAACTAGCTCGTTGATTAACAAGATGATCAAGGTTTCCTGATCATGGACATTGGATGTTGTTAATAACGGGATCACAAGATTAGTGTAATGGTGTGATGAACATTCATCCTAAGTATAGCATTACGATCAAAGTCATTGAGTTTATATTGCTATAACAACTTACGAAGTGATCCTAATCCTTAGACCATGAGATCATGTCAATCACTAACACCGGAAGAGTTTCTTGATAACATCAAACGTCACAATGAGGATGATTATAAAGATGGATTCGTAACTAATAAAGTGTTATGTTGATGCTCATGGATCGAGAGTGGAATTTTTTCATCCCGATGACGGATATATATACTCAAGGCCCTCTTGGTGATATCACATTGATTAGCTTGCAAGCAAGTGATTTGATCACTAGAATGTTATATCACAGGAACGAGAAAAGAGTGCATGTCGGTAACGAGATCAAACTAGGTATGGAGATACCGATGATCGAATCTCGGACATGTAATATATCGTGAAACAAAGGGATTAAGATACTAGCGTAAAAGGTTCCGACGATCACAAGAAAGTCATCGTTGAATGTGTGGGAGTCAGTATGGGTCTCCAGATCCGCTTCTGATTATTGATCCGAGAGGGGTCTCGATCATGTCCGCATTATTCACGAACCGTAGGGTGACACACTTAAGAGACACCGACATCCAATTGGAGCAAATGTTTCATGCCGAAAGAATGAACAAGCGCAGTAATTTATTTCACTAGATACAAAGCAGGTTTTCGGGTGAAATTGCATAAAGTGGTTATGCATGTGAAATAGAATTCTAGCAAGGGGTTATTTGTGAATGTTTGTCATTAAAGTAATTGACAAAATTCTAAATAAAATAAAATAGTTTTATTTAATGAGAGTTTGCATTAAATTTGGTGGAAATTTAATGGGAATTTGAGTGGACTTTTGAGTGGAGGGATTTTAAAGGGCATTTTGTGAGTGGAGTGTCCACCCACATGAATGAAGGAGGGAGGAAGCCCATGGCGGCCACCCCCTTGGGTGCCCCCCTCCTCCTATAAAAGGAGCCCCCCTCCTCACTTGTCTCTCACACCTCCTCGTGAAGGATCTCTCTCCCCCTCTAGAATTTATCCCCCATGGTCTCGGACTAGCGAGATACATGTTCCCGGTGGCTATTCGGCAAGAAAGAGTTGTGCTTCCGCTGCATCGCTGGAGCGAGGAGGCGGAGGTTGCTCGGTGCCTCGAACGTGTGTGCGAGCATGGATGCGCTGCTGATTTGCGGCGCTAGGACTTCCTCTCGATCTTGAGATCGGCAAGAGATCGTCTACATCAACCACGAGTTGAACTCGTTAAGCTTTGTCGGTCTTCAAGGGTATGTTCTCTACGGATATACATCCGCCCGTTGTTTGTATCTAGTAGATAGATCTTGGTATATAGTTCACATCGTAGGAAATTTTTTGTTTTCTATGTTGCGAACCCCTACACGTACACGATATGGATTGATTTAGCACAACTTCAGACTCTATACGGTACATGACATGTATACATACGCCATGATGATGTCATGATGATTTCATGATGTACATGATATATGATATGCATACGTGAGCATACCATGCTCATCTCGACCATAATCTGTGAGGCGCTTGTAAGTTTGCTTCTCAGAGTCAGAGGGCGACAAACCCATACTAAGAACTGGGCCTAGACCCATAGTTTTGCAGTTGTTAGGGACCGAATTATTTGAGCCCACACCTAACCAAACCCAACCAATTTCTCAGAAGACACAAACTATTACCAGGTGTAACCCATAATAACTTAAACCAATCAGACTCACAATGAGAAACCAAACCACTTGAACCAGTTTATCAATAACCATTGCTAGATTTAACTTCACCCGATCATCAAGTGGAAGTCTAAATACATGATTTAAAGTTAGATAAGTCAGGATGCGAGAATTTGCTCACCTGAATGCACACGTAATTGAACGCATCACCTGAGAACTTCTAGTTGATAGGTTCAACGATACTTCATGCCCACTCCTTTTCATCACACCTAAACTTGGGTTCATGGTCAGTTTAGGTCCTTTAACCTAATTTAAATTACGAACTGCAGTTAATTAGTTGTATGCTGAAACATTAATCATATGTCCCGAGGAGGAAGTGAAAAGCACATATGTTAAATTAGAAAATACCCTAGAGATCATAATTAAGTAGGGTATTAAAAGAAGTGAGAAGAGTAACATGTTTGGAAAAATACGAGATCCCAAAGAAAAGCATCCGGAAGTGGTAGTAAGTATATCAATACAAGAACCAAAAGGTAGTGTCAATAATATCTTTGCAACACTGTATGAAGACACGAGTTAAATAAGCAGGTGGAGTTCAGCTTTGAGCTCTGATTATGGAATAATTTAAGCTAGGCATGATAAATAATTAATTAAACCACACATATTAGGCCATCCTATCCTATTCGTTCCAAAAGGACGATTTTCATCATATTCAATTGCATTCTGAAGAAAGTGAGTAGGCATCCCAAGACATAATTAAATTTTTCTTGATGATTTAAATTTCAATGCATTTATCAAGGGGCACGTCTACACAACCAAATAAAATGAAAGCACCATTGTACAAAACATGAAAAATTATTGCCTTAGACTGAAAGGTGTTTACACTATTTAGTTCAGATAGATGTCTAATATCGCCTTCACTTAGTTAACTCTGTAAACAGCAGTTCATCACTACTATAGGTTAGTTAATAAACTGTTTTATAGTAAATCAACATGGAGAACTAAGATAAAATAAATATGCCATGACCTTGTGAAGGATTGGTACGAAACCTGGAAAAAATAAGCACATAGCACACTCCATGGTAGAAATGGAATACCTCTGCTTACAACTGTAAATCACTACAGGTTTGTTAATAAACTGTTTTGCAACAAATCAACATGTAGAAGTGAGATAAAATAAATATGACATGACCTCGTGAAGGAATTGTATGGAATCTAAAAAAAAACAGAAGCACATAACACATTTCATAGTAGAAATAGAATACAATAAAATAATGCTTACTGATCTGGAACTTGTGCAATCAATTACTCACACAAAACCATTGTGTTAACCTATTGGAACTAATTCCTGAAAATATTCTTAACTATACAAGATTTTCACAAAGTCAAAACTTACACACTCTAGACATATTTTTTTCCGGTTGAACTTTGCATTGCTTTTTAATCAAAAGTATAAGACCCAACTAACTTTTAGCTCCACTGATATTGGATCTATTATCTGCCTACCGAGTTGCAGATCACATTCCAGATGCTTGAACTCATGTTCCTCTCTTATCAGAGGAAAAACGCTAGCACAAGAATGTCACCATTGGAATATAACACATGATAACGAAACAAGAAAGCTTGAGTTCATCTATTTGTAATACTCCCTCTAATCCAAAATAAGTGTCGGACAATACTAAATCACCGACACTTATTATGGATTGGAGGGAGTACCCAATTATCAATAGATTATTATAATGCACGCCAGTGCATCCAATGTCCAGAGAACAAAAGTGCATGAGAACCACAAGTGCTAACATTAGGAAGAAACCGGTGGAAAAAATTGGTGTGTCAATACTTCTAATATAGAGATAATTTAATGATGTGTAATATGCATTTATCTACAAACTTCTCTACCACATTGATTTTAGAAAACCATGGTGTAGGCACATGAAAGCAGCATGAGAGAGAAAATCACCTTTGGTCTTGTAACTATTTACATATTACTGATTAACTCTAGGAAAAACCATAAGGTACAAATAGCAAACATAATCAACATTTTTATCATTAACATCATCAAAAGGGAGCATGGTGATCAAGGTAGAATTCCAGGGGAATGGCTGAGAATATGGTGTTGCTTAGCTTTTTTATTAAAATGAAATAAGACAAGAATCCTGAACAGCGGGCCCCCATTTGTTTGATAACTGAAAGGAAAGTAAAATTAAGTTAAGCATTTCACATTGCAAGCACTTATGAAAAAATAAGTAAACCGAGAATTCTAACTTTTGAACTTTCCATTACAGACTTTGCAAATATCTTGTCATCTGGGAGCATTTACTTATCTAGATACCCCTACTACATATGTCACATTAACGTGATTTCATAACTCCGTTCTCTTGAAAATCTAATAGGGTCTACATGCTCTACGAACATACAAAGCATTTAATGACAAAAAAGCAAGCAGTCAATGAATATAAAACCAATGTGACAAAATAAGCAAAATAAAATTCAAATGTATCATACAGGCCCACACCAGTTAGAACTTTAACGCTAATTGATTGTGTTTTAAACTGATCTATTGTGGGCTTAAGAAGATTATATTGCAGCAGCAAGCGATACAAAATGAGCAGTTGTTAGTTTACATTAGAAATGACACCATACCAGCTGGATGCTGATCATCATGATGGTTGCATGATTGGTGTTCTATAATTTGAAATAACAATTTAGTCTCATGTACTGATATAAATAAATAAAATACGCGTGGGCAAGCCTATGACGAGTAATAAGTACTGACACTTGATCATGAGTATGCTATACATACTCATCAGAAAAAATCACTCACATAGTCACTATCATACTGGATCACCGTACCACTTTAAACTCAATATCATAAACCCTTCTAATATCACTTGGTGCAGGCAGAGCTTGGAATAACTTCGGACTGTAAATAGAAATTATAAGGGCCGAGAAACTTTGCTATTTACAATGGCTAAGCTTTGCTCACATCAAACTCGTAATCACTAAAGGAATTATCTTTTGGCTCACTCCCAGAATCAATTTACACCCACAGAGAAACGTTCTTAGCAAAGTAACCGTGAGACACAAAATTCATTTTTGAGAACAGTATATCCTAGTTGCATATCTATTTCACAAATGCTAGTGCAACCACTATTTCCTGGAAATAAAGATTGACAGTAGACTTTTTCTAGACTGGAAGAAACATATCATCAATTCTCACCATGGAGACTACATCTTGTCATCGTGGTGATCCAGGATCTGATCTTCGGTGGAGTGGTCCCAAGGGAAGCAGCTTGTCCATCTCCTTGATGTGAGTACATGACTTATTCTGTCTAGAGCACAACTCTGCTAAAACTGACTCAATTTAGGACTGAATCTGCCCAGCTAGCATATTTATCACGAATAATTTTCATGGTAAGGCTTCGTAGAAATGGAATGAAACAACAAATTTCATGGAATATATGTCTACCATCACTGTAAAAATTTAGCATTAAAAATTAAAGTTATAAACAGACTTAATTCAATGCTTATAAAACACGACAGTATTGTAGACTGGAAAATGTAAAGCACTGCTTCCAGCACTCAACAACATTGATCAACCATGTAAAGTATTTTTCATACATCTTGAAGGTGTCAGTGCTGATTTCTTACTACTCTTTCCTGAATTGAAGCCTATCTCATAACAAATTTTGAACTACAATCGGTTGAGGCAATACGTCAGACAAGTTGCAGGTGTTCATAAGCATGGATGGAAGGGATCAATCTCTCATCTTACCGTGAGATGGGGTCCAAGGGAGGGTGGCATTGGATGGAGGCGAAGCTAGAGGGCTGTCGGCGCTAGTTCACCATGCCCACCGCAATCCTTCCGACGCTCGCCTCGCCTGCTGCAGTGCTGCTCCCACTCCTCTTGCGCCACATGCTGGTCTCTCTCTCCCCATAGGCTGTAGGCTCTCCCACGCCTCTCTCTGCAATTCTCCTACGCCCAAACGAGGACGGCGGGCAGGGTGGATGAACCGGCAAGGGTTCCAGCTGTAGTACCTAGACTTCCACCAGCGTAAGATGAAGACGGGAAAGGCGGCGCGGCTGTGGACACGGAAGCCACCGCGAGGTAGCGAGGAAGCCGACGCTCGGGCGGTGGATTCAGCGTAGTGAGGGACGGCAACTGTGCGTCGTGGTGAGGAATCTTTGAGATAGAGAGGAGGCGTGGGATGTGGGGCGAGGGGCGACTCTGCGGCCGACGGTTTTCTTGATTACACGTACGTGTCAAAGAGGAGGCGGATGGGTGAAGATGCAATTTTCCAGGTGCGGAACGTGAAGAGAGGTTGTTTTACTGTGCCGATTTTTTTGCGAGCGATTTTTTCTATCGGGTTTTTTCTGTGCGGAGGAAGAAAGCCGACATACCACCATATTGTCGGGTTTCCCTTTAAGGAATAGTAGAGATTGTGTGCGTATAAATGTCCAGAACGTAGGCTGAGTGCTGGGCTGGCCAAGTGGATGCTATCAAAGTCCCTAGATCTTGGCCTCGGCCTCAAGACATATTTTCACTCATAAGACATACCATTATTTTGAAAGTGAAGCAATGGTCGACAAGGCCCCGCGAGAATATCCAAACCAAAAAACACATCCATATAACTATTTAAACACGAGTGACATAGTTGTACATTCACTTCCGACCAATTGGCTCACCTCTCGCGTCACCCGATTTTACATGTTGAAGTTACTGTCAATTTTGGTGGAACGATCGTGCCCTCTCGGACCGTCGGTTGCGTGTTATATAGTGTAGAGAAAAGCCCCCTACGTGGCAGTACAAGGAGAGAACGTATACGATCGGAGTACTACTCCGTATCGTATACGTAGACATATTACATACGCTAACATCCCCCTTAATCTAAACCACGCGAGAGGTTTAGATTACGCCTAAACTCATGTAGACTCTTAACAGACAGAGCTTTAGTAAAACCGTCAGCAATCTGATCTCTTGTAGAGATGAACTTAATAGCAAGTTGATTATTAGCAACCTGCTCACGAACAAAATGGTAATCAATCTCAATGTGTTTTGTGTGAGCTTGAAAAACCGGATTAGCTGACAAGAATATAGCACCCAGGTTATCACACCAAATACAAGGCTTCTCACGGAGTTTTACGCCAAGTTCATGGAGGAGAGCTTCAACCCAAATGAGTTCAGTGGTGGCATTCGCGATGGCTTTATATTCAGCCTCAGTGCTTGACCTGGAGACAGTAGCTTGTTTTCTAGCAATCCAAGAAACCAGATTTGGGCCAATGAAGATGGCAAACCCACCTGTAGAACGGCGATCTTCAAGACAACCTGCCCAATCTGCATAAAAAAGGCACTAAGAAGAGTAGATGGTGAGTGTCGAATAGTGATACCGAGATTATTAGTATCCTTAATATATCACAGAATGCGCTTGGTAGCTGTCCAGTGAGTTGTGGTTGGAGCATGAAGATACTGACAGACCTTGTTAACAGACTATGACAAATCCGGGCGAGCAAGAGTGAGGTACTGAAGAGCACCAACAATGCTGCGATACTGTGTAATATCATCAAAGCCAAGAGGTGTACCATCATGGAGAGACAAGGACTCAAACGAAGACAGAGGTGTTGGAGCAGATTTGTAGTCAAGCATGCCAACCTTGGCAAGAAGATCATGAGCATATTTTTCCTGAGTAAGAATAAAACCACCAGAGCATCATTTGACTTCAATACCAAGAAAGAAGTGAAGATCTCCCATATCCTTGATAGCAAAGTGTGCATTGAGGTCCTTGAGCAAAACAGAGATGGCATGATCTAAAGAACTTATCACAATAATATCATCAACATAAATTAACATGAATATAGTGACACCAGAGTAATTGTAAAGAAACAGAGATGTGTTAGCCTTGGATGGTAAAAAACCAAATTCTTGCAGTTTTGTACTGAGACGAGAGTACCACGCTTGAGGAGCCTGTCTTAGTCCATATAGATCTTTGTCAAGTATGCATATGTGGTGAGGGGCATCAGGATGCACAAAACCAGGTGGATGTTTCATATAGACTTTCTCTTCCAGAACACCATGTAAGAAGTCGTTCTTGACATCTAGCTGCCGTAAACTCCATCCACGAGATACAGAGATAGAGAGAACAATGCGAATGGTTGCCATTTTAACGACAGGACTAAAAGTGTCTTCATAATCAATGTCATACCTTTGCTTGAACCCTTTTGCAACTAACCGTGCTTTGTAGCGATCAATTGTACCGTCAGCACATCGCTTGATACGATAGACCCACTTACAGTCAATAATGTTTTTGTTTGGACTAGAGGGAACAAGAGTCCATGTGGCGTTTTTCATCAGAGCATCCTACTCTTCTTGCATGGCAGTGCGCCAATGTGTGTTACTGAGGGCGTCTGATAAATTTCGAGGTTCTCCTGTGAAAGACAATAGACCATACCGTACAGTACCATCAGTGTAAACTTTAGGTTGTCGGATACCTTTCTGTAGGCGAGTACCAGGCGCGGGAGGCGGCGATTGTGTTGGGGGAGGCATAGCATTGCCGGACACAGAAGATCCGGTAGCCACATGGGAGGCTGCAGAGTTCGTGGCTGCAGAGGATCCCGCTGGACTGACACCAGGCGTGTCGGGACGAGAGGAGGCAGGGCGGGGCCCGCCGACGCGTGGAGATGACAGAGTGGCAGGGGAGGCAGCACCGCGGGAGGGCGCGACGCTCGACGACGCCTAGCGCGCGCGAGGAGATGGGCGTGTGCGGCGCGTCATCCAAGGAGGGGGCGGGAGAATCTGCATCGGATCGTGCCCCCTCAGGATCAGCGTCAGCAGAAGAGGGCCCCGGCAAATCTGCATGGTTTTCAGCGCAGTTTTCGTCAGTTTGCGAGTTGTCTTAACCAAATGATTCCGGATCAGTAGAAGCACCATTTGACACAGTATTTTCACTAGCGTGTTCATCATCCTATGAAGCATCATTAGGGGGAATAGTAATAGGCACATAGTATGCATATAATCATTATAGTCAGCATCCCCAAAAGAATTGTTAGAGGAAGGAAGAAGCAATATTTCTTCACGAAGTCTGGAGCCTGCATTTGGATGGAGATCCGCAAAAGGAAAAACACTTTCATCAAAAACAACATCCCGAGAGATATAAACGCGGTCAGTTTGAAGATCAAGGCATTTAACCCCTTCGTGAAGAGGGTTGTATCCCAAAAAGACGCATTTCTTAGAACGAAAAGCAAGTTTACGAGTGTTATAAGGACGAAGATTTGGCCAACAGGACAACCAAAAATGCGGAGAGCATCATAGTTCGGTTTGACTTGTAACAGACGCTCAATAGGAGATTCAAAATTTAGGACTTTACTGTGAAGAAGATTAATGAGAAAGGTGGCAGTGAGAAAAGCTTCGTCCTAGAATTTGAGAGGCATAGAGGCATATGCAAGCAAGGAGAGCCCGACCTCAACAATGTGACAATGTTTGCGTTCAGCGGATCCATTTTGTTGGTGAGCATGGGGACATGAGACATGGTGTGTAATGCCAAGGTTTTGAAAGAAGCCATGGAGCTTTTCATACTCACCTCCCAGTCAGTTTGCATAGTGACAATTTTCCTAGCAAACTTGCGTTCAACATACTGTTGGAAATTTTGAAAAACTTGATAAACATCAGGACGCTTTTTTAGCAAATAAATCCAGGTGAACTTGCTAAAATCATCAATAAAGCTTACATAATATAAGTGTTTTCCAACAGAAGCAGGTGCAGGACCCCACACATCAGAGAACACTTGTTTCAAAGGAACAGTGGAGACACTGGTGGAGACAGGGTAGGGCAACTGGTGGCTCTTGGCAAGTTGACAAGAGTCACATACATAAGGAGTTATTTCAGGAGAATAAGAAAGCTTGTGTTTCCTAAGAATTTGCTGCACGACAAATGAAGATGGATGTCCTAGACGTCGATGCCAAATAGAGGATGACTGGCTTTATTATGATGAAAGCATGCTTGGAGAGCCCATTGGACACGGGCACAAGTGGATAGAGACCACCATGGCATGGTTCTCTAAATAGAGTCCTCCGAGTGGCGCGGTCCTTTATCAAGAAAAATAATGGATGAAATTCAAGATAAATGTCGTTGTCAAGAGTAAATTTATGAACGGATAAAAGATTTTTTTGGAGGCTTGTGGAACATGAAGAATGTTGTTGAGACGAAAAGAAACATTTGGGGTGCTTAATAATAAAGTAGAATGACCAATATGACTAATATGCATACCATTACCGTTTGCCGTGTGGACTTGATCACGCCCCTAGTATGAGTAGTGAGCTTGCTTAATTCGCCGGCAACATGATCAGTGGCACCAGTATCAGGGTACCAATTTGTGTCAACGCCATAGAACACCATGTTGTAGCTCTTGCTTCCTCGATCACCAGCATCATCACGGTCATCCTGATAGAGCCACCAGCAGTCACACGCGGGATGCCCATACTTCTTGCAGATTTGACAGGTGGTATCGACAAAAGGAGTAGGGACCCGATCACGACGGCGGCCACCATCATCACACTGTCCACGATCATCATCATAACGACGACGATTGTCTTGATATCTGTTCCCATCACATCGATCATCATCATAGCGGCGGCGGTCTTGGTATCCGCCCCCATCACGTCGATCGTCGCGATAGTCCTGACGTCCGCGGTAGTCTGGACGGCGGCCATCCTGGTGACCACGGCTGTCCTGGCGGGGGCGATCGTCATAGGGCTGGTGAGGGCGATCAGAGGCGCGCGAGGGAGGGCGCGATTCACCACCGCCACGGCGAGCAACGTTCACAGAGGATGTAAATTCAGAGTCTGATGGCTTGTGCATCTTGTCAAAAGACTGAATTTGTCCAAGGAGATCCGAGAGGGCAGTACCAGGAGTTGCATTGACAGCGGTAACGAGATTATTGTAGGAGCTGCCAGGACCATGGAGAATTTCCAGATCAATTCGTCGTCATCGAGAGGTTTTCCAGCGGCGGCAAGCTCCGACGCAAAGCACTTCATCTTGGCGAAATATTTATCTGCAGAGAGATCGTCCTTCCTAGTGTCATTGAGAGCAGATCGGTGCTGCTGGATGCGACTCTTGGATTTGGAGGAGACATGAGCATTAAGATCCGCCCACACTTCAGCCGAGGTTTCAAGGCCAATGACATGGGTGAGAACGTCTGGCAACAGGGAGTTGAGCAGATATCGCAGAACTTGTTGGTCGCGGGCAACCCAATTTGTGTACTCGGGGTTTTCCACAGATATCTTGTTGCCCTTCGGATCTTCAGCTTCCAGGAGTTCGACTGGCGCCTTTTCATGACCCTCAACGAGGTTGAGGACACGGGCGCCGCGAAGGGCAGGAACGATCAGCGCCTTCCAGACTAGAGCATTCTCACGTGTGAGCAGCTGCGAGGGAGGAGCCCCAAGAGCAGCGGTCGGAGCAGTAGCAGATCCTCCGGTTGATGAGGACCCCATGATGAGATTTGTTGGCGCGGCGGAGGCCGCTGCGGTGGCGGCGATTTGCAGCTTGAGTTGTTGGGTTGTTTAGGATTGTAGATGCGGCGGCAACACGGATCGGTGTGGCGGCGGCAGGGTTTGTGGGTTTTTGGTGTTGTAGGCGGCGGCGGCGGGGACAGAGGCGACTGGAGCACGAGGCAACTCCGGCGGAAACTGTGGCGGCGGAGGCGACTTGGTTTAGGGTTTTGTTGTACGGCGGCTAGAGCACGGAAGAGGCCGGCTCTGATACCATGTCAATTTTGGTGGAACGATCGTGTCCTCTTGGGCCGTCGTTTGGGTGTTATATAGTGTAGGAAAAAGCCCCCTAAAGAGAACGTATACAATCGGAGTACTACTCCGTATCGTATACGTAGACGTATTACATACGCTAACAGTTCGTTTGAAACCATCGATCTGTGACTATGGCCAACGCACAGATAAAATACGTTCCAGCAATTTGTAGCTCCATTCATGGCCCCACGCCATCCGCACCTGAGAAAACTAATTAGTCGGAGTTTTCACCGGTCAGCTACAACACATGCGCTATTGAACTGAAGGATCGTGACACCTGAATGTTTAACTGTCAAAGTTTAAAACACATCAAGCAAGAACAGTTATGCTGTATGCATCAGTTGATGCAGAGCCCCCGATTATATTCTCTATTTTGAAAAACAAAAAAAAGCAAGAACTAGCAGCAATCTACCTAGCAGTATCATATCTTCATTCTACGTTTACTCGAGGAAAATGTAGTGCTCTAAAATATAGGGTTGACATGTTGCCAGTGCATAGCATATTTAGTATTACTGGAGATGAACATACTGTATTTGTTTCGAGTAGTTGCAACTTGCAGCCTGGGTGGTCATCACATGTTCATTGTTGTGGATTCGTGATATTTGCATTGTAGAACATGTAAAGTGGTTGATAGGGCTGTCTACTCTTATGGATTTCACGCCACTTTTAGGGAAACACAAAATACATATTATACAACTAGACTTGTCTCGTAGTATTATCTCTAACAACTATTTAAATTAAACTACTTAGATGATAGAGATTTGTTTAATCCATCTAGTCGTATTTTAGTATATATAGATACATGCGAATCTAGACAATCTTCGATATCTATTTCGAGGTGGAGTGAGTATAAATCATGTGACTGAGAAAAGACATCGTGCAATGGAGAAAAAACCACACTCTGCCATTATTATTACGACGTAGGGTGCGTCCAATTCTCTTAATTATTAGTAAGTGATGTCATTCTATCTCAATGCAACCCCACTTACAAGTGAAAAATCTCAATTGCAACCCTACTTATGACAAAAAAATGTCAGTTATAACCCCACTTGTAACTGAAAAATCTCGGTAGTAGCCAAATCACGATGCAAATCTAATGGTTTATTAGGATCCGAGTGAGCACTAACTTAATGCTCGGTCGATTAAGAATTACCAAAACCCTAAGATGTCATCTCATAGGTAATAAAAGGTAAAACTCTTTTTTTTCTCTTGATTTGGCGATCATCATATGTGTCATTTCTAAGATAGCACCATTGTCATCAATTATGTGAGAGGCAAAAATCGACCTTTTTTACCTATTTAGAGAGCCACACTTTTATTTTTGTTGCCTAAAATAAAACCTAGTATTTTGTAAATTTCACATGTTTGTAGGAAATACCTCTATTTATCTGTGAAAAAAAATCAGATTTTTTGAAACTTCTGAATGCCATTTTGACTTTTAGAATACACCACTTTGTTAGGAGTCTGTTGACCGGTGGAGGCTGCTTGAATTTAGTCTCACCTCGCCTACGGAAGGAGGCCACACCTAGCTTATAAGGGAGAGATTTCTTCCTCCCTTCAATCCGGGCTTTTGGGATAGAGTGGACTCTCTTCTTATTGTTAGATTGTGTGCGTATGAATGTCCAGAACGTAGGCTGAGTGCTGGGCTGGCCAAGTGGATGCTATCAAAGTCTCTAGATCTTGGCCTCGGCCTCAAGACATTTTTTTACTCATAAGACATACCATTATTTTGAAAGTGAGGCAATGGTCGACAAGACCCGCTAGAATATCCAAACCAAAAAACACATCCATAGAACTATTTAAACACGAGTGACATAGTTGTACATTCACTTCCGACCAATTGGCTCACTTCTCGCGTCACCCGATTTTACATGTTGAAGTTACGTTTGAAACCATCGAATCTGTGATTATGGCCAACGCACAGATAAAATACCAGCAATGTATAGATCCATTCATGGCCCCACGCCATCCGCACCCGAGAAAACTAATTAGTCGGAGTTTTCACTGGTCAGCTGCACATGTGCTATTGAACTGAAGGATCGTGACACCTGAATGTTTAACTGTCAAAGTTTAGCACACATCACAAGAAAGAACCAGTTCTGCTGTATGCATCAGTTGATGCAGAGCCCTGGATTATATATTCTCTATTTTGAAAAACAAAAAAAAAGCAAGAACCAGCAGCAATCTTCTACCTAGCAGTATCATATCTTCATTTCTACGTTTACTCAAGGAAAAGGTACTGCTCTAAAATATAGGGTTGACATATTGCCAGTGCATAGCATATTTAATACTAGTACTGTATTTGTTTCGAGCAGTTGCAGCTTGCAGCCTAGCAGCAGCTGGTGCTGCTATCCACCATGTTCATCTCGCCCATGATCCCATTCCCAGCCGTGTGTAAGATCACCTTCTTTTTTAGTAATGTTTTGCTCGTCAACTTGCAGACGAGATTGAGTGAGATGGACACAGGCCGGATCAAACGGAGGCTCTCCCGGCTGCCGTTGACCTTCCATCTGGTGATGCATTTGCACATTTATATCTAGCAGTATCTGCTACTCTGTCCCAAGCATTTGACCTTCACCGCCTTTCCATTTCTGTCCCTGCAAAATGAGAAAGGAAGGCAAGCGTGATCCGGCGATCGGCATCGTCGCGGCGGCGCTACTCGTTGCGTGTGCGGCGCTCCTGGTCGAGGAAGCCTATGGGGAAGAAGAGCTCGTGACGGAGCTGGCGAACGGCTTCACGGCGACGCATTCCGCGGACGCGCCGGGGCGGTTCGAGCCTTTTCTGTACGCGCCCAACGGCGTCTTCGCCTTGGGCTTCCTCCGCGTCGGCGCGTCCTCGCTGGACCTCGCCGTGCTCCACCTCCCGTCGTCCTTCCCGCTCTGGCGCGCCACGCCGGCACGCGTCGCGGACTGGTCGCGCCCGGCCACGCTCTCCTTCGACGGGCGCATGGTCCTGGCCACCGGCCCCGGGGAAGGCACCGTAGTGCTGTGGAGCACCCTCAACGTCATCGGCGACACCGTCGCGCTGCTAAACTCCTCCGAACTCGTCATCCGCCACTACGACTTGCGCAGCCCGTCGTGGCGGAGCTTCGACAGCCCGTCCGACACGCTTGTGCTGGACCAGAACTTCACCATGTCCACGCCGCCGCTCATCTCCCAGAACCGCCGCTTCGCGCTGCGGCTCGGCAAGACGTACATGGCGCTGCACATGGAGTTCTACGGCGGGCGCACCAGGCCCATGTACTGGCAGCACACGGCCCTCATGGCCCAGCCGGAGAACGCCACGCAGCCGCCGGTGTACGGACGCCTAGACGGCCGGGGCTTCTTCGGGCTCTACCTCCAGGGCAGCGACGGCAACGACAACGAGAGCGTCGACAAGCTCGCGTTCGACACCTTCGTCCAGAACCTCACCGGATCATTCCGACGGATAACGCTGGAGGATGACGGCAACCTCCGCGCGTACTACTGGACCGACGGCTCCAAGGCCTGGACCTCCGACTTCCAGGCGATCTCGGGGCAGTGCCAGCTGCCGACCTCGTGCGGCGCCTACGGCATGTGCGTCCCCGGAGAAGCTGGGCCACGGTGCCAGTGTCTCGTCAACGGCACCACGGGCGGAACTATCTCCCCTCCGTGCGCCGCCGAGGAGACCGCCGACCTCTGCGGTGAAGGGCAGCTGTTCGACGTGGTGCGCCGGAGCCGGGTGTCGCTGGCGTACAAGGAGCGGGTGCCGTTCGAGACGTACAAGACGGCGGCGGAGTGCGAGGAGTCGTGCGCTGCCAACTGCACCTGCTGGGGCGCGGTGTACAACGGCGACAGCGGGTACTGCTACCTCATCGGCTTCCCCGTGGAGACGGTGGTGTACGAGGCGGACGACCGGAAGATGGGCTACTTCAAGGTCAGGAAAGCGCAGCCGCAGCGGAGCGCGGCGCGACCGCGTGCCATGTCGCCTGGCGTGACCGCCGCGACGGTACTTCTGTCCCTGGTGCTGGCCGGGGCCGGGGCGTACGTGGGGTACTGGCTGTGGGAGCGCCGGCGCCGGCGACGGGCCGGCGGTGTGGGCATGGAGCAGGAGCTGACAGCGCGACCGTACAGGGACCTCAAGTCCATGGACAGCTCCAAGAACTCCTTCAAGGCGTGATCGGTGGACCTGGATTGAAGCTAACCGGATCCATTGGCTGGCTGGACGACGTGATCTCCACCTCCATCGATCGGCACCAAGCCATGCGGGTTGCTGAGCTGCAGAGCTTGGACAAAAGGAATTGATGGCTGCAGCGAGCCCTGCTCCATGCAGAATTACAGAGCTTGCAGACCTCTTTTTATGTAGGGATGAGAATTGCCATCCACTGTATAGGGGTTTTCTTCCACCTTTCTCTGTTTGTGGACATGTATGGTCAATCAAGTGTATACCTCTTTGTAAGTACTAATCGTGAAGAACACAATAGATTCGACAAACCAGTCTATGGACGTGATTAGTTTATCTTAAAAAATTATTCAGTTCTGCTATTTCTCATGCCACTACAAACTAGTTTCTGTGCTCGGTGGAGAGAGATTGAGAGAGTTAGGAAGAGGAGAAGTTGCAGGTGGTGGTGTCGGTGGTATTTCAAATATGTGAGGATGCATTTGTAATTCAAATGTTTTGGCCCTTTTGTTTGATGAATAACAATCTTAAAATAATAACCAAGGGAATGAATAATAGATTGTCTTATGTGGCTGTTATTGGTAAAACTCAAACAACCTTTATGAAAGAAAATTTTATCATGGAAGGGATAGCTATGTTGTATGAGACCTTGCATGAAGTTAAAAAGAAAAAAATGCCAGGCGTCCTTTTCAAAGTCTTTGAGAGGCTTATAGTTATGACAATGGTAATTGGGCTTTTTGGTATAATGTAATGCTGAAAAAAGGGCTTTTCTCATAATGGACGGACCCGGTTTCAGTATCATTACTGGTGGGCAGGTTGATATAGCCCGAATGATAAATTAGGATCCCTTTTTTTAATACATACATAGGGGTAGAGACATGGAGACATTTGTCACCTATCATGTTTAATTTAATTGCTGATACTCTTAAGTGTGATGGCTAAAAATGCCAAGAGCTTGGTTTGATTATTGGTTTGGTCCCTCATTGGCATTCTCCAGTATGTTGATGAGAGTATAATTATATATAGGAGTGGGGTGTTGAGAATGCTAAAATTATGTTCATTTAAACAAATGTCAAGGTTGGAAATTAACTTCCTCAAGAGTGAAGTGTGCTGCTTGGGAAAATGCTCTAAACAATCGTACATATATGAATAGATTTTCACTTGCAAATCTTTTTTGACTGTGAACGGCAGGTGCTCTGCCTTTTCATATTAGAATTGGGAAATCCGATACATTTTACAACATATTGGGTGGGACAAGTGTTTCCAAGAAAAAAATAACACAACACTCAACAACAGCTACATATCGACTCTACTTCAAAAAAAAAAGGTACATATCGACTCTTCTCTTGGCCAGCTCTAGTGTAACAACCCCAAAAATTCGAATCTTAATAAGCTTTGAATTCAATTAGAAAACAAATTTGAATATGCAAATTCAAACAATTAACAATCAGACAAAAAAAATGAAGAACAGAGGAAACAGGGGAACTAACCCTAGCTTGCCGTCGATCATCCCATCGTCGGCCAGCCTCGCCACCAGCCTCGGTCCCACCTCGCCACTGTGGCTGACGCACGTGTCGCGCTGCGCGTCGCCCGCTCGTAGCACCGCTCGCCGTCGCCATACTCCGCTGCCGCCCGCCGTACGTAGAGCACCAGTGACACCGCCGCCGTCCAAATCGCCAAGGACAACCACCTCGCCGCAACCCAGGACCTCGCCGAAACCTCGACCACTTCGGGAAGGAACTGGAAAATGCCAGCGATGCCTAGGCCAGCGCGCCACCACCTCCAATTCCTCTCTGTCGCCACGCGGCACCCATCCGATCCGCCGCCGTCACCTATAAAATACCCACGCTGCGCCTTTTTCTTCGATTTTTCCAGGAATCAAACCCTCTCCCTCTCCTGAGTGCCACAACACCTTCAATTGGAGTCGCCGCCGCCTGCAACCATGCCTCCAGCGCCGCCGACCGCCGGTGAGCTTCATCTCTATCCTCTCCCCTCTGTTTTTTTCCTTCCCTCTGTTCCCGTGAGAGAGAAGGGGTACGCCCGCTTTGGGATGCCTCTTGGGCCTCGGCCAGGCCCAGGAACAGACCGGCTCATTCCTTCTCCAGCCTAGAAGAAAAAAAGTGTTTAAACCTTTTTCTTTTTCATTTTCATTTTCTGTTTTCAATTTAGGGTTTGATTCAAAGCAAGATCTTTTACAAAATTTCTTTGACCAAAAGTTTTAAAATAAAGAGTTTATTCTAACTCCTGAACATTAACATCATTTCCAATATTTTCAAAAATTATTTCTTGAAGCTTTTAAAATTCAAAACCTTGTATGTATATGTGAGAAAATAAAAGTTTCTTTTATTCATATCTCAATCCTAACTTGCAAGTGCAAGAAATTAGTCTTTGGGCTCTTATCCCTGAATATTTTAGGACCCATTGGTGAAGCCTCGGAGAATTTTGGCATAGGAGTGCACCATCTCGGAGTCAAGGATTTTCCGGAAGACCTTTCTTTAGGCAAGTCACTTTCTTCACTGACAAAGTTTTGGTGACAAACAATTTTGCGTCCTTGAAACCATGTGCAATAATAGAACCTCTGAACCATTATTTTATAATGCTATGACTCGAGACCAACCCTAGTGAAAAACTCTAGACTTGTTTGGTGGATAATACTTGATTGTTTATTTGATTGTTTGGAGGTCATATTCACTTTCAAAAAATTTGGTATGAAAATAATCCATCACTTTGGTATGGAATATATGCCCTAGTATGTGGGTGGAGTTGATGGGAAACTTGAGGTTTAGTCCTGACACAAACCAATAAAATATACCACATAAATAGTAAGAACCCCCTACGCTATTCCGATGAATTTTCTACAAGGTAAATGGACCCTGGTATGGGTGATCAACGGGAAGACACTCGGAGTCGGGATGCTATAGTATATTATCGATTTCTGTGGCCCTGATATACTCCCGGTGGGATTCGAGTGATGAGACCTTCCCGGGTAGAATTTTCAAAAGATAGAGTAGATAAAAAATTAGCCATCGATTAAAGGTTCTGATGCTAATGATATCAATATCACAAACCCTAGTGGTTTGGGCCACTATGGCCTAGCATGGAACCATCGGAGGCACACACTTACATATCTAAAATCCATGGTAAATAATGGAAGAAAAATAAATATAGTTATTGAAGAAAATAAATGATACCAAGTGTGATCACTTGGTGAAATTAAGTATGCCACGGACGGGCGATGTTTTCCCCCTCCGTTTGGCAAAGTGGTGAAAATCATACCACTATGAGTTTGACCACAAGGAAAACTTATGGGATTTTCCTAGTTAATTAATCTTGAATAAAACTTTAAATTGGAAACCATCTTGTGACTTGCTGAGTACTTTTGTACTCACCCTTGCTATATAAACATTTTTCAGAAATATCTGAAGACACCATGGAGGTTGATCCTGACTTTATCCTTCGCGGAGAAGATTTTGAATTCTAGGTCATTCCTACGCTCGAGGGCTGATCCTAGAAGTGTAGTCATGTGTGTGAAGTCACCAAGTTTGTATGTTTTAGTCAAGGTTTAATGATTTTAAGACAAAGTGAACCTTGTTTTGTGTCAAGTTGTAATAAAACTATTTGTGTGACTTTTACTATCCATGTAATAATATTCTTACGAGTTTGTATGCGATGGCTGTGTTTTGTAATCTCTTGAAATTTCGCGAAATTTGCCTCCGGCGAATTCGTGGAATTTCTAGTCACGGTCCCGAATTTTCGGGGCGTGACAGAGTGGTATGAGAGCCGGCCTTGACCATAGGAAAGACCCCTGGTTTTTAGAAAATGGTACATACTTACAAAATATAAAGTAATTGAGAATTTTTTTTGAAGTGTTTATCCAGCTCTTAAGATCTTTTGTTTTTGGATATAAATTTTATAAGAGAAAATTTTATATGTGAAAAGCAAAAAAAAAAATCTTCGCTCTTTAATATATATATATATATTAAACCCTCTTCTTTGTCTTTTTCATTTTATGTTTTTCATTTTAGGGTTTGTTTTAAGCAAGGTCTTTTGCAAAACTGCTTTGACAAAAAAATTTAAAGGGGTTCATTTTAATCTTCATAAACCCTTGAATATCAACATCCTTTCCAATATTGTAAAAAAAACTATTTCTTGAGTTAAAAAAAAACAAAATCCTTATGTATATATAATTATATATGGTAGAATAAAGGCTTCTTTTCTTCATATTTCAACCCTAGTTTGCAAATACAAGATATGAACCTTGGAAATTATTTTTATACCTCTCCCGAGATGCTCGGGGGATGGGCCCAACTCTTGTGAAGGATGTTGGGGCACCTTTTTGTGCCAAGATGGAACCTCCCATATTTTCATACAAAAGCTATTTTTGCGAATGGGATGCTCCAGTACTGGAAAAAATGGGTCAATGTGAAGGTAGATGGTATTGAAACCACTTATGTTAGACAAAGAGATATGGAGGAGGATGCTATTCTGGATGCATTCCGAAAGGCCATATTAAACCTGCGCCATAAGTATGATGACATTTTTTATGAGTCCATCTATCGACTCATACCCCAGGAGCCAAAGGACGGGAACAGTGTGGGAGTACCATTTCCGCCATTCGTGAGCAACATATCGGAAATAAAAGTAGCAAGAGACATCACCTTCGAGGCAGGACAATATAGGAAAATTAGGAAGGAATATCAAGAAGCCGAAGATAAGATAATCTAGTTGCGAGGCAAAAATATAAAGCTCCGCCAGAACATAGTCGACCTAAGGACAAGGCTTAAGGAAGCTTTAAGTGCCCAATAAGAGATGGCCGGTCCAAGTACGAAACAATTAAAGGCGTGTCAAGGGAACCAATCCCAAGGACCAGGAGTAAAGAAGATCAAGACTATATGGACCAAGAAATATCTTAAACGCTTCAAGAATGCTCCGCAAGCGAGTCCGGAAGAAGCAGAAGTACCACCTACTCAGAAAGATGAAGAGGAAGAGAAACCAATGGAACGTGAGTTCTATACCGGCAGCAACCCTTCATTAGACGACGAATCTATGTTCCAAGAGAGGCGCTAGTATAATCTAGGTTTGTGTTTTAAAATAAAGTATGCTATGTTGGATGGTGTATGTGATGTATGCATGTTTGTGTGTTTAAGTATGAGGATGATAGAAACGCATGCTCAGATATTAGAGAGAATAACAAAAAAATTAGCAGAACAAAAGGGAAGTCTGGAAGCAAAGAAGGAATCAAGAAAACCAAGGTGGAGAGATTTTCAGAAGACGAATCTGCTAGTCTTCTCCGGTTCAGATGAGCCATTAGACGCCAATGACTGTCTTAGAGAGGTTGAACGACGACTGCAAACCATAGGATGTAAGGACAGGGAAAAAGGTGCTTTTTGCATCACACCAACTGCAGGGATCTGCCGCAGCTTGGTGGATAAATTTCCAGGAAGCCAATCAGAACTCGGAGCAAAGATGAAAGCTCAATCAAAGACCAATGAAGTAGAAATATACACCCATGGAGAGAAATTTAAAGCTAATTTGATACACTTGCAGCTTAGAGATCTGGATGTCATATTAGGAATGGACTGGTTATATAAATATAAGGCAAAGGTTGATTGTGAGGATAAACCGGTTTGTGCCAACAGTCCAAATAATTTGATCCTGAGAATAAGATCAGAAAATTCCTTTATGTGGAAACGGAAGAAAATGGTATGTAGTATGGTAGCAGAAGGAGTAATGCAGATCCTGGTGGTTAAAGAATTTGCAGATGTGTTCTCGGAGGAATTACCCGGGGATCCACCAGATAGAGAGGTGGAATTTAAAATAGAACTTAAACCCGTAATATAACCAATTACAAAGAAACCATACCACATGTCAAGAAAAGAGCTAGTAGAGTTGAAGAAGCAAATTGACGAGTTATTAGACAAGAAGTTTATACAACCAAGCATTTCTTCATGGGCAGCACCGGTATTATTTGCAAAAAAAAGGATGGTAGCTCGAGACTATGTGTAGACTACCGATGACTGAACGCAGTCACCATTAAAAATAAATACCCTCTGCCCAGGAATGATGACCTTTTTGACCAGTTAAGGAATGCCAAAATCTTTTCAAATATAGACCTAAGGTATGGATATCATCAGCTGAAAATTCGCCCGGAGGATAGACCAAATACTGCTTTCACTACCAGATATGGATTATATGAATTCACGGTAGTACATTTTGGATTAACCAATGCACTAGCCTTTTTCATGTATCTCATGAATAAGGTGATGATGGACTTTTTGGACAAATTTGTAGTAGTCTTTGTCGATGATATCCTAGTATAATCAAGTAGCCCTGAAGAACATGAGCAACACTTGAGACAAGTTTTGACAAGGCTAAGAGAGCATAAGTTGTTCGCAAAGTTTTCCAAATGCGAATTCTGGATAAAATGAATTGCTTTCCTGGATCACATTATATCGGAAGGAGTTAAAATGGATCCAGAGAAGGCGAAAGAAATATTGGAATGGAAGGCCCCAACAAACATGAAAGAAGTTCGAAGTTTCTTAGGATTGGCAGGATATTATAGGAGGTTTATTGAAGGATTTTGAAGGATTTGTCGGCCACTAACCCAATTGTTGAAAAAGGATAAGGAATATGAATGGACAAGTAAATATGAAAGTGCATTCCAGGAGTTGAATAACCGGCTAACCACCACACCAGTCCTAGTTCTACCAGACTCGAATAAAGGATTTTAGATATATTGTGATGCATCAAAGAAAGGACTTGGATGGGTGCTAATGCAAGACGGAAAGGTCATATCCTATGAATCAAGACAACTCCGACCACATGAAGAAAATTATCCAACACATGACTTAGAACTAGCAGCAGTAGTTCATGCATTGAAAATATGGAGACACTACTTGCTAGGGAATAAGTGTGAAGTATTTTTGGATCATAAAAGTCTGAAATATATCTTCACGCAACCCGACTTAAATCTTCGAGAACGAAGATGGTTAAAATTGATAAAATACTATGAATTAGAACTTCAACACAAACCCGGTAAGGCCAATGTTGTGGAAGACACATTGAGCCAAAAAGTATATCATAGCATAGTAATTGTGTGGCAGGATCAGCTAGAATTATGGAAACAATTCTAGAAGTTGAACTTGGAATTAGTTGATGAAGGAGAAGTAATGATCCTACAATTTCAAACCACATTGGATGAACAAATTAAACAAGCCCAAGAAAAAGATGAAGATATACAAGGGCTTAAGAAAAAAGTGCGGAAAAATGAGGCACCAGACTTTTCGGTAGATGACAAGGGGTACTGTATTTCCGAAACCGTCTGTATGTACCAAACAAAAAGGAGTTAAGGGACTTAATCCTGCAGGAAGCACATGCTTCGCAATTCTCCATACACCCAGGAGGTACGAAGATGTACCAAGACTTGAGAAAGAGGTATTGGTGGAGAATATGAAACACAGAATTGGTGAGTATGTTGCACTTTGTGACATATGCCAACGAGTAAAGGCAGGCCAACAAAAGCCGGTTGGACTACTTCAACCTCTACCCATCCCGGATTGGAAGTGGAAAGAGATTGGTATGGATTTTATTACCGGTTTTCGCAAGACCAAAAATGGCTATGATGCTATATGGGTCATTGTCGATAGATTGACAAAGGTAGCCCACTTTATACCCATAAAGCAAACTTATGGAAAGAATAAGCTAGCAGAATTGTGTTTAACCAAGATTGTAGTATTGCATGGAGTCCCTAAAAGGATTTGCTCCGATAGAGGACCGCAATTCACTTCTCACTTCTGGAAGAAGCTACATGAAGCTATGGGGACGGATTTAGACTTTAGTACAACATACCACCCATAGACTAGTGGACAAACTGAGAGGATGAACCAAATCCTAAAAGACATGCTGCGCTCATGCGCTCTAGTTTATGGAGCAGCATGGAACTCATGTTTACCATTTGCAGGATTCTCATACAATAACAGTTATCAAGCTAGTATTGGGAGGTCACCATTTTAAGACCTGTATGGAAGAAGTTGTAGAACACCATTAAATTGGACTGAGGTAGGAGAAAAGCAACTTCTTGGACCACAAATAGTTCAAGATGCAGAGTCTTAAGTGAGGATTATTAGTGAAAAGCTCCAAGCTGCTCAAACCAGATATAAGAAATATGCCGACAAACACCGACTTGATATTAGCTTCCAAGAAGGGGATTATGTATATTTAAGGGTATTTAAGGGTCACTCCTTTCAAGTCAATCCAGCGGTTCCACACAAAAGGTAACTTGGCACCCAGATTTGTGGGACCATTCAAAATTACAAAACGAGTAGGGGAAGTTGCCTACCAACTGAAGTTAAGTCAAAAGCTGGAAAGAGTACATAATGTGTTTCATATAATGCAACTCAGAAAGTGCTTAGAGCCGCCAGAAAAGAAGGTGTCCCTGGACGAGATCGAACCCCAAGAGGATCTGACCTACACCGAGGAACAAGTTAAAATCCTTGAAAACAAAGAGCGACAATTAAGGACAAGGAACATCAAGTTCTTTAAAGTGCAATGGAGTAATCACACGGAAGCGGAAGCTACATGGGAAAAAGAATCGAAGGTCCCACATAAGTATCTGCTTTTGTTCCCAGAAGGAGTGAATCTCGGGGGCGAGATTCCTTTGAAGGGGGGTAGGTTGTAACAACCCCAAAAATTCGAATCTTAATAAGCTTTGAATTCAATTAGAAAAAAAATTTGAATATGCAAATTCAAACAATTAACAATCAGACAAAAAAAATGAAGAACAGAGGAAACAGGGGAACTAACCCTAGCTTGCGGTCGATAATCCCATCGTCGGCCAGCCTCGCCACCCGCCTCGGCCCCCATCACATGGTGGCCCGACGTGTCGCGCAGCGTCGCCCGCTCACCGCCGCCGTCGCCATACTCCGCCGCCGCCAGACGTCGTGAGCACCGGTGACACCGCCGTCAAATCGCCAAGGCCAACCACCTCGCAACCCAGACCTTGCCAAAACCTCGACCACTTGAAGGAATCGAAAATGCCAGCGACGCTTAGGCCAAGGCCACCACCGCCAATTCCTCTGCCGCCACGCAGCACCCATCCGAGCCGCCGTCACCTATAAAATCCCCACGATCGCCTTTTCTTTGATTTTTTCGAATCAAACCCTCTCCCTCTCTGAGTGCCACAACACCTTCAATTGGAGTCGCCGCCTGCAACCATGCCTCCAAGTGCCGACCGCAGTGAGCTTCCTATCTATCCTCTCCCCTCTGCTTTTTCCTTCCCTCTGTTCCGTGAGAGAGAAGCATCGCCCGCTTTGGGATGCCTCTTGGGCCTCGGCCAGCCCGAATGAACCGACTCATTCCTTCTACAGCCTAGAAGAAAAAAAGTGTTTAAACCTTTTTTCTTTTTCATTTTCATTTTCTGTTTTCAATTTAGGGTTTGATTCAAAGCAAGATCTTTTACAAAATTTCTTTGACCAAAAGTTTTAAAATAAAGAGTTTATTCTAACTCTTGAACATTAACATCATTTCCAATATTTTCAAAAATTATTTCTTGAAGCTTTTAAAATTCAAAACCTTGTATGTATATGTGAGAAAATAAAAGTTTCTTTTATTCATATCTCAATCCTAACTTGCAAGTGCAAGAAATAGTCTTTGGGCACTTATCCCTGAATATTTTAGGACCCATTGGTGAAGCCTCGGAGAATTTTGGCATAGGAGTGCACCATCTCGGAGTCAAGGATTTTCTGGAAGACCTTTCTTTAGGCAAGTCACTTTCTTCACTGACAAAAAATTTTGCGTCCTTGAAACCATGTGCAATAATAGAATCTCTGAACCATTATTTTATAATGCTATGACTCGAGACCAACCCTAGTGAAAAACTCTAGACTTGTTTGACTTGATTGTTTATTTGATTGTTTGGAGGTCATATTCACCTTCAAAAAATTTGGTATGAAAATAATCCATCACTTTGGTATGGAATATATGCCCTAGTATGTGGGTGGAGTTTATGGGAAACTTGAGGTTTAGTCCTGACACAAAGCAATAAAATATACCACATAAATAGTAAGAACCCCCTACGTTATTCCGATGAATTTTCTACAAGGTAGCTGGACCCTGGTATGGGTGATCAACGGGAAGACACTCGGAGTCGGGATGCTATAGTATATTATCGATTTCTGTGGCCCTGATATACTCCCGGTGGGATTCGAGTGATGAGACCTTCCCGGGTAGAATTTTCAAAAGATAGAGTAGATAAAAAATTAGCCATCGATGAAAGGTTCTGATGCTAATGATATCAATATCGCAAACCCTAGTGGTTTGGGCCACTATGGCCTAGCATGGAACCATCGGAGGCACACACTTACATATCTAAAATCCATGGTAAAGAATGGAAGAAAAATAAATATAGTTATTGAAGAAAATAAATGATACCAAGTGTGATCACTTGGTGAAATTAAGTATGCCACGGACGGACGATGTTTTCCCCCTCCGTTTGGCAAAGTGGTGAAAATGATACCACTATGAGTTTGACCACAAGGAAAACTTATGGAATTTTCCTAGTTAATTAATCTTGAATAAAACTTTAAATTGAAAACCATCTTGTGACTTGCTGAGTACTTTTGTACTCACCCTTGCTATATAAACATTTTTTAGAAATATCTGAAGACACCGTGGAGGTTGATCCTGACTTTATCCTTTGCGGAGAAGATTTTGAATTCTAGGTCATTCCTACGCTCGAGGGCTGATCCTAGAAGTGTAGTCATGTGTGTGAAGTCACCAAGTTTGTATGTTTTAGTCAAGGTTTAATGATTTTAAGACAAAGTGAACCTTGTTTTGTGTCAAGTTGTAATAAAACTATTTGTGTGACTTTTACTATCCATGTAATAATATTCTTACGAGTTTGTATGCGATGGCTGTGTTTTGTAATCTCTTGAAATTTCGCGAAATTTGCCTCCGGCGAATTCGTGGAATTTCTAGTCACGGTCCCGAATTTTCGGGGCGTGACATCTAGCATCTATAAGTCATCTTGGACCATTGTTGCAACTGCAATAGCGTTGCACAACTTCTTTTGGAAGATATGTCTTCCTCTCTCTTTCCAAATGTGCCAAAACACATAAACCGACATCAAAATCATTTTCTTCCTCTGGTTCGTCATCGGCCCCTGTCTCATGGCCTCCCATCAGGTGTTCAGGTCATGTGCATTGATAGCCGCATGCACCTCCAGAGGGCACTCCACTTGGAAATGCACCCAGACCTCTTGCGCAAATGGGCATTGAAATGCAAGATGAACTGCCGTCTCAATTTGCTGATCACAGAGGCTGCACTTCTCATCATGGGGCCATCCCCTATCTTGCCATCGCCAAGATGAAATGCACCCATACCACTTGCAAATCTGTGATTTTGCCTTTGAAATGTCTAGGTTCCTATTGATATGAAGAGACTTCTTACCATTCGCTGGAAACCATATATAATGTAGAAAAGGATGGGTTGTTGGCAAGGGAAATTTTTGGATATCAAGAGGAATTATCTTGAAATCATGTCTAACAATTGTTCCCTTTTTATGTATTTCTATAAAGTGCTTGATGGAGTGAGAACTTTTTTGATATTTGTATAAGTAGAATAGTGTGGAAAAAGGTAGGGCTTAGGAAATACCACTAGATGAAGTGGAAAACTATACGTCCCCAAAAAGATCTAGGTGAAGTGGGAGCTAAATTCAGACTTAATGAAAATTTGCCCTTCTATGTGATGTGGAGGCTTGAAACTGAGGATAGTGGTGGCAACAATTATTGAACCCCAAAAAATATATTTAGAAAGAAACTTTTATGCAAGCGTATGATAGAAAAGGACATCTCAATTCTATACAAGACTGGAGACGAAACACATCTTTTACAATGTGCGTGATAGAACTTTGGTGTCTAGTAATAAAACTAGATTCTAGGAATGTATGGCACCAATAGAAATATTCAGCAACATTTTCCCCTAGATTGTATGATATGTCATTAAATAAAAATATTAAAGTTGACAGACTGTTACAGTCTAGTGGGGCTTGCCTTATTTTTAGAAGATGTGGGGGGAGGGGGCATACTGTAAATTCTAGACAGGGAGATGACAAGATGTCATGGAGATTAGGACAAAAGGGATTTACAAGAAAATCCATGTGCAATGCCCTGCAAACAAAGACCCCTATTGAAGTTTGCAGACAACTTTTGGTGCCTGAAACTTCCTGTAAAAGAAAAAAACTATGAATGGTTATGTGGGGAAGAACTTTGACAGAAGATAATCCAAAAAAGAGGGGATGGATGGAGATACATAGTGTATGTTTTTGTTGTAGATGAAAGTAATCTAGATTAGTTATTTTTACAGTGTCCACTTGTTATATGCATTTGGAGTGTTTTTTGGTGTGCCTTCAACACTCTAGCATAACCTAATTATGTGGCTGAATTGGGATGTCGAGCACTCAATTTTCAAGGATCAAAGAGAGTAGCATAGTCAATTTTTTTCTCTTTGAAAAACCAGGGATAAGTCATGCTTTGGTTATAAAATTTGTAATGATCCTTGTGATATAATCTATCATATTTACCATTGTATTGAGCACTTTTGTACAAAAGATACTACAAGGAACTAAGTTTTTGAAGATTGTTTGGACCTTTCTTAGGTTAGGGAGAAGAGTTGGATGTTTCACTTATTTTGTTTCAATTGTAATAGCTTCATGTTTTGTTGTGCATCGCTACGATGTGGTCAGGTTATCATTAATGAAGTTGGGGAAACCCCTTTCGTAAAAAGGTGGTGGTATTAGGTCTTTTGTATGTGTGGCCATGAGTTGTGTTCATGTCTCGAGTGCTTGGTTTTTTTGGCCTAGTCTTGGGCATGTAAATTTTTTCTTTGTATCAAGGTTGGAGACGTAAACTTTGTGTTTTCTTGAAGACAAAGTTAACATGATTGATATAAAATGTTTTTCTACTTACCCGATTGATAACTATTAAAAATAAGACCCCACCTAGATATGTTTGGAAATATTTTTCCACGCTCTTTTGTTACCATCTAGTAAAACGCTAGTTGCACCTAATTTGTAGAACTTGCCTCCGTAAATCACACACCACCTATATTGCGTTTGTGATGACTAACGTTGGTGTCATCTTCCTTGATCTTCACCTCTCCTCACAATTCGCCCCTCCCCATTACTGATAGGCCATGATGACCGGTGGTGAGAGAGAAGCCTGTGATTCTCTAGTTAACTAGTTTCTTTAGCACGTTTTGGTTTGCTAGTATATCATATCTAGGGATATCGTGCTTTCTTTCCTCCTATCGTCGGTCATGTGGTGGTGGTCAGGATGGACCAGCAGGTGGTGGCCACTATTTGTGGTGTCTGGTCAAGACATGAAACTTTCCCTTATGGTTATGTCATCCTCAGGGAGGTTGTTCTTGGAATATCACTCTGCTACCATGTATCCATGGTGGCACCTTGTATGCACGCCCTCACCATAGTTTCTAGACTGTGATGGAGCAGCCTTCTGGTCGACAGTGTCTCCTCTACCGTCTCCATCACCCGGCCAACCTCCCACTTCTCGTTTCACACTCCTAAGGGGCAGCCCCGTCGGCATGCAAGGTGGCAAAACTCCTTTCAATAGAGTGCACCTTAGCACAGGTTGTGGGATCACCGGGTCACACTTTTCGACTTATATGACCAATGTATGCTAATAAGTTGCATGACTCCCTCTGAACCTACTCTTACAAAAGAGAACCAAACATGCAATCTACATTAGAGGATCCATGGAGGGTGGACAAAAAAAAGTCGAGCTACAGGGTGCTCTTTATTTACAAAATCCAAATCTTATTTAAAAGTATCAAGAAACTCTATAACAAAAATCAAGATGTAATCAATGGTGTATTCTACAAGTATGTATAATCTCAAAAAAAAATGTGCTACATAAAAATGATAAAATCCAACATATTGTGAACTTCTAAATATGTGCTTATCACTAGACTAAGATCCACACTTTTATCATTTTTGTGAATATAAATTATTTTGTATATAGGTTTTGCATGTTTGTATTATAGATCATTATTACATCTAAAATTTTATTCAAGATTTTTCAACTTTAAATAAGAATTCTTAGTTTTAAAATAAAGGACTATGTAGCACGGCCTCCATTTGGAGTTTTCGATAAGTCTAACCCATATATATAAAGCGGGTATGTGGAACAAGTCTAAAAATTCTCTATGCCACCTATACGGCGTGGATGTCTAACGTGACACGAAGACACGACATCCTTGCCAGGCCTAATAGAGGTAGTTCAATCATCGCTCCTAAGAAGTGGATTTTCTTCAATTGTTTTCCAGGGTTGTGCTTTCCTTGGCCGGTTTTCTTATTGTTGTTGTTGTTGTTTTCTAGGGTGATTTTTTATTGTTTTTTCTTTCCTTTTTTCTTTATTAATTCTTTTCATTTTCTTTATTAATTCTTGTCATTTTTTTCTCTCCATTTCTGTTTGCCTTTTAAAAATCTTCATGATTTTGAAAATTAATCAATTTTAAATATTGTTCATGGTTTGGAAAAAAATTATTGGTTTTTATAATTTGTTTCATGACACTTGTTGGGGAGGTGACCTCGGATAGGGTAAAGACGGAGAAAGACGAAAGGATGTTTCTTGTCCAGTTTCTGAGTTACAGTCTGAGTCGGCCGAATCCTGTAGAGGTCGACCGAGATAGGAAATGGCAGGACCCTTATGATAATGGCAAGGCATTACCCGACCGAGATACTGCATAAGTCGGCCGGGTTAGTCCGAGTAATCTTAATGCAGGTGGAGGACGAGCCGAGTTACGGGAGGCAGGGCCGAATGATACGAAGCTTGCAGGAGAAGGAGAAGCCTAAAGCCAAACTCTAGCCACAGGCTAGGAAGAATCTGAGCAGAGCCAAGCACAAGGGACAAAGGCGCAGAGCGACAGAGGGGCAGAAGGAGGTCACGGAGGTGACAGTCCTGAAGCCCGAGGCACGCCGGAGGGGCCCTCTAGAACCTTGCCGTCATTAGAGGGGCGACAGGGAAAGGAGGCCTACGAACTACTATATTGGGACAAGCATATTCCTCGAATATGCTTTCCACGTCATCCCTAAAAGAACCCAAGGCTCTCCTTTATAAGGGGAGGCTTGGACCCTGAGGAGGGCATCGGCTCATTTAGTACCGTTAGGCTGGTAAAGTTCTTCCTTTCTCCTTGTATACAGCTCAAGGAGCACTTGTAGCCCAAGGAAGGAGAAATAAAGGTCTTTGCCTTAGTCTCTTGTGTGTAGAATCAACTACATCTTCCCTCCCCAGATCCCTCTAGCATCCATTGGCCCCATACTTTAGCCTACCCATGGCATCTGCCGTGTTACCACCACGACAGTTGGCGCCCACCGTGGGGCCAGCAGCGGTGCTAGCTGGAGTCATGATCCGGACGGGAAACTTCATCAACACTGGCGAGCGCATTGTCTCTGGCTTGGTCCGGAGACTTGATCTCTGTGACTACGTCAACGCAGGCAGCTTCAAGGGAAAAACTCCTCCGCGCAACGGCGTCTTCATCAACTTGGGCATGCACCAGATTTACGTCGGCGTCGACATCTCCGGCGTTTATCCTCACCAGGTTGTTGTTGCAGGAGAACCTCCCCTTAGCGCCGTGAGCGATCCATGGCGCGCCTCGTCAGCGTCGAGGTGATGGTCGCGGCGGTGCGGCGGGCGGTAGCCGGATCAAGCGAGACTGGCGGGCTTGCGTGTCGCGCCCGAGCACAGCTCCACAACCCACTGAGGTAATTCCTTCAGTGGCCAACCAGGCCGAGGTGCAGGAGACAACCCCAAAGGCACCAAGGGTAAGAGGGCCACCTCTGGAAAGACCAGAAAACATTCTTCAGGCAACCATAGATAATCTAACTACACCTGTAGCGCCGATACTTGATCCGGCAAATGCTCAGGCAAGAAACCAGGCAAAAGGTGCTGGTAAAGGCAAAAAAGGTGTCGGCCTTGCGGGAGTCCTTAAACAGGACCCTGCAAGAATATGCCAGGGCAAACAAGCAGCGTCGCCCGGCGGTTGTGAGTTGAGATTAAGAGGAAAGAACCTCATAGATGATATCAACAAGGAGCATGATGCTCATAAGGCAGAATCAGTTGATTTAGGCTTGCCGAGGTACAGTACCCCGGCAAAGAACCTGAGAGCGGCAAATGCCGCAGCATTAGAGTTAGAAGGGTTGACCGACGAAGCCCGGCAGAAACAGCAATAAAGAGTGAATGAGCTGGTGCACATTGCGAACCAGCAGAATGAAGAAATGCTCAGAGCAGACCCGGCGAGGCCAGGGGCCTCGCGAATGGTTCACTCGGCTGGAGCAGCACCTGCCTTATTTGTGGCAGCAGCATCTTCACCCGAAAACAATGCATGAAAGGACAGAGCGGTAACTTCGGGAAAGAGAAATAAGCAAATTGTTCCATATGATCCGTCGATAGCCGGAAAAGCAAATGAGAACAGAGGCAATGGAAGCCGAGGTAACAGTGGCGAGAGAAACCCCGGCCGTGCCGAGAAGGGCAGCGGAAGCCGAGGCAATGGAGATCTCGGAAGAGCAGAACTCGAAAGAGAGAATCAAGAGAACAATATCCCGGTTGAAGGAAGGAGAGAACCGCCACCCAACCCGCAGCCGAGACATGAACCTCGGCAGGAAAGAGAAGTGAGACTAGTTCGCCACAATCAGGTGAATGAGAGGTATAATGATGGATATTCCGAGATGGAATATGCGATTCATGGTGGAAATAACCACTATGGAATGCAAGAGAGAGTTCTGTACAGAGATTTGCCGTCAACTGACGCCAGAGTGAAGTTGGACCGGCTATACCGGTCCGAACTGCTAGAAGAACAGGGTCCACCAGGTCCGGCGTGCTTCGGACCTCGGATCATGGGCGAGCCGCCTATGCTGAACTTTCAGCTGGCAAGAGGCACAAAAACATACAATGGTAGCACTAAACCACAGGATTGGTTGATTGACTATGCTACTGCTATAAAAATAGCTGGTGGAAACTTACGATGGGCAGTACGATATGTCCCGCAAATGTTGGAAGGACCAGCTAGAGTATGGCTGAATAACCTGCCAGCAGGCAGCATCAACTGTTGGTTGGATTTTGAAGAAATGTTTGTTAGTAACTTTAGCAGTACTTACAAGAGGCCAAACACGCCGCAACAGCTAGCCATGTGCAAGCAAAGGCCGAATGAAACAGACAGAGAATTCTTAACTCGGTGGTGTAACCTGAGAAATTCGTGCGAGGGAGTTATAGAGTCACAGGCAATAGATTGGTTCGCCCAAGGATGCCGATATGCCAGTGTATTATGGCAGCGACTACAAAGATATATCCCAACCACATTGACAGAAACCATCAGGATAGCGGATTCCTATGCATTGGGAGATCCGACGCAACCAGAATTAATGACGGCAGATCATCGAGAACATCAAGATTAATTTGCAAGAGACGTGGCCGGGTCATCCAGGTGCAATGACTTCAGAGGAAGAAGAAGAGAATAGAGACCGGATTATAGATATGGTTCAACTCAGGTGGCAGCAGTAGTGCAAGATCAGCTGAGTCACGGAAATACTCAACGGCAAAAGAATGGGCCTCAGCAATGGACACCAAGGAATGAAGGAAAAAGACAGTGGACACCAGAGCAAAAGAAGCAATGGCAGGAGAGGCCGAAGTACACGTCTGAATCTATGTTAGATCTGCCGTGTACATTTCACACGTCAAACCCGGCCAGGACAGCCAACCATACAACCCGCCAATGTGCATGGATGAAAAATGCAATGGGTAATCCCGTAGGCATACAGGCAACGCCTCTCCAGGCACATCAGCAGCATCAACCACAGTTGACTGGAGCAAATGCACAGCAACTGATGTTACCACCTCCTCCCCCGAGGTATGAAAACTCGGACCGGAGAGATACGGTGCATCAAGTGATAAACCAAGGTCCAGATGGAAGGACAAATCCAGGAAATAATGGACGCAATGATTACAGAGAACATCATCAGTCGTATTTCGTGTTCACAACAGAACAGCAAGACAAGCAGAGTGTACAACGCCGACATATGGAAGTAAATGCGGTTATGCCGGCAGTACCAAGATATGTGCCTTGGTCGGATCAAGAAGTAACTTGGAGCATAAAGGATCACCCCAAGATAATGCCGAGTCCGGGGTCGTATGCACTCGTGTTGGATCCGACATTTGTCGGACCAAGCATTAATGTAAAATTTTCAAAGGTACTCATTGACAATGGGAGCAGTATCAATATCATGTACAAAGATACGATGCATAAACTCGGAATATCGCAGAACATGCTGCAATCCACGAGGACCACTTTCCATGGGATAGTACCAGGGCTTTCCTGCGAACCCATTGGTAAGGTTCGAGTGGATGTCTTATTCGGCACAAGAGATAATTGCAGAGCAGAAAATTTAGAGTTTGAGGTGGTGGATCTAGAGAGTTACTATCATGCTCTACTCGTACGGCCAGCATTGGCCAAATTCATGGGCAGCTGCCATATAAGTTATCTGAAAATGAAGTTACCCGGTCCACAAGGGGTGATAACAGTAGCAGGGGATTACAGGAAGTCAATGGAGTGTGCTTCAGCCGGATCAAATCTGGCCGAGTCATTGGTAATAGCAAGAGAAAAAAGAAGGATTCAGGAGGTGGCAGCCCTCGCTCAGTCGGCACAATTGAATATGCCGGCATTAGCCAACCCGCATGGAAGTGTCTCTTTTCAGCCGACTAAAGAAACAAAAAAGTTCCAGATATATGAGCAGTTCCCAGAGCGCACCGTCACCATTGGTGCCGGCCTAGATGCTAAATAGGAAAGCGAGCTCACCAACTTCCTCCATGAGAATCGGGATATCTTTGCATGGTCAACTCAGGATCTGCAAGTTGTGCCGAGGGAGTTGGCTGAGCACTCTCTGAATGTAAGGCCGGGAGCAAGGCCGGTGAAGCAACCTCTCCGCCGCTTCGCTGAAGACAGGAGAAAAATAATAGGGGATGAAATAGCTCGGCTCCTCACGGCCGGGTTCATCATGGAGGTGTTGTATCCCGATTGGTTATCAAACCCGGTGCTAGTGGAAAAGAAGAAGGATGATCCAAATGTAGCCATTGTATGGCGAATGTGTATCGATTACACGAACCTGAACAAGGCATGTCCAAAAGATCTTTTTCCTTTACCTAGAATAGACCAAGTCATTGATTCGACCGCATGTTGTGAACTATTATCATTTGTAGACGCGTATTATAGTTTTCACCAGATACCGTTAAATCCGGCCGATCAAATAAAGACTGCGTTTATTACCCCGTACGGGGCTTATTGCTATCGCACCATGCCATTTGGCCTGCGTAACGCTGGAGCAACGTATCAGAGATGTATGCAAAAATGTCTACATGACCAGATAGGGAAAAATGTACAAGTATATGTAGATGATGTGGTTATCAAAACCAAAGAGAGCAAAACGCTACTGGATGATATCCGACAGACTTTCGCGGACCTGAGAAGGTTCCGAATGAAGCTTAACCCGGAGAAATGCACATTTGGTGTGCCAGCGGGAAAATTGCTCGGTTTTCTTGTGTCTAGCGGAGGTATAGAGGCCAACCCAACCAAGATAAAGGCAGTGGAAAGGATGGAATTGCCAAGATGTCTAAATGATGTACAAAAGTTCACAGGTTGTTTAGCCTCGCTCAGCCGATTTGTATGTCGGCTGGGAGAGAAAGCACTACCACTTTATCAGTTGATGAAAAAATCGGATAAGTTCATTTGGACTCCACAAGCAGACAATGCATTTCATGAATTGAAAAAAATGTTGGTCACAGCGCCGGTCTTGGCTTCTCCATTATCGAAAGAGCCTATGTTACTTTACATAACAGCCACCAATAGAGTAGTGAGCGTTGTGATCGTGGTGGAACGAATTGAAGATGATAAATCAGTACAAAGGCCGGTGTATTACCTAAGCGAGGTACTATCAGCCTCAAAACAAAATTACCCACATTATCAGAAGATGGCATATGGGGTGTACATGTCAGCAAAGAAACTTAAACATTACTTCGAAGAGCACCCCATCAAGGTGATTTGTGAAGCACCCATAGCTGACATATTGAGCAACAAAGATGCAAGTGGCCGAATAGCAAAATGGGCAATTGAATTGTCACCTTATGCTCCGCAATTCGATAGGCGAGATGCAATCAAATCTCAGGCTATGGCCGACTTCTTCGTAGATTGGGACGAGGTACAATATGAGCCACCATTACCAGATCCGAATTATTGGACGATGCACTTTGACGGTTCCAAACTAAGAAATGGTTTGGGGCAGGAATAGTGTTAACCTCGCCAAAAAGAGACCAGCTAATATATGTGCTACAAATACATTTTGCCGCGTCAAACAATGTAGCCGAATATGAAGCACTAGTCCATGGATTGAAGGTGGCGAAAGAGATTGGCATACGGCGAATCTTGTGCTATGGAGATTCAGATCTAGTAGTACAGCAAGTCTCAGGCAACTAGGATGGGTTGGATGATAATATGGCTTTGTATAGGTTTCATGTGCAAAAACTCAGTGGATACTTCGATGGATGTGAATTTCATCATGTACCTCGGGCAGAAAACGATGCCGCAGACACATTGTCAAAACTCGGATCAACCAGACAGTCAATTCCCCTAGGTATAGCCCTAGAGCACCTGGGGAAGCCATCAATAACACCGTCTCCAGAGTCCGAATCTATCTTTATTCCGGCAAAATCAAGAGAGGATAATGTGCCGATGGAAATTGACAAGCAATGTAACCCGGAATTTCCAAAAATAAAGCCAGCCGATATAAGGATGAGTATGGAGAAATCCGAGGTAGTTATGTCGGCAGAAAATATGGAAATAGATAGTGAGACTACACCAGAGAAAATCACACCTACATGGGCGCAACCCATATTCTCTTTCCTTAGAGATGCGATTTTGCCGAATAACGAGATATTGGCAAGACATACAGTGAGAAGAGCTAAAGCTTATACAATCATAAACAATGAGCTGTATAAAAGGAGTGTCACAAGTGTGTTGCAAAGATGTGTGAGCTCGGCGGAAGGCCAGGATATCCTCCTAGATATACATCAAGGAGAATGCGGACATCACGCCTCATCCCGAGCTTTAGTGGCCAAAGCATTCAGGCATGGGTTTTATTGGCCAACAGCGTTGAAAGAGGCCAAATAACTGGTCGAAAAATGTAATGGTTGCCAAAGATATGCCAGCAAAATACATATGCCTTCGTCCGAGTTAAAGACAATACCAATTACTTGGCCATTTTCTGTATGGTGCTTAGATATGGTGGGACCATTTAGGCCGGCCCGAGGCGGGATGACCCACATATTAGTAACGGTGGACAAATTCACGAAATGGATTGAAGTGAAACCAATGAAGAAATGTGATGGGCCCACAGAAGTGAAATTCCTCAAAGATATTATCTTAAGATATGGGTACCCACACAGTGTTATTACAGATAACGGTACAAACTTTGCAGAAGGAGCCTTCGCTAGATTCTGTCAAGAAAAGCACATAAGACTAGATGTCGCCTCTATGGCTCACCCAGCATCCAATGGGCAAGTAGAAAGGTCTAATGGACTAGTACTGTCCGGAATAAAACCACGACTCGTCGAACCGCTGCAAAGGTCGGTAGGATGTTGGATTGAGGAACTACCAGCAGTACTATGGAGCCTCGGGACTACCCCAAACAGATCGACAGGTTATACACCATTTTTTCTAGTGTATGGGGGCAGAAACTGTGCTTCCAGCCGACATCATACATGACTCGCCAAGGGTTACCCAGTATACAACCGCTGAAGTAAATGAGGTAGCTCGGCAAGATGATGTCGATCTGCTAGAAGAAGCCAGAGATCTAGCGCTATCAAGATCAGCTATCTATCAGCAGGACTTGCGACGATATCACAACAATAAGGTGAATCCAAGAGTGTTTAAAGAAGGAGATTTGGTTCTTCAGCTGGTGCAACGCACGACCGGCATGCACAAGCTGTCGCCTCCATGGGAAGGACCATTCATCATGAGCAAAGCATTGCACAATTATGCGTATTACCTAATCGATGCTCAATCACCAGGAAAGAACAGGGCAGACAAAGCCGGCGAAGAATCGAAAAGACCATGGAACGTAGCTTTACTTCGTCCATTTTACTCGTAGGAGTCATTTATGACACATTGTAAAATGATGCCTCGGGATGGAGCACCAACTATGTATTGAACCTCGGCGTTCAGAGCAGTGACTCGGGGACTGCCATATGTTGTTTTAAATTTCATGTTATGTATCAAACCTCGACACCTTGAGCAGTGGCTCGGGGACTGCACTATATTGTTTTTAAGTTTGGTTTATGTATTAAACCCCGGCACCTTGAGCAGTGACTCGGGGACTGCCCCATATTGTTTCTAAGTTTGATTCATGTATTGGACCTCGGCGCTAAAGCAGTGGCTCGGGGACTGACATATATTATTTTTGATTTTGTGTTATATATTAAACCTCGGCACCTTGAGCAGTGACTCGGGGACTGTCCTATATTGTTTCTAAATTTGGTTTATATATTAAACCTCATCGCCTTGAGCAGTGGCTCGGGGACTACCCTATATTATTTCTAAGTATGGGTTATCCTTTGTTACAAGAGTGGGTATCAGACTTAGGCTCCCAGAGTGATATTATTTCACTCTCCCCAAATACGGTCTTCAAGGTTTACGCCCAGATTAATAGTCCAAACCACAGTGGTCAAGTGGCAAAGTTTATTAAAGTCAGGCAATATTGGACGCCGAACTACGGGAGAAAAAGGCAAATATATACTCCAAACTCAAGAAATTGAAGGCCGCCAAAGCAAGAATTCGGAAAAACAAGACCAGTTAAACAAAGTAATAACGATTACAACCACATGTGTCTCAGCGGCACACGGCAAAAGAAATTCATACTGCACAAAAGACGGACAAATGTTTGACGTACATCATACGCCCGGCATACCAGGGGTAAGAAATGACTTAGAGTTATTTAACTGGAGAGGCAGTGACTTGGTCAGGGGCTGGGCACTCCGAGGTAGGTGGAAATTCGGCCGAGGTTGCCTCGCCCTCCACGAACCCAGGAGCAACTTCGGAGGAAGCCCGAGGCTGTTGAGGAGCGTCAGCTTGCGCAGTGGAATGCCCAGTACCTTTGGAGGAGGATCGCGCGTCGTCGTTACCATCCGAGCTCGAACTGGAATCACCAGAAGTAGCCGAGTCACCCTCATATTCGCCCTGTTCAGCTGAGTTATCATCCGAGGCATCCTCAACTTCGACCTCGTCCTCCGGGTTAGGAAAACTCGGACCTTCATTCCGATTATGCGTCGGCATACTCAACAAGCTGGAAGGCACGAGCTTGCCGGAGAGCGACAAAGTCTGGGTCCTCAACCCAACGGGAACCAGTGCGCAAATTTCTCAAAGTATCAAGAGAAATATCTTCATACCATGACATGATGACAGTGAGAGCCATATCAGCACCAGCTCGTCCGGCCGATTCCCTCCAAAGACTTAGCTGTCTCTCAGATGCCATTAATCTTTCCACCAATACTTTGACCTCATCAATATCAGGAGTCCGAGAAGTATTCGTCCAGAGAACATGGTAGGCTCGGATAGCTGCCTGCACCAAATCCCTGCCCATAATCTTCATCGGACCAACTACAGCGCCAACAACAACCAAGAAATCTTCCATCGACTACTCTGAGTCCGCATCAGCAGGAACACCTCGGCGCACACGAGCATTAATCACCGCTTTAGAGCTCACGGGCTTAGCTTCTGGAAAATGGTCTGTGCAAAACAGAAGTGCATCGATCAACAGTAAGCAAGGGAAAAGATAACTCGGCCTAGGTCAGAAGCTTACGATGAATATAGCTCAGCATTATCTGAAGATCTTTAGCCCAGTCACTCTTTCTCTTCTCAAAGCGAGTGATCTCCTCGCTCATCCCCCGTGTCTTCAGTTCGGCAGCCTCGAGGAGCTCTTTATTTTCTGCAATTGCAGAGCTAGCTGATTATTCTCCTCGGAGAACTCCTGGTCGACTTTTTCTAATTCAGACTTCTGAGAGAGCTTAAGGGACTCCACCTCGGCACGCGAGCGAGCTATCTCGTCATATTTATCCTTCAGCTGCGCCGAGTGAGTAGCGCTTTGTTCTAAAAAATGCAGCATCACATCAGGCATGGGCGTGCAATCTTGGTGAGACGCTGCAAAGGTTTGTAACTCGGCTTTACCAAAGCCAAAAGAGTTAAAAGAAATTTAGTGCATGTTTCAAAGGGGAGTATATAAAGTAAAAGAGTAACTAACCTTCCAGGGCCTTCACCTTCTTCTCAAGACAGATGTTAAGATTATTGATGTTCCCTGTTTACCAACAAAGTGAGCCAACATCTCATGTACAAAACAATAAGAGCTTCGGAGATGATTCAAGAGTTTGTCGACTTACCAGCTTCCATCACCACAAGAATAACCTTCTCGTACTTTTCTTGCAATTTTTTATGTGCAAAAAAACAGCCTTTGGAATTCGGAGGTCCGCCGGTCATGCGCAACCTAAGCAATAAAGCAAATAGTAATAAGGTATTCGAACCTAAGACAGATCCGAGTCAAGCAAGACTTAACTCGGATCTAGGTGGCTGGATATTCAAAGCTAAGACAGATCCAAGTGAAGCGAGATTTAACTCGGATCTAGGTGGCTGGATATTCGAACCTAAGACAGATCCGAGTTAAGCAAGACTTAACTCGGATCTAGGTGGCTGGATATTCAAAGCTAAGACAGATCCAAGTGAAGCGAGATTTAACTCGGATCTAGGTGGCTAGATATTCGAACCTAAGACAGATCCGAGTCAAGCAAACCTTAACCCGAATCTAGGTGGCTGGATATTCAAAGCTAAGACAGATCCGACTCAAGCAAACCTTAACCCGGATCTAGGTGGCTGGATATTCAAAGCTAAGACAGATCCGAGTCAAGCAAAACTTAACTCGGACCTAGGTGGCTGGATATTCAAGGTTCAGACAGACCCAAATCAAGCAGAATTTAATGCAGATCTAGTTGGATGGAAGTTCGAACTCTAAGACAAAACTGAACTAAGTAAAGCATCATAAAACTTCCAAACGAATAACAAGTTATTCGGTTGCAAGCTTCGGGGACTAGAGTATATATAATAGCATCCGGAGGACTAATCAAAACTCCATAAAAACAATTACCTCATTCATCTTGTCACTTTCAAGAACGATCTTGGCAGCCAGATGTAGGCGGCTGCTGATGTCGGAGAGTTGAAACGGCTGGTTGCTTGGATTACCCTCGAGCTGATCGGCAGCGTTCCAATTGTGGGCATACTTGACCAACGAGCCGAGACTGTTCCCACTTTCCGTGCGAGTCAGAACTTTACCCCGGACATGTTGGGTAGCCACCGCTGCCGCAGGACTCTTATGGAGGGCAAGCTGTGTATCAGCAGCCGGGTAATAGTGCTCTTGCCATAGGAAGCCCCCTTGCGCAGCGCATCAACAATTGTAGGATGAGATGAGCTGGCAAGTCCTTTCTGAGAGGACGCAGGCTTCGTAACAACGATCTTCCTTGCCTTAGGAGAGGCGTCAGTAGGATCCGATACCTCGGAACTTGGAGCAGCGTCCTTGGGAGCCGGAGGAATTACAGTTGCAGAGGGCGCCGAGATATTGATATCCTCGGCTGGAGTTGGTGTCGCAGTAGAGACCGCGGGGGTCAAAGGAATCTCAACAGAAACATCGGGGTTCACGGAGGAGGCAGCGGGTTCGGTAGGAATATCTGTTGGCTGAAGTGTATCGGCATCAGCAGGAGAAATCTCAGGCGCATCATGGCAAGGTGGTGTCTGATTCGGAGCAGGAGGAGAAGCAACGCGAGCAGGACTCGGAACTCTGGTATCCTCAGGAGGCGGAGGAGAAGGCGGCCGAGTCGTATGACTCGTCATGCTAGGACCACTGGGTTTAACAGAAAGAGGAGCCCTGCAAAGACAAGAAGATCAGGTCAAAAAGCAGAAAGAGAGAAACAAGAAATACAAACAAAAGCAACTCACCCAGTAACCCCGGGCATAGTTTTGCGCTTCGGAGGGTGCTGGGCTGACTTCTTTATTCGTTTCACGGAGCCGCTTCGAGGCACCACCGAGGGCCTTCGTTTCCCGAGGTAACAGGGTAGGGAGGCGGAGGCTCGGCGTTGTGAACTGACCGGCGGATTAGGAGAAAGTAGAAGCCGAAATGCATAAGAAATTGGCATTGCGGCAACTACCTCTAGAACTTGGACCTCGTCCGAATCACCTTCCTCCTCGTGAGCGGGGTCTTGCATGGCCTTGCCGGAGCGAGATCCGACTTGGGAACGAACTCTTCTGAGTCCGGCTCCCCGCTGTCCGGAGTATTCCGATCCGCAGGCCACGGGAGTGAAAAAACCTCGGCATCCTTAGTCTTCTGCTCCTCAAACCTCTGCAGGACAAGAAAGAGAAAAATTAGCAAAAAGAGTTACGAACGCGATTAGGAAGAAAAACACTAATGCGTAAACTTACTTCAGGAGGGGGATGCTCGCGGGTGAACGGCTTCAATCCCCAGGCCCAATCCCCCGGCATCTCCGTCTTAAAGATAGCCCGGACACGCTTGAAGATGAGGTAGTTGTCCAGCTCCACCGTCGAGACTCGGTTGGGATCGAGAGGACCGCTCATATAGCAGAGCTTGTGTGTGCGTTTCTGGAATGGGCAGATCCGGCTGTTGATGAAGGTAGTCATCAGATCCTCACCGCGTAGCCTGGAGCGGATTAGTTCCTTCAGCCGAATCTCAAAAGACTTGGCCAGAGCATGACTCTTCCTCGGATTATAGGTCTAGTTCTGCTTGGAAGGAGGGCCGATGGAAAAAGCAGGGAGCCGAATCTTATCTTCACTCCCAGAGTTCTTGACATAAAAGAATGACTTATGCCACTTCTTGCATGATTCTAGACCTGTAACGCGAGGAAATACGAATTTCCTCCGAGGTGTGATGGACGCGGCACCGCATTGGGTGAGAAACTTCTCGGAGGGTTGCAGAGATTTGTCTGGGACGACGTTGGATCGAATCTGAAAAAACTTTGACCAAACATGCACAGATGGCCATAGGCCGAAGTATCCATCCGAGGCGGAGATGAAGGCAGAAATAGATGCGCGTTAGCAGGAACATGATGCGGCTGAAGGCCGAAGTAATCAAGGAACTCCCTAGCAAAATCACTGAGAGGGAGACCGAATCCGCGAGCAAAATGTGACATGAAAACTACATATTCGCCCTCCCTAAGAACTGGAGAGGATTCACTGCCGGTAAGCGACAAGCTACCTCGGCAGGAATCCGGCGAGTTCGGATTAGCCACTCAACCTCTCGGCGGGTGTGAAGAGCCACCACGAGCCCTTCGGGCCCAGGTAGCATCGTCATCCTCAATAAGGGCACCGATGAGCTCGACATGGGGTCATGGGAGAAATTACGGAGGAAGAACTAGCGGAGGAGAAAACTTAGAACTGCACGGCCTGTCGTGATTCTGTGACGCTGAAACGGGCGTGAAGGAACTACATGGCAACGAAAGGGAAACAGAGGAGTCTAGAGGAGAGCCTAGGCGATGGGACCGGAAGAACTCACGGCGGCAGCAAGCGAACAAGGGCGAGGCGGCGGAGGCGGTCTGGCGGGATCCTGCCGTCGAACCGATGAGCATGGCGGCGGAGTTGCGAGCAGAGGCGAAGAGAAAGAAGAAGGGCGGTGGCGGAGGAAAGTGAATCTCCAGCCCGCCTCTTTATAACCGCGCTCTACGAGGTAGTAGGATCGTGGGTGTGGCGGTTGACCAGTAGATCGTGTGCGCCGCATGACCGCACGCCGCTAAGTGGAACCACCAAGGACCACATGGTGGAAAGAAGGTCACGATCCCGACAAAATGGCACGAGGCGTCAGCGGCGCGGCGACAGCAGTAATAATCGTAGCCTGTCGAGAAATCTTGTGGAGGAACAAAAACTAGACAAACAATGATGAGTATGACACGTGGGGCGAGGCGTGCAGCGAGAAGATATGATGATACCTCGAGCGAGAAAAGATAACTCGAAACAATGCGAGCGAATATCATGAAACTGATACGGCCCGGCGAAGGTGTTGGCGGGCCATATCGCCGAGGACTAATGTTGGGAGGTGACCTCGGATAGGGTAAAGACGGGAAAGACGAAAGGATGTTCCCGTCCGGTTTCAGTTCTGATGCGAGTCGGCCGAATCTAGAGGTCGGCCGGATAGAAAAGCGAGACCCTTATGATAATGGCAAGGCATTACCGGAGATCTGCGTAAGTCGGCCGGGTTAGCCCGAGTAATCTTAATGCAGGTGAAGGACGAGCCGAGTTACGGGAGGCAGGGCCGAATGATATGAAGCTTGCAGGAGAAGGAGAAGCCTAAAGTCAAACTCTAGCCACATGCTAGGGAGAATCTGAGCAGAGCCAAGCACAAGGAACAAAGGCGCAGAGCGACAGAGGCGAAGGAGGTCACGGAGGTGACAGTCCTGAAGCTTAGAGCCTGAGGGAGGCCCTCTGGAACCTTGCCGTCATTAGAGGGGCGACAGGGAAAGGAGGCCGCCGAACTACTATATTGGGACAAGCATATTCCTCGAATATGCTTGCCACGTCAGCCCTAAAGGAACCCAAGGCTCTCCTTTATAAGGGAAGGCTTGGACCCTGAGGAGGGCATCGGCTCATTTAGTACCGTTAGGCTGGTAAAGTTCTTCCTTTCTCCTTGTATACAACTTAAGGAGCACTTGTAGCCCAAGGAAGGAGAAATAAAGATCTTTGCTTTAGTCTCTTGTGTGTAGAATCAACTACATCTTCCCTTCCAGATCCCTCTAGCATCCATTAGCCCCATACTTTAGCCTACCCATGGCATCTGCCGTGTTACCACCACGACAACACTGAAATTTTGCTCATTATTTGTTTAAAAATAGTTCATGATTTTAAAAACTGTTCCTGGTTTGGAAAATTGGTGTATGGTATTGTTTTGAAAGAAATACGATAGGGGAAACCCCTATAATGTTTTTTTAAATAATAAGAATTCAAATCTGCATTCACGAGAACTTGAATCTGAGTGGCTGGGTTCTATGCACTTTCCCATATGTATCCACAACTCATTTAGAGTTACTTAATAGCTTATTTCTTATACCATATCTCTATCCTGTGAAATTCTCGAGCTAACCAAGTGAGCTAGTATCACTTCTTTGTTCATGATATTTAAAAAATTGTTCATGATTTGAAAAATTTCTTCACCATTTAGAAAATTTGTTCTTGTTTTGACAAATGTTCATGATTTTTAAAAAATCAAAAAAGTTAAAAGGTACAATTTTTTAAAAATATATTATTCAAAAATTTTCTGTTTTTAAATAAAAATAAAACATAATGAAAATAGAAATAAAATACAAAAGGAAACAGAAAATAAATAATAGGAAAAAAAGAAAAACACAAAATGAAAAATGAGCAAATACGTATCTGTGTCGCGGCCAACAACGCACCGTGTGGTGCGCGGCGTCCCCATACGCGTCACTGAGAGCGGCGTATAGCAGTCATCACAAGAGCCAGATGCTACATCTTTTTGGGCCACAATTTCTCTTCGATTCCTGGGCTTAACCGAAAGTGCTTAATTTACCTTCAGCACATTGGGGTCTCAGCAGCAAGAGGCAATATCATTTTTTACGTATAGATTTTAAATATGTTTTCTTAATAATGAGCACTTTATTACTTAAATAGTTTAAGTATTACAACCTCTGCATAACTAGGATATAGACAGCTAAAAAAGTCCATTGATCCAAGCAAAGATAATAAAAGGCGAATTATATATCATAGTGAGAAATTGTAATACGCCTAAGGTGTTGAAGGAGGGTCAATCCTAAGATTATGCTGCCATCCATGACGGGTAAATAAATCCGGCGCTGTCTTCTCCAACCCCCTACACACCTCCGTAAAAAGGTCGTGATACTCCGCATGATGTAGGCCGACCAAGAACGTAGGGTGTTGGTACACCGGTAGATAATTTGTAGAAGGGAGCAACTTATATCATTAAATACTTTATTATTTCTATGTTGCCATAGCGACCATATAATGGCAATCATGCTTATCCTAAGCAGTAACTTATACTTGTGATCAATACCATGTAACCGATTTTCAAATATGTTGGCTATACTACGTGGTGAATACAAGCCTAAAGCTGCTTGGGTAACTGATCGTATAGACCTAGCAAAATTACATTAGAAAAACAGGTGTTTGGTTGTCTTGTTATGACGACATAACACATATGTAGGATTCTCATGCCAATTTCGCCTAATAAGATTATCTTTTGTAAGGAAGATATCATACAAAAACTTTGTTAGATTTATAAATATGTGCTGCTAAGAAGTCATGTGTGTTAGATAGAATCTTTATTTCACATTTATCTTTCTGTGTGTTTTCTTTCTTCGTCGTTTCCTCTTTACTTCTTATTTTTTACCTTTTTGGCTGAATTTATGCAAATAAAACTTCTGTGCCAATATAGTAAGCGCAAAATCGCCTTGTCCTCACCATTTGTGATGCTGGACCATGTGGAACATGCTGTCTCAGAACTCACAGACAATGAGCACTGCTATACGTTTATACAGAACTTTTGTCCATCCATTGCCAACTAACCTTTTCCTTTTGGAGGTTCAACAACTAATATTCTCTGTAGCGACAGCCAGAGGAAATAGTGGTAGAGCAAGTCCCATCTCTTCCGTGCCTAGTTGAGAGCATTTTATCTCCACCGAAGGCACAGGATTTTCTTTTCGAGATTTCCGGAATTGAGTTCAGAATGAAGGACGCATACATGTGCTAGTTCTCTTTTAGGCTCTATAGTAAAATCAGCAGCTACTGAAAGAAAAATTAAATAAATCTGCAGCATCATGATTGCCAATGCGTGCTTAGGCTCTGATGTCAATGAATTAATTTCTGTCTGCGCTTAGCTTGTACTCATATTTTACTGATGGTCCAGGGCAAATGTTCAGTTTAACCTCATATTTTACTGACTGCCTGATCTTACTGCAGGCCCTGGAAACTGTTAATTGTTACTGAAGTGTTGTTTTGAGCCAGATGCCATGGGACCAGTACTAACAACCACAACATGACCTAAAAACAATTCCCTAAGCATGGAAGCATCGAAGAAGACAAGTTCATTTTCAGATTGGAAAGCAACCTGATGTCCTCCTCCTCTGGATATGTATGCATCTCTTGATTCTCTGTTGCCTTTTGTTTGCTGAGAAGGCCTTGGACTCGATAGCCCAATAGGAGTATATAGCGCACAAGAGCGATATTTAAGTTAATTTTCGAAAACAATAAAGCTTGTCAGCTGGAATTAGAACGGAAAGCCAGAAAAGGCTCCCTTTCTCTACTTGTATTGTATTTGGATGCATATACGTAATAAAGTAAGCCTCAAATACCAACATTTCCTTGTAGGGGTTAACTTAATCTTTTCAACTTACGAGGTGGTTATCTGCTCCTCATTCAAGAATAAACTGTGCACACTGCAGAGTATGCTATTAGTTTTCTGCCAGTGACATACTTGGACTGCATTATGCCATTTTTCTTTTTATCAAAGGGGTTTCCGCGGCTTCATTAAGGAAACTTAATTTTTAGTACTAGTAAATAAATACTACATACATCCGCAATGCCAGTGTTTCAGCTGAAAAGAGTAAGAGGCCTGAACTACTACAGAGTTTGCTAACCGACAACTGCAATAACGCCAAGACTGAATCCTTCCTGACGAAAGTTCTCCATTATCTATTCTTTGACATGTCGGCGCCCACCCTTTTGAACGATTGAAGATCTTTTTGGTCACAATCCTCAGCTTCTCGCCGAAGTGCCTCACACACCTTTGTTTTCTGCAAGTCACTCCAGTGTTCAATCCCATAGCAGAGATGCAAAATAGTAATATCACTCAGATTCCTAGGCATAATGTCATCAAGCAAGCTTTGTTCCAAGTTTTCCATAGGGTCCAGAAGACAGTAACTAAGCACAAATTAACTGCATTCCTCTCCAGACCCAATATATTTTTATCTGCTTAGCAACTGGACAGAATCATGGACACCCTTCTGTTGGAAGACCCACATTATCTCTCATCTATAGTAAGATGAAACCAACAAACTGATCTACACTATTAGCTTTTGGTTTCTGTTTTTGCCTGTTGCTGTTGCTGTTGCTGAAACTTGAAAGCTAAAGCATTGCTGTCTCTTAATTTAGGGATCATGTGCCTTCCTTATTTTCAGGTCATTGTCTCATTTCTGCCTAACCAATCATACACAGGAAAGGCTTTTTCACCCCATCTGAATATGAAAATCAAGTCATTCGTCAAAGAAAAAATTATTACTAGGTAATCAATAAAGTCAACTAAACGATACACTGATTTTATAATCCTTCTGGTATCCTGTGCCTGGTTTCGCAAATGCATGAATCACATTCTCACTTCTCATCAAGGGTCGCTGCAGACTCAGATTAATATGTTCAGTCAAGCAATTCTTTATTGAGAAGTTTCAGAAATGTTTCACAAAAACAATCATGTTTCAGTTTTGTTAAGGGATTTGGTCAGCAGCACATGGCTAACATCAAACTGTGGTTAAGACTTAGCTACTGTCTTCTGGACTCTATGAAAAACCAGGAACAAAGCTTGCTTAGCAACTGTCTTCCCGACCCAATATACTATTTTATCTGCTTGGCAACTGGACAAAATCATGGACACCCTTCTGTGAAACCAACAAACTGATCTGTAGTAGTATAAGCTTTTGGTTTCGCTGTTGCTGATACTTCAAAGCCAAAGCATTGTTGTCTCTTATTTTCGGGATCTTTGCCTCCCTTATTTTCAGGCCATTGTCTGGTTTCTGCCTAACCAGTCATACAGGGGAATGAGTTTTTTTCCCCACCTGAATATGAAATCAAGTCTTTCCTCAAAGAAAAAATTACCAATAAAAAGGTCAACAGGGCGATACTCTGATTTTATAATCCATCTGGGATCCGGTGCCCGGTTTGGCAAATGCATGAATCACACTTTCGCTTCTCATCGAGGGTCGTTCCAGCCTCAGATTAGTATATTCAGTTGAGCAATTTTTTATCCACATTTGACATTCCCAGCCTAGCCCTGTCCGAACCAAGGAACTTTGTCAACTTCTGGCGGGAATCGAACCGATTCATGTGAAGTTTCTTCACAATTTCCCCCACGAAATTCCCGTGTTCGAAACTGACCCGCGGCTCTTGGACTCAGATTTGAGCCATTATTGATGGACCAGGAATGGACCGTGATCTTGTTCAGAGTCTGCACCTTGCAGCAGGTGAGCCTCATTACTGCCCGCCTAAGTATTAATTACTACCCAACCTGGCACATTCTACCTGTTGGTTAGCACCATGATGATTGAGCCAAAAGGGGAAGAATCATGGTTTCACGGCGGTGTCTCCGTGCGACACTTTTCACCTGTCATATGTTTCCTTGTACTATAATAAGGTTTTGCATTTTAATTGATGTCAGTACATGCCTTAAATGGTGTAATTACCTCACAAGTCACGACATTAGCCAAGAGACAAGGTAGAGAGATTTTGCTTCGTTTCTAATCCTTTAAACTTCTTCCTTTCTTTTCTGTAGTCCGGCCGGTGTAGTTAATACACTTGTTAATCATCAATCATTGGGAGGGGAAACACGTGCACGTGCTTATTTGAGGATGCTCTCGGTAATCAAACGATAGAATTCACAATGCTACTAGGAGATGGATCAACTATTGTAGCTAATCTTGTGTAAATCTGATGTCACGGTCTAGTTATGCAAAATAGTACTCTCTTCGTTCACTATTGTAAGACATTCTACATTTTTAAATACATTTATGTAGATATGTTTTAGTATATATGTTCACTCAATTTGAAGTATATCTAGTCCACTTTAAAATATCTAAAAGGTCTTACATTAGTGAATGAAGGGAGTAATATCACTCAGATTCCTAGACATAATGTCATCAAACAAATCTCAACTGCATTCCTCCCCGGAACCAATATATTTATGTGATTGGACAGAATCATGGACACCTTCTGTAGAAACGAACCTATCTCATCTATAGCACTCCTTTTTCATCTATAGCACTCCTTTTAATCCAAATTAATCGACTTAGATTTTTCTAGATACAGATATACTGTATCTAGACACATTTTAGTGCTTGATATATTTATATCTAAATAAACTTAAGTTAATTAATTTGGATTTTTGGCCAACCTGTATGCTGGACTTTTTGGTTCAATCAACCAGTTCCCTATTGGGTATTTGGGCATCCCGACAAATTATAGGAGGCTTACAAATGTTGAATGAAAACTTGTTGAAGAAATAATTTTATTAAGACTAAGCGGCTAAAAAGAAAAAAATGTTATCCTTGAAGGGAAGATCGGTTCTCATAAATTCAGTGCTTCGCAATGTGGTACTATATATGATATCCGTTTTCCAACTACTAAAAGGAGTCTTGAAAGTATGAATTATGTTCGATCAAGATTCTTATGGCAAGGAGATAATGAGAAAATGAAATATCGATTGGCTAAGTGGAGTGTAGTTTGCCGACCCAAGAACCAGAGGGCTTTGTATTCATGATCTTGAAATTAAGAATATAGATCTCCTTGGTAAATGGCTCATCAAGTTGCTAACTAAGGATGTGATATGGAAAAATCTCCTTAAACGAATATATATTGGCTCAAAAGCGTCATTCCAGGTTCTACGGAAACCTACGGACTCGCATTTCTGGGCCAACCTAATGGCGATGAAGAAGCATTTCTTTCGCTTTGGATCATTTTCAATTAAGGATGAATCTGGGATTCGTTTCTAGGAAGATAAGTGGTTAGGTAATGCTACACTTCAGGAATAATATCCAGCATTATACAATATTGTTCGTCATAAAGGTGATACAATCGCCAAAGTGATGGAGTCATCTCCACCTCCACCGAATGTGAGTAGAAGAGATTTAGTTGGATCTAGACTTACTTCTTGGAATGCCTTGCTTCTGCGCTTGATATTTGTCAAGTTAGTGCATGAGACTAATTAATTTAAAAGGAACTTACATGAGAATGAACAATTCTTAGTTGCTTCCATGCATGTACAATGCACTGATCCAGCCATTCGTACCAGCTATTAATAATAGGAAAATCTAGAGGATGAGGATACCACTAAAAAACAAAAAACTTAGGTGATATCTTTGTCCGGGGGGGGGGGGGGGGGGATCCTAACTAAAGATAATCTTATGAGACGTAATTGGCATGAAGATACGAAATATGTTTTCTGTCGTCATGATGAGACAACCAAACATTTGTTTTTCCAATGCCAATTTATCTATATGGTCAATCATCCAAGTAGCTTTAGGCTTATATCCTCCACGTAGTGTTGCCAACATTTGAACTAACTACATGGCAATGATCACAAGTGCATAATCCTTCTTATAGTGGGAGTGATTGCCATTATTTTTAAAGGGTTCATAACATAGAAAATAAAAAAATTCCTATGATATGAACGCCAAATATTCCAAGATATAATCTAGTAGATGCTAGTAACGAGTAGGGGGTGATCCACAAAAACTAACCCTCGAAGGCCAAAAGATTTTTACGAAATCTAATTTCGTTATTGATGTAGTCGATCACCTGTCAATCTCAAGATTGAGTTGTAGAGCACCGCAAACCAGCATCTCATCCATTCTCGGGCACACGTTCGGTTCCCGACAACCTCCGTCCACACTCAGGCAGAGCAGAGGAAGCAACATATCTTTCTCCATATAAACCAATAGAACATGTACTTTGCTAATATAATCTGAAGCCATGGAGAAATGCTAGAGGAGGTAGAGAACCTTCACGAGGAGGTGGTGTAAGAGGAGAGGACGTATTCACCTCCTATTATAGGGGAGGGGAGCAGCCTCATGCCCATAGCTAAATGGCCATGATGGGTGCCCCAACCTCTGCCTCGTTTATGTGGGTGGAGCTTCCACTAAGCCCACTCGCATCAATTCCAACTACACTCACTTTATATTTAATATCCACTAAATTAAATGCATTCTCTCTTAAATAAAAAAATTATTTATTTTATTCAAAATTTTGTTTATTACTTTAATTATAAAACATTTTCATAAAAACATGTGCATTATTTCGATATCACATCTGAAACCAATTTCAGCAATTTGACCCGAAACAATTCCGATGATCATCGAAATAATTCGAACACTTACTAAACCTTTCTCTGATATATTTTATCTGCTCATTAGTGTCGGTATACCTTAAGTATGACATCCTATGATTTATAAATAATACAGACATGATAGAGACACTTCTCTGATCAATAATGAACAGTGGAACCTAGAGATCCATATCGACTCCCACATATTCAACGATGACTCTAGTGATTGTGTGAACCATTAACGTCGTACCCAATTCCTTTTGTATCGAGATATTTCACTTGTCCGAGATCCGATCACAGGTATCAACTATACTCTCGTTGCTCGTTCTGTGATATAACATCCTTGTTACTGGGGTTCGCGGTAGGAAACAAAAAAATTCTAGCTACATGAACACGATAACCAAGATCTATTCTATGTAGACATAAGTACCGGATAGGGGGCGGTGTTCATACCCTTTAAGACCATGGCACGCCTTAGGCAGGTAGGCATATAGTGATAAATACAAGAAGCTCCCCAAGTGTTGCGTCTCGAATATCTACGCACGTCCGGTGTAGGCGATGTCTCCTGGGATCTGATCCAGCCAAGCAGCGGAAGAAGATGGAAGTCGGACCGTCCTATGCACGATGATAGTATAGAGGTGGAGTACTAATCCCACAAGAGCTTGATCCAATATTGGTGGAGAGAGGGATCTAGGTAAGAGAGAGAGAGAGAGAGAGAGAGAGAGAGAGAGAGGAGATTGTTGTGTAAATAAAGGGGAGAGGATGCCCTCTATTTATAGGAGGAGGGGAGGGGAGAAAACCCAAGGGTTTGGAGTGGGGGAGGAGAACCCCCACACATGCCGCCACTAGGGGTGGCCACCGGCCCTAGGTGGCCCCACGCAGGGGGGATCCCCTAGGGTTTGGCGCATGCCCCCCTTTTCCTCTCCTTGGCGCCTTGCCCCTTTGGGCCCTCCCTCTCGGGAGGCCCAATAGGTATGGGCTGCCTAAAAATAAAATAAAATATTCACGTTTTAATATTAATTCCACTAATTAATATAAAACACATATATTATTATATCTTTTACACCGGAACACCTTTCGGACCCCTTCGATCAACATCGGGTGTTTCCCGTAACCTTTCCGGTTTCTTTCTCTCCCATTTCTCCTGCAGTGTCGGTTCGATTCCTAAGCGTCCCCACCCTTAAGTGTGTCACCCTTCGGTTCGGAGATGCTCTGGACATGAACGAGAATGCTCTCGCGTCAATGATCATAAGCGGGACCTGGATGCCCATAATGACCACACGTGCATTCAAAAATCTCATTGCTTGAACCTTCAACTACACGTCCTATTCCCTCTGTCATCCGGTACCTAGGTCATCCGATATTTGATCTTTTGTATCTCCATACCTCCGTTAGATCTTGTTTCCGATGAACTCGTTTACTCATTGCCATGTTGTTGCATTCCATGACCTAGTCATACGCTTGGAAGTGTCATTAATGCAACATCACCGAGTTGGCCACATGTATCTATCCATTACTTGGATTGGCAAATCCTGGTCTTGATAAATACTCCTCAACCCGTTCCTTCAGGAACCCGATGGTACCTTTATGATCACCCTTTCAGAGCTTGATACTTGATACCATCAAAGTCTCTTTCTAGTAATGGTAATTATGCATTATATCACAGTCAAAGGATTAGGTTACGAGGTTTCTATGTTATCATCAATGATGAATGTTAAGTAACTAGATCTTATTGTGATTTACTTTGGGTGTATGTCTATCATATCATTCAACTAATGATATGACCTCATTGTCAATTGGCACTATCACCCATGATCTCGAAACCATAGATCATCAGTTGACCAATGAGATAGTTTGCTAAAGGTAACTAGAGACACAGTTTGTTTACATACCACATATGTATTAACGTTTTGTATTAACACGGTTATAGCACTATAAGAAACGTATTATGAACATACAAGAGATACATCAAATAAAACACTTTATTATTTGCCTCTAGGGCATATCTCCTTCACTTGTGACCTAGTCACATGCTTGCAAGAGATGTTGATGTGATATCCTCGAGAGGGCCCAGAGTATATCTCTCCTTCACTAGGATGGAAAAATCCCACTCTTGATTCATGAGCCTCAACTAATGCTTTCAGATTACCAATGACATCTTTATAATCACCCTGTTACGATGTGATGTTTGATGGAATCAAGTCACTCCTCCAAAATCAATGATTGACATAATCACATGGTCGAAGGATTAGGGTTACTTCGTATGTGTTTGATGTAGCAACATAAAATTAATGACTAGATCGTATTGCTATATCTACTTTGGGTGTATGTTCATCATATCATTCTTCTAATGATATGATCCCGTTATTAACAACATTCAATGTTCATAATCAAGAAACATTGATCATCTGTTAATCAATGAGTGATACCTTCGATATGGATTCATGGATGTAGTATAATAGTCTTTTCCCTAGTAGACCTAGGTTTAATCGAACCTTGGGAAACAAATTCTAAAAGTAATTAAAAAGGATACGTGTGGAAGACTTTGTTTTTTCGTCTTACCTTCGTTTACCAAACCACTCTAGTTTACTTTATACCGTGGGTTGTTTCAATGGATGGAGATAGGTAAGGGTTGAAGATTCACCTGCAACTGCACATCATATGAGATAAAAGATAATAATAATAATAGGCACAGTCATGTGCAATGTTTTAATAGAGATAATCTTTGTGGGAAGCACATCCTAATATACTAAAGCCCCTACAAGTCACAAGCATAGCAATATTCTTTTGATCCAACCGGTTGCACCACGAAGTACTGGGCTACAAACAATTATTAAGTGAAAAACATAGATCAAAGCCTTAAGGAGAGATGTTGTTGTTGTTGTTCCCGAATGGGTCACTAAGAAAATATCGTACAACCCTTTATGTCACTAGGTTTCCTATGATATCGCCGCTATACAAGCATCTCCTTTATCCATCTCTGGGATCTTGGGTACCTACAAGTCCAAATATTAAGGCAAGAGACAAAGAAAGAAAAGATACAAATATATTATTCAAACAAACCACAATGATCCCATAAATTAGATGCACATAATTGCTGCGAGGTTTCACACCAAACCTCAACCAGCGAGGACTACTCACTCATAACAATAAGATCAAGGATAGAAAATATTGTGCAAAATACTTAGATTGAAATGAAATATTCTTACAATGGTTGCCGAATCACAAGGAGATCTCAAGTACAAAGTAATGGCTATGGCTAATGGAGAGGATGAACTATGGTGTGGATCTCCTTTGGTGGTGGTGTGATGCAATCTGAAAATGGCGGTCCTCTGCGTGATGGTTGGGACCTCGAAATATATAGGCACCTTCACAAAAATTGTAGAGTTTGATGAGACGAAGCCACCAACACATGGTACGAGAAGGACGCACGGGCGGGCCCTGCCCATACCGGTGGTCATTATGGCCCCTAACGCCTGGTTATTGCTCCAGGATTACTTGAACGTGTAGTGTTGGGGATATACTTTCCGGGTATACCCACGGGACTCACTGACCAGGGTGGACTACCAACGGGTTAGAGCTTTGCTTCATGGGTGGCCCAGTCAGAGAAAGAGGAGGAGCCACTTCCGGTTATGACAAGACCCAGAAGAGTTACTGACTTAGGCATGTAGTATTACTTGTAGTCCAAGCTGTATCTAGTTAACGACTCTGTAATGTAGCCGGATAGGTCTCTACTGTAACCCTAGATCCTGCTAACTATATAAACCAGCCCTATGGGAGCCTTTAGGGCACCAATACCACAACTTAAAGAACATGTTGGGCCCCCATGTGTGGTTTTGGTAATTAATGACAATCTTCATGGAATAATGTGTGTATTAAGTTATACTTGTAGGATTTGTCCATTAGCATCGCTTGGAGCATGTGTCGGCTTCAAGGTCGATGAAATGAGAAGAAGATGTGATGTGCAAGCTCAAAATGCGCCATCTATAGAAGATCTCATGTTTGAGGCTTGCCATCCTCGGTGATCATGGATCGATGATGAAGAATCAAGAAAGGCGTTCCATCTTGAGAAGGGAAAGATCGTCTACATCGAGCTCAAGTGGAATGATCAAGGCAAAGGTATAATCTTGATAGGTTTTCCCTTTTGCCGGTCTCACGTTGTGTGTGTGAGACCGGGTTTAGGATAGATAACCGTACTATTAAGAGGGTCTCTTGTATGAGTAATTCGGTCACATCGTTCGGAGAGAGCTCAAACCTTTGCATATTTGCATCATCATATATGGTTGTTATTTGGTATTATCCATGTGAGGATATAGAGCTTGTGGTAATATCCATAACAAGCTCTTGTTCATCAAAATCGGATCTTCCGTTTGTATCTTGTTGCGACTTTGATCTTGGCAGCTTTTCGGTTTCTCACCAAGTGAGGTATCTCACATTATTATACATGATACATTCTCACTTGGTGATAACCAATATTTTCACCTTTCATAGGGTATCCCATGTCGTCCTTTTTCCAACGCAATTGGAATCGGGTCGATCGGAGTTACCAATCAAAAGTTATAGAGGTTTGAATTTTCCTAGGTACCTACCGCATTTTAGTACCCGGCGCGGCAGTAGGTTTTGGCAAGTTGCCAAATACCACTGCCCTCCTAGGTACCAAAATGCGGTAGTACCGCATTTTAGTACCTAGCAAGGCAGAAGGTTTTGGAAAGTTGCCAAAATCCACTGCCGGGCTAGGTACCAAAAAGCGGTAGTACCGCATTTTAGTACCTAGCGCGGTAGAAGGTTCTTTTACTTCGTCATTTGGATCTATCCTTCCTTGATGGACTATGATGTTTCTTTGCATGATATTATAGAGGTTGTTGTCCTCTTCGAAACGAGCCCAAGATCATCGAAATCGGAGTCTGGATGCAAAAGTTATGGTTGTTTTCGTTCTGTGATGACCGGTAGTACCGGACCAGGATCCGGTAGTACCGGGGTCCGGTAGTACCGCCTTTTGGTACTAGGGAGCGCAGAGAGAAAATGTGTTTGGAGTCCCAGGAACCCCAGGAAATGTCCGGTAGTGCCGGTAAAGTCCGGTAGTACCGGGAAAAAGTCCGGTAGTACCGAGAATCGCGTTTTTGGGCTGCAACGGTTGGATTTTGGAGGGACCTATATAAGGGGACTTATTCCCCAATGGTTCCTTAACCATTCTTGCAAGTTTTCCCCTCCATTGTTGACCTTCTTGATCTTGCTTTCTCTCAATCCCTCCAATGATTCTTGCATATTCTTGAGGGATTTGAAAGAGGAGATCTAGATCTACAATCCCACCAATCAATCTCTCCTCTAAGTGAGGGGAACATATTGGGATCTAGATCTTGGAGTCTTTTGTGGATTTCCTCCATTGTTCTTCCTCTCTTATTCCCCCATAAGCTTTTGTAGCTTTGGTGGAATTTGGGAGAGAAGGATTTGAACACCTTTGTGGTTTTCTTGCCATTTGCATTTGGTGCATCGGTTTGAGTTCTCCTCGGAGGATTTGGTTTGAGTTGCTCATTGGAGCTTGTCCCTCTTGGGTTCTTGGAACCCTAGACGGTTTTGTGGCCTTGGTGGCATTGTGGCCTTGGTGGCATTTGTTGAGGCCTTTTGTTGCATTTGTTGGGAGCCTCCAATTAAGTTGTGGAGAAGTGCCCCAACCTTGTGAGAGGTTCCGGTTGCCACCGACAAGTGCACCGACAGTGGAAGTGTGGATCGATCCCGCTGGGGTGAGATTCACCGGAGAATAAGGGAGGCCTTTTGTGGCGTTGGTGGTTTGATACCACCCCCTCTCCAAACGAGACGTACTCCATGTTGGGAGGAACTCGGTAAAATATCGGTGTCCCCGCGTGCCTCGGTTATCTCTATACCCGAGCTCTTTACTTATGCACTTTACATTGTGATAGCCTTCATGCTTGAAGTAATATATATATTCCTATCACTTTGTTGCTTGTATTGCTTAGGTGAACCTTAGTTGTTCTAGGTTGTGCGTAACAAAGTAAACACTAGTTTTATTCCGCCTTTGTTGAGCCTCTCTAGGAAAAGTTTTAATCGCCTATTCACCCCCCCTCTAGGCGACATCCGTATCCTTTCAATTGGTATCAGAGCCCAGTCTCTCATTTTAGGCTTTACCGCCTTGAGAGTAAAGATGTCGGCTAGGGGATTAGTGCACAAGGACACGCTCACATTCGATGGCACAAATTATGATGTTTGGAAAATTCGCATGCTTAATTTATTTCGGGAAATTCACCCAATTATCGAGGGCTATCTATATGTGGGTTTCTCTTCTCCTATGGATACACAAAACGAATCTTTAGAGGAGAATTTGAACTCTCATATAGATGCTCTAGTTACTAAAATTCTCTTGCATGTTGTGAGCAATATAGTTCTTTCGTCTATCATGCCTTATTCAAGTGCTCGTGAGACATGGACCAAGCTTGAAGATAAATATAGCAAGTCCAACATTATTGAGGATGATTGTGTTGCTTCCACTTCCGGTCGAGATGAGTTCTCATCCTCTACCACTTCACCAACATGTGACTTTTCACAAGGTAATGATATGGTGAGTGGTGATAGAAATTGCAATATGGATAGTGTGTTCACTAGTTGTAATCCCTCATATCTATCTAGTTGCAATGATCTATCTTTAGACCTTAACACTTCTAGCACTCAAAATTCCTCACATGCTTGTGTTAATAGTCCTTGCATATCATGTAGAAATGACTTAAATAAACCTCATGATGATATGCTCATGTTGTCTTGTTGCCATGATAAAAATGCTTCTATTTCCTCTAGTGCTTGTGTTGCTAACCATGTAGAGGAAAATGAAGATTCTATGGGCCAAGACAAGGTCTTGAAGAGAGCTACAAGTGCAATCTCATCATCACCTTCTTCTGGTTCTCACATGTGCCTTATGGCTAAGGGAACAAAGGTAACCTCTTTGGATCCCATTGTATCTCATGATGATGATGATGAGGTTGAGAATGATAATGATGATTATCGAGGTAAGTATGATATTACCTCTATTAAGAAAATGGGAGAGGTTGTCTATAGTGCTCTCTACAAAAATAAACTTGCTTCCTCCAACCTTCTTGAAATCTTGAATTATGCTATAGAAGGCAATGATCTTATTGAGGAGCAAGAAAACATAATTGATGAAAAGTTTGCACTTGATCGTGAATATGCTAATGAACTTGCTCAAGTAAAGGACTCCCTTGAATAAGAACAAACCACCAAAGAATCTCTTGAGGAGACTTTTACTCTAGAATTATCTAGAGTAAAGGAATACCATGATAGAGAACTTGCGGTGGCTAACTCCTTCAAGATTAAAAATGATGAACTTGAAGTTGCTTATGCTAAACTTGTTGAGGATTTTGAGCACCTCAAAAATGGCTCTAGGGTCATAAAGGGTGAGCTCATCAAACTCACTGAGTCACATGAGCAACTTAAAGCCTCATATTCAAAAGAGCTTGACAAGTTGCCCTCACCTCTTGCTGTTAGTAATGATGCTTGTGCTACTAACTCTATTTCTTGTGAAGCATCTATTTTGAAGGAGAATGTTGAGCTAAAGGCTCAACTTGCTTTGCTAACTAGCAACTATGGTAAATTAGAAGAAAGCCATGTTAAGCTCTCAAGCTCGCATGAGGATCTCCTAGTCTCCCATGGTAAGCTAAAGTTGGCTCATGAGGCCATCATGTCAAAGGTAACATCTAGTGGGCCTCATGTGGACATTAGCACTACATCTACTCCAAATGTTATATTGTCATGTGCTAGTCCTTGTAATTCATCCTCTCACAACCATGCTATATCTCATGATGAATTACACTCCATGCCTTGTTGTTCTAACAATGTAGCATCTACTTACTCTAGTACTTGTGTTGAAACTAACCATGTAGAGGAAATCAAAGAGCTCAAGGCTCAAGTCACTTCTTTGAAGAATGACTTGAAAAAGGGTCATCAAGGGAAGGCCGCACTCAACAAAATCTTGAGTGTGCAAAAATCCCCCAATGACAAGAGTGGGCTTGGATTCAACTCCAATGTCAAGAACAAGTCCACTATCAAGTTGAAGCACAAGGACAACAAGAATAATGGCCAAGATCAAGTCAAGAATCCGGCCAACATTGTTTGCTTCAAGTGCAAGGAAGAAGGGCATCATGTCAAACTTTGCCCATTGAAGAAAAAGCCTCTTAGTGTGAAGCAACAAGGGAAGCGGCCTCAAGCTCCACCTCAAGTCATTAATGGGCCACTTCCTAAGAGGACTACTCGAGCTCTTCCTCGAGTTGTGGCTTCACCTAAGAAGAAAGATGGCAAGAGTAGAACTTGCTACATATGTCGTGAGAAGGGGCATATTTCTTCCTCATGCACTATCGGTATCTCCTCATCCAACCCTATCATTATTGATGAAGCTTATTCTCTTTGTAAGGATGAGGTTGGCAATGTGTTTGCCGAATTTTTTGGTGCTCAATGTGGTGTCAAGAAAAGAACCATTTGGGTTGCCAAGCCTATTGTGACTAACTTCTTAGGACCCAACTTGGTTGGGGACCAACAAGCCAAAACTTGATCAATAGGTGTGTTTTGGAGGGCATTGGAGTCTTGGCTACATTATGAAGAATTGAGGGATCTTCATTATTATATTTGTCAAGCCAAGTCATGTGGATTATATTGCTCCTATTATATTTCCAATGTTCCTCCTTGCGGTAACATATGCTTAACTCATTTCATTGAAAGTTACTCGCCCCCTTGTGCATGTGTCGGTTTTGTATCTTCCATGCTTTTGTACATGTTGTGCTTTCCACTTAATTATCTTGAGGTATCAATCATATTTGTGTATGATTAGGTGGAACTCCATGTATGTGTTTTTCTTGTGGTTGAGCCTTACTTGGTTATATTTGGTATCTTATTTGGCTCTTGTGAGAGATTTATGGATTATCCCATTTTGGGGGAGTGTTATGCTTGGGCATTCCACAATCCTAAAAATGTGTGTACATGAGGAATACCACCTAGTATTTATATTGGGTTATTGTCTAGTCTCTATGTGGTATAATTCTCATGAGAAATTTAATTTTATAATATCCATTAATTATCTCTATTTGTATCATTTTGCCTCGTGTTGGTTTTATGGTATTATCACATTATGGGGTAGTCATATGCTTAGTGCATATTACAATCCTAGAAAATGTGAATATTCGAGGTTGTGTCACTTAGAATTGATATTGATAATTATCTAGCACCTATGTGACACATTTGCTCATACAAGTTCCAATTTGATTAAATGGCTTTATTGATCCTATTTTGGATCTTGTATATGAGAGTGGTTCTTGGTATGTGTTTCCTCATATTTAGATATTTATATTCGCATGGAAACCATTTGCTTCAAGTTACTCTAATCACTAGTGATTGTGTGACTATTGGAAGCTACCAAGAGTCTTTTTTGAAGTATCATGCTCAATTCCTATATTTAGTTATATGCTTCTTGTTGTGTGTATATGATCTTGGATATCCGTATGAACTAACTAGGGAAAATTATTCCCATTATTTCTTTTCCTTGGACAATGAGTACTCAATTTAAGGTAGAATTTATTGATCATATTCACGTTGCCCTTGCTTATTTTTATTCTATCTTTGGCCAAGAAAATGTTTTGTGTTGTGCTCCCATGTATTCCTTGCTTCTTTTGGATCCTTTTATTTTTATTTGGTATCCTCTTGTGTTTTATTTAATGTAGGTAGTAGTGATGATCTCATTTGTGTGCATTTTGCATTCAAAAGCAAAAATTCTATATAATGTACTACTTATGGGTGAGCTCTCCTATATTATCTAGACCAATCCTTTTATGCTTCTTTGTTTGGTCCATATCGGGTTTTATGTGCTTGGAACCTCAATCTTTTCGTTTTGGTATTTTGTGCCATCATGAGAAGTTTGGGGAGTTTGGTTTCTTGTTGAAACCTTGCTCCTTTTGGGAGTTGGTTTTGTCTCATTCCTTGCTTCTTTAGTTGACCATTTTAGAATGAGATAAATCCTTGATCATTTTTATTTCTATCTATTTTTGCTCTTTTTGGCCTTAGCCTAGTTCATTTGTTGAACGTGTGATCTTTCATGTGTTGAATTGGTTCTTTGATACAATTTGGACACCTCTTGTCTTGTCACACTATTGTGTGTGCCATCTCGGTTTACTTGGTGTTTTGTTCAAATTGTATCTCCTTTTTGGTTCTTGAAAGCTTTATGCATGCATTTTTACTATATGATTATATTATGGCATGCTTGCTTTCATTGATCCAATATATAGGGGAAACTCCACTAATTCCCATCGGCTAAGTTGTGCATGAAATTCAATTTCATATCAATGTGCACATAATTATGTGGAGTCTCTCCTATGTATTGTAGTTTCTATAACTACTTTGGACCCAATATGTTTGGGGACCATCTTGTACTTAAATGTGTTTTAGGTACATTGGAGATATATTGGACGCTTGTCTCTCAATTTTGAAGAAGTGATGCTTAGAAGAAAATTTGAGGCAAGCTATAGGATGATCAACATATTCATATCATCTACATCCTACCAATCATATCTCGGTAACAAGTATCTCTTTCTCATGCTCACATATCTTGATTCCAACCGTTTGTCAGTTGCCTTCTAGCATGAATTCATGTATTTGTAATTGTTGTAGTTCTAGCCATGTTTTTAACAGAACTCTCTATTGTAAATGTGTATAAGTTGAGATGAGTACATATAATTGGGACTATACAAAATCATGCATATGATCCTCCAATCCCAAATGTGTCAATCTAGCAATTTTATTGCCTATCATTTCATCAACTTCTCTCATATGCAATAGTGAGACGTTTGCTAGTCTATTCTATCGTATGATACTTGTTGCCTTTCTCCATATATTCCAACTTTCGCCTTTTCCCTTGGTGATAGTTGTAATATATGTAGTGTGTTGGTGTTTGAAGCTCATTAATGTACAATAAGATATATGTGAGCCTTTGGCCATGCTTTGAAGTTAGAATCTTATTAATATATGTTATGACTTCATTTTTGCCTTTCATGTGCTTTATTGTATATCTTCCTTGTATGTGCTTGTTTCTTTATGAGCATGTGTCTTTGTGATGTCATCCACTTAGAGACATATACACATATGAGAAGATAATTTTAGTTGATTTTTAAAATCCTTGGAGACCACCTTTCTATTCCTTTTGATTCTTCGGTGGCTTCCAAATTTAATTGCCTATGAGTGCTTGTTTCTCTTGTTTGCATCTTTTGGCACTCATATTTATTCTCTCATGCCTTGTATTGTTAAATGCACTTTGATGAGTGAGGAGTCCATGACTATGCACCTCGTTCCCAAATGCAATTATCATAATTGGTGCATGCTCTTTGGGGATCTCATCTAATTCATTTAATAATACTCATTTGCATTCTTTCACATTCGTTGTGTTTTAAATGCTTATGGGGGAGCAAGGATTCCATATTTGTGCATTATGTATTCCAATGCATTTATTTTACAATTGTGCCCAAATCTTGGGGAGCTTATATATTTGTTATTTGAAGCACTCTTTTGCTCATATCATAACATCTTGTTGTTTCCATTTGGACTCATTCATTGTTTTCATTTGGTTTGTCGGATCTTGTAAATTGCTTGCATCATTTGACTTTATTTTGGCAATCTTCGGATCCTCGATATAGTTCTACTCCCTCCTAAGTATTCATCATTGGATATGTGCGAAGGCACACCTTTGGAGGAATTATTACTATATTTGCCTTCTAGAACTTCTCACCCATTTTGGCAATCGATGCCAATGGGGGAGAAGTTTTAGAGGGTTTAAGGGAAGTTGGTTTATGCATTGAGTTTGTTCTTGTGCATTTGCCTCTCATGCTCTTGCATCTTTGTTGTTGCTTAGCATGTGGTATATATAGAGAAAAATCCACCAATGATAATGATTGGCAATATATGCAATGAAATTCAAGTTCATCACACATGCATAGATTGTGGGCGAGTTTGCTCTATATATGTTGGTGGTACCAATATCACATACTTTTGTAGTATTTGATATTGGTATTACCATTTTATTCATTAATATTCCTTATATAAACCCTCTTAAAGGGATTGTCATCAATTACCAAAATGGGGGAGATTGAAAGAACATGTTGGGCCCCCATGTGTGGTTTTGGTAATTAATGACAATCTTCATGGACTAATGTGTGTATTAAGTTATACTTGTAGGATTTGTCCATTAGCATCGCTTGGAGCATGTGTTGGCTTCAAGGTCGATGAAATGAGAAGAAGATGTGATGTGCAAGCTCAAAATGCGCCATCTATAGAAGATCTCATGTTTGAGGCTTGCCATCCTCGGTGATCATGGATCGATGATGAAGAATCAAGAAAGGCGTTCCATCTTGAGAAGGGAAAGATCGTCTACATCGAGCTCAAGTGGAATGATCAAGGCAAAGGTATAATATTGATAGGTTTTCCCTTTTGCCGGTCTCACGTTGTGTGTGTGAGACCGGGTTTAGGATAGATAACCGTACTATTAAGAGGGTCTCTTGTATGAGTAATTCGGTCACATCGTTCGGAGAGAGCTCAAACCTTTGCATATTTGCATCATCATATTTGGTTGTTATTTGGTATTATCCATGTGAGGATATAGAGCTTGTGGTAATATCCATAACAAGCTATTGTTCATCAAAATCGGATCTTCTGTTTGTATCATGTTGCGACTTTGATCTTGGCAGCTTTTCGGTTTCTCACCAAGTGAGGTATCTCACATTATTATACATGATACATTCTCACTTGGTGATAACCAATATTTTCACCTTTCATAGGGTAGCCCATGTCGTCATTTTTCCAACGCAATTGGAATCGGGTCGATCGGAGTTACCAATCAAAAGTTATAGAGGTTTGAATTTTCCTAGGTCGCGGCAGTAGGTTTTGGCAAGTTTCCAAATGCCACTTCCCTCCTAGGTACCAAAATGCGGTAGTACCGCATTTTAGTACCTAGCAAGGCAGAAGGTTTTGGAAAGTTGCCAAAATCCACTGCCGGGCTAGGTACCAAAAAGCGGTAGTACCGCATTTTAGTACCTAGCACGGCAGAAGGTTTTTTTACTTAGTCATTTGGATCTATCCTTCCTTGCTGGACTATGATGTTTCTTTGCATTCTATTATAGAGGTTTTTGTCCTCTTCGAAATGAGCCCAAGATCATCGAAATCGGAGTCCGGATGCAAAAGTTATGGTTGTTTTCGTTCTGTGATGGCCGGTAGTACCAGACCAGGATCCGGTAGTACCGCCTTTTGGTACCGGGGAGCGCAGAGAGAAAATGCGTTTGGAGTCCCAGGAACCCCAGGAAATGTCCGGTAGTGCTGGTAAAGTCCGGTAGTACCGGGAAAAAGTCCGGCAGTACCGGGAGTCGCGTTTTTGGGCTGCAACGGTTGGATTTTGGAGGGACCTATATAAGGGGCCTTCTTCCCCAATGGTTCCTTAACCATTCTTGCAAGTTTTCCCCTCCATTGTTGACCTTCTTGAGCTTGCTTTCTCTCAATCCCTCCAATGATTCTTGCATATTCTTGAGGGATTTGAAAGAGGAGATCTAGATCTACAATCCCACCAATCAATCTCTCCTCTAAGTGGGGGGAACATATTGGGATCTAGATCTTGGAGTCTTTTGTGGATTTCCTCCATTGTTCTTCCTCTCTTATTCCCCCATAAGCTTTTGTAGCTTTGGTGGAATTTGGGAGAGAAGGATTTGAACACCTTTGTGGTTTTCTTGCCATTTGCATTTGGTGCATCGGTTTGAGTTCTCCTCGGAGGATTTGGTTTGAGTTGCTCATTGGAGCTTGTCCCTCTTGGGTTATTGGAACCCTAGACGGTTTTTTGGCCTTGGTGGCATTGTGGCCTTGGTGGCATTTGTTGAGGCCTTTTGTTGCATTTGTTGGGAGCCTCCAATTAAGTTGTGGAGAAGTGCCCCAACCTTGTGAGAGGTTCCGGTTGCCACCGACAAGTGCACCGCTAGTGGAAGCGTGGATCGATCCCGTTGGGGTGAGATTCACCGGAGAATAAGGGAGGCCTTTTGTGGCGTTGGTGGTTTGATACCACCCCCTCTCCAAACGAGACGTACTCCATGTTGGGAGGAACTCGGTAAAATATCGGTGTCCCCGCGTGCCTCGGTTATCTCTATACCCGAGCTCTTTACTTATGCACTTTACATTGTGATAGCCTTCGTGCTTGAAGTAATATATATCTTGCTATCACTTTGTTGCTTGTATTGCTTAGCATAAGTTGTTGGTGCACATAGGTGAACCTTAGTTGTTCTAGGTTGTGCTTAACAAAGTAAACACTAGTTTTATTCCGCCTTTGTTGAGCCTCTCTAGGAAAAGTTTTAATCGCCTATTCACCCCCCCTCTAGGCGACATCCGTATCCTTTCAACAACCTACTCGCACAGGCAAACCTCTCTTGTAATCCATTATAACATCCGGCTCTCGCTGATATATTACTGGGTTGCTAGCAGGAGTAGGATCCGATCACCGCAGTCGGATCTGAACCTGGTTAAACTTGTGCTCACCGTTCCCGGAACATCCGATGTCTCACACCCCATCTTCTCAACGCTGTCAGGACCCCCTATGGTGTAATTGTCGACAATCCAATGACAATTGGCGCCCACCGTAGGGCGGGTGACTTTTGGAGCTTTGTTCCAGGCGGAATCTGCGCGTGCAGGAATCAGCGAAACAATCGCTATGGGTCACGTGGTCTATGCCAGTGATGTCCCTCTCGTTCTTCTCTAAGAGACTTGGATTACGGCTAGCAAGCCCGTGACAACCTACATGATCATGCCTATCGGCGAGATCGATATCCACCTCGGTTTTGCTAAACCTGCCCAACCCACCCCTGAGGTGATGATCATGGCGGAAGAAAAATCCAGATATTCTCTGTCCGCAGAGGCGGAAGAGTTCAAGATCCCGGAAAAACCTGAACCCACGCAGCCCGCTCCTGTAGTGGAAGAAAAATCTGGATCTGATCTCCCCTTTGATATCGGATACACGGATGAGGAATGTATCCTCTTTGGATCCGGTCCTACCGATGCCGGAGTAGAAAAAACACTCTTGAGGCATAGGATAAAGAAGATGACGAAATGCCCCTACATCGATTATGAAGCAATCGCTAACATCAAGGAAAGCTTTGAGATGGCAGAGGCGGAAACCTAGATGTGCCGCCATATTTAGAACATGAACAAGAAGAATCACTGCTTCTTATACCACGTGACCTATGGATCCGACTCTGTCGATGCTAGAGCCGCAAACGATTCAGTTCTCGATGCAATCAAAGAAAACACCGACTTACCTAGTTCCCCTCAGGTGTCAATAACGTCGTAGGAACTTCGAGAAGGAGATGGAGGCATACGAAGAATAATACGCCTCTAAACCAGTGCAAGGTGAGCCGGAGACCCCCCCGAGTCCGTACGATAGCATGGATGAAGACTACACCTTGCAAGATGACATGGACACCAGAGACTCGTCCGAGGTCCAGAAGCCAACTACTACGAAGAGTACCGACGGAAGTTTATCTCCCGGTATCGGACTGAAAGCTGTCTTTTCCACTGTACGCACGTCAGGAATAATGGGCGGTCAAAGAAGAAGAAGAACAAAAATCCGACACGGGCATAGCCGGGCGTCGAGGAAACCAGCGAAGAAAAAGTTGATGAAGAGATCGAGATGGAGAATCAGGACGGAGATCCGATTAATCCCACACCGATCGACCGTCCTGTAGATGGACATGTCGTCACCAAGGGTGCATGTGAAATTTACGAAGATGATCTCATGATACCAATCCCAACCGCTTCAGATCTTAATCCGGATGAACTGGAGAAAAGGTCTAAGGACCTGGAAAAGCACCGTTTGTTTTTACTCGAGGAGGCTGTGCACATCGTCGAGCTTAAACAGAAGTTAGACGGTGATCCTGCCAAATACCAATCAGATTTCAAGCGACTACCAAACAAGACAAGGGGAGTTTCGGTTCTTGCTAATAGGAACCCGGATATCCACAGAGACTTATTCGACAAAAAATCTGGAGAGAAGATCCGAGTCTACATCATGCCGTTAGAAAATTTCGCGGATGCTCGAGCTATCCTCGCCAATAATCCGTCTCCAAAGCAAGTTAGGCAATGTGTTGCGTTGCTAGATAAATGATTGAAACAGCCGAAGATGGCCGCGTCATTCAGTGGCAAACTGGCCTCAAAGTCGGAATTTTGTCACACTGGCGCCGACCAAAGCGCTGATGAAAGACCTGATACGTCCAATTTTCATCACTATTCTATATCATAATTTGCCTCTATTCATTGATATATGTCTTATTATGAGGTATTACTTATGTCTTTTCCACCGTTTTTGCATGTTGGATGATTCTTAGAGGATGGACTGTCGGAGTCAGGATTCTGATGGAAAAAGAGGTGTTTTGATGTAATTTCGCGAAGATCAGAAAAATATTGGAAAATTATATTTTCCCAGAAGACGGAGAAAGCCAGAAGGGGAGGTGTAGCTAGGCCACAGAGGGCCCACACCCCCTAGGCGTGGGCCCACCTTGTCCCGTGCCTAGGCCATGTGTGGCCCAGCTGGCCAGCTCCCGACTCCGCCCTCTCGCCTATATCTTCCTCACGGAACCCTAATACCAAGACCACAGATAGATTTTCACCGCCTGTGCGGGGCGAAAAACACCGAGAGATAAATATCTCTCCGGCAGATAGATTTCTGCTGGGGAAACTCCTTCCCAGAGAGGGGAAATCATCGCCATCAACACCTTCATCAAGCTAGGCTTCATTGGGATCATTATCATACGATACTTGGCTTCAAGATTTTTTCCAGGCTTGCTGCATCGCCAAAGGAGGAAACAACCTAGTCGTAGTCCAATATCTCCCGCATATGCTAAGGAAGATGACTCGATCATGGCTCAATGAACTGCCAATTTTTTTAATTCATAACTGGTATGATATGGAAAGTGCGTTATTTTCAAACTTCGAGGGAACATACAGGAGGCCCTGCACAGTAGGAGACTTGCACCGTTGCACCCAAAGACCCGAAGAAACGTACCAGGAATACCTTAGACGCTGGATCAATACGAAAAACTCATGCGAAGGAGTAAATGAGCAAACTATGATTAAAGCTTTCATTGCAGGACTCCCAGTCGGACTTTTGCGTCACAGGCTGCAGCGTGACCACGTCACAGATTTAGGAGAGATGATCGAAACGGTGAGAAAATATGCTAACGCCGATGACGATTCAGAAGGACTGCTGAATATTCTGGCCAATGCAAATGCGGCGAAGCAGCAGAAACAACAAACTCAGAAGCACAAGAACACCTCGGAAGATAAACCGGCTCCGGACAACGCAGAAGTTAACGCAACATTCGGATCTGGAGGACGAGGAGGGCGCGGAGGCGGCCGGGGACATGGCCATGGAACTTCCTAAATCCAGGGCAGAGGAGATCAGCAACCCGGAAGAACCTATACCTGGGCCAACATTGCCAACAATCCTTGTGTCCACGACTTGTATAGTAATGGAGGATCTACCCACACAAATGCTGAGTGTCGTTTCAGTGATGACATCAAAAAAGACGAATCCGCTGGCTACAGAGCCAAGCGACAAGAATGAAAGAAAAATTCCGAGAAAGGCAAGGAGCCCAAGGAATATTTTGACATGGACGAAGCGGACGCCGCACAACCCAAGTCAGATAGAAAGAAGGATTATCCCACAAAGAAATACACATACGTTCGCTTCCTTGGGACTCAGCCGGCTAAGGTCAAAAAGGCGGTTCTCCGTGAGCTCAATGCCACGGTTCCGGCTGTCCCACAATTCCCTGATTGGTCAGATGTAACCATCACCTTTGACTTCTCAGATCACCCGAGGAAAACACATCGTCGGGGAAAGTATCCTCTGGTCGTCAATCCACTTATTGATGGCTATGAGTTCTCTAAAACTCTCATGGACGGTGGTATCAGCATTAACATCCTTTACATCGAAACGCTCCATGGCATGAAGATCCACGAGAGCCAGTTGAGTTACAACTATGTAACTTTCCATGGCATTATACCAGGGAGACATGTGGATTCTTTGGGTGAGATCAAACTGGACGTGACATTCGGAACCCGAGATAATTATCGGACCGAGCCACTCTCTTTCGATGTGGTACCATTCAAAAGTGCTTACCATGCCATCTTCGAACGTCCGGCTTATTGGGCGTTCATGGCTCGTCCCTGTTACATTCACAACATGATAAAACTTTTAGGTCCAAAAGGCGTCATCACCATCCGGGGAAATCCGAAGAAGGTGCGAGAGTGCGACGAAGGATTTGCCGCCTTTGTCGAAGTTGTGCTGCATGCCCAGGAGTACCAGGAGATCAAGAAGACCATCAATCCGTCTGAGATGCCCGCCACGAAGAACGAGGTGCTGAAGCCAAGCATGCAGTTCAAGGCGTCGTAAGAGACGAAGAAAACATCGCTGAAGGAAGACGATCCCTCCAAGACAACAAACATAGGGGTAGGATTAGACCGTGCATAGGAAAGCACGCTCGTTGAGTTTCTCATAGATAATAGTGACATCTTCGCATGGCAGCCTTCTGACATGACCGGAGTACCTAGGGAACTTGCTGATCACTCTCTTAATGTGTAACCTAACGCTAAACCCATCAAACAATCCCTACAACGGTTTGGTGATGAAAAGCGCAAAGCAATAACAAGGGAATTAGCCCAACTAGAATTAGTCGGATTCATAACAGAGGTCATCCACATAGATTGGGTGGCAAATCTTGTACTTGTCCCTAAAAAGGACACTATTGAATTAAGAATGTGTGTTGATTATACCGCTTTGAACAAAGCCTGTCCAAAAGACCCGTTCCCTTTGCCAAGAATCGATCAAGTTATTGACTCAACGATAGGGTCAAAATTACTCTGTTTTCTTGACGCATATTCTGGATATCACCAAATACCGATAAAAAGTCGGTTCAAATTAAGACATCTTTTGTCACTCCTTTCGGAACCCTCTGCTACAAAACTATGCCTTTTGGCTTAAAGAACTCAGGAGCAACATATCAATGTACTATGCAACGTTGTCTTAACGATCAAATCGGACGCAATGTCCACATATACGTAGACGACATAGCAGTTATGTCCAAAAAGAAGGAAACTTTAATTTCTGACTTGGAGGAAAGATTTGCTAGCCTACGGAAATTCAATATGATGCTAAATCGGGAGAAGTGTTTCTTTGGAATTCCAGCCGAAAAATTGTTAGGTTTCATCGTCTCTGAAAGAGGCATAGAGGTGAACCGGGACAAAATTAAGAATATACTCAACATTACCATGCCGACTCGCCTGAAGGACGTACAATGTTGGGGATATGCTAAATGGGTGTCACCATTGCATGTCTCTAATCCGGATAACCCGGGTGGCCCATAATCGGTAGCAGGGCCTATGGCCTGCTGGGCGGCCCAGTTAGATGGATCCAGAAGGGAGGCCCATGCCAGATAAAGGAAGGCCACGGAGGAGGCACCAGCGTACCTGGAGTCTTAGAGTGCAAGACACGTTAGACTAGTTGTGTACCGTGTAGGACTCTATAACCTATCCGGCTAGGACTTTTCCTGTAACCCTAGGATCTGGCGACTATATAAACTGGACCTAGAGGATCCTTTAGGGCAACAAGATTAAATAACTCAACTCATACCTCGCCCAGCGAACCAATCCCTGTAAATCGGCGTATTACCACTATAGTGATTTATAGCAGGAGTAGGATTCCGCCACCGTCGTGGGATCTGAACCTAGGTAAGCTGTTGTCATGGTATTGCCGACGAGTATGCCATGGAGGGGTCCTCACAGCGTGTGTTTAGAGACATGGGGTAAGGCGAAAGGTTGGCGGGTACGAGGTAACACAGCTTACCCAGGTTCAGATCCCACGATGGTGGTGGGATCCTACTCCTGCTATAAATCACTATAATGGCAATACGCCGAGTTACAGGGATCGGTTCGCTGTGCGCGGTATGAGTTGTTCTGCCCTAAAGGCTCCCATCGGTCCGGCTTATGTAGTCGCCATATCCTAGGGTTACAGGCAAAGTCCTAGTCGGACAGGTTACAGAGTCCTATACAGTATACAACTAGTCTAACATGTCTTGCACTCCAAGGCTCCAGGTACGCTGGTGACTCCTCCGTAGCCTTCCTTTATCCGGCATGGGACTCCCTTTTGGATCAATCTATCTGGGCCGCTCAGCAGGCCATGGGCCTTGCTACCAACTGTGGGCCACCCGAGTTATCCAGATTAGAGACATGCTATGGTGATACCCATTTAGCATTCTTCCTCGCGTCATCTTCTTCCTCTAGCGAACGCCTCCTCGTGCTCCCCGCGTGCACCAAGAAAAACCCTATCTTTCCCAGTCCCACAATCACCTTCCTCCCCACACCAATAACGAGTAGAAGAACAACCCCATCCATGGCGGCAACGAGCGATGTTGCGGTGAAGCCGGTAGGCTCCATTTAGGTGCCCTAGAGGGCCTGGTGCTGCCACGCACCGCGGTGGTGGAATCCACCGGCGTTGACCATATTCCAGTGGGGCTGGAACCACTGGAGGAGGAGGGCGACTCTCACAAGGGAGAGTGGCACGGCTCCGATATCGCTAATAGCGATCTCAAGGAGATGCTAGCCGAGGGGTACCTTCCCACGACGGAGGGGCTGGTCTGGCGGGCGGTGCCGGTCGGCGAAGTCATCCCTTCTCCCCAAGCCGGAGAAAAGGTGCACCTCAAAGCCCAACTGGTACGCGACATCTCCCTCCCAATCTCTGACTTCTTCTTAGAGGTCCTTAGCCACTACCGGGTTCAACCTCAGAACCTATCTCTGAATAGCATCCTCGCGCTTAGAAACTACGCGACGCTTTGTGAGGGATACCTAGGTATTAGGCCTAGGTTATATATGTTTATATACTTCTTCACCGTTAAGAGGGAAGCTGGAGCGAGCAAGGATGAGCTCACAAATTGTGGAACCATTAGCTTCAAGATCCGGCCTGGCCGGCGGTTCCTCGACATTGTAGGCCACGAGTCTTGCAGAAATTGGCAGAGGACATACTTCTACGACCCAGATATCCCTCTGGCTAGCAGAGAAGCATCGTACCCGGACTTTGTCGATGGGGCCGCCGCTGAAGCCCCGACATGGAGATCCCAAGCCATCCTTCCCTCCGACGACAAAGCCATTGGTCTTTGTGTATGAATGCTCTAAGAGTGACTAAGCTAGAAAACTTCACACTGTAGCCCCCAAAGTATTTAGTTTGAATGAATTATTCCAACTAGATACTTTAAGAGTAGCATACGCAGTGTTTATAAATTTCAATACTGTAGCCCCAAGCCTCTAGTTGAAACAAAATTAGTTCCGACTAGATGCTTAAAGAAAGACTAAGCATATTGCCGAGTTAAAAACTCTCACTGTAGCCCCCAAGCCTCTAGGTGGATACTTATCCGGCTAGATGCTCCAAGTAGACTAAGTAATTTTCTTCAAAAAATGAGAATGCTCGAAGAGGCGTCTCCAATGAGAAGTTCCACAAGATGCGTGATGAACTGGAAGCTAAAAAAGGGTAAAACTGCCTTCTTGAAGGATCAAATCACCAAGAGCAAGAGTCTGTATTTCCTTTCAATTTCGCACTCAAACTTGGTCTTGTGCCATCACCCTCCGACTACTCATTGTGCACTGTCGTTTCTCCGGATTTGCAGAAACTATTACCAAGGCGAAGGACATTGTTAAGAAATCCAAGCACATAGAACTGCTGGATAGCGAGAACAAGATCCTCAAGCAGGAGAGGGCTGACACTCTGAAGATTCATGAAGAGTCCATGAAGGCCTTGCAGGAGTCCGCCAACACGGAGATCAACCGACTGAAGGAGGAAATTGCAATCCTAAAGGAGCAGAAGAAAGCTGCCGATGAGCAGAATCAACGCAACCTTGAGGCTTACAAGGTCCTTCAATAAGAACGGGACTCCATGGCGGAGACACTCCAACAAGCCAAGGCGAGCATCTTTGGTAAGCGATCTCCGTCTTGTACTTCTGTAAGCTAGGTACTCTGAACTTTTTTGTGTTACTGAACTCACGTATTCCATTGCTTGGCCGGAATGCAGCTCCTATTGGTTTAACCAATACACCTCCTCTGCCAAAGGAACGCATGGTCCTTGCTGGAATCTTCATCAGTACCACCATCAAGCAAGCGATTGCCAAGCCCCTGAACATCAACATCAAGGCGGTGGATTCCGTCATGAAGTACTCGGAAATTCTGCACCAAACCCCCGAGTGTATCGTAAGATGGAAAGCTTAATGTACCCGGGCTGGTGCTAGAATGTCTCTAGCGATGGTCAAGGCCCACTACGAGAATGCTGACATCGACACGGTGACCTCGGGTCTGCCCGACATAGACGATGACGGCTAGAAGATTGATCACAAGGCTATCTGGGCACCGCTCGCCGGCTACGACACCCGTGTTGCCGAGTTGGTCGATCCAAACTCCTTTGTGCCTCTTGAGATCATTGATAGTGATCAGCCCAAATCCTCCGAGTCCCTCAAGACCACCGACTTTGAAGATGACCAGGATGGCTCTCCTGCAGTCGACGATGCTACCTCAAAGTCTCCTACGCCAGAGGAATGAAAAAACACTTTGTAATATTTGTTTCCTCTGGATGAATGTATGCAGAAAAAACTACTGTGTTAATATTAAGGCGGAAAACAATAGCTGTATGTTTCCTGCTACTTAAGTACTATCTCCAGCATGTATATATTTTTTAAGAAAGTGCTGGATTATCCATTACTTTGGCTTTTATGCTTGATTTTTCGTGAGTCGGAAGACTCGTAGTTGGGACCATGCGCTTAGGCGATGATGCCCAATGGCACCGTAAAAAACCTAAGCTCAAAATCACCGACTTCGAGTGCCAAAAGTCACTACTCCAGAATCCACATAAAAACAACAAAGAACGTGTAGACCAGAAAACTTAAGCTAACGCCCATAGGCGGAATTTTCACAAGTGCAAATGCAAAACTTGCGCATAAAGGTTTTATACAATCCAAAAATGAACACTAAAGGAGGTAAAAGACTCAAGCATATGAGTGAACCAAAGAGCTTTATTTCATTGTTAATATAAGAGGAACATAGTAGATAAAAAATATGCTAAGTGTAGAAATGATGTAGTTGTGCTATGTTCCATGGACGATCAAGCTCTAGGTAATCATCATCCGGGTCACGTCGCTTACGCTTATGATCATCGTTGGGTCTATCCTCAAGTTCATGATTATCAACGAGGTAGTGATACATCCAATTTGCATCACCATTCTATATCATAATTTGCCTCTATTCATTGATATGTGTCTTATTATGAGGTGTTACTTATGTCTTTTCCTCTGTTTTTGCATGTTGGATGATTCTTGGAGGATGGACTGCCGGAGTCAGGTTTCTGAAGGAAAAAGAGGTGGTTTGATGCAATTCGCGAAGATCATAAAAATACCAGAAAAATATTGGAAAGTTATATTTTCCAAGAAGACGAAGGAAGCCAGAAGGGGAGGCGTAGCTGGGTCACAAGGGGCCCACCCCCTAGGCACGGGTCCCCCCTAGGACGTGCCTAGGGCAGGTGTGGACCACCTGGCCAGCCTCTGACTCCGCCATCTCGCCTATATCTTCCTCTCGGAACCCTAATACCAGGGGAACGACCACAGAAAGACTTCCGCCGCCTCTGTGGGGCGGAAAAAACCGAGAGAGAAAGAGCTCTCCGGCAGACAGATTTCTTCCGGGGAAATTCCTTCCCGGAGAGGGGAGATCGTCGCCATCAACACCACCGTCAAGCTAGGATTCATCGGGATCATCATCATCATCCACACCATCATCTCCTCCAGCACCATCATCACCACTCCATCCCGCTGTAACAATTGTGTTGAATACTTGCTTAGTTATTAGGGGAAACTTTCCCGGTATTGATTAGTATTGTAGTTGATGCTTATGAGTGGAACTATTGGATTATTGTTTATGTTCAGATTGGTATCCATCACCATATCATATTTGATCTTGATCCATATGATGTCTTGTGAGTTGTTCGTTTAGTTCTTGAGGACATGGGAGAAGTCATGTTATTAGTAGTGGATTTGTGTTGAGTTATTATTCAATTGTTTGGTATTTAAGTTGTGGTGCTATTCTTCTAGTGGTGTCATGTGAACGTCGACTACATGATACTTCACCATTCATGGGCCTAGGGGAATGCATTGTGTATTTGGATACTAATTGTGGGATTGCCGGAGTGACAGAAACCTGAACCCCCGTTAGGACACCTTTGCACAAGGGAGTGCAGGATGTCAGAGTTTAAGACTATGGTTAGGTTTTTTATCTTAATTGCTTTCCTGTAGTTGCGGATGCTTGCAGGGGTTTTAATCACAAGTATGTATTAGTCCAAGTAAGGTCGGTACATTAGCACAGGTTCACCCACAGAACACTTACAACACCAAAAAAGAGTACTCAGCTATTTGAAGCGAAAGTACTTGACAGAAATCCCATGTGTCCTCGAGAACGTTTGGTCCTTATAAGTATTTCCACTGGCTTGTCGTTTGCTAAGAAAGGATTGGGCCACTTGCTGCAGTTTTTTGTTGTCTTTATTACTTGCACTTTGTTTCTTTGCTTTATCAGAAAACCCCTAAAAATCCATTTGCTAAGTATTTACAGAGATTTCCTGCTCCATACCACTAGTCAACACCTTCTTCTCCTTGTTGGGATCGACATTCCTATTTATCAAAATTACTACGATACACCCCCCTATACTTGTGGGTCATCAAGACTATTTTCTGGCATCGTTGCCGGGGAGTGAAGCGCTATTGAAGAGTGTAACTAGTAAATGAAACTTCTACTGTGAGTATTGCTTTTTTTTTCTGTTTGTTACTTTGTTTCCAATATGGATAACCCACTTGGTTTTCTGTTTGGGAAAACTACTACAACTGTAAGGGTAGTAGATGAACCACCGCCTGTTGAGATAGATCCTTTTAAGATACCTATAAGTATTGTTGATCGTGTCATGGATAATAATTATTTAGGGGATCGAACTATCCATCCTGGTGATCATTTGCTTTTTATCCATGAATTATGCAGGTTGTTTAAGTGTGAAGGTATCACAACTGAATAGGTGAAGAAGAAGTTACTCTCTATATCCTTGAAAGGGAGAGCTGAAGAATGGTATAAGCTGCTGAAGAATGGACAATCCATGGAATGGTAGGAAATGACATCTCTCTTTTATTCTAAATTCTATCCTTCTAGTGAGATTCATAAGGATAGAAATCTGATATATAACTTTTGGCCTCGTGATGGAGAGAGTACAACTCAAGCTTGGGGGAGATTGAAGTTACTAATGCTTAAATGTCCTATTCATGAACTCCCTAAAAATATTATTATCAATAACTTTTATGCTAGGCTTTCTCTTCATGATAAAGATTTACTAGATACTTCTTGTGCTGGATCATTCACACGTATGAAGGAAGAAGCTAAATGGGATCTCCTAGACCGTATTCAAGAGAACACTGAAGCTTGGGAGAATGACAAAGGAAGAAAGCCAGGTATAAACTATGATTATGAATGCATATGATCTTTTAGGGAACTGATGACTTCCGTGATATTAGTAATGTGTTTGGTCTTGATTCCCAAAGTATTGCCAATTGTTTTAAAGCCTTTGCCTCTTACATAGAAATTCCCTAAAAGAAGTGGAATAAGTACCATGCACCTTATAAAGATGTTGTTAGTCATGTTCCTGTTAGAAGCACAGAAGTTTGTACTACTAATCATATTGTGCCTGAACCTTATGTTGAGAAAATACCTTTCCCAGCTAAGGTAAAGGAGTACTCTATGATGATTAGTGCGAATAACAAAGGTACGAAGAAAACTGTGGAACCTGATGAGCAAATGAATATTGGACCTGTGGTAGCTATTGTGAAAGATCTTGTCACTAGAAATACAGAGGATGAGCATATTGTCTTCTATGAAGATGCTTCTAATATTGTCTCTCATCCTAGAAAGACTAGAAAAGCTAGTGTCCCTGTGCTTTCTGTTAAAATTGGTGATCATTTCTATTATGGTTTACGTGATATTGGTGCTAGTTCTAGTGCTATTCCTTATGAGCTTTACAGGGAAATTATGCATGAAATTGGTCCTTGTGAGCTTGAGGACATTGATATTGGTTATTCACCTTGCTAATAGAGAGACAGTCTGTCCCATTGGCATTGTAAGAGATGTGGAGGTTCTTTGTGGTAAGATTAAATATCCTGCTAATTTTCTAGTACTTGGTTCTGAAGCTAGTAAAACCTATCCTATAATTTTTGGTAGACCCTTCTTGAATACATGTGGGGATATCATAGATTGTAGGATGGAAAATGTTTTGACTAACTTTGATGGAGAGTCTTATGAGTTTAATTTTTCTAGATTTGCTAAAACTCCTTATGAAAATAGCTTTCCTAATAAAGATTTCAGGATGGAACAACTTGCTTCAATTGATCCAGTTTATAACCTTGGACCTCTTTTGGTGATTGAAAGTATGCTCATTCTGATGATAAAGTTGTTTCCTGTGACAGTTATATTGTCAACTTTATTCAAAGTGCTACTGAAAGTTATTATGAGAGAGGGAAACATGATTTAATGCATCTCAATAATGTTAAGTTTCCCCATTTATGTTGAAAGCTTTGAAGTTGCATTTATTTTGTCTTCCTATGCTAGTAGTTTTTTGTTTCAACAATTTGTTTTCTCATGATACCCCAATGCATAGGAAGTGGGCTAGACTCAAATGTGTTGGTTATTTGCTTCTTGATGCTTTCTTTCACTCCAGATGTATATCTCCTATGTGAGCATCTTTGAAGATATAAAGCCTAACTTAAAGGCAATAAAGAAAAGTACTTCTTGGTAGATAACCCAATAGTTTTGTAGAGTCTTGGAAGTTATTAACTCAGTAATAACCGCTCCTTAAATTTTTTGTTTTGGTTTTTGTGTCAAGTTCAACTACTTTTGAGAAGTGGAGGAGTTGTGAAAGTGGCTGTCCTGGGACAGATTTTTGTGCTGCATAGTAAAAATTCGTGAAGGAGTTCAGTAATTCGGACGGAGCTGTATTTTTATATGCTTGTTCTCCAAGTTGTTACCCAACTTTCATCAACTTTTCACTTTTTGATTTGAGCAACAGAAGGTTTTTGAAAAAATCAATCTTTACCTGCTCGTCTATTTTGACAGATTTCTGTCATCATTTGCATTTGCCTCTTAAAGAAGCCTTTGTTTTGATGGATTTTAGTTGAAGTGTGAACCTAAAGGTTTATTGTTTTTTCTTACACTAATGTTGCCATTGAGGTTTGTGTGAGACCTTGTAGGAAAGGAAATTCCAGGAGAATGAGAAAAGGAGTCTGCAAAGTTCGTCTTTGAATTGGTAAAAGTGGTGAAAACAGAAGGTTCGTGAAAACCCTAACTTTTTATATTTCTGACATTTTTATTACATACGGAAGGATACGAAACAAAATAGAGGAGGAAACGAAGGCCGGGGTGGCCAAACCCACCCTAGGCGCGGGCCCCAACTGGCCACGCCTGGAGGGTGTGTGATGTGGTGACCCAGCATACCACTGCATGATGTAGTACACTATAGTCGTTGTCATAACACCAATGAAACACCGTTCACTAGTATTACATCCATCAGAGTGGTACAACAGAAACACAGCAGGTCCAAGACATGACTATAGGTTACAACTCAACTCTTTACACAAGATCCATAGAACATTCTAGGTTAAAGAGAGAGAGAAAGAATCTTCTTACAAAGAAGAATCAGAAATAAACAACTCAAAAACTATCATACTATTAAGACTAGTATTTTAACTAATGGTCTGGCATTGCTACTATTGCAATATGCTACAGAAATAGGTTCTATGGCTAGAGATTATATTCCTATCTAATCAGTAACTTCCTCTTCACTCGAGTTGATGTATATGTTGACTTTCTTGACTTCATGGAAGAGCTTTAGCTTCTGGTGATGATTCCTGGAGCATAACTTGATGTAGACGTCGTCTTAATGGCTTTAGAATCTAGCAAGGGTTAAGAAGATACGTTGAGTACAAGCGTACTCATCAAGTTCACTAGAAAAGGAAACATTTCTTCAAAGGTTGCTTTTCTTCTGAAAAGCTATGTCTGTCAGCCTTCACGGGTTTACTAGAACTTTCATGGAGTTCCTTTCCCGCCGTGTTCGCAGCTCCTTCCCGGAATAGGGAGTAACAAGTTACAGTTCTTACACTCTGCAGAGGTGCGTCACTTTACCCATGAGAGGCCTTAGGCTTTGTTGCACGGCCGGGAGTATGTTCCCGTTCAAACTTCCATGGTTTGAGGCCCAACCTAAGATCCAATCCAATCACCGCCCTCTCTACGACCTCATATGTCTGCACGATCCTTCGGGCTGGCTCACCTTCGTTCGGCCCCCCTTTCAGACAGGCTAAAACCCCGATGAGTTTCCGAAGACTCTTTGACCTGGTGTTGCCCTGGCAAGTGCCATATTAAATTGTCCATGCACTAAACACCATCCATAGACAATCTAGACACCAAAAGTGTGGGGCGTAAGGGTGCCCACCTATATGTTGGATCCGCACAAGGAATCAGAACATCACGTTAAGGTCATCTTGCCTCCATACGAGAGGAAAACGATACAGCTGACTTCCCGTCCCATTCCAAATCTCGTGGTCAACGCGTAATATACGGCGCAAGAATCACTGGCGACATTGGTTGTTAAGTCCTAGAGGATATATTCCTAAGCAGTGGTATTCCAACTGCCAGATTTAATATATTAGCTGATCACCCTGGATCAGTAACCAAAAGTTCACATTATTATCAAAAATAGTGTTTTCTGACCTTTTTGGAATGCAGATGATGACAACACTTGATTTTCAAAATACTTTACAGAAAACAATCAAAAGTACATGAGCAAGTGTGAACTTGCCTTTTGTGATTGCAAGATTATGCACTCACGGTCTTCGAGACAATATAAGATCCAATATCTGAAATCAGCATCATTGGTCCGGTAAGGACTAATGTTTAAAGGAGCAAGATGCTTTTATGCATAAGTAATGTAATGCAAGTTGATAAAATCAAATCCCGAGGTAACGTTGTTCTACGGTTTGGATACTGGAAATGTTTCCTTGGAATGTGTTGCCCTTTTAGTTTAAGTTTCACACATGTGCTTCTTATTAAGGCTTTTGAGTATGTGTGAAACAATATGTAAACATAACAAGTAGCATACCATAATAAAACATATAAGTGTGGAAGGTTCCTAAAGACTGTGTATACCAGGTTTGATCATCATTTAGAGCCTTTAGAGGAATGCTTATGTCTTACTTTATAATGTATCTTAAAAGAATAACTTTTGAAGAAAATCTCATTTAGCTAAGAAGTATTTAAACTTTAAGTTAACTTTATTAGGTGTTCCTACTAGTTATAGTTTTTAAGTAAGAAAGAATTGCTCCATTTGAATAATGACATCATTAGTATTTGAGACTTATCTATCTTGGTTTTTAACTTGGTGAGTTTGGTATTAAGATACTTTATAACTTAATTATAACAGACCAAAGTTAATTATAAAGCATATAATAAAGTCTTTAGCATTATTTAAAGTATTATAGACTAAAGTTAACTTTAAAGACATAGATGGACTTAGAGTATATTGTTTATGTTATTTGTACCTTGTGTACTTCATAAGGTTTCTTAAAGTTATTTAAGCATGGCATGCTTCTATTTGAGTAGTGGTTTCCCAATCCTATAATGGGTTAGAATCATTTTCCTTTTTATGGATGAGTGGTTATAGTTTGTAAACAAGGAAATAATATTACTTAACTACTTATGGATTCAATATAGTGTTTTGGTTTGCTTATAATTTGTAGTTGAATTATTGGAATAGGTTTTATCTCATTACAAATTTATTCTTGGAGATTTTATATTAGATAAGGATCCTTTTATAAAATGATCTATACTTATGGTTGAAGGATAATTCAATAAAATTGCATTTAAAATGTATTGAACCATTTTGACTTCATATTATCAATATTTAAGACTAATACTATTTATTAGATTCAATTGGCTAATTTTAGAATATTAGAAAATTTTATTTACCTTTATATGAATTATTAACTATGGAAATAGGTTTAAATTCATGTTGTTAAAGTGTTAAAAAAATTTATTTACCTTAAAGGTGGAATAATATATTTTTAACATATAGGTATTATTTTTGTGATCATTTTGGTATATTACCCTTATTTTTGTGATTTAAAAATAATAAGATATGATTTTTATAATGCTTATTACTTTATAAATACTTAATAAATAGCAAATATTTAATTAAGTGGAATAATAATGCATGATTATAGTTCTTATTTTTCTAAGATTTTTGGTATTTATTTATTATTTTAACATTTACCATTATTAAATTATGAATTATCAAAGTTTTATTACTTATAAAATCCTTATTAAATCATAATTATTTAAATTATTAACATAAGAATGTTTGATAATAGTTTTAAGTTATAGATTTTATTTTTCTACAAATTTTCATATATTATACACATTTTTTTGAATTACAAAACAAAAGTTATTAATTAAACAAGATTTAACCATTTTATTTCATTTCTGGAATTAATACACTAAATAGTTTATGATGTAATGCTGATGTCAGCATGGGATGAAAGGTTTTTCTCACTAGGTCAATTCTCACCTCAGTCACTGACTGGAGGGGTCTATGCCACGTCGTATCTATAGTTTTAATTTATTACAAAAAACATTATCATAAATTCTAAAATAAAAAAATGAATATGACATCAGCGTCATACCACGCTGACGTCACACGCGTTTGAATCTCTCTAGTTGATGATCATGCTCGCGATTGAGTCCGCGTGCGGGGTTGTTTCTGGGCTTGTTGGAAAGAGAACGTCGTAGGGAGCCTTATAGTGGCGGCGACGCTCGATTTAGGTCGCCGGAACAGTGGTGGCCACGGTGGCTAACGGCGGAGATGGTAGATGCTCGTCGGTGAAACAAACTAGGACGAGAGCGAGCAAATTAAATGGTGCTCGAGCATCGAGAGCTCACCGTGATTGCAGCGAAGTGGCTGATGATGACAGGCGCGGTCGGAGGAGAGCTATTCGACATGATTTCCGACGAACCACGGTGGAGGGGAACGACAAAATTCGATCGTCTCCAAGCTCCCCTTAGTGCTGTGTTGTTCACAGAGGATCTACTCTCACTGGCGCTCCTCCTCGACCACACCACGACCTCCGGGGTGAACTTTGTTGACGACAGTGGGAGCTAGGGTTTCGGTCACCGTGAGAAAACAGAGAGGAGGATTGCTGAGAAGGGGAAGATGAGGATGAGACCGAGGGGGAATGTCGCCGTGGCCTCCTTATCCTCCCCTGAAAACGGCGGCATGCATCTTGACGCGGTGGGTATCGACAGCGGTCGGGACACCAGACAGCAGCTTCGCCGTCGAGGAAGACGACAAAGATTAGAGGCCGAAGGGGTATGGGCTCCTGGCGGGTCTTTGGTGTGAATTGGGATTGCTTTCATGAAATTTAGTAAGAGAGAGGAGGAATGGGCCGTGGGCCAGATCTGGTTCCTCTGTTATTTTTTTCTTTCTATTTGTTTTTAATTTTTGATTTCTATTTTCTGTTTTCTTTTCTTACCCTTTTATTTAAGCACTAATTTAGACTTATCTTTATGGAATTACCTTGCTAATACTTGCAGCAATGATAAATAGTATTTAAAATCATTTTGTGAGTTTTTATTATATAAGATTATCACTTCTTTATTTTCTTATACATATATGTATATATTTTTCTTTTTGTATTTGTAGAGTCTTTTGATATGAATTTAATTTATCTAATACCCATAAACTTATTAAAGAATGTATTACTATTAATCCGTGAGTTTTGATTCTTATTGATTTATAATATTAAAGAAACTTTTCTATATATTGATTCTTCATTATTATTTGATATATAAAGTTTTGAGTAATTAATATGGTTAATATGATTCTCATAAATTTAGGAAATAGCAATGTAAATATTTTTATTAAAACTAACAGAAGAGTTAGGGTTTGAATTGGAAATGCCTACCCTAAGTTCTTAGGAGATTTAATATTCTCATATTTCTTTTATTGATGTGAATAAGGGTTAATGGCTAAACATATTGTCTTTATGTTTATGATCTTTATTAATATCACCCTTTAAAATAGAAAGTTATTATTTGAAATGAATTATGAGAGAGAATTGATCACTACCGTTTCTAGGCATATATGTTTGAAATAAAAGTTAGGGTTTTAAATTGTAATTGTTTACCATGGTTTTAGGAGTTTTAATATTCTTGTTCATCCTTTTATTTATATGAATAAAGATTATTAGTTAAGACAGATTGTCCTTATGTTGGTGTTCAGGAATGACTTTATCTTTTAGAAAAGAAAGTTATTTCCTGGAAGGTCTTATGGAAAAGAATTGATAAAGATACTCCTAAACACATATGGTTATGATAATTGAAAAGGACAAAGATGTGCTTAATTGATTTGCTACAGGAAAATATTCCTACAAGCCATTGTAGAAATAAGATGATAGATCAATCATAGAAAGTGGATATTATGTTTGGTTCTATATTTAGGGTTTAGGGTTTACCAAGAATTCCTATCCTCCATAATTCATAACTCTAGGCTTCTAATTAAGGAATTCCTTTCCTAGATATACTATTCCTTCATATCCATCATCAGGTGTTAACATGATAAGATTTACTTCACAAGAATACTCTTATCCATAATTTCTCCTCCTAAATCCTCTTTTTAAATGCAATGAGTTTGACACTAAAGCTTTCATAATCTTCTTATATCCATACTTGGTTATAACAACTACTCTACTGCTGATAACCTCCAATCTAACAATTGTTTTACAGTTACTTCCATTCATGCTCTTCCTTAAACATCCATCTCCAACATTACTCTAATAAATTTATATATATATATATATATATATATATATATATATATATATGTATGTATCAAATCCTACTTCACCTCAAGTGCTTAGTATTTACAAAGAGGAGAATACTACTTCTTTAATCCAATGTTGCTCTAACATCATCTTAATCATACTATCTTGTCTCTACTAAACTCCAGTATCTAACATTCCAACCTCACATTATATTAATGTGACTTGTAATGGCTAACCTAGGATAATATATCTAGACTAGGGTTCAATCATGTTCTATTCACCAATGTCACTTATACATGATATAAGCATTCAAACTTGGTGAGTAAAGCATGATCATTATAATCCTATTTGTTAACATATAATTATATCTTCTACATAACTCTTCTATCTATTCAGGAGTGGGTTAACTCCATCAAGTATTATAATGATTTCCTTCTCTTCCAACACTCCCATCCTACTAGTTGATATTTAAATCTATTATTACCACTTACCTCTTCTTACTTATTTCTTTATAGGCCTTAAGTGAATGCTATGATATGGTCAAGAGTTGATATATCAAGAATTGATAGATTAATAATTGGTGAATCAATGGTTGATTACTCAACATTGATGAACAACAGATATAAAGATAGGGTTCATTAGAGATGATAAAGATTGATATGGAAAGAAAGATATATGGTGGATGATCTTGACTTGGTTTCTTTCCTACTCAATATCACTAAAGAGTTAAGATTGTATTACTATGATGTTCATGGTATAAATAGTTGAGATTTAAGATTTAGTTGTTACATTCCTATTACTTAAGTTATATTTATAACTCGGTATTCATGAGTTATTGTAATGAATACTATGATATGATCACCTAAGGATCAAATATAATCCATTAAGTAATGAATTAGGGTTTAACTTTTATTACATTTGATCTACCCTTATATCAAATCTTCCTTACCCAAAATAAGGTTTCAGCAAAGGTCATATTGAAACTTATCGCAGTCAACTTGATGATCTACTTCAGTTCCATCAAGTTGAGAGAAGCTTCAAACACTTTGACAGGTTTTTATTTAAAAGCACGAAAATTATTCGGACTTTCTATGCAAGAAATCAATGCACACATATGGGTTCAGCTTATTTCTAAGCTCTAATGTTGGGATGTTACATGTGAGCCCCCCGAGATTCGTCTCCGCCTAGTTTTCATACTAGTACCTTCCTTATGCTTTGAAACTTCGTAATATATAACCCCCCGGATCCCCCGAGGTTCGTGCATCGTGTTCTTGTCGTGTTTTCATTTCGATCTGTTTCTGTCAGGAAATCTTCTCAAGTTTAGAGCACCATGGTCTCCTCCAATGACAAAGGCAAGAAGCCCGAGGAAGATGATCCTCAAAACCCCAAGGAGGAGGAGATTTTGGTGGGGGATGAGGACATGGAGGAGGACGAGCATCCGGATACCCGCGCCACCATCGCAAGCATTGGAGTGATGGCAAAACCAACCAAGCTTAGGAGGACTGCATGGCTGTCTACAAGAGGGAAACCTCCACGTCTTATCTTCGTTCCACGGTCACCTCCTCCACGTACCAAGAATCCCTTCCATACTCTTATACATGAGCATCAATACCAATAGGTGCCCAAAGGGGAGTTGCCCTCGATGTGGGATTTGCCTCGTTCTAACCATGCAAGGGAGGAATACACTAAGAAGGAAGAGTGGGGAAAGAATAGCAAGGACTGGGACTCTCGGTCCGATATGATCATGAACCACATTGAGCAAAATTAAGAGTTGATTCGTACTCTGACCTTCGAGATTGAGGATTTGAGGAAACTGATTGAGGAGATTATCAAGAGAACACCACCATCATCGAAGGAGTAATTCGTAATCAGGTTTGGCATCCCCTTGGTTTGTTCCAAGCTTGGGGGAGTGCCGCGGTATCACACCATTATATTTTATCTTTTACCTTTTTAGTGGATTCATATCTTTGGTAGAGAAGTTATCTTATAGGTTGGTTTGCATGTGGAAGTATCTCTCCTTTAGTTGATTATCTATGTATCCCTTGGTGTGAGTGCCTTTATGGAATATTAATGAGAAGTTTCATCTTTTACTTTTTGCACTTCTTATTTTAGTTTGCAATCTCTATTATATGATTGATCTTGTTGATCAGTATCGACATCACTTTGGGAGCATCAAGTAAATCTAAATTGGTTTAGCAAACTGAGCTCTGGTCAGTAGCAACACCTTTTGTGGTTTGAAAGAAAAAGAGAAAAAGCTTACAAGTATTTTGTATCATTTATTTTCTTTCTTGATTGGCTCATAAGCTTAGTCTTCTTTATTTAAGATCTTTTGTGTATTCAAGGAAGATTGCATGTTTGGCTTTGTCACTTGTAGGTTTTCTTGTTTCTTTCAACTCTTTTGGTTGCTACCCAACCTTGCTAGCCAAAAACCTGTTTTGAGAAGGCATACTTCTCATGCATCCAATCCTTTGAACCAAAACCTGTGCCATTTGTGTCCACCTTATCTACCTATTAGCATTATTGCTATTCCAAGCAAATTCTCAAGATTCATATATCTTTCGAATTAAAAACTATTTTGTTATGTGAAAACTAGTTAGTAGAGCTCTCACGAACTTGATGGCACACCTTATTTTCTTGCCCTAATAGACTTGAACCACTGTGTCATCGAATTTGTAAACGTTTTGTTCAAGCAGGGTCGGAGGTATCTGCTTTATTATATGCTTGCATCTATACGTTGGGATTAGCAGAATCGTGCTGTCACAGGGAACGCTTTCAACACTTATGGATACATATCTAGTTGATATCATGCTCTTTTGTTGAGGATGTCATCGGTGTGAAATAGAAGGGGATCTTGTAAGTCCATTTAGTTATGTATGTGTGTTAGAGAAACGCTTGGGCCACTAGCCTAAGATCCATGCCTAATCATGGTGGAAACTTCTAGCATCACCATAATGAGCAATCTGTGAAGCATCCTCAATAAAAATCTATGCAAATAGTAAATAAAAATATCACTGAGATGCTCATTGTCTACTTGCCTTCTCATTTTGGTTATGGGATAGCTCCTGTACCATGTGGAAGGGGTACCCCGTTGGCGGTTCTTTATGATACACATGTACTTACAATGACAAGAACTTACCGGTAACCAAAGTTGAGTAGCATGAGGAGCGGCCCTCGTACTCAAGGGACATGATATTGCCAACTTATATTTCGTCAAGCATATACTCCATCCTTGTGCACTTTAGCCTTAATCATCTCAAGATGCCTATGATAGGGGCAATGAGGGCTCAAAGCTAGTAAGTACCATAATATTTTGGAATCTCTTTATGACTTGAAATCCATGCTTCCCTCTATGAAGGGAACTTTCTCCTATTTCTATGTTGAGTCAGTAAACCTTCTTCCTCTCTATCTCCAGCAAGCATTTGAGTTGTTGTGTTGCAAGCATTCATATGGTGATTTACTCAATCATGTTCTTTATCTTCCTTGTTTGCACAAGACTCTTATCTATTGAGTATTACTTTGAAAGCCATCATTGTGAAAAACCTTTTTGAGCAAAGAGTGCTCTTGTTTTTGAAAACTTCTACAAAAGCTTTTTATGAAACTGTTTGCCAGATGTTCTCTTACCAGGAACAAAGTTTGCCAATTCCAATTGTGATTTATCTTTATGCATCTCTATTGTGAATCCTATACTTGTTGCAAGATAAGTTATATAATGGTGAGTTGCTTTCTTCTATGAGTTATGTAATGGTAAGTGTGATGCTTCTTGTCCGTATTCTTTTATCGACACTTCACTCCATAAACCTATGGACATGTTTACCAAGATCAGTTTTCGCTTGGGGACAAGCGAAGGTCTAAGATTGGGGGGAGTTGATACGTCCAATTTGCATCACCATTCTATATAATAATTTGCCTCTATTATTTATATGTGTCTTATATGAGGTGTTACTTATGTATTTTCCTCTATTTTTGCATGTTGGATGATTCTTGGAGGATGGACTACTGGAGTCAGGTTTCTGATGGAAAAAGAGGTGTTTTGATGCAATTTCGCAAAGATCAGAAAAATACCAGAAAAATATTGGAAAATTATATTTTCCCAGAAGACGAAGGAATCCGGAAGGGGAGGCGTAGCTGTGCCACAGGAGACCCACACCACCCTAGGCGCAGGTCCCCCTGGGCCGCGCCTAGGGCAGGTTTGGCCCACCTGGCCGGCCTCCGACTTTGCCCTCTCGCCTATATCTTACTCTCGAAACACTAATACCGGGGGAGCAACCACAGAAAGACTTCTGCCGCCTCTGCGAGGCGGAAAACACCGAGAGATAAAGAGCTCTCCGACAGATAGATTTCTGCCGGGGAAATTCCTTCCCAGAGAGGGGAGATTGTCGCCATCAACACCACCGTCAAGCTAGTATTCATCAGGATCATCATCATCATCCACACCATCATATCCACTAGCACCATCATCACCACTCCATCCCGCTGTAACAATTGTGTTGAATACTTGCGTAGTTCTTAGGGGAAACTTTCCGGTATTGATTACTATTGTAGTTGATGCTTATGAGTGGAACTATTAGATTATTGTTTATGTTCAGATTTTTATCCATCACCATATCATCTTTGATCTTGATCCATATGATGTCTTGTGAGTAGTTCGTTTAGTTCTTGAGGACATGGGAGAAGTCATGTTGTTAGTAGTTGTCACATCCCAAATTTTAGATTTGGTTCTGCATATCATTCATGCCATTGCATCATACTCTTCCATGCAAAACCATCGATTGAAAGGATTCGGCAAAACACTATTTTCAAAACCCTACTCTATTTTACTACGAGGCTCCTGCGGGAGGCTTTAGTAGGACTTGTATTGTCCACCCTTGTAGACTAGTGGTTTCACTCATACTTTGACCCTAGGTTGTTCCCCTCGATTTTACAAAAAAATAGGAACAAGAATCGCCCGATTCGGAGTTCGTATGAAGAAGTTACGGAGGTTTTACTAAAATGCAAAAAGGAAAAAGAAAAGGATAAAAAAAAATTAGAACGGCGCCAGCCTAGCTGCCAAGATCACAGCCTGCTGCCATGTGGATTGTATCCGCCCGCCCAGACCGTGTCCGGTAGGGACCCGATGGGGCCCCACAAAAGGCCGCGAACCCCACCACCTCTCCCTCTCCCCACGCAGCCGCGCCGCCGGAGTCACTCCCGCCGCCGCCTCGGAGCCGCACTTGCCGCCACGCCACCTGCAGCCGCCGCCGCCGCACGCACTGCCGCCTCGGAGCTGCACGCGCCGCCAGACGACAGCCTCGATCCGCCATGACCGCCTTCCTTCCGCGAGAACCGCCATCGACCGTGCCGCCGAGCCGATCGCCGCCGCCGCCCTGAGCTCGCCGCCGCCGTCTCCGATGAGTCCGCAGCCTCCATCCCTCGTGACCGTTGGATCTCCGATCCACGGCCTAGATCGGCCGTTGACCGGTCAGCCCCAGGCACTGACTAGTCAAACGCCCGATCCGCCAACAAGTGGGCGACCAATGTATTACGATTGAGGTATTTCTTTAATCGATTTAATTGGCAGATTTTCATAGAAACTTGTAAATTGCATAGAAATTAATCCGCTAGGCCAAATATTGCAAATAAAATATGCGTAGGTTCAGTAAGTCGTGTAGAATCTTGTTGTACCATTGTTTCACACCTTTGCAGTAAGATTTAGTACAGTTTAATTAATTGAGTTAATGGCCTTTTTGGAGTAATTAATTCGTAGGAAAAGATCTGTAACTCCAAAAATTGCGTGTAATATGTCCCTGGATTCAGTGGAACGAGGGGAATCTCATCGTGAATTAAAAGGATAGGCTTACAGTAAAAACTTCTGCAGAAACTGTCTAGTGGCTTTCTGCTGTGTTTTAATTACTCAGGGAGTTTTATAATCCCTTTTTGAGTAATTCCAATTGGTACTGTTTCTAAATAGCAACGCCCATGCAGTAGAATTTTCCCAAGAATTTACGAACAGTGTACTACCGGTAGTGAATTATTTGTGTTCTAGCTCTAGTTTTGAGTATTATATTTTGCATAATAGTTTTCCTTGCGCTAAAACTATTTTTCCATGCATGCAATCAGTAGCTTTACTAAATAGGATTATGTGATGCTGCTGTAGCATCAAATTACTTGTCATGCATGCATTCATGCATCATCCTTGTTGCATATGCTTGTGGAATTGTTTGTTTATGATTGAAATTGTATCGTGTAGATTGTGAGAGTGCAACGCTTGCTCGTGTGTGGATTGTTCTTCCGACCGCTACAACCAAGGCAAGTAGATGCTATTTTGTTCATGATATTGTCCTACTATTTTCTATGCATTGTCGTGTATTTTGTAGACGCATATGTAGGATGATATTATCGCTATGCTATGTCCTATTATGTGGTAGGGCTTTCCTTGTAGATGAACCACCGTTGGTAGATGTGCTTAGCCATGCTATGATGAACGAGGGCTGGGTTACATCACTGAAAGTTGTTTCTAAATGTGTTGGTTTGCGAAAACTAAAACAACTTAATCAATGAATCTCCTGGGTGTGATGGGATTGATAATTTTTGGTGGTTTCATTGCGGAAAGGCACCCAGGTATCAAGAGAAAATGATTGGCTTCTTTATTCTGTAGCTTACGTGTACAACCATGTGCCAATAATGAAATGGGCGGTTGGTTGGACTTAGTAGGTTGTGGTAACCCGAACCCGCGTATCTAGAGATGTAGAATTTTGATAGGTTGGACCGGTGCGCGTCGGGATTGGGGAGCTACTTCCCGAACAGTCTCTTCTTGGACTTCTCCCTATCATCACCCAAAATGAGAGTGATGGTACGAGCTGGGCTGGCCAAGTCACATGGGAAAAGTGTACTAACCCCTGCAGGGTATGTAATCTAATCGATTAGCCGTGTCCCCGGTTATGGACAACCGAGTTTCTTGATATTGATTCCATGAAATGTTTCTCTCTCATTCTAATTTCATAATTGCTTTAATATTGTTGGGTTAACTTAATTGGGATCTTTTCAAAGAAAATCAAAAACTGTTTATGAAAGTAGGACAAAGGTATTTGCAAATGCAAGCCAGACACAGCTCCAATTGCCAAATATGCATGTAGATGTTAGCATTATTGTCTCCTTTACTAGCTCTACTTGCCATACATTCCATGTATTGACCCTTCGGGGCTGCTACGTTTCATGTTGCAGGTTATTCCGATTCTGAGTAATCAATATAGGCCACGGTACTCCACTCGGCACTTGTTCACTTGTGGGCAATTTGAAGAATGGAGGATTTACTTTATTTATGTTGCTACCTGAATAATTTGAGCTAGACTTGGGCTAAGATTTTATTGTAATAATGGTACTCTGGATCTTCGTTACTTATGATACACTGATATTTTGCTATGTTATTCATCTTATTCTATTGTGGGCCAATGAACCGATCCAGGGATTGGCATGTCACATAGAAGCCACGGTCTTTTCAGAACCGCGGTGTTACAAGATGGTATCAGAGCATGTGTGTCGACTGTAGGATCGTGACCTAGGATTGGATTAGGAAGCCATAGATTTATTAAAACCTACATTAACTCTGTCTTTTATCTTATGCCTTTCACTCTCGTAAATTCTTATCATATGCTATTCTCACACTTTCCTCTTTAATTGATAGATGGGAGAAGTCAGGACTGAGTATGCCACCATGGAGTCACCAAGGCCCTTTGCAAGGCAGTTAGCACAGCTCTCGCAGACATTGGGATTGCCACTACCCATGTTCAAGGGAAGAAGGCTGTACACCTATGGATATGGTGAGGATGCGTGGGAGATCACCACCTTCATCTTCAGGGATGCCGCCTTGCCAAATCCTGTGCATCTGATCTACACCAAGACATACTGCAACTGGGGACTTGGAATTAACTTGGCCATACATGAAGCCCTGTCTCGCCAGTGCCATCATGTCCGACACCTACTGCCAGCAGATTCACCCTACCGCGACTATGGGAGGCGTGATGAAGATGGGCACATTGTGGTTACCCCGGGCGACAGGAACAACATGCCGCCCCGTCGGAGGCACATAGAGGACATGGAAAGGGAGAATGGGGCTCTAGCTGAGAAAGTGATGATGATAAAGGAGATTGCAGATTTTGCCAGCAATGGTATGGTGGTCCAAGGACAGGAGATTGACACCCTGCATGAAGCTGTGGGAGTTCTGGAGAATGTCCTGATAGCCAGAGATGCAACCATAGCTCATCTTCATGGTACTGTGCAGGAGAACACCCAGAACATACAACAACTGCAAGGAACCGTCCAGGAAAGGGATCAAACTATTGAAGCTATGACAGCCCAGATTGCCGCTCTCCAAGCATAGCTGAATCCACCCTCTGATAATTACAATGGAGAAGATGGCAACAATGGTGATGATGATGACAGTGGGAACGATGATGATGATGATGAGGACGAGGATGATGATGATGGAGACGATGATGGTGGAGGAGATGAAGCTGTTGCAGTTGCAGCTGAGAGTGAAGAAGAAGAGGAGGATCCAGAAGAGGTGGAGTTTGAGATCTCAAGTGATGACTCAGGAGAGGTGTATACTCCGCCGCCATGGTTGAACCGTGGACCGAAGCGCCAACGCATGAGTGCAAGGACCTACCGCAACCTCTTCAAGAAGTAGATAGAAGTCCACCAATTGGTCCTCGTTAGCTAAATTCGTTAGGATTAGTCTCGATCGATGTGAAACTTAATTACGGTTAGTTTAAGAGTGTTTAGTTACTTATTTGTGTACTCCAATATCCCAGGAATTATTTGTGCGAATTTTATGAAAGAGTTATGGCAAGTTTGGTTAACATCTGTGTATTTTTCGCTGTAGTTTTCTGCTGATACAGCAGTACTGTACGATTTTTCATATTTTTCTGGTAACTGGTAAAAATATGAAAAAAATAGGGCTCGTGCGAAACTTTCTTTACTGTATGTGCAAAAATCAGCTAAATTTTCTGACGAGTCTAAGTCAGGTGGAAAAATTCGTGAACGCTGCTGGACTGTTCTGGCAGATTTCTGTTTTGCTGTTTTTGGCTGTTTAGTTGATCAACTGCTTAGTTAACCATTGCCAACTCTTGTAAAACTATTTCAGTAGGTATATACTGCTAGGATAACCCCTGGGATGTTGCTGGATCACTTGTTTGTTGATGTGTTGCTTGCTTGAGATTGTCTGCTATTGTTTGTTGTTGTTTGGTCATACTGCATGGGTAGAATCCTATTATCGTAGTTGATTCTCTCTAAACTTACCTGTGCTGAACCGCAGATGCCTCCCCGCCGTCAGCCCACTGAGTTGGAGCAGCTCATGGCAGCTCAGGCACAGCTGACCCAAGTTATGACTCAGTTCATGGAGGCTCAGAACAACAACAACAACAACAACAATGGGAACAACCAGCCTCAGGGAGATGCTCTCACCAGATTTATGAGGCTAAGGCCAACTAAGTTCTCTACTGCAACGGAGCCAATGGTTGCTCTCGACTGGTTGCGTTCAGTCAACAAGGATCTGGTAACTGTTGGATGCACTGATGCTGAGAAGGTGAGGTTTGTCGCTCACCTACTGGAGGGACCAACCGCTTCTTGGTGGGACACATTTCAGATCACCCACCCGCTGGACACTGTGACTTGGGAAATATTTGAGGAAGGTTTCAGGACCAACCATGTGTCTTCAGGAGTTCTGAGCCTGAAGAGGAAGAAGTTCCGCAACTTGCGCCAAACCAACCGCACTGTGGCTGAGTACATTGAGGAGTTCAACAACCTGTCCCGTTATGCACCTGAGGATGTTGACACTGATGCAAAAAAGGAGGGAGAGATTCCTGGATGGCCTCAGTGATGAGCTTTCAGTGCAGCTACTGGTGGTTTATTGCCCCACTTTCCAGGAGCTTATGGACAAGGCCAGGATCTTGGAAGGGAAGCACAAATAGGTGGAGAACCGCAAGAGAAAGAGCAATAATCACCACTCTGGTTCACATCACAAGCCTCGCACTTCATATGATGGATACTCCAAGCATGGAGGAAGTGACCATGGGAGCCATGACCGCCACCACCATGGAGGCGATGGGCATCGTCATTACAACCATAGGAGCACCCACCACAGCCACAAGGGAGGACACTATCACCACTCTGGAGGACACGGTGGACATGACCGCAACTGTGATCGCAGCTTTGTGAAGAAGGATCTGAGTGAGGCGACATGATTCAAGTGTAAACAGAAGGGACACTATGCTGACAACTTTCCGGAGAGGAAAGGACTGAAGCCAACCAACAACGAGAAGGCCACAGTGAACCACATGAATGTGGAGGAGAATCCAGATGAGCCTGGCCTTCTGATTGGTAAGTTCCCAATCAACACTCACCCAGCTTTCATACTTTTCGATACTGGTGCATCTCATTCATTCATATCAAGGGCATTTGTGGATAAGTATAAGATACCTACTGAATCTATGAAAGGGTCCATTAGAGTGAGTTCGCCTGGAGGAGATATGATAGCTAGAGCGGGATGCCGCGACTTAACTGTGAGGATTGGAACACACAACTTCAGTGCACATTTGGTAGTGTTGGAATCACAAGGGTTAGATGTTATTCTAGATATGGATTGGATGTCTATGCATGGGGGACACATAGATTGTGCACAGCGAGCTGTTTCACTCAAAACCTCGGATGGTAAGAGAATTAGGTTCAAGTCGGCAGTGCGACCGGGAAGGTGTAAGCTGAATTCTCTTAAGGGGGTTAGCATGGATACTGTGCCTGTGATTAGGGATTACCCCGACGTGTTTCCGGAGGAGCTGCCAGGAATGCCACCTGACAGGGAAGTGGAGTTTCTCATAGACCTGATGCCGGGAACAGGACCTATAGCAAAGAGACCATATAAGATGGATGTGGATGAGCTGAAGGAATTGAAGAAGCAGCTGAAAGAGCAGTTGGACAAGGGATTCATTCAGCCTAGTTCGTCGTCATGGGGTGCACCTGTTCTGTTTGTGGAGAAGAAAGACAGCAGCAAGAGATTAGTGGTGGACTATCGCTCGCTGAACGAGGTGACTATAAAGAACAAATATCCCCTGCCGAACATAAATGATTTGTTTGATCAACTGGAAGGAGCAAAGGTGTTTAGCAAGATTGATCTGCGATCGGGCTACTTCCAATTGAAGATCCGGGAGGAGGACATACCAAAAACCGCTTTCACCACTAGGTATGGCTTATATGAGTATAGGGTTATGTCTTTTGGACTAACGAATGCCCCGACATATTTCATGACCACGATGAACAAGGTATTTATGGAGTACTTGGACAAGTTCGTGGTGGTGTTTATTGACAACATACTGATATATTCCAAGTATGATGCTGAGCATGAGAAACATCTGCGACTGATTATGGAGAAGCTGAGGGAACACAAGCTGTATGCCAAATTCAGCAAGTGTGAATTCTGGCTTAACACTGTTGGATTTCTTGGACACGTAGTGTCGTGGAGAAAGGAGTCAGTTGATCCAAGCAAAGTGACTGCAGTAACTGAGTGGGAAGCACCCAAGAATGCAGGAGAGATACAAAGCTTTTTGGGACTTGCTGGATATTACAGGAGATTCATTGAAAACTTCTCCAAGATTGCTAAGCCGATGATAGAACTTCTGAAGAAGGAGAGGAAGTTTGAATGGTCAGATGTGTGTGAAGTCAGCTTTCAGGAACTGAAGCGTCGACTAGTGACTGCGCCTGTTCTGTGTTTACCTGATCTTCAGAAGGATTTCCAAGTGTACTATGATGCTTCTCGACAGGGACTTGGGAGTGTGCTGATGCAAGATGGAAGAGTAGTGTCATATGTCTCGCGACAACTAAAGCACCATGAGCGGAATTACCCCACACACGACTTGGAGTTAGCGTCAGTGGTTCATGCGCTCAAGGTATGGAGGCATTACTTAATGGGAAAACACTGTGATGTGTACACCGACCACAAGAGCCTGAAGTATATATTTACACAGAAGGAACTGAACATGAGGCAAAGGAGATGGTTGGAACTTATCAAGGACTATGATATGAATTTGCAATACCATCCAGGAAAGGCCAATGTAGTAGCAGATGCTCTGAGCCGGAAGGTCTATGCCAACGGATTGACAATTGGGGAATTGCCTAAGGATTTGTGCAAGCAGTTCAAGGACCTTAGACTGTAGGTAGTATCAGAAGGATACTTGGCAGCAATGGAAGTCCAACCAACGCTACATGATAGAATCAGGAAGGCTCAAGTGGGAGACAAAGAGATAGGTGAAGTAAAGGAAAAGATGAAGGAGGATCGAGCAAGGGAATTCCGCGAGGATGAGCAAGGAACCTTTTGGTATGGAGATCGTTTGTGCGTTCCCAACGATCCGGAGATAAGGAAGTTGATTCTGCAGGAAGCTCATGACTCTCCGTATTCCATACATCCGGGCAATACGAAGATGTATATGGAACTAAAGGACATATTCTGGTGGAACAACATGAAGGGAGACATCGCGGAGCATATTGCCCTATGTGATGTATGTAGCCGAGTGAAGGCGGAACACCAGAAGCCAACAAGATTGCTACAGCCATTGCCCGTGCTGGATTGGAAGTGGGATAGAGTGGGAATGGATTTCATCACAGGATTGCTCAGGACCAGGTCAGGATATGACTCCATCTGGGTAGTGGTCGACCATTTGACCAAGGTAGCCCACTTTATACCGGTGAAGATGACCTATACGAGTGCAAAGTTGGCCAAGATTTACATGGACAGGATTGTGTGCCTACATGGAGTTCCCAAGAGTATCGTATCTGATAGAGGCACCCAATTTACCTCACACTTCTGGCGCCAGCTGCACGAGTCACTTGGGACTAGATTGGAGTTTAGCACAACGTTTCACCCACAAACTGATGGACAGACCGAAAGGGTGAATTAGATTCTGGAGGACATGCTGAGAGCTTGCGCTTTGGCTCATGGTTCTAGTTGGGATGAGAATTTGCCATATGCTGAGTTTTCCTACAACAATAGCTATCAAACCAGCATCAAGACGTCACCGTTCGATGTGCTATATGGGAAATGGTGCCGGACACCATTGCTGTGGGATGGAGTAGGAGAACGTCAGTTGTTTGGGCCTGATTTGATCAAGGATGCCGAGGAGAAGGTCGCCTTGATTAGGGACAGGCTGAAGGTAGCACAATCAAGACAGAAGAGCTACGCTGACGCCAAGCGCAAGGAAGTGGTGTATGAGATAGGTGATAGAGCATACCTCAGAGTGTCGCCACTTCGTGGAATTAAGAGATTTGGGCTTAAGGGTAAGCTGGCACCTCGGTTTATTGGACTGTATCGGGTCTTAGCACGCAAAGGAGAAGTTGCTTATCAGTTGGATTTGCCAGAGGATCTGTCCACTGTTCACAATGTGTTCCACGTGTCACAGCTGAATAAGTGCCATCTGGAGATGGTAGATACACCATTGAGAGACACTGTACCGCTAGAGGAGGTTCAGCTTGAGAACGACTTGACCTATGAGGAGAAACCGGTCAAGATTCTGGAGACAGCGGAGAGGATTACCCGTACCAAAACGATCAGGTTTTGCAAGGTGCAGTGGAGCCACCACACTGAAGAGGAAGCCACTTGGGAGCGTGAGGATGACATCCGAGAGGACTACCCACACCTATTTGCTAGCCGCGCCGAATCTCGGGGACGAGATTCATCCTAAGGAGGTTAGTCTTGTCACATCCCAAATTTTAGATTTGGTTCTGCATATCATTCATGCCATTGCATCATACTCTTCCATGCAAAACCATCAATTGAAAGGATTCGGCAAAACACTATTTTCAAAACCCTAGTCTATTTTACTACGAGGCTCCTACGGGAGGCTTTAGTAGGACTTGTATTGTCCACCCTTGTAGCCTAGTGTTTTCACTCATCCTTTGACCCTATGTTGTTCCCCTCGATTTTACAAAAATTTAGGAACAAGAATCGCCCGACTCGGAGTTCGTATGAAGAAGTTACGGAGGTTTTACTAAAATGCAAAAAGGAAAAAGAAAAGGATAAAAAAAAATAGAACGGCGCCCTGCTTTGGGCAGCCCCGACCAACCGACCATGTGCCCCATGACCGTGTCAGTAGGACCAGCGTGGGGGCCTAAAAAGACAGCGGACCCGCCGGACCCCACCACCTCTCTCCCCCACGCCGCTCGGAGCCGCCTCACCGCCGCTGCCGCCGCCCAGCCGCCGCCCGCCAAGACGCCCGCCGCTGCCGCCCGCGCCGCCGCCACGCCGCCAGCGCCGCCGCCGCCGCCCGCGCCCGCCGGAGCTGCACCCGCCGCCGCCGCGCCGCCGCGTCGACCGCCTCGATCCGCGCGTTGACCGCCTTCCCTTCCGTGCAGGAACCGCCATCGACCGTCGTCGCCGGAGCCGATCGCCACCGCCGCCCTGAGCTCGCCACGGCCGTCTCCGGTGAGTCCGCAGCCGCCATCCCTCGTGACCGTTGGATCTTTGATCCACGGCCTAGATCGGCCGTTGACCGGTTAGCCCCAGGCGCTGACTAGTCAAACGCCCAGTCAGCAGCCAGTCTGCAGCCACGTGGTCCAGTCAACAGACACAGTTGACTGGGTAATTTCTTTAATCGATTTAATTGGCAGATTTTCATAGAAACTTGTAAATTGCATAGAAATTAATCCGCTGGGCCAAAAATTGCAAATAAAATATGTGTAGGTTCAGTAAGTCGTGTAGAATCTTGCTGTACCATTGTTTCACACCTTTGCAGCAAGATTTAGTACAGTTTAATTAATTGAATTAATGGCCTTTTTGGAGTATTTAATTCGTAGGAAAAGATCTGTAACTCCAAAAATTGCGTGTAATATGTCCCTGGATTCAGTGGAATGAGGGGAATCTCATCGTGAATTAAAAGGATAGGCTTACAGTAAAAACTTCTGCAGAAACTGTCTAGTGGCTTTCTGCAGTGTTTTAATTACTCAGGGAGTTTTATAATCCCTTTTGAGTAATTCCAATTGGTACTATTTCTAAATAGCAACGCCCATGCAGTAGAATTTTCCCAAGAATTTATGAATAGTATACTATCGGTAGTGAATTATTTGTGTTCTAGCTCTAGTTTTGAGTATTATATTTTGCATAATAGTTTTCCTTGCGCTAAAACTATTTTTCCATGCATGCAATCAGTAGCTTTACTAAATAGGATTATGTGATGCTACTGTAGCATCAAATCACTTGTCATGCATGCATTCATGCATCATCCTTGTTGTATATGCTTGTGGAATTGTTTGTTTATGATTGCAATTGTATCGTGTAGATTGTGACGAGTGCAACGCTTGCTCGTGTGTGGATTGTTCTTCCGACCGCTAGAACCAAGGCAAGTAGATGCTATTTTGTTCATGATATTGTCCTACTATTTTCTATGCATTGTCATGTATTTTGTAGACGCATGTGTAGGATGATATTATCGCTATGCTATGTCCTATTATGTGGTAGGGCTTTCCTTGTAGATGAACCACCGTTGGTAGATGTGCTTAGCCATGCTATGATGAACGAGGGCTGGGTTACATCACTAAAAGTTGTTTCTAAATGTGTTGGTTTGCGAAAACTAAAACAACTTAATCAATGAATCTCCTGGGTGTGATGGGATTGATAATTTTTGGTGGTTTCATTGCGGAAAGGCACCCAGGTATCAAGAGAAAATGATTGGCTTCTTTATTCTGTAGCTTACGTGTACAACCATGTGCCAATAATGAAATGGGCGGTTGGTTGGACTTAGTATGTTGTGGTAACCCGAACCCGCGTATCCAGAGATGTAGAATTTTGGTAGGTTGGACCGGTGCACGTCGGGATTGGGGAGCTACTTCCCGAACAGTCTCTTCTTGGACTTCTCCCTATCATCACCCAAAATGAGAGTGATGGTAAGAGATGGGCTGGCCAAGTCACATGGGAAAAGTGTACTAACCCCTGCAGGGTATGTAATCTAATCGATTAGCCGTGTCCCCGGTTATGGACAACTGAGTTGCTTGATATTGATTCCATGAAATGTTTCTCTCTCATTCTAATTTCATAATTGCTTTAATATTGTTGGGTTAACTTAATTGGGATCTTTTCAAAGAAAATAAAAAACTCTTTATGAAAGTAGGACAAAGGTATTTGAAAATTCAAGCCAGACACAACTCCAATTGCCAAATATGCATGTAGATGTTATCATTATTGTCTCCTTTACTAGCTCTACTTGCCATACATTCCATGTATTGACCCTTCGGGGCTGCTACGTTTCATGTTGCAGGTTATTCCGATTCTGAGTAATCGATATAGGCCACGGTACTCCACTCGGCACTTGTTCACTTGTGGGCAATTTGAAGAATGGAGGATTTACTTTATTTATGTTGCTACCTGAATAATTTGAGCTAGCCTTGGGCTAAGCTTTTATTGTAATAATGGTACTCTGGATCTTCGTTACTTATGATACACGGATATTTTGCTATGTTATTCATCTTATTCTATTGTGGGCCAATGAACCGATCCAGGGATTGGCATGTCACATAGAAGCCACGGTCTTTTCAGAACCGTGGTGTTACAGTAGTGGATTTGTGTTGAGATATTATTTAATTGTTTAGTATTTAAGTAGTGGTGCTATTCTTCTAGTGGTGTCATGTGAACGTCGACTACATGATACTTCACCATTTATGGGCCTAGGGGAATGCATTGTGTATTTGGCTACTAATTGTGGGTTTGCTGGAGTGACAGAAACCTGGACCCCCGTTAGGACACCTTTGCATAAGGGAGTGTAGGATCTCAGAGTTTAAGGTTGTGGTTAGGTTTGTATCTTAATTGATTTCCTGTAGTTGTGGATGTTTGCAGGGGGTTTAATCACAAGTATGTATTAGTACAATTAAGGTCGGTACATTAGCACAGGTTCACCCATACAATACTTACAACACCAAAGAAGAGTACTCAACTATTTGAAGCGAAAGCACTTGACATAATTCCCATGTGTCCTCGAGAACGTTTGGTCCTTATAAGTATTTCCACCGGCTTGTCCTTTGCTAAGAAAGGATTGGGCCACTTCCTGCAGTTGTTCGTTGTCTTTATTACTTGCATTTTGTTTCTTTGCTTTATTAGAAAACCCCTAAAAATCCGTTTGCTAAGTATTTACAGAGATTTGCTGCTCCATACCACTAGTCAACACCTTCCCCTTCCTCGCGGACCACTATTTATCTCGGAAGTACTACGATACACCCTACTATGTGGGTCATCGGTAGTAAGACCCATTGATTAGCTCCTTATGATGAACGGTCCTTCCCATGGCGGGATAATTTGTGTGACTTTCCCTCTTTAAACTAAGCGGCGATCCTTTAAATGCGCATGCCGGCGGCTACTTGTAGAGATGGCGATCTTTGGCATGATGGCGGATCTTTGGCATGCCAATGCATGCTCTTCCTCGAGAAGGTCCACATCTAGGCACCTGGATTCTTCAGCGTCATCTTCGTCATAGGCGGCAACTCTTGGTGAATCGTGAAGGATGTCGGATGGCAGGATGGCTTCTGCTCCATATACCATGAAATAAGGGGTGTAGCCGATAGATCTATTGGGTGTAGTTCGTAAACTCCACAGAACAGATGGTAACTCCTCCGCCCAGGCTCCAGTTGCTCTATGTAGCAGTGCCTCAAGACGTGGTTTGATTCCCTGCAGAATTAATCCATTGGCTCGCTCAACTTGGCCATTGGACTATGGATGTGCCACAGATGCTAGGTCAATTCGGATGCCTTTCTCCCAACAATAAGCTTCCATTTCTCCGAGTGACAAGTTGATGCCGTTGTCAGTGATAATGCTATGTGGGAGACCAAATCTCACCACTAGATCCCGGACAAACATAAGGGCAGTTGCCCCATCAAGCTTTCTAATGGGTTTAGCTTCTATCCATTTGGTGAATTTATCAACTGCTACTAGCGGTCGTAAACGTAAACCCACATGGTGCCGTCTTAATGGACCAACTGTCAGAGCCCCAATAGCCGCAATTGTTATTGGTATTGTTCGCAATTCTTAAATGGAACATGTGGTTGTCGGGCATCGGCATATCCCATGCATGTCTCAAACATTGCTTGTTCGCGTCTTCACGGTCATCTAGTAGAATCCTTGCCTTTGGATACCAACGATCGAAGGCTTTGGATACGTGATGCCCGCAATCTCCAGATACCTCTCACGGGATTTCGATACCCTCTTCTTTGGGGACACACTTGAGGTATACACTAGTGGTGCTTATTTTGTATTTTGTAGAGCGTCCATTGATTATGGTATAGCCCTTTGTGCAAGCCAGAGGGACCTTTGTCACTGTGTGAATGAAAGAGTCAACTCTATCCGGGTTCTCAGGGCCCGCTCCCTTCACGGATGGTGTCCGTATATGCTCCAGAAAAACGTCAGGAGGAATTTGTTTGTGCCCTCATCCAAGCTTTGACAATAGATCAACTGCCTCATTTTCCTCCCTAGGGACATACTTGACTTCGTATCCCAAGATTCTCTTGGCTATCTCGTCCACTTCGTCTCGATATGCCACCATCATAGGGTTCCACGCGTTCCAGGTGCCAGCCACCTGTTGGGCAACCAAGTCAGAATCTCCACAGCAAACTATGCGCTTGATGCTAATATCCTTGGCTACTCAAAGTCCATGAATGAGTGCTTCATATTCCGCCATGTTGTTTGTAGCCTCGAAGTGGATCTGCAGAACGTAGTGTAGCTTTTCCCCTATTGGTGACTGTATTAGTACACCAGCCCCCGAGCCATTGAGTAGCTTTGACCCGTTAAAGTGCATCACCCGGTATTCTGGCTCTAGTATAGGGGTAGCATCTGGCATCTCTGTCCAATCTGCGATGAAATCCGCCAATACCTGTGATTTGATAGCGTCGCGTCTCTTGTAGGTGATCTCGAAGGTGGCAAGCTCAATGCCCTAGTTCGCAACCCTTCTTGTAGCGTCGCTATTGTTGATGATGTCGGACAGTGGAGCTTTGCTCACAACTGTGATAGGGCACTCCTGGAAATAGTGCCTTAGCTTCCGGGAAGCAAGGAACACTCCATAAGCTAGCTTCTGTTAGTGCGGGTAATGCCTCTTGGACTCCGTCAAGACCTCGCTTACATAGTAAACTGGTCGTTGAACTCCGTACTCATGCCCAGGTTTTTTCCGCTCTACCACGGCGACGATGCTGATTACCCGGTTGGTGGCCGCCATGTAGATAAATATAGGCTCCATAGGCTCGGGTGCTGCAAGTATATGTGTCGAGGAGAGTATCTCCTTTTGCTTCTTCAGTGTTGCATCTGCCTCGTCCGTCCATGTAAATTTGTCCGCCTTCAAAGAACTTATACAGAAGAGCCTTCTCCAAGTCGGTGACGACTAATCACGCAACGCAACTGTAAGCCATTGGATGTCCTTCAAGCATGTCGGACGGTTTATGTGTAGGATGGCCTTGATCTTCTCCGGGTTGACCTCGATTCCACGCTGGAAAACGATGAAGCCCAACAATTTGCCGGCTGGGACCCCGAAGACGCACTTCTTAGGGTTAAGCATCATGTTGTATTGCCGGAGATTATCAAAGGTTTCTTTTAAGTCAGATATTAAGTCATTTTACTTTTTAGACATCACCGCTATATCGTCCACATAGGCGTGGACGTTCCGACCAATTTGATCGTGGAGGCAACGTTGCATAGTCCGCTGGTATGTAGCACCTGCGTTTTTCAGCTCGAAGGGCATCGTGACATAGCAAAACATGCCGTAAGGTGTGGTGAACGAAGTGGCCAATTGGTCCGACTTCCTCATCTTTATCTGGTGGTATCCTGAGTATGCATCGAGAAAACACAAAAGTTCTGAGCCAGCCGTCGAGTCAATGAATTGGTCAATGCGAGGCAAAGAAAACAGATCTTTGGGACATGCTTTGGTCAAGCTGGTGTAATCAACACACATTCTTAATTCTTTGGTTCCATTTTTGGGGACAAGTACAGGATTGGCCACCCAACGGGTGTGAAGGACTTCTCGGATAAAACTAGCCTTAAGCAACCTAGCTATCCCTTTTGCATATGGCGTGTCACTTCTCGTCTCCGAAGCATCGTAGAGGTTGTTTCACCGGTTTGCATTTTGGATCAATATTCAAGCTGTGCTCGGCAAGTTCCCTAGGTACACCTTTCATGTCGGCAGGTTGCCCAAAAAAGATGTCCCTATTCTCACGGAGGAACTCGATGAGCGCGCTTTTCTATTTAGGGTCCAGGTTCGTCCCAATGGCGGTGGTCTTGGAGGCATCACCTTCCACAAGTTCCACAGACTTGGTCTCGATGGCGGCCTTGAAGGCGGGATGGGAGTCAGAAATCTGCTTCTACGATGCCGGCATCTCCGTGGCATCGACCTTGCTCTGGATCTTCTTGAATTCTTTGCTGTAGAGGATGATGGCACCCAGTACTGTCGTGGGACGCTTCGTTGGAAACACTAAGAGCAAGGTGTGATGAGCACAGTAGCAAGTCTTCCCTCGGTATAAAACCGAGGTTATCGAACCAGTAGGAGGAAGGAAGTGTCTCAAAGGTGTTACAACCAACGTGGAAACCTGCACAACATAAACTCAAGACTTTGCCCCAATGAATCAGTGAGGCTGTCAAGCTCACTGGTTTGCTGTAACAAAGGATTAGCTGTATGGTGTGGAAAGTGATGATGGTTTGCAGCAAGTAAACATGTAATAGTGGAAGATGTATCAATGGTAAAGATTGGACCGGGGTCCATAGTTCACAAGAGGTGCTCTCCTTAGATAAACAACATGGCATGAAGGGTAAACAAATTACAGCTAGGCAATTGACAGGAACTGAGCAAGGCATAACAATGCAATACTAGACAAAAAGATCCTATGAGATTCGATTGGGCAATACAAAAATATACATAGACCGCCATCCAACTGCATCTGTGACTAGAAGTCCACCTTCAGGTTATCATCCGAACCCCCTCCAGTATTAAGTTGCAAGCAACAGACGACTACTTTAAAAAAAGTGTGTAAGGTAAACAATCCACTTGTTCCATGAACAAGAGACCGTTGTTTTCTCCCTAGTGGCAACTTCACATCTACAACCGAAGAGATTTCTAGCACTTCCCTTGGAAACTAGAGGCATGAACCCACTATCGAGCATAAATACCCCCTCTTGGAGTCACTAGCAACTACTTGGCAAAGATATCTACTAACAACAGAGAGCGTGCAAGATCACAAACAACACAGACATGATAGAATCAACTAGACAAAACCATTAATCATCTGACATAGTAATATCAATATCCGTCGGATCCCCATAAACAAAACATGCATGAATACAAATAGATTAGATCTTGATGATGAACGGATCTCACACGATCTATACATGAAAGCACAAGGAGGAGATACAACCATCTAGCTACTACATGGACCCGTAGTCCAAGGTGGAACTACTCACGCTTCATACTGGAGAAGAAGGCCTTCGGGATGATATCCCCTCCGGAAGGGTGCCGGGAAGAACATCAGATCCCCCCGATCTAGGGACGATGGTGGCGGCGGCTACAGAAGGTTTCATGGAGTGTTGATCGGGTGCCTAGGGTTTCTGCATTGGGGGCTCCTTATAGGCGAAGGGGCGAGCTAGGAGGGCCACCAGGGGGGCCACACCCTACCCAAGCGCGGGGTGGGCCCACCCGCACCTAGGTTGGTCTGGCCGCCCTGTGGCGCCCCTCCGTCTCGTCTTCTGGCTTCATGTCACCCACGGTAAAATATTGACTTTGGCTTTTGTCCCGTCCAATTCCGAGAATATTGATTTTCTGCTTTTCTGGAACCAAAAACAGAATAAAACAGGCAACTGGCACTGTGGCAACTTGTTAATAGGTTAGTTCCAGAAAAGATATAAAAACACCTCAAAGTGTAGACAAAGCAAAGCAAGTAGATACTAAACAAGCATGGAACATCAAAAATTTATAGATATGTTTCCGACATATCAAGCATCCCCAAGCTTAACTCCTGCTCGTTCTCGAGTATGTAAGTGATAAAAGAATAATTTTGTGAGGTGACATGCACCATCAAAACCAATATAAAACCATTTGCAAGCATTGAAAGCTAGGATCAAAGAACTCTAAAAATGTGCATGAAAGATGGAGTTCTAACAATAGGACATAGTAACTATGCATGCAACATGAAAGGCTACAAACAAAGATCATGAATAACATGCATTGAAAAACGTTTGTTTGTTTCACATACCGAAAACATGGCATAGTGGCATTCAGCTTGTCCCTCGTAGAGTAGCAAATAGATGCATAGGACACCTTCAAAGTTCATAAGAGTGACTAGATACAAATAACACAAGAACAAGTAATATCACAATATGCATCAATCAATAAGTTTTGGGACACTGCACACAGAATGGCAACTATGCTCTCTTAATGGTGCCTGAAGGATAGAAGGTGGAGACTCAATATAATAGTGGAAGAAAGGCTCTTCATAAAGGGAAGCATGGATTTCAAGTTTCAAAACGAGCTTCCAAAAATTATGGTACTTGTTAGCTTTCAGCCATCATTGCCCCTATCATAAGAATCTTGAATTGATTAAGGTTAAAGTGAACAAACTATGGAGTATATGCTTGGCAAAGTATAAGTTGGCAATCTCAAGTCCCTTGAATACGAGGGCCACACCTCATGCTACTCAACTTCAGTCACTTGTAAGTTCTTGTCATAGTAAGTACATGCGTATCATAGAGAACCGCCAACAGGGTACCCCTTGCACATGGTACAAGAGCTATCCCATAACCAAAAAGACAAGGCAAGAAGACAATGAGCATCTCAGCGATCTTTTTATTTACTATGTGCATGGCTTTCTATTGAGGATGCTTCACAGATAGCTCATTATGGTGATGTTGCAAGTTTCCACCATGATTAGACATGGCTTAGGCTAGTGGCCCAGGCGTTTATCTAACACAAAATACATAACTCCATGGACTTATAAGCTCCCTCTTTATTTCACACCGGTGACATCCATAGACAAAAGAGCATGATATCAACTGTGTACAAAGTACAAGTGCAATGTTGAAAACGTTCCCCATGACAGCATGATTCTGCTAATTCCAATGTATAAGTGCAAGCATATACAACATAGATGACACAATGGTTCAAGTTTATTTGGGGAAAATAATATAAATCATGCCATCAAGTTCATGAGGTCTTTAATCACTAAGTTTTCACATAACAAAATAATTTTTAATTGGAAGATAGATGAAAACAAGAATATACTTGTAATGGTGTAACACAACATGCATAGGAGTTTATAGTGGACACTTTGGAATAACTTGGTTTCTTGGGGGTTGGAAGCATGAGTAGAGCTTACTCACACAAGTGGAGGCTAGCAAAACACTGGGAGCAACCAACTAAGAGAGCACTAATGGCCATAATCATGCAGAGAAACAAAACATTACTAATCAAAGCATAGAGTGGTACTACAAGTCAAGGACTAAATGATCATAGAGGCTATGCTGACTTTTCATAGTCATAACATGGTGTGATCATGTGCCAAGTCAACCCAAACAAAGCATCAAAGGAGAATACCACAATACTATACTTTTGTATGCTAAAAAAACGCATGATTCTTTCAAGGCACACTAAGCAATCCCAATTGTTTGGAACAATACATGCTACAACAATAATCACTAAGCATAAGGTCAAAACAACACCTAGCATGTCATGCTAAACTCTAAGTCACAGTCAATGCAAGCTCCTCTTGCACTTTCAAGCAGCAACTTCCTACTCCTTTCCAACACCAATCGACTTATTTGAAACAACACAGCGTGAACGGGGGTCCAAACCACTTTATTCAAGCAAACTAAACAAACTAAATGAAAACTAAGATGCTCCAAGAACAACACAACAGTGCATGAAACAATAAAAACGAAGTGTCTAGATAGACCTGAGATTTTTATTGATAAAGAAGGGGATGCCTTGGGAATCCCCAAGCTTTGACGCTTGTACCTCTTAGATATTTCTTGGGTGACACCGGGGGTGGCATCCCCAAGCTTGATATTTTGTCCATTTTTCATCTCATTACATCATTCTCTCTCTACACCTGAATTTTTTTCCTTCATACAAAACTTCACACAATCTTCATTAGCAGCATTAGTGTATTCAAAAGATAATAGACCTTTAGGCTTAGCTTTGGAACAACAAAACTTTTCACTAAAAACACAAGCTACTGTAGCAACTCCTTCAAAAAGCTTAATTCCCCAAAAGATAACTCAAAAAGGAATCAATAAGAAGCAAATGTAAATAATGGCAGAAATATGTCAAAACAGACCAGCAGGTAGAAACCTATTTTTTTCTAAAATCTTCTATTGCTCAAATAAAAAAGTGTTGAACTAACGAAAATTAGCTAACATACGGGAGGATTTATTCGTAAATTTTCAGCTCAATCCGACTTACAGAGACTCTTCACTAATTTTTATGGCGGAGGACATAAATCTGTTTCAGGACAGCAACTCCCCAAATCTTACTTCCCTCTCATCAGAGGTCATTCTTGGCACAAAAAGCAAACAAAAAAGGATAAGGAGAGATTATTACTGAAGTAATAACTTTCAAGACTCAAGGAAACTCTTGAAAATCTCCCAACAAGTACTTTTCTTTAACGCTTTTAAGTTAGGCACAAGAAGCAAGAAATCAAGTATTTTTAAATGAGGAATTTAGACCAATACCTGCAAAATCTTCAATTATGATAGGTATCTCATCTAAATGAGTTTTGGAGGACCCCTTCTCATCTCTTTGGTTTACTACTTTCATCAAAAGTATTTTTAGGAACAATCCAATCAAAATTATTTTCAAAGGCCTCATGCATCCCAACAAGCTTAAAGGGTATGGGTATCTTAAATTCCTCTCTAGGCTTGGTTTTATCAGAAGTACCCACAACATCTACACATGAGCCTAGCATATTTAAACGCTCAAAGACTTTTTTGTCTTCCTTAGCAACATCATGAAACTCTTTGAGTAAAGTTTTAAGAATAAATTCTCTCTTTTCAGCATTCTTTTCTTCTTTTAGTTTTAGGAACAAAATTTGCATCATGGAGTTAAGGCTAACAAACTTAGCCTCCAGCATATGAACTAAAGAAGCCGCAGCAATTTCATAATTAGGAGCAAGTTCTGCTATAGATTTATCCTCAATATCCTCATGCTTGCTAACATGATTGAAGAATTCTTCAATATTATATTTCCCAATTATGGAGCCACTACCTATAGAAAGGTCCTTCAGGGTGAACTTGGGGAGAAACATGGTGAGCTAGAACAAGGTGGCAACTAGAGTAGGAACTAATTTTTTTGTGTTTTTGATAATAGAAAGGAAACCAAATTAGACTAATTTTTTTGAGTTTTTGATTAAAAGAGGCAAACAAAACCAAACAAAAGAAACTAAGCAAACAAAAAACAAAGTAAAGAGAAAGGTTGAGGAGGACTCCCCTTGTGAAGACGTCCTTAGCCTCCCCGGCAACGACACGAGAGAAACTTGATGGCGCCCAGTACTGTCGTGGGACACTTCGTTGGAAACCCCAAGAGCAAGGTGTGATGAGCAAAGCAGCAAGTCTTCCCTCAGTATGAAATCGAGGTTATCGAACCAGTAGGAGGAAGGAAACGTCTCAAAGGTGTTGCAAGCAACATGGAAACCTGCACAACACAAACTCAAGACTTTGCCCCAATGAATCAGTGAGTTTGTCAAGCTCACAGGTTTGATGTAACAAAGGATTAACTGTATGGTGTGGAAGGTGATGATGGTTTGCAGCAAGTAACAGGTAACAATGGAATATGTATCAATAGTAAAGATTGGACCGGGGTCCATAGTTCACAAGAGGTGCTCTCCTTAGATAAACAAGATGGCATGAAGGGTAAACAAATTATAGCAGGGCAATTGACAGGAACTGAGCAAAGCATAACAATGCAATACTAGAGAAAAAGATCCTATGAGATTTGATTGGGCAATACAACAGTATACATAGACCGCCATCCAACTGCATCTATGACTAGAAGTGCACCTTCAGTTTATCATCCGAACCCCCTCCAGTATTAAGTTGCAAGCAACAGACAACTGCTTTAAGCAAAGTGTGTAAGGTAAACAATCCACTTGTTCCATGAACAAGAGATCGTTGTTTTCTCCCTAGTGGCAACATCACATCTACAAATCAAGAGATTGTCACTTCCCTTGGAAACTAGAGGCATGAACCCACTATCGAGCATAAATACCCCCTCTTGGAGTCACTAGCAACTACTTGGCCAAGATAGCTACTAACAACGGAGAGCATGCAAGATCACAAACAACACATACATGATATAATCAAATAGACAAAACCATTAATCAATCTGACATAGTAATCTCAATATCCATCGGATCCCCACAAACACAACATGCATGATTACAAATAGATTAGATCTTGATCATGAACGGAGCTCACAAGATCTATACATGAAAGCACAAGGAGGAGATACAACCATCTAGCTACTACATGGACCCGTAGTCCAAGGTGGAACTACTCACGCTTCATACCGGAGAAGAAGGCCTCCGGGATGATCTCCCCTCCGGCAGGGTGCCGGGAAGAACTTTAGATCCCCCTGATCTAGGGACGATGGTGGCGGCGGATACAGAAGGTTTCGTGGAGTTTTGATCGGGTGCCAAGGGTTTCTGCATCGGGGGCTTCTTATAAGCGAAGGGGCGAGCCAGGACGGCCACCAGGGGGGCCACACCCTACCCAGGCGCGGGGTGGGCCCACCCATGCCTAGGGGGGTCTGGATGAAGGGATACGGGTAGGCTACACTAGCGCAAATAAAAATTTTCTACCGCGTATACCAGGAATACCGTTGTCTTAGATCACGGGATTACCACTAGATGCGCAGTTGCGGAATCGATGAAGCGCGTCGAGGCAGTGCAGACGTTCCACGTCTCCTCCTTGTCCTCGTCCCACGAGAAGCTCCCTCTGCGCGGCTCGTCCAAGTGCCATAGATGCGGCACCTCCGAGGTATCCACACGTGCGGGCTGGAAGCGTCAGACGCCGGACTGCTAGGTCCGCGCGTGCAACACAGGCGTGAGGTGTGGAGGCTGGGTGGAATGGTCTAAAGTCTAACCTTGGTCATCTCGCCCCACCCTCTCTTATATAGGCGTCCCTAGTGGGATTCTACATTAGCATCCCATTAGTAGCCTAAGCCTGGTCTAATTCGGATCCAATCCTCATTAGGATTCCAGCCCCTTAAGTGTGTGACCCTATAGGTTCATATATGTATAGACATGAAACGAATACACTTATTCTGCCAATAGTTGGTAGCGGCCTCTAGCAAGACGTGCCAACTCCTAAACGCATACAAAGATCATATCAGACGAACCATCACAAGGTTTAGTACATGTCTTTCCCTTTGCCTCACGATATTTGGTCTAGCTCCAAGCTGACCTCTCTTTCTCGATACCGTAACTCGGAATCCCTTTACTAGGTTAACTCTTAACCTTATGTAGCACGTCCATGCATTTCTGGATCCGATCACTCGAGGGGCCCAGAGATATCTCTCTCAAGTAGAGAGGGGCAAATCCCATCTTGATTGACCATGCCTTGCATCATGCTTTAGGACAAACCCGAAAGCTACCTTTATAACTACCCGATTCACGAGTAGCCCGATAGCCCCAAAGTAGGTCGATCCACATCTCAAGTACATGCGACAATCTCAGGTCTAAGGACAAAACGTACATTATGTGTAGAGAGAGCTGCAAGTCTAATTGCCAGTCTCAAGTTGGGTCAGTCCAACCCCATGTTCATAACATGTGTCCACATCATTGGTTTGACATCTCCATGTCTATGACTTGCGAAACATAGTCATCAACCAATCGATGTGCTAGTCTAATATTCACGTGTGTCCTCACATGAACTCCGACTAGGGACAACTATTAAATAACCATACAAGTAAAGAGTTTCACAAACAATTCACATAATTGCCAATCAGTACAAGTTGCCTGATATGGATATTCAAAGAACATTACAATAACTCATGGATACATATGAAATATAACCATCTCTATGATTGCCTCTAGGGCATCCCCAACTGGCTCATCTTGAACTTCTTCAAGTCGCACCGACCTTCCACTTGTTCCCTTTGTGAGAAACTCTTTCTCTAGGAAAACACCGCTACGAGTGACAAACACTTTGCCCTCCTCTCGGTTGTAGAAGTAATACCTAGGGTTTCCCTCGGATATCCCACAAAAATGCACTTATCCGATTAGGTGTTAACTTGTCCGACTGAAGTCGCTTGACAAAAGCATCACAACCTCAAATCTTTAGAAAAGACAAACTGGGATTCTTTCTAGTCCACATCTCATATGGTGTCTTCACTACGGATTTAGATGGTACCCTATTAAGTGTGAAAGCTGCCGTTTCTAGAGCGTAACCCCAAAATGACAATGGCAAATCCGACTGGCTCATCATCGATCGAACCATGTCCAACAAAGTTTGATTACGTTTTTCGGAGACCCCGTTCCTTTGAGGCGTTCCGGGCAGCGTAAGTTGTGGAACAATTCCACAACTCTTAAGATGATCGCTAAACTCGTGACTCAAATATTCACCTCCACGATCAGATCACAAGGCCTTTATTTTCTTGCCATGTTGATTCTCTACTTCACTCTGAAACTCCTTGAACTTTTCAAAAGTTTCAGACTTATGCCTCATTAAGTAGACATAACCATATCTACTGAAATCATCAGTAAAAGTAATGAAGTAGTGATATCCTCCTCTGGCTGTCGTGCTCATTGGTCCACATACATCAGTATGTATGAGTTCCAACAAGTCTGTCGCACTCTCGGGTAAACCCGAAAAAGGCGACTTGGTCATCTTTCCAAGTAAACAAGCTTGACATGTCTCGTATGATTCAAAATCAAACGAAGTTAGAAGACCATCACCATGGAGCTTCTTCATGCGCTTTTCACTTATATGCCCCAAACGACAATGCCATAAATAGGTAGGACTCAAATCATTAGGCCAAAGCCTTTTAGCACTAACATTGTAAACAGATGCATCATCAAGATTTAAAATAAATAACCCATTCACAATGGGAGCATTAGCTATAAACAAATCATTCTTAGAGATTACACAACCATTGTTTGCACTCGCGAATGAATAACCATCCCTCATCAAACATGAAGGTGATAAAATGTTTCGACCCATACTAGGAATGTAATAACAATTATTCAACTCCATAATAAATCCTGACGGAAGCTGAAGTTGCATGACGCCGACGAACAATGCAGCAGCCCTTGCTTTATTTCCAATGCGAAAATCCACTTCGCCTTTCTGCACTTCTCTAGTCCTTATTAGCCCCTGCATCTAATTGCAAATATGAGAAACCGATCCGGTATCAAATACCCAAGAGTTAACATAGGAATCAGCGAGAAGAATGTCCACAACATTTACAACAAGCGTACCTGAGTGGGAAATACTCTTACTTCCACTCTTCTTCAAAGAAGCCTGGTACTTGCTGCAGTTTCTCTTCCAGTGGCCATGTTCATGACAAAAGAAGCACTCAGTGTCATCTGCAGGTCCAGCCTTTTGCTTGGGTGCAGACTTAGGGATCGTATCCTTAGCCTTGCCCTTCTTCTTCTTCCAAGAAGTACCCTTTTTCTTGAAGCTAGGTTTGTTCTGTACAGCCATCACATGACTATGCCCTACACACTTCTTCATGTCACTTTCTGCTGTTTTAAGCATCCCACATAATTCATTAAGGCCCTTCTCCATCCCATGCATATGGTAGTTCGAAATGAACTGCCCATAGCTGGATGGAAGAGACGCCAAAATGAAGTCAGTGGCCAACTCTTGGCCTAGTGGAAAACCAATCTTTTCCAAAGTTTGACTGTAACCAAACATTTTGATCACATGGGGGCCTACAACTGCTCCCTCTGCTAGCTTGCATTCGACAAAGGACTTGGCAACATTGTACCTCTCAGTCCTTGCCTGATCTTGGAACATGTCCTTAAGCACAACGATCATATCGTATGCATCCTGATCCTCAAACTTCTTTTGGAGTTCAGGTTCCATGCATGCAAGCATAAGGCAGCTAACCTCAAGAGAATCATCACATGCTCTCTTGTAGGCATTCTTTAGGGCAGCAGATGCATTATCAACAGGTTCATCGGGGATTGGGGTATCCAGAACTGTTTCCTTTTTATCAGACCTAAGAACAATTCTCAGGTTACGGACCCAGTCCGTATAGTTTGTTCCATTAAGTTTATCTTTATCAAGAATCGAACGCAAAGAAAAAGGTGATGCAGTGTTCAGTGCCATTGATCTACAACAAAAAACATGCAAAATACTAAGCCATGTAACCATGAAAGAGTAAAACATATTAAACAATTTAATAGCATATACTCCCACTTAAATCAATATCCCTCTATTGATACTAAGTGATTCAAGATCCACAATTAACAAGTCGACTAGTGAGCTTTAGCATCACAGCTAGAAGACAAGGTAATCGGTAAGCAACACTTGCTAATCATATCACATATGACTCTTGTTGTTGGGTGACATCTCTATGTCAAAACTAGGCGTCCAACCTTTATGCCCCAAGGTCCTTAACTGTTAATATGACCTTGTCAAGCTCACCAACCCTTATGCGTGTAGGTATCCGATACAAACCCATCCAGCCAAGGAAAACCGCGACACCCTAATTTCATAGGCCCACCAACGATTGTACAGGGCATAGGATGGTGCAAGGTTTGGTTGGGAGGGCATAGTTTAACTTAAACTTTCTGAGGGATCATTCTACTTATATCATCTAAGCATGCATAGTAGTAAAACACATAAGAATAGCATTCACATAGATGTGACACAGTATGGCCCATTTTTTCATGGTGATCTCCATCACCATAGAACCTGTCCACCATGATGATCTCCATCTTCATGTTCCATGTGAGCCATCTTCCAAGTGATGAGTCCTCCACGAACTAATACAAGCTATTACTCCTAACAGCTAGTAATCAAAATTACATAGTATTGGGATCATCACAAGTTGGCACGCAGGCCATTACAATAAATGACAACACATATGGCTCCAGCCGTGTTGCCCTACTCACGACACGCAGGTCATGAAAAATTTCATACATGCATCACATACATATATGGGCCATACTGATCACATACATCCTGCAAAAACAAGTTATGCATAGAATCGCATTCTACCGGATCATGTGACATTGCAGCACCTAGTTACCTTAACGAGATACAAAAGGGGCTACGATTAAGGGGGTCTAGGGGGTCTCCCCCTACGGGGTTTGAAGGGGCATCACCCCTCGCGGTATCTACACAATTTTCTTTAAGGATTTTGATCGGCAAATCAAATTTACCATAAACCGACTCCTGTACCAATTCAATCAAACTCCTTTGATCACGGTACATCAATTTTAGATCTAGGTTCCGATTCGATCAATCATATTGATCTTCGCGTGATTCAACAGGATTTATGTGTCACTGTCTACCCCGATGGTGGAAACCGACCGGTAGGGGTAAGTCGTTAGACAACCTCAGAATCACGATCATGGAAAGCAAGATCATAGATCAATCCTGAACCACCGCCATATAAACGACCACATCATTCATATCAATCTGCATATCACCATATGCAGACATCCTGAACCTATAACTGAACAGCATCGGCTCTGATACCACTAAAGGGATATGGGTAGGCTACACTAGCGCAAATCAAAATTTTCTACCGCGTATACCAGGAATACTGTTGTCATAGATCACGGCATTACCACTCGACGCGCAGTTTCGGAATCGATGAAGCGCGTCGAGGCAGTGCAGACGTTCCACGTATCCTCCTTGTCCTCGTCGCACGAGAATCTCCCCTTGCACGGCTCGTCCAAGTGCCACAAATGCGGCACCTCCGAGGTATCCACACGTGCGGGGTGGAAGCGTCAGACACCGGAATGCTAGGTCCGCGCGTGCAACATAGGCGTGAGGTGTGGCGGCTGGGTGGAATGGTCTAAAGTATAACCTTGGTCATCTCGCCCCACCCTCTCTTATATAGGCGTCCCTAGTGGGCTTCTACATTAGCAGCCCATTAGTAGCCTAAGCCTGGTCTAATTCGGATCCAATCCTCATTAGGCTTCCAGCCCCTTAAGTGTGTGACCCTATAGGTTCATATACGTATAGACATGACACGAATACACTTATTCTGCCAATAGTTGGTAGCGGCCTCTAGCAAGACGTGCCAACTCCTAAACGCATACAAAGATCATATCGGATGAACCATCACAAGGTTTAGCACATGTCTTTCCCTTTGCCTCATGATATTTGGTCTAGCTCCAAGTTGACCTCTCTTTCTCGATACCGTAACTTGAAATCCCTTTACTAGGTTAACTCTTAACCTTATGTAGCACGGCCATGCATTTATGGATCCGATCACTCGAGGGGCCCAGAGATATCTCTCTCAAGTAGAGAGCGGCAAATCCCATCTTGATTGACCATGCCTTGTAGCATGATTTAGGATAAACCTGAAAGCTACCTTTATAACTACCCAGTTACGGAGTAGCGTATGATATCCCCAAAGTAGGTCGATCCACATCTCAAGTACATGCGACAATCTCAGGTCTAAGGACAAAACGTACACGATGTGTAGAGAGAGCTGGAAGTTTAATTGCCAGTCTCAAGTTGGGTCATTCGAACCACATGTTCATAAAATGTGTCCACATCATTGGTTTGACATCTCCATGTCTATGACTTGCGAAACTTAGTCATCAACCAATCGATGAGCTAGTCTAATATTCACGTGTGTCCTCATATGAACTCCTACTAGGGACAACTATTAAATAACCATGCAAGTAAAGAGTTTCACAAAGAATTCACATAATTGCCAATCAATACAAGTTGCTTGATATGGATATTCAAAGAACATTACAATAACTCATGGATACATATGAAATATAATCATCTCTATGATTGCCTCTAGGGCATATTTCCTTCACTGGCGGCCCTGTGGCGCCCCTCCATTTCGTCTTCTGGCTTCGTGTCGCCCACAGTAAAATATTGAATTTGGCTTTTGTCCCATCCAATTCCTAGAATATTGATTTTCTGCTTTTCTGGAACCAAAAACATAAGAAAACAGGCAACTAGCACTGTGGCAACTTGTTAATAGGTTAGTTCTAGAAAAGGTATAAAAAATCTCAAAGTGTAGACAAAGCAAATCAAATTAGATACTAAACAAGCATAGAACATAAAAAATTATAGATACATTTCCGACGTATCATAGGACAACTTCTACAAAGGCTGGTTCTCCAATGTCGCAGTCCCTTGCCTTGGTAAAACTTTCGGATACGGTGAAGATGTCGTTTGGTCTGGGTATCTTGACTTGTTGTAGATGAAGCATGGCTTGGCCATGAAGGCATGGAAGATGTCGTATCCGAAGATGACGTGGTACATGCTTTTGAAGGGGACCACCTCGAAGGCCATGCATTCTTGGCGGTAATTATTAACATCGCCAAAAGCGACCTAAAGCGTGATGCACCTAAGGGACCGAGCCTCCCGGCCAGGAACTACGCCATGGAACACGGTGCTGGTCCGCCTTAGGTTTGCCTCCGTCAAGTTCATCTTGTGCAGCGTATCCAGGTACATGATGTTGATGCTGCTTCCACTCTCCACCATGCATTTGGTGAACTCGTTGCCGTTAATCAGGGGGTTTATGACCATGGCGTACTGGTTCTCCGTAGGGATGAGGTCTGGGTGATCCTTCCTGTCCCAAGTGATTGGAATCTCCAACCAGTGCAGGTACTGGGGAACTGGGGGTAGGGTGTCCATCAGTATCCTCATGGAGGTTTTCTATTGTCGGACAGTAGGGGTACCAAGGAAAGTGTGGTAGACGACAACCTTCTTCTCAAAGTGGTTCTTTCCCTTGACATCGCTCTTGTCAGCGTGCTTGGGGTCAACATCCTCTTCCATGTCACTTGAATCCATGGACTCCTCTTCCTTCTTCTTCCCTTTTCCCTTCCCTCATGGTTTGTTCTTCCGGCTTCGCTTGTAACCGGACTCCAGGTCCTCCTTCAGGTTGTTGACGAACTTGCAATGGCGATTGGTGTGAGTGGCCTTGCCGTTGGAGTCGAGGTGTACGAGGCATGGCATATCACGGTACTCCTCGTACGTTTGGGGAATGTGGAGCACTGCCGGGGTAGTTTCACTACCTTGCTGCTGCCCACGACCAGCACCCTGTCCTCGGCCACGCTGTCCGCCATCACCTAGTCCTGCAAATGTCATGGCGACCATGTCGGAGGTTTGCTTTTCTTCTGGCGGGTTCTTCCGCTTGGTGTTGTTGTTCCTCTTAGCTTGAGTTGTAATGATTGTTGCCGGCAAGGAGCCACAAGCATCATCGTCGGCATCCGCGAACTCACTAGCTAGATGGATCATCTGGTTAAGATCGATCCTGTGATTGTCCTGTAGGCGCTTCAACTTATGTCGGGGCAACGTACCTTTCTCCAACCCATCGATGAAGGCGGCCATGGCGGTCTAAGCGTGCACTCCTGTGCAAGAATTCTTCGTATCCATCCAGCGGGAGAGGTAGGCGCGAGATGACTCATCTTTCTCTTGCACGCACCACTGTAGATCACCAACAGTGTAGGGACACATATACATACCCTCGAAGTTCTTGGTGAATACTTCTTGCATGTACAACCAATTGCAGATGGACTTCTCCGGCAAGTCATCAATCCATTGGCAGGCCGTGCCCGTCAACATCAGTGGGAGGTACTTGATGGCAACGTTGGGGTTACCCCCGGTGATCTCCACCGTGTTGCCATAATCCTGCAACCACGTAGCTGGTTTGGCGGTGTCGTCATAGGGCTTGATTGTCTTGTCAATCCGGAAACCCTTGGGGTAAGTTGCGGTCCATATTACAGGTCCAAAGCAACATGGTCCCAGGTACTGTCCTTCCCGGGCCTCGTTAATCTTGTCCAGGCGTGAGCATGCATCGTATGGCTCTGGGATTTCTCTTTTCTTCTTGCCGCCAGGGGATGGGCTGTGTGAATGACGCGGGCCCCCTTCGCCATGGTGGCTGCTAGGTGGCGACAGAGGCAGAGGTGGCGATGAGTTAGCCTTCTTACTGTTACCCTCCTGCGAAGCCTCGCGTCTATCGCGGTTGCTTGTCGGACACGGAGGGTCATGTCGTGACCTACTCTTATGCCCTTGGTTGCGCTCTCCATCGTGATGGGGCTTCTCTGCGTTGTCGTGAATGATGATGCTGCTTTGCCTTGGCGGAGGCATGTCTATATGATGGTGAACTTTGGGGTCTTCGTGATGTCGGGGGGATCAGGGCGGTGGAGATTGGCCACAAGGATGAGCTTTGCCTCTATGGTCGGAGGATATGTGGATAGCGTCCTTCCTGTTGCGTGCATCCCTCCGTATTTGTTCTGATGAACCCGTCTGAGACCCGACATCCTGAGGAGATCTGTCTCTTGGCGTCTTAGGATTGCTAGACTGGCAATATGCTAGGTCAGACTCTAGCCTCTGAGAGGTGGCCTTTTCCTATTTTTTGACCGCCTTCGCTACAAGGTCATAGACCTGTTCCACAACTGCGGGTGATCTATCCTGCTCCAGAAGGGTCTTGGCGACGACAAAGTTGAGAATAGGAGTGGGCATGACCTGCCTGCCCTCGTTGTCAATGTATGGCTTGTCTTGTGGCGGCTTCGGGGGAGCCCATCCTAGTTTTCGCCGTACACCAGGATCATTGATGACGCGAGCCAGACCTTTCTTAGCCTTCTGCTGCTTGAGCAGAGTCTTGTACTCAGCCACCATGGCTCTAGTTTTTTCTGTTGACTTCTGCACCTTAGCCAGATCTTGATCAAATTTGCGCCTTGCTCCGCGATGGCCTGCGCTTCCTCCAACAGCTACTGGCGTTTCTCATCAAGTTGGACTATGTTCCGTATATGATCCACAATCATGGGCTCGACGAGCAAATTGTCTTACATCACTCTATCAGCTGGAGTGATTTGGGCAGCCGCAGATGTAGATGCCGGAGGCGGCGGCTTTGCGGTGTTGTTGTTACTCGGACTGACATTGAGTTCTTGCAGCTGCTGCACTGGGTTTGGCGGAGGGGGCATGGCCTTTGCGTGATCATTGTCGGCAGCAATAGGTGTTCCCTTCCCCTTGTCCAACGCTTTAGGCGGCACTTGTCCGGGTTGATCTTCCTCCATCACGGTCCGAATGGCGACAAACACCTCGGGATGTGATGGCCTTGTCGGCCCACTCGTCACGCCTGATGTCCTCCTCCATATCCTGCATAGCAGAGTTGAGCTCCTCCGGGCTGAAGTCTATCTCCTTCGATTCAACGCTGATGTCGGCGTAGAGCACATCCAGGACGGAGTCGGAGGGTGTTGGGGCCTCCTCGATGATGGGTGGTGGTGGTGCGACAGCAGCGACGATGACTAGAGGCGGTGGTGCGGCTGCAGCGACAACGATTGGAGGTGGTGGTGGTGGTGGCTGAGGCAGAGGGGTGCCGGGTATGACCGCGAGCTCTACCTGAGCTTCTGTATCAGCGGCCACGAAGTTGTTGACGGTGTTCACCATGCCTTCAAAAGTGAGGCGTCCTAAAGCCTGCATCCGCCTTAAAGTATGTCGGAGAAGTGTACGATGGTCTAGTCCTTCAACAAAGTGATACATGGCATCATCATTGGGGTAATGCTCTAGATCGGCCCGTATACGGAGCCATCTGGCTAGGTAATCGCAGGGGTTTTCAGCCTCTCTCTAAACGCAACGCGCCAGATCAAAGATAGTTACCATGCTGACGAACTTGGATCTCTGCTGTCTAGACGCACGGGTGAAGCCGGCGGACTTGCAGCGATCTTCCACCATTATATCCTGCATAGGGGCGGTTTGGGTGGGCCTTGGATTTTTACAATCTATGTCTGCAAACTCCAAAGAGAGATCCGTCTTTGATCCTTCCGCGAACGTGTCCTGCCCGTAGGCGGTCCATGTGGGCCTTGACGATCCTCCGACTTCCAGGGAACTAGTGCTCGAGTCAGTTTCCCGATGAAGAGGTGGATGTCCCCGATTGGGACGATCGAGCAGTGGGTGGGGTTTGTCTTCGCCGGGATCCAGAACTCGTCGGGAGGTACGATCGGAACGTTACCATAGAACAGAACACGACTGATGGCTATGGTTTCGCCGATTCCCGCGAAGAGCTTGGACCTCGCCCGTTGAAGAGCCTGAAGCGCCTCTTGCCCCATGGTGGGCGCCAACTGTTGTGGTATTTCCGACGAGTATGCCATAGAGGGGTCCTCACAGAGCGTGTTTAGAGATGTGGGGTAAGGCATAAGGTTGTCGGGTACAAGGTAACAGAGCTTACCCAGGTTCAGATCCCACGACGGTGGCAGGATCCTACTCCTGCTATAACTCACTATACTGGCAATACGCCGAGTTATAGGGATCGGTTCGCTGTGCCCGGTATGAGTTGTTCTGCCCTAAAGTCTCCCATAGGTCCGGCTTATATAGTCGCCAGATCCTAGAGTTACAGGCGAAGTACTATCCAGATAGGTTACAGAGTCCTACACGTTATACAACTAGTCTAAGGTGTCTTGCACTCCAAGGCCCCGGGTACGCTGGTTACTCCTCCGTAGCCTTCCTTTATCTGACATGGGCCTCCCTTCTGGATCCATCTAACTGGGCCACCCAGCAGGCCATGAGCCTTGCTACCAACTATGGTCCACCCCGGTTATCCGGATTAGAGACACGCTATGGTGATACCCATTTAGCATATCCCCAACAGCTGTGTTACCTCGTACCCTCCAACCTTCCGCCTTACCCCACGTCTCTAAACACGCACTGTGAGGACCCCTCCATGGCGTACTCGTCGGCAATACCATGACATTTGGCGCCCACCATGGGGCAAGAGGTGCTTCGGGCTCTACAACAGGCGAGGTCAAAGCTCTTCGCAAGAATCGGTGAAACCGTAGCCATCGGCCGTGTTCTCTTCTCCGGAAACGTCCCGATCGTCCCTCCCGACGAGTTCTGGATCCAAGCAAAGACAAACCCCACCCGCTTCTCGATTGTCCCAATCGGGGACATCCACCTCTTCATCGGTAAAACCGACTCGGGCACTAGTTCCCTGGAAGCCGGAGGATCGTCAAGACCCGCACGAACCACCTACGGGCAGGATACATTCGCGAAGGATCGAATTCGAATCTCTCTTTGGAGTTTGCCGGCTTAGATCGGAAAAATTCAAGGCCCACCCAAACCGCCCCTGTGCAGGATATAATGGTGGAAGATCACTGCAAATCCGCCAGCTTCGCTTGTGTGTCTGGGAAGCAGAGATCCCAGTTCATCAGCGTGGTGACCATCTTCGATGTGGCGCATTGCGTTCAGAGAGAGGGTAAAAACCTCGCGATTACATAGCCAGGTGGCTCCGTATACGGGCCGATCTAGAACATTACCCTAGTGATGATGCTATTTATCACTTTGTGGAAGGGCTAGACCGCGATACACTTCTGCGGCATACGCTAAGGAGGCAACAGGCCTCGGGACGCCTCACTTTAGAGGGCATGGTTGACACCGTCAATAACTACGTGGTTGCTAAAGCAGAGGCTCAGGCAATGCTCACAACCGTACCCAGCACCCTGCCGCATCAGCCACGCCACCACCGCCTCCATTCAATGTCCCTGCAGCCTCAACATCTTCTTCCATCGTCGAGGAAGCCCCCGCACCCTCCGACTCCGTTCTGGACACGCTCTACGCCGACATCAGCATGGACTCGGAGGAGATGGATATCAACCCAGAGGAGCTCGACTCTGCCATGTAGGATATGGAGGAGGACATCAAGCATGAGGAGCAGGCCGACAAGGGCATCACATCCCGAGAGGTGTTTTTAGCCATTGGGAGCGTGATGGAGAAGACCAACCCGGACAAGCTCCACCTAAAGCGCTGGAAAAGGGAAAGGTACCACCTGATGCTACCAACAATGATCACGCAAAGGCTATTCCCCCTCCGCCTAACCCAGTGCAACAGCCGTAGGAACTCAACATCGGTCCAAATAACCTCAACACTGCAAACCCGCCGCCTCTGGCATCTACGTCTGCAGCTGCCCAAGTCACCCTAGCAGATAGGGTGATGTACGACAATTTGCTCGTCGAGCCCATGACTGTGTCTCACATAAGGAACATAGTACAGATCGAAAAGAAGAGCCAGCAGCTGCTGGAGGAAACACAGGCCATCGCGGAGGAAGGCGCAAATCTAGATTAAGATCTGGCCAAGGCGTAGAAGTCAATCGAGAAAGCTAGAGGAATGGAGCCCGAGTACAAGAATCTGCTCAAGCAGCAGAAGGCTAGGAAAGCTCCGGCTCGCGTCATCAACGATCCTGGTGTACAACGCAATCTAGGACGGGCTCCCCTGAAACCGCCGTAAGTCAAGCCATACATTGACAGCACGGGCACGCAAGTCATGCCCACTCCTATCCTCAACTTAGGCATCGCTAAGACCCTACTGGATCAGGATAGATCACCCGTAGTTGTGGAACAGGTCTATGACCTTGTAGCAAAGGCGGTCAAATAGTAGGAAAAGGCTACCTCTCAGAGGCTTGAGTTTGACCCAACGTATTTCCAGTCTAGCAATCCTAAGCCACCAAGCGAGAGATCTCCTCATGATGTCGGGTCCCAGGCAGGTTCATCAGAGCAAAGACGGAGGATGCTATCCCCAAATCCTCCGACCACGGAGGCAAGGCTCATCCTGTCGCCCATCTCCATCGCCCCGATCCCCCCGACATCGCGAAGACCCAAAGGCTCACCATCATACGAGCATGCCTCCGCCAAGACGGCCTTAGGGCGACATCGTCATTTGCGACAATGCAGAGAAGCCCCGTCACGATGGAGAGCACAACCAAGGACACAAGAGCAGGTCACGGCATGACCCTCCGTGTCCGACAAGCAACCGCTACAGACGCGAGGCGTCGCAGGAGGGTAACAACAAGAAGGCTAACCCACCGCCACCTCTGCCTCTGTCGCCACCTAGCAGCCACCATGGCGGAGAGGGCCCGTGTCATTCACGCAGCCCATCCCCTGGCGGCAAGAAGAAAAGAGCAAGCCCGGAGCCATACGATGCACGCTCATGCCTTGACAAGATTAACGAGGCCCGGGAAGGAGAGTACCTGGGACCACGTTGCTTTGGACCTGTAATACATACCGCAACTTACCCCAAGGGTTTCCAGATTGACAAGACAATCAAGCCCTATGATGGCACCGCCAAATAAGCTTCGTGGTTGCAGGATTACGGCAACACGGTGGAGATCGCCGGGGGTAACCCCAACGTTGTCGTCAAGTACCTCCCACTGATGTTGACGGTCACGGCCCGCCAATGGATTGATGACTTGCTAGAGAAGTCCATCTGCAACTGGTTGGACATGCAAGAAGCATTCACCAAAAACTTCTAGGGTACGTATAAGCGTCCCTGCACTGTTCGCGATCTATAACGGTGCAAGCAAGAGAAAGACAAGACATCTCGAGCCTACCTCTCTCGCTGGCTGGATATGAAGAATTCCTGCACATGAGTGCACGATCAGACTGCCATGGCCACCTTCATAGATGGATTTTAAAAAGGTATGTTGCTCCGACATAAGTTGAAGCGCCTGCAGGACAATCACATGCTCGATCTCAACTAGATGATCCAGTTGGCTAGTGAGTTCGCGGCTACCGACGACGATGCTCGCGGCTCCTTGCTGTCAATAGCCGTTCCAACCCAAGATAATAGGAACAAAAATACCAAGTGAAAGAGCCTGCCAGAAGAAAATCAGACCTCTGACATGGTAGCCATGACATTTACATGAAGAGGTGATGGCAGACAGCATGGCCGAGGACGGGGGGCTGGTCGTGGGCAGCAGCGAGGTAGTGAAACTACGTCGGCAGTGCTCCGCGGTCCCCAAACATACGAGGAGTACCGTGATATGCCATGCCTTGTACACCTCGATGCCAACGGCAAAGCCACTCACACCAACCGCCATTGCAAGTTCGTCAACAAGATCAAGGAAGACCCGGAGTCCGGCTACAAGCGAAGCCCGAAGAATAGACCCCGATGCAAGGGCAAAGGGAAGAAGAAGGAAGAGGAGTCCAAGGATTCGAGTGACATGGACGAGGACGTTGACCCCAAGCACGCCGACAAGGGCGATGGCAAAGTCAAGAACCCCTTCGAGAAGAAGGCCACCATCTACCACACTTTCCTTGGCCCTACTGTCCGGGCACAGAAAACCTCGATGAGGATACTGATGGCCACCCTACCCCCAGTTCCCCAGTACCTGCACTGGTCGGAAGTTCCAATCACTTGGGATAGGAAGGATCACCCAGACCTCATCCCAACAGAGAACCAATATACCATGGTCATCAACCCTTTGATTGACGGCAATGAGTTCACCAAATGCATGGTGGACAGTGGAAGCAGCATCAATATCATGTACCTAGATACACTGCACAAGATGAACTTGATGGACACCAACCTAAGGCGGACTAGCACCGTGTTCCATGACGTAGTTCCTGGCTAGGAGGCTCGGTCCCTTGGGTGCATCACGCTTTCGGTTGCTTTTGGTGATGTTAACAATTACCGCCAAGAATGCATGACCTTTGAAGTGGTCCCCTTCAAGAGTTGTACCACGTCATATTCAGATGCGACATCTTACATGCCTTCATGTCCAAGCCATGCTTCGTCTACAACAAGCTCAAGATACCCGGACCAAATGGTGTCATCATCGTATCCGGAAGATTTACAAAGGCAAGGGACTTCGAGATTGGAGAAGCATCCTTTGCAGAAGTTGTCCTCTACTGCAAAGAGTTCAAGGAGATCTAGAGCAAGGTCGATGCCTTAGAGATGCCGTCATCAAACAAGCATATTTTTGACTCTGATCTCACCTTCAAGGCCGCCATCGAGACCAAGCCGGTGGAACTTGGGGTAGGCGATGCCTCCAATACCACCGCCATTGGGACGAACCTAGACCCTATATAGGAAAGCGTGCTCATCAAGTTCCTCCATGAGAATAGGGACATCTTTGCCTGGCAACTTGCCGACATGAAAGATGTACCTAGGGAACTTGCCGAGCATAGCTTGAATATTGATCCAAAATGCAAACCGGTGAAACAACCTCTACGATGCTTCAGAGATGAGAAGAGACGCGCCATAGGCAAAGAGATAGCTAGGTTACTTAAGGCTAGTTTTATCCAAGAAGTCCTTATCACCCGATGGGTGGCCAATCCTGTACTTATCCCCAAAAAGGGAACCAAAGAATTAAGAATGTGCGTTGATTACACCGGCTTGAACAAAGCGTGTCTGAAAGATCCGTTTGCTTTGCCTTGCATTGACCAAGTCATTGACTCGATGACTGGCTCAGAACTTCTGTGTTTTCTCGACGCATACTCAGGATACCACCACATAAAAATGAGGAAGTCGCACCAATTGGCCACTTCGTTCACTACACCCTATGGCACGTTTTGCTATGTCACGATGCCCTTTGGGCTGAAAAACGCAGGTGCTACGTTCCAGTGGACAATGCAACATTGCCTACACGATCAAATTGGTCGGAACATTCACGCCTATGTGGACGAGATAGCGGTGATGTCTAAAAAGTCAAACGACTTAATCTTCGACTTAAAAGAAACCTTTGATAATCTCCGGAAATACAACATGATGCGTAACCCTAAGAAGTGCGTCTTCGGGGTTCTAGCCGGCAAATTGTTGGGCTTCATCGTTTCCCAGCATGGAATCGAGGTCAACCCGGAGAAAATCAAGGCCATCTTAAACATAAACCGCCTGACATGCCTAAAGGACATACAACGGCTAACAGGCTGCGTTGCAGTAGTTAGTCGGTTCGTCAGCCGACTTGGAGAGAAGGCTCTGCCGCTGTACAAGTTGCTAAAGAAGGTGGACAAATTTACATGGACGGACGAAGCAGACGCTGCACTCAAGAAGCTAACGGAGATACTCTCCTCTGCACATGTGCTCGCGGCACCCGAGCCTATGGAGCCTATGTTGATCTACATGGCGGACACCAACCGGGTAATCAACATCGTTGTCGTGTTGGAGCGGAAAGCACCAACACATGAGCACGGAGTACAACAACCAGTTTACTATTTAAGTGAGGTATTGATGGAGTCCAAGCAGCGTTACTCGCACTACTAGAAGCTAGCTTATGGAGTGTTCCTTGCTTCTTGGAAGCTAAGGCACTATTTCCAGGAGCACCCTATCATAGTTGTGAGCAAGGCTCCACTGTCCGACATCATCAATAACAACGACGCTACAGGAAGGGTTGCAAAGTGGGGGCATTGAACTTGCCGCCTTCGAGATCACCTATAAGACACGCGGCACTATCAAATCATAGGCCTTGGCGGATTTTATCGTAGATTGGACGGAGATGCCGGATGCCACCCCTGTACCAGATCCAGAATACTGGGTGATGCACTTTGACGGATCAAATATGCTCAACGGCTCGAGGGTTGGTGTACTACTACAGTCACCAACAGGGGAAAGCTACACTACGTTCTGCAGATCCACGTCAAGGCTACAAATAACATGGCAGAATATTAAGCACTTATTCACGGACTTCGCATAGCCAAGGATATTGGCATTAAGCGCATAATTTGTTGTGGAGATTCTGACTTGGTTGCCCAGTAGGTGGCTGGCACCTGGAACGCGTGGAACCCTATGATGGCAGCATATCGAGACAAAGTAGATGAGATAGCCAAGTGTTTTGAGGGCTATGAAGTAAAGTATGTCAAGAGGGAGGAAAATGAGGCGGCCGATCTGCTGTCAAAGCATGGATCAGGGCGCATACCAATTCCGCCTGGTTTTTTCTGGAGCATCTACGGAAACCATCCATGAAGGGAGCGGACCCCGAGAACCCAGATAGAGTTTCTCATTTGTTCACGCAGTGAAAAAGGTTCCTCTAGCTTGGACAAATCCATTCATGGAGTATCTCGTACACGGAACTTTGCCCATCGACAAAGTCGAAAGTCGACAAATAGTACGTCGAGCGAAGGTCTATACCATAATCAATGGACAGCTCTATAAAAGAAGCACCACTGTTGTATACCTAAAGTGTCTTTCCCAGCAAGAAGGTATTGAAATCCTTCGTGAGATCCATCTCGGAGATTGCGGGCATCATGTCGCTCCTCAATCGTTGGTCTCCAAATGTTTCCTGCAAGGATTCTATTGGCTGATCATGAAGGCGGACACCGACAAGATGGTTGAGACATGTATGGGATGCCAATACTATGCCCAACAACCACATGTACCAGCTCAAGAATTGTGAATAATACCAATAACTTGGTTGTTTGCAGTCTGGGGGCTAGGCATGGTTGGACCATTACAGACGGCACCTTGTGTGTTTATGCATCTGCTAGTAGTAGTTGATAAATTCACTAAATGGAAAAAAGCTAAACCCATTAGAAATCTTGATGGGGCAACTGCCCTTAGGTTTGTCCGGGATCTAGTGGAGAGATTTGGTCTCCCACATAGCATTATCACCGACAACGGCAGCAACTTGTCACTCGGATAAGTGGAAACCTATTGTTGGGAGAAGGGCATCCGACTTGACTTGGAATCTATGGCACATCCACAATCCAATGGGCAAATTGAGCGAGGCAATGGATTAATTCTACAGGGAGTCAAGCCACGTCTAGAGGCACCACTACATAGAGCAGCTGGAGTCTGGGCGGAGGAATTACCATCCGTTCTGTGGAGTTTGCGGACTACACCCAACAGATCTACCGGCTACACCCCTTATTTCATGGTATATGGAGCATAAGCCATCTTGCCTTCCGACATCCTCCACGATTCACCAAGAGTTGCCGCCTACGACAAAGATGACGCTGAAGAATCCAGGCGCCTAGATGTGGACCTTCTCGAGGAAGAGCGCGTATTGGCATGCCAAAGATCCGCCATCTACCAGCAGAAGCTACACAACAACCATAGTCGCCGCGTTTGGCATCGCTCGTTTAAAGAGGGGGAGCTGGTGCTCCGACTTGAGCAAAATAAGTCACACAAATTATCCCCGCCATGGGAAGGACCGTTCATCATAGGCAAGGCACTACTCAATGGTTTTATTACCTCATTGGCAATCGGGAACTAGAAGATAGACCAAACGAGGATCATAAGCGTAAGCGACGTCACTCGGATGATGACTACCCGGAGCTTGATCGGCCATGGAACATAGCACAACTACGTCCTTTTTACACTTAACATATTTTTATCTATTGTGTACCTCTTATATGATCAATGAAATAAATCTCATTGGTTCACTCATATGCTTGATTTTTTTACCTCCTTTAGTGTTCATTTTTGGATCGTATAAAACCTTTATGCGCAAGTTTTGCATTTGCACTTGTGAAAATTCCGCCTACGGGCGTTAGCTTAAGTTTTCTAGTCTATATGTTCTTTGTTGTTTCTATGTGGATTCTGGAGTAGTGACTTTCGGTACTCAAAGTCGGCGATTTTGTGCTTAGGTTTTTGACGGTGCCATTGGGCATCATCACCTGAGCGCATGGTTCCGACTACGAGTCTTCCGACTCATGAAAAGTCAAGCATAAAAATCCAAGTAATGGATAAGCCAGCACTTTCTTACAAAATATATACATGCTGGAATTAGTACTTAAGTAGCAGGAAACATATAGCTATTGTTTTCCGCCTTAAGGCTAAACCGTAGTTTTTTCCGCATACATATAACATCTCTAGAGGAAACAAATATTACATAAGTGTTTTTCATTCCTCTGGCGCAGGAGACTTTGAGGTAATGTCGTCGACAGCAGGAGAGTCATCCTGATCATCAACGAAGTCAGTGGTCTTGAGGGACTCGGAGGAGCTGGATTGGTCGGCATCAATAATCTCAAGAGGCACAAAGGTGTTAGCATCTACCAACTTGGCAACCCTGGTGTCATATCCGGTGAGCTATGACCAGATAGCTCCGTGATTGATCTTCTGGCCTTCATCATATACGTCGGGCAAGCCGGAGGTCACCGTGTGGATGTTAGCATTCTCATAGTGAGCCTTGACCATTGCTAGTGACATCCTTGCACCAGCCCGGGTACATGAAGCTTTCCAGCTTACGATGCGCTCGGGGACTTGGTGCAGGATCTTTGAGTACTTCATGATGGAGTCCACCGCTTTGATGTTGATGTTTAGGGTCTTGGCAATTTATTTTTCTTGCATGATGGCGGTGCGGATGAAGTTGCCGGCAAGAACCATGCATTCCCTTGGAAGAGGAGGATTATTGGTTAAACCAATAAGAGCTCCATTTCCGGCCAAGCAATGGAGTACATGAGTTCAACATAACAAAAGTTCAGAGTACCTAGCTTACAGAAGTACAAGACGGAGATTGCTTACCAAAGATGCTAGCCTCAGCTTGTTGGAGCGTCTCCGCCATGGAGTCCCGTCCTTATCGGAGGACCTTGTAAGCCTCAAGGTTGCGCGTATTCTGCTCGGCAGCAGCTTTGTTCTGCTCCTTGAGGGTTGCAATTTCCTCCATTAGCCGGTTGATCTCCGTGTTGGCGGACTCCTGCATGGCCTTCATAGCATCTTCATGCATCTTCAACGATTCAGCCCTCTCCTGCTTAAGGATTTTGTTCTCGCTATCCAGCAGTTGTATGTTCTTGGATTGCTCGACAATATCCTTCGCCTTGGCAATAGCTTCTGCATGTCGGATAAATGACAGTGCATGATGATTAGTCAGAGGTTAATGGCGCAAAGACCAAGATTGAGTGCAAAATTGAAAAGAAAAACAGACTCTTGATCTTGGTGATTTGATCCTTCAAGAAGGCAGTTTTACCCTTTTTAGCTTCAAGGTCAGCACATATCTTCTGGAACTTCTCGTTGGCGACACCTCTCCGAGCATTCTCATTCTGCAGAAAAAGATCAATATTACTTAGTCTACTTGGAGCATCTAGCCGGATAACTATCCACCTAGAGGCTTGGGGGCTACAGTACGAGTTTTTTACTCAGCAATATGCTTAGTCTTTCTTTAAGCATCTAGTCAGAACTAATTCTGTTTCAACTAGAGGTTTGAGGGCTACAGTATTGAAAATTACAAACACTGCGTATGCTACTCTTAAAGTATCTAGCCAGAATAATTCATTGAAACTACATACTTTGGGGCTATAGTGCGAAGTTTCTAGCTTAGTCACTCTTAGAGCATTCAGACCCAAAGACCTATGGTTTTCCATCTAAATCCTTGGGGGTTATAGTGGGATACTACATATGAAATGCAAAGACATATAAAACTTACAAGTGCAATGATCTTGAGGATGGTGGCGCTCTCGGCAAATATCTTGCTGAAAGCAAGGCTGTTTCCGCGCAGGATATCTGCCTTCTTGAGCAGCTCCTAAAGACCACAAGTGGAAGAAGTCAGCTCTGCACTAGGAGCCAGAGCTGAGCTACTCGGTATAAGTACCGGGTAGACGATCTTTGGAAACTCTGCTGGCGTCTTGGGTGCAACGGCTCCGCCTACGGTAGAAGTTCCGCCTTCCACCATTGCCTTACCAGTGGCATCCTTAGCCAGAGCTTTAGCCACTTTGGAGGACATGCTTTCTAGTGTCACCTTCTCACCGAAAATGGCAAGTTCCGCGGCAACATCGGGGATCCCTTGAAAAGGAGCTGGATCCACTTCCATGGCGGAAGTTTCAGATGTTACTTTCGCTGGAGAGCTTGTCAGAGCGGTAGCAGGTTGTACGCTTGGAGTAGGAGGGGAAATGGCGGGAGAGGACTGAATAAACATTTCTTTGATGTTTTTATAATCCCCCGATGTTTTGGATGTCTTCTTCAAACTTATACTAGCCTTCTTCCTGAAATGTGCAAAAGTATGAGTACAGGAACAAAACGAGCAAGAGACAATGTTAGATGTTAAGAAGCTTACACAACGGTTGGTGCTTTGGTCAATGGGATACCAATCATTCTTGTTTTCTCCACCTCCAGGGAGGCGGTGGATCTCTTGGAGGCTCCACCCTCTATCTTCTTCTTCTTGACTCTGTCTGCAGCGTCAGAGGTGGATCTCTTCTGCTTTCGTGCCAACGGGACCTCGTCGTCGGACACGACGGTGACTTCCTTCATCTTGGGGTCGTAGACTTGGATAGCCATGCTACCTTCATCTAGACTCTTTAGCTGTTAAGTGAATCCCAAAGTGTTAGATGCAATGGTTAAGACTAGACGAAAGAACTAGAGTATATGTTATACACGGAAAATAAACAAGTAACTCTGGGCACGTGCCGCCCTCGAACATGTCATAGGTGATGGTGAAGCCACGCTTCCTGTCCTTCACCTTGACTATGTCCTTGAGGCGAAGCTTGAAGGAGTCACTCGAAAAGTTGTCCTCGGAGATGCTGAGGATATCCTTCCTATCCTTGGAATATTCGTGCATCAACTTCACACGGTGCTGCAGAGGCTGAATCCGCGTGATGAACCAGCACATGGCTAGGTCCTACCCAGTCAGACCCGTCTCTACGAGCCACTCGATCCGCCTTATAGCGCGGGAGGCTTAATTGTCGAAGGGAAGGAGGGCTTGGGATCGCCATGTCGGGGCTTCAGCGGCAGCTCCATCGACAAAGTCTAGGTACGTTCTTTCTCGGCCAGCCAGAGGGATATCTGGGCCACAGAAATACGTCCTCTGCCAGTTCTTGTAGGACTCGTGGCCTACGATATCGGGGAACCGCCGGGCAGGCCGGATCTTGAAGCTAATGGTTTCGCAATTTCTAAGTTCATCCTTGCTCACTTCGGCTTCCCTCTTGACGGTGAAGAAATATATAAACAGATCTAACCTAGGCCTGATTCCTAGGTAACCCTCACAAAGCACTGCATAGTTGCTAAGCGTGAGGATGCTATTTGGATACAGGTTCTGAGGTTGAACCCGGTAGTGGCTAAGGACCTCTATGAAGAAGTTGGAGATTGGGAGGGAGACGCCCCGTACCAGTTGGGATTTGAGGTACACTTTTTCTCCGGCTAGGGGAGAAGGGACGACCTCGCCGAGCGACACCGCCCGCCAGACCAGCCCCTCTATCGTGGGGAGGTACCCCTCGGCGAGCATATCCTTGAGATTGCCTTTGGTAATATTGGAGCCGGGCCATTCCCCCTTGTGGGAATCGGCCTTCTCTTCCAGCAGTTCCAACCCCGCTAGAACATGGTCACCGCTGGTGGTTTCCACCGCCGCGGAGCGCGGCACTACCACGCCCTCCGGCAAAACATGGACGGAGCTTGTCGGCTTGGCCGTGGCCTCTCCCGACGCCGCCATGGATGGAGTAGTGCTGCTGCTTGCCATTTGTGCAATGGAAGGTTGGCTGTGAGATTGGGTGGAAAAGCTATGGTTTTTCTGTAGGGTTCGCATCATAGAAAACAAAAAATTTCCTACGATGGGAACAACTATGTACCAAGATCTATCTACTAGATACAATCAACAGACAGATGTATATCCGTAGAGAACATACCCTTGAAGACCGACAAAGCTTAACGATTTAAACTCATGGTTGATGTAGACGATCTCTTGCCGATCATAAGATCAAGAGGAAGTCCTAGCGCCGCAAAACAGCAGTGCATCCGTGCTCGCACACACGTACAAGACACCGAGAAACCTCCGCCTCCTCGCTCCAGCGATGAAGAGGAAGCACAACTCTTTCTTGCCGAATAGCCACCGAGAACATGTATCTCGCTAGTCCGAGACCATGGGGGATAAATTCTAGAGGGGGAGAGAGATCCTTCACGAGGAGGTGTGCTTTGAGAGGATGAGAGGGGGGGATTTTATAGGGGAGAGGTGGGGGCACCCAAGGGGCATGGCTCCCGACCATGGGGCTGAAGGGAATATGCCCTGAGAGGCAATAATAAAGTGTTTATTATGTGTATTCCAAGTATATGATAGATGTTTATTTTGCATGCTATAATTGTATTAATACGGAAACGTTAATACATGTGTGTTTAATAAACAAACAGAAAGTTCCTAGTTATGCCTCTCTCATAAACTAGTTCGTTGATTAACAAGATGATCACGGTTTCCTGATCATAGACATTGGATGTTGTTAATAACGAGATCACAACATTAGTGTAATGGTGTGATGAACCTTCCCACGCAATATAGCATTACGATCGAAGTCATTGATTTGATATTGCTATAAACAAACTACGGTAATCCTAATCCTTAGACCATGAGATCATGCCAATCACTAACACGAAAGAGTTTCTTGTTGACATCAAACATCACTCAGAATCGGGTGATTATAAAGATGGCTTCAAAGCTACTAAAGTGTTATGTTGAGAATCATGGATCAAGAGTGGAATTTGTTCATCCCGATGACGGATAGATATGCTCTGGGCCCTCTCGGTGATATCACATTGATTAGCTTGCAAGCAAGTGATTTGATCACTAGAATGTTATATCACGGGAACGAGAAAAGAGTGCATGTCAAGATGAGATCAAACTAGGTATGGAGATACCGATGATCGAATCTCGGACATGTAATATATCGTGAAACAAAGGGATTAAGATACAAGCGTAAAAGGTTCCGACGATCACAGGAAAAGTCATCGTTGAATGTGTGGGAGTCGGTATGGATCTCCAGGTCCCTCTACTGATTATTGATCGGAGAAGGGTCTCGATCATGTCCGCATTATTCGCGAACCGTAGGGTGACACACTTAAGGGACACTGGCACCCAGTTGGAGCAAATGTTTCATGCCGAAGGAATAAACAAGCGCAGGAATTTATTTCACTAGATACCGAAACAGGTTTTTGGGTGAAATTGCATAAAGTGGTTATGCATGTGAAATGGAATTCTAGCAAGGAGTTATTTGTGAATGTTTGTCATTAAAGTAATTGACAAAATTCTGAATAAAATAAAAGAGTTTTATTTAATGAGAGTTTGCATTAAATTTGGTGGAAATTTAATGGGATTTTGAGTGGACATTTGAGTGGAGGGAATTTAAAGGACTTTTGTGAGTGGAGTGTCCACCCACATGAATGAAGGAGGGGAGGGGGCAGCCCCATGGCCGGCGGCCAACCCCTTGGGTGCCCCCCCTCCTCCTATAAAAGGAGCCCCCCGCCTCACTTGTCTCTTACACCTCCTCGTGAAGGATCTCTCTCCCCCTCTAGAATTTATTCCCCATGGTCTCGGACTAGAGAGATACATGTTCCCGGTGGCTATTCGGCAAGAAAGGGTTGTGCTTCCGCTGCATCACTAGAGCGAGGAGGCGGAGGTTGCCCGGTGTCTTGTACGTGTGTGCGAGCACGGATGCGCTGCTGCTTTGCGGCGCTAGGACTTCCTCTCGATCTTGAGATCGGCAAGAGATCGTCTACATCAACCACGAGTTGAACTCATTAAGCTTTGTCGGTCTTCAAGGGTATGTTCTCTACGGATATACATTCGCCCGTTGTTTGTATCTAGTAGATAGATCTTGGTACATAGTTCCCATCGTAGGAAATTTTTTGTTTTCTATGTTGCGAACCCTACAGTGGTATCAGAGCCGGATCTATGCGTAGATACTTTACACGGGTAGTACACATATGAGTATGTGGGCGATGATGATCATGTGGTTGCTCCTTTTTTGTACTTTGGATATTGGTGGCATAGTGGGATGAAGCGGCCCGGACAAACTTTACATGTCCTCGCACATGAGACCTGTTCCACGCTTGACATGCAACTAGTTTGCATAAGTGGCTAGCGGGTGTCTGTCTCTCCTACTATAGTCAATATCTACTTTGCAAGCGAGTTGTCAACAATTTGGTTATCCTCGTTGTGGTTCATGTTCATAGGTAAGAACGGTTCTATCTTGAAAGCCCTAAGCCACGTAAAACTTGCAATGGATAAATTAGAGGCGTCTAGTTTAGATTGTTGCTGGGCTAGTGTTATGATATGGTGATGTTGTAAGTAGAAGTATGAGATGATACTCTTACAACATACATAACGTGTAATCTCCATAGACCTTGGACTTACACATATAGGTATGATAGTGATCATACCACGGTGCACATGATAGAGATCATATGCGGGAACCATATCATGTCACTAATAAACATGTGATGTTTGATAGCATCTTATATTGCTTGTTTAGCGCTTTGTTAGCATAATAAGATGATCCCTCTTTTAAATATCAAGATAAGAATGTGTTCTTCCTTTAGTATGCTCTGATTATGTTTTCGTCGCTCCAAGACATCACGTGATGATCGGGTGTTCTTGGATCCACGACCATATTTCGGGTGTAAAACAGTTACACACGCGAATACTAAGGTTCTAACTTGGCGAGACTAGCATGTACAGACATGGCCTCGGAACACGGACCGAAAGGTTAAGCATGAGTCATATAGTTGATATGATGCCCATTTGATGCTCGCCTTTGAAGCTATACCGATTCACGTGATGATCGGACTTGGTATAGTGGATTTGGTTCATGTAATCACCAAAAAGGCACGAGGGATGTCGTTTTTGAGTGGGAGTTCATTCGTAATATGGATTAGTTGAACTCAATCTATCATACACTTAGTCTAAAATTTACAAATTCTGTTGTAGATGGCACCACATGTTTTTAATTTCAATGTGTTCATGGAGAAAGAGAAACTTGCAACGACTGGTAGAAACTTTACCGAATGGGCCATGAATTTGAGGATTCTCCTCTCTGCTGCACAAAAGAAATATGTGATAGAAGCGCCGTTAGGCCCCCCACCTCTTGACGATGCCCCTGACGAGGAGAAGGATGTCTATCAGACTCGTCAGGAGGACCACAACTTAGTTCATTGCGGCATATTGTATGGGCTAGAGCCGGAACTTCGAAAGCGTTCCGAAAACGGCAATGCTTTTGATACAATGGGTGAGTTGAAAATGATTTTCGACACATGTCAGCTGGGAGCTACAACGCGTAAAAGTTCTTTAGCTGCATGATGGAAGAGCACAACTCCGTTAGTGAGCATGTACTCAAGATGTCGGGTTACGCCGATAAGCTTGTGTCCTTGGGAATATCGATTCCCATTGACTTAGGCATCCATAGTGTTCGCAGTCTCGCCACCTAGCTATAAGAGCTTCGTGATGAACTATAATATGCAAGGCATGAAGAAGTCTCTCCCGAGCTTCACAATGCTTAAAACTGCGTATGGAGATCAAAAGGAACATCAAGTGTTGATGATCAATAGGAACACTGGTTTCAAGAAAGACAAGAAGGAAAACGGAAGGGAAGTAAGGCGGCAAGCCTATTGCCGTGCTGAAAAGAAACCCAGTTGGACCTAAGTCGATCTGAAAAGTGCTACTATTGTAAGGGGATGCCACCTAAGCGCAATCGCCCAAGTATTTGGCGGACAAGAAAGCCGCAAGGCAAACAAAGGTATATATGATATACATATTATTGATGTGTACTTGACTAGTGTCGCATGAGCACCGGTATTTGATACCGGTTCAGTTGCTAATATTTGTAACTCGAATCAGGGGTTGCGGAACAAGCGACCGCTAGCAAGGGGTGAGGTCAAGATGCGTGTCGGCAATGGATCAAGCGTTGATGTGATCACCGTTGGAACGCTGCCTCTCCACTTGCCATCGGGATTAGTTATAAACTTGAATAATTGTTATCTGGTGCCTGCACTGAGCATGAACATTGTAGTTGGATCGTGTTTGATGCGAAGTGGTTATTCATTTAAATCCGAGAACAATGATTGTTCCATTTATATGAATGAAATCTTTTATGGTCATGCACCGATGATGAATGGTTTATTTCTTTTGGATCTCGATAATAATGTTACACATATTCATAATGTTGATGCTAAAAGGATTAAACTAAATGATGATATATCCGCATATATGTGGCACTGCCGTCTAGGTCATATTGGCGTTAAACGCATGAAGAAGCTCCATTCGGATGGACTTTTGGAATCACTTGATTATGAATCATTTGATACATGTGAGCCATGTCTTATGGGCAAGATGACTAGAACGCCGTTTTCCGGTTCAATGGAACGGGCGACAGATTTATTGGAAATCATACATTCTGATGTATGTGGTCCAATGAGTGTGTCGGCGCGAGGTGGATATCGTTATTTTGTTACTTTCACGGATGATTTGAGTAGATACGGTTATGTATACTTGATGAAACACAAGTCTGAAACCTTTGAAAAGTTCAAGGAATTTCAGAATGAAGTGGAAAATCATCGTAATAGAAAGATCAAATTTCTACGGTCCGACCGTGGAGGTGAGTATCTAAGTTACGAGTTTAACACTCACATGAAAGAGTGTGGAATTGTTTCACAACTCACACCTGCCGGAACACCACAGCGAAATGGTGTGTCGGAACATCGTAATCGTACTTTATTAGATATGGTTCGATCTATGATGTATCTAACGGACTTTCCATTGTCATTTTGGGGCTATGCATTAGAAACTGATGCATTCACTTTAAATCGGGCACCATCTAAATCCGTTGAAAAGACACCGTATGAATTGTGGTTTGGAAACAAACCTAAGCTGTCATTTCTTAAAGTTTGGGGATGCGATGTTTATGTGAAGAAACTTCAATCGGATAAACTCGAACCCAAAGCGGAAAAATGCGTCTTCATAGGATACCCTAAGGAAACTATTTGGTATTCCTTATATCACAGATCCGAGGGCAAGGTTTTTGTTGCCAAGAATGGATCCTTTCTAGAGAAACAGTTTCTCGCGAAAGGTGTGAGTAGTCGGAAGGTAGAACTCGAAGAGGTTATTGAACCTTCTCTTCAAAGTATGGCGAGTAGCGCAGGGCCGGAAGTTGTTCCGGAGTTGGCTCCACCTGTTGAAGAGGGAACTAATGATAATGATCATGAAGCTCTGAAAGATAGTACTATCAAACCTCGCAGGTCAAGCAGGACGCGTGCAGCTCCCGAGCTGTATGGAAATCCTGTCATGAATTTCATGGTTGATGAAATGATGACCCTGCGACATATGAAGAAGTGATGATGAGCCCGGCTTCCAACAAATGGTTAGAAGCCATGAAATCCGAGATGGAATCCATATATGAAAATCAAGTTTGGAACTTGGTGGACTTACCTCACAACCGAAAGGCCGTGGAGAACAAATGGATTTTCAAAAGGAAAACTGATGCTGATGGTAATGTGACCATCTATAAAGCTCGACTTGTCGCAAAGGGGTTTCGATAAATTCAAGGAGTTGACTACGATGAGACATTATCTCCCGTAGCGATGCTAAAGTCAGTTAGGATTATGTTAGCAATTGTTGCATATTTCGATGATGAGATATGGCAGATGGATGTCAAAACCGCGTTTCTCAATGGTAATATTGAAGAAGAGTTGTATATGATACAACCAAAGGTTTTTGTCGATCCTAAGGATGCTATTAAGGTGTGCAAGCTTCAGCGATCCATCTATGGATTGAAGCAAGCATCACGAAGTTGGAATCTCCGCTTTGATGAGGTGATCAAAGAGTTTGGATTTGTCCAAACTTATGGAGAAGCTTCTATTTACAAGAAAGTGAGTGGGAGCAATGTGGCATTTTCTGATATTATATGTGGATGACATATTATTGATCGGAAATGATATAGATCTTTTAAACAGTGTTAAAAGTTATCTAAACAACAAATTTTTAATGAAGGACCTAGGTGAAGCGTCATACATATTAGGCATAAATATCTATAGAGATAGATCTAGGCGCCTAATAGGGCTATCGCAAAGTACATACCTTGATAAGATTTTAAAGAAGTTTAAAATGGAAGATAGTAAGAAGGGGTTCTTACCTATGACACAAGGCACGACATTGAGTAAGACTCAAAGTCCGGCTTTGGCGGAAGAAAGAGAGATAATGGACAAGGTCCCCTATGCTTCAGCCATAGGCTCTATAATGTAAGCCATGCTATGAACAAGACCGGATGTGGCACATGATATTAGTTTGACTAGTAGGTATCAATCGGATCCAGGTTCAGAACACTGGAAAGCGGTCAAGAATATCCTTAAGTACTTGCGAAGAACTAAGGATATGTTTCTTGTATACGGAGGTGAAGAAGAGCTTGTCGCTAAGTGTTATGTCGAAGCTAGCTTTGACATCGATCCGGATGACTCTAAGTCTCAATCCGGATACGTATTTCTCATGAATGGCGGAGAGGTTAGTTGGAGGAGCTCCAAACAACCTGTGGTGGCGGGATCAACAATGGAGGCCGAATATGTTGCTTGAAGCTCGGGAAGCGCTTTGGATGAAGGAGTTCATATCCGAACTAGGTGTGGTTGCAAACGCGTTGGACCCAATGGTGATCTATTGTGACAACAATGGTGCCATTTCCAATGCCAAAGAGCCAAGGTCTCACAAGCATTCCAAGCATATTAAGCGCCGGTTTTCACTCCATCCGCGAGCATGTCAAGGATGGAGATATAAAGATTTGTAAAGTACATACGGATCTCAATGTAGCAGATCCATTGACTAAAACTCTCCCTAGAGCAAAACATGATCTACACCAGAACTCCATGGGTGTTAGATACATCACTATGTAACTAGATTATTGTCTCTAGTGCAAGTGGGAGATCAAGGAATATGCCCTGAGAGGCAATAATAAAATGTTTATTATGTTTATTCCAAGTATATGATAGATGTTTATTTTGCATGCTATAATTGTATTAATACGGAATCGTTAATACATGTGTGTTTAATAAACAAACAGAAAGTCCTAGTTATGCCTCTCTCATAAACTAGTTCGTTGATTAACAAGATGATCATGTTTCCATAGACATTGGATGTTGTTAATATGTTGAGATCACAACATTAGTGTAATGGTGTGATGAACATTCATCCAAAGTATAGCATTAAGTCATTGTCAGTTGAGTTTATATTGCTATAAACAAACTACGATAATCCTAATCCTCCATGAGATCATGCCAATCACTACTAACAAAGAGTTTCTTGTTGACATCACGTCAAATCGTGAATGATTATAAAGAAGGCTTCAAAGCTACTAAAGCGTTATGTTGAGAATCATGGATCAAGAGTGGAATTTGTTCATCGATGTAGATATGCTAGATATCTCTCGGTGATATCACATTGATTAGCTTGCAAGCAAGTGATTTGATCACTAGAATGTTATATCACGGGAACGAGAAAAGAGTGCATGTCGATAGCGATATCAAACTAGGTATGGAGATACGATGATCGAATGAATCATGTAATATATCGTGAAACAAAGGGAAAAGATACATAAAAGGTTAAGGATCAAGAAAAGATCACGGAAAAGTGTTGTGTGTGTCGGAGTGGATCTCGATGTCCCTCTATTATTTATTAGAAGATCATGTCTCGATTCGCGAACCGTGGTGAGACACAAGGGACACGCATCTAGTTGGAGCATTTCATGTCGAAAGAATAAACAAGCGCAGGAATTTATTTCACTAGATACCGAAACAGGTTTTCGGGTGAAATTGCATAAAGTGGTTATGCATGTGAAATGGAATTCTAGCAAGGGGTTATTTGTGAATGTTTGTTATTAAAGTAATTGACACAATTCTAAATAAAATAAAAGAGTTTTATTTAATGAGAGTTTGCATTAAATTTGGTGGAAATTTAATGGGAATTTGAGTGGAGGGAATTTAAAGGACTTTTATGAGTGGAGTGTCCACCCACATGAATGAAGGAGGGGAGGGGGCAGCCCCATGGCCGGCGGCCAACCCCTTGGGTGCCCCCCTCCTCCTATAAAAGGAGCCCCCCTCCTCACTTGTCTCTTACACCTCCTCGTGAAGGATCTCTCTCCCCCTCTAGAATTTATTCCCCATGGTCTGGGACTAGCGAGATACATGTTCCCGGTGGCTATTCGGCAAGAAAGGGTTGTACTTCCGCTGCATCGCTGGAGCGAGGAGGCGGAGGTTGCCCGGTGTCTTGTACGTGTGTGCGAGCACAGATGCACTGCTGCTTTGCGGCACTAGGACTTCCTCTCGATCTTGAGATCGGCAAGGGATAGTCTACATCAACCACGAGTTGAACTCGTTAAGCTTTGTCGGTCTTCAAGGGTATGTTCTCTACGGATATACATCCGCCCGTTGTTTGTATCTAGTAGATAGATCTTGGTACATAGTTCCCATCGTAGGAAAAATTTTGTTTTATATGCTGCGAACCCTACAGGGGCTGCCCCCACCTCCCCACTCTTCCACATTCAAGTGGGTGGACACTCCACTCACTCAAATGCCTTTCAATTCCCTCCACTCAAATTCCTATTAAATTTCCACCAAATTTAATGCAAACTCTCATTAAATAAAACTCCTTTTATTTATTAAGAATTTTCTCAATTACTTTAATGACAAACATTCACATATAACCCCTTGCTAGTATTTCATTTCACATGAGAAACACTTTTTGCAATTTCACCCGAAAACCCATTTTGGTATCTAGTGAAATAAATTCCTGCGCTTGTTATTCTTTCTGGCATGAAACTTTTGCTCCAATTGGATGTCAGTGTCTCTTAAGTGTGCCACCCTACGGTTCGCGAATAATGCAGACATGATCGAGACCCTTCTCCGATCAATAATCAGAAGCGGGATCTGAAGACCAATACTGACTCCCACACATTCAACGATGACTTTCTTGTGGTCGTCGAAACCATTTACGCTAGTATCTTAATCCTTTTGTTTCGCGATATATTACATCTCCGAGATTCGATCATCGATATATCCATACCTAGTTTGATCTCGTTACTGACATGCACTCTTTTCTTGTTCCCGTGATATAACATTCTAGTGATCAAATCACTTGCTTGCAAGCTAACCAATGTGATATCACCGAGAGGGCCCAGAGCATATCTATCTGTCATCAGGATGAACAAATTCCATTCTCGATCCATGGGCCTCAACATAACACTTTAGTAGTCATGAACCCATCTTTATAATCACCGAGTTACGGTGTGACGTTTGATGTTATAAAGAAACTCTTCCGGTGTTAGTGATTGACATGATCTCATGGTCTAAGGATTAGGATCACTTCGTAAGTTGTTATATAAATATAAACTCAATGACTTTGATCATAATGCTATACTTCGGATGAATGTTCATCACACCATTACATTAATATTCTGACCTCGTTATTAACAACATCCAATGTTCATGATCAGGAAACCTTTGATCATCTTGTTAATCAACGAGCTAGTTTATAAGAGAGGCATAACTAGGAACTTCTTTTTTGTTTATTAAACACACATGTATTAACGTTTCCGTATTAATACAATTATAGCATGCAAAATAAACATTTATCATAAATAAGGAATACGGTAATAACTACTTTATTATTACCTCTCAGACATATCCCCTTCAGTATCCCACTTGCACTAGAAACAATAATCTAGTTTGAAAACTTTGTGTATTAAACACCTATGGATTTCTGGTGTTCCATATACGAAATTTCAAGTGGTTAGCATAATCTACGGATCTGACGCTTTTAGGTCCGTGTGTATTTGCGTGTCTTTGCGTTTCCACGCATCACTCATTATCCAATGAGATGGCATTGTATAAATTTGGTCTATTGGTGAGACCTTTATTTCCTTGGGGTTAAATCATGTCGATAATATTGTCGTACAATATATCTTTAGTGCTAGTCCGTGGTGAACCACACCTTAGTTTGATAACAAACTGCTTGACACAAATTCCCTCCTTTGCTACTACTATAGCAGTCATATACTTAGCCTTTTGTTATGGTATCCATCACAATGTCTTAACTTTGAAATTCATCCAAATCCATCATGGAATCTCCTTTCCATTACATTGTGCCACTCATAGTTTAAATTGAGATAAACTTAATTTTGTATCTTGTGACAAAACTAGTATCAATGTAACACTTTACAATGAACTATTTGTAATTGTTTTTCACCTCTACACAAATATATTCTTAGTTCTTCCAAGAGATCATAAGAATATCCTTACTATCGTCCAATGATCATTTTATGATTCATTCTGGTATATGCTCATAACACTTAGAGCATAGGACATATCTGGATGTGTACATATCATGGTATGATTGATCAAAACATTATCGTGATTTCACTCATCAAGTGTCAAAGCACTTGAATATTGTTTCACTTATCAAGTGTCGATACACTTGAATCTTGATTCAATTCCTTTCCATGCGACAAGAACTGTTTCTTGTCTTTCCTATATTGAACTCCTTCAATATCTCATATATGTACGTTTGGCACAATCATATTAGCGTCACAGTCTATCCACTATAGACATTCATGCTAAATATTCGGGTTTTGCCTAAGTATTTCATCAAAATGAAATTCTTAACCTTTGTCAATAAAAATTACATCATTTCTAATCAACAAGATGTCCTCCACATAATGTATTATAAATATGTCTTAGTGCTCCCACTTAATTTCTTGCAAATGCAAGCATCTTCATCGTCTCCTGATGAAAACTCCTTTTCATCACGGTGAAGATTCCAACTCCGCGATGCTTACTTCACCCATTGAAGTTTGCATGCCCTTTTAGCATCCTTTTAATTAACAAAACCCTTTGGACCGTGTCATGTACACGTCCTAGGTAACCATTCTATTAGAAGAACTTTGTTTTGTTTATTCATCTACCATATACCAAATTATATGTAGTGGTTGCTACTTTAATCCGTCCAGACTAAATATCGCTATGAAAGATCAAATCTTGTCATAGTCAACTCCTTGAACATTGTCATAAAATACTTTACGACATGTCGACTATTTCATAGATGTGAAACATCCATATCTATTTCTTTATAGATCCAAATACGACCGATAGGTTTTTACACCTTTCCGGAGGGTCTTCCAAGTTCAAAACTTGATTTCTCCCGTATGGAACTATCACGGATTTTATGTCTTCAAGCCATTTGACAGAGTCAGGGCCCATCATCGCTTCTTTGCATGTAGTCGGTTCATCATTATCAAATAATGATTTACTCTCAAATCTCAATATTTGATTGTTTATCCGACCTACTTGGTTCAATAGGAACTTAGACCTCCGTGACCGCAACCTTTGAGGCATGTGAGCCATGAGCATTCTGCCTACCTCCGGAACATTTTCCAGCATTGCGCAACTCAGCATATAGCTAAGGTTCGTTAACCTTAACAAAGTTCTGTTGTCCTCCCACTTAACTTTTTATGAAAAAACTTATTTTTTAAGAAACTTCAAGTTTCAAGAGACAAACCCTTTTGTCCTTGGTGTTATGGAGGAATACCCAATGGTTATTTGAAATAACCTACAAAGACATGCTCATCCGACTTTGGTTGTAAACATCTTACTTATGCTTAGCATACAAAAATTTAAGAAATGACAATTTGGGTTTTTACCCCAAACCATAACTTCCATGGTGTCATTTCAATGGATCAAGATGGAGCTCTTTTCAGTGTAAAAGCGGTAGTCTCTAAAGCTTTAATCTTTTAAAACATAATGGCAGTTTTATAAATAACACCTTTGATCCAACCATGTCAAACAAGGTTTCATTACAAATCTCAAACACTCCATACTCCTATGGTATTTAGGGAGATGTAAATCTAGGTGTTTTGCTAAACTTGCAACTCAAATAAATCCCTTTATTATAAATCATAATTCATTTATTTTTCTTGTTACACTTGTAACTCAAATATATCCCTTATGATAAAATCATAAACCATTTATTTTCTTGTTACAATGATTTTCCACTTCATCTTGAAAGTCTTTGAACGTTTTCAAATATTTCATACTTATTTCTCATTAAGTGAACATTCACTCAAATTTCCGGAGAAAGCATATGAATTTGAAATCCATCGCTTACGACTATACATAATGGACTACATACATCGATATGTATAAATTCCAATATTTAGTTGTTCATTCTTCTTTGGCCTTTGAACGAAGTTTCAATTATCCCGAGGAAAGTCTCACAAGCGTCACTTGATCAAATCAAAGACTCCAAAAATCCATAAAAATGGAGATTCTTCATGTTTTCTTTCCAATATAATTTAAACGGCGATGTCACTTCGTAAGTGATCTTTCAATCATTTTTTTGCAACATTTTAGCATTAGTTTTTATGGATGTGATTTCTCCAACTAGATTTGTATATCATCCATCTTATATGGAATACGGTAATTATTTGAACAACCTTTGTTCTCATAATACCTGATTTAAATAACAATTATTAAAACAAATCTTGAAGTCAAGCTTTGATGTCAACGAGAAATACAAACAACGGTTTGTTTGTTTTCGATGAACATCATCACATATTCTCTTGCTAGTTATTTAGGCCATTGTGGTTTATGAATTGCGCCGTTCCGTATGAAATTTCATACCAACCAATTCGGTATCCAATACCCAAGAACCACATTGTTTAACAAGCAAAGAATACAACCATAACATGTATATTATCCATATACCTAAATTGGATATTTCCAATCTTTTCTTTTCTGCCAAATATATTTTATAGATTCTCTTTCAGCATTTCCTTTTCCTTTTTTTAAAGAATCTATCAACATTAACAGTGGCGCCATATACATGACACATAGTCCAAAGCGTGTATATTCAAAAAATAATATCTTTGGACTTGCACTTTGAAGTAGATCACCATCATCAAAATGATCGGCATTCTTTCAAAATCCATTCTTTAGTAATCTTTTAGTGTAGTAAACACTTTACATACAACTTCTATTCATCCTTATCATGACGAATTTCATGATCAAGCTAATATAGCTTATAAAGATGAATCGTGAGTATAACGTTAGAGCATCTCCACTCGCCTACCCAGGAGGCCGATCCGGACACGAAAATTCAGTCCGGACGTCGAAAATCGGCCCAGTCGCGTACCCAGGGACCTGTTTTCGTCCGGATTTGGGCGTGTTTTGGTCCGGCCTATCCAGGCCGAACCCAAGTTCCCGGGTACGCCCTGGGGACGCCGCAAAAAAGGGCGTGGGCCAGCTCTGTCGGCGAGACAGTCCCATTCCCACCACTCCACTCGCCCAGACTGCCGCGGAGAGCTCTGTCGCCATGACTTCGCCGGCGGAGCTACCCCGCGACGAGACATGCCCACGCCTCTAGCTACGCTCGCCGTTTTTGCCGCCCAGCTCCACGCCTTCTCCGCCGCCGCTTCTGCCGACCTATCCTTGTCGTAGTTGTGCTTTGGTTCCATGCGCCCACCACCACGCCCGCCAGGTGTTCGACATTTGGCCGGATTCGGCCATGGACTCCAACGGCGATGAGGTACTGTCCTCTAACTCTGACGAGGGCAAGATACTCGCCATGGATTCCGTCGACGAGGATTTGCTCGCCGTACTCCTCGAGGAGGAGAGCGCCGAGGTCGCCGAAAGTGAAGAGCACTTGCAGATCCCCGCATCGCTCGCCCAGCTGTACATGCAGATGGAGAAGCCGAAGCGCAGTGGATCGGCGCCAGGTCGCATGAAGTGCAAGGCGAGAAAGAGGATAGAGGGCTATTGCATGTTGTATGCCGACTATTTCGTCGACCAGCCACTCCATGGTGTGGATGTGTTTCGCCGCCGTTTCAGGATGAGCCGGAAGCTCTTCCTCAAGATCATGCATGCCATCTGGGAGTTCGACCCATATTTCCATTGCAAGAAGGACTGCACCGGCTTGGTTGGGTTTTCGTCGCTTCAGAAGTGCACCGTGGCGATGAGGTTGCTTGCATATGGAGCGCCGGCTGATGCTGCCGATGACTATCTCCGCATCGCAGAGTCCATCGCCCTTGATTGCTTGTACAGGTTCTGCAGGGCAGTGATTGCAGTGTTCGGGGAAGAGTACTTGAGATCACCCACTGCTGAAGACACTGCTCGGATCCTCGCAGTCAATGAAAGTAGAGTATTTCCTGGTATGCTTGGAAGCATAGATTTCATGCACTGGGAGTGGAAGAACTATCCATTTGAATGGCAAGGAATGTACAAAGGCCACAAAGGAGGATGCACTGTGATACTTGAGGCAGTTGCTACACATGATCTTTGGATCTGGCATTCCTTCTTTGGCATGGCAGGATGGAACAACGACATCAACGTCCTCAACTCCTCAACTGTCTTTTCCAAGCTTGTTGAGGGTCATGCTCCCCCTGTGGAATTTGAGATCAACGGGCATCACTACAACAAGGGATACTATCTAGCAGATGGCATCTATCCAAGATGGCCAACATTTGTGAAGACTATCTCAGGCCCAATGCTCCCCAAGAATTCTCACTTTGCCAAGGAACAAGAAGCTTGCAGGAAGGACGTGGAGAGGGCATTTGGTGTGCTCCAGCAGAGGTTTGCAGTTGTCCGGTTCCCTGCTATGACCTGGTCGAAAGATCAGATGTGGGAAGTGATGAACTGTTGTGTGACCTTGCACAACATGATCATTGAGGACGAGAGGAAGGATCCAATGAGTTTGCTCGAGGAGGACGAGCCTTACTATCTACAGGGTCCTCTTGCCGAGCCTGATCATCAGGTGCCTCCAACATGGGTTGCATTCATCGCAATGCGTCAGGAGATCCGAGATCCAGCGATGCATCAACAGCTGTAGGATGATCTTGTCGAGCACCTATGGATACGCAGGGGCAACACGACATAGATGATGAGCATGAACTAGCCGAACTTGGCCGAAATATGTTGTAATTTATTGCAGGACGAACTATGTTTACATTACGCCAAACTCTGTTTAAAAATTTCGCCGAAATTTGGTCTTAAAGTGTTCTGTATTCATCGTATGATGAACTATGCCGAAATTTGGACGAACTTGATCCGAATTTGAGCCGAATTCTAGCGGAATCGGGCGACCCGGGAACTCGGCCTGGGTACGCGAGTGGGAAACTGGGCGTACCCAGGCCAAAAACTTGCGCCGTCCGGCCAAATTTTGGTCCGGATTTCGGCCTGGGTTCGGCCAACGAGTGGAGATGCTCTTACTTTCCAAAACCCTTTTGGATGATTAGGATGTCTAACATCTCCAACCTTTGCAAATTCTCATCCAATATGAGAGCATATATTATACTCTATCATATTTCAACCAAAACATTGTTTCAGATATCGTTATATCTGCCACACATGATGGTTTCTGAAACAATTCTTTCAGCTCCTAGATAAACTTGATATTAAAACAATCAAGAATCATGGAGGCAAACATGATACTTTAGATACTAACACTGGAATTGTTACTCTCGATTTAATACCAATTATTAAATTTCACGGAGTAAACAGAGTTTGCTGAAAGTTTGCAATAGGACTTTAAACTTTAGATTGACACTCAACACAATACGATACCAGTTCGTAAAGTAAATATCCAGAATTCTATAGTTCTATTATCTCAATTACAACTAAGCATAAGGTGGTGAACGAATGCAAATGACTACAACAAATTATGCAAATTCACTTTGATTTAATTTATGATAAATTGATTTCTACTAATCCAAATTAGAAATGAACTCCCACTCAAAAACGACATCCCTCGTGTCTTTTTGGTGATTACATGAACCAAATCCACTACACCAAGTCCGATCATCACGTGAGTCGGTGTAGCTTCAAAGGCGAGCATCAAATGGGCATCATATCTACCATATGACTCATGCTTAACCTTTCGGTCCGTGTTCCGAGGCCATGCATGTACATGCTAGGCTCGCCAAGTGAGAACCTTAGTATTCGCGTGTGTAACTGTCTTACACCCGTAATATGGTCGTGGATCCAAGAACACCCGATCATCACGTGATGTCTTGGAGCGACGAAATATAATCGGTGCATACTTAAGGAATAACACATTCTTATCTTGATATTTAAATGAGTGATCATCTTATTATGCTAATAAAACGCCAAACAAGCAATATAAGATGCAATCAAACATCACATGTTTGTAAGTGAAATGATATGGTTCCCGCATATGATCTCCATCATGTGCATCGTGGTATGATCTCTATCATACCTCTATGTGTAAGACCAAGGTCTATGGAACCTACACGTTATGTGTGTTGTAAGAGTATCATCTCATACTTCTACTTACAACATCACCATATCATAACACTAGCCCAGAAACAATCTAAACTAGACGCCTCTAATTTATTCATTGCAAGTTTTACGTGGCTTAGGACTTTTGAAGATAGAACCGTTCTTACCTATGAACATGAACCACAACGAGGATAACCAAATTGTTGACAACTCGTTGCAAATTAGATATTGACTTAAGTAGGAGAGACAGACACCCGCTAGCCACTTATTGAAAACTACTTGGATGTCAAGCGTGGAACAAGTCTCATGTGCGAGGACTTGTAAAGTTTGTCCGGGCCGCTTCATCCCACTATGCCTCCAATATCCAAAGTACAAATAAGAAGCAATAAAATGATCATCATCATCCACATAATCATATGTGTACTACCCGTGCAAAGCATCTACACATAGATCTGGTTCTGATACCACTGTAGGGTTCGCAACATAGAAAGTAAAAAAATTCCTATGATGGGAACAACTATGTTCCAAGATATATCTACTAGATACAAGCAACGGGCGGATGTTTATCCGTAGAGAACATACCCTTGAAGATCGACAAAGCTTAACGAGTTTAACTCGTGGTTGATGTAGACGATCTCTTGCCGATCTCAAGATCGAGAGGAAGTCGTGCGCCGCAAAACAGCAGCGCATCCGTGCTCGCACACACGTACAAGACACCGATCAACCTCCACCTCCTCGCTCCAGCGATGCAGCGGAAGCACAACTCTTTCTTGCCGAATAGCCACCGGAAACATGTATCTCGCTAGTCCGAGACCATGGGTGATACATTCTAGAGGGGGAGAGAGATCCTTCACGAGGAGGTGTGCTTTGAGAGGATGAGAGGGGGGCCTTTTATAGGAGAGAGGGGGGCACCCAAGGGGCATGGCGCCCAGCCATGGGGCTGCCCCCACCTCTTCCACATTCATGTGGGTGGGCACTCCACTCACTCAAATGCCTTTCAATTCCCTCCACTCAAAATCCCACTCAAATTTCCATTGAATTTCCACCAAATTTAATGCAAACTCTCATTAAATAAAACTCCTTTTATTTATTCAGAATTTTGTCAATTACTTTAATGACAAACATTCACATATAACCCCTTGCTAGTATTTCATTTCACATGCAGAAACACTTTCTGCAATTTCACCCGAAAACCCGTTTCGGTATCTAGTGAAATAAATTCTTGCGCTTGTTATTCTTTCCGGCATGAAACTTTTGCTCCAATTGGATGTCGGTGTCTCTTAAGTGTGCCACCCTACGGTTCGCGAATAATGCGGACATGATTGAGACCCTTCTCCGATCAATAATCAGAAGCGGGATCTGGAGACCCATACTGACTCCCACACATTCAATGATGACTTTCTTGTGATCGTCGGAACCTTTTATGCTAGTATATTAATCCTTTTGTTTCGTGATATATTACATGTCCGAGATTCGATCATTGGTATCTCCATACCTAATTTGGTCTCGTTACTAACATGCACTCTTTTATTGTTCCCGTGATATAACATTCTAGTGATCAAATCACTTGCTTGCAAGATAATCAATGTGATATCACAGAGAGGACCCAGAGCATATCTATCCATCATCGGGATGAACAAATTTCATTCTCGATCCATGGTCCTCAACATAACACTTTAGTATTCCTAAACCCATCTTTATAATCACCTAGTTACGGTGTGACGTTTGATGTTATCAAGAAACTCTTCCGGTGTTAGTGATTGACATGATCTCATGGTCTAAGGATTAGGATCACTTCGTAAGTTGTTATAGCAATATAAACTCAATGAATTTTATCGTAATTCTATACTTCGGATGAATGTTCATCACACCATTACATTAATATTGTGACCTCGTTATTAACAACATACAATGTTCATGATCAGAAAACCTTTGATCATCTTGTTAATCAACGAGCTAGTTTATAAGAGAGGAATAACTAGGAACTTCCTTTTTGTTTATTAAACACACATGTATTAACGTTTCTGTATTAATACAATTATAGCATGCAAAATAAACATTTATCATAAATAAGGAATACGATAATAACTACTTTATTATTGCCTCTCGGGTATATTCCCTTCATTTTCGTCTATGCACGTAGAGAGCTCGAGGAGGCGTTTGCTGGAGGAAGAAGACGATGTGAGGAAGAATGCGGTGAAAGGATGAAAATCACCATGGTTACAATTTATAGTACTCAATATCAATATTCCTGCAAGTTGATCGAACGGTTGCTGCGTCGACAGCGCGTGCGCGGAAATTTCGCCACTTTCCCACCGCCACCACCAACGTTTCATATCCTTCGCGCGGGATAAACAGCTATGATTGTGTTCTATGCATGTGTGAGTTACGAGGTGTCGCTGACCTATTGTCTATGGTGCTCTACTGACATAGGCAGGTGAACCATCACATCTGAAGATTCCGGCATGGACGGATCCAGTCCGGCTACGAGAAGAGTATGATGGAAGAATCAATAGTTCTTCGACTTACATGTTGAAGACGGAGAGCATTGCCGGGTTCTTGGGAGGACTACAAGATATTTCTTGACGATTTGTCGACATTCATCTAGACGGAGCATTCAATCTGAAGAGGCAAAACGATGCAAGATCTCGGAGTTCTCTGGGGGCTACTATTGGTGATATGCTAAATGGGTGTCACCATTGCATGTCTCTAATCCGGATAACCCGGGTGGCCCATAGTCGGTAGCAGGGCCTATGGCCTCCTGGGCGTCCCAGTTAGATGGATCCAGAAGGGAGGCTCATGCTGGATAAAGGAAGGCTACGAAGGAGTCACCAGCGTACCCGGAGCCTTGGAGTGCAATACACATTAGACTAGTTGTGTACCGTGTAGGACTCTGTAACCTATCCGGCTAGGACTTTTCCTGTAACCCTAGGATCTGGTGACTATATAAATCGGACCTAGAGGAGCCTTTAGGGCAAAAAGATTAAATAACTCAACTCATACCTCGCACAGCGAACCAATCCCTGTAACTCGGCGTATTGCCATTCTAGTGATTTATAGCAAGTGTAGGATTCCGCCACCGTTGTGGGATCTGAACCTGGGTAAGCTGTGTTACCTCGTACCCGCCAACCTTCCGCCTTACCCCATGTCTCTAAACACACAGTGTGAGGACCCCTCCATGGTGTACTCGTCGGCAATACCACGACATAAAACGTCTCACTGGTTGCATCGCAGCAGTGAGTCGGTTCGTCAGCCAGCTCGGAGAAAGAGCTGCACCTTTATAAAAACTCTTGAAGAAAATCGACAAATTTGTCTGGACCCAGGAAGCCGATGCTTCTCTACAAAGTTTGAAAGACCTACTTTCAAATACACCAGTTCTCGTAGCACCAGAGCCTCAGGAGCCTATGTTACTTTATATTGTAGAGACTAACAAAGTCATAAGTGTGGTAACAGTAGCGGAGCGCGAAGAAGAAGTCCGTGAGCATAAGGTGCAGCATCTAACTTACTACCTAAGTGAGGTTCTGACAGAGTCGAAACAACGGTATCCACACCATCAAAAGCTAGCCTATGGAGTGTTCTTCACATCCAGAAAGCTACGACACTACTTTCAAGAGCACAAGATCACAGTGGTGAGTACCGCTCCCCTGCAAGATATAATCAAAAATCACGATGCCACATGACGTGTCGCAAAGTGGGGAATAGAGCTTGCAGCTTTCTACATTGTGTACAAGCCACGTATAGCAATCAATTCCCAAATACTTGCCGATTTTGTCATTGATTGAGCAGAAACGACAGAAAATACAAGTCCTCCAGACTCAGAATTTTGGACCCTTCATTTTGACGGATCAAAAGCATGAGGAGGCTCGGGGGATGGTGTGGTGCTCAAGTCACCCCAAGGAGACAAGTTGTTCTATGTGTTACAAATACACTTCACAGCAACCAATAATATTGCCAAGTACGAAGCATTGTTATATGGAATACGCATGGCCAAAAACATTGGCGTAACAAGACTCATGTGTTACGGAGAATCGGATTTATTTTCTCAGCAAGTATCTAATATCTGCAATGCAAACAAACACATGGCATACTATAAAGCTGTCGTGGATGAACTATCTAAATCGTTTGAGAGTTTTGAGGTTCAACACATCCCTTGAGCAGAAAATGAGGAAGAAGATGCTTTATCAAGGATAGGCTTTGTGCAAAAACAAGTTTCGGATGGCGCTTTTTTAGAGCACGTTCCTTGTCACATCCCAAGATTTTCCAAATCTTGTAATGTGGAAAAAAATGAATAAAATAAAACTTTGTTTGATTTTCAGAGCCAGAAGAAACTTTTTGAATTCAATTGGAACTTCAAACCCATTTGAATTAAATAAAATCCTAAAGGGATTTTTAAAAAAAGATAAACATTTTATTAAAGGAAAAATAAAAACATTTGAAAATACTATTTTGAAACAATTAAATGAAAAGATTGTTTTCAAATGGAATAGAAGTTTATAAATAAAGAATATTTTATAAAGCCAAATTAAAGCCTTGGCCAAGCTGTGGGAATTAAAACAATTTATTTGAATAAAATTAGCAAAGGTTTATTTAAATAAGATAATAAGGAATTTAATCCAAATTTTACTTAAATAAAATATTTTACCAATTTAATTGAAACATCAAAACTTATTTAGTTATTTAAAATAAGTTTTCCAAAATATTTGTTGTTCACAAATAAAACCTACTAAAAGTGTTTTGGCTTTATTTTTGATTTTAAAATAAATATCTCAATAAAACAAATCCTATTTGATTTAATAATGAAGGTCTATTATATTTACTTAATAATGGATTCTAAAATAAAAGGCTATTTTGTTAAACAAGTTTCCCAATTATTCTTTGTTTCCAAATAAAATTTACTGTTTGGTTTTGAAAGCATTTGGAATTCAAATGAAGATTTTATTAAATAAACCAAACCCTTTTTATTAATAAACCATGGACCATTTTATTTAATTAATAAATAGAACCTAAAAAGATTTAAAATATTATTTTATTTTCTTGGATTTTCGTTCATGTTACTAAACAGAACTAATTTCAATATTACAAAGTTTGGGGTGTTGTTGAATGGATTTGAACATTGTTTGATTTGTTTGAATGTTTGAATAATTGATTGGAATTACAAAACAGAAATAGCTTTGGAAAATAGAAAAGTGTTTAAACAGAAAAAAATAGTGCAACAGACCCAGCCCACTAAGGCCCAGCAAAACCAGCCCAGTCTTCTCCTCAAATAAAACAATTGGCACCAACTTTCTTACCCCCTCAGTCACAGACAAACAGGGCCCACATCTCCCTCTCACTCACTCGCTGACAACAGACCCCACCTCATCTTAATTTTCCCCGAACCGTTTTCTTCACCGCAGAAAGAACCCGCTAAGCAGCTGACAGGTGGACCTCTCTCCCACTCTATTTTCCACTGACCAGCGGACCCCACTTCTCCAGCCCGTCTCCTTCCTCGCGACGACCACGCCGGCCGTTTCTGCCGTTGATGTCGCGGCTTCAATTCGCAGTAATGCCATGCATTAACCACGCGGCGACCACGGCCTATTAATCGCCAGCGTCTCCTCCTCCTTTCCCCTCACACGCCACTCCCTCTCTGCCCCGAGGCTGCCCCAATTTGAGCTCGCACCGCCGCAGCTCCGACCATCGTCCTTCCCCAATTCCGGCCGAGCCACACCCCCACCTGCCTCCACAAGCACACGAGCACACTCACCACTTCCTGGCGCCTCTCCCAGTACCTCTGTTCGACCGCGGGCGCCCCAGGAAGTCGCCTTGGACAAAACTCTGAGCGTCGCTGTCTGTCTCGTCTCCGTCGAGCTCCTCCAGTAAGTCCAGACCGCCCCAAACCTTCTCCTTCACACTCGCGTCATCTCCGTGGCCTCCCGCATCTAACCACGCCCTCTGTTTGCCTCCTCGTGATTGACAGCTTCGCCTCCGACTACGACCAGAACCACCCGACGCCGTCCTCCACTCCGGCGAACAATTGCAGCTGTACCAGAGCGCCCCTTTCCGTGACAAGCACACGTTGAGCATCCCCGTGACTCGGCGATCATTGTGAGCCACTCCTCCCTCTCTCTCTCGCTTCCTATATTAGCTGGAACTCCACCGCCAGAGCGCCGCCGCCGTCTGCCGCCGCGCAGCGCCGCCCATCTGTGACCAGACCGTAGTAGCCGTTAGATCTGGATCGAACGAATCGGATAGATTACTTAAACACCGAAGGGGTACGTCCTCTGGACCGTGCGATCGATCAGATCCAACGCCCCACAGCCGCGATCCACGCGAAGCGGTACCCGCGAATAGAAACATGCCGCGTGTCACCTATTTCGTTTAAAAACAAATTTGAAAACAGAATTATTTGCAAACTTCAAACCCTTGTAACTTTCAAACCACACGTCCAAAAATTGCAAATTTTATGTCGTTGGATTCAAGAGAACAAGCCCTAGCCAACTGTGCCCTTAGTTTGGCAAATAGTATCTGTTATCTAGTTTGAATTTGCAGAAACATTTGTGTACTTGTTTAGATTAGAAAAATTGTTTAAAAATGATTTTTGGATTAAAACCTTTGCAAAATGGTTTGTTGTGACCTTACTAACCCTAGGAACCAACCCTTGTAGTAAAAAAATGATTTTGTTAAAATTTAGGTTGGATTACTTGACTTAGTCATTTTCTAACCAAATAAAAAGAATGGTTTTTATTATGGAAATGACTATGGGAAGAAAACTTTAAGGAAAATGATTTTTGATCAAACCCACTGATCCCAAACCACCAAGTCCTAAGAATTAGAAACTTTTGGTGAAGATTTAAAGGTTTTGGACTTGTTAAAAACTAAAGTTTCCCCACATAAAATGATGATTGGGTTGAAAATGGTTTAAGGATAAAACACATTTGCAAATGACTTTACCATTTTGGTAAATGACCAATTTGGACCTTACAAAGTTATAAACCTAGTAGAGACCTTCCTTGTGAATAAAACCATCTTAAGCATGTTCCCATACATGACTTAGAATCCATGCTTTGTGTATGTGAAATGTTGTTTGTATATTGGTTTGGAATGCTACTTAATACTATGATTGTTTGATTGACTTGTAGTGAATTTAGCAAAGTGTGAGACTAGCAAGATCAAGGAGTAAACCCTCATTCCCTACCAAAAAGGCAAGTTACACTATCATTCAAAAATCCTATTATTTTCATTATACTTAGTGGATTATGAAAAACATGCATGAAAACAATTTTGTACTTATGCTATGCTAAATCCTAATAGGATTCCCTATACACTCCTTAGTAAAAATATTGTAAGTTGTACATGCTTAGCCATGCTTCATTTTGAAAAGAGATACATGTTGAGATTTTACAAAGGTTGAGAAAAGGACTTATGTTTTACTTAATAAAACAAGGACTCAATGAACCACCTAGGTGGTGGATACTTTAAGTTTTGGAGAAGGTGGCAACAAAAGGAACCATGTCTATGGGAATCACTTTGTGTTGTGCTCCAAAAGAAAACCACCTAGGAAACTTAGAGATTGAACATGTTTCTCCAATTGTGGCTTTCGTGTGCAACCACATGCTATTATGGCTCTGTCTTAGTCAATTACATTAGGAAGACCCATACATTGTCTTTAGTTACCGGACATGGGGATCTGGAATGCTTCATGGGGGCTGAAGACAAGCTAGCAAAGATGTATGGGAGGACCTTTTGGAAAGACTTCGTCACACTCTCAGTCTGCCGGTACTCCATCTTGGTGAGCACTAATCCAGTAGGCCACTGGTGGCAACAAGATGGGATTGTGTCATGTGGGTAAAGTGTACTCCTTCTGCAGAAGTTAATTAAATCTAAGTACTTAGCCGTGTCCCCGGTTATGGACAATACTGAGCAACTAAAGATTGAACTATGGGAGATCTCGACATTCCAACTTCTAATATAAAAACATGATGTACTTGGGGTTACCAAGGAATTCAAAGAGATTTGTTAAGCTTGTTGCACTTGGGGTTACCAAGGTGCTCAAGGGCATGATGTACTTGGGGTTACCAAGGAACTCATGAGTTTTGATAAAACTTGTTGCATTTGGGGTTACCAAGGTGCTCAAGGAGTTTTGACAAGGACTTGAACACTTGAGTTTCTACCAAGGAGTTCAAGGGATTCTTGGAAAAGAGATTTGACAAAGGACTTAAAACCCTTTTTGAAAAGATAGGATAAAATATTGCTTTATGCAAATAAGCCTTGAACTCTACTTAGCCAAATATGCATATAACGATAGGATCCACTCTTATCATACATGGAAGTGAAGCTTGCCAATACAATTCAAATGTATTGACCCTTGTGGCTGTAACCTGTAATGTTGCAGGTTGAATGTTTTTAAGTGAAGATTGTTTGATTGACTAGGACTACAAAGTCTACAACCAACATCTGCCTATGGCACTTTGAAGATGAAGGACCCATGACTATAGTTATTCCGCTGCAATGTAATGTAATAGCCAAATGAGCTATGTTTGATGTAATAAACTTATGTTATTCCTGGTTATATATTTATATTATGACCCTTGTATCTTGATATTACATCTTAACTGTGGATGCTAGCTAATGATCCAGGGACTAGCATTGTAAAACACAGGAGGAACCTACCTTATTGGGTTGGGACTTCTACATTCCTCCATCACTGGAGTTGATGAGGACTATCCGACGAAATCCGACTCACCTTTAATAGCAGTTCTGGCTGTAATTTCCAGCTGGACAAAACCCTATCTGGATTTCCTGATAGATGTAAAATTACCCAAAGACGAAGTCCTGAGCCGGCAGATCGTCCGACGAGCAAAAGCCTATACAATAATAAATGGTGAGCTCTATAAGAGGAGTTTTTCTAAAGTTTTTCAGCGATGTATTTCTCCAGAAGGAGTGGAAATATTGCAAGATATCCACAAAGGCGACTGTGGTCACCACGCTGTAGCCAAATCTTTAGTGGAAAAAGCTTTTAGACATGGATTATTTTGGCTCACAGCTAAGGCAGATGCCGATAAAATGGTCAAAACGTGCAAAGGCTGCCAAAAGTACGCCCGTCAGGCACATGTTCTGGTTGATCAGCTGCGAACAATCCTATTACATGGCCATTTGCGGCCTAGGGGCTTTATGGTAGGGCCGTTTTGCACAGCAAAGTGTGGATTTACTCACCTAATAGTGATGGTGGATAAGTTTACAAAATATATTGAGGCTAAACCTGTAATAAGTTGCGATGGAGCCACAGCCAGAAAGTTCGTCGAGGACGTGATCATCCGGTTCGTATATCCGTACAATATAATTACTGACAACGGGAGCAACTTTTTCCATGGGAGAACTTGCCGAATTATGCGAGGATCAAGGGATCCGACTCGATATTGCATTAGTCGCGTATCCACAGGATAATGGACAAGTCGAAAGAACTAACAGTCTTGTTTTACAAGGACTCCGACATCATCTCGAGGCACCACTTCGTCGTGCCACGGGGGCTTGGGCGGAAGAATTACTGTCTATGATATGGAGCTTACGTACAACTCCTAACAGATCAACCGGGTACACTCCTTTCTTCTTGGTCTACGATGCAGAAGAAGTTCTTCCAAGTGATTTAATTCACTAGTCTCCTCGAGTCAAAGCGTACATCAAAGAAGATCCAGAAATTTCTCGACAGGATGATCTTGATATAATCGAAGAAGTTCGCGTCATTGCTGAGTAGAGATCTATAGCCTATCAGCAGAAGTTACGCAAGTATCATAGTCAGAGAGTACAAACCGTTCTTTTAAGAAAGGCGACTTGATTCTCCGACTCGTGCAAAAAAGAAAGAACAAACTTTCCCCGATTTGGGAAGGACCTTTTATGATCAGTAGAGTTCTACATAATGGGTCGTATTATTTAACCGACATGAGACCAGTCAAGGAAAGATCAAACACTCGGAAGAGAAAGAGAGCTGGCGGTAGTACAGACCCGGATGAGATAGACCGTCCATGTAATATTGCATAGCTATGTCCCTTCTATTCTTATCTATATTTCCTTGTAATCGTATATGTATATGTTCAAAGTGAAATAAAGTATTGGTTTCCTCATATGTTATTATTGAGAAGTTTTTTACCATCTTATTTCCAAAAGAGCATGTCGTTTTCAAAAATCCTAGAATGCTTGAAAGTACTTTATGCTCATGTTTGTTCTGGTTATGATTTTTGAACATATAAAAAATATTACCTTAGGGTATAAATCTACCGTTTTGTTTACACTTTGGTTTTTTATCTGATTTCTTAGACATGGGTACCTTCCGAGTAATGAATTATTGGTACTAGAAGCCGGCTTTGTTTCCGAGTTTAAACTGGTTTAGCAATTGAGCTCCATTGCTCGGCAAAGTTTCTGTGTTGAAGGTTGGCTGGCTCATGAAAGGGACGAGGCAGAGAGCTAGATAAAATGATAAATGTAAACACGAAAGAGTGCTTAAGAAATTTTCAGGCACATGCATAAAAATATATATAAACAAGTGCTAAGATAGCATTAGTTCTTACAGATCAACACATATTCAAAAGCAAAAATATTGTTCCCATCATTACATGCCACATGAAAAGTTCAGAATAATGCATTAGAGATGTTTATGCTGCAGATTCAGGCGGTGGTGAAGGAGATCGTAGAGCGCTGGAGTGGCCATCATCGCCTTGCTCCTGAGACTCGGAAGCTCCTTCGACGAGGCTATCTTCCGGCTCTTGGGGTGAGGGAGGCACGACGATGGATTCAAAGAATGGCGTCGTATATCTCGTCATCTCCGCCACACGACAAGCATAACCTGCACATGACTCTTGGATAGCCTTGATGTTCTACAGGTTACCCTCATCATCCTCGTCGGAGATGCCCTTGGTGACGTGCCAGATCTCCATATCACTATGGTGGCTCATCACCATGGTGAGGGCGGTCTGCGCAGCGGTCCGAGCATAAGAGATCTTCCAGTCTTCGATGAGCTGCAGAATCTCCTTGGCTCTGTCCCTCACCTTGAGCACTGGCATTTTGTGCAAGTCAGAAAGTCTGACTGACGCGCCAGCCTCTTCAAGAGTCAGGCAGAATTCACAAATAATATCTCCGACGAGCTTTATGCGCTCGAGGCGAGGTTCAGAGGAAGGAGAGTAGGAAAGGTGAAGAGAATGTGGGAAAGAACCAAAAATCAAAACTGACTAAAAGAAAGTCGAAAATCTAAGAAAGAGTGAAAGTCAGAAATCTTACCTAGCACATAGTGGTTCCACTGAGAATGCTCCTCTCAGAGACACTTCAGTTCTGTTTCTGTGGCCTGGGCTAGATCTTTCTGGCTCTCAAAGTCCTTCTTGAGATCATCAATTTTTTTATCTCGGAGGGCTAGCAGCCTCTCGAGCCTCTCGGTCTCCATGTTGGTTGACTCCAGGACGGCGTTTACGGATTTATCTGATTCAGCCTTTAGCTTCTCGAGCTTGTCCCAGAGTTCAGCATTTTCCATCTCCAAGAACTTGAAGTTCTCGGCATGCTCCACCATCTTGCTGGATTCGCCAAGAAATTCTGCAAAGGAAAAATTATCAGTCGACTAGAACAGTTTGACTATCACAGTGACTAATGAAAGAGAAGGAGACGGAAAAGTTTACCTTCTGCTTCATCTTTCTCAACCTTCAACTTAGAATTCTCAAGGCGCAGAGCCTTAATATCCTTGCGCTTATTACATATACTCTTGAGCAATTCCTGGTTGGAAGATGCAATTTTCTGTAAGTTAAAAGATGGAATACCGTTAGACGGCTACTAAGACTCGGGTTGTAGATTTAACCAAGTAAAAATAGAGCACAAGCCTTGGGGGCTACACTACATCGTTATTTTGCATCTATAAGCATCAAATGGGATTTAATGCTATGATGTTTATCCGACTTTATGCTTGGGGCTAGAGGATATGACAATAAACACTACAAACAAGATTCAGAAAACTTACAATATATTCCAGATGCAGCTTCTCGAAACCGAGTTTAGTGTTATGAAACACTTTATCGGCAAGGGAGATGGAGGGAACATCCATCGCTAGGAGCTCGCCAGACTCGATTTTTGCATCCCAAAACAGAATTTGGTCCAGGAGGTTAACCAGCTTCACGTCATCCGTCTCCTGGCTCACTTCTTCTGGAGTGAGGATTTGTTTCTCGAGACTGGATTGAGCCAGCTTGAGAATCTCCTCCTTTTTCTTCCGATTCAGGCCAAAGGCAGTAGATCCGGCCACTTTATCCATCTTCCCTATTAATATTACCGTGGGATCATTACCCTTGATGGGTTCACCCTTGTTAGTTGCCTAGCTACCAACGGTAACCAGGGATTTCGAGGTAGTGCTTGCGTCGGTGATGGTAGAGTCGGCATCAGGAGAGGCACTGCTTGGAGTTGGAGGAGGCATGACTGGGGAAATGACAAGCTTTTGCTGGCGGAGCTACTAGCCCGGCTTGCAATCTGGCTTCGACTTGCTCTTCAAAACTGTTTTTGCTCTGAAACACATAAATCCAAGCTTTAGGTGTGCTTCGGAAAGAAAGAAATATACAAAGTACTGCAATATTTGCAAGGTGATTACCTTTTAACTAGTGGCACCACTTGGATGCCAGCAGTGACAACGACCTCCTTGGCCTTGTGCTTCTTGGAAGCGGAGGCAGGAACTTCTTGCATCTCATCATCCTCCGTAGCCTCCGGATTGTCTGAAAGATAGTCCTCTAATGGAGCTAACTCAGACTCAGGTATCTTCTCGAGCTGATAAAGTCGAAAAGCATCGGTAAAAATAGAGTCGGAGGAAAAGACAGAAAATAATGACAAAACGCAAATGCAGAGTCGAAATATTTACCGGAGTCAGAGGACGGTCAGTCATAATCATCTTCAGGGAGACATCCGGAAATTTTATTTCCACTCTCCTTGATCGAAAACTGCATGCAGGTCTTGTAATCCTTCGTTGGAATACGATGCGGGATGACCCTCAGGTTGTCCTTCTTTTCTTTGGTGACTGTGTGCATGAGGCGATCTCCATGATACTACAGAGGCTGGATCCGGCGATCCAGACAGGAGTGGATCAAGTCGGATCCATGGAGGACCTTGTGTTTCATCAGAAACTCAATCTGCCTTTTGGTGAGGATCAATACATCTGAAAGTTTTGGTGCCTCTGCATCCCATGATTCCTGGAGGGAAGCGGCACTGTCGATGAAGGCCGGAAGACCTTCCGACTTTTCAGGATCCGGAATATCCTTGTTGTAGAAGAAGGTTTTGGCCCAACATTTAACTGAGTCGCTAGCGTTAATCCTAGGATAGACTCAATTTCTCCTAAGGACTAAGCTAAGAGTACCGGTGGTGTAGGGAACACCGACACTGATTGAGTTCTTCCGGGTACCATAGTAGTACCGGAAAAGGGTGAGACTTGGCCTAATGCCAAGAAACCCCTCGCTCAAGGCTCCATGAGCACTAAGCTCTAGCAGGGAGTTGGGAGGAAGATTGTGAAGTTGCACACCGTAATATTGGAGGACCTCGATGAAGAAGTCCGACGGCGGGATACTAAGGCCGCGGTCGACGTGCATGCCGAATAACACTCGTTCGCCATCGCGCGGTGCGGAGCGGCGTCTCCGGCGGCGCTCCGCCATGCGCCGGCAACGAGGTAGCCCTCGTCCTCCATAACCTAGAGCTCGACGTTGTCCATGACGCTTGGGACCCAGAGGCCCCGCATCTTATTTTCATCTGCCACCGCCATGACTGCCGCCGCTGCTCCAGAGCTAGATGGTGCCGCCATCTTGTTGGGGAAGGATGAAAGAATGGTGGTGATAGGGTTTTTTCTCGCGGTGCATAGATGAGAATGGCTGCGGAGGGCTTGAGGAGTACGTAGAGGCAATGAATGAAATGGTGGAGAGATGAATCTGGGAGAGAAGGGTTTCGTCTCTCTCTCTTATTTACCGATGCGCCAAGATTCGAGTTCAAACCGGGTGATTTGTGCCACGCGTATAGGAGAGAGGAAGGTGGCTTCCTCGCGACTCCTCCACCCCCTCGATTCTCGCGTGAGCATTAAAATGGTGATTTGTTCCGTAGGGAATGGACCCACCAACGGTCATGCTGACGGGACTCTTGTCAGTGACAAGACCTGGTCTGAAAAGCTGTCAGACAGCACGCCGTTGTTTAAATCTGATTCATATTTCAAACTGAACAAGGAAAAAACTGAAGTCAAAGAAAAAACATATCCGACTCAGATGACTCGGAATCCTACTTTGTTGAAAGAAGTTTTCAGGAACCCTTCAAGATTCTCAAGACAAAGAAACTATCAAGCTAGACAATTTATTCGACTCTAGATCTTGGAGACTTCCGGGGGCTACTGTTGGGGATATACTTTCTGGGTATACCCACAGGACTCACTGACCAGGGTGGCCCACCAACGGGTTAGAGCTTTACTTCACGGGTGGCCTAGTCAGAGAAAGAGAAAGAGCCACTTCCGATTACGACAAGGCCCAGAAGAATTACCGAATTAGGCCTGTAGTATTACTTGTAGTCCAAGCTGTATTTAGTTAACGACTTTGTAGCATAGCCGGATAGGTCTCTCTTGTAACCCTAGATCCCGATGACTATCTAAACCAGCCCTATGGGAGCCTTTAGGGCACCAATACCACAACCTACTCGCACAGGCGAACCTCTCTTGTAATCCATTGTACATTCGGCTCTCGCTGATATATTACTAAGTTGCTAGCAGGAGTAGTATCCGATTAGCGCAGTCGGATTTGAACCTGGGTAAACTTGTGCTCACCATTCCCGTAACATTCGACGTCTCACACCCCATCTTCTCAACGTCGTCAGGACCCCCTATGGTGTACTTGTACAATCCTACGACATGTAGACTTCCTCAAAATCTTCATTTATGGCTCCTGATTTCGCATTAAAAAGCGTGATTTTCTGCACAACACATTCAAAGCAATGGTTTGCATATCTTTGCAATAATTAGTCATTAATGGCAAGGCTAGAGAGATTCTTGTCAATTTCTTGACTAAAAACAATGTTTAACCATGGAAAAAGATGGCTATTTTTAGAGCCATCAACGAGCTAGTTAAATGAGAGGCATTACAAGGAACTTTGGTTTGTCTATTAAACACACATGTATTAATGTTTTTTATTAATACAATTCTAGCATGAGAAATAAAAATTTATCATAAACATGGAATAAGATAATAACCATATTATTGTTGCATCTCGGACATATTCCCTTCAATTTGGTCCCTATGGCTATGTAGAAATGATAAAGTGTATAACGGTAAATTTTCTTCTCTCTTGTATGTTATATGCTGGTGTACATGTGCACTCCGCATATGGTATTCCATGAATCGTGTGGAGTTTTACGACTTTTTTGGAGGTTTGTATCCGATATTATAATTTCTGCTTCAAAAGTCTCATGTATTTTCACTACTCGAGCTTCATGAACATGATGACCCTTTCCTTTGAAGCTCCTATCTTGCACTTTTGAAGCATTTTTATCTTATGTTTTTGCATAAGTATGTGAAATCCTGGCGTATGTCTTAATAGGATTGATAGTATACCCATACCAACAAGTTGCAACTTCTTTTTCGGAAGCTCGTTTGAAAAGAACTCTAAGGTTAGGCGTTCTTGGCCTAGAGCAATATGAGGATGGGTGACCGACCGGGAAGTGGGTACTGGGTGCGCACGAGTGAGGACAAAGTATGTAGGAAAGACTAGTGTTGGTCTATGGGGTTAGTCTAGAGATCCTATTGAGCCGCCGGGAGTGACAGTCGCTGGTCCGGAGAGGCCAGGGTGTTACAAAGTGGTATCTGTGGGAACACGCAGAGATAAAACAAAACTTTTCCTCTAACGTGGTGATCCCAAGATCTAGCTGAGGTAGAAGGCCACGAGGTTTACCACTAGATGCGCAGTTGCGGATTACTGATGAAGCGCGTCAGTTGATGCAGTGCAGTTCTCATGATCCGATCGTCCTGGTGCTGATCGCACAACACCTCTGCTAGTATCCACACGTACAAGGAGGAGAACCGGCGGCGAACTGCTAGGTTTGTATCGACGGTAGGACTGCTGTGGAGCTAGGGTTTCCAACACATGGAATGACCTAACCGAACAAAGATTAACCTTTCTGAGTTACGGTGCTCCACTATATATAGGGAGTGAACGTGGGCTCTTCTCGCATGACCCATTCACTAAAGCCCATATAACACTAGTCATCGTGAGTCCAACTCACTAACTCAGTCCTAATACGGTTTAGGTCCAACCCAACCAGATTACAGGTTCAGATCCAATCCGAACTTGCTCCTGCTCTTAAGTGTGTGACCCCGCAGGCTCATGGCTACTTGGACACAATTGGAGTCTGACTCTCAATCGATCAGTCGATAGTGGCTCCTAGCAGAACGTGCCGACTCCCAAGTACCAAAGAGTCATGACGACTTGCCTTTCCAATGCGACTTACGTCCGAGTCCCTTTTGCCTCACGATATACCTTGTCAGACTATAGGCGAATAATTGTCATCCCTTAAATAGTCCGACTCTCTTCTCGATCCGAGATAAGTGATTCACCCGACTAACTCTTAGTCGATCGCCTCGATTAACACTTAACCGAGTCGTGCATGGCCATGCTTTCCGAATCATATCTCACGAGAGGGCCCAGAGAATATCTCTCCGAGTGGAGGGGCAAAATCCTATCTTGGTTACTCACATCACGCAGCTTGATTCTCAGTCGACCCGAACTCTGCCTTTATAACTGCCCAGTTACGGATCAGCGTTTGACAGAACCTAAGTCGGTGATCCTCAACTTGGACTATGAAACAACCTCAGGTCTAAGGATTACATTGATTGAGATATACAAATGACAACTTGTTCGTTGTACCTCAATATGGGTCAATCCGACTCGCTAAACTCTTTAGCCGAATCTGTGTAAGTTGGAATAGCATCTCCATGCCCATGACAAGTGGAACCGAGTCATCAAGCCAACTTTCACATTGGTCTAAGTTGTGTGTCCAGCACAAACTCAATGACCAAGGATATTTAGTACAAACAGCATGAATGTATAGTTCCACAACTGAATCACATATTCAATGATACGCATTAGATGTTTATACAAGGACAACTTAATATCTTTATGAATACAATGGGAAAACTCATCATATATGATTGCCTCTAGGGCATATTCCTAACAGTATCAGAGCCGACCCTCGCGGTTATACGGGCGTGTGCATTCAATAGAGGACATGTGGAGCATGGCGCATGTCGTCCAGAGTAGACACGACATGACACATGTGCCGGCACTGGACGCACAGACGTAAGCTAAGAGGAGACGTTCCTGGCTTGTGGTTGATCGATGAGGGCGTCGATCTTCTAAGGGTGGGTGTATGCGATACCCTAGCGCATGGCTTAATGGGATTGATAGTATACACATACTAACAAGTTGCAACTTCTTTTCTGGAAGCTCATTTGAAAATAACTATGAGGTTAAGCGTGCTTGGACTAGAGAAATTTGAGGATGGATGACCGACCGGAAAGTGGGTACCGGGTGTGCACGAGTGAATATAAAGTACACAGAAAAAAGTATTATTGGTCTATGGGGTTAGTCTAGAGATCCTATTGAACTGCCAGGAGTGGTAGCCGCTAGTCCGGAGAGGCTGGAGTGATAAGTTTTTTGTATTTTACGGCGTTCGCGTGCACCTTTTATGCATGTTTCCATAGGAACCCAAAATATTGAGGCATTGATAAATATATCACTTTGATCTATCATATTGGACAAAATATGATATTTCTGAAGTAATAAAGTCATTATTATGATTTACGACGCACATGTGTGAAAAGCCATCGTGAAGAGGAGCTCTAGAAGGTTTAACGAGCATCGGTACGAGCAAGGCCCGACTGTACCACACGCTCGTACCATGTGGCGGCCACTTAGCCTCATCAAATACTCTCACCACGCGAAGAAGGATCTCAAATCCGACATTCAAACCCACCAGAACACGCATAAATCTCACCCCCAGAAGGGATCTGGAGGGGAAACTTGTAGAGGGCATCATCCTTGCTACTGCACGAATCATTGGAGGTCAAGGCATCATCTCCGCCATCATATATCGCTGCATATTTGCCACCATTACCATTCCCATCTCAATTACTTCCCATCTTGTTGTAATTCAAAGTAGTACCGTGGATGTGCTTGTTATCAGAGATCTACTCGTATTCATTTCATATATCCATGATGATTTATTGATTGTCTCTATGTGTGAGTAGTTTATCCTATTCTTGGAGAGATGGTGAAACCCTAACAATATTATAAAGTGAAATAAAGATGATATATAATTTCAGTTCATGAGCATGTACTAGTTTTCTCTCTAGATATTATGTGAAGTGTGACACATAATATTGGCCTCCAGAACTAGAGGAAACTACTGTTGGTCATATGATAGTACGTATGGTGCCAAGTGACATAACATGGGTGTGTTATTCATATGGGTAACGAGGATTAGAAGGGATTCAGTAATATCATATCAATATCCATGGGGAAACCCTTAGTTGTGATGGATCGGAGTAACTTGCTTACTATCGTTGCAGTGGTTATTAGGAATGAAATAATAGATAGCTTTTCATGATCATTTTAATATGAAGATCTTTCCATACATGGACATGAAGGATGATATAGATTCATCCCAATTATAAATAATACCAATGCTAGCGGTGGATCCTATACTTCCTGAGAACGCTTTACCCCTCTTGCAGTTTCATAAACACTTTACATCATGTTTGTCTCTTGGTTGCATCCTTTAGTTTTTAATCTTTAATATTTTGCACACAAACACAACTCTTTCAAAATATTTCAGCAGAATCAAAGACAACTTCCAAGTAACCTTTGGTAAAAGATAACAAGAGGCATAAAGATCTCTTACCTCTATCAAATAGCTCTCTGTCGGTCAATACTCTTCTTCGAAACTAGCTACATACAAACTGTGCTCTTGTAGTCATCACAACTACAGCAGGTGAAACTCTTTTTTTGAACAGGTAAGGCCCATAAGGGCCTAGAAACTTCATTAGTCGAACGGTGAGTACAAAATACAAGGAGGACCCTAAATAAGAAGAAAATTATAGTACTATCCATCAACATTGCAAACATGGACCTAAAACAAGTAGCAAAGCAATCGGGTCCAAGGTCTTCACCGACACAGCTGATCGACCTCAAGGTATGGGCACCAGTGCCACCACTGGGGACGCTACCACTTGGGGTGACATCAACAAGGAGCCCCGCACTGGGGTCCAAGACCCTCTGCTTTTGCAACAAGGCCTGGAGAAAAAAAGCTCGGGCTTCGCTTGCAACCGAGTACGAAGTGGCTCCGCGGGCCAGAGATAACATCGGCAGCATCTTGCTGCCACTGAGGAGTTCCGCAGGACGACATTGTAGCTTCCGGGGCGCTCCAGAGCACACATACACCCATACCTTGGAGCAAAAAATCGAGGAGCTTCCGAAGCCGAGATCCCTACTTCTTCATCTCCTGCACCATGATAACCAAGAAAGAGGGGGAACAACTCCAGATTACACCAAGATTTTGCTCCACCGAGCTTATGCAAACCCACACCTTTAGATCCACCCACCATCCACTTTGGATGCTCGCAGGGGAGAAGGATCTTGAAGCGACAGTTGGCACTCGAAATCAACTACCGCATGTGCCACAAGGCTTTATTGACGGATATGTCATGGTGCAGCACCACCGCACTCGACTACTCCAGTCGCCGGAGCAGCACAACTACGAAGATGACCACCAGAATACCTGAATCTGTCCCGCAAGATTCGGCGACCTACTCCCGCACACCACAGAGGGATGAAACAACCTAATCCTAGACCTAGTATTCATAGGAGAAGGCCGGCCTCCTCTCCCGCAACGTCTCTGGCCGGCGAGGCCATGAAGAGGAGGGGGTGGAGCCAGGTCCCGACGGTGGACTTTCAAAGCAAGGAGGAGGAGAGAGAAGCCGGTGGGAGAACAATAGTGGCTGAATTCCACGTGAGCCTCATTACTACTGGCCTATTACTACCCAACCTGGCACATTCTACCTGTTGGTTAGCAGCACGATTGAGGCAAAAGGGGAAGAATTATGGTTTCACGGTGGTATCTCCGTCCGACACTTTTCACATGTCATATGTTTCCTTGTAAGATTTTGCGTTCTAATTGAGGTCAGTACAAGCCTTAAATGATCAATCAACTCACGAGTCACGACATTAGCCAAGAGACAAGGTATGAAGTTTTTGCTTCGTTTCTAATCCTTAAATTTTTTCCTTTCTTTTCTGTACCCCGGTTGGTGTAGTTAATACACTTGTTAATCATCAATCATTGGGAGGGGAAACACGTGCGCACGCTCGTTTGGGAATGCGCTATCTCTCTCTCTCTAATCAAATGACAGAATTCACGATGCTGCGCTCTCTCTCTAATCAAACGACAGAATTCACGATGCTTTAGATCAACTATTGTCGCTAATTATAGTATAGCTTAAGCTTGGTGACATGCGTCAACAATAAGGGTACTTGTACATCTCGTATCTATGGAGTGTGGGTCGAACAAGTTCCATGAAGGATTTTATTTTTAAAAATTCAAATTTAAAGATTTTAAAAGTTTCAGTAAAAACATCAAGATACACATAATGATTTATAATACACACGTACAAAATCTTATGTAAAAATACTTTATATTCTGGTCTCCTAGAAAGGAAATAAATTTAGATCGGTGCAATTTCGAATGGGCCTCCCTTTTTCAAAATTTGTCATAATTTTTTTTGTTGCGTCCGAAATATAAATTATTTTCTACTAAATTTTGCAGACGTGTATTTCATATTGTTGGCTACGTGTAGGTATCTTTTCTAAAATATTTCGTAAATAAAAAATGGGCTCCATGGAGCCCGTACTCTAAAGCGATTTTCTGTGGAGTTAACCCTCTCTATTCGTCTTCTTCGAGAGCTTCGGGCTAGGGTTTTCGGCTATCGCCTGTGATTCTCCGACTGCTACCACACTAAGCCTGCTCAGCCGCAACTCCTTAGGCTGCCTCCCCCGGCCTCATGACGACCATCGTACGGCCATATGCGAGGAGGGGTGCATAGAAAATCGTTGGTCTAGACGGAGGTGTCACAAAGGAGGACGAGCCGGCTGTGATGAGGCGCTGCGGGAGGCACTAGACAGGAGGGGGGGGCTTGGAGACACATCTTGAGGCAGGGTCTTTGGCATGGAGTTGAGCCTACAGAGGAGGCGTGGGGACATCGACTCTAGGGCATGCAGCATTGCGTGGGAGAGGGAGACGCCTGAGCGGGTCACTTCGTGTAAACCTTCCCGCATGTCTTTTGCCTAGAGATGAGGAAAGGCGTTTCCTCCTTGGGCCATCCATCCCTCTCATCTCATATGCTCCTCTCCTCCACTCTCAGCTCTCTTCTCCTTCGACTTGTGAGCAGCAAGCAGACGCTCTGAGTAGGCGTTGTTGTGAATATGGTGAGTGTAGAATCCACTCCCGGATTGAGCTGTCATTTTATTTTCCCCAACTCTTTTTCTTCTTCTTCTCGGTTTGCAAAATTTAGTACAGATGAGCATAATTGTTTCTAAATTTTGTATTACCGATCCTTCATGTGTTAATTTATTGGTTAGAGAAATCATGTGCTTAGAGAAAGAAAATAAATATTTATTTATTTATTTTTAAACTAGAAATATCCATTTATAATCTAATAATAATATTGGACTCAAGTGCTAACAAAAGTTCACTAATTAGTCATGAACGCACATTTAGTGTATTGAAAGAACTGAACATAAAAAAGAAATAAGTGGGTGAGGCGAAGCTCGCACGTCCATCTAGTTTTGTGTAAATCTGAATGACATGGTTAACAACTTGTTCGGCTTAGTGAAGCCATACTCTCGTGACAGGACATTACTGAGGAGTCATCGAGTATCTCCACTCGTTCCGCGTTCTTAGACCGAAATTCGAAGCTAAAAATCACAGAATGGGTATAACTTTTGGCTTGGAAAATGGCCGAATTTCCACGAGCTTTTTCAGTGATGTTCTTCAGGTTCCGCAAATTGACAATATTTCACCATAACTCAACTCAAATTCACACAAACAAAATTTGATCACATAGTTTAGCGCAAGACGACGACTAGCTTGGCGATAATCCGCACCGGCCAAGCCCATACCGAGCTCCGCCCGCCAGGCCCCGCGCCGAGCTCCGCCGACCAGGCCCGCGTGTGGGGACGGGAGAGAGAAGGTGGGCATGTGGGAGGAGAGAGAACACTTTTCTCGGTGGCGCGTGAGCCACACGGCGAGATTTGCTACATCCGGTGTTTCCAAACGATTCCTAGCACACTGGGTTCGGCCTGGGAACGCCGGATGAAAAAAAGGCATAAATTCAAACAAAATCGGCATAACGTAAACACGAGTGGGGCGAATTCACCCATCTAGATGTAAAAGTCGTTGAAAAGTGGTCTTGTGGGAAACCCTAGTGGAGATGCTCTTGTGGGACGCCGTAGAAGAAAAACTGTGAGTTCCATTATATATTCCAATGGATCTGCGTTCTTTAGGGGTTGGTGGTGTTGACATACGCTTTGATGGACAGTCGTACAAGGGCCTGTACACATCCCTTTCTTTGTTCATCATCGATCATACTACTGGTCACGGGACCATGGGCGATGCGACGCGTGATCCATCGCAAGTCATGGGCAGCAGCCACCGTCAGAACGCTCGGCCACCTGATCCAACAACACACTTCACCCCCTGCCGTCACTCTCCATCGGTTCTCTTCTTTTAATGGGTCAATCGTTTGATTGTTTCATGCAACTTGTACATAAATATATCATATGTGCCATCTGACCATTTCACCACACATCCATCACCCTGCGCGCGTGCGTGTGCTCCGCCAGTAAAGTACTACTACTAAGATTCGAGCTCCGGTGGACAAAAACGAGCAATCTTCCATGAAATCTCCTTCCCGTTCGACGATCCGCATGCGAGTTCCTAAAACCCACATGCGCAGCGCGGAGGAGCAGATTTGGAGGGGGGGCGGGAGCCCAAGTCCAAGTGTCGCGGTCGGCAAAGCTATTCCTACCCATGATGGATAGGCACGAGGGACAAACAGACAGCATTCGGTTGCGCCGATAGAATTATGGGGGGGATCGCGGAGACGTGCGTTGCTGCTCGCTCGAAAAAACTAAAAGAGAGAGGAGTAGGAAAAGGGAGGGAGACATGCGTTTGGCACTCCCCTGTTGCTCCAACAGTTCCTCCCCATGTTCCGTCGCTCCTGTCCTTGGAGGTCTCAACTACTCCTCACTGCACCCGGATGGCGACGACGACGACGCCGGCGGCATGGCCCCGGCCAACCCACACAAAAATGATCGTTCCATTCCACACGCCGGAAAAGAAGAGAAATCTTTATCCGACCATAGACGATTTATTCCTTGTTTTGCTCTGGAATAAGACTATAGTACTTTTTACTTTCTTAAGAGGAACCGCACGCTCGACGTCCTAAATTTTCTGTGCAAGTTGGTATTGGCCAAGGTACCTTCGAGTTCACTGGTTTGGACATGTTCCCCTCAAAAAATGGGTCACCTACTCATACACATATCTGTCTCCTTTTCATCTAAATAAAAAAAACACTGGCTTTTTAGACCACGATACGCACAACCCCCACATCACCCTTTTCCTAGCGACACAGGGTGAACCCTAGCATTACCGATAGGGAGGAGGGGGGCACCTCCATCCTCCTCTCGCTCCGTCGCTGGCCCGACCACATTGACGGCGGCCCCTCTGCCAAAGGGGATGGGGAAGTTGCTGGGCTTTTTTCTAGTTTCGAAAGAGGCATCGAGGCTAATCCAGAAAAGATTCGGGCCATCACCTCCCCCGCAGCCTTGGAGTCATCCAGAAGGTGGTCGGTTGCCTGGCGGCTTTAAGCCATTTCATTTCGTGCTTGGGAGAGAAGGCAATGCCCTTGTACAAACTACTAAAAAACACCACACTTCGCCTTGTCTGAAGAAGCAGAGGACGGATTAGCAAAGTTGAAGCGACTCAGGTATTGGCTGCCCCAGCGCAAGCCGAGCCGCTCCTCGTCTACATAGTAGACACAACCTAGGTGGTCAGCTCCGTCCTAGTATTCGAACACGATGAGCCGGCCTGGTGCGAAAAGTTCAAAGACCAGTATATTACACCAGCGATATTTTGGCAGAATCCAAGTTCAGATACCCCTAGGTGCAAAAGATAATCTACGAAATTTCGGATGACTCCTCGGAAGCTAAAGCACTACTTTCAGGAACATCCCATCACAGTGGCCGTCTCCTAGGGCATTCGCCGAGATCATCAATGATCGTAAACCTTTTGGTCGCATCACGGGTAGGACCATGGAGATACAATTGTACGGACCCAATTACCTTTCCCCGCACCTCCATCAAGTCTCAGACCCTAGTTGACTTCATCGCTGAATGGAAGGAGAGCCAACTGCCCCTGGTGGAGGTCCCTCCATGGTGTTGGACTTTGTTCTTTGACATATTGTTGAGAAAGCAGGGATCCATCGTAGGAGTAATGCTGGTATCCCCAAAGGGGGCCTAGTTCCGGTACATCCACTAGCTCCTCTTCAATGTTCCTAAAAACATGGCAGGATACGAGTTCCCTTCCATAGGTGTGAGACACCTGTCCGGCTTTGGCGATTCAAAGATAGTCAAGGGATAGGTCTTGAAGGACATGGACTACAAGGAAACTATCATGGTGGCTTACTTTCAAGAAGCGTGCAAGTTGTAAGGGAAATTAAGAGGCTTATAGCTCTATCACATCGAAAGGGCGCACAACGAAGAAGTCAACGTATTGGCCAATCTAGCCTCCTAACGAGATCAGGTTCCCTCGGGGGTATTCCTCGAGCTCCTGATGAAACCCTCGGTCAAGAAAGTCGATCTTGTTGTGAATCAACCGGAGGCATCATCAACCACCTCCACATGGGGTCTAGCACCTTCGCGGAACCACCAATCTTCCTTGGAAGTGGCACCAACATCGGTCAGGAAGCCACTACTCCCGCGAACATCGCCCACATCCAAGAACCAAGTCCTAGGGTGTCACCATCGTCACCCGCTCTAGAATTTACAGCAGTGTGGACACAACCCTTCATCATCTACCTTAGGGATAATGTCGGGGTTTTGATTCCCGTTCATAGATTTTAGGTGTAAGGGCTTGTGATCATGATCAGATGGACTAAAAACCTCAAGGCACGCATGATTTATATAGGTTTGGGCCCCAGATAGGGATACGGTAACAACACTACATCATGTGTCGGCTTTATCTTAAAGACCGTGTGAGGCATTTGAAAGGTTACAAAGGGGTGTGTCGGCTAGAGGTTTAGCTGGTACATGAGGTGGACGTCGGCTAGGAGTATAGCCAACGTGTTGCGTCTCTCCTTTCCTAGCGAGCGGGTGTTGTTTGCTACCTTTGTTGAGTATGGGCTCATGGCGCAGGAGTTACTGCACTGCCGGCCTAACGCGGCCGGGCACGATTCATGGCTCTTATGCATCACCGAGATCGTCAATTCCGCATGTGTCACGTTGGTGCTCTCCCGCTTCGTGGTGCCTCCACCGTCGCAGATTCCTCAAGAAGGTCAAGTCACGCATGGATCTCCTCCAACACCTCCAGCTGGCGGAGGAGCGGGGAATAACCATGCCACACAAGGGCCGGGAAGGGGGCCGCCTCGTTCCCATGGCGCTTCCTAACCACATGTCACCCCCAACCCCAACCCGCCTAGCTATCAGATCATCCACCGGTCTCCGGAGGATGCACGCATGGCCATTGAGCGCTAGCATAAACGCCTCGAGCGCACCATCGCCGAGGCTGCCTCAAGCGCACCATCGCCGAGGCTGCCTCGACGGGCAACGTCAACCACGCCACCTCGCGGATGGCACCCTGCGTACATCAATGGTTGCCTCGCATTCACCAAGGATGTACCATCGTGGTGTGGCCTCTCAAGTTCAAGCCGGATCTACCTCTGCACTACTGCGACAAAGAGAACCTCGTAGAGTTCCTCCAACTCTACACCGTGGGCATCCAGTCCATGGGCGGTGACGAAAAGGTCATGGCCAGTTTGTTCCCAATGGCCCTCAATGATGCAGCTCGCTCCAGGATGATGAACAAACTCCCCGAGGAATCCATCTCCTCATAGAACTATGGAAGGATTTGTGCGAGAAGTACATCACCAAATTCAAGGCCACATACGAGTGCCCCCTTGTGCTCAACGACCTCCGTGGTCTACGCCAGTAGTTGTTGATGACTCCTTGTTGACGTGGAGCACTTCGTCGGGAAACCCCAAGAGAAAGGTGTGAAGCAGCACAGCAGCAAGTCTTCCCTCAGTAAGAAACCAACGTTATCGAACCAGTAGGAGGAAGGAAACGTCTCAAAGGTGTTGCAAGCAACGTGGAAACCTGCACAACACAAACTCAAGACTTTGCCCCAACAAACAGTGAGGTTGTCAATCTCACCGGTTGCTGCAACAAAGGATTAACTGTATGGTGTGGAAGGTGATGATGGTTTGCATCAATTAAATATTAATAGTGGAAGATGTATCAATGGTAAAGATTGAACCGGGGTCCATAGTTCACTAGAGGTGTTCTCCTTATAAAAACAAACATGGCATGCTGGGTTAACAAATTACAGTAGGGCAATTGACAGGACTGAGCAAGGCATAACAATGCAATACTAGACACAAAGATCCTATGAGATTCGATTGGGCAATACAACAATATACATAGACCGCCATCCAACTGCATCTATGAATAGAAGTCCACCATTGGGTTATCATCCGAACCACCTCCAGTATTAAGTTGCAAGCAACAGACAACTGCTTTAAGCAAAGTGTGTAAGGTAAACAATCCACTTGTTCCATGAACAAGAGACAGTTGTTTCCTCCCTAGTGTCAACAACACATCTACAACCGAAGAGATTTCTGTCACTTCCCTTGGAAACTAGAGGCATGAACCCACTATCGAGCATAAATACCCCCTCTTGGAGTCACTAGCAACTACTTGGCCAAGATAGCTACTAATAACAGAGAGCATGCAAGATCACAAACAACACATACGTGATAGAATCAATAATACAAAACCATTAATCAATCTGACATAGTAATCTTAGTAAAATATTTACTTTGGCTTTTGTCCCGTCCAATTATGAGAATATTGATTTTCTGCCTTTCTGGAACCAAAAACAGAAGAAAACAGGCAACTGGCACTGTGGCAACTTGTTAATAGGTTAGTACTAGAAAACATATAAAAACACCTCAAAGTGTGGACAAATCAAATAAAAGTAGATAATAAACAAGCATGGAGCATCAAAAATTATAGATACATTTCTGACGTAGCAAGCATCCCCAAGCTTAACTCCTGCTCGTCCTTGAGTAGGTAAGTGATAAAAGAAATAATTTTTGAGGTGACATGCACCATCAAAACCAAGATCAAACCATTTGCAAGCATTGAAAACTGGGATCAAAGAATTCTAAACATGTGCATGAAAGATGGAGTTCTAACAGTAAGACATAGTAAGTATGCATGCAACATGAAAGGCTACAAACAAAGATCATGAATAACATGCATTGAAAAACTTTTGTTTGTTTCACATACAGAAAACATAGCATAGTGGCATTCAGCTTGTCTCTCATAGAGTAGCAAATAGATGAATAGGACACCTTCAAAGTTCATAAGAGTGACTAGATACAAGTAGCACAAGAATAAGCAATATCATCAATATGCATCAATCAATAAGTTTTGGGAAACTGCACATAGAACTAAGAATGATAACTATGCTCTCTTAATGGTTCCTAAAGGTAGAAGGTGGAGACTCAATATAATAGTGGAAGAAAGGCCCTTAATAAAGGGAAGCAGGGATTTTAAGTTTCAAAAAGAGCTTCCAAAAATTATGGTACTTGTTAGCTTTCAGCCCTCATTGCCCCTATCATAAGCATCTTGAAGTGATTAAGATTAAAGTGAACAAAGATGGAGTATATGCTTGACAAAGTGTAAGTGGGCAATCTCATGTCCCTTGAATACGAGGGACACACCTCATGCTACTCAACTTCAGTCACCTGTAAGTTCTTGTCATAGTAATTACATGTGTATCATAGAGAACCGCCAACAGGGTACCCCTTGCACATGGTACAGGAGCTATCCCATAACCAAAATGACAAGGCAAGCAGACAATGATCATCTTAGCGATCTTTTTATTTACTATGTGCATAGCTTTTATTGAGGATGCTTCACAGAATGCTCATTATGGTGATGCTGCAAGTTTCCACCATGATTAAGCATGGCTTAGGCTAGCGGCCCAGGAATTTCTCTAACAAAAAATACATAACTCCATGGACTTACAAGCTCCCTCTTTATTTCACACCGGCGACATCCATAGACAAAAGAGCATGATATAAACTGTGTACAAAGTACAAGTGCAATGTTGAAAACGTTCCCCGTGACAGCATGGTTCTGCTAATTCCAACGTATAAGTGCAAGCATATACAACATAGATGACACAATGTTTCAAGTTTATTAGGGTCAAGGAATATAAAATGTGCCATCAAGTTTGTGAGGGCTTTAATCACTAAGTTTTCACATAACAAAGTACTTTTTAAATGGAAGATATATGAAAACAAGGAACGTTTATAGTGGAAACTTTGGAATAACTTGGTTTGTTGGGAGTTGAAAGCATGAGTAGAGATTACTCATACAAGTGGAGGCTAGCAAAAGACTGGGAGCAACCAACTAAGAGAGCAATAATGGCCACAATCATGCATAGCGATAAAACATTACTAATCAAAGCATAGAGTGGTACTACAAGTCAAGGACTAAATGATCATAGAGGCTATGGTGACTTGTTCATAGTCATAACATGGTGTGAGCATGTGCCAAGTCAACCCAAACAAAGCATCAAAGGAGAAAACCACAATACTATGCTTTTGTATGCTAAAACAATGCATGATTCTTTCAAGGCACACTAAGAAATCCCAATTGTTTGGAACAAGACATGCTACAGCAATAATTACTAGTCATAAGATCAAAACAACACCTAGCATGTGATGCTAAAGTCTAAGTTACAGTTAATGCAAGCTCCTCTTGCACTTCTCAAGCAAGAACTTTCTACTCCTTTCCAACACCAATCAACTTATTTGAAACAACACAATGAGAACGGGGGTCCAAACTACTTTATTCAATCAAACTAAGCAAACCAAACGAAAACTAAGAAGCTCCAAGAATAACACAATAGTGCATGAAACAATAAAAACGAAGTGTCTAGAAAGACCTGAGCTTTTTATTGATGAATAAGGGGATGCCTTGGGCATCCCCAAGCTTTGACGCTTGTACCTCTTGGATATTTCTTGGGGTGACACCGGGGTGGCATCCCCAAGCTTGAGCTTTTTTCCATTCTTCATCTCATTACATCATTCTCTCTTTACACCTGAAATTTTTCCTCCATACAAAACTTCACACAATCTTCATTAGCAACATTAGTGTATTCAAAAGATAATAGACCTTTGGGTTTAGCTTTAGAACAGCAAAAAAATTCACTAAAAACACAAGCTACTGTAGCAACTCCTTTAAAAAGCTCAATTCCCCAAAAGATAACTCAAAAAGGAATCAATAAGAAGGAAATGCAAATGATGGCAGAAATCTGTCAAAACAGACCAGTAGGTAGAAACCGATTTTTTTTTGAAAATCTTCTGTTGCTCAAATAAAAAAGTGTTGAACTAACGAAAGTTAGCTAACATACTGGGGGATTTATTCATACATTTTCAGCTCAATCCGACTTACAGAGACTCCTCACGAATTTTTATGGTGGAGGACAGAAATCTGTTTCCAGACAGCAACTCCTCAAATCTCACTTCCCTCTCATTAGAGGTCATTCTTTGCACAAAAATCAAACAAAAAGGATAATGAGAGGTCATTACTGAAGTAATAACTTCCAAGACTCAAGGAAACTCTTGGGTTATCTCCCAACAAGTACTTTTCTTTAACGCCTTTAAGTTAGGCACAAGAAGTAAGAAATCAAGTATTTTCAAATGAGGAAGCATTAACATCAAACCTTGATTTCAAAGGAGGAGCAAAAATCAACTTCTCTCTCCTCATAGGGAAGTGTTCAATACCTTTCTTGAATGGAAATTGATATTTAATGGTGCCTTCTTTCATATCAATGATGGCACCAACAGTTCTAAGAAAAGGTCTTCCCAAAGTAATAGGACAAGAAGCATTGTATTCAACATCCACAACATAGAAATCAACAGGGACATAAGCATTGTTAACCATAATGAGAACATCATTAATACTCCCCATGAGTTTCTTCTTAGCATTATCATCAAGTGGGACATCCAAATAACAATCTTCCAAAGGTGGCAAATCAAGCATTTCATAAATCTTCCTAGGCATAATAGAGACACTAGAACCAAGATCACATGAAGCTTTGAGATCAAAGTCATTCACTTGCATATCAATAATGGGTTCCCAACTATATTCTACTTTCCTATAAATATAAGCTTTGTGTTTGAACTTCTCTTCCTTAATCTTAACAAGAGCATCTGTAATGTGTTTGGTGAAAGCAACATGCATATCACTAGCATCGGGACTTCTAGCAAGTTTTTGCAGGAACAAAATCACTTCAGAAAGTTTGCAACCATCAAGATCAAAATCAAACTTAGCATCACTAGTAGTAGAATCATTAGGCTTAGGCATTATAGGAGGAGGAATAGGGACTTCTTGTGGTTTAGTGGTATCCATTCTAGTGATGGTGCACACACTATTGTTTCTATCAATTTCAGTTTCCCTTTCCCACTTAGCATGAAGTTGAGATAATAGCCTAACATTTCCATCAATAGTAACTTATATGTCATGAGTAGCAGCAAAGGCATTTTATCAATCAAAGAGGACTGTGCTTCAGACAAAGAGGATATATTTTTCTCAACAGTTAAAAGCTTTTGCTCCACGGTCTTGTTGAAAGAGGTTTGTTTACTAATAAATTCTTTGAGCATCACTTCAAGTTCAGAGTGGGCACTTATAGCATTGTTTTAGGAGTTTCCATAGGAATTGCCATTATTAGGAGGATAAGGCCTATAATTATGGTTGCTACCAAAATTATTCCTATACGCATTGTTGTTGAAATTGTTGTTTCTAATGAAGTTCACACCAACTTGCTCTTCTTGAGCAACCAAAGAGGCTAAGGGAACATTGTTTGGATCTAGAGGAGCTTTCCCATTAACAAGCTGTAACACCCTCAGAATCGGACCTATGCAAGTTTGGGCAAAATTCACCAAACCCGCATAGAAACGATTCAAAGGTGCCCACCAGGCACTTTCGTGCGGGTGGAAAACGAAGTAATAACATTACACAACAGTCCTCGATGGGACCCACAGAACAGATAGATATACAGAGGCGACTCAATGAGTCAAGAATACAGATATAATATGCAGAGGTCCAAATCACCTTGAAAACGATAGAACGTCCGACTACGGACAAGAAACAAATAGGGCTAAGAGCCCTGAAGAATATCCAATGGCGTCCATAACCCTGCCCAGGCCAAGCCGGAAGGGTAACCCTGCTAACGGCGTCGATCTCAAAACCTGCTTAACAAAAGGGGTGCCGACAAAGGGCAAAGCAGAAAACAAAGAAAGAGCGTCGATCGAGGCGATTGCAGCGAGGCTAGAATTGCGGTCCTCGCCTACATAGGTATGGTGGATCAAGCGGCAACATGCACTAAACAACCTATAGGGACTCGATACACTGGCGGTAATCAGAGAGGGGTAAGAATGACCTAACCGGATCCAACCTGAAGCTATCACCAAACAAACCCATCCTGGTGTTTCCCCCTCGAGTCCAAACGAGGAAGTCAACCGAGGAACTCACACAGTTGGCAGTTTTACTTATTCAGTTATAGTAGTGGCACTTTACTAGTCAGATTTAGATAATCGTCCTGATAAAGTAAGCAGTGGGCACTTTTATTTAATCATTCCGTTGTAGTTGCAACAATTACTAATCAGATACCGATAGCATGAGATAACCCAAAACCCAGCAGTTGTTGGTACTTTTATTCAGCCATTTCGTTGTAGTTGCAATACTTACTAGTCAGGTACAATGGTCGCAAGCGACACACAAAACAAGCAATTGTGGGCAGTATTAATTAGCCATTCCATTATAGTGAAGCTGATTACTAGTCATTATAAGTCAAATTTATAGCAGTAAACTTTAGTTATGCTTGTCTATGATCGAGATACTGTGCTCCAAAGTCCATATCCATGGACACGGCTTTCAGAAAGTTTTACCGGCCGGGTGCACCAATAGCAACACGCCGATCAACCTCGGAAAAACCAAATCAAAACCCAACGAGGCTTTCACGACTGAACAATCACAGGATTCAGAAATATTTGGGGCCACCCTTAAGTAGAATCCATAGCGGAGTAAGCAAGCTCGGCGGCCTCAAGGTCTGCGACAATGGCTGTGAGCGATCGGGAACCCCAAACGGGCTTGTCGACACCGCGTAAACATTCCGCTTCAAAAAGATGCAGTGTGCGAGACTCGCACAATCGTAAATAAAGCAGTAATCATGGCATAAGTACAGGATCGTAAATAAAACCTCAAACTAGTTTGTGGCCCCAAGAAATAAGTCTGAATCAAGCTCTGGCTCAGGGGGGTCCCATATACCTCCCGGATGTGGATAGCGCGCAAAATCAAGGAACAGGTATCAAGTACTCGGGGTCTTACGGGACACAAGTGGGCGTTCGGAAACCAAATATTATCTATCACCCACCGATGCCTCTGCTTATTCAATTTTTGTTGTTAAACAGAAAGTAAAGTGACGATAAGTAAAACTAACATCATCTCCAACTTCAACATGCGGCAATACATCAACAACTGTGGCATATGACGACACTCATCAGCACTTGAGCAAGCAACTACGACGCGCAAGTCCAGCTATCTACTAAACAACAGGTAATAGGGCGTGTCCAAGGCAATATAAGGCTGCAGGGGATATATCGGGTACGGAAACTAGAGCATCGCAACACAGATAGCAATAGATCAACAGGAGGGAATAAAGACTATAAAAGTAAGATAGGTAGAAAGAGGAAGATGCTCGCCTGAAAACATTGTCGAAAGGTTCAACCGAAGATCGGGCGAAGCTCACATCAACTCAACGGCCTTATCCGCGAAGAAGCAAAACACTAGAAGAAACTCCGGATGCACTACTTAATACAATGGCAGAAGATCGGCATGATGCATGAATGTTGCATGGCATGGCAAAGGTGCGATGCAATTAGGTCAAGATTAAGCGGAAACGGGGTCCCGACAATTAATTAGATGGTGCAAGTTATTTAGCTACCCCGCAAATTAAATGTTGTTTTAACAAGGCAAGATAAGATACCGGTTCGCTACACAAGTTTAAATGAGGCCGATATAAGGCTAGATTTGCCCGCATATGGGCCCCATATTTAATTATGAGGTGAATCGGTATAAGGCCCCCAACCACATGAAAGCATGCATGCAAGGTGAATGATTAATATGCAACAGTTGTTATTAAGTTATAAAATAGGGTTCGAGGAAAAGGGGTCACACATCAGAGGGGGCTCGACGGTCTTGGGTTCCGGGGTTCGGGGGTTCGACAGGGTCCAGGGTTCGACGGACTTGGGGTTCGGGGTTCGGCGGAAGCGTTCTCGGATTCCGGGGTAGTGGATCTTGTCGCATCCAGGGGTCTTCGGGTCACGTTGTCGGTCATGGCGTTCGGGACGAAGCACTTGTCGCATCGGGGGTTCTCGGCGTCCGGGGAGCAGAACTTGGGTCGATGTCGGGGCGCATCGGCTTCTTCCGGTCGGGGCGTTCTGGTCGACGCGCAGATCTTGTCGGGTTCACGGGTCGGGTCGGACTTGGCGTCCGGGGTGAGGTACTCGGCGTCCTCGAAGGAGTACTTGTCGTATCCACGAAGGAGATCATGTCGCATCTGCGGCCTTCGGTTACGGGTTCTCCGGCTCCCATGTAGGGGATCTTGTCGTCGCGTCGCAGAACTCGGGTTCGGGGTCTTGGCGTTCCGAGGGATCGGTCTTCGGGTCCGTGCAGGCGACCCGAGAGGTAGAACTTGCCATCTGATTTGGTCGAGAACGACACAGGAGTGCCCACCTTAGATGTTGCAAAAGGACTTGCGGTGAACTCGACACATCCATCAGGGACCACATCATAGAGCACGAAGCCAGACAGCGCTCACAGCGACGGTGGACGGTGGGGTGGGCCCGCGGACGGAAGGTGAGCTGCCGGAGAGGAGGGCCGGCGGCGGCGCGCGCGGTTGTGCGGGAGGCGACGGCGAACGGGGCGGAGCGCGGCTCGAGGTGGGTCGCAGAGGCGGACGCGCCGGGAGAGGCTTGGGGCGGCCGGTCCGCGGCGAGAGGAAGGGGCGGGCTGGGACGGCCGGTGAGGAGGTTGGTCGGCGGAGCTCGGGCCAGGCGGTGGCGGAGGCGAGGTCGAGATGGCGGCGGAGCTGAGGCGGCCGCGGAGGAGGTGGCGTCGGCGGAGCCTGGGGAGCTCGAGCCTTGGCGGGCGGGGCAGGTGGCAGCGCTGGCTGTGAGGACGCTGCGCCGGGAAGGCTTCAGGCGGCAGAGGTCGAGGCGCCACGGCAGGCTGAGGCTGCTCAAGGCTGCTGGCCATCAAGTGAGGCAGCCTGGGACGAGGCCTTGGCTGGCTCGGGCTTGGAGGGGCTAGGGGAGCGGGGGACCTGGGCCGGAAGCGGGCTCCTGGCGGCGCGGCCATCCGGGAGGAGAGAGGCGGCGGGGCTAGCGGTTGCTCAGAGGGAGGTGGGTGGTGGACGCGGGCAGGAGGTGGAAGATGGGTGGGGAGAGGAGAACGTGGGGAGGACGGGGAGAGCGGAGTGGGGCCCAGGCTGGCGGGGACAGGGGCTGCTGCGCGCGCTGTGTGCGTGAGTTTGTGTGCCCAGGGGCTGGGTGGTCTGGGGGTTGGTGGGGTGAGAGAGGGAGGGACACGTGGCGGCGCGTGAGTGGTTGAGGGAGAGGGAGGAGGTGAGGTGGAGGCAGTTGATAGGCTAGGGTGAGGTGGAGGGTTGGGTTGGGTAGACTAGTGGGTGAGTTTAGGATTAGAGGGGCAGGTAGGTGGACCGTTTGTAAAATCTGGGGCGGTCGTTCGGGTCGGTCGGCCCGTTCGACTGCCCCGACTAAAAATTAATAAAACTTTTATTTGTTTTAAACGGGCCGTGCGCAAACCAATAGCGGCCAAAATAAAATATTTCGGGGACCCGGTGTTCGGGGTTTGAATAAGATGGGGCGTTTGGAAAACAAATCGGGGTTTTCGAAAGTAGTTTTGGCAAACAATGCATGATGATGACGATGCAATGCACAAATTCAACGCGATTTTCTAGTAGTGGTTTTGCGGGATGCCACAATTCGACACCACTAACAATGGATCTCGCCCTCGAGATCCGCCTCATGGTACCGGAAGGAAGGTCGGCGATCTGCGTCTTCTCGCTTCGTGTAGGTCCTCGCGACACCATTAACAAGAGGTCGTTGTCCGTGAGCGTCGAGATGTCACTCCGGAAACAAAAGGTCGAAGGTAGAGGTATCAACAAATAAAGCCACCTCTAACTCCGGAAGAAAGAGGGAAACCGATGCATTCTCATCCACTTCAATGTACAAAAGCGAATAGAAAGGGTAGTCGGCATGGGGGCCAATCCATCACGCACCCAAACTATTACTCCGCACAATCAGTAGAAGAGCGTGCAACCATTCTCGGAATCAGACTGAAGATCTCGACAAGCGAGGTTCGGAAACAAAGGAGGATGCACTCGCGCCGGATCTGGCGTAGATGATGTCGTCGCACCGGAAAACACCGGAAGGCACAAACAAGGAACAAAGAATGGCACCACAGACGAAGGATTCCTCGGATAACATGAAGACCGGATGTAGCGACACCGTTATCAAAGAAGGAAGAGAAATCCTGGAGGTACGACGGAAACCCAACCACGAGAATTCCTGGACTCGAAGAACGAGACGAGAGCGGATTCAAAACACGTAGGGGTAAGAGGGGAACAGCAGAGGGGTAAGGAGTAAAGTCAGACCTAACCAGAACTATCCAACCGATTTTTCAAAAATAGTTTTGACACTCTACTTCGGCCGTTAGCTAGGTTATCCTACAGGCTGGACTTGTGGGGTATCGCAACTGCTGAGCTCTGATACCACTCTGTAACACCCTCAGAATCGGACCTATGCAAGTTTGGGCAAAATTCACCAAACCCATAGAAAGCGATTCAAAAGGTGCCCACCAGCACTTCGTGCGGGTGGAAAGCGTAATAACATTACACAACAGTCCTCGATGGGACCCACAGAACAGATAGATATACAGAGGCGACTCAATGAGTCAAGAATACAGATATAATATGCAGAGGTCCAAATCACCTTGAAAACGATAGAACGTCCGACTACGGACAAGAAACAAATGGGGCTAAGAGCCCTGAAGAATATCCAATGGCGTCCATAACCCTGCCCAGGCCAAGCCGGAAGGGTAACCCTGCTAACGGCGTCGATCTCAAAACCTGCTTAACAAAAGGGGTGCCGACAAAGGGCAAAGCAGAAAACAAAGAAAGAGCGTCGATCGAGGCGATGCAGCGAGGCTAGAATTCGGTCCTCGCCTACATAGGTATGGTGGATCAAGCGGCGGCAGCATGCACTAAACAACCTATAGAGACTCGATACAACTGGCGGTTATCAGAGAGGGGTAAGAATGACCTAACCGGATCCAACCTGAAGCTAACACCAAACAAACCCATCCTGGTGTTTCCCCCTCGGGACCAAACGAGGAAGTCGACCGAGGAACTCACACAGTTGGCAGTTTTACTTATTCAGTTATAGTAGTGGCACTTTACTAGTCAGATTTAGATAATCGTCCTGATAAAGTAAGCAGTGGGCACTTTTATTTAATCATTCCGTTGTAGTTGCAACAATTACTAATCAGATACCGATAGCATGAGATAACCCAAAACCCAGCAGTTGTTGGTACTTTTATTCAGCCATTTCGTTGTAGTTGCAATACTTACTAGTCAGGTACAATTGTCGCAAGCGACAACCAAACAAGCAATGGTGGGCAGTATTAATTAGCCATTCCATTATAGTGAAGCTGATTACTAGTCATTATAAGTCAAATTTATAACAGTAAACTTTAGTTATGCTTGTCTATGATCGAGATACTGTGCTCCAAGTCGTCCATATCCGCGGACACGGCTTTCAGAAAGTTTTACCCGGCCGGGGTGCACCAATAGCAACACACGCTCGATCAACCTCGGAAAAACCAAATCAAAACCCAACGAGGCTTTCACGACTGAACAATCACAGGATTCAGAAATATTTCAGGGCCACCCTTAAGTAGAATCCCAGCGGAGTAAGCAAGCTCCGAGGCCTCAAGGTCTGCGACAATGGCTGTGAGCGATGGGAACCCCAAACGGGCTTGTCGACACGCGTAAACATTCCGCTTCCAAAGCGATGCGATTAAGTACCTCGCAATCGTAAATAAAGCGATAAACATGGCATAAGTACAGGATCGTAAATAAAACCTCAAACTAGTTTGTGGCCCCAAGAAATAAGTCCGAATCAAGCTCGGCTCAGGGGTCCCATATACCTCCCGGATGTGGATAGCGCAAAATCAAGGAACAGTATCAAGTACTCGGGGTCTTACGGGACACAAGTGGGCGTTCGAAACCAAATATTATCTATCACCCACCGATGCCTGCTTATTCATTTTTGTTGTTAAACAGAAAGTAAAGTGATAAGTAAAACTAACATCATCTCCAACTTCAACATGCGGCAATACATCAACAAGCGGCATATGACGACACTCATCAAGACTTGAGCAAGCAACTACGACGCCAAGTCCAGCTATCTACTAAACAACGGTAATAGGGCGTGTCCAAGGCAATATAAGGCTGCGGGATATATCGGTAACGGAAACTAGAGCATCGCAACGAGATAGCAATAGATCAACAGAGGGAATAAAGACTATAAAAGTAAGATAGGTAGAAAGAGGAAGATGCTGCTTTGAAAACATTGTCGAAAGGTTCAACCAAGATCGTGACTCACATCAACTCAACGGCCTTATCGCGAAGAAGCAAAACACTAGAAGAAACTCCGGATGCACTACTTAATACAATGGCAGAAGATCGGCATGATGCATGAATGTTGCATGGCATGGCAAAGGTGCGATGCAATTAGGTCAAGATTAAGCGGAAACGGGGTCCCGACAATTAATTAGATGGTGCAAGTTATTTAGCTACCCCGCAAATTAAATGTTGTTTTAACAAGGCAAGATAAGATACCGGTTCGCTACACAAGTTTAAATGAGGCCGATATAAGGCTAGATTTGCCCGCATATGGGCCCCATATTTAATTATGAGGTGAATCGGTATAAGGCCCCCAACCACATGAAAGCATGCATGCAAGGTGAATGATTAATATGCAACAGTTGTTATTAAGTTATAAAATAGGGTTCGAGGAAAAGGGGTCACACATCAGAGGGGGCTCGACGGTCTTGGGTTCCGGGGTTCGGGGGTTCGACAGGGTCCAGGGTTCGACGGACTTGGGGTTCGGGGTTCGGCGGAAGCGTTCTCGGATTCCGGGGTAGTGGATCTTGTCGCATCCAGGGGTCTTCGGGTCACGTTGTCGGTCATGGCGTTCGGGACGAAGCACTTGTCGCATCGGGGGTTCTCGGCGTCCGGGGAGCAGAACTTGGGTCGATGTCGGGGCGCATCGGCTTCTTCCGGTCGGGGCGTTCTGGTCGACGCGCAGATCTTGTCGGGTTCACGGGTCGGGTCGGACTTGGCGTCCGGGGTGAGGTACTCGGCGTCCTCGAAGGAGTACTTGTCGTATCCACGAAGGAGATCATGTCGCATCTGCGGCCTTCGATTACGGGTTCTCCGGCTCCCATGTAGGGGATCTTGTCGTCGCGTCGCAGAACTCGGGTTCGGTCTTGGCGTTAGAGGATCGGTCTTGGTCCGTCTGAGCGACCCGAGAGGTAGAACTTGCCATCTGATTTGGTCGAGAACGACACAGGAGTGCCCACCTTAGATGTTGCAAAAGGACTTGCAGCTGATCCTGGACACATCCATCAGGGACCACATCATAGAGCACGAAGCCAGACAGCGCTCACAGCGACGGTGGACGGTGGGGTGGGCCCGCGGACGGAAGGTGAGCTGCGGAGGAGGGCCGCGGCGCTTGTGTGCGGGAGGCGACGGCGAACGGGGCGGAGCGCGGCTCGAGGTGGGTCGCAGAGGCGGACCGCGCCGCTGGGAGAGGCTTGGGGCGGCGCCGGCGGTCTGGCGGCGAGAGGAAGGGACCGGGGCGGGCTGGGACGGCCGGTGAGGGAGGTTGGTCGGCGGAGCTCCGGGGCCAGGCGGTGGCGGAGGGCGGTCGAGATGGCCTTGGCGGGAGCTCGAGGCGGCCATGGCGGAGGTGGCGTCGGGCACAGGGAGGCTCGGCGCGAGGCGAGGCGGAGCGGCGCTGCTGGCGAGCCGCGCGCCGGGAAGGAGCTCAGGCGCGTCGGAGGCGCCTGGCCGGCGCTGAGGCTGCTCTGGCGGTGGCGCTCATGTGAGGCAGCGCACAGACGAGGGGCGCGCGGCTGGCTCGGGCTTGGAGGGGCTAGGGGAGCGGGGACTGGGCGGGCGGGCTCTGGCGCTGACCATCCGGGAGGAGAGAGGCGGCGGGGCTAGCGGTTGCTCAGAGGGAGGTGGGTGGTGGACGCGGGCAGGAGGTGGAAGATGGGTGGGGAGAGGAGAACGTGGGGAGGACGGGGAGAGCGGAGTGGGGCCCAGGCTGGCGGGGACAGGGGCTGCTGCGCGCGCTGTGTGCGTGAGTTTGTGTGCCCAGGGGCTGGGTGGTCTGGGGGTTGGTGGGGTGAGAGAGGGAGGGACACGTGGCGGCGCGTGAGTGGTTGAGGGAGAGGGAGGAGGTGAGGTGGAGGCAGTTGATAGGCTAGGGTGAGGTGGAGGGTTGGGTTGGGTAGACTAGTGGGTGAGTTTAGGATTAGAGGGGCAGGTAGGTGGACCGTTTGTAAAATCTGGGGCGGTCGTTCGGGTCGGTCGGCCCGTTTGACTGCCCCGACTAAAAATTAATAAAACTTTTATTTGTTTTAAACGGGCCGTGCGCAAACCAATAGCGGCCAAAATAAAATATTTCGGGGACCCGGTGTTCGGGGTTTGAATAAGATGGGGCGTTTGGAAAACAAATCGGGGTTTTCGAAAGTAGTTTTGGCAAACAATGCATGATGATGACGATGCAATGCACAAATTCAACGCGATTTTCTAGTAGTGGTTTTGCGGGATGCCACACAAGCATAGCCATAATAACATCAATCTTATCACTCAAAGAGGAGGTTTCTTCAACATAATTTACCTTCTTACCATGTGGAGCTCTCTTAGTGTGCCATTCAGAGTAATTAACCATCATATTATCAAGGAGTTTTGTTGCAGCACCCAAAGTGATGCCCATAAAGGTACCTCCAGCAGCTGAATCCAACAGGTTTCTTGAAGAGAAGTTCAAACCTGCATAAAAAGTCTAGATAATCATCCAAGCAGTGAGTCCATGAGTGGGATAATTCTTAACCAAAGATTTCATTCTTTCCCAAGCTTGAGCAACATGTTCATTATCAAGTTGTTTAAATTTCATAATATCACTTCTCATAGATATAATCTTAGAAGGGGGTAGTTCTTTCCAATAAAATCATCCTTGCACTTAATCCAAGAATCAATACTATTTCTAGGCAAGGATAGCAACCATTCTTTAGATTTTCCTCTCAAGGAGAAAGGAAAGCTTAATAATATCTCCATATACATCCTTATACTTTTGCATCTCACAAATTTCAACAAAGCTATTGAGATGGGAAGCAGCATCATCAGAACTAGCACCAGAAAATTGCTCTCTCATCACAAGATTCAATAAAGCAGGCTTAATTTCATAAAAGGTAGCATCGGGAGCAGGTGGAGCAATAGGAGTGCTAAGGAAATCATTGTTGTTTGTGCTAGTGAAGTCACACAACTTGGTGTTCTCAGCAGAGTTCATTTTGGCAAAAGTGGGACAAGCCAAAACAGCAGCAGTAGAAGGGCAGAAACTAATTTTTTTGTGTTTTTGATAAGAGAAAGCAAACCAAACTAGACTAATTTTTTTGGAGTTTTTGATAAAAAGAGGCAAACAAAACCAAGAAAAATAAACTAAGCAAACTAAAAACAAAGTAAAGAGAAAGGTTGAGGAGGACTCCCCTTGTGAAGACATCCTTAGCCTCCCCGGCAACGGCGCCAGAAAACTTGTTGATGACTCCTTGTTGACGTGGAGCGCTTCGTCGGGAAACCCCAAGAGCAAGGTGTGAAGAAGCACAGCAGCAAGTCTTCCCTCAGTAAGAAACCAAGGTTATCGAACCAGTAGGAGGAAGGAAATGTCTCAAAGGTGTTGCAAGTAACATGGAAACCTGCACAACACAAACTCAAGACTTTGCCCCAACAAACAGTGAGGTTGTCAATCTCACCGGTTGCTGTAACAAAGGATTAACTGTATGGTGTGGAAGGTGATGATGGTTTGCAGCAAGTTAACAGTAACAGTGGAAGATGTATCAATAGTAAAGATTGGATCGGGGTCCATAGTTCACTAGAGGTGTTCTCCTTAGATAAACAAACATGGCATGCTGGGTAAACAAATTACAGTAGGGCAATTGACAGGACTGAGCAAGGCATAACAATGCAATACTAGACACAAAGATCCTATGAGATTAGATTGGGCAATACAACAATATACATAGACCGCCATCCAACTGCATCTATGACTAGAAGTCCACCTTTGGGTTATCATCCGAACCCCCTCCAGTATTAAGTTGCAAGCAACAGGCAATTGCTTTAAGAAAAGTGTGTAAGGTAAACAATCCACTTGTTCCATGAACAAGAGACCGTTGTTTTCTCCCTAGTGGAAATAGCACATCTACAACCGAACAGATTTCTGTCACTTCCCTTGGAAACTAGAGGCATGAACACACTATCGAGCATAAATACCCCCTCTTGGAGTCACTAGCAACTACTTGGCCAAGATAACTACTAACAACGGAGAGCATGCAAGATCACAAACAACACAGACATGATAGAATCAATAAGACAAAACCATTAATCAATCTGACATAGTAATCTCAATATACATCGAATCCCTGCAAACACAACATGCATGATTACAAATAGATTAGATCTTGATCATGAACGGAGCTCACAAGATCTATACATTAAAGCACAAGGAGGAGATACAACCATCTAGCTACTACATGGACCCGTGGTCCAAGGTGGAACTTCTCACGCTTCATACCAGAGGCTGGCATGATGAAGAATAAGGCCTCCGGGATGATCTCCCCTCCGGCAGGGTGCCGAGAAGAGCTTCAGATCCCTCCGATATAGGGACGATGGTGGCGGCAGCTACAGACGGTTTCGTGGAATATTGATTGGGTGTTTAGGGTTTTGGCATTGGGGGGACTTTATAGGCAAAGAGGCGAGGCCGGAGGGGCCGCCAGGGCAGCTGCACCCTCCCTCCCAGGCGCGGGGTGGGCCCACCCGCGTGGCCAGGGGGTGTGTCCCCCTGGTGAGCCTCCTCTGTCTAGTACTCTGGCTTCATGTTGCTCATGGTAAAATATTGAATTTGGCTTTTGTACCGTCCAATTCTGAGAATATTGATTTTCTGCCTTTCTAGAACCAAAGACAGAAGAAAACAGGCAACTGGCACTGTGGCAACTTGTTAATAGGTTAGTACCAGAAAACATATAAAAACACCTCAAAGTGTGGACAAAGCAAAGCAAAGTAGATACTAAACAAGCATGGAGCATCAAAAATTATAGATACGTTTCCAGCGTATCAGTAGTCCGGTGAGACGCTTCGCAAGTACATCCAGAGTTTCAATCAGGTGCGCAAAAATATCCCGCGGGTCACCAACTCATCCATCTTCTCGACGGGCATCATCGACGTCGGGATGCTCGAGAAGATCGCCATGAACGACGAGCTCACCTCGGTGGTCAAGCTCTTTGAGCTAGCATACAAGTGCGCTAAGGCTGAGGAAGGGTGTATGTGCTTCCACGGTCGCCAAGAAAGGAGTGGCTGACAGCCGCTGCCACCAAGGAGTGTTTGGGGAAGAACATGAAGGGCGCAGAGAGGAGTACATCAGTGGCATGATCAATGGAACCCTGCCATGGACCGTTTCTATGGTCAAAAGTAGCTTTAGCCCACCTGCCCACTCTCTTGTCGCCATGTGGCAATCCTTCCTGCCACGATAATTCGGGAAGAGGACCGGGGCGCCTATAAGAGGGGAAGTGTGACAACCTAGAGAAGGATCCAATCTTCTTCTACCTGATGGAAACGACTTTGTGTGTACCAACTCGTTGGTACTCCAAGTGCAGAGTGTTGTAGCAAGCGTATTTTCCCCACAAGGGTGACTCGAGGGTTTATATCGAACTCTCGGGGAATTGGCATAGAGTATATTTTTCTTCTCCTCTCAAGCAATCTATAAAACAAAGTTTTTTCCTTGTGTCCCCAACTCCACCTTATCAAGCACAAGGTTTCGTATTAGTAATATGAAATAATATTAACAAGTAAACTAAAATAGTAATAAAATATGCAATTAACATAATTTATAAATATGCAAGCAAAGTAAATGCAATGATATGAGAGTTCTTTTGCTGTTTTGTTTGTGTTTGCAATTAAAGAAAGTATTTTTGTATTTTCTCAATATTAAGTTGCAGAAAATAAAGAAGATAGTAGTAATGTTGGAAGGTTGTTTCTTATGATAAAAGTTAGACTAGGTTCATGGGTTCACTTGTATACTCTCTTTTTAATTTGGAGTGGGCATAAAATAATTCATCATCAACACAATATTGGTCAAACTTTAGTATGTGTTTGATAAGCATTCATATGGACATCACATCCTAACATAGAGATGATGCAACACATATCTCTTGTACTCCTCTATAAAGGGAAAACTTAAAGCAATCTAGAATTAAGAACTAACAGAGCATAGACTTAAGTGCTTTGACATGATGTTTGAATAACAGATATGCTACCTTGACCAAACAAGATTATCAAGCTGTCACAAGATAATTATTGCACATGAATTCACTTAATCCCTAGTGAGGTAACAAAAGAAAGGTAAAAACCGTAGTAGTTCTTGAATTTGTTGTCACTATTCAATCACTACCACCATGTTACTCCATCTAATAGACATTCCCCCTCCCCACACACACACATGCTCTTGCATACAAGTTGGATCAAAACAATCAATTAAGAATGGGGTACATGATAAGCATCTATCAATACATCTTACATATAAATAGGTTCCAATCTCATATATCAAATCATAGAATAAAGATACACCACATAGGAATTACATATATATGACCATAATCATGTTGGCCAGCTCATATGGAACTAGATCTATGAAGACAAGAGAGAGAGAGAGAGAGAGAGAGAGAGAGAGAGAGATCAAGCTAATGCCACAAACCCATAGTACAGAGGTGGACTACTCCCTCTTCATGATGATGACGAAGTTGGAGAAGGTAGAGATCCCTCCGGTGGCGGCTCCGGTGGAGTTTCCCCTTCCAATCTTCGCTGGTTCTGACTCCTTTTTGGCGTTTCTGTGTTTCTAAGGCGCTCTACTTGAGGATGCCCTGGGTGACCCTTTGTATAGAAGTTTTTAGGTCAAACCAAGTTCGTGAGCAAAATATTGAGGCGAGTCGGACGACCGAAGGCCAAAAGACATCAGGTGACGTGTGTAGTGGGGAGGCCTGATGTGCGCTCTTGACGTAGGAGCTTCGGTGGGAGACCCCAAGAGGAAGGTGTGATGAGCACAACAACAAGTTTTCCCTCAGTTATGAAACCAAGGTTATCGAACCCGTAGGAGCAAGGGAACAACTCAAAGGTGTTGCTAACAACTTGGAATCCTGCACAACACAAACTCAAGACTTTGCTCCAACTTACAGTGAGGTTGTCAATCTCAATGGTTTGCTGAAAATAAAGTATTAAACGTATGGTGAGGAAGGTAATGGTTGCTTGCAGAAAGTAAACGGTAATAGTAAATGATGTAACAATGGTAAATATTGGACAGAGGTCCACATTTCACTAGAGGTGTTCTCTTTAAGATAAATAACATAACATGCTGGGTGAACAAATTACAGCGGGGCAATTGACAGGACTGAGCAAGGCATAACAATGCAATACTAGACATTCATGATCCTATGAGATTTTATTGGGCAATACAACAATATACATAGACCGCCATACAACTGCATCTATGACTAATAATCCACCTTCAGGTTATCGTCCGAACCCCCTCTAGTATTAAGTTGCAAGCAACAGATTATTGCTTTAAGCAATGTGTGTAAAGTAAACAGTAAAATTGTTCCATCAACAAAACATTGTTGTTTTATCCCTAGTGGCAACAACACATCTACAACCTTAGAGATTTCTGTCACTTCCCCATATTCAATAGAGGCATGAACCCACTATCAATCATAAATACTCCCTCTTGGAGTCACTAGCATCTACTTGTCCAAGATAGTTGCTTAAAACAGAGAGCATGCAAGATCTCAAACAACACAGACATGATATAATCAATAATCATTAAGACATGATAGAATCAATAATAAATCTGACATAGTAATCTCAATATCCATCGAATCCCCGCAAACACAACATGTACGATTACAAATTGTGGCATCCCGCAAAAACCACTACTAGAAAATCGCGTTGTTTTGTGCATTGCATCATCATGACCGCATGCTCATGTCATCATGCCACATTGCATTTGAGCATCGTCATCATCTTACATTTGCTCGCATAAAACTATTTGCAGAAAAACCTAATTTGTTTTCTAAATGCCCCGTCTCTGTTCAAACGCAAAACCTGGGTCGCCGGAATATTTTGTTTGTCTGCTATCGGTTTGCAATAACCCTGTTTGAAATAAATAAAATATTTAATTATCTTTAGTGGGGCAGTCGAACGGGCCGATTCGACCCGGGCGACCACCCCCAGTACAAACAATCGGTCCCCCAAAAATCCTAAAACTACCCAACCTAGTCTACCCACCCCTCTGGCCACCTCACCCCGGCCAATCCCCACCCGACACGTCACCCTAACCCAAACTCCTACCCACTCCTAATCTGCCACATCACCCCACCAGCCACCCCACACTCTCTCTCCACTCCCCACAGCCCACCTCTCACACACAGCACACACGCACACCCCCTTCCCTCCTCTCACAGTTCCCCGGGCCCCACCGCCCCGCCTCACCACTCGCCCCACGTGGCCCCGCCCACCTGCCTCAGCCCCACCCCTGGCCCACCCCGACCCCGTCGTCCCCATCCTCCCACCCCACGCTCCCTTGGTTCTCTCCCTCCTCCCGCCTCTCCATCCTCCTCTCCGGCGAGCGCCGCCCTCCCGCCGGCTCCTCCTCGCCCCGCCCCCTCTCTCCGCCATCGCCCCAGTAGAGCCCTGCCCGGCCAGCGCCCGCCCGCCTTCCCCTCGCCGCCGGCGCCCGCCTCCGCCTCCTCCCGCCGCCAAGCCACCAGCGCCCTCCCCGCCTGTCTCCCAACCACCCCGCGGCCTCCTCCCTCACCCCGCTCCCCACCTCCTCGCCACCCGACGCCCACCCTCCTGCATCCTCTCCGCCACCGCCCGCCGCCTCGCCCTCTCGCCTCACTCGCCCGGCCCCAGCTGCCGCCAGCCGCCTCCACCTCCCTTCCCACCGCCACCTCGATCCACCCCAGCTGCGCCCGCCGCGACTCCCTCCTCCCGGCGCTCCTCCCTCGGCCTCCCACTTGCCCGGGCCACCATCCTCCGCCCCCTCTCGCCGGCATCCTCCCCGCCTCCGGCCAGCTCGCTCTCGCCGGGCCTGCGTCCCCACTGGCCGCCCGACTGCTCCTCCCAGGCGTTCTTCGCGGCTCGGCGCCGGTCGACCTCCCTCCCTGCAGACCCAGCGTCCCCAGGCCTGCTCGCCGCCTGTCGCCGCCGTCGCCGGCGGGGCCCGCTTCATCGGCCTCCTCTGGCCCCGCTGGCCTCAGCCCCATGCCAGCAAGCTCCTCGCCATCTCCTGGCCCCGTGTGGCCGCTGCTGCTCTCTCGGCCGACCCTCCCTCGCCGGTAGTTCCTCCGCCAAGCTCGTCAGGCCGCCCTTTTCCCCTGTCGACGAGGCCGCCATCGTTCCCAAGCCCGCATCGGCGCTGCCTCGGCCACATGCTTCTGTGATGATGTTCAAGAGCCGGTTGAGATGTTCCCGTGTGCTTCCTGTAGCTGCTGGCCGTGTCAAGATCTTCGCGACAATATGGCGTGCCCGTAAGACCGATCCGAAGCGCCAGGACCTCCTTCTCGGAACCATCAAGTACTTCCTCTCGGGCGCCTGGACCCGAACCGGGAGTACGCCAAGTTCGCCGAGTTCAGGGACCCTCAAGATCTCTGTCACGGACACGACATGGACTTCCCTCGGACGCCAAGGTCTACCTCCCGGACCCGAAGACCGCGATGACGTTGAACCAAGATCCCCATCGGACAAGATCGACACCGAGACCCCGATGCGACAAGTACTTCATCCCGAACGCCATAACCGTCGACATGACCCGAAGACCCGGACGCGACAAGATCTGCCCCGTTGCTCGAGAGTGTTCTGCCGAGGCCGATCCGTCGAACCCTAAACCCTGAGACCGAACCCCGCACCCCCGGAACCCCAAGTTCGCCGAGAACCCTAATGTGTGGACCTTTTCCCGAGCCCTATTTTTATAAATGGTACATATAAAACCTGTTGCATATTAAATTGTCATTCTTGCCTGCATATTTGTGTGGTTTGGGGGCCTTATGCCGATTCACCTCTAATTAAATATGGGGCCCATATGCGGGCAAATCTAGTCTCATATTGGCCTCATTTAAATTGGTGTAGCGAACCGGTGCTATATTTTGCCATGTTCAAACAACATTTAATTTGCGGGGTATCTAAATAACTTGAACTATTTAATTAATTGTCGGGACCCCGGTTCCGCTTAATATGACCTAATTGCATCGCACCTTGCCATGCCATACATCATACATGCATCATGCCGATATTTTGCCGTAGTATTAAATATTGCATCCGGTGTTTATTCTAGTGATTTGCTTCTTCGCGGATAAGGCCGTTGAGTTGATGCGAGTGTCGACCCGATATTCGGTTGAACCTTCGGCAATGTTTTTCAGGCGAGCATCTCCCCCTTCTACCTATCTTACTTTTATAGTATTTATTCCCTCCTGTTGATCTATTGCTATCTGTGTTGCGATGCTCTAGTTTTTCGTACCCGTGATATCCCTTGCAGCCATATAATGCCTTGGACACATCCTATTACCTGTTGTTTGATAGATAGTTGGACTTGCGTGTCGTAGTCGCTTGCTCAAGTGCTGTTGCGTGTCGTCAAGTACCACAGTTGTTGGAGCCTTGCCGCATGTTTGTTGTTGGAGATGATTATGGCTTTAATTATCGTTCACTTTAATTACTGTTTAACAACTAAAATTGAAGTAAGCGAGGCATCGGTGGGTGATAGCTAATATTTTGTTTCCGACCCACTTGTGTCCCGTGGGACCCGAGTACTTGATACCTGTTCCTTGATTTATCGCGATATCCACATCCGGAGGATTATGAGACCCCCCAGCGAGCTTGATTCATCTTATTTCTTGGGGCCACAAACTAGTTTGAGGTTTTATTTACTATCCTGTACTTATGCCATGCTACTGCTTTATTTACGATTGTGCGAGGAGCACTGTACTATTTAGGAATTGTGACCGTTTCGGTATCGACAAGCCCAGTTTGGGTTCCCGATCGCCTGACCGCCCCACAAACCTCGGGTCCGTCTCAAGTCAGCTAACCGTTCGGGTGTACTCAAGGGTGGCCCCGAAATATTTCAATCCGTGATTGCTTTGTCGTGAAGGCCTCGTTGGGTTTTGATTTGGTTTTTCCGAGGTTGATCGAGTGTGTTGCTATTTGTGCACCCGGCGGGTTAAAACTTTCAAAGCCGTGTCGCGGTTATGGACGACTTGGAGCACAGTATCTCGATCATAGACAACTATAACTAAAGTAGTGCTATAAATTTGACTATATAATGACTAGTAATCAGCTTCACTATAATGGAATGGCTAAATAATACTGCCCACAATTGCTTGTTTGGATTGTCGCTTGCGACCATTGTACCTGACTAGTAAGTACTGCAACTACAACGGAATGGCTAAATAAAAGTACCAGCAACTGCTGGGTTTTGGGTTATCTCATGCTAATTGTATCTGACTAGTAAGTGTTGCAACTACAATGGAATGGTTAAATAAAAGTGCCCACTGCTTATTTTTATCAGGATGACTATCTATACCTGACTAGTAATTGTTGCAACGATAACTGAATAAATAAAACTGCCAACTGTGTGAGTTCCTCGGTTGACTTCCTCGATTGGTCTCGAGGGGGAAACACCAGGATGGGTATGTTTGGTGGTAGTATCAGGTTGGATCCGAATAGGTCTTTCTTACCCCTATTCGATAGCCGCCAGTTGCATCGAGTCTCTATAGGTTGTTTAGTGCATGCTGCCGCTGCCGCTTCAGTTCACTATACCTATGTAGGCGAGGACCGCCGAATTCTAGCCTCGCCGTGTATCGCCTCGATCGACGCTCCTCTTTTCCTTTGCCCTTTGTCGGCACCCTTTTGTTTAAGCAGGTTTTGAGATCGACGTCGTTAGCGGGGTTACCCTTCCGCCTTGGCCTGGGCAGTTATGGACGCCATTGGTTATTCTTCGTGGCTCTTAGCCCCATTTGCATCTTGTCCGTAGTCGGACGTATCGCTTTTACGGTGATTTGGATCTTTGTACTGTATATCTATATTCTTGACTCATGGAGTCGTGTTGTATATAAATCTGTTCTGTGGGTCCCATCGAGGACTGTTGTGTAATGTTATTACTTCGTTTTCCACCCGCACGAAAGTGCCTGGTGGGCACCTTTGAATCGTTTCTATGCGGGTTTGGCGGGTTTCGCTAAAACTTGCATAGGTCCGATTATGAGGGTGTTACAGAGTGGTATCAGAGCTCAGCAGTTGCGATACCCCACAAGTCCAGCCTGTAGGATAACCTAGCTAACGGCCGAAGTAGAGTGTCAAAACTATTTTTGCAAAATCGGTTGTATAGTTTTTATTAGGTCTGATTTTACTCCTTACCCCTCGGCTGCTCTCCTCTCACCTCTGCGTGTTTTGAATCCACTCTCTTACCTTTCTTCAAGTCCAGGATTTCTCGTGGTTGGGTTCCGTCGTACCTTCAGGGTTTCGCTTCCTCATTTGTTAACGGTGTTCTACCATCCGGTGTTTGTGTTGTCTGAGGAATCCGTCTACTGTGGTACCATTCTTTGTTCCTTGTTTGTGCCTTCCGGTGTTTTCCGACGCGACGACATCATCTACGCCAGCTCCGATGCAGAGTCTGCATCACTCCTTTGTTTCCGAACCTCGCTTGTCGAGATCTTCAGTCTAATTCTGAGAGTTGGTTGCATAATTTCCTATTCATGTGCAGGGTAATGCTTTGGGTGCGCGATGGACTGATCACCATCCGACTACTCTTATCATTCGCTCTTGCACTTTGAATGGTGAATCCTTGCAGATATACTCCTTCCGCGGAAGTTAGAGGTGGCCTTACCCTTTTGAGACCTTTACCTTCATCTTTGTTTCTCCGGAGTGTCCTCTCGACGAATGGGGAACAATCCTTGTTGGTGGTGTCGCCATTTTCAAGCTGCGAAAGAACCCTTGTTGGTGGTGTCGCGAGGATCTACTCGAAGCGAGAAGACGCAGATCGCCGACCTTCCTTCCGGTACCATGAGGCGGATCTCGAGGGCGAGATCCATTGTTAGTGGTGTCGAATTGTGGCATCCCGCAAAAACCACTACTAGAAAATCGCGTTGTTTTGTGCATTGCATCATCATGACCGCATGCTCATGTCATCATGCCACATTGCATTTGAGCATCGTCATCATCTTACATTTGCTCGCATAAAACTATTTGCAGAAAAACCTAATTTGTTTTCTAAACGCCCCGTCTCTGTTCAAACGCAAAACCCGGGTCGCCGGAATATTTTGTTTGTCTGCTATAGGTTTGCAATAACCCTGTTTGAAATAAATAAAATATTTAATTATCTTTAGTGGGGCAGTCGAACGGGCCGATTCGACCCGGGCGACCACCCCCAGTACAAACAATCGGTCCCCCAAAAATCCTAAAACTACCCAACCTAGTCTACCCACCCCTCTGGCCACCTCACCCCGGCCAATCCCCACCCGACACGTCACCCTAACCCAAACTCCTACCCACTCCTAATCTGCCACATCACCCCACCAGCCACCCCACACTCTCTCTCCACTCCCCATAGCCCACCTCTCACACACAGCACACACGCACACCCCCTTCCCTCCTCTCACAGTTCCCCGGGCCCCACCGCCCCGCCTCACCACTCGCCCCACGTGGCCCCAGCCCCACCCCTGCCACAGCCGTCCCCATCCTCCCACCCCACCCCACGCCCTTGGTTCTCTCCTCCTCCTCCTCTCCATCCTCCTCTCCGTGGCCCGCTCCTCCCGCTCCTCCCTCGCCTCTCTCCGCTTCCACCGCCATCGCCCGAGGCAGAGCCCATGCCGGCGCGGCCGTGCGCCTTCCTCGCCGGCGCCCGCCTCCTCCCTCCTCCTCGCCAAGCCACCAGCGCCTCCCGCTGTCAGCCCAACCACCCCATGGCCTCCTCCCCTCCCTACCTCCTCACCACCCGCGCCCCACCCTCCTGCGTCCTCTCCCGCCACCGCCCGGCGACCCTCTCGCCCTCCGCCTCACGCTCGCCAGCGCCGCCGCCGCTCAGCGTCGCCACCTCCTTCCCCACCGCTCCTCGATCCACCCAGTAGCGCCCCCGGCGCGCCGCCTCGCCCGCCTAAGCGACTCCCTCTCCCAAGCTCCTCCCGCCTCACCGCCGCCCGCCACCATCCTCCTGGCCGCCCCCTCGCCGGCATCCTCACCGGCTCCGGCCGCTTTCCTCGCCGGGCTGCCGCTCCACACGCGCCGCCAGGCTCCTCCCAGGCGTTCTTCGCGGCCGGCGCCCGATCGACTCGCCCTCCCTCTGCAGACCCGCGTCCCGAGCCTTCCACTGCGTGCTCGCCTGCTGTCGCCGCCGCTGCGGGCCCGCTTCATCGGCCTCCTCTGGCCCCGCTGGCCTCAGCCCCATGCCAGCAAGCTCCTCGCCATCTCCTGGCCCCGTGTGGCCGCTGCTGCTCTCTCGGCCGACCCTCCCTCGCCGGTAGTTCCTCCGCCAAGCTCGTCAGGCCGCCCTTTTCCCCTGTCGACGAGGCCGCCATCGTTCCCAAGCCCGCATCGGCGCTGCCTCGGCCACATGCTTCTGTGATGATGTTCAAGAGCCGGTTGAGATGTTCCCGTGTGTTTCCTGTAGCTGCTGGCCGTGTCAAGATCTTCGCGACAATATGGCGTGCCCGTAAGACCGATCCGAAGCGCCAGGACCTCCTTCTCGGAACCATCAAGTACTTCCTCTCGGGCGCCTGGACCTGAACCGGGAGTACGCCAAGTTCGCCGAGTTCAGGGACCCTCAAGATCTCCGTCACGGACACGACATGGACTTCCCTCGGACGCCAAGGTCTACCTCCCAGACCCGAAGACCGCGATGACGTTGAACCAAGATCCCCATCGGACAAGATCGACACCGAGACCCCGATGCGACAAGTACTTCATCCCGAACGCCATAACCGTCGACATGACCCGAAGACCCGGACGCGACAAGATCTGCCCCGTTGCTCGAGAGTGTTCTGCCGAGGCCAATCCGTCGAACCCTGAACCCTGAGACCGAACCCCGCACCCCCGGAACCCCAAGTTCGCCGAGAACCCTAATGTGTGGACCTTTTCCCGAGCCCTATTTTTATAAATGCTACATATAAAACCTATTGCATATTAAATTGTCATTCTTGCCTGCATATTTGTGTGGTTTGGGGGCCTTATGCCGATTCACCTCTAATTAAATATGGGGCCCATATGCGGGCAAATCTAGTCTCATATTGGCCTCATTTAAATTGGTGTAGCGAACCGGTGCTATATTTTGTCATGTTCAAACAACATTTAATTTGCGGGGTATCTAAATAACTTGAACTATTTAATTAATTTTCGGGACCCCGGTTCCGCTTAATATGACCTAATTGCATCGCACCTTGCCATGCCATACATCATACATGCATCATGCCGATCTTTTGCCGTAGTATTAAATATTGCATCCGGTGTTTATTCTAGTGATTTGCTTCTTCGCGGATAAGGCCGTTGAGTTGATGCGAGTGTCGACCCGATCTTCGGTTGAACCTTCGGCAATGTTTTTCAGGCGAGCATCTCCCCCTTCTACCTATCTTACTTTTATAGTATTTATTCCCTCCTGTTGATCTATTGCTATCTGTGTTGCGATGCTCTAGTTTTTCGTACCCGTGATATCCCTTGCAGCCATATAATGCCTTGGACACATCCTATTACCTGTTGTTTGATTGATAGTTGGACTTGCGTGTCGTAGTCGCTTGCTCAAGTGTTGTTGCGTGTCGTCAAGTACCACAGTTGTTGGAGCCATGTCGCATGTTTGTTGTTGGAGATGATTATGGATTTAATTATCGTTCACTTTAATTACTGTTTAACAACTAAAATTGAAGTAAGTAAGCAGAGGCATCGGTGGGTGATAGCTAATATTTGGTTTCCGACCGCCCACTTGTGTCCCGTAGGACCCCGAGTACTTGATACCTGTTCCTTGATTTATCGCGCTATCACAATCCGGGAGGATTATGGGACCCCCCTGAGCCAGAGCTTGATTCAGTCTTATTTCTTGGGGCCACAAACTAGTTTGAGGTTTTATTTACTATCCTGTACTTATGCCATGCTACTGCTTTATTTACGATTGTGCGAGGAGCACCTGATCTTGTTAGGAATTGTGACCCGTTACTGTATCGACAAGCCCAGTTTGGGTTCCCGATCGCTTCTGTACCCCCACAAACCTCGGGTCCGTCTCAAGTCACTAACTTCGTTGCGGGTGTACTCAAGGGTGGCCCCCTGAAATATTTCTGAATCCTGTGATTGCTTTGTCGTGAAGGCCTCGTTGGGTTTTGATTTGGTTTTTCCGAGGTTGATCGAGTGTGTGTTGCTATTTGTGCATCCCGGCCGGGTTAAAACTTTCTGAAAGCCGTGTCCACGGTTATGGACGACTTGGAGCACAGTATCTCGATCATAGACAACTATAACTAAAGTAGTGCTATAAATTTGACTATATAATGACTAGTAATCAGCTTCACTATAATGGAATGGCTAAATAATACTGCCCACAATTGCTTGTTTGGATTGTCGCTTGCGACCATTGTACCTGACTAGTAAGTACTGCAACTACAACGGAATGGCTAAATAAAAGTACCAATAACTGCTGGGTTTTGGGTTATCTCATGCTAATTGTATCTGACTAGTAAGTGTTGCAACTACAATGGAATGGTTAAATAAAAGTGCCCACTGCTTATTTTTATCAGGATGACTATCTATACCTGACTAGTAATTGTTGCAACGATAACTGAATAAATAAAACTGCCAACTGTGTGAGTTCCTCGGTTGACTTCCTCGATTGGTCTCGAGGGGGAAACACCAGGATGGGTATGTTTGGTGGTAGTATCAGGTTGGATCCGAATAGGTCTTTCTTACCCCTCTCCGATAGCCGCCAGTTGCATCGAGTCTCTATAGGTTGTTTAGTGCATGCTGCCGCTGCCGCTTCAGTCCACTATACCTATGTAGGCGAGGACCGCCGAATTCTAGCCTCACCGTGTACTGGCCTCAGTACTGACGCTCCTATTTTTCCTTTGCCCTTTGTCGGCACCCCTTTTGTTTAAGCAGGTTTTGAGATCGACGTCGTTAGCAGGGGTACCCTTCCGGCTTGGCCTGGGCAGGGTTATGGACGCCATTGGTTATTCTTCAGGGCTCTTAGCCCCATTTGCATCTTGTCCGTAGTCGGACGCTGTATCGTTGTACAGGTGATTTGGATCTTTGTACTGTATATCTATATTATTGACTCATGGAGTCGTGTTGTATATAAATCTGTTCTGTGGGTCCCATCGAGGACTGTTGTGTAATGTTATTACTTCGTTTTCCACCCGCACGAAAGTGCCTGGTGGGCACCTTTGAATCGTTTCTATGCGGGTTTGGTGGGTTTCGCTAAAACTTGCATAGGTCCGATTCTGAGGGTGTTACACAAATAGATGATCTTGATCATGAACGGAGCTCACAAGATCTAAACATGATATCACAAAGGAGGAGAAACAACCATCTAGCTACAATATGGACCCATAGTCCAAGGATGAACTACTCACGCATCATACCGGAGGCTGGCATGGTGATGAAGAAGGACTCTGGAATGATCTCTCCCCTCCGGCAGGGTGCCGGGAAGACCTTCAGATCCCCCCGATCTAGGGACGATGGTGGTGGCGGCTACAGACTATTTCATGGAGATCTGATCGGGTACTTAGGGTTTTGGTATCGTGGGGACTTTATCGGCAAAGAGGCGAGGCAGGAGGGTGTCCAGGGGGGCCACACCCTGCCCAAGCGTGGCCTAGGGTGGGCCCGCGCGTGGGTGGGGGGTGCGGCCACCCTGTGGCGCCCCTCCGGCTGCCCTTCGGTGTCTGTGATCTCCTCGGTGAAATATCGACTTTGGCTTTTTTCTCGTCCAATTCCGAGAATATTTCCTTACTAGCTTTTCTGAAACCAAAAATAGCAGAAAACATGCAACTGGCACTACGACATCTTGTTAATAGGTTAGTCCTAGAAAATGTATAAAAATAGCTCAAAGTGTAGAAAAAGCATAGCAAAGTGTATACTAAATAAGCATGGAACATCAAAAATTATAGATATGTTTACGACGTTACAAGCATGGAACAACCGTTTTTCAGAAAATGCTTTCTGGTACTAACCAATTAACAAGTTGCAATAGTGCCAGATGCCTGTTTTCTGTTGTTTTTGGTTTCAGAAAAGTTAGTAAAGAAATATTCTAGGAATTGGACAGGACAAAGTCAATAACTTTCCGTGGGGAACAAGAAGTCTAGAGGGGAGCCCGGAAGGCCAGCCAGGGGGGCCAGGCCCATCCTAGGCACGGGTGGCCCTAGCCCGCGCCTGGCTAGGGTTTGGGCGCCCTGGCCGCCTCCTGGTCTCGCCCCATAACCTATAAGAAGCCCCCGATGCAAAAACTCTGAGTACCCGATCATAAATCCACGAAACCGTCTCTAGCCACCGCCACCATCGTCCCTAGATCGAGGGAATTTGAAGTTCTTCCCGGAACCCTGATAGAGGGGAGATCATCCCGGAGGCCTTCTCTCCGTTATGATTCGTGAGTAGTTCCACCTTGGAGGTCCATGTAGTAGCTAGATGGTTGTATCTCCTCCTTTGTGCTTTCATGTATAGATCTTGTGAGCTCCGTTCATGATCAAGATCTAATCTATTTGTAATCACGCATGTTGTGTTTGCGGGGATCCGATGGATATTGAGATTATTATGTTGGTTTGATTAATGGTTTTATCTTTATGATTCTATCATGTCTGTGTTGTTTGTGATCTTGCATGCTCTCTGTTGATAGTGGTTATCTTGGCCAAGTAGTTGTTAGTGACTCCAAGAGGGAGTATTTATGCTCGATAGTGGGTTCATGCCTCTAGTTTCCAAGGGAAGTGACAATAATCTCTCTGGTTGTAGATGTGCTGTTGCTATTAGGGAGAAAACAACGGGTCTCTTGTTCATGGAACATGTGGACTGTTTACCTTACACACTTTGCTTAAAGCAGTTGTCTGTTGCTTGCCACTTAATACTGGAGGGGGTTCGGATGATAACCTGAAGTTGGACTTATAGTCATAGATGCAGTTGGATGACGGTCTATGTACATTGTTGTATTGCCCAATCAACCTCATAGGATCTTTCTGGCTAGTAATTGCATTGTTATGCCTTGCTCAGTTCCTGTCAATTGCCCCGCTGTAATTTGTTTACCCTTCATGCCATTTTGTTTATCTAAGGAGAGCACCTCTAGTGAACTATGGACCCCGGTCCAATATTTACCATTGATACATCTTCCACTATTACTTGTTTACTTGCTGCAAACCATTACCTTCCACACCATACGTTTAATCCTTTGTTATAGCAAACCAGTGAGCTTGACAACCTCACTAATTCGTTGGGGCAAAGTCTTGAGTTTGTGTTGTGCAGGTCTCCGTGTTGCTTGCAACACCTGTGTGACGTTTCCTTCCTCCTACTGGTTCGATAACCTCGATTTCTTACTAAGGGAAAACTTGTTGCTGTGCTGCTTCACACCTTGCTCCTGGGGTTCCCAACGAAGCGCTCCTACATCAACTCAGCGCTGCATCAAGCTTTTCTGGCGCCGTTGCCGGGGAGGCTAAGGATGTCTTCACTAGGGGAGTCATTCACTTCCTTTCTCTTTACTTTGTTTTTAGTTTGCTTTGTTTCTTTTGCTTGGTTTTGTTTGCCTCTTTTCAAAAAACCCAAAAAAAATTTAGTCTAGCTTGGTTTGCTTGCCTTCTTCAAAAACACACACAAAAAAATTAGTTCTTGCTCTAGATCACCATGTTGCTCCCCCAGTTCTCTCTGAAAAATCTTGCAATAGGTAGTGGCTCCAAATGCAAATAATTGCAGAAATTTGTCAAAACAGACCAGCGGGTAAAAACCGATTTTTTCCAAGACCTTCTGTTGCTCAAATCAAAAAGTGTTGAACTAAAGAAAGTTATATAACAACCTGGGGGATTTACTAAGAAAATTACAGCTCAATCCGACATATAGAGATTTTTCACAAATTTTTACAGTGAAGCACAAAAATCTGTTTCGGGACAACAACTTCCCCAAATCATACTTCTCTCTTGTTAGAGGTTATTCTTGGAACAAAAATCACACAAAAAGGATAAGGAGAGGTTACTACAGAAGTAATAACTTCCAAGACTCAATAAAACTATTAGGTTATCTCCTAAGAAGTACTTTTCTTTAACGCCTTTAAGCTAGGCGTTGATAGTTTGAGTAGATGATCACATAAGAAATATGAATTGAAGTAAAAGGGAGCATCAAGAAGAAAATTCAAAACACATTTAAGTCTAACCCACTTCCTATGCATAGGAATCTTGTATGCAATAAATTCACAAAGAACAAAGTGACAGGCATAGGAAGATAAAACAAGAGTAACTTCAAAACTTTCAGCACATAGAGAGGTGTTTCAGTACCATGAAAACTTCTACAACCATATTTTCCTCTCTCATAATAATTTTTAGTAGCCTCATGAATAAACTCAACAATATAACTATCACATAAAGTATGCTTTTCATGATATATAAACACATAGGTTTTATCAAGCTAAAAAATAGTAGGATTAAAACCTTCAAACCCACTTTTAACAATTTTATAACAAGATGACTGATCATTCTCAAGAGGTATGGGGTTTCAAGATAAAGTCAAGACCCCTCCAATCTAATTTTCAATATTAGTACTATTAATATTATCAACCAATATAGGACCATCATCTAGAGCTTTATCATAAACATTTTCTAAGCAAAACCCTTTAGTCCCATGCATTTCGAAGTTAGGCACAAATAAAGGATTATCATAAGATTTATCACAATGGCATGGATTATCATAGATGACAGGAGCATAATTATTATCACAAGTTTTACCCATAGTAGAGATTTCAAAAGAATCTACAGGAACATAACATTCATCCTCCTTTGGTAAGCATGGGGGACAATCAAATAATGCAAGGGATAATGAGTTACTCTCATTAGAAGGTATGCATGAAACCAAGGCTATCGAACCAGTAGAAGCAAGGAAACAACTCAAAGGTGTTGCTAACAACTTGGAATCCTGCACAACACAAACTCAAGACTTTGTCCCAACTTACAGTGAGGTTGTCAATCTCACTGGTTTGCTGAAAACAAAGGATTAAACGTATGGTGTGGAAGGTAATGGTTGCTTGCAGAAAGTAAACGGTAACAGTAAATGATGTAACAATGGTAAAGATTGGACCAGGATCCACAGTTCACTAGAGGTGTTCTCCTTAAGATAAATAACATAACATGCTGGGTGAACAAATTACAGCAGGGCAATTGACAGGACTGAGCAAGACATAACAATGCAATACTATACATTCATGATCCTATGAGATTTGATTGGGCAATACAATAATATACATAAACCGCCATCAAACTACATTTATGACTAATAATCCACCTTCAGGTTATCGTCCGAACCCCCTCCGGTATTAAGTTACAAGCAACATATTATTGCTTTAAGAAATGTGTGTAAAGTAAACAATAAAATTGTTTCATGAACAAAAGATTATTGTTTTCTCCCTAGTGGCAACAACACATATACAACCTTAGAGATTTCTGTCACTTCCCCAGATTTAATAGAGGCATGAACCCACTATCAAGCATAAATACTCCCTCTTGGAGTCACTAGCATCTACTTGGCCAAGATAGTTACTAGAAACGGAGAGCATGCAAGATCTCAAACAATACAAACATGATAGAATCAATAAGACATGATAGAATCAATAATCAATCTTACATAGTAATCTCAATATCCATCGTATCCCCGCAAATACAACATGTATGATCACAAATAGATGATCTTGATCATAAACGGAGCTCACAAGATCTAAACATGATAGCACAAAGGAGGAGAAACAACCATCTAGCTACTGTATGGACCCATAGTCCAAGGGTGAACTACTCACGCATCATACCGGAGGCTGGCATGGTGATGAAGAAGGCCTCCGGGATTATCTCTCCCCTCCGGCAGGGTGCCGGGAAGAGCTTCAGATCCTCCCGATCTAGGGACGATGGTGGTGGCGGCTACGGACTGTTTCATGGAGATCTGATCGGGTACTTAGGGTTTTAGCATCGGGGGAGCTTTATAGGCGAGGCGGGAGGCGGCGGGGGCCACACCTTCCTGTGCGCCTAGAGTGGGCCTGCACGGGGTGGGGGCCACCTGCACCCTCCCACGCCCTTGGTCTTTGTGTTCTCCACGGTAAAATATTGACTTTGGCTTTTGTCCCGTCTAATTCCGATAATATTTCCTTACTAGCTTTTCTGAAACAAAAAATAGCAGAAAACAGGCAACTGGCACTGCAGCATCTTGTTAATAGGTTAGTCCCATAAAATATATAAAAATACCTCAAAGTGTAGACAAAGCATAGCAAAGTGGATACTAAACAAGTATGGAACAACAAAAATTATAGATACGTTTATGACGTATCAAGGCCGCACCACCTAGGCTCTTTTTGGGCCTCCGAGTCCCTCTCGTGAGGTCCAAGAACTCTAGATCATCGTCGAAATATTGGCTTTTCCAAAATCTTAGCTCAATTGGATTTTGTTTAGGTCCGTGAAAGATAAAAATATATAAAATAGCGTTTTCCTGTCCTGTAGAGTTATAACCAAAATAAAGGGGATCATTGATAAATCGCCAAAATCAATATAAAACATGGATATTACATCATATAAGTTGCAAATATGTGGGAATATGTATCAATAAACTATCAAGTTCATGTATGCATTTTACATGCATCACTACCTCGAGAACTCTAGCTTCATCTTCTAGCTAGGAACACTAGATTGATCGCCTAATTACCACCTTTTACTATAAAATTTGCCAAGTAGTATGAGCAATACAGAGATACAAGAGTAGGGTTTTACACCACACGATGGTCTGAAACTGGGTAAACTCCCTGTGTCCCTCTATCGTCCTTGATACCGTTTCGTCGCCGAGATCACCGAGGGTTTTTGGTGACTGTGTTCAACCCCTAGTGTTCGATTCACCCTACTTCATGAGGCACCTTAGTTCGTTTGTAGGGAAAAAATCCCACTCAAATATGTCATCCATACATTTGATCATGGAATTTACTTAGCTCCCACTCAGTTTCTTTTGACTGCATATCCTCTCGATAATCTTGGCAAATCTAAAATTCTTTGATCATCTATCAAATCTAGAATTTACAGCTATGAGACACTAGCATCCATTTGATTCGACAAAACATGTTTGTTGTACCAATTACAACCCTTCTTCAATCCAATTATTGAAGGATACACAATTTTGACAATCTTCTATCAAAATCAAAATTGTAGTAATTGCTGGTGTAAACCCAATAGACTTTAAGCATCTCTACATCGTAGTCAACCTTTAAATTTATCAATACATTCTTTGTGACAAATCGAGCTTTATGTCTTTCTTAAAGTTTTATTTATTTCTTGTAAACTTTAGTTATTGGGAAGATCAAGTAACATATTTACTTGATAAGATCAAGTAACATTTTATTTTGCAATCTTAAATGTAACTTAATATAGGATTTCATGAATTTTAGTCATTTCTCGTACTTATGTCCACCATCGCTTCTTAGGTTTGTCTTGTTCCGTTAACATGACAAGTGAATCAACAATATAATTTAGTAGGGAGGCAGAATATATTCTTAAATCCTATTTACTTTAGTATAAGTATCAATTTGAAATGACATGATCATTATCATTAGTTTCTCTTCTACTTGTAGATTTTTGGTTTCGGAACGCATTCTACTGCCCTCCTCGGCATTTGGAGGTAAGGTTAATTACCTTGTTTTGAGCTTTCACTTTCTTCCACCAACACTTTCATCGAGAAATTTCTTCTTGAGAAAACAACATGTTTGGCAACAAGGTTTTCCACGTTTGGTTTTAGTTATGGAAGATGTATTCATAGTTGTCTAAGAATACTCTACAAATATTTACTTGTTCATTATAATTTTGAATTATCCCATAACTCAAAATTCCTAGAACTCGAACATGCCATAACACATAGGGTGTTATTTCCACGAAATCTTAGATGGTTTACTATATCTAAAGTGATTGTTTGCTATTTAATCGATAACTCTAAATAATAACGGGAACCTATAAGAGATATTTTTTGACCATATATATCCAATACAATATGATTATGATGTTTAGAGATATCAATACACTTTGAAGTGTCCAATCATCGTAATTCATACATCTTTCACAAGTCCTTAAGCCAAAAACTTAATTTGAATATTTAGTTGTTTGACAAATCGTAGAGACTTGGTATTCTTGTTAATTCAATACCTAACTTTATTCTGAAATTATTTGAACATGTCAAATAGTTTTAGACTCGTGATTCATTTCGTAAATACACATATTTACTCAAGTCCACCATGGAGCTTACCAAAGAATGATATCTACTCTTTGTTGAACTTCAATACTCCATCATGTATGATATTCAACAATCCCACACACAAATTGTTTTATCAGAGCGTGAAGTTTTAGTCACTTTGTCCAACGAGGCATGGTTTTGCATGTGTCAAAAGATTGAATACCTAAAGGCTTTGCGTTTCATCAATATGAAACTATTACATGCACTTAACACCAACATGACTTAAACAATACTGTCATTTTTTAATGTTGTCATCATTAAACTTTAGATATATTTTGGCATTCTAATTCTTTATAAATGTCTAAACAATTATCATTATCGTAATATAACCATAAAATATATTATTCACAAAGATTGGTACAACTGGATTGTTTCTGATCCATACGAAAAACCTTCTCGCTAAAAGCAAGACACGCTAATAACGATTACAAAGTTTATTGAAATCCACTAATCCAAATGATAAACGTCGGGGAAAGGAGTGTCGTCGGCCATCAACTATCTTGCTTGGTCTTACCACGCCACTTCGCCTCATCTCCTCCATGCAACCCTCAAGCAGTTGGTCATGTTTCCACAAAACATGAAAAGTATCAAATACTTATAAGAAAAAACATACATAACTTATATATCAAATATATACCTTCTTCGTCGATGGCATCCCCTGCAATGGGTTCCACCTTCAGAGTTCTTAACTCAGCCAAAAACTCATGAAAAGTAAACGCTTCTCCTCACATGACATAGGCCAAGACAATATTGTTGTAGTTTAGAGGAACCGAACGCAACACCCTATTTATCGCGAATTTGTTCGGTCATCCAATTGCCCATGACATCCACAAGGTGAGGGGAACCTCAGATTTGCTGGTGGCTCAAAGCTGGAAGGTGGTCAAATTTGCTTCTTAGAAAGAGTAACGTGCAAGTTTTGACATGACCCATTTTCTAGCAACACAAAACAAAGGAAAACTATTTTCTTTTTGTCATGTATTTCCTCTCTCTTTTTATCTAGAACGAGGTTTTTGGTAGTGCGTATAATCCAATTCCTCATGAAAATCCAATTGTTTGGTTGAACTGTTTCATACGACATCCCTACTTTACACCGCAAAAGACATTCAAAACTTCACATGACACATTTTACACTAATCTTTTTTGTTGACAATACATTTTACTTGATAAACCTCTTGGAACACGGTATAAGATAATACAAACATACTATTCCGGTACTATCGGATGGTTCATGTTCCCACGTTCGTTAATCGGACGGCCAGATCTCCGCCCGGCTTGGCTAGACTTAAAGCGGAAACTTCCTCCTCCCTTTGCTCTCCTCCTCGCCACCTCCGCTCCGGCAGTTACCGGTTCGCTGCTGCGCTGTGCCTGCGCGCGTGCCACTCTCGCCGCCGGGTTGCCATTATGAGTTGAGTTGGAGCCCGATCTCCCCATTAGCCCCACCCCCACCACCACCATCTCACTCATAACTCCTTCACCCCCTCCTCCGCCTTCTCCCCCTCGCTCCTCGCCGCGGAACCCGCAGCTCAGATCTCCTTCCCATTCCGGAACAAGGAGATGGTGAGCGCCTCCAGCCTGCTGCTGCCGTCCTCCATGCGCGACCTCGCGTCCTGCATCGGCGACGGCGCCGTCCGCGTCGCCTGCAACAGCCCGGCCTCCACCCTCACCTCCTCCTCCGGCGGCGGCTCCGGCTCAGGCTCCGCCTCTACCCTCTCCGTCACGGTGTCCTACCGCGCCACGCTCCTCAACTCTGGCGCCTCGTCTCCGCCGCTGCTTCTGCGCCTCACCTGGTCCCACTCTCCGGTCGGCCCCACCCTCTCGTTCTCCCCCTCCGCCGCGGCGCCCTCTGTTCTCCTGCGCAGGCGCAGGGGCACCCGCTCCGTCTCTCTGGGAGGCGTCGGCGGTGGCGAAGCGGAGACAGAGGAGGATCCCCCCTTGCTCGCCCTGTTCTGGGACCTCACGGCCGCGCGTTACGACCCTGGGGCCTCCCCGGAGCCGCTTTATGGGTATTACTTCGTGGCCATCGCCGGCGCAGAGGTCGTGCTAGCCGTGGGCGACCAGGCCGCGGAATTCGTGAAGACCAAGTTCGAGGGCCAGATCTCCAAGGCGCGCTTCCTGCCGGTCGCACGCAGGGAGCGCGTCGTGGTGGCCGACCCCGCGGCAATGCACACCGCGAGGGTGCGGTTCGCGGAGGGCGGACCGGAGCACGAAGTCAGCGTCGGGTGCGCGACGAGCTCCGGGGCTGGGGGAGGAGAGGAGCTGTGGGTCAGCATCGACGGGAAGCGAGCCGTCCAGGCGCGGCGGCTGCGGTGGAACTTCAGGGGCAACCAGACCGTGTTTGTCGACGGCGCGCCCGTGGACGTCATGTGGGACCTTTACGGGTGGTGGTTCCGGGACCCGCCGGGCTGCGCGGTGGTCATGCTCCGGGCAAGGAGCGCCCTCGAGAGCAGGCTGTGGCTAGAGGAGGAGGGCGCTGCTCCGGGGTTCTCTCTCGTTGTGCAGGCCTTCAAAGCCCCGCCTTGATCTCCCATAAGAAGGTCCCCCATTTGCTCACTCCTCTGGCTACTCTACCTGCCCGTTTGGGAGAAGAAAATTGATCAAAACCAAGAATGCAATGTTTGGTTGGTGTTAATTTACAGCTTTAGACATAGATTCTTGTTAGAGGGGCAAATAAGCTTGGGATGAAACATGATGATGGATCATTTTTAGGTGGTATACTGAGTGAGAGATCGCTGGGAGTGTGTAGTAGGATCATCATCCCCTTTGTTTCCCCTTCACTTTTTTATCTGAACCATTTTTAGTGGTGTGTGCTCGTACAGTTAACAAACAATTATACTACTACAGCATTTCCGATTATATCTTGATTTCTGCAGTGATGTGTGAGGTGCTGTGGATAGATATTGGGTACTGCCGTACTGGTATCTTTCTGCGTGTAGCACAATAGTCATCTCTCTGTGTTTGCTTCCATTTCAATGCAGCAGCAACAGTGCTAGTGATTCAAATTCAAGTGATTCTTGCACCGTTTTATACCGGTTATGTGTGTCTATGCTCTTTACGACTCGATGAATCGATATCTGCATAAATTCAGCTCTCTGGCTACCAGAATCTGAGATCCACTATACATGTCCATGGACTGTGGATAATATCCAACCGTCATGTCTTGCATCATGCTGTTCTCACTCTCATGTCATGCAATTTGTACAGCATTATGGACTCATTGTTGTCTCATTAGTAATTTGTCATCTCATCCCCTCATAAAAAAGAAAGAACCGGTCTGTCACACAACTGTTTAGCTGTTGCTGCACATGCTCTTCGCCATTGAACAGTAGTATAATCTAGACCTTTGAGTGTGTTAATGTTAATGCAGTAGCGTTAGTTGATCTCACCCTGGTCCCAGCTGCCCCAGGATAAAGAGGTACCGTGTGGTGTTTCTTTCCCTCCCTTTGCTTTCTCATGTTGCTTCTGGCGAGAGAACAAGTTCCTTTATAAAAAAAGTGAGAGAGTGATTTTGGCTAGACCATGCATTTCCTTGGTTGCTAGTACGTAATTTTTTCTTTCAGAAATTTTCAGTTGGGTGCCAGATTGCTAATAGAAGAAGAGACTGGAGCGGGCGCATAGCAGTAGACACATGTGAGGTGTTTGTCTCCATCATCAGCTCTAGGCTAACTTTGCTCACCAAGCACAAGCAATCATGCTGATACACTGGGACAACTTTTGTCACTTATTCTGTTTCCTCCTATGTCACTTGCTACAACAGCAATGTCGTATTTGGGTACTGTTGCATGATCCAGAGCATTCAAATGATTTTGTTTTTGGTATCCATGAAATGACCCTGACAGTAATCACATTGCTCTGCTTCTGGGTAACTACCACTCTAACTTGTATAGCTGCGTCGTACTAGTTGTATACTGGGTTGCCCATAGAGGTCATGCTGTTTTGGACCATTTGTGGCCTCGACGTTTGCCTTAAAAGTGGCAGGTCTATTTGTTCGATTCTTCATTGCTGCACGTCTAAGAAAGTCGATACATTTGGGAGGATTCAGAGAGCGATATGGTTAATGCTTGCAGATCTTATGAACCTCCGCTAAACATGGACATCATGTATGATGGTGACGGGTGACTTGTGTGAAGCTGAAAGCAACGGGCTCTCCCTCAAGTCCCAGCCTTGATTCTCTCTTTTGGTGCAATCCAACTCTACGGGGCACCACTCACCAGTCTAACTTGCCACAGGTTTATGGGAGGAACATTATCTTACCATCGGCATCAATTTGGATAAATACTACTCACCTCCGTTTCATAATTAGTTCAAATTTAAACTAAAACCACGATAAAAATTATGTAAGTAGGGAGTAGTATTGTTTTTTCAACTTGAGAGGCCATGCCCCCGATTTCATTAAATTGGAACCAATAAGACAACATAATTCAGGTGTTCCAATCCTTCAGACTGCCTTACCAGCGGCATTTTTCTAAGCTTCCACTAACACAAACACAGGACAGAAAAGCAATACTCATCGATTATCCTCCTAACATCAAACTTTTAGCACTACTTATTACACACACTTCCAGGTCTAAGACAAAGAAAACATTAACAAAATCCCGCTTTCATCCAAATCGCAGGGTGATGATCTTCTCTTCTCTAGCCAACACATATTCTTCTTCTTGCCGGCTCCCACAGCCTTGATGAGCATTGAACGCCTCCGATGCCACCTTAGACAACAGCAGCGCTGCGGAGGTTTGAAGTAGGGGGCACGATTTGGTTTACGTAAACACGCCCAGATCAACTCTAGCGGTCGCTGTAAACCCGCGCGCGTTACAAACTGAATTTTTTCGCGCGAGAGTTCGCGCCGCGTCCTCCGGTGTTGTATCTTCCCGTGCCGTTGCGCACGCTTTTTTACGCACCGTTCAGCGCGCGCTCGTTAAATGGCGCGTCAGGCGTGAAACCAAACCGTCGACACTTCAGCACGCACACAAACACTTCCTCTCCCCACCGCTTCCCTGCCCCGCGCCACCGCCGCGTCACGGAAGCTCCGGATACCGCGGCGTACGCGTGCGCCCGACCGACGACTTCTATGTGCATCATCCCCGGCACCTTCTCCACCGCGCACTAGGTCGCGCGCGCCTACGACGCCGTTGCGTGGCGGCTCGGGCGCCCGGACTCGTCCATGAACTTCCACGCCTCGCCTCATGACGGAGGAGGAGCGCCGCCTGCTCATCTTTGAGCGCGATGAGCACCTGCGACTGGAGTGGCGCGCGCGTTTTCCCGAAGACGTCGCAGTGCAGCGCAAGCACACCACCGAGCGGGCCGCGGCCAAGTGGCAAAGAGGGTGGCGAAGCATCAGAACCGGCTCGAGCGTCGGGTGGACAAGGCGCAGAGGCGCGTCTTCATCGACACACAGATGGACAGGACAACCACCATCCCCAACGATGATCCCTGTTGGTTGGATGCGTTTTTGTCCACGCCGGTGTCCGACACGATATCGGCCTCGTCCGGCGACAAATACATCTCGGTCTCCTCATCAAATTCTAGTAATTTCTAGTAATTTCCCGTAATAGTCTAGTAGTAGAACTAATTACTAATATTTTTCTTGCACCAGGATTTATGTAATTTTTTTCATGTTCTATGTAATATATTTTCGCTATAATTTTTAGATCTATTTTCTGTCATATTAATTTGCAAAATCTTGTTTGCGCGCGCTTCAATTTCGCGTGCCTATTGGAGGGGCTTGTGTTGTAAATTTAGCGTGCATGTTTAGCGTCTCTGCCGGAGGAGATTCGCGTGCGTCACGCTATATCCAGATCACACGTTGCATATGTGTTTTCGCGCGCCGAAATATATAGTGGCCGCTGGAGTTGCTCTTAGACATCCAATAATTCTACACACAATGCTACACGGATCATTCGGAAAAATATGCTCAAACACCGCAGTATTTCTTGTCAACACAGTCCACATGCTCAATTGTCTCAGTCCTCAAAAAACATCCATTTAGATTCTTTACTTTTTTATAACACAAGGAAAAAGGCTTGTCATTCTCATTGATAGAGAAGAATAAAGAAGTCCTACAACCAATCTTGGCCAAAAGGCCGCCGAGATACTACCAAAACAAACACATGCTTCTCTTAAAAATCAATACTCTACTGTCAACATGCTTCTTTCAAAAATCAAGGACGAGATGAGCATGCCTTTGCACCGGCAAGACAACAAAAACTCGCTACTTCTTTGATTTTCGCGACAAGCATGGTCAAGGTTGAGGAGCTATTTCGGAAGCCCCGTGAGTTTCTTCCTTTCCAAATTTTCCACGACACCAACATTCCGAGGGAAGCCAAGGCAAGACACCATAACTTTTATCGTGAGTAGTAAGCCAAAGAAAAACCTTTTACTTTCAGAGTAACTTTCACAAACCATGATAACTTCCTATACGGCCATTTAACATGTGCAGTTTCCAGAGCAGTGTACACAGATTTTACAGAGAAAAATACCAGAGCCAGTTTTAGACATGGATACCGTTAAAAAGTCTGACTGCACGTTCTTTACAGGTTGTGATTTCAAAGGAATGCTTCCAGCCCCTGTTGCCTTCTTTCGTCAGAGCATGTTATGGATGAGAAAAATATGCAGTTGTTTCCGATGGAGGCTAAGTGTAGAAAGATAGCTCTCCCAAAAGGAAAAGGCGAGAAAGATGGCACCGTCTCTGAAGGACACTATGTTTAACTGCGAGCGTAAATGGCTTCACATGACGCAGTTCACGCGTCTCACTGTTTATGTTTACCGATGTACAGTAACACGGACACACGGTACCAGTGCAGGTTGGGTGGCTGAACTTTGCGCGAGTGAGTTTATTTCGTACACAGGCAGCACGCGGAGATAGAATTCATGAGCTCGTATTCATGGCGAAAATTGCCAAAAGTTGATGTTCGATGACAACGAGCACGAGTGCGCCATTACAGTTAGATATCCATCATGTGTCGTAAAGACCGAAATGAAAAGGGAAAGAACATAACATCGCTCACTGAGGGTACACATAACCAGCTCAAGCTTTGGAACGGGAGGCGCGGCTCTACAGTCTTACGGTTACAGGCAGCTGCACCAGCATAGTAAGAGCATCTCTAGCACGACACCCGGAAATCGCGAACCGGAAAACATGTTCTCAAGTTGTGTTTGGCAGCTTCTTTTTAGGCCGCGAGCGACGGGGCGAAACAGACCTCTCAAAACCGAACCGGAAAAGGGAATATTCTCTTTTTACAGTTTCGCGCACACGGTTTCTGCCAGGACAAAAACGATACAAAACCACAAATGACAGAATTTAAACAATTCGACCGTTCAACCGCGACAATCATCAAGTTTTAAGCAAATTTAACAAATTATCTCGCTACCACGTCGCAGAACATCATCCAAAATATGAATCATCACCACAACCCATGATGATCATCAAGCATCAAAGCCAAGAGAAGCATCGCCACCACCACCACTTGCCAAAGCACCACCATGGCCACCACTTGTCGGAGCACCATGTCCACCACCATCCCTAGCCCGAGCATTGCTTCTTGCCAGTGCCGCTGACCTCCTTCTTTCCAAGATGTCCAGCCTTGCTTGATCATGCCACGCCAAGGTGAGCCCGTCCATGTTGCTTCGGTCCATGGTCATGACGGTGTTTTCTTCCGCATAGAACTTTTCCATGGCCTTTGTTTCCTCGGTTGCCGCCTTTCTCTTCTCCACGACTATCTTGCGCAAACCATCTTGCCGGAGTGCTTCACACCTTGCTTGCTTCTCAACTGTTTTCTTCTCGTTCAAAGCAACTTTTGCTTCCAAAGTCTTGTCCACCATTTTCTCATTTGAGATCACCATGAGATCAATCTTCTCTCTCAAACTTGAATTCTCGGCTAGCTTCTTAAGTTTCTCATTTGTCATCTTGTTGCCATCGTACTTGTTCTTGTTCCTCCCTCCTGGTGGAAGTTCATCATCCAATTGGATGAGTGAGACTCTTTTGGGTGGTGCTTCTTGCTCTCTTAACTTTCATTTCTCACTTCTTTGGAGCAAAAGCCAACAATACTCGAGGTTGAATGCCTTGCCCTTCGAAGCCTCCATCTCCAAGAACCTCTCTTTTACAATTTTCTCTTACAAAATGCAAACAAACAATGAGTTGCAAAAAATGCTAGCACTTGGTGGTGCAAACAAACAATTGGATATTATGCTAGCATTCACAGACACCCTCAACCGAACCACTTGCTGGTGATGCTCGAACTTGCTCCAAGCATCCACTATAGCGGGCACACATGTTTTTATGTAATCCCAACGGCCTTGGAGTGATCGATAAGTTCGCGCAGTCGTCCTTCGAAGGGAAGGCAAGCATTGGTAGAACTTGTCCTCGATCCTCTGCCAATAACGCTTCCCGGTTTGGTCGGTGCCGGTCACGACATCGAGAGAGACAGCCTCGTCTTCAACTTGCATGAAATTCTTCGCTCGGGTGCGGGTAGGCACTTGCGATCCATCAACCTCCTCCACCTCCACCTCCTCGTCTTCACCTGCACCGTCAACACCACCATCCGCCTCGTTGTAAATTTGTGACACATCCAACTCATCTCCATAGCCGTCGAGCGGAGCCGTGTCGATGTCCACCGCATTGTTATTCAACAAATCGACGTAGGATGTCGGAACCTCGTGCAAATCGCTTTGTATAAAGCGCCAATTCGAATCAATTGTATACGCAATTGGCGGCGGCTGCAGCGGAAGGGGGAAGGGAATTGTTCATACCTAGGTCGGCTAGCCGATGCCGTTTTGGTGGATTTTGCGGCGGCGGATGGTTTCTCGGGGCCTTCCTTTCGCTTCGTGACCGCTCTCTTCACCTTGCCCGAGCTGGCTTCGACTTGGAGGCGGCAGCGGCACTCACTTGAGCATGGGGAGCAGCGGGAGAGGCCGGAGCGCCCATGTTGCCATCCTGGATGAGGATGGAGCCCTGCCGCTTCCGCTTCGTCGTAGCAGCCCCAGCTGGGGGACCAACGACGGGGACGGAGACGACGGTGATGGTTGTCAGATCTGGCAGACCCGTCGGAGGGGTCGCCTGCGCTAGGTGCCGGAGCTCAGCGGCGGCTGCTGGACGTCCATGGCGGCCTTTCGTGGGGCTCGACGGAGGTGGGAGGGGCGGGGATAGGAGATCGAGCGTGGCGGCGGAAGGAATGTCGCGGCTGAAACTTCCCTCCCGCCAACAAAAACGGAGGATATGGTTCGCGTCTAGGTCGGGCTCGAAAAATAGGTTTTCTCGGTTCCGTAGGGATGTTTTCTTGGGGGGCCTATTTTTTTTCGAATCGGTTAATTTTGAGGCGTCTATTCTGGTCACTTTTCTCGCGAGAAACAGAAAAGTAGCGGTTATTTTCTCGGGTTCCGCATATTTACGGTGTAACGCTAAAAGTAAGTAGCATGACGGGCAGAGAAAGGAGGCTCAGGTGCAGAGTGCAGTACAGCGCAGATGGATTGGATGGTGTTTATTGCATTGTTTAAAAAGGCACCAAACAGTGTGTAGTCCGCCCACACACCCATCTTGTGATGTTCTGGTAGTAGGCGGATCAGGCCGGTGGCGCTGGCTTGACGAAGACGAGGGGGAAGTCCATGACGACGACATCGTCGATGGCGGCCATGAACCTGGCCCCGAAGGCGCAGTGCTTCTCGTGGCCCATGTACGCCGCCAGGTCCTCGGCGCTGGCGAAGGCCAGCACGAAGACGTGGGTGAAGCCCCGCGTCAGCGTCTCCTCGTCCAGGACATTCTTTCCCCTGCGGCAACAACCCAACAACAATGGTACGTAGTAGTATCTGAGACGTGATCAAGTGCGCTTGAACGGAGAGCTGTAAGACGACGGGGAATCGCTTGTAGTACCAGCCGAAGAACTTGACGGTGTCGAGCTCCGCGGCGAGCTGGGTGAGCTCCTGAATGATGTCCTCCACCACCACGCCTTCCTTGAACTTGGCCGCGCACAGGTGCTTGAACTCGCCCATGGCCCAAACACAGCTTAGCCTCTTTCTGGCCGGTGGCTTTGCAGAGGATGCGATCATCACACCACGGCGCTCTCGCCGTTTTAAAGGCAGGAAGGATCGGGGAAGGAAATCACTCCGGTGACGGTGAGGGCCACCACCACGACACGACAGGAAATCACTCGCTCTGAAGCTTGACAGGCCCCTTTCCTTTTCTCTTTTCTTTTTCTCATAGCAGCACACTTGACTGAATCATGCCGCCAGCTCTGAGATGTGAAGCGCAACCATGCTCTGCTGCAGCATTGAGCACACTGTTTAGATCTACTAGCATTGTGCCCGATCGGACGACATCCGCATATGGTATGCAGGCCCTACCAGGATATGCATGGTTTCACAAGAAATTTTAAAATTCTGGACGAAATCCGCGGGTTCAGTTCATCTCAGGAGGATCATCAGACCACCAATAGGGTAACGTAGCTCATCACCCCAAGTGAGCTGAGGAGGAATGAATTAGACATCGATTCCAAGTAGATGCAGACAACATGGCACCTAACCTTGAAAGAGATCGCGCGCTCCTCACGTGTGCCATGCGGTGATGGCGCCAGGCCCCGATCGATGGTAGTACTACGAAATAGTATGATTTTCTCGCGTGGATGGTTGAGCGAGGCAACTTTGATTTTTCACCTTCTGGCTCACTCTAGTATAGTCACTCTGAAACGTGAGCATTTTCTCTCTCAATCGGTACAAGTCACCCATCATATACTAAACACATCCACAGGCCTGTGTATCTTTCATCGTTTTGGTGATCTTCTAGGGTACGTTCGGTTGATACCAAAATTTGCTCAACTAATTTTTTGGCAGCCCATGATATTTTTGGTTCTTGTTTGGTTGGTTGCCAAAAAAAATTGTTGCCGATAAATCTTGCCAGCTTTTCACACATTCCTTCACAAATCTTGCCAACTTTTCCCACATTCCTTCACAAATCTTGCCAACTTTTTGGTCAGCATGGGGTCAAGAAATCTCTAACCAATATTTTTGCTAGCCAATGATTGCCAATTTTTTTTTTTGTATAAGCAAACACCATTTACTCCTTGTTTTCCTAATGAAACAACTAACGTTAGTACTACATTGTGTGCCTCAATTCTTGGATAACAATGAAGGCTAAGTAGAAAGGTATGGATCCAACATACTATCTCAAAATGGAGAAGCAAGAAAGATAGCACCGCGTTGCCGCCGCGCTCAATCACCCCCAGGGCAGGGACAGCAATTGAGCTGCCAAATGTAAATGCCTTCACATGGAAGCGCTGACATCCAACTGTTTACAAATGTACTACCACAAAAACTCCGTGCTACCCGTGAAATTTTGCACGAGATCATCAATTACTACTAAATTCATGACAAACCTGCTCTTGCCAGCGTTTAGCTGCTCAAGCAGTAGCCATTACAGATATCCATCAACTCACCATGAACACCGAAAAGTAAATTTATTCAAGGGGGGCGATAACCAAACAACCTCTGAACGGAATGCACGGCATATAGGCTTTAAACACATGCTACACCAGGTGAGGTCAACACCGAAGTAGCAGAAATAGGAGGCTTTCTTTAGGTACAGCAGTACATCACAGCTGCACATAGACGGCGGCTATTACCTGAAAGGGCACCTTACATTGGTTGGCGATGATGGCAAACACTTTGTGCTAACAGAATGAATCAAGCCTCAGGCTGTGGCAGGCGCCGGCTTGGTGACGACGAAGGGGAAGTCCATGACGACCACCTTGTCGAGCGCGGCCATGAATGTGGCAGCGAACGCGGAGTGCTTCTCGTGGCCCATGCACGCCGCCAGGCCCTCGGCGCTGTCGAAGCACATGGAGAAGACGTGGGTGAAGCCCTGGGTAAGGGCTTCCTGGTTCAGAACGTCCTTTCCCCTGCAAGTGGTAGAACAAGGCTGAAGAACCATTTGATGTCTGTTCAAAAAGAAAGAAGGAAGAACCATTCATGTATTGTGGTGCCTAAACTTCTTCAGAAGGTATCTGTAACATATTTGTTACTGGCATAGACTCTGAAGTTCTTCAGAAGGCATGTTTTTGGTCACTGGTTGTAACTTTAAGGTTCATCAGAAGAAATGTAGCAGATAAAAGTTAGAATCTTGTTTTTTCCAGCACGATGGAAACGCAAAGTCAAGGAGTGAAGGACGATGCGTACCACCCGAAGAACTTGATCATGTCGAGCTCTGCGGCGAGCTTGGTGAGCTCCTGAATGATGTCGTCCACCACGACGCCCTCCTTGAACCTCACCAGGCACAGGTGCTTGAACTCCATGGCTGAACCCTACAGAAAGTGCAAAGCTAAGCTAAGCCAAGGTTTCTCCTCCAGTGGCTTTGCAGAGGATGCGATTATCACCCCACGGGTGCTGCCATTTTAAGGACGGTGATGAGAACTCTGATCTACTCCGGTGAGGGCCACCACCACCGACAGGAATCACTCCCTGCAAAATAGGCTTATTTTTTCTTCCAGCAAAAAAATGGCTTTCTTTTTCTTTGCAGTACACTTGATTGAATCATTCCAAGCACAGTAATCATTAACTGTAAATAGGGTTTTTTTTCCATCATGGCAGTACATTTGTAAACCACCACCCCTGCTGCTGGTCTTTAGCACTATGTTAGATCTAGCACCACTCGACAGGCGTCGGCATGTGGGGCCCACAGTGATCTGCTTTCTGAAGAAGAATCATCATTCTGGAGTTAGATCTTGTGATCCTGAATTTTGGATCAGAATTATGCAGCGCTGCACTAGTTGCAGTCCTCATCAGTGTAGATCAGTTGCCATTAGATTGGACATCTGGGACACTTACTGCATAGATGGTGACTTCAAAAAAAATACAGTGCAGTAACATACTGCTGCCGCTAAAGCTTTAGGAGACCGATTTTTTCAGCTAAGCGCCTCCAAGTAGCTGATCTTCATGCTGTTCAGGACGAATTCTCACATGGATGCATGAGTGCGACAGCCAGACAGGTACTTCCGGCAGGTGCACTGATGATGATGTTTGTACAAGAATTTTCAGTGGGCTACCATAGATAGATGGGATAAGCTATGGGATACAATGGACTGTCTTGAGTTTGATTATCAAATAAATGTGGTTTTCAACAAGAAACCCTCACGATTTCTCATATTTACATGGAATCCGCGAAAACTAACCTATAAAAGACATTCATTCATCCATCCATCCACATGCGCAGATGTTTCTAAGTTTACAGGTTGTTCACCGTACTGTGCAGCTGAGTGCACAAATGCTCCAAGCAGCTAGGTCTTAGCTGGGCAGATCACGACCTGTTGAGAATACAAGGACTCCCCCATGTGCTATTTTACTGTTTGGTTGTTATTTTCGCCAGGAGAGGTAACCTCAGACAATGTCAAGTTGTTTGGCCCATCCAAGGATGGACCAGGTACTACTGTCTGATTCGCCTGGTCGGGTTCGTTTCGAAGAACCTCTGATGGCGTTGGCAAATGCCCTGTGCCGACAAACAGGCAATGGCATGGATCTGATCTTGATGCTTCGGGAGAATAAGGAGGTGTCATCACTGCACTTGGTAAAGGAGGTGCAGTGTGCTGCTTGCTATCAGGATAGTCGGACAGTGAAATTCTACAGACTGGGCATGTCGAGTGCTGCTTCAGCCAAGCATCTATGCAGGCCATATGGAAATTGTGGCCACAGTAGGGTAGAGTGAGGAGCACATCTTTATCTTCATATTCTGCAAGACAGACGACACACCTGCCAATGAAGACACAAATTGTTCAGAGTCTAGGTTTTGGTGTAACCAACACAAAACAGATTGGAAATCCAGAATATATCAGATTAACACATGCATCTGTGATGTCACTATGCCCCCCTGACTGAAAAACAGTTTTTCCTTAAACATGCACTAAATATTGAGCTTTGCTACAAATAAATGAAATTATTAGCACCAGCAAAGCAATAAAAGTTTAAAGGACAAGTCTGAAAATCGATCAATTTGTGATGTGTACATAAAAAGAGGTGCTTAGCTGGGAAAGTGGATTCAATATATAGGGTCTACGATGCCTAATTCTTAAATCATGTTTCATCATACTAAACACAAAGTGAATCATGCAGTTAGATGCAATCACAATTTAACAAAAAGGCGCATCCAGCAAAGGACTTGCTCAACTAACAGTCAAGTACATAAGACCACTAAGCCAGTCCCTGCTTCCCTGGCATTAAGCACCAGTGAGTACCAACATATAATAAATTGCAGTGTCCCATTATTCCTCAATACGATCTTATTCGGTAGTATTTCAGTATTTACATTCCAATTTGATGTTATTGATGGAGTGCTTATCTGTCCAGACAATGAAAGCTGAGGGACCATGGTTCAACAGTCAATCTCCAGTTAAAAATAGTAATAATGATTTTGGTACAGAACAGGTCACATAATTTATCTCAAGCAAGAACATCCTCTGGGACATTTTCTTTGGTACCAAAAGAATCCATCAACATTGTCAAGGACAACTTCAATAGTACTATCAGGATACATCTCCCAATGTGGATTCACTATTGAAGATATTTCAGTAACATTCATCTGTGTCTAGACTGAAATAATCAGATAACCACCCACCCTGGGAGATTTTTTGAGGGATAACCACCCACCCTGGGAGCTAATTAAAAGGAAGCACACATTTTCCAAAGGAAATAATACATATATTGTAGGAAACACGTTGTAATAAAAGATGGAGAGCAAAGCTCAATAAGTGTTTCTCCCTTTAGAACAGTTCTCATACGAAAAGTCACTAGCCACTAAAGGAAGATACTAAAGGTCCCTAAAGGCTGGCATTTCCATATGATGAGAACTAGTACCCATATTAGGTCATAACTTGTAGTATTATCAACCTTAAATTAAATTCAAAAGCTCGAGCTGAACCATGTGATTCCCAAGCTCCACCCCCAGAGTCATACACGAATTTCTCATGTCTGAGAGGAGGATCCAATACTGACAGCACTATTATCCAAGATATATTCCAACTAGACAGTGACAATGACATCTGCTAAGGGGAGTACTTATCGTGTAGTCTTTGGCTTTTACAATAATGGAAGTGAGATCCCTCTGGCACCACCCATCTGAATGCTCCCTCACAACTACAGGTTCCTAATTTGCAGCGTCGGTTGCCCCAAATAAGTGACCTAACTAATTAAAACTTGTAAATCCAGTGAATACGAGTAGGGGTATACTACTGACCGCTGGAAAAGGCAAGTCCTAAAATGCAATCATCAGGTGAGACCGCACGCTAAGTTGTGCTACGCCGTAATTCCAAGTTTAGATAGCACGCAACGCAGCGCAAGTAGCGTGACGGCACGGGGACAGGTTGGAGTCGTCGATCGACATGGCAGCGGCAACGAATCGCGATCGGTTGGGGAGCATGGGCAGATCGAGGAGCACTTACTGCGGGGCGGCATCGGATGAGTTCGAGGAGGGCGAGCCGCAGGCGGCGGATGCGGCTGAGAAGGCGCGGGTGGGGAACGCCGAGACGACTGCGGGGTCGAGCCCCCCGGCTCCGGGTCCCGCCGTGGCCTGGGCTCCGAGGCGGTCGACCTGGACCGCGAAGAAGTAGTTGGCCGCGAGGGGCGGGAAGCCCGGCGGCATCGGCGAGGCGCGGTAGCGGCGGCGGCGTCGGCGCACTAGCGCGCAGACGAGCCTTGAGCAGACGAAGACGATGAAGAGTACGCTGACGCAGAAGCCGAGCAGCGTGAGCACCATGCTCGTCGACATCCCCGAGGCCATGGCGGCCGGCGGGCGCCTGGCGGCGGATGGGAGTGCGAGTGGACTGGGGAGAAGTGCGGCCTCCTCCTTCCCCCTCTCCCTCTGTGTGTGGGCTGGTGGTGTCAGTTGAGTTATATGGGATCTGCGTGTGCTGCGCACTCACGCCGTTGGGTTGGGTTGGGTTGGGGTCGCGTTGCGTGTCGCGTGGATTTTTATCTATCTATCTATCCGGGAATGGGAGGGGAAGCGGTGGTGGTGGGGACGCCAACCGCCGCCGCCGCTGCCGCCCTGCGCCGATCGGTGGACTTCAAGGCTTGGAACGAACGAACGGACGGGGCCGTGACACCAGCGGACGCGCACTACGGCACCAGCAGATATAGTAGATACCAATAGCATGGATTCGCAAGCGACGGAGCGCAAAAGAGAAAAGATACCCCAGCAGGGGAGATAGAGAGATGAGGCGTGAGGTTTCAGGCCTCGCAGCGGGTCAGCCACGAAAACAAAGGTTGGGGAGCGTCAAGCCACGCACCGGGTCAACGAGGGAAAGAAAAAGTCGACAGGGATGGACAAAAAGACAAAACAAATGGAGATGCGGGGTATCGATCCCCGTGCCTCTCGCATGCTAAGCGAGCGCTCTACCATCTGAGCTACATCCCCTTTTCTGATTTTATTTTTCCAATAACTTTGTTATAGTTTGTGGAGAACGAATGGCAAGAGAATTTATTTTTTCCGTTGAGGGGCTTGGTATATTTTTTGTTTTGAGCATCGTTAAGGGGCTTGATATGTATGCCAAGAGATATTCACAGAATTACAGCGCTCATTGTCGAGGCATAACCCAAGACTTTCCTCTTCTTCCAGGCCCATGGCCCGTGTCTTAAAATCTATTGCGCCTTGGCAGAGGTACAGGCAGGGGTGCTGCTATTTTACGCTTGACGCGCGTGAGAATACGCTCCGCACGTGTACCTTTCGTACATGGGCCAGGCCCAAATCACCTCCTTGGTCCGTGGCTGATGTTCCCTGGCTCTGAACGTTTTCGTTTTACCTGTTCCGCGCGTTTCTTTTCTCTTCTAAGTTAAACGCTGTCAGCCTTCGTTTAGAAATAGAAATATAAGATGTTTAAGATTTATGAAGGAGATGTATCTAGACATGTTTTAGTGTATAGGTTTAAATGAATCTAGACACTAAAAAATATCTAGATACATCTCATTCACAAACCTAAAACATCTTATATTTCCAAACGGAGGGAGTAGATGCGATTCTCTTCAAAATCGAAAATTATTTAGATTTGAAAATGTTTAAATTCAAAAATCAATAAAATTTCAAAATGTTTATATATAAAAATGTTCAAATTTGAAAATTGTTCGTATTTGAAATTTTTAGAATTTGAAAAATGTTCAAACCCAAATATTTTCCCATTTGAAAACTTTTAAATTCAAAAATTGTTCATATTAAAAGTGTTCAAATTCAAAAAAAAATCAAATTTGATAAATATACAAATTTGAATATGTTCCCATACGAAAACTGTTCAAATTAAAAAAATTGTTCATATTGAAAAAATGTTCAAATCCATATTCACATTTGAGAAAACTTTCCGGAAAACATAAAAGAAAAAGAATACAGAAAAAAAAAGAGATAAGAGATAAGAGATTAAAAAAATAAGAAAAAAAAGTTATATAGGCCGGCCCAACACGCATGCCTGCGTGGGTAGAGCCTATTAACGCGCGCGTTGGTCGGAAAATAACATTGACTACAGGCATGCACTTATTAGAAAAAAAGAAAGAAGGTGGATGTACAGCGCTAATAATTTTTACAGCTTTGCAAAAAAAATACTATACGTCTTTGTTTGTGACGCAACAAAATAGACTGATACCAACTTGCGTGACTTTGTTCTTGCACGAGTCTTAACGTTCCACCGAAAACGTATGGCATTTTCGTTAAATTTTACTTTTTTCTTATATTTTAAAATGAAGAGAGTTGCTTTTGTTACGTACGTGGTTGATTGTATTTTCTCCGTTTTAAAATATAAGATGTTTTAAATGGAGGGAGTAGTTAACTGATGTGTTTGTGAGTGTATTTGCTATTCTTTTTTACCCTTATTTGCTACTCTTTATATATGAGAAATTATGCTCGGCGGCCTTTGCTGATCTGTTCATGGGGAACTATATTTCTTGTATGTGTCCAATATGGCATGGTCTACCGATACAGCTGAAAAACACACGTTGCTTGTTTGTCTTCTGCGTGCTGCGTTAGTGCTATGCTTCGGCTCTTTGCTACCTACAATATCGGTGGGACCTGAAGAAAAATGAAAAAACTGGCCGGTCATAACCACAAATCTTTTCGTCTCTCCTCACGCATGCGAGGCGGTGGCGGCCTAGCTTCCTCTCGATCTGCACTAGCTAGGCACTGGTCCCCTTTTCCTCCTCGTCGTCCGGCAGCGAGGAAGCTCGTTTCTCCATTCTGACCTTGTAGTTAGGGTTATGGTGTACTTGTCATGGTGCGTCATTAGGGTGGTGGAAGCGGTGTCTGGCCAAATAAATCTGCCTCAACTCTATTTCCACACCGGCGTCGATCTTCACGATGGCGTCTTGGAGTTGATGGCAATGTGTGCTGGCCAATCTTTCAGATCGGAATCTTGGTCTTCTTGTCGTCTTCATATCTGGCGAGATCAGTTTCTCAGTGCGTCACTGGCGTTCGTTGTTATCCGCGATGGTGCTGGGGGTCAGGGCTGTTGGGTTCGCACCATAGAAAACAAAAAAATCTACGATGGGAACTGTATACACCACGAAGTTTGGCAGCACCTCAACTTAGCGGAGCATCCGTGATCGCACACACGTCCGGGACCCCGAAAACGTCTGTGACCTTGCTCCAGCAGTGCAGCGGAAATAGAAAATCCTTGGTCCAAAAAGAGCCATCAGGAACATGTATCTCGCTAAGCCAAGACCATGGGAATAGTACTAGAGGGGGAAAGAGATCCTTCACGAGGAGGTGTAAGTGAGAGAGAGAGAGAGAGGGGGGAGAGGGGAGCCTTTTATAGGAGGAGGGGCACCCCAAGGGGCAAGGTCGGCGCCATGGGGGATGCCCTCACCCCTTCCTCCATTCATGTGAGTGGATCTCCCACTCACAAATTTGACTCTCCATTTCCTCCACTCAAAATCCCACTCAAATCCCATTAAATTTCCACCAAATTTAATGTAATCTCTCATTAAATAAAACTCCTTTTTTATTTATTCAGAATTTTTTCAATTACATTAATTAACAAACATTCACACAAACCTCCTTGCTACTATTCAATTTCACATGCAGAACCAATTTCAGCAATTTCACCCGAAACAATTCCGGTGTCTAGTGAAATAATTTCGGCGCTTTGATATTCTTTTTCTGTCAACTCATTTGCTCCAAATGGTGTCAATATCCCTTAAGTGTGTCACCCTATGGTTCACGAATAATGTAGACATGATCGAGACCCCTCTCCGATTAATAATCAGCAGCGGGACCTGAAGATCCGTACCGACTCCTACACATTCAACGATGACTTCTTGCGATCGTGAGAACCTTAACATTGCAACTATATCCTTTTGTCTCGCGATATTTTATATGTCTGATATTCGATCATCGGTATCCCCATACCTAGTTTGATCTCGTTACTGACATGTACTCTTTTCTCGTTCCCCTGATATAACATTCTAGTGATCTCCATCACTTGCTTGCAAGCTATATCAATGTGATATCACCGAGAGGGACCAGAGTACATCTCTTCGTCATTTGGATGGAAAAATCCCACTCTTGATCCATGAGCCTCTACATAACATTATCGAAGTATATGAACCCACCTTTATAGTCACCCAGTTACGGTGTGACATTTGATGTTATCAATCTACTCTTTATATGTTAGTGATTGACATGATATCATGGTCTAAGGACTAAAGTTACTTGTAATGATGTTATAGAAATTTAAAACATAATGAATTTGATCGTATTACTATACTTTGGATGAATGTTCATCACATCATTCCACCAATGTTGTGACCTTGTTATTAACAACATCCAATGTCCATGATCAGGAAACCTTGATCATCATGTTAATCAACGAGCTAGTTTTATGAGAGGCATAACTAGGAACACTTTATTTTGTTCATTATACACACATCTATTATTGTTTACTTTTAATACAATTATTTCATGTAAAATAAACATCTATCATATACTTGGAATACGATAATAATAACTTTATTATTTCCTCTCGGGCATATTCCCATCAAGGTCGAGGTGGTTTCTCTAGAGCGTGGATGTTGGTCCGGAGGTGCTGGATGTATCATTCTTCTCTGACTTCGTCGATGGAAGATGGCGAAACTTGGTTGAAGACAGCACGGGAACGTCCCCAGTCGACATTCCACAGCGACATGTGCCTCGCTGCATGTAGTAGGCATGTTCATCGACTCACAAAACCTTGTTGGTGATGGTGCTTTTTTGGACCTTGCAATGGTGTAGGCTCGGGGTCTCTTCTAGTGTGCATCTCGGCAGCGCTGCATTTGGGCGGCCAACGCTGGCTTCGGTGGTTGCAGGAAACCCTAGGGATCGTTTTGTATTTCTCGATATCTTAGGATTTGATCAGCAAATTTAGGATAATAATTTTATCCCGGTCTGTCTTTTAGTTTCTACATGTGTTGCTTCTTGTGACTTGATTTTCTATTAATGAAATATGTGGTTGCTATAAAAAACAAAAAAAGATTCTACTGCTTACGAGACGATACCCGAGAAATAGCAAGCCTCGGACCTAAAAGTAGAGAGCTCTCTTTGGACTATGCCTCTATGGAGACTAGTGACATGCCTCTTAAACACACTATCAATCTCCACCAAGATATAATTCACTCAAGCCAACCCAACCCCAATCAATCAATCACTCTCTCTGCCTCTCAACATAATTCTCCCTCCCTCTTGCTTCTCTCCCAAAATATGATGAAAGGTAACTAACAGAAGGGCGATGAGTGTCAGATTGGCATGGTCAAAGTGAAGCTATTGAAGTTCCAGATCTTGCAATATCACTTCAGGACAGAGTCTCGCAGAGTAGGGTCTATGTACATGAAAGGTCCAACTTTGGTCGACTAGAGGGGTGAATAGGAGACTACCAATTTTTATCTTGTTAATCAAGTTTAGGCTTTGCAAAAGATAGAGTTATCTAGATATGAAACTAGATGAGCAATCCTATATGCTAGAGAACTAAAACACGTAACAAAGCAGTAAAGGGCAAGGAGTAAAGGTGCAGAGCGAGTATACCAGAGGGGAGACACGGAGATGTAATCCCCGTAGTTCACTTCCAAGGAAGCTACGTCTACGTTGGAGAGCTGTCGAGGCCACACAAGGTCACCCGAGCTCCACAAAGGTCTCACCTTCTTCTTCGGTGAGCTCCACCATAAAGGTGGGCTCACAATCCACTAACTCGTGACCTTGAAGGCACCAACTGAAACCTTTATAACAAGGTTTAGGGGGAAGCTCCACAACTCAATTGGATACCCTCAACGACACCACGGAGCTTCACAACGCATGCCCTTAGCTCCGAGGATTCCCTACACCGTCTAGGGTTTCAAGAACCCAAGAGTAACAAGATCCACAAAGGATGGTTGGGGGAATCAAAATTCCTTTGGTGGAAGTGTAGATCTAGGTGATATGTCCATTTTGCATCACTATTCTATATCATAATTTACTGCTATTCATTGAGATATTTCATATTAAGAGGTGTTAATTATATTGTTTCATCTACTTTTGCATGTTGGATGATTCTTGGAGGATGAATTGCCGGAGTCAGGATTCTGATGGAAAGGGCGGTGTTTTGATGCAATTTTCGCGAAGATCATAAAATACCAGAAATATATGCTAAATTATATTTTTCTAGAAGATGAAGGATGCCAGAAGGGAAGGCTGAGATGGGCCATAGGGGGCCCACACCCCCTCATGCGCGGGCCACCCTAGGTCGTGCCACCAGGGGGTGTGGCCACCCTAGCCCACCTCCTGCTCCGCCCTTTTGCTTATATCTTCTCCACGAAACCCTAATACACGGGGAGCAACCACAGAAAGATTCTGCCGCCTCTTCGGGGCAGAAAATATATAGAGAGAAAGAGCTCTACGGTAGACAGATTTCTGCTGGGGAAATTCCTTCCCGGAGAGCGGAGATTGTTGCCATCAACACCGTCATCAAGCTAAACTTCATTGGGATCATCATCATCATCCACACCATCATCTCCACCAGCACCATCATCACCACTCCATCCCGCTGTAATAATTGTGTTGAATCTTGCATAGTTCTTAGGGGAACTTTCCCGGTGTTAATTACTTTTGTAGTTGATGCTTGTGAGTGGAGCCATTGAATTATTGTTTATGTTCAGATTGTTATTCATCATCATATCATATCTAATCTTGATCCATATGATGTCTCGTGAGTATTTCGTTTAGTTCTTGAGGACATGGGGAAATCATGTTGTTAGTAGTGGAATTGTGTTGAGGTATTATTCAATGATTTGAAATTTAAGTTGTGGTGCTATTCTTCTAGTGGTGTTATGTGAACATCGACTACATGATAATTCACCATTTATGGGCCTAGGGGAATGCATTGTGTATTTGGATACTAATTGTGGGGTTGCCGGAGTGACAGAAACCTGAACCCCCGTTAGAAAACCTTTGCACAAGGGAGTGTAGGATCTCAGAGTTTAAGGTAGTGGTTAGGTTTTTATCTTAATTACTTTCTTATAGTTGCGGATTCTTGCAAGGGGTTTAATCACAAGTTTGTATTAGTCCTAGTAAGGCCAGTACATTAGCATAGGTTAACCCACACAATACTTATCAAACCAAAGAAGATTAATCAACTATATGAAACGAAAGCACTTGATAGTATTCTCATGTGTCCTCGAGAACGTTTGGTCCTCATAAGTAATACAACTGGCTTGTCCTTTGCTAAGAAAGGATTGGGCCACTTGCTGCAATTATTTGCTGTCTTTATTTACTTGCACTTTATTTCCTTGCATTACCAAAAAAACCCTAAAAATCCATTTGCTAAGTATTTATAGATATTTCCTGCTCCATACAACTAGTTAACACCTTCTGCTACTCATTGGGATTGACACTCCTATTTATCAAAAGTACTACGATACATGCCCTATACTTGTGGGTCATCAAAACTATTTTATGGCGCCGTTGCCCGGGAGTGAAGCGCTCTTGAAGAGTGGAACTGGTAAACAGAACTTCTACTATGAGTATTGCCTTTTATTTCTGTTTGTTACTTTGTTTCCAATATGGATAACCCACTTGTTTTCCTATTTGGGAAAGCTACTACCAATGCTAGGGTAGTAGATGAACCACCACTTGTTGGGATAGATCCTTTTAAGATACCTACAAGAATTGTTGATCATGTTATGGATAATTATTATTTTGGGGATGGAATTGTCCATCCTGGTGATCACTTGCTTTTTATCCATGAATTATGCAGGTTGTTTAAGTGTGCAGGAATCACAATAGAACAAGTTAAGAAGAAGTTACTCTCTATATCATTGAAAGGAAGAGCTAAAGAATGGTATAAGCTGTTGAAGAATGGACAATCTATGGAACGGGAGGAAATAGTACCTCTCTTTTATTCTAAATTCTATCCTCCCAGTGAGATTCATAAGGATTGGAATCAAATATATAACTTTTGTCCTCACGATGGAGAGAGTACAGCCCAAGCTTGGTGAGATTGAAGTTACTAATGCTTAAATGTCCTATTCATGAACTCCCTAATAATATTATTATTAATAACTTTTATGCAAGTCTTTCTCGTCATGATAAAGATTTATTAGATGCTTCTTGTGTTGGATCATTCACACGTATGAAAGAAGAAGCTAAATGGGATCTTTTAGACTGTATTCAAGAAAACGCTGAAGCATGGGAGAATGATAAACAAAGAAAGTCAGGTATAAATTATGATTATGAATGCATTAAATCTTTTATGGAAACTGATGACTTTCATGATATTAGTACTGAGTATGGTCTTGATTCTCAAAGTATCACCAATTGATTTAAGGCGTTTGCCTCTTATATAGAAATTCCCCAAAAGAAGTGGAACAAGAACCATGCACCTTATAAAGATATTGTTAATCATGTTCCTATTAGAAATACTGAAGTTTGTACTGTTGATCTTATTTTGCCTGAACCTTATATTGAGAAAATACCTTTTCTTGCCAAGGTAAAGGAGCATTCTATTATAGCTAATGTGGTTAGCAAAAGTACAAAGAAAACCGTGGAACCTTATGAACAAATAAATATTGAACCTGTAGTAGCCATTGTGAAAGACCTTGTCACTAAAAAATGTAGAAGATGGGCACATTATATTTTATGAAGATGCTTCTAATATTGTCTCTCATCCTAGTAACGCTAGGAAAGCTAGTGTCCCTTGATACGTCCAATTTGCATCACCATTATATATCATAATTTGCCTCTATTCATTGATATGTGTCTTATTATGAGGTGTTACTTATGTCTTTTCCCCTGTTTTTGCATGTGGAATGATTCTTGGAGGATGCACTGCCGGAGTCTGGATTCTGATGAAAAAGAGGTGTTTTGATGCAATTTCGCAAAGATCAGAAAAATACCAGAAAAATCATGGAAAATTATATTTTCCGAGAAGACGAAGGAAGCCAGAAGGGGAGGCGGAGTTAGGCCATAGGGGGGCCACACCCCCTGGGCCGCACCTAGGGTGGGTGTCTTCCTCTTGGAACCCTAAAATAGGAGAAGCGACCACAGAAAGATTCCGCCACCTCTGCGGGGCGGAAAACACCAAGAGAGAAAGAGCTCTCCGGCAGATAGATTTCTGCCGTGGAAATTCCTTCCCAGAGAGGGGAGATCATCGCCATCAACACCATCATCAAGCTAGACTTCATCGGGATCATCATCATCCACACCATCATCTCCACCAGCACCATCATCACCACTCCATCTCGATGTAACAATCGTGTTGAATACTTGCATAGTTCTTAGGGGAAACTTTCCCGGTGTTGATTACTATTGTAGTTGATATTTGTGAGTGGAGCCATTGGATTATTGTTTATGTTCAAATTGTTATCCATCACCATATCATCTTTTATCTTGATCTCAGATTGTTAGTAGTGGATTTGTGTTGTGATATTATTCAATGGTTTAGTATTTAAGTTGTGGTGGTATTCTTCTAGTGGTCTCATGTGAACGTCGACTACATGATACTTCACCATTTATGGGCCTAGGGGAATGCATTGTGTATTTGGCTACTAATTGTGGGGTTGCCGGAGTGACAAAAACCTGAACCCCTGTTAGGACACCATTCAACAAGGGAGTGTAGGATCTCAGAGTTTAAGGCTATGGTTAGGTTTATATCTTAATTGCTTTCCTGTAGTTGCAGATGATTGCAGGAGGTTTAATCACAAGTATGTATTAGTCCAAGTAAGGTCGGTACATTATCATAGGTTCACCCACACAACACTTACTACATCAAAGAAGAGTTGTAGAGGTCCCAACCTTTAATAAGGTAGAGATCCATGTGTTTACAATGCTAGTCCATGGATCAATAGCTAGCATCCACAATTAAGATGTAATATAAAGAAACAAAGGTCGTAATACAACTTTATAACCAGGAATAAAATAATTCATTACATCTTACATAGCTCATTTGGCTATCACATTACAATGCAACAGAATAACTATATAGCATGGAGTCCTTCATCTTCAAAGTGCCACAGGCAATCATGTTGGTTGTAGACTTGTAATCCTATTCAACATACTTCACTAACATCAAACAAACCTGCAACATAATAAGTTACAGCCACAAGGGTCAATACATTTGAATTGTATTGGCAAGTGATACTATGGTAGAATAGTGGTATCTATCATCTATATGCATTTGGCTAAGTGGAGCTTAGTCTTGCTTTGCTCAAAATAGATTTTCCTTACCATTTTAGAACATTAAGTTTTTGTTTGTCAAAATCACCCAAGGCATCTACCAATCAAAGATTGAAGATCCTTTAACCCTTGTTCAACCACAAGTTTTTAACTTAGAAACTGGGATGAGGAGATCCTTGATAGCTTCCATGTCTTGATGCTCAAATTGTCCATTACCGGGGACACGGCTAAGTACTTAGATTTTACTCTCTCGAGAGGTGGTGCACTTTCCCCACAAGACTCGACATGCATCGAGACAAGATCTTTCAGAATCCTTCCCTTAGACCAAAATGGACGCGCTCCAAACCTATCATCCCCTACCACCAACTGTCCATTTGGCTAAGTTATTGCAACCTATATGATCTAGGCAGAGACCATAATGCCAAGTGGCTGCACTTGAAGCTTCTCAACATTTGACATCTCAAATCTCTTTGTTCCTGGGTGGCATTTCACAAGTGAGATACACAGGGTAGGCCATTGAAAAATGGGCCCTGGTAACCACTCAACAAAAATCCATCCATGGAAGTCCCATTCCACCCAGGTGTTTCATTCACATAGTTGTTTTATTAAACAAAACACAAGTCCTTGACTTAGAAATATTTCATAGCATGAATATAGTCCACCCTTGTTTTCTACTAGCTAAGCTAAGCATAATAGTAGTAGGGATCTTAACTTAGGAAAATTCTACTAAGGCATCATCAACTAGGATTTCCCATGGCATAGCATACTTAGTAAAAATTCCATGCAAGTCCTACTTAGAAATATCACTAATGCATAGTAAAAGTAATGGGACAAAAGTATGAAGCACCACTTGCCTTTTTGGTAGAGAATATATGTTCACTCCTTGGTCTTGCAATAGTCACACTCTTCAAATTTCACTACAATTCAATCAAGGCACAAATTCAATCTAGCATTTAAACAATTAACCACATAAAATAGTAAAAACAAAGTAATGCATGCAAGCATGCAAAAGATTGTTTTATTTGAAAAGGTGGTTTCTAATAGGTTATAAACATTTAAAAACACCTATTGGTCATTTATAAAAGTGGCAAAACCATTTGATAACAAGTTAGTGAAAATGGCCTTTTCAAAGCAATAATTTCTAATGTTAACCAAAATGTTTTTAAACACCAAAATTAATATTTAGGGTCATAATGTTTTAAAACAATTCCATTTGCAAAGGGTTTCATCCAAAAACCATTTTTAAATCAAAGCAACATTTTATTTTGTTGGAAATGCCTTTAAACAAAGTAATAATTTTTATAGGGTTCACCAAATATATTTTTAAATCCTAAAACTTGGTGTTTAGGGTCAGAGAGTTTAAATCAAATCATTTTCCAAAGGTTTTACTCAAAAAGCATTTTTAAACTATATTCAACATTTTTATTTAACTAGAAATGATTTAATTCAAAGGAATAAATCCTAAGTGTCACAAAATATATTTTTAAATCCAAAAGTTGGTTACTATGGTAAGTAGGTTCAAAGCAATCCATTTAGAAAATATTTTACCGTAAAAACATTTTTAGAATAAGTTTTGTACTCAAAATATGCCTACACATGTTTCTGCAAAAACAACTAATTTTTTAGAAGCAATTCATTAAACAAAGGGCATGGTTGGAAAGTATTTTTCTTGCTGATTCCATTGATATAAAAAATTTAAACTTTGGACGTGTGGATCAAAAGTTATGAAATTTAAAAATTCAAACATCTAATAGGATAGTTTCTGTTTTTAAATCGCAACACAGGCCACGCGTCATGTTCTTATTGGCTGAAAACAGTTCGTGCAGATCAGCTATTATAGAGCGTTAGATATAAAGCAAATCATGCGGCTCAGAGCACACGATACCTCTTCAGTTTAATTCTAATCTCACACATTCCATCTAGATCTAACGAACCGAATCAATTTGACCATAGGTGGGCGGCGCTGCGGCGGTGGCTGGCGGCAGCGCGCTCAGACGGTGGCGTAATGGTGAAACCAGGAAGTGCGAGGAGGAGTGGGATGGCTCACCAGACTCGCCGTGTGCTGCTGATGCTCAACGTATTCGCGGGAAGGCAGGGGCGCTCGGACGTGTCGTCGATTGCTCGCCGTAGTTGCTGTTGGCGTCGGGTGCTCACTGTTGAAGATGGTGGCAACGCTATGGTGCACGGAAAAGTGAGGCAGAGGGTTTGTTAGTTGCACGAGAGAGAGCAGAGTGTAGGAGTGTCATTCAGAGAGAGAGATAGAGGGGAGGACGTGGATTACGGGGAATGGTCACCGGAGTGGAGGCAGACGGCGGCGGCTCTTGGTTGTCGTCGTTGCCGAGGTTACGGTGCTCGCGCGGCCGAGTGGGCGGCACTGGGAGATGCGCAAGAGGCTGGGGAGTGTCCTCGTGGAGGCCAGGGAGCAAGGGGAGGCGAGGTCTGGCCAGAATGGGAAGAAAGGTTCGCCGGAGACAGAGAGGGTTCGAGGCGAATTCAAAGCGGCCTGGAGGCAGAGAGGAAATGGTGTCTGGGGGGGAAATATAGAGGGAAGCGAGGCGAGTAAGAGTGCGTGGTCAGGGGGATGAATCAACACGGCATTGATGCATATTCACGCCGGCGAATCAAGGCAGGAAACAGTCGGGGAGGGGGGCGTGGTCATCGCACGAGGTTGAAGGTGATGACGGGGCAGTGGAGCCTGGTGGTCAGCCAAATAGAGAGGGGTTTGGTGGGGTCCTCTGGTCAGCGAGTTAGCGGGTGGATTTGTGAGTGGAAGAAAACGGTTTGGGGAAGAGTGAGAGTGGGCTAGCTGGGCTTAGCTGGGCCAGGTTGGGTTAGGCTGGGCTGGTTCTTGCCCTTTTCTTATTCCTGAAACCTTTTTCTTTTTCTGTTTTCTTTTTCTGTTTTGAATTTTTTCAAATAATTCAAACACTATTTGAATTCATATCTTTACCAAACTTTCAGTAAGTTTTAATGTTGTTTAAACATTTATTTTAAATACCATTTTAGGAATAATTCTTTTATTCTTTTATGGTTTATATTTTATTTAAAATGGGCACTTGTCTTTTATCCAAATAAGTTTCTATTTATATTTTCAAACTCTTATTTGAATCTTAATTTTTACCAAACCTTTTTCAGTAGGTTTTATTTATTCATTAGTGCAAATAATTCTCTTTGAATTATTTAAAGTATTTTAATATGATTTATTAATCATTTAAATTGGGTAGATTTTCTTTATTCAAATAAAATCAAATATGGTTTTAATCCCATATAAATTTTATTCAAATAATTTCTTTTAAGTTAATTAGATAACTTTTTAATCTACTTTCGTAAATTCCAATTTACTATTTTCTCATGATTTAATTAATCATTTATCTAAGGGATTTTGTCTTTATTAAATAGAATAGAATTTGGTTAATGTCATATTATTTTATTTGAATATTCCTTATCCCTTTATTTTATTTGGGTAATTTTTATTTCATTTGCTCATGGATTTGGCCAAGATTTAATTTGGCTTTTAAATATTCCTTATTTATTCATTTCTTTCTTTATCTTATAAAATCCATATCTTTTTATTTCAAGATCCAAAATTGGTGATTCCAATTTGTATAATTTTATTTAATATTTGTTTATCCTTTTAAACCCTTTTAGGATTAATTTGTTCATAATTTGGTATGGATTTTATATAGGAGCTTTATTAGCTTTGAAAATTAATTCCTTTTAACTTATTAAATTCATAAGTTTTTATCTTTGGTTCCAAATTAAGTGAAACCAATTTCTATGGTTTTATAATATTTTTATTTGTCATTTTGATCACTTATAAGTGTTTGTTGTCAAATTTTCATATGGATCAAATCCATAGTCTTAGAGAGATCTTGGAAATGATTTTCTTCCATTAGGGTTTTAGGGTTTTGGTTTAACTTTTCCAAGTGTTTAAATTTCAAGATACATTCATTGATGAATGCATTTCACTTGCTTGTAATTTGTTGGATTCCATTTTATTCAAAGTTTGTTCAAGATGGGTTTTGATGCTTGGAATCAAAAAAGTTTCTTTTCACCCTAAATTTCAATAATTATTTATTTTGCTTATTTTATTTTCACATTTTTAAATTTGGAAATTTTTGGGATGTGACAAGAGTACTCAGCTATTTGAAGCGAAAGCACTTGGCAGAATTCCCATGTGTCCTCGAGAACGTTTGGTCCTTATAAGTATTTCCACTGGCTTGTCCTTTGCTATGAAAGGATTGGGCCACTTGCTGAAGTTGTTCGTTGTCTTTATTACTTGCACTTTGTTTTGTTGCTTTATCAGAAAACCCCTAAAACTTCGTTTGCTAAGTATTTACAGAGATTTCCTGCCCCATACCACTAGTCAACACCTTTTGCTCCTCGTTGGGATCGACACTCCTATTTATCGAAAGTACTACGATACACCCCCTATACTTGTGGGTCATCAAGACTATTTTCTGGCGCCGTTGCCGGGGAGTGAATCGCTCTTGAAGAGTGGAACTGGTAAAGGAAACTTCTACTGCGAGTATTGATTTTTATTTCTGTTTGTTACTTTGTTTCCAATATGGATAACCCACTTGGTTTTTTGTTTGGGAAAACTACTACCACTGCTAGGGTAGTAGATCAAGCATCCCCAAGCTTAACTCCTGCTCGTCCTCGAGTAGGTAAGTGATAAAAATAATAATTTTTGAGGTGACATACACCATCAAAATCAAGATCAAACCAGTTGCAAGCATTTAAAGATGAGATCAAAGAAATCGAAACATGAGCATTAAAGATGGAGTTCTAACAGTAAGAAAAAGTAACTATGCATGCAACATTAAAGGTTACAAACAAAGATCATGAATAACATGCATTGAAAGACATTTGTTTGTTTCACATATAGAAAACATAGCATAGTGGCATTCAGCTTGTCCCTCATGGAGTAGCAAATAGATGCATAAGACACCTTCAAAGATCATAAGGGTGACTAGATACAAATAGTTCAAGAACAAGAAATATCAACATTATGAATCAATCAATAAGTTTTGGGACAATGCACATAGAACTAAGAATGGCAACTATGCTCTCTTAATTGGTGCCTAAGGATAGAAGGTGGAGACTCAATATAAAAATGGAAGAAAGGCCCTTCAAAAGGTAAGAAGGGATTTCAAGTCTCAAAAAGAGCTTCCAAAAATTATGGTACTTGTTAGCTTTCAGCTCTCATCGCCCTATCATAATCATCTTGAAGTTATTAAGTTTAAAGTGAACAAACTCATGTCCCTTGAATACGAGGGCCGCACCTCATGCTTCCAAAAATTATGGAGTATATGCTTGACAAAGTATAAGTTGGCAATCTCATGTCCCTTGAATACGAGGGCCGCACCTCATGCTACTCAACTTTAGTCACCTATAAGTTCTTGTCATAGTAAGTACATGTGTATCATAGAGAACCACAAACAGGGTACCCCTTGCACATGATACATGAGCTATCCCATAATCAAAATGACAAGGCAAGCACACAATGAGCATCTCAGCAATCTTCTTATTTACCATGGGAATATGGTGCTTTTTTCTCTCTTTCCTCTTTTCAATATGTCTCTTTTTTTATATAAGAAGAAAGCTTCATAGATGTTATTACGGTGATGCTGTAAGTTTCCACCATGATTAGGCATGGCTTAGGCTAGCATCCTAGGTGCTCTAACACACATACATAACTCCATGGACTTACAAGCTCCCCTTTTATTTCACACCGGCAACATCCATAGACAAAAGAGCATGATATCAACTGTGTACAAAGTACAAGTGCAATGTTAAAAGCGTTCCCCGTGATAGCACGGTTCTGCTAATTCCAATGTATAAGTGCAAGAATATACAACATAGATGACACAATGGTTCAAGTTTATCAGGGGAAAGAAAAATAAAGTGTGCCATCAAGTTTGTGAGAGCTTTAATAACTAATTTTCACATAACAATTTTAATTTGGAAGATAGATAAAACAAGAATATACTTGGAATGGTGTAACACACCATGCATAAGAATTTATAGTGGACACTTTGGAATAACTTGGTTTCTTGGGAGTTGGATGCATGAGTAGAGATTACTCATACAAGTGGAGGCTAGCAAAAGACTAGGAGCAACCAACTAAGAGAGCAATAATGGCCATAATCGTGCAGAGCGACAAAACATTACTAATCAAAGCATAGAGTGGTACTACAAGTCAAGGACTAAATGATCATAGAGGCTATGGTGACTTGTTAATAGTCATAACATGGTGTGAGCATATGCCAAGTCAAACCAAAAAAAAGCATCAAATGAGAATACCACAATACTATACTTTTGCATGCTAAAACAATGCATGATTCTTTCAAGGCACACTAAGCAATCCCAATTGTTTGTAACAAGTCATGCTACAACAATAATCACTAAGAAAAAGGTCAAAACAACACCTAGCATGACATGCTAAAGTCTAAGTCACAGTCAAAGCAAGCTCCTCTTGCACTATTTCAAACAAGAACTTTATACTCCTTTCCAAAACCAATCAAATTATTTGAAACAATATAGCGAGAACGGGGGTCCAAACTAATTTATTCAAGCAAATTAAGCAAAGCAAACGAAAAATAAGACGCTCCAAGAACAACACAACAGTGCATGAAACAATAAAAATGAAGTGTCTAGAAAGACCTGAGCTTTTTATTGATGAAGTAGGGGATGCCTTGGGCATCCCCAAGCTTTGACGCTTGTACCTCTTGAATATTTATTGGGGTGACACGAGGTGGCATCCCCAAGCTTGAGATTTTGTCCATTCTTCATCTCATTACATCATTTTCTCTCTACACATGAAATTTTTTCTTCATACAAAACTTCACACAATCTTCATTAGCAACGTTAGTGTATTCAAAAGATAATGGACCCTTGGGTTTAGCTTTAGAACAGAAAAACTTTCACTAAAAACACAAGATACTGTAGCAATTCCCTCAAAAATCTCAATTTCCCAAAAGAACCTTAAATGAATCAATAAGAAGCAAATGCAAATAATGGCAGAAATCTGTCAAAACAGACCAGCAGGTAGAAACCGATTTTTTCAAAGACATTTTGTTGCTTAAATCAAAAGTGTTGAACTAATGAAAGTTAGCTAACATACTGGGGGATTTATTTGTAAAATATCAGCCCAATCAGACTTACAGAGATCCCTCACGATTTTTTACGGTGGAGCACAATAATCTGTTTCGGGACAGAACTCCCCAAATCTTAGTTCCCTCTCATTAGAGGTCATTCTTGGCACAAAAAGGAAACAAAAAGGATAAGGAGAGGTCATTACTGAAGTAGTAACTTCCAAGACTCAAGAAAACTCTTGGGTTATCTCCCAACAAGTACTTTTCTTTAACGCCTTTAAGTTAGGCTTGTCAGTTTGAGAAGATGCTCACATAATAAATATGAATTGAAGTAAAAGGGAGCATCAAGAAGCAAATTCAAAACACCTTTAAGTCTAACCCACTTCCTATGCATAGGAATCTTGTAAAGAAACAAGTCATGAAAGCACAAAGCAACAAGCATAGGAAAGCAAAAAAGGTGCAACTTCAAGACTTTCAACATAAAGAGGGGAAACTTAATATTGTTGAGATACATAAAACCATGTTTCCCTCTCTCATAATAACTTTCAGTAGCAACATGAATAAAGTTAACAATATAACTATCATATAAAACATTCTTATCATGATCCACATGCATAAAATAATTATTACTCTCCACATAAGCATAGTCATTCTTATTAGTTGTAGTGGGAGCAAATTCAAAAAAAATAGCTATCATTACTATTCTCATCACCATAGTCATCACATATAGGAGGCATATTGTAATCACAATCAATTTTCTCCTCAATAGTAGGTGGACTAAAAATATCATACTCATCATTCCAATCATCATATATTGGAGGTTTGGTGTCATCATAAGTAATAGAGTACTTATCTTCCAAACTTGGGGGACTACAAAGATCATTTTCATAAAAACTAGCTTCCCCAAGCTTAGACGTTTCCATAGCATTAGAAAAATGGTGTCCAAATAATTCATACTAATAACATTGCTATTAGCATGCAAATAAAGTTCCATAGGTTTTTTAATTTTCTCTTCAAACACTTCATGTCCTAACTCAAGATAAACACTATAGAGCTCTCTAATTTTGTTGTTGTTTTCCATTAAGCCTAACTAGTAAAAACAAGAAACAAAAAGACAAAATTGTAGAATCTAAAGGAAATAACTTCGAGCACTCATACACCAAGAGGATGTGGGTACCTTTTACCTTACCTCCCCGGCAACGACGCCAGAAAATAACGTTCTGGCTTGCTGTCACCGTGGGGTAACGTGTGTGAGTGCCTTTTACCTTTCCTCCCTGGCAACGGCGCCAAAAAATAGTTTGATGTCTACGCACTTATATTCTTGTAGACAGTTGTTGGGCCTCCAAGTGCATAGGTTTGTAGAACAGTAGCAGGTTTCCCTTAAGTGGATTACCCAAAGTTTATCAAACTCAGGGAGCAGCTTCCGACTTGTTGTTGACGTGGGAGAGACTAAAGGAAAACGGAAATAAAGATGGAAGGAAGCAAACATGCAACAGATCTATATGCAAATGGTGTTTCAATGTTTAGAAACAAGGCCTAGGGATCATACTTTCACTAGTGAACACTCTCTCATATAAATATCTTCTCTTAATGATACTACTCTTAACTACTCTCCAGTTAGACACTCTAATCCATGGTAGGGCTATAACAACACTCCTCAAAGTCTGCCTTTCCCAATCTAGATAACCTCACACTGTCACCTTGAGCGCTAGATGGTTCCAACAAACACCACAATTTCATAGAGACAACCAACTCAAAATATACTCATGATAAATATATATATATGTAACCTAGATTAAGTGCCACACACGGTGTGCACGCTGTCACTTTCACACACGTGGGGAAAAGCATAGATCTATTAAAGCACGATGAGTATTTATGTAGACTCTAGCCTAAGTGCCACCATGGCGTGCACGCTGTCACTTTCACACACATGGGGAGAGTTAGAGATCTATTAAAGCACTTGAGTAACAGAGTAGATCTACTTGATTACAAAGCTCATGACCACAACATGATCACGCATAGAGAGAGAGAGAGAGAGAGAGAGAGAGAGAGAGAGAGAGATGAACACATAGCTACTAGAAGAGCCCTTATCCTCGAGGAAGAACTACTCCCTCCTCATCAGGGGAATCAACAACAGTGATGGAGATGGTGGTGGAGATCGATGGAGATGGCTCCGGGGGCTCTTCCCTGTCCCGGTAGGGTGTAGGAACAGAGACTTTCTGTAACCCCTCATCTCCCCTTCGATGGCGGTGGTGCTGCGGAACTTTTCGTGGCTTTCTAGTTGACTCCCTAGGGTTTTGTCCCCGGGGGCTTCTTATAGGCGAAGGAGGCAAGGTCTGTGGAGGGCCAAAACCTGTGACACCCCCGAGATCAGGGCTAAACAAATCCCATACCTCTGTCTGACATAAGATTAACCTTGAGCTCGAGGATATCCAGTGAAGAATCGATAACACAACAATGGCCCTATGACACAAAATTTATTACAACAAGCTCATAATTGAGCAGAGAACCAAATTATTACAAGCATAGGTCACTGGCCACAAACATCAAACAACGGAAGGCAATTTATGCTATTAAATATAGCAAACTTAACAAATGGCCTAAGAGGCCTAAAGCATAACGATGATGTCCCATCCCATAGATTCCAGGATGTCGTCTGGGAACCCCAAGCTACTCGTCGATGTCGATGTAGTACCAAACTGATCTTCTGTCAACACCCGGATTTTTAATCCCAGATGCCTGTTATGCCATACATCGCAATCCCAGGATTACCATTTTTGCGAGACATAACAGATTTGGATACCACAGTACATCATCCATTACAAACCATACATAAGGTCTTACACAAATAAGGATCTCATGATCCAGTTCTTAATACAACTCAAGCAGCGGAAATACGTAATAATAAAGGTAGCGTAAGCAAAGCTCCATCTTCGGGGTCACAGGCAATGCTGACGATGGGAGATGATCCTAGTTGTCGTAACCTTCCTGGGGTCCATAATCCTGGTACTCCTCTTCATAGTGTGGCCACGGGAATAGCCAGGGACAAAGCCATGATTACTCTTTAAGTACTCGCAAACTAATACTAACAAGTGAAGGTTTTTTTGTAGTAGGACACTAAGCTCTAGGGTTGTTTTGCAAAAAGCCAGATTTACCTATACTAAGTTCATAATCAAGAAAAGCTAGTTGAAATTTTATAACTCCTGAGTGGGAACTTGTATTTCATATCACAACTCTGTTGTGGTCAAGTCAAAATCTCCATTCATTTCACAAGTCATTTTGAAAACATCTGACGGGGGAACAGTATGGCCACTCCAACTGTCCATAACTGTGGACGCGACTATTCGAATAGTTTGACACTCTGCAGAGATTGTACACTTTCACCACAACATTCGATACATCTGTGAGGAACAAATCCTGAATTCACCATACTCAGTATGCGGATAATCAATCCTAAACTTTCGATTACACGCCCTAGTATAGGCACCTCTCCTGTGAGTTTGGCCTCCTAACCATGACCAACTGTCATCTTGGGTACTACACAGGTGGACAATCTTCACAAGGTAGCCTCAGCTCAGACCTTGGCCGTGAGGGAACCCCTACTAAGGTATATAAGTTTCCAGTCAATCCCTACCCAATTTTCGGTAAAATTGGAATGGTATCGCATCCAGACAACCATCAGTTTTATAAAGGGGCTAAGGCTCCTGCCTCAACATTTTCATCATCAAAATCATCCAGTGTTCGGAAACACATGTCAAAACATCTCAGTAGAATAACTCATCATTCTAAGGTTTTCATAACCATTTTCCACCAAGTATTCCCATCTAAAATTGATCAAGTTTTATGCTTAGCACTAGCATCTACAAATGGGAGTGAGTACTGATGAGGGGTGGTAAACAAGTGTAGTTTAACTAGGTTCAATCTCATGCCTTAGGATGACATCAAGATTATCTAGCTTACGCCAAATTTAATGCTCTTTATGCAACCTTCAATTATCTTTCTAGTATCTACAATTTACTCAAGTAAACTCTAAGTAATAGCTTTGATAAATAAATAAAGTAGAAAGCTTGCAAGTAAAACTATGAATGGGGTTATCAAGTGGGGATGATCACATATGCTTAAGGCATATAGTTGGCCTGGTAACAAGCAAGTATTAGCTTGCATAGGTCAACTTTATTAGTAAGGATTTCTAAAGTAGAGTATCTTGCAAGTGTTAGCTTTCCTTGTGCAGAGCAGTGGTTGAAGTTCTCCTCGGCTTCTTCTTCGTAGTATCCTCCTTCCTCCTCGTATCCTTGGACGGTACTAGCGTCTATGAATAAATACGAGGTACACAATCACCAAACAATACTTCAATACTTTCAATCATCACACAAAGGGGTTCTATAGGTGATCTAGCATCATCACTAACATTACAAGATTAAATCATTTGTCTTATTTATTTTAATTTTAGAAAAGTAATTTCTACTCATTGAAAAACTACTTAAGATCTAATATTCTCCAAACCAAACATGGGATCATGTTGACACATGTCATCACCACATATTTTAGTACATGGGAATGTGATTTAAAGTGGTGTCACAATTTAATAAGGTTTAACCTTTTATTTTAAATAAATAAAGTGACTAGAAATGCCTATGTGGCATTCTTTTATTACTTGAACATTATTTCTGTAAGTAAACCCATATATTTTTATATATTCTGAAAGGTATGATCAAATGTGATTTTTGAGAGTTGGAATCAACTCAAAAGATGTTATGGTTTAAATTTGAAAAATGTTTGAATGCAGAAAAGCTTATGCCTTGTTATTTTTACCAAGGTTGATCTATAGACCCAAATGATTTGAATCCAACGGGCTTGGATTAAGCATTTCAGTATCTTTCTAACAAAATTGGTTTCATTCAATTTGATTCACTGAATCGAGCTGGGTTGCTTTTTGAAACTAGGTATAGAACTGAGTTTGAATGAAAATAGAAAAAGCTAAATTCAAACGAGTGGGCTGCGCGGGAAGAGGTAATGGGCCGGCCCAGTGTCACTCCGCAGCGCGGGGCGCGGCTGACAAGGGGTCTACTGGTCAGTGGCTCTTTAAACGCGAAGTGGTACGGGGCGTTGTGGTGCGTTGGATTAAAATGAAGATCGGCGGCTGAGGGTCGTCGTCGACGATGAACAGGTCACCAGCGATCTCGAACCCTAGCGGCTCAGTGGGGGTGCATAGGGGGAATACCGGGGCTCCAGTGACGACGGCGAGGCGGGCAAACGATTAAGTCGACGACGACGAACTCAGGGGTGGTCGCGGCAGCTCCGGGGGTGGTCGAAATCAACGACTCCTCTTCTCCTCTGCAGCGGCAAGCTCCGGCCAAATTCCGGCGATGCGCTGCTCGCCTTGCTCCGGCTAAGGGGTGGAATGATCGGTGAGGTGAGGGGAGTGAGATGGTGTGAAGAAATCGAGCAGGGATCGTCTCCTTTTATAGGCTCGACGGCGAGACCGAGAGGGATGGGCAGGTGTGACACCCCAGTTCTGAAAAGACCGTGGCCTCTATGTGACATGCCAATCCCTGGATCGGTTCATTGGCCCACAATAGAGTAAGATAGATAATCATAGCAAATAACCGTGTATCATGATCTACAAAGATCCAGAGTACCATTATTACAATATAAAATCTTAGCATAGAGCTAGCTCAAATTGTTCAGGTAGCAACATAAACATATAAATCCTCCAATCTTCAATTTGCCCACAAGTGAATAAGTGCCGAGTGGAGTACCGTGGCCTATAACGATCAATCAGAATCGGAATAACCTGCAGCATAAAACGCAACAGCCCCGAAGGGTCAATACATGGAATGTATGACAAGTAGAGCTAGTAATGGAGACAATAGTACTAACATCTGCATGCATATTTGGCAAGTGGAGTTGTGTCTGGCTTGCATTTGCAAATAACTTTGTCCTACTTTCATAAACAGTTTTGAATTTTCTTTGAAAAGATCCCAATTAAGTTAACCCAACAATATTAAAACAATTATGAAATTAGAATGAGCGAGAAACATGTCATGGAATCAATATCAAGCAACTCAGTTGTCCATAACCGGGGACACGGCTAATCGATTAGATTATACACTCTGCAGAGGCTAGTACACTTTACCCATGTGACTTGGCCAGCTCGTACCACCACTCTCGTTTAGGGTGATGATAGGGAGAAGACCAAGAAGAGACTGTTCGAAGTAGCTCCTCAATCCCGACGCACCGGTCCAACCTACCAAAATTCTACATCTCTCTGGATACGCGGTTCGAGTTACCACAACCTACTAAGTCCAACCAACGCCCATTTTATTATTGGCACATGGTTGTACACGTAAGCTACACAATAAAGAAGCCAATCAATTTCTCTTGATACCAGGTGCCTTTCATAATGAAACCACCAAAATTTATCAATACCATCACACCCAGGGGGTTCATTGATTAAGTTGTTTTAGTTTTCACAAACCAATACTTTGAGAAAACAAGTATCAATGATGTAACCCAGCCCTCGTTCAACATAGCATGGCTAAGCACATCTACAACGGTGGTTCATCTACAAGGAAAGCCCTACCACATAATAGGACATAGCATAGCGATAGTATCATCCTATACATGCATCTACAAAATACACGACAATGCATTGAAAATAGTAGGACGATATCATGAACAAAGTAGCATCTACTTGCCTTGGTTGAAGCGGTCGGAAGAACAATCCACACACGAGCAAGGGTTGCACTCTACACAATCTACACGACACAATTGCATTCATAAACAAACAATTCACAAACATATGCAACAAAGATGATGCATGAATGCAAGAACGGCAAGTGAATTGGTGCTACAGCTGCACCACATAATACTAATACATATTACTACCGAATACATGCATGGAAAATAGATTTGGCGCAAGGGAAACTATTAACCAAAAGTAGTGATCACTACTAGAGCTGGAACTTAAATAATTCACTACCGGTAGTAAACAGTTCGTAAAAACCTGGAAAAATTCTACCGCATAGGCATCGCTGATAAGAAACAGTACCAATTGGAATTACTCAAAAAGGAGTTATAAAACATCCCGAGTAATTAAAACACTGCAGAAAGCCATTAGACAAATACTGCAGAAGTTTTTACTATAATCCTATCTTTTTATTTCACGATGAGATTCCCCTCGTTCATACGAGTTCAGGGACATATCACACGCGATTTTTGGAGCTACGAAACTTTTACTACGAATTTATTACTCCGAAAAGGCCATTAACTCATTTGATTAAACTGTACTAAACCTGACGGTAAAAGTCTGAACCAAAGGTACAGCGAGATTCTACACGACTCACTGAACTCGTGCATATTTTATTTGCAATTTTTGGCCAAGCGGTTTAATTTTTACGCAATTTACAAGATTCAAGCGAAATCTGCCAACTAAAAGGATTAACGAAATTGACCTAGTCAAGCGTACGATGATCGGGCTGACGGACGTCGACCAGTCAACGCTGAGGCGTCTGACTAGTCAACGTCTGAGTGTTGACCAGTCAACGAGCGATCTAAGCCGAGATCGGCGGTGGTGCTGTCTTACCGAAGCGGATGCGAAGCGAACTCCGGCGAGCTCCGGACGGCGGCGACGTCGTTCCGTCGTGGTTCTACCTGCACGTACACACACGGTCAACTACGGCTCCCGGAACAATAAACGCGCGCGCGTACGCGGCGATCTGCAGGGCGCAGATGGCGGCGGCGGATGGAGACGCGGAGCACGGGAACGGAAAGAGGAGATCGAGGCAAACCCGGCAACAGACGCGGCGACAAACGGCGACGGAGGGGTGGCCAGCGGCGGCGAGGAGAAGCGGCGGCGGCGGCGGGCGCCTGGGCGATGGCGGCGCTAGGGAGGAGTCGCGCCAGGGAGGAATCTGGGAGGCGGCGGGTGTGGCATGGATCCCGAGGGCAGCGGGCCCCTCTTTTAATTGTCCCTCGCGTGAGAAAAGAAAGAAAAGAAAAAAAATCCTGAACCGAATCGGTCCGCGGTTGGACTACAACTCGGAAATCGGTCCGGATTTTCGGACCGTTTTCCGGCGGTTTACTAAAACGTCCGAGTCTTTTGCATACGAACTCCGATTGGAGCGATTCTCGCGCCTACGGGTTCGTATCGTCGAGGGGAAAAACCTTCAGTCGAAGTTTGTGCGAAAACTCGAACCTACAGGGGTGGTTGTTGCAAGTATTACTAGAGCTCCCCGTAGTAAACTTGGGGCGAAACAAAATAGGGTTTTGACGATGGCGCTTCGCCGAACCTTCCTAACCGACGGTTTTGCATGGAAAGATAAGATGCAATGCTATGAATGATATGCAAGACCAAATCTAAAATTTGGGATGTGACAAGACTAACCCCCTTAAGATGAATCTCGTCCTCGAGATTTGGCGCGGCTAGCAAATAGGTGTGGGTAGTCCTCTCGGATGTCATCTTCACGCTCCCAAGTGGCTTCCTCTTCGGTGTGGTGACTCCATTGCACCTTGCAAAACTTGATTGTCTTGGTACGGGTAGTCCTTTCTGCTGTCTCCAGAATCTTGACCGGTTTCTCCTCATAGGTCAAATCATTCTCAAGCTGAACCTCCTCTAGCGGTACAGTGTCTCTCAATGGTGTATCCACCATCTGCGGATGGCACTTCTTCAGCTGGGATACGTGGAATACGTTGTGAACAGCAGACAGAGCCTCTGGCAACTCCAACTGATAAGCAACTTCTCCTTTGCGTGCTAAGACCCGATACGGTCCAATGAATCGAGGTGCCAGCTTACCCTTAATACCAAATCTCTTGATTCCACGAAGCGGCGATACTCTGAGGTATGCTCTATCACCTACCTCATACACCACTTCCTTGCGCTTGGCGTCAGCGTAGCTCTTCTGCCTTGATTGTGCTACCTTCAGCCTATCCCTAATCAAGGCGACCTTCTCCTCAGCATCCTTGATCAAATCAGGTCCAAACAACTGATGTTCTCCTACTCCATCCCATAGCAATGGTGTTCGGCACCGTTTCCCATACAGTACGTCGAACGGTGACGTCTTGATGCTGGTTTGATAGCTGTTGTTGTAGGAAAACTCGGCATATGTCAAATTCTCATCCCAACTAGAACCATGAGCCAAGGCGCAAGCTCTTAGCATGTCCTCCAAAATCTGATTCACCCTCTCATCCCATCGATGCATGGGTGAAACGTGCTAAACTCAATCTAGTACCAAGTGACTCGTGCGGTGGCGCCCGAAGTGTGAGGTAAATTGGGTGCCTCTATCGACACGATACTCTTGGGAACTCCATGTAGGCACACAATCTTGTCCATGTAAATCTTGGCCAACTTTGCACTCGTATAGGTCGTCTTCACGGTATAAAGTGGGCTACCTTGGTCAAATGGTCGACCACTACCCAAATAGAGTCATATCCTGACCTGGTCTGGCGATCTGTGATAAAGTCCATTCCACTCTATCCCATTTCCAATCCACGCAGCAAAGGCTGCAGATCCTGCTGGTTTACTGTTCCGCCTTCACTCGGCTACATACATCACATAGGGCGATATGTTCTGCGATGTCTCCCTTCATGTTGTTCCACCAGAATCTGTCCTTTAGGTCCATATACATCTTCGTATTGCCCGGATGTATGGAATATGGCGAGTCATGAGCTTCCTGCATAATCAACTTCCTTAATTCCGGATCGTTGGGCACACACAAACGATCTCCATACCACAAGGTACCTTGCTCATCCTCGCGGAATTCCCTTGCTCGACCTTCCTTCCTCTTTTCCTTAACTTCATCTATCTCTTTGTCTCCCACTTGAGCCTTCTTGATTCTGTCCTGTAGCATTGGTTGGACTTCCATTGTAGCCAAGTATCCTTCAGATACTACCTCCAGTCTAAGGTCCTTGAATTGCTTGCACAAATCCTCAGGCAATTCACCAATTGTCAATCCATTGGCATAAACCTTCCGGCTCAGAGCATCTGCTACTACATTGGCCTTTCCTGGGTGGTATTGTAGATTCATATCATAATCCTTGATAAGTTCCAACCATCTCCTTTGTCTCATGTTCAGTTCCTTCTGTGTAAATATGTACTTCAGGCTCTTGTGGTCGGTGTACACATCACAGTGTTTTCCCATTAAGTAATGCCTCCATACCTTGAGCGCATGAACCCATGACGCTAACTCCAAGTCGTGTGTGGGGTAATTCCGCTCATGGTGCTTGAGTTGTCGTGAGTCATATGATACCACTCTCCCATCTTGCATCGACACTCCCAAGTCCACAGTGAAGCATCACAAGACACTTGAAAATCCTTCAAGATCTGGTAAACACAGGACGGTAGCGATTACTAGTCGGCGCTTGTTCAAAGCTGGCTTCACATACACGACCATTCAAACTTCCTCTCCTTCTTGAAGTTCGGTCATCGGCTTAGCAATCTTGGAAAAGTTTTCTATGAACCTCCTGTAATATCCAAAGAAGTCCCAAAAGCTTGAATCTCTCCGCATTCTTGGGTGCTTCCCACTCATTCTGCAGTCACTTTGTTTGGATCAAGAATTCCTTCTCCGACACTACGTGTCCAAGAAATCAACAGTGTTAAGCCGAATTCACACTTCTGAATTTGGCATATAGCTTGAGTTCCTCGCTTCTCCATAATCATCCTCGGATGTTTCTCATGCTCAAGATCATCCTTGGAATATATCGATGTCATCAATAAACACCACCACGAACTTGTCCAAATACTCCATAAATACCTTGTTCATCATGGTCATGAAGTATCTTGGGGCATTTGTTAGTCCAAAAGACATAACTGTATACTCATATAAACCATACCTAGTGGTGAAGGCGGTTTTTGGTACATCCTCCTCCCGGATCTTCAATTGGAAATAGCCTGATCGCAGATCAATCTTGCTGAACACCTTTGCTCCTTCCAGTTGATCAAACAAGTCATTTATGTTCGGTAGAGGGTACTTGTTCTTAATGGTTACTTCATTCAGCGAGCGATAGTCTACCACTAATCTCTTGGTGCTGTCTTTCTTCTCCACAAATAGAACAGGTGCTCCCCATGACGAAGCACTAGGCTGAATGAATCCCTTTTCCAGTTGTTCCTTCAACTGTTTCTTCAATTCCTTCAGCTCATCGACATCCATCTTATATGGTTTCTTTGCTATAGGTCCTGTTCCCGGCATCAGGTCGATAAGAAACTCTACATCTCTGTCAGGTGTCATACCTGGCAGCTCTTCCGGAAACACGTCAGGGTAATCCCTAATCACTGGCACAGTATCCATGCTAACCCCCTTAAGATAATTCAGCTTACACCTTCCTGGTTGTGCGGCTGACTTGAATCTAATCCTCTTACCATCCGGGGTTTTGAGTGAAACAGCTCTCTGTGCACAATCTATGTGTCCCCCATGCATAGACATCCAATCCATACCCAGAATGACATCTAATCCCTGTGAATCCAGTACTACTAGATGTGCAATGAAGTTGTGTGTTCCAATCCTAACAGTCAAGTCGCGGCATCCCGCACTAGCTATCATATCTCCTCCAGGTGAACTCACTCTAATAGACCTTTTCATAGACTCAGTAGGTAACTTATACTTATCCACAAATGCCCTTGATATGAATGAATGCGATGCACCAGTATCGAAAAGTATAAGTGCAGGGTAAGTGTTGATTGGGAACTTACCAATCACAAGGTCAGGATCATCTGGAATCTCCTCCACATTCATGTGGTTCACTGTGGCCTTCTCGCCGTTGGTTGGCTTCAGTCCTTTCCTCTCCGGACAGTTGTCGAGATAGTGTCCCTTGCACTTGAAGCACGTCACCTCACTCAGATCCTTCTTCACGAAGTTGCGATCACGGTTGCGGTCATGTCCACCGTGTCCTCCAGAGTGGTGAGAGTGTCCTCCCTTGTGGTTGTGGTGGCTGCTCCTATGGTTGTCATGGCGATGTCCATCGCGGCGGTCATGGCTCCCATGGTCACTTCCTCCATGCTTGGAGTATCCATCATATGAAGTGCGAGACTTGTGGTGTGAACCAGAGTGATGAGTATTGCTCTTTCTCTTGCGGTTCTCCACCTGCTTGTGCTTCCCTTCCAAGATCCTAGCCTTGTCCATAAGCTCCTGGAAAGTGGGGCAATAAACCACAAGTAGCTGTACTGAAAGCTCATCACTGAGGCCATCCAGGAATCTCTCCCTCCTTTTTGGCATCAGTGTCAACATCCTCAGGTGCATAACGGGATAGGTTGTTGAACTCCTCAATGTACTCGGCCACGGTGCGATTGGTTTGGCGCAAGTTGCGGAACTCCTTCCTTTTCAGGCTTAGAACTCCTGAAGACACGTGGTTGGTCCTAAAACCTTCCTCAAACATAGCCCAAGTCACGGTATCCAGCGGGTGGGTGATCTGAAATGTGTCCCACCAAGAAGCGGCTGGTCCCTCCAGTAGGTGAGCGGCAAACCTCACCTTCTCAGCATCAGTGCATCCGACAGTCACTAGATCCTTGTTGACTGAACGCAACCAGTCTAGAGCAACCATTGGTTCCGTTGCAGTAGAAAACTTAGCTGGCCTTAACCTTAGAAATCTGGTGAGAGCATCTCCCTGAGGCTGATTGTTTCCATTGTTGTTGTTCTGATTCGCCATGAACTGAGTCATCACTTGGGTCAGCTGTGCCTGAGCTGCCATGAGCTTCTCCATCTCAGTGGGTTGGCGGCAGGGAGGCATCTGCGGTTCAGCATAGGTAAGTTTAGAAAGAATCAACTACGATAATAGAATTCTACCCATGCATGTGATCAAACAACAACAAGCAATGGCAGACAATCACAAGCAAGCAACACATTAACAAACAAGCGATCCGGCAATATCCCAGGTGTTATCCTAGCAGTATATAACTACTGAAATAGTTTTGCAAGAGTTGGCAATGGTTAACTAAACAATAGATCATCTAATCAACCAAAACAGCAATCTGCCAGAACAGTCCAGCAGCATTCACGAATTTTTCCCCCTGACTTAAACTCGTCAGAAAATTAAGACAATTTTTGTGCATATGGCGCAGAGAGTTTCGCATCAGCCCAATTTTTTTCAGATTTTTCTGAGTTACCAGAAAAATATGAAAAATCGCGCAGTACTGCTGTATCAGCAGAAAAACTGCAGCGAAAAACATACAAATGATAACCAAATTGCCATAACTCTTTCATAAAATTCGCATAAATAAATCCTGGGATATTGGAGTACACAAATAAGCAACTAAACACCTTTAATCTAACATGAACTAAGCTTCACAACGATCGAGCCTAATCCTAACGAATTTGCCTAACGTGGACTAACTGGTGGACTTCTATCTACTTCTTGAAGAGATTGAGGTAGGTCCTTGCGGTCATGCGTTGGCGCTTCGGCTCGCGGTACAACCATGGCGGCGGAGTGTACACCTCTCCTGAACCATCACTTGAGACTTCAAACTCCACCTCTTCTGGATCCTCCTCTTCTTCTTCACCCTCACCGCAGCAATGACTTCATCTCCTCCACCATCATCGTCTCCATCATCATCATCCTCGTCCTCCTCCTCATCATCGTCTCCACTGTCATCATCATCCCCATTGTTGCCATCATCTCCATTGTCATTATCAGAGGGTGGATTCAGCTGTGCTTGGAGAGCGACAATCTGGGCTATCATAGCTTCAATGGTTTGGTCCCTTTCCTGGACGGTCCCTTGCAACTGTTGTATGCTCTGGGTATTCTCTTGCACAGTTCCATGAAGATGGGCTATGGTCTCATCTCTGGCTATCAGGGCAGTCTCCAGAACTCCCACAGCTTCATGCAAAGTGTCTATCTCCTGTCCTTGGACCACCATACCATTGCTAGTAAAGTCTGCAATCTCCTTCAACATCCTCACCTTCTCTGCTAGAGCTCCACTCTCTCTTTCCATGTCCTCTATGTGCCTCCGACGGGGCGGCATGTTGTTCTTGTCGCCCAGAGTAATCACAATGTTCCCTTCTTCATCACGCCTTCCATAATCACGATAGGGTGAATCTGCTGGCAGTAGGTGTCGGACATAGTGGCACTGGCGAGACAGGGCTTCATGTACAGCCAAGTTGATTCCAAGTCCCCAGTTGCAGTATATCTTGGTGTAGACCAAGTGCGCGGGGTTTGGCAAGGCGGCATCTCTGAATATGAAGGTAGTGATCTCCCATGCATCCTCTCCATATCCATAGGTGTACAGCCTTCTTCCCTTGAACATAGGAAGTGGCAATCCCAATGACTGAGAGAGTTGAGCTAACTGCCTTGCAAAGGGCCTTGGTGACTCCATGGTGACATACTCAGTCCTGACGTCTCCCATCTATCAAGTAAAATAAGAAAGTGTGAGAATAGCATATGGTAAGAATTTACGAGGGTGAAAGGCATAAGAGAAAAGACAGTGTTAATATAAGCTTAATAATTCTATGGCTTCCTAATCCAATCCTAGGTCACGATCCTACAGTCGACACACGGGCTCTGATACCATCCTGTGACACCCCGGTTCTGAAAAGACCGTGGCCTCTATGTGACATACCAATCCCTGGATCGGTTCATTGGCCCACAATAGAGTAAGATAGATAATCATAGCAAATAACCGTGTATCATGATCCACAAAGATCCAGAGTACCATTATTACAATATAAAAGCTTAGCATAGAGCTAGCTCAAATTGTTCAGGTAGCAACATAAACATATAAATCCTCCAATCTTCAATTTGCCCACAAGTGAACAAGTGCCGAGTGGAGTACCGTGGCCTATAACGATCAATCAGAATCGGAATAACCTGCAGCATAAAACGCAACAGCCCCGAAGGGTTAATACATGGAATGTATGGCAAGTAGAACTAGTAATGGAGACAATAGTACTAACATCTACATGCATATTTGGCAAGTGGAGCTGTGTCTGGCTTGCATTTGCAAATAACTTTGTCCTACTTTCATAAACAGTTTTGAATTTTCTTTGAAAAGATCCCAATTAAGTTAACCCAACAATATTAAAACAATTATGAAATTAGAATGAGCAAGAAACATGTCATGGAATCAATATCAAGCAACTCAGTTGTCCATAACCGGGGACACGGCTAATCGATTAGATTATACACTCTGCAGAGGCTAGTACACTTTACCCATGTGACTTGGCCAGGGATCGTACCACCACTCGTTTAGGGTGATGATAGGAGAAGACCAAGAAGAGACTGTTAGGAAGTAGCTCCTCAATCCCGACGCCAAACCGGTCCAACCTACCAAAATTCTACATCTCTGGATACGCGGGTTCGAGTTACCACAACCTACTAAGTCCAACCAACCGCCCATTTCATTATTGGCACATGGTTATACACGTAAGCTACACAATAAAGAAGCCAATCAATTTCTCTTGATACCTGGGTGCCTTTCCGCAATGAAACCACCAAAATTTATCAATACCATCACACCCAGGGGGTTCATTGATTAAGTTGTTTTAGTTTTCACAAACCAATACTTTGAGAAAACAAGTATCAATGATGTAACCCAGCCCTCGTTCAACATAGCATGGCTAAGCACATCTACAACGGTGGTTCATCTACAAGGAAAGCCCTACCACATAATAGGACATAGCATAGCGATAGTATCATCCTACACATGCATCTACAAAATACACGACAATGCATTGAAAATAGTAGGACGATATCATGAACAAAGTAGCATCTACTTGCCTTGGTTGAAGCGGTCGGAAGAACAATCCACACACGAGCAAGGGTTGCACTCCACACAATCTACACGACACAATTGCATTCATAAACAAACAATTCACAAACATATGCAACAAAGATGATGCATGAATGCAAGAACGGCAAGTGAATTGGTGCTACAGCTGCACCACATAATACTAATACATATTACTACCGAATACATGCATGGAAAATAGATTTGGCGCAAGGGAAACTATTAACCAAAAGTAGTGATCACTACTAGAGCTGGAACTTAAATAATTCACTACCGGTAGTAAACAGTTCGTAAAATCCTGGAAAAATTCTACCGCATAGGCATCGCTGATAAGAAACAGTACCAATTGGAATTAATCAAAAAGGAGTTATAAAACATCCCGAGTAATTAAAACACTGCAGAAAGCCATCAGACAAATACTGCAGAAGTGATATGGGGTGGCCCGATCTTCTCAGCAAGCACTTGTCGATGATGATGGTGGATGATAGATAACTAGCCTGTAGCTATGAACTCTCCCGCTCGAACCCTGATGCCAATGCAACAGCTCTCGAACCCTATGGGATATTCACAACACCACGCTCTTGCGCACGCAGCCGTCGACCACGAACGGTAGTTTGCAATCTACTAATTCCCAATGGAACAACAGATCACACTCAATTGCAGTAGATAATTCGATCACAGGGTAATTCCAGAGGTTCTTGATAAGAAACAACTCCAAAATAGTTTTAACGTGGTCTTACCCAAACTATGGGGACATCCCAGGGCTTATAAGGGCGGCTGGGGCGGCCAAAATCGCGAAACAAAACGTGTCCGTCTGATCCAGATCCGTCGGATCTGTTGGTAACTTTCAGGGCTGGACTTTCCGCCCTAAGTAGGGGCGGATTATCCGCCCCCCCGGATTATCCTCCCCTGGGGCGGATTATCCGCCCCCCTTACTGAGCCTCGCGCCTGAAGTCCTTAGTAGAATTCCTGGAGTAGGTCCGGATTATCCGCCCTTGTGGGGGCCGGATTATCCGCCCCCTAGGGACGTGTAAGTACTCGTTGGAAAGCTCTCGGAGTGATGTTTCCAACAAGTGCTTATTTGCTTGATTTGAAGTTCGTATGAAGAATCCACGTCCGTTTCAATTTCAGGGCTTCTGTCTGTCCAAACTGAACCTTCCTTCTTGATGATCTTCTCTTGCGCCTTCCTCCCGCTCCTTCCTCGCGCATCCTTGGCGATCATCATGCTGGACTCCTTGCCTTCCTCCCTCTCCTTCCCGCTGACGTTAGTCCGATGGATATTGAATCTAGTCAAACAATAACACCATGATTTAGGTAGTATAAAGTTCTTATAAATCAACGTATCTTGTCCAACTAGGAATGAAGTCACCTTGTGATATTTTTCAATAGGGTTCAATATTTCATTCCAGCTGAGACAACTAGAATCAGCATGATCCATGATTGTATCCTCATCAAGAAGTTTTTACTATAAGCCTATCTTTTTATTTCACGATGAGATTCCCCTCGTTCATACGAGTTCAGGGACATATCACACGCGATTTTTGGAGCTACGAAACTTTTACTACGAATTTATTACTCCGAAAAGGCCATTAACTCATTTGATTAAACTATACTAAACCTGACGGTAAAAGTCTGAACCAAAGGTACAGCGAGATTCTACACGACTCACTGAACTCGTGCATATTTTATTTGCAATTTTTGGCCAAGCGGTTTAATTTCTATGCAATTTTCAAGATTCTACCGAAATCTGCCAACTAAAAGGATTAACGAAATTGACCCGATCAAGCGTAATACGATCGGCGCTGATCGACGTCGACCAGTCAACGCCAGGGCGTCGACTAGTCAACGTCTGAGTGCTGACCAGTCAACGACGATCTAAGCCGCTGATCGAGATCGGCGGTGGCTGCTGTCTTACCGAAGCGGTGCGAAAGCGAACTCCGGCGAGCTCCGGACGGCGGCGGCGTCGGTTCGGCGTCGTGGTTCTACCGCGTACACACGGTCAACTACGGCTCCGGAACAATAAGCGCAGCGTCTGGCGATCTGCGAAGCGCGGATGGCGGCGGATGGAGACGCGGAGCACGGGAACGGAAAGAGGAGATCGAGGCAAACCCGGCAACAGACGCGGCGACGAACGGCGACGGAGGGGTGGCCGGCGGCGGCGAGGAGAAGCGACGGCGGCGGCGGCGCCAGGGAGGAGTCGCGCCAGGGAGGAATCTGGGAGGCGGCGGGTGTGGCACGGATCCCGAGGGCAGCGGGCCCTCTTTTAATTGTCCCTCACGTGAGAAAAGAAAGAAAAGAAAAAAATCCTGAACCGAATCGGTCCGCGGTTGGACTACAACTCGGAAATCGGTCCGGATTTTCGGACCGTTTTCCGGCGGTTTACTAAAACGTCCGAGTCTTTTGCATACGAACTCCGATTGGAGCGATTCTCGCGCCTACAGGTTCGTATCGTCGAGGGGAAAAACCTTCAGTCGAAGTTTGTGCGAAAACTCGAACCTACAGGGGTGGTTGTTGCAAGTCTTACTAGAGCTCCCCGCAGTAAACTTGGGGCGAAACAAAATAGGGTTTTGACGATGGCGCTTCGCCGAACCTTCCTACCCGACGGTTTTGCATGGAAAGATATGATGCAATGCTATGAATGATATGCAAGACCAAATCTAAAATTTGGGATGTGACAGCAGGTGACGGTGGCGACACGGCTACGGGCGTCTAGAGGCATGGCCGAGGTTGGCATTTGACGGGTGGTCTCCTGGCGATGCTCTAGAGCTTAAATGCGCATGTAGGGGCGGTGGCAATTGGTCGGAAACGTGCGATGCTCTTCGAGGCAGAGGCGGCGAACTCTGTGGCGAGCGGTGGCTGTGAGGCATGGGGCGGCGAACGGGGGTGTCTGCGGGGTTGCTGGGGCGGTGGTGATCACGCGAGGGCGGCAAGTGGTCTATGGGCGTGTGTCGAGGGTGGTGCTCTAGCACGCTCTCGACATGCTCGCAGAGAATCTTGGAAAGGCTTGGGCGTGTGGTCCAGTGGCTGGCAGGGTTCGAGCGCTGGACAGGGGGTGGCGATGGACGGTGGCTGTGTCCTAGACATGGTGTTTAGTCTTGGTGCTTTCTCTGGCTAGCTAGCCATGGTTGGCTGGCAAGGGTTCCTTCGGGTTGACATGGCATGGTGCAAAGGGTAGGGGCTAGGTGTGGTCAAGGCACTAGTTGGCACTGGGGAGACAAGTGTGATCAATGGTGAACAATGCTTATCCAAATTACTGCTCATAACAGTGAAGTTTGGTCAGTTTGATTTGTTGTCTCCAAGTGTTTGATGAAATGGCCGCAAGAACTTGAGTTTTGAATTTTGAAAAGATTTTTGGTGGGTGTGCTAGGCATGTGTCGAGGATTCTGTCGATTCTTGGGTTTTGAAAATTGAGCTTGTTTGAGTGGTTTTTGAAATAGTGGGATCTTCCCATATGAAATAGATTCAATTTTAAACTGTCATTTAAACCATGCATTCTAATGTTTTTGGATGATCACAAAGTGGAACTTGGTTCCTTGTTATGAGTACTATCAAGGGGTGCAAAGATCCATACATGTTTCTGTTAAGTTCTAAAAGTTAGAGATAGCCAAAGTAGGTACGGCAGTTAACTTGGCCAAAGTGACCATTCACTCAATTTGTTTGTTTTGATTTGTTTGTCTTTGGGAAAAGTTTGGGGATTGTTTTGATGATGTTTATTTCACCTAAGAATCATTTTACAAGTAAAGAAACACAGAACCATGGCAATTCAAAAGAATCTAAATTTTAATACATACACATATGAATGCTTTCATATTTTTAATTTGAAAAGTTTTTGTTAACCCTAAATTTGAAGATTAGAGTTTGATGATTTAAGTTTAATATTTTTGGGATGTTACAAACCTTCCCCCCTTAAAAAAATATCATCCCGAGATTTGAAAAAGGACGAAAAAGATTACCTAGGATTTGAAGAGATCGGGAAACTCTGTCCTGATGTGATCTTCACGCTCCCAGGTAGCTTCCTCTTCTGTGTGGTTGCTCCACTGAATCTTGAGAAACTTGATGCTTCGGGTTCTGGTAGTTCTGAAAGCTTCTTCCAAAATACGGATGGGTACTTCGGGATAGGTCAGGTCATCGTTGATTTCTATGGTCTGGTGATCAATATTCTTGAACACTTCGGTCTTCTCTGGAACTTCGAGGCACTTGCGAAGTAATGAGATATGGAACACATTGTGCACGGCTGACATCTCTTCGGGAAGTTCTAATTGATACGACACTTCTCCTCGACGGTTCAGAATCTTGAAGGGGCCGATATATCTGGGGGATAACTTTCCTTTCAGCTGGAAACGCTGCATTCCTTTCAATGGCGACACTTTCAGATACACAAAATCTCCGATATTGAAAGAAAGGTCTCGACGTCTCTTGTCGGCGTAACTCTTCTGTCTTGACTGAGCGGTCTTGAGGTGCTCACGAATCTTGTGGACTTTCTCTTCTGCTTCTCTTAGGATGTCGGGTCAGAAAATCTGACTCTCTCCTACTTCTTACCAGTTCAAAGGGGTGCGACCCTTTCTTCCATACATGAATTCAAATGGGGCCATTTGCAAACTAGCTTGATAACTGTTGTTGTATGAAAATTCTGCGAATGGCAGACAATCTTCCCACTTAGATCCATATTCTAACACACATGCTGTCAGCATATCTTCGAGTATTTGATTTACTCGCTCCGTTTGTCCATCGGTCTGAGGGTGATACACGGTGCTAAAATCTAGGCGGGTTCCTAAACCTTCTTGGACTTTCTTCTAGAATGTTGAGGTAAACTGAGTTCCTCGATCCGATACAATTTTCTTGGGGACTCCATGCAAATTGATGATTCTAGCGATGTATAACTCCGCTAGCTTCTAACTCTGATATGTGGTCTTGACGGGTAAGAAATGGGCGACTTTGGACAATCTGTCCACTATGACCCAGATAGAGTCATTTCCCCTACTAGAAGTAGGCAATCCGGTGATAAAGTCCATTCCAATGGAATCCCATTTCCATTCCGGAATCTGCAATGGTTGCAACAATCCAGCGGGTCTTTGATGTCCCGCCTTGACTCGCTGACATATATCACACTTGGCGATATAGCTTCCGATTTATCTCTTCATCTTATGCCACCAAAGTTGCTCTTTCAAATCTTGATACATCTTAGTTCCTCCGGGGTGGATAGAATAAAGAGTATCATGAGCTTCCTTCAGAATAACTTCTTTCAACTCAGAATCTGCTGGTACGCAAAGGCATCCTTTGTACCATAGAACTCCTTCTTCGTCTTCCGTGAATCCGGGTACTTTGCCTGTACCGATGCGACGCTTGATTCCGTCGATACTAGCATTTCCTTTCCGTGCCTCTTTGATCTGGCTGATCAACATGGGTTGAAGTTCCATGCTAGCCAAAAATCCTTCACTCACTAATTCCATTCGGAAATCTTCCATCTCTTTGTGCAATCTTGGTTGCTCCTTCAAAATCATGGAGTTCAAGCGGCACGGCAATCTGCTAAGGGAATCTGCTACCACGTTGGCTTTACTGAGGTGATATTGAATGTCCAGGTTGTAATCCTTGATTAGCTCAATCCATCTTCTCTGTCTCATATTCAGCTCCTTCTGAGTGAATATATACTTCAGACTCTTGTGATCTGAATAGATCTCACAACGGTTTCCCATCAGGTAATGCCTCCATGTCTTCAGGGCTAGAACTACGGCTGCGAGTTCGAGGTCATGGGTTGGGTAATTTTGCTCGTGTTGTTTTAGTTGTCGAGATATATAAGATATAACTTTGCCTTCTTGCATTAGCACACATCCGAGACCGATCTTGGATGCGTCATAATACACATCAAAGGGCTTTGTGATATCTGGCATGATTAAGATTGGGGCTGAAATCAATCTTCTCTTGAGTTCTTGAAAACTTGCTTCACATTTGTCTGTCCATTCAAATTTCTTGTCCTTCTTCAGCAATTGTGTCATGGGTCTGGCGATACTCGAGAATCCTTCTACGAACTTGCGGTAATATCCCACCAATCCAAGAAATGCACGAACTTGGGTTTGAGTGGTTGGGGCTTGCCAATCTTCGACATCTTTCACCTTTGCAGGGTCAACGGCAATTCCTCCGGCTGATACAGTGTGGCCGAGGAATCCTACCTCCTGTAACCAGAATTCACATTTGCTAAACTTGGCATACAGCTGATGCTCTCTAAGGGTTCCAAGAATGGTCCTTAGGTGTAGCTCATGTTCTTCTTCTGATTTGGAATAAATCCGAATGTCATCGATGAAAACAACGACAAACTTATCCAGGAAGTCCATAAAAATCGTATTCATGAGATTCATGAAATAAGCGAGGGCATTGGTTAATCCAAAAGACATGACGTATACTCTTATAATCCATATCTGGTGGTAAAGGCAGTCTTGGGAATATCCTCTGCGCGAATCTTGAGTCGATGATAGCCTGTTCTAAGATCAATCTTAGAAAACACTTTGGCACCGGTTAACTGGTCAAACAAATCTTCTATCTTGGGCAATGGGTACTTGTTCTTGATGGTGACATCATTCAACTTCCGGTAATCCGTACACAAACGGTTACCTCCATCTTTCTTGTCCACAAATAAGACAGGTGATCTCCATGGTGACGCACTTGGTTGAATCAATCTAATTTCCAACATGGCATCCAGTTGCTTCTTCAGTTCTGCTAGTTCAGACGGGTTCATACTATATGGTCTCTAGGCTATGGGTCCTGTTCCGGGGATTAGTTCAATGATAAAATCGATATCCCTATCTGGGGGCATACCGGGCAAAATATCTGGAAATACATCGGGGTATTCACAGACTATCCGGACTTGGTCAATGGTAGGTTAGGCTATACTCTTGTTGCACTTGAATTGACGAGGTAAGGTTTCAGATGCATGCTCGACTGATATTTCGGCTGTATTGGTCCTGGTTATGGCTTTCTTGGCACAGTCAATTAATCCTTTATGTTTGGACATCCAATCCATTCCTAGTACTACTTCCAAACCTTTAGTTCCGAGTACTATCATATTAGCATAAAAATCTATCCCATGGATTCAGATAGGGACGGCTTTGCAAATTTGCCTAGCTTTGGTGGTTGAACCGGGAATTTGAACAATCATAACATGCTTCAGTTTGGTTGGTTGAATCTTACTAGTGCATGCAAATTCTTCGGTGACAAATGAGTGTGATGCACCAGAATCAAACAACACTCTAGCGATTACTGAATTAACAGAAAACATACCCAGCACGACATCAGGCGCTTCCTGGGCTTCTTCAGCATGCATGAGAAAACGACGGCCGTTGCGGTTGAGTGAATTCCCTGGGGGCAAACCTTCTTCCTGGCTGGACACGACGCTGCTGCTGAGCTGGGGCATTTGCATTGGGGGCTGCAGCATTCTTATTGGGGCACTCATTAGAGTAGTGACCCTTATTTCCATAGTCATAACAAGTCACTTGCGACTTGTCCTTTGCTGCAACAGGCACATCATTGCTTCCAGTCCTCGGGGCAGTGTTGGTGTTGGAGGTACCATTGTTGTTGTTGAACTTGGGTGGTGCACGGTTGAAATTGTCAGAGTTGTCGGGGTTGTTGTGATTTCCTCCGGGCCTCGGGTTTCCACGGTTGGGATAGGTCGAATGGTTCATCGGGGGTCTATTGGTTCTTGGGGCAAATCCTGGAGATGGGTTAGGGCGATACTTTGGGGTCTGATGGGTTCCTGGCTGATGCATCATGCGACGCTTGCGGTTCTCTTTGGCTTGGTTGATCTTTCCTTCCATCTGGATGGCAGAGTCGACAAGGGCTTCAATATCAGCAAAGGGTATATTGACCAACACAGTCTGCATCTCATCATGCAGACCATTCAAGAATCTCTCTTTCTTCTTGGCTTCGGTGTCGATCTCATCTCGGGCATACCTAGCTAATGACAAGAATTTGTCACGGTATTCCACTACGGTCATCCTTCCTTGCTTCAGTTCTCTGAACTCATCTCTCATCCTCTTGATCAAACCCGGTGGCACATGGGTTCTGATGAACTTGACCTTAAATTCCTCCCAGGTCATCATCTGTCCCCAGGTCATTGCACGAACGTTGTTCCACCATGCTCTTGCATCTCCGGCTAGATAGTGGGTGGCGAATAGAACTTTCTCGTTAGCTTCCACTCCGACGACTTCTAGGTTGTTCTCCATGGTTTGCAGCCAATCATCTGCGTCTAAGGGCTCTTCCGACTTAGTGAAAACAGGTGGGTTGGTGTTCTGGAAATTTTTGAGCTTAGATCCATGGTTGTCTAGGTTTCCGTGGCCTTGATTGTTGTGGGCTAGATGAGCTATCTGCTGAAGGGTGGCTAGGTTGGCTTGACGTTCGGCTCTTTCAGCTTCACGGTCAGAAACCAACATTTGCAGGATCTGTAACACCGGGTCCGGGGATGAACCACTTTCTCCGCGTGGCATCTGAAGATTGAGATAGATCATTAGAACAGAGGGAAATTTCTAAGGTTCAGGGTCTTTGGAAAGTTTTTAAAGTTTGACTCAGATTTTTTTAGCAACTTGCTTTTCATTCATTCATTCATAGCACAAGGCACAACACACACCACAACAAAGGTAAACAGATGGTTTTAAGAACCATTCTGGGAACTACGATACAGTGGGACCGAATACAACTCACTACGCTAGTGCTCAGGTGCTACTACTCCTCGGAGTCGGTGTAGTCGTCATCCTCGTCATCATCATCGTCATTGATGAAGGCGAAGTCATCCTCATCGGTGAAGAAATCCATAGCCGATCCTCCAGAAAATCATCATCATCGCTGATATAGTAGTAGGGGTCTCCACGAAGATGTTCTCCGGCATTCTCCCTTTCTTCCAACTGCATGTCTCTCTCGCGGATGGTCTCCTCCAAATCCGAGATACGGTGGCGAATACGGGCAATGATGCGCTCCTTCTTATCGAGCTGACGGCGGCGAGACTTGCGATCCTTCGCTAGCATGGCGATGGTCTGATCCTTTGTCTTGATGATGGCGGACTTGTGGTTGGAATAGTCACGGCAATTGTCCAATTCCTACTGAAGATAGTACATCATGAAGCTAAGGTGGTCCAACTGAGTCTTCAACTCGTGGTGGTATGGGGCTTCCAGTGGCTGTCCCATAGCATCACGCCTTGAACAAAGCTCAAAGCGGGTACCCTTGATCTGGTTGATACTCTGCCCACACAGACGGGCAAGAGCTTCCTGCATGGCCCTGGCAAGTCCATCGAGCCAGTTGTTCTCTCTTAAGGTAAACTGAATTCCCTCGGCAGTGGGAGGTTCAATCTTTCCTAGAAGACTTGCAACAATTAGCCACTGCAGATCTTCTCCTCCTTGATCATTGAGCTGAGCTCCGAAGAACTCGGGGTGTGGACGCTCTAGAAGTTCCGAAAGCTGGTCCAAATCCCGCTTAAAGATAAGGTATCCTCCATTCCCCAACTGATAAAACTTGCTGTACTTCACGTCCATCTATAAGAATATAGGATGAGTAAGTTAGTAGAGTGATCAAGTGTGTCAAATTTATGTATTTTGCAAGATATTTTGAGGAACATGAATTTTTATGAAAGAATCAAGGTGATAAGAATGGGAATAAGTTTTTGTAAATATTTTGTTCCTTTGGTTTTGAAACTAAGTTTTTGATTCAAACGTCCAGTCTAACTAGGGTCTCCTATGGTTAGGATGGCTCTGATACCAACTTGTCAACACACGGGTTTTTAATCCCAGATGCCTATTGTGCCATACATCGCAATCCCAGGATTACCATTTTTGCGAGACATAATAGATTTGGATACCACAGTACATCATCCATTACAAACCATACATAAGGTCTTACACAAATAAGGATCTCATGATCCAGTTCTTAATACAACTCAAGCAGCGGAAATACGTAATAATAAAGGTAGCGTAAGCGAAGCTCCATCTTCGGGGTCACAGGCAATGCTGACGATGGGAGATGATCCTAGTTGTCGTAACCTTCCTGGGGTCCATAATCTTGGTACTCCTCTGTAGAGGTCCCAACCTTTAATAAGGTAGAGATCCCTATGTTTACAATGCTAGTCCCTGGATCAATAGCTAGCATCCACAGTTAAGATGTATTATCAAGAAACAAAGGTCATAATATAACTTTATAACCAGGAATAACATAATTTTATTACATCTTACATAGCTCATTTGGCTATTACATTACATTGCAGGAGAATATCTATAAGCATGGGGTCCTTCATCTTCAAAGTGCCACAGGCAAACATGTTGGTTGTAGGCTTGTAATCCTAATCAATCAACTTCACTAATATCAAACAAACCTGCAACATAACAAGTTACAGCCACAAGGGTCAATACATTTGAATTGTATTGGCAAGTTTCACTACTATGTAGAAATAAGTGGATCCTACCATTACATGTATATTTGGATAAGTAGGGTTTTAGGCTCATTTGCAGAAAGCAATAATTTATCCTATCTTTTCCAAACAGTTTTGATCTTTTGTCAAAATCTTTTGAGCTCCTTGGTACACCCCAAGTGCTTCAGGTCTTTGTCAAAATCTCTTGAGCTCCTTGGTACACCCCAAGTGCTTCAAGTTTTTATCAAAATCTTTTGAGCTCCTTGGTACACCCCAAGTGCTTCAAGTTTTTATCAAAATCTTTTGAGCTCCTTGGTACACCCCAAGTGCTTCAAGTCTTTTGTTGTCACAAAGTTTTACTTTTAGAAATTGGAATGTCGAGATTTCCCATAGCTTCAGGCATTAGTTGCTCAGTATTGTCCATAATCGGGGACACGGCTAAGTACTTAGAATTTTTATATTCTGCAGAAGTTGTACACTTTACCCACATGACACAATCTCATCTTGTTGCCACCAGTGGCCGCTGGATAAGTACTCACCAAGATGGAGTACTGGCAGATTGAGAATGTGACGAAGTCTTTCCATAGGGTCCTCCCATACACAATGCTAGCTTGTCTTCAGGCACCAATGTAGGGTTCCTAGTTCCCTCATTTCCGATTAACACGAAGACCAATGCATGGGTCTTCCCAATGTAGTTGACTAAGCGTGCCCATTTAGCATGTGGTCAGACGGAAGCCAACTTCGAGAAACATGTTCAATCTCTAAGTCCCTGGGTGGTTTTCATCTGGTGCACAACAAAAAGAGATTGCCATATAAACATGGTTCCTCTTGTTGCCACCTTTTCCAAAACTTGAGTATTCTTGTCCACCCAGGTGGTTCATTGAGTACTTGTTTTATTAAACAAAAACACAAGTCTTTTCTCAACTTCATAAAATCTCAACATGTATCTCTTCTCAAAATATATAAAGCATGGCTAAGCATTTTACAACTACATTGTTTTCACTAAGGAATATATAAGGGTATCCTATTAGGATTTAGCATAGCATAAAGTATAGAAATCTTTTTCATGCATGTTTCAAAATCCACTAAGTATAATAAAAATAGTAGGACTTTGGATGATAGTGTCACTTGCCTTTTTGGTATAGAATGTTGGTTCACTTCTTGATCTTGCTAATGTCACACTCTTCTAACTTCACTACAAATCAATCAAGCAAACATAGATTCAACTAGAATTCCAACAATAATCAAACAAATCATCACATAAAATAATAGAAACAAGGTCATGCATGCAAGCATGCAAAAGATAGTTTTATTTGCAAAGGTGGTTTATACTAGGCTCTAAACATTGCAAAGTCCAAAGTGGTCATTTCCTAAAGTGGCAAAACCATTTGCAAAAGGGTTTCATATATAAACCATTTTTAAATGAAATCATTATTTCATGTGGTGAAAATGCTTTTGGTAAGGTAATAATTTTTATAATGTTCACCAAATAAGCTGTTAAATCTCAATACTTGGTGTTTTAGGGTCAGTAGGTTTGAATCAAAACATTCTCCAAAGGTTTTACCCAAAATTCATTTCCCTAGCAAATTCAATATTTTTATTTGACTAGAAATAGGCTAATTCAATTATTCAATCCTAATCTTCACCAAATGCATTTTTAAATCCATGAGTTGATTCCTAGGGTCAGTAGGTTCACCACAAACCAATTTTCAAAGATTTCAACCTCAAAATCATTTTGGAAAAAAAATTATAACCTAATCAAGTATACACAAGTTTCTGCAAAAACAAACAATCTAACAGAAACTTTTTGCTAAACAAATGGCATGGTTGGCTAGGGCTTGATTTTCTGAATCCATTTATATAAAATTTGCAAATTTTGGACGTGTGGATCAAAAGTTATGCAATTTACAAATTTGCATCTAAATCAGATTCTAATTCTGTTTTAAACAGATCCAATGCCACGCGGCGTGATACCATTGGTCGGTACCGGTTCGCACGGATCGGCCTCTGTGGATCGTTGGATCTAAACAGATCGCGCGGCTCTGGTTCAACTCATACCTCTTTGTTCAGTTGTAATCTGAGCCGGACGATTCGCATTGCACGGCTCACAACAGCTTGACCAGTAACTGGTGGCGCTAGCGGCGGCTGGCGGCGGCGCGAGGTCAGACGGTGGCGTCACGGCGGTTACAGCAAGCAAGGGAGGAGGTGAGGGTGCTTACAGTGATTGCGGTGATGCTCTGATGCTCAAGGTATGGTCAGCTCGTCGAGGGGCGCTCCGGTTCCAGCGGGATTTCTCGCCGGAGTCGGTGGCGGTGTCGAGCTTGCTCAGTTGTTGATGGGGACGGAGTTTGCGAACGAGCTAAGGCAAATGGAGCACACGGTTAGAAGCGTACGACACTAGGGATCACGGGAGCATCCACAGAAAGGCTCGGGGCGGTCGGTGCTTACCAGGGAAACTCGCCGGAGAAACGGCAGAAGACGGTGGCGCTCAGTTGTGATCGTTGCCGACGTTCTGGTGTTCGCGCGGATGAATGGGAAGGACAGGGAGGTGCGTAGGAAGATGGGGATCATGCTCGTGTGGTCGAGGGAGTAAGGCGGTGGCTGGACTCGTCGGAATTGGCTGGGGAAGGTTGTCAGAGCAGTGGACGTGCAAACCAAATCAAGGGCAGCCTGGGGGCAGAGGGGGGATGGCGAGCGAGGGGAAAGAGAGGGAAGACGCGGGCGGTTAAATGGGAGTTGTTACTGCGTGGAATCAAGGATTCATCAACGTGCAATCAACGCCGGCGTTTCTTGTCTGCAACGGCAGGGCGGGGTCTGGGGGTTGAAGACGACGCTGAGGTGGCAGTGGGGTCTGGGCGTCAGCGAGGGAGTGAGATAGGGGGAGGGTCCACCGGTCGATCGTGGGTCTGCTGCGTGGGTGAAAACGGTTGGCGTGGGGGAAGAAGCTGGGCTGGAGTTGGGCTTCCTGGGCCAGGTGAGTTAGGTCAGGCCTGATTCTATTTTTTTCTTTCTAATTGCTTTATCTTTTTCTATTTTGATTTTCTGTTTCGAAATTCAAACAACAAATCAAACACTCAAATCAAATCAAACTTCCACCAAACTTTGCATTGATTTTAGTTCTGTTTAACAGAAATAATCCAAGTCCCAAAATAAAATAATATTTTTATTCTTTTTAGGATCTATTTAATAATTAAATAAAATAGTCCTTAGTTATTAATTTAAATAGGATTTGATTTATTTAAAAATCTCCATTTGAAATTTAAATAAAACCAAAAACACTTCAGTAGGTTTTATTTGAGAATATAAAATACTTGAAAACTTATTTAAAATAAATTAATAAGTTTTAATGTTTTATTAAAATGGAAAAGTCTTTACTTTAACAAAATTGGGTATTAATAAATCCCCATTATTTTCTTTAAATAAACCTTTATTCTTTTAATCAAAACAAAATGTTTTATTTCAAAATCTTGGCCAAGGTTTAATTTGGCTCTATAAAATAATCCTTATTTATATTTCTACCTTTTCATTTGAAAACCAAATCTTTTTATTAAAAGATCCAAATAAAATAGTAATTCCAAATATTTTTAACTTTATTGTTTATTTAACTTTTTAAATCCCTTTAGGATTTTATTTGATCCAAATAGGTTTGAAAGTTTCCAATTGAAATCAAAAAGTTTCTTCTCACCCTGAAATTCAACAAAGTTTTATTTTATTCATTCATTTTTCACATTACAAGATTTGGAAAATCTTGGGATGTGACATCCTCTTCATAATCTGGCCACGGGAATAGCCAGGGACAAAGCCATGAGTACTCTTTATGTACTCGCAAACTAATACTAACAAGTGAAGGGGGTTTTTGTAGTAGGATACTAAGCTCTAGGGTTGTTTTGCAAAAAGCCAGATTTACCTCTACTAAGTTCAGAAGCAAGAAAAGCTAGTAGAAATTTTATAACTCCTAAGTGGGAACTTGTATTTCATATCACAACTCTGTTGTGGTCAAGTCGAAATATCCATTCATTTCACAAGTCATTTTAAAAACATCTGACGGGGGAACAGTATGGCCACTCCAACTTTCCATAACCGCGGACGCGGCTATTCGAATAGTATGACACTCTGCAGAGATTGTACACTTTCACCAAAACATTCGATACATCCGTCAGGAACAAATCCTGAATTCACCATACTTAGTATGCGGATAATCAATCCTAACCTTTCGATTACACGCCCTAGTATAGGCACCTCTCCTGTGAGTTTGGCCTCCCAACCATGACCAACTGTCATCTTCGGTACTGCACAGGTGGACAATCTTCACAAGGTAGCCTCAGCTCGGACCTTGGCCATGAGGGAAACCCTACTAAGGTATATAAGTTTCCAGTCAATACCTACCCAATTTTCGGGTATTGTGGATGTACGGTAAAATTGGAATGGTATCGCATCCAGACAACCATCAGTTTTATAAAGGGGCTAAGGCTCCTGCCTCAACATTTTCATCACCAAAATCATCTGGTGTTCGGAAACACATGTCAAAACATCTCAGTAGAATGACTCATCATTCTAAGGTTTTCATAACCATTTTCCACCAAGTATTCCCATCTAAAGTTGATCAAGTTTTATGCTTAGCACTAGCATCTACAAATGGGAGTGAGTACCGATGAGGGGTGGTAAACAAGTGTAGTTTAACTAGGTTCAATCTCATGCCTTAGGATGACATCAAGATTATCTAGCTTACACCAAATTTAATGCTCTTTATGCAACCTTCAATTATCTTTCTAGTATCTACAATTTACTCAAGTAAACTCTAAGTAATAGCTTTGATAAAGAAATAAAGTAGAAAGCTTGCAAGTAAAACTAGGAATGGGGTTATCAAGTGGGGATGATCACATATGCTTAAGGCATATAGTTGGCCTGGTAACAAGCAAGTATTATCTTGCATAGGTCAACTTGATTAGTAAGGCTTGCTAAAGTAGAGTATATTGCAAGTGTTAGTTTGCCTTGTGCAGAGCAGTGGTTGAAGTTCTCCTCGGCTTCTTCCTCGTAGTATCCTCCTTCCTCCTCGTATCCTCGGTACTAGCGTCTATGAATAAATACGAGGTACACAATCACCAAACAATACTTAACTACTTTCAATCATCACACAAAGGGGTTCTATAGGTGATCTAGCATCATCACTAACATTACAAGATTAAAGCATTTGTCTTATTTATTTATTTTTAGAAAAGTAATTTCTACTCATTGAAAAACTACTTAAGATTTAATATTCTCCAAACCAAACATGGGATCATGTTGACACATGTCATCACCACATATTTCAGTACATGGGAATGTGATTTAAAGTGGTGTCACAATTTAATAAGGTTTAACCTTTTATTTTAAATAAATAAAGTGACTAGAAATGCCTATGTGGCATTCTTTTATTACTTGAACATTATTTCTGTAAGTAAACCCATATATTTTTATATATTCTGAAAGGTATGATCAAATGTGTTTTTTGAGAGTTGGAATCAACTCAAAAGCTATTATGGTTTAAATTTGAAAAATGTTTGAATGCAGAAAAGCTTCTGCCTTGTTATTTTTACCAAGGTTGATCTATAGATCCAAATGATTTGAATCCAACGGGCTTGGATTAAGAATTTCAATATCTTTCTATCAAAATTGGTTTCATTCAATTTGATTCACTGAATCGAGCTGGGTTGCTTTTTGAAACTAGGTATAGAACTGAGTTTGAATGAAAATAGAAAAAGCTAAATTCAAACGAGTGGGTTGCACAGGAAGGGGTAATGGGCCGGCCCAGTGTCACTCCGCAGCGCGAGGCGCAACTGACAGGGGGTTCTACTGGTTAGTGGCTCTTTAAACGCGAAGCGGAACGGGGCGATGTGGTGCGTTGGATTAGAATGAAGATCGACGGCTGAGGGTCGTCGTCGACGATGTACAGGTCACCGGTGAGGTCGAACCCTGGCGGCTCAGTGGGGGTGCATAGGGGGCATACCAGGGCTCCAGTGATGACGGCGAGGCGGGCAAACGACGAAGTCGATGACGGCGAACTCAGGGGTGGTCGCGGCAGCTCCAGGGGTGGTCGAAATCAATGGCTCCTCTTCTCCTCTGCAGCGGCAAGCTCCGGCCAAATTCTGGCGATGCGCTGCTCGCCTTGCTCCGGCTAAGGGATGGAATGATCAGTGAGTTGAGGGGAGTGAGATGGTGTGAAGAAATCGAGCATGGATCGTCTCCTTTTTTAGGCTCGACGGCGAGACCGAGAGGGATGGGCAGGCGACGGTGGCGACACGGCTACGGGCGGCTAGAGGCATGGTCGAGGTTGGCGTTCGATGGGTGGTCTCCTGGCGATGCTCTAGAGCTTAAATGCGCGTGTAGGGGCGGTGGCCATTGGTCGGGAACGTGTGATGCTCTGCGAGGCAGAGGCAGCGAACTCTGCGGCGAGCGGTGGCTGTGAGGCATGGGGGCGGCGAACGGGGGTGTCTGCGGGGTTGCTGGGGCGGTGGTGATCACGCGTGCACGCGGCAAGGGCGGCGCGTGGTCTATGGGCGTGTGTCGAGGGTGGCGCTCTGGCGCGCTCTCGGCATGCTCGCAGAGAATCTTGGCAAGGCTTGGGCGTGTGGTCCAGTGGCTGGCAGGGTTCGAGCGCTGGACAGGGGGTGGCGGTGGACGGTGGCCTGTGTCCTAGACATGGCGTTTAGGCTTGGTGCTTACTCTGTCTAGCTAGCCATGGTCGGCTGGCAAGGGTTCCTTCGGGTTGGCATGGCATGGTGCAAAGGGTAGGGGCTAGGGGAGGTCAAGGCACTGGTTGGCACTGGGGGAGACAAGTGTGATCAATGGTGAACAATGGTGAACAATGCTTAGCCAAATTACTGCTCAAAACAGTGAAGTTTGGCCAGTTTGATTTGTTGTCTCCAAGTGTTTGCTGAAATGGCCGCAAGAACTTGAGTTTCGAATTTTGAAAAGATTTTTGGTGGGTGTGCTAGGCATGTGTTGAGGATTCTGTGGATGCTTGGGTTTTGAAAATTGAGCTTATTTGAGTGGTTTTTGAAATAGTGGGATCTTCCCATATGAAATAGATTCAATTTTAAACTGTCATTTAAACCATGCATTCTAATGTTTTTGGATGATCACAAAGTGGGCCTTGGTTACTTGTTATGAGTACTATCAAGGGGTGCAAATATCCATACATGTTTCTGTTAAGTTCTGAAAGTTAGAGATAGCCAAAGTAGGCATGGGAGTTAAATTGGCCAAAGTGACCATTCACTCAATTTGTTTGTTTTGATTTGTTTGTATTTGGGAAAAGTTTGGGGATTGTTTAGATGATGTTTATTTCACCTAAGAATCATTTTACAAGTAAAGAACCACAGAACCATGGCAATTCAAAAGAATCCAAATTTTAATACATACACATATGAATGCTTTCATATTTTTAATTTGAAAAGTTTTTGTTAACAAATAGTATACTCTATCTATCGATAAAATACCACAGCAGAATCGTATGGAACATGGAAGAATTGAAATGCTTTCGTAAACATAGGATTATATCATGGTGGGGTTATGCTTGCCTTTGCTAGTTGATAACAGATAAGCAGATCTTCAGAAGCCTTGGCTTGACTTGATTATAGTTGGTCAAGTATTGTTCGTTGATCTTTGATGGTCTTGATATCGGTCTTCAGTCTTGATCCCGATATCGTATTCTACCGGAAAGAACCAAACACGGGAAATAAAGGGAAACAATCAACACATGGCATTGATGCAATGCTCAAGCAAATATGATGATATGACAAGTTGAATTGTATTGAAAAGTAACCCTAAAACATGCTCGACAATTTAAATGGGGTTTTGAGGGGTGAAAACCCTAACTCGGGGAAACTCCGAATGTATATGAGAGGGGTTGCTAAGTTATTCTAATTAAACTTGTCATTTAAGTTGTTGAACAATGCATGATTATAGCTAAAAAGGTAGTTCTCAATTTTCTGAACATTTTGATATATTATTTGTATTTTTCTGACTTATAAATAAAAATATATGATTTTTACAAGTTTATATCAAATTCTGGAATTATTAAACCCTTTTAAACCTTTTATTGTGACATTATGACGTCAGCGGGGGCGTTTAATCATTTTACACCGCATGCACACCTAGCCTCAGTGGATGACAGAGGGGCCCATGGCCACCTCAGCTAGCCACGCAGGCCAAGCGGGGTCAACACCCACGTGACAGCCACGCAGGTGCCACGTCGATGCCACATGGGCGCCATGTCGGCTCGACGGCCAACGGGTCAGACGGTGGAGGAGGTCGGCCTAGTAAGCGCGATTGCTACGGCTCGAAGCGGAGCGACATGGGGAGTCTAGCTACGGTGGCGCCGCCCAGAAATGGTTGCCGGAGAAGCTGCTGCGGCGGTGACTGGCGGAGGAGGATGGTGGTGGTCGACGCGGGGGGCAAACCAGAGCGGGAGGGAGAGAAAGGAGAGGTCCAGGAGGACCGGCTGCTCACCGAGAGCGCAGTGGTGCAGTCGTTGACATGAGGGGAGGCCAGGCGACAGCGGAATCGACGACGAACGTGGCAATGGCCGATGGGGAAATCGAGCTCGGATAGCTCGATCCTGGGTGCGCTCGAGCGATTCCTACGGCGTGGAGGATACTCAGAGCGCGGCGGAGCTCAAGGGATACTCGGCCGTGCTCTGGGTGGACGGAAGCGACGGCGACGAGTGGCGCCTGCACTGGCTAGGGTTCTTCCTCGCGCGGGAAGAGAGAGAGGTCTCTAGAGAGGGGGAGAGTGGATGAGGTTGAGGGAGACGTGGCCGCGTTGTTCTTATCCATCCTTGGAGCTCGACGGACTGAGGGTTGAAGGAGGCGAGGATCGACGGTGACGCCGGCGACAGGCAGCTATTTACCTGAGAGGAGGAAGACGGCGAGGGGGAGGTTGAAGAGGTATCGGGCCTCTGCTGGGCTGCCGGTGGGCCGGATGCTCTATTTTTCTTTCCAAATCCTTTTTCCTTTTCTGATCTGTATTTTCTCTTTTGTATTTCCATTTTGAATCTGTTTTATATATCTAAAAAATACTAGAGGGTTTACAAATTATATAAAATATTGCAGAGCCCTTGTATTCAATTTGGGCTCTTCAACTTTTATATTTTCAAAATTCAAAACACTTTTGAATGCTTTTAGAGAGATAGGGAAAACTAGGGTTTAGGGTTTGATTTATTTTCTTCAATGCACAATTTAAATGATGATGCTCATGAATGCACAAACAAAACCCTAATTAGCCATTAGGTAAAACTAGGGTGTTACAGCCAGGGGGCCCACACCCCCTGTGGGCGCGGCCAGGGTGGGCCCTGCTCCCACCTAGGGTGTGGCACCCTAGTGTCCTCCTTCGTCTCGTCTTCGATTTTCCGTATCGTTCAGGAAAAAATCTGAACTTTGGCTTTTATCCTATCCAATTCCGAGAATATTCATTTTTTAGCTTTCTGAAACCAAAAATAGCAGAAAATAGGCAACTGACAATGTGATATCTTGTCAATAGGTTAGTTCCAGAAAGTGTATAAAAATACCTCAAAGTGTAAACTAAGCAAAGAAAAGTGGATACTAAACAAGCATGGAATATCAAATATTATAGATACGTTTCCGACGTATCACTCATAAGCTTAGTATTCTTTATTTAAGATCTTTTGTGCTTTCAAGGAAGATTGCATGTTTGTCTTTATCACTTGTGTGTTTGCTTGTTTCCTTCAACTCTTTTGCTTGCTACCCAGCCTTGCTAGCCAAAAACATGTACTGAGAGGGAATAATTCTCGTGCATCCAATCCTTTAAACCAAAACCTATGCCATTTGAGACCACCATATCTACCTATTAGCATTATTTCTATTCCAAGTAAATTCTCAAGCTTCATCTACCTTTCAAATTAAAAATTCTTTTGTTATGTGAAAACTAGTTAGTAAAGCTCTCACGAACTTGATGGCACACCTTATTTTCTTGCACTTAATAAACTCTAACCATTGTGTCATCTATGTTGTATATGCTTGTGATGACCCACAAGTATATGGGATCGCAACAATCTTCGCGGGTAACATTACCCAATTTATTGATTCGACACAAGGGGATCCAAAGAATACTTGCAAGCCTTAACAACTGAATTGTCAATTCAGCTGCACCTGGAAATAGTTCTTGCTCACAGAAGTTTATCAGTAGCAATAGTTTTGTAGTAGCAACAACAAAGCAACAACAACAGTAAAACAAGAGAAATAGTAACAGCAGCAGCAAATAGTAGGATATGAGCGCGGTAGGCATAGGGATGGATGGACGGGTGTTGCATGGACGAGTCTAAACATGCAACTTCAAGATCTAGGGCATTGCGGATAAATAAGAATAAGCATCCAAGTACTAAACAATCCTAGGCATGTGCTCCATATATAGTCATGCGTGCTCGCAATGAGAACTTGCACAACATCTTTTTTCCTGCCAGCCCATGACAGCGGGCCTCTAGAGAACTACTGGCAATTAAGGTGCTCCTTTTAATAGAGCACCGGAGCAAAGCATTAACACTTCGTGAACACATGTGATCCTCACATCAGAGCTATCCCCTCCAGTTGTCCGAATTTATGTCACTTCGGGGCCTTTGGATCCGGACAATGATATGTGTACACAACTTGCAGATAAGATCACAAACAATACTATCATAATGATTCAATAATAAGTTCAGATCTGAGATCATGGCACTCGGGCCCTAGTGACAAGCATTAAGCACAAAAAGTTGCAACAAAGTCAAATAGCACTAATAGAGATACTAGGCACCATGCCCTAACAACTTATTCGATTAGATGATAGAACTCATCCAATCCCTACCATCCCCATACCCTACAACGGGGGATTACTCACTCATGGATGGGAAACATTGATGGTTGATTGAGAGGCGTTGGTGATGACGATGGCGATGATCCTCCCCAAATTTCCTGTCCCGGCAGGGTGCTAGAACGGCTTCTGGTGGTGGCGGCGCAGCGGAACTTTTTCTGGAAAAATGACAAACCCCCTCAGTTTTTAGGTCAAGAGGCTTCTTATAGGAGAAGAGGGAGTCCGAGGGGGTGCCTAGGGTGGCTGCACCCCCCTAGGCACGGTCAGGCCTGGCCCGCGCCTGGCAGGGGTGTGGGCCCACTAGGCCTCCACATCGTATCGTACTCCGGCTCCGTGGATCTTCTTGTGAAATAGGATTTTTGGCATATTTTCCGGGATTTTTCCTGATAGTTGATTTTCTGCACAAAAACTAGACACCAAGGTAATTCTGCTAAAAACAGCGCTTGTCCTTGTTAGTTGTATCCAAATCACACAAGTTTAGAGGAGAAACAATAGCAAAAGTGTTCAGGAAAGTAGATACGTTTTGGACGTATCAACTCCCCCAAGCTTAGCTTATTTCTTGTCCTCAAGTAATTCAGTTGAAAACTGAGTGCGATAAAAGAACTTTCACGAACACATTTGCTTCATATGATGTATATATTCTCAGCACATGAGTAGATGCTTAAACCATTCATAATAAGAAGTATGCAACTAAGTCTACTCAATAGTCATTGCAAGCTATGAAGAGAAACCAACTCAATAATAATAAGTAGCATGGAACATAAACATAAGCAACATTGCAATGCTCATAAAAAGGTATGATCGAGTGGTATCTCGCTTGCCTTAGTTTGTAGAGCACATATAAATGCCAAGGCACCTCTAAAGTTCACATGAAGACTAGAAGTAAAGACATCAGAGATACAAGCATCAAAGTCATGACATAATTAACCAAGTTTTGAGACAAGCACAAGAATGACAACTATGCTCTCAAGAAGGTGCTCATAGAATAAGTGGTGACTCAACAAGGAAGTGAAAAGGTTTTGAAAAGTTTGAAAGGCTTCCAAATGCTGAAAGTAGGGTACTCATTAGTTTTGAGCTCTCATTGCCCCTATCATAGGCATCTTTATGTGGTTAAGGTGAAAGTGAGGTCCAATCTAAGTTATATGCTTGACAGACCATAAATTGTAAAACCCATGTCCCTTGAGTACGAGGGCCGCTCTGCATGCTACTCAACTTTAGTCACCTGTAAGTTCTTTTCATTGTAAATACATGCATATCATAGAGAACCGTCAACGGGGTACCCCTTGCACATGATACAGGAGCTATCCCGTGATCAAAATGACAAGGCAAGCAGACAATTAGCATCTCATCGATCTTTTTATTTACTATGTGAATAGCTTTTTATTGAGGATGCTTCACAGAATTCACATTATGGCGATGCTACAAGTTTCCACCATGATTAGGCATGGCTTAGGCTAGCGTCCCATGCGTTTCTCTAACACACATATATATACTCCATGAACTCACAATATCCCCTTTTATTTCACAAAGACGACATCCGCAAACAAAAGATAAAGGTATCAACTGGATATGTATCCATAAGTGTTGAAAGCGTTCCCGTGACAGCACGGTTATGCTAACTCCTAGCCTATAATTTGCAAGCATATAACTTTCATGGACAGGTCACAATGGTTCAGGATTATTAAGTGCAAGAAATAAAGTGTGCCATCAAGTTCGTGAGGGCTTTACTAACTAACTTTCTCAAAGAAGTCAAACATTTTATTTGGAAGAAAACAAGGAATATAGAACTGATGACTCCTTGATGACGCCAGAGAACTTGGTGCTTGATGTGGAGTCTGTTGGGAACCCCAAGAGCAAGGTGTGAAGCAGCACAGCAGCAAGTCTTCCCTCAGTAAGAAACTGAGATTATCGAACCAGTAGGAGGAAGGAAACGTCACACGGGTGTTGCTAGCAATGCGGAGACCTGCACAACACAAACTCAAGACTTTGCCCCAACGAATCAGTGAGGTTGTCAAGCTCACCGGTTTGCTGTAACAAAGGATTAAACGTATGGTGTGAAAGGTAATGGTTTGCAGCAAGTAAACAAGTAACAGCGGATGATGTATCAATGGTAAAGATTGGACCGGGGTCCATAGTTCACTAGAGGTTCTCTCCTTAGATAAACATGGCATGAAGGGTAAACAAATTACAGCAGTGCAATTGGCAGGAACTGAGCAACGCATAACAATGCAATTACTAGTCAGAAAGATCCTAAGAGATTCGATTGGGCAATACAACAATATACATAGACCGCCATCCAACTACATATATGACTAGAAGTCCACCTTTAGGTTATCATCCGAACCCCCTCTAGTATTAAGTTGCAAGCAACAGACAACTGCTTTAAGCAAAGTGTGTAAGGTAAACGGTCCACATGTTCCATGAACAAGAGACCGTTGTTTTCTCCCTAGTAGAAACATCACATCTACAATCGAATAGATTATTGTCACTTCCCTTGGAAACTAGAGGCATGAACCCACTATCGAGCATAAATACCCCCTCTTGGAGTCACTAGCAACTACTCGGCCAAGATAGCCACTAACAACGGAGAGCATGCAAGATCACAAACAACACAGACATGATAGAATCATAAAGACAAAACCATTAATCAAACCAACATAATAATCTCAATATCCATCGGATCCCCGCAAACACAACATGCATGATTACAAATAGATTAAATCCTGATCATGAACAGAGCTCATAAGATCTATACATGAAAGCACAAAGGAGGAGATACAACCATCTATCTACTACATGTACCCATAGTCCAAGGTGGAACTACTCACGCATCATACCGGAGAGAAGGCCTCCATGATGATCTCCCCTCCGGCAGGGTGCCGAGAAGAACTTCAGACCCCCCCGATCTAGGGACGATGGTGGTGGCGGCTACAGACGGTTTCATGGATATTTGATTGCGTGCCTAGGGTTTCTGCATTGGGGCTTCTTATAGGCGAAGGGGGAGGCCGAGGAGGCGACTAGGGGGGTCAAACCCTACCTAGGCGTGGGCCCACCCCTCGTCGCGCCTGGGGGGGGGGGGGTTGGCCGCCCTGGCACGCTTCCTCGTCTCCCCTCTGGACTTCTTTTGCCCTACGGAAAGAAATTAAATTAGGCATTTGTCCCGTCCAATTCAGAGAATATTTCTTTACTAGCTTTTCTGAAACCAAAAACAGCAAAAAACAGGCAACTGGCACTGTGGCAACTTGTTAATATGTTAGTACCAAAAAACATGTAAAAAGCACCTCAAAGTGTAGACAAATCAAAGCAAAGTAGATACTAACAAGCATGGAACATCAAAAATTATAGATACGTTTCTGACGTATCAAGCATCCCTAAGCTTAACTCCTGCTCGTCCTCGAGTAGGTAAGTGATAAAAAGAATAATTTTTGAGGTGACATGCACCCTCACAATAAAGATCCAACCATTTGCAAGCATTGAAAGTTGGGCTCAAAGAACTCTAAACATGTGCATGAAAGATAGGACAAAGTAACTATGCATGCAACATGACAAGCTACAAACAAAGATCACGAATAACATGCATTGAAAAATGTTTGTTTGTTTCACATACAGAAAACATAGCATAGTGGCAATCAGCTTATCCCTCATAGAGTAGCAATATAGATCCATAGGACACCTTCAAAGTTCACAAGGGTGACTAGAAACAAATAGTATAAGAACAAGCAATATCACAACATGCATCAAACAATAAGCTTTGGAATAGTGCACACAGAATGACAACTATGCTCTCTTAATGGTGCCTAAAGGTAGACGGTGGAGACTCAATAGTGGTGGAAGAAATGCCTTTTTGTAAAGGAAGCAGGGATTACAAGTTTCAAGAAGCGCTTCCAAAAATTATGGTACTTGTTAGCTTTCAGCCCTCATTGCCCCTATCATAAGCATCTTGAAGTGATTAAGGTTAAAGTGACAAAGATGGAGTATATGCTTGATGAAGTATAAGTTGGCAATCTCAAGTCCCTTGAATACAAGGGCCACACCTCATGCATACTCAACTTCAGTTACATTTAAGTTCTTTTCATTGTAAGTATTTGCATATCATTGAGAACCGCCAACGGGGCACCCCTTGCACATGGTACAGGAGCTTTCCCATAACCAAAATGACAAGGCAAGCAGATAATGAGCATCTCAGCGATCTTTTCATTTACTATATGCTTAGCTTTTTATTGGGGATGCTTCATAGATAGCTCACTATGGTGATGCTGCAAGTTTCCACCATGATTAGGCATGGCTTAGGCTAGCGGCCCAGGCATTTCTCTAACACAGGATACAAACTCCATGGACTTACAAGTTTCCTCTTTATTTCACACTGGTGACATCCATAGACAAAAGGGCATGATATCAACTAAGTACAAAGTACAAGTGTAATGTTGAAAACGTTCCCCATGACAGCACGATTCTATTAATTCCAACGTATAAGTACAAGCATATACAACATAGATGTCACAATGGTTCAAGTTTATTAGGTTCAAAGGATATAAAGTGTGCCATCAAGTTCGTGAGGGATTTAATCACTAAGTTTTCACATAACAAAATAGTTTTTAATTGGAAGATAGCTGAAAACAATAATATACTTGGAATGGTGTAACACACCATGCATAGGAGTTTATAGTGGACACTTTGGAATAACTTGGTTTCTTGGGAGCTGGAAGCATGAGTAGAACTTACTCATACAAGTGGAGGATAGCAAAAGACTGGGAGCAACCAACTAAGAGAGCATAATGGCCATAATCATGCAGAGCAACAAAGCATTACTAATCAAAGCATAGAGTGGTACTACAAGTTAAGGACTAAATGATCATAGAGGACAATGGTGACTTTTCATAGTCATAACATGGTGTGAGCATGTGCCAAGTCAACCCAAGAAAAGCATCAAAGGAGAATACCACAATACTATGCTTTTGCATGTTAAAACAACGCATAATTTCTTTAAGGCACACTAAGCAATCCCAATTGTTTGGAACAACACATGCTACAGCAATAATCACTAAGCATAAGGTCAAAACAACACCTAACATGTCATGCTAAAGTCTAAGTCATAGTCAATGCAAGCTCCTCTTGCACTTCAAGCAAGAACTTACTACTCCTTTCCAACACCAAGCAACTTATTTGCAAAACAACATAGCGAGAACGGGGGTCCAAACTACTTTATTCAAGCAAACTAAACAACCTAAGCAAAGCAAACGAAAACTAAGACGCTCCAAGAACAACACAACTGTGCATGAAACCATAAAAACGAAGTGTCTAGACAGACCTGAGCTTTTTATTGATGAAGAAGGGGATGCCTTAGGCATACCCAAGATTTGACGCTTGTACCTCTTGGATATTTCTTGTGGTTACACCATGGTGGCATCCCCAAGCTTGAGTTTTTTTCCATTCTTCATCTCATTGCATCATTCTCTCTCTACACCTGAAAATTTTCCTTCATACAAAACTTCACACAATCTTCATTAGCAACATTAGTGTATTCAAAAGATATTAGACCCCTGGCAAAGATTTGGAACAGCAAGGATTTTCACAAAAAATACAAGCTACTGTAGTAACTCCTTCAAAAATCTCAATTCCCCAAAAGAGAACTCAAAAATGAATCAATAAGAAGCAAATGCAAATAATGACAGAAATCTGTCAAAACAGACCAGAAGGTAGAAACCTATTTTTTCAAACATCTTTTGTTGCTCAAATAAAAAAGTGTTGAACTAACGAAAGTTATCTAACATACTGGGGGATTTATTAGTAAATTTTGAGGTCAATCCGATTTACAGAGACTCCTCACGATTTGTTTTGGTGGAGGACAGAAATCTATTTCGGGACAGCAACTCCCCAAATCTTACTTCCCTCTCATTAGAGGTCATTCTTGGCACAAAAAGCAAACAAAAAGGATAAGGAGAGGTCATTACTGAAGTAATAACTTCCAAGACTCAAGAAAACTCTTGGGTTATCTCCCAACAAGTTCTTTTCTTTAACGCCTTTAAGTTAGGCACAAGAAGCAAGATGAATCAAGTATTTTCAAATGAAGAAGCATTAACATCAAACCTTGCTTTCAAAGGAGGATAAAAAAGCAACTTCCCTCTCCTCATAGGGAAGTGTTCAATACCTTTATTGAATGAAAGATGATATTTTATGGTGCCTTCTTTCATATCAATGATAGCACCAACTGTTCTAAGAAAAGGTCTTCCCAAAGTAATAGGATAAGAAGCATTGTATTCAACATCCAAAACATAGAAATCAACAGGGACATATGCATTGTTAACCATAATGATAACACCATTAATACTCCCCATGAGTTTCTTCTTGGCATTATCATTAAGTGGGACATCTAAATAAAAATCTTCCAAAGGTGGCAAATCAAGCATTTCATAAATATTCCTAGGCATAATAGAGACACTAGAACCAAGATCACATGAAGCTTTGAGATAAAAGTCATTCACTTGCATATTAATAATGGGTTTCCAACTATCTTCTACTTTCCTAGGAATAGAAGCTTTGTGTTTTAGCTTCTCTTCCTTAATCTTCACAAGAGCATCTGTAATGTGTTTGGTGAAAGCAACATGCATATCACTAGCATCAGGACTTCTAGCAAGCTTTTGTAGGAACATAATCACTTCAGAAATATTGCAGCCATCAATATCAAAGTCAAACTTAGCATCACTAGTAGTAGGCTCAATAGGCTTAGGCATAGTAGGAGGAGAAATAGGGACTACTTGTGGTTTAGTGGTTATGGTGCACACACTATTGTTTCTATCAATTTTAGCTTCCCTTTCCCACTTAGCATGGAGTTGAGCTAACAGCCTAACATTTTCATCAATAGTAACTTGTATGACATGAGAATTAGCAAAGGTGTTTTCCATGGTTTTAGGTTTAGCAGCCATTTTATTAATCAAAGAGGACTGAGCTTCAGACAGAGAGGATATATTTTTCTCAGCACTCAAATTTTTTGACTGTAAACTAGGAATTTCTCTATTCAGATTCTCAAGCTGATGACTAATGTTTTTCAAGATAATAGATTGTTCCTCCATAGTTTTAGTGAAAATCTTATTTTGCTCATATTGCATCTGCATAAAATTCTTAGTGGATCTCTCTAATTCTAGAATCCTTTCTTCACTAGGCATTCCAGATCTACCATGATAAGCACTTCCACTAGGAGGATAAGGCCTATAATTACCATAAGTATTGTTGCCAAAATTGTTGTTTCTAATGAAGTTCACATCAACTTGCTCTTCTTGAGCAACCAAGGAGGCTAAGGTAACACTATTAGGATCTAGAAGAGCTTTCCCATTAACAAGCATAGCCATAATAACATCAATCTTTTCACTCAAAGAGGAAGTTTCCTCAACATAATTTACCTTCTTACCATGTGGAGCTCTCTCAACATGCCATTCAGAGTAGTTAACCATCATATTATCAAGGAGCCTTGTTGCAGCACCCAGGGTGAGGCCCATGAAGGTACCTCCAGCAGCTGAATCCAACAGATTTCTTGAGGATAAGTTCAAGCCTGCATAAAAAGTCTGGATAATCATCCAAGCAGTGAGTCCATGAGTGGGACAATTCTTAACCAAAGATTTCATTCTTTCCCAAGCTGGAGCAACATGTTCACTATCAAGTTGTTTAGATTTCATAATGTCACTTCTCATAGATATAATCTTAGCAGGAGGATAGTATTTTCCAATAAAAGCATATTTGCACTTAGTCCAAGAATCAATACTATTTTTGGGCAAGGATAGCAACCGTTCTTTAGCTTTTCCTCTCAAGGAGAAGGGAAAAAGCTTGAGCTTAATAATATCTCCATCCACATCCTTATACTTTTGCATCTCACAAAGTTTAACTAAGCTATTGAGATGGGCAGCAGGATCATCAGAACCAGCACCTTAAAATTGCTCTCGCATCACAAGATTTAACAAAGTAGGCTTAATTTCATAAAAGGTAGCATCAGGAGCATGTGGATCAATAGGTGTGATAATGAAATCATTGTTGTTGGTGCTAGTGAAGTCACACAACTTGGTGTTCTCAGCAGAGTTCATTTTGGCAAAGGTGGGCAAGCCAAAAACAACAACAGCAGCTAGAGCAGGAACTAATTTTTGTGTGTTTTTGAATAAAGCAAGCAAACCAAACTAGACTGTTTTTGGTTTTTTTTTGAAAAGAGGCAAACAAAACCAAGAAAAAGAAACGAAGCAAATTAAAAACAAAGTAAAGAGAAAGGAAGTGAAGGACTCCCCTTGTGAAGATGTCCTTAGCCTCCCCGGCAACGGCACCAGAAAACTTGACGGGGACAAAAAGGTTGAAGCTGTCGTGTAGATTCCCCGGCAACGGTGCTAGAAAACTTGTTGATGACTCCTTGATGGCGCCAGAGAACTTGGTGCTTGATGTGGAGTCTGTTGGGAACCCCAAGAGCAAGGTGTGAAGCAGCACAGCAGCAAGTCTTCCCTTAGTAAGAAACCGAGGCTATCGAACCAGTAGGAGAAAGGAAACGTCACACAGGTGTTGCTAGCAACACGGAGACCTGCACAACACAAAATCAAGACTTTGCCCCAACGAATCAGTGAGGTTGTCAAGCTCACCGGTTTGATGTAACAAAGAATTAAACGTATGGTGTGAAAGGTAATGGTTTGCAGCAAGTAAACAAGTAACAGTGGAAGATGTATCAACAGTAAAGATTGGACCGGGGTCCATAGTTCACTAGAGGTGCTCTCCTTAGATAAACAACATGTCATGCGGGTAAGAAATTACAGCAGGGCAATTGATAGGAACTGAGCAAGGCATAACAATGAAATTACTAGTCAGAAAGATCCTATGAGATTCGATTGGGAAATACAACAATATACATAGACTGCCATCCACCTGCATCTATGACTATAATTCCACCTTCAGGTTATCATCCGAACCCCCTCCAGTATTAAGTTGCGAGAAACAAACAACTGCTTTAAGCAAAGTGTGTAAGGTAAACAGTCGAAGAGATTATTGTCACTTCCCTTGGATACTAGAGGCATGAACCCACTATCGAGCATAAATACCCCCTCTTGGAGTCACTAGCAACTACTTGGCAAATATAGCCACTAACAACGGAGAGCATGCAAGATCACAAACAACACAGACATGATAGAATCATAAAGACAAAACCATTAATCAAACCAACATAATAATCTCAATATCCATCGGATCCCCGCAAACACAACATGTGTGGTTACAATTAGATTATATCTTGATCATGAATGGAGCTCACAAGATCTATACATGAAAGCACAAAGGAGGAGATACAACCATCTAGCTACTACATGGACCCATAGTCCAAGGTGGGACTACTCACGCATCACACCGGAGAGAAGGCCTCCAGGATGATCTCCCCTCCGACAGGGTGCCGGGAAGAACTTCAGATCCCCCCGATCTAGGGACAATGGTGGCGGCGGCTACAGACGATTTCATGGAGATTTGATCGGGTGACTATGGTTTATGCACCAGGGGCTTCTTATAGGTGAAGGGGGAGGCCGAGGAGGCGACCAGGGGGGTCAAACTCTACCCAGGCATGGGCCCACCCCTGGCCGCGCCTGGGGGGGGGGGGGGTTGGCCGCCTTGGCACACTTCCTCGTCTCCCCTCTGGACTTATTGCTCCCCACTTAAAGTAATTGACTTTGGCGTTTGACCCATCCAATTCCAAGAATATTTCTTTACTAGCTTTTTTGAAACCAAAAACAACAGAAAACAGGTAACTGGCACTGTGGCAACTTGTTAATAGGTTAGTACCAGAAAACATGTAAAAAGCACCTCAAAGTGTAGACAAAGCAAAGCAAAGTAGATACTAACGAGCATGGAACATCAAAAATTATAGATACGTTTCCGACGTATCAAGAATATGCACTGAAATAGCAAATGATGCTAATAGGTAGGTATGGTGGACACTGTTGGCAATATTGGTTTTGGGGAGTTGGATGCACAAGTAGAGCTCATATTCAGTGCAAGTGAAGGCTAGCAATAGAGAGGGAGCGACGAACGAGAGAGCAATAACTGTCATAATCATGCTTGTAACAAAACAGGACTAATTATGGCATGAAAGTGATACAAGAACTCTGAGGCAAAATATATCATCGAGGCTTACTGACTATTGTTTAGTTATATGCATGCGTGAGCATGTGCCAAGTCGATTCACATGAAACATTCATAGGAGGATACCACAATATCATACCAAATTATGAATACAACAATGCAAGCAAACATTCAAATGACATGCTACAAACTATTAGCAAGACGGAGCTAATCACAATAAAGCAAGAACTACTAAGCATCCATAATAACATACACCCTACATGAACAGACTAAGAATGCTCACCATGATGAGTATATGTACAAAAATGAAAACAAATAGAGTTTGTTACCAGCCTCTTACCACACCTCAAGTTGTCTTAATCTTCATTATTGCCCTTCACTTGTGTGACTAGAATAATAACATGAAACCAAAATCCATGGAGGATGGCTGAACCCTGCAAAGAACTCACAAAACCAAAGAAGAACAACAAATTTTTTGGTGTTTTCGATTTTTTAAAACAAGCAAAGCCAAACAAAGAGAAAGCAAACAAAGAAAAAATCATTTTGGATTTTTTCTTTAAGGCAAACCAAAGCTAAAAAGCAAATAAACAAACCAAAAGAAACAACAAAAATATTTTTGGTATTTTTTTGTTTTTGAGAAAGCAGCAACAAGAACCAAAAAGAAAGCGAAACAATGGATATACAAAGAACCGACCGAACATGATATATAGATGAGTGTGATGTCGGTATACCTCCCCCCAAGCTTAGGATTTTGTCCTAAGTGGGGCTAAATAGCGCGGGTAGTAACCCCAAGCTGGTGGGTCATCATAGGAATGATCATAGTCAGGTGCTTGCGATGAAGAAGAAGACACGCCCCAATCATAGGAGGGCTGCTGGTATGAAGACTCTCCCAAGTTGGAGGGCTGAACTGATTCATATTCGGCATCCTCTCCAACATTCTCATCTTGCTGGGAGAGCTCCACCGCGTATGTGTCAAACTCCTCCTCCATGAGCGACCATCCTTGTACGTTATCAAAATTAAACAAAGCACGTGCAGGCAAATAAACTACTTTCTCAGTCCTACCCCCTCTCCAACCACGCTTGCCAAAAGATAATTCATACGGTAAACTTCTCACAGTATCCCCTAGAGAAACAAAGTTATGCTGAACCATGGATTCAAGATCAAGCCTCTCTATGGGGAACTGATAATCTGAATGGTGAGGCTCTTGTAAGGTTCCCAACCTTTAATAAGGTAGAGATCCCTGTGTTTACAAGGCTAGTCCCTAGATCAATAGCTAGCATCCACAGTTAAGATGTAATATCAAGAAACAAAGGTCATAATACAACTTTATAACCAGGAATAAAATAAATCATTACATCTTACAAAGCTCATTTGGCTATCTCATTACATTACAGCAGAAATAACTATAGCATGGAGTCCTTCATCTTCAAAGTGCCACGGGCAATCATGTTGGTTGTAGACTTGTAATCCTAATCATTAAACTCCACTAACATCAAACAAACCTGCAACATAATAAGTTGCAGCCACAAGGGTCAATATATTTGAATTGTATTGGCAAGTTTCACTACTATGTAGAAATAAGTGGGTCATATCATTACATGCATATTTGGCTAAGTAGGGTTTAGGCTCATTTGCAGAAAGCAATATAGTTTTGTCCTATCTTTTCAAAATAGTTTTGATATTTTGTCAAAATCTTTCTGAACTTCTTGGAAAACTCCAAGTGCTTCAAATCCCTTGTTGTCACCATCAAGTTTTACTTTGAGAAATTGGAATGTCGAGATCTTCCATAGCTTCGGGCCTTAGTTGCTCAGTATTGTCCATAACCGGGGCCTTAGTTGCAGAAGTTGTAGACTTTACCCACATGACACAATCTCTTCTTGACGCCACCAGTGGCCGCTGGATAAATACTCACCAAAATGGAGTACCGGCAGATCGAGAATGTTACAAAGTCTTTCCATAGAAGTCCTCCCAATACACAATGCTAGCTTGTCTACCAGGCACCAATGTAAGGATATATTTCCAATACACAATTCTAGTTAACCTGAAGATGCCAATGCAAGGGTCTTCCACTATGTAGTTGACTAAGCCAAAGCCCATTTAGCATGTGGCTGTACACGAAAGCCACTGTACGGGAAACATGTTCAATCTCTAAGTCCCTAGGTGGTTTTCTTCTAGTGAACATACAAAAATATAGCCATATAAACATGGTTCCCTTTGTTGCCACCTTATCCATAATTGAGTATCCTCATTCCACCCAGGTGGTTCATTGAGTACTTGTTTTATTATATAAAACATATATTTTTCCAACACTTCATATAATCATAACATGGCATTCCACCCTGAATCTATAGCAAGGCTAAGCATACTACAACTACGATGTTTCCACTAAGGATGATATAAAGGATATCCTAATAGGACATAGCATATCATAGTAACATAGTAGCCCTATCATGCATACTACAAAAATTCCACTAAGTGTAATGAAAATAGTAGGACATGGATGATAGTGCCACTTTCCTTAGTAGTTGGTGGTATTGGTACACTCTTCGCAATAACACACTTGACAATCAACACAATCTATCAAGAAAAACAACCAAGACAAAACATACACAAGATCAACACTAATGGCAACACAAAAATCATGCAAAGTATGCAAACATGCAAGATGGAAATTTTTATTGTACAAATTTTTATAACAAGGTTCTGAACATTACTAAGTGATTTCTGAACATTTTATATTTCAAGATTACAAATGCAACCATTTGTGCAATTGTAGCAATTAACAATATTTTCTAACACTTGGAAATGTCATTCTCACTAAATAATTGCCACGGTCTTATTTATACCAGAATAAAATTATATTTTGGTCTTATTGTATAGAGGGTTCAATTTACAATCATTTGCAAAAGGATTCACTTAAAAATAATTTACACAACAATTTTTATACTCAAAATACTCCACAAATGGTTCTGTATAAAACATGATTTTAACAGACTCAAAAATACGGAATTATGGCTCCAATATGTTCTACTTGTTTTTGTGAATCCATAGACATATTATTTGCTAAATTTGGATATACAGAACTAAAGATATAATTTTTACAAATTTCTATGTTCTTATGTCTAAAAATCCGAAAATAGGAATAGACGACACTTGGCAGATTCTAATTGGAGGATACCCCTTCGTTTAAGTGATCTATGATGATCTTTAGATGAAGATCTAATGGTTCAGGATGACTTACCGGAAAAGCTCGCCGGAGAAGTTCGCCGGATTTACGGGCACGGGCTTGACGTTGCCGTTTCCGTCGCTAGGGACGTATCCGGAGTAGAAGAAGATGTGGACGGCGTAGAGGACGCCGAGGCGGTGATACTGGACGTGATTTTGAGGTCGTTCGTCCCCAAAGGTGACGGCAATCCACGGTTGGAGCAACGTGCGATGTCGGCGGCGTGGCCAACTACAATAATATGATGTACAATCATGTCCTGAAGGTAGACAACATCAAGAGTAGTCTTATGGTAGAAGAAATTGACAAGGGACTCACCGAGGATGAAGCAATCTAGCGATGAACTCCGATTTTAGGCTGATCTTGGCATGGTTAGTGTGTGTTCTACGGAGTTCCTCTCGAGAAAGTTTAGGAACGAAAGCGAAGGAGGAGGACTAGAGGTTCGCGCTGGTTCTCTCGGTTCGGTCATGATATGCTCTAGAGAGGGAGATCAAGAGATGTATGTCGATGTACGTACGTTCGATTCACGGTATTGATCTGAGAGATTAAGGCACTAAAGTGAAAAATTAATGGCCTAAATGAAACCTCCACTTGATTGTAAACATTTTTTGTTTTGAAGTCGAGAAGAAACGATCATTGAAATTGATGGGGGAAGGAGAGAAAGATCTATATCCATGAACGTTGAGCTTATGTATGTGTACCTAAAGAGAGGAGGAAGAGGATCCATCATGTTGGGTTGGTCTAGATGGGCTTGGCTGAACCGGCCAAACAAGAAAATGAATGAGAAGAAAAAAAAATAGGGATGGAGGGTTGGCTGGGCTTGCGCTGCTCTTTCTCTTTTTTTTCCTTCAATGTTTTCTTCTTTTCTTTTTCTATTTTATTTTCTAGTGTCCAATTTGTCTCTTCAATTTGATTTAAATTTGTATCGAACTTTTTTAGAAAATTTATATAAAATATAAGTTGATAGTTTACTCTATTTAAAATATTTAAAATATTTTTTTAATAAAGTATAATTTATTTTTAAAAAATGGAGCATGGCACGTAGGCCTATACAGTATATTTTCTCAATTATTGTTTATTTCATATCTTTTGATTTAGAGCTCTAAAAATGTTCAAACCAATTTCCTTATAATTTTATTCTTTATCATAATCACTCATTTAAGAATACTTTTATTTCGTTTTTAGTCATTGCCTTAACTTAAGTTTATTTTTCTTCCTTAGGCAAAACCCGAATATTGAGCGTGAATGTCTATAGTGGATAGACTGTGACGCTAATATGGTTGTGCCAAACGTACATATATGAGATATTGAAGGAGTTCAATATAGAAACAACAAGAAACGGTTCTTGTCAAATGGAAAAGAATTGAATCAAGATTCAAGTGTATCGACACTTGATAAGTGAAACAAGATTCAAGTGCTTTGACACTTGATGAGTGAAATAACGAGAATGTTTTGATCAATCATACCATGATATGTACACATCCAGATATGTCCTATGCTCTAAGTGTTATGAGCATATACCAGAATGAATCATAAAATGATCATTGGACGATAGTAAGAATATTCTTATGATCTTTTGGAAGAACTAAGAATATATTTGTGTAGAGGTGACAAACAATTACAAATAGTTCATTTTAAAGAGTTACATTGATACTAGTTTTGTCACAAGATACAAATTAAGTTTATCTCAATTTAAACTATGGGTGGCACAATGTAATGGAAAGGAGATTCCATGATGGATTTGGAAGAGTTCCAAAGTTAAGACATTGTGACGAATACTACAACAAAAGGCTAAGTATATGACTGCTATAGTAGCGACAAAGGAGGGAATTTGTGTCAAATAGTTTGTTATCAAAACTAAGGTGTGGTTCGCAACGGGCTAACACTAAAGATATATTGTGTGACAATAGTATCGACGTGTTTTAACCCCAAGGAACTAAAGGTCTCACCAAAAGACCAAATTTATACAATGCCATCTCATTAGAGAATGAGTGATGCGTGAAGACGCAAAGACATGCAAATACACACGGACCTGAAAGTGTCAGATCCGTAGATTATGTTAACCACTTGCAATTGCGTATTTGGAACACCAGAAAGTCATAGGTGTTCAATACATAAACTTTTCAAACTATATTATTATCTCTAGTGCAAGTGGGAGACTGAAGGGAATATGCCCGAGAGGCAATAATAAAGTGGTTATTATCGTATTCCTTATTTATGATAAATGTTTATTTTGCATGCTATAATTGTATTAATACGGAAACGTTAATACATGTGTGTTTAATAAACAAAAAGGAAGTTCCTAGTTATGCCTCTCTTATAAACTAGCTCGTTGATTAACAAGATGATCAAAGTTTCCTGATCATGGACATTGGATGTTGTTAATAACGAGGTAACAACATTAGTGTAATGATGTGATGAACATTCATCCGAAGTATAGCATTACGATCAAAGTCATTGAGTTTATATTGCTATAACAACTTCTGAAGTGATCCTAATCCTTAGACCATGAGATCATGTCACTCACTAACACCGGAAGAGTTTCTCGATGACATCAAACATCACACCGTAACTGGGTGATTATAAAGATGGCTTCAGAACTACTAAAGTGTTATGTTGAGACCCATGGATCAAGAGTGGAATTTGTTCATCCCGATGATGGATAGATATGCTCTGGGCCCTCTCGGTGATATCACATTTATTAGCTTGCAAGCAAGTGATTTGATCACTAGAATGTTATATCACGGGAACGAGAAAAGAGTACATGTCGGTAACGAGATTAAACTAGGTATGGAGATACCGATGATCGAATCTCGGACATGTAATATATCGTGAAACAAAGGGATTAAGATACTAGCGTAAAAGGTTCACACGATCATAGAAGTCATCGTTGAATTTGTGGGAGTCAGTATGGATCTCCAGGTCCCGCTACTGATTATTGATCGGAGAAGGGTCTCGATCATGTCCGCATTATTCGCGAACCGTAGGGTGATACGCTTAAGGGATACCGACACCATTCGGAGCAAATGATATGCCAGAGAAAGAAAAAGGAAAGGGCAGGAATTTATTTCACTAGACACCGAAACTGTTTCGGTTGAAATTGCTGAAACTGGTTCTGCATATGAAATTGAAATGTTGTAAGGGGTTTTATGTGAATGTTTGTTAATTAAAGTAATTAACAAAATTCTGAATAAATAAATAAAAGAGTTTTATTTAAATGAGAGCTTGCATTAAATTTGGTGGAAATTTAATGCATGTGAGTGGATTTTTGAGTGGAGGCTTTTTAATGGGAGTGGAGGCTTTTCATTTTGAGTGGGAGCTCCACCCACATGAATGTGGAAGAGGTGGGGGCAGCCCCCATGGCTGGGCGCCGTGCCCCTTGGGTGCCCCCCTCTCCCCTATAAAAGGCCCCCCTCTCCTCCTCTCAAAGTACACCTCCTCGCGAAGGATCTCTCTCCCCCCTTTAGAATTTCCCCATGGTCTCGGATCAGCGAGATACATGTTCGCGGTGGCTTTTTCTAGAAGGATTTGTTGCTTTCGCTGCTTCGCTAGAGCGAGGGCGTGGAGGTTGTCGGGGTACCCATATGTGTGTGCGATCACGGATGCACCACTGCTTTGAGGTGCTGGACTTGATCGTGCTGGACCGACTGGACAAGATGGACTTCATCACGATCTTGAGATCGGCAAGCGTTCGTCTACATCATCCACGAGTACAACCTCATTAACGCTATTTGGTCTTCGAGGGTATGTATTCTATGGATGTATATCCACCCGTTGCTTGTATCTAGTAGATAGATCTTGTACTTAGATGTTCCCATCGTAGGAAATTTTTTGTTTTCTATGTTGTGAACCCTACAGTGGTATCAGAGCCGGATCTATGTGTAGATACTTTGCACGGGTAGTACACATATAAGTATGTGGGCGATGATGGTCATTTTATTTCTTCTTTGTTGTACTTTGGATATTGGTGGCATAGTGGGATGAAGCGGCCTGGACAAACTTTACATGTCCTCGAACATGAGACCTGTTCCACGCTGGACATGCAACTAGTTTTGCATAAGTGGCTAGCGGGTTTCTGTCTCTCCTACTATAGTCAATATCTAATTTGCAATGAGTTGTCAACAATTTGGTTATCCTCGTTGTGGTTCATGTTCGTAGGTAAGAACGGTTCTATCTCGAAAGCCCTAAGCCACGTAAAATTTGCAATGGATAAATTAGAGGCGTCTAGTTTAGATTGTTGCTGGGCTAGTGTTATGATATGGTGACGTTGTAAGTAGAAGTATGAGATGATACTCTTACAACATACATAACGTGTAAACTCCATAAACCTTGCATTTACACATAAAGGTATGATAGTGATCATACCACGATGCACATGATAGAGATCATATGTGGGAACCATACCATATCATTCCACTAATAAACATGTGATGTTTGATAGCATCTTATATTGCTTGTTTGGCGTTTTATTAGCATAATAAGATGATCCCTCATTTAGATATCAAGATAAAAATGTGTTCTTCCTTAAGTATGCACCGACAATGTTTCGTCGCTTCAAGACATCATGTGATGATCGGGTGAACTTGAATCCACGAGCATATCTCGGGTGTAAGACAGTTACACACGCGAATACTAAGGTTCTTACTTGGAGAGCCTAGCATGTACAGACATGGCCTCGGAACACGGACCTAAAGGTTAAACATGAGTCATATAGTAGATATGATGCCCATTTGATGCTCGCCTTTGAAGCTACACCGACTCACGTGATGATCGGACTTGGTGTAGTGGATTTGGTTCATGTAATCACCAAAAAGACACGAGGGATGTCGTTTTTGAGTGGGAGTTCATTTCTAATTTGGATTAGTAGAACTCAATTTATCATAAATTAAATCAAAGTGAATTTGCATAATTTTTTGTAGTCATTGGCATTCGTTCACCACCTTATGCATAGTTGTAATTGAGATAATAGAACTATAGAATTCTGGATATATATACTTTACGAACTGGGATCGTATTGTGTTGAGTGTCAATCTAAAGTTTAAAGTCCTATTACAAACTTTCAGCAAAATTCTATTTACTCCGTGAAATTTAATAATTGGTATTAAATCGAGAGTAACAATTCCAGTGTTAGTATCTTAAGTATCATGTTTGCCTCCATGATTCTTGATTGTTTTTTAAATATCAAGGTTGTCTAGGAGCTGAAAGAATTGTTTCAGAAACCATCATGTGTGGCAGATATAACGATATCTGAAACAATGTTTTGGTTGCAATATGATAGAGTATAATATGTGTTCTCATATAGGATGAGAATTTACGAAGGTTGGAGATGCTAGACATCCTAATCATCCAAAAAGGTTTTGGAAAGTAATGTTATACTCACGATTCACCTTTATAAGCTACAGTAGCTTGATCATGAAAGTCGTCATGATAAGGATGAATAGAAGATGTATGTAAAGTGTTTACTACACTAAAAGATTACTAAAGAATGGATTTTGAAAGAATACCGATCATTTTGATGATGGTGATATACTTCAAAGTGCAAGTCCAAAGGTATTATTATTTGAATATACACGCTTTGGACTATGTGTCATGTATATGGCGCCGCTGTTGATGTTGATAAATTCTTTTAAAAATAAAAGGAAATGCTGAAAGAGAATCTATAAAATATATTTGGCAGAAAATAAAAGATTGGAAATATCCAATTTAGGTATATAGATGATATACAGGTTATGGTTGTATTCTTTGCTTGTTAAACAATGTGGTTTTTGGGTATTGGATACCGAATTGGTTGGTATGAAATTTCATATGGAACAACGCAACTCATGAACCACAATGGCCTAAGTAACTAGCAAGAGAATATGTGATGATGTTCATCGAAAACAAACAAACCATTGTTTGTATTTCTCGTTGACATCAAAGCTTGACTTCAAGATTTGTTTTAATAATTGTTATTTAAATCAGGTATTATGAGAACAAAGGTTGTTCAAATAATTACCATATTCCATATAATATGGATGATTTACAAATCTAGTTGGAGAAATCACATCCATAAAACCTAATGCTAAAATGTCGCAAGACAAATGATTGAAAGATCACTTACAAAGTGGCATCGCCGTTTAAATTATATTGGAAAGAAAACATGAAGAATCTCCATATTCATGGATTCTTGGAGTCTTTGATTTGATCAAGTGACGCTTGTGAGACTTTCCTCGGGATAATTAAAAACTTCGTTCAAAGGCCAAAGACGAACGAACGACTAAAATATTGGAATTTGTACATATCGATGTATGTAGTCCATTATTTATAGTCGTAAGCGATGGGTTTCAACTTCATATACTTTCTCCGAAAATTTGAGTGAATGTTCACTTAATGAGAAAGAAGTGTGAAATATTTGAAAACGTTCAAAGACTTTCAAGATGAAGTGAAAATCACTGCAACAAGAAAATAAATGGTTTATGATTTTATCATAAGTTACTTGTTTGAGTTACAAGTGTAACAAGAAAATAAATGAATTATGATTTTATCATAAAGGGATTTATTTGAGTTGCAAGTTTAGCAAAACACCTAGATTTACATCTCCCGAAACACCATAGGAGTATGGAGTATTGGAGAGTTGTAATGAAACCTTGTTTGACATGGTTGGATCAAAGGTGTTATTTATAAAACTGCCATTATGTTTTAAAAGATTAAAGCTTTAGAGACTTCCGCTTTTACAGTGAAAAGAGCTCCATCTTGATCCGTTGAAATGACACCATGGAAGTTATGGTTTGGGGTAAAACCCAAGTTGTCATTTCTTAAATTTTGGTATGCTAAACATAAGTAAGATGTTTACAACCGAAGTCGGATGAGCATGTCTTTGTAGGTTATTTCGAATAACAATTGGTTATTCCTTCATAACACCAAGGACAAAAGGGTTTGTCGCTTGAAACGTGAAGTTTCTTGGAGAAGGAATTTTTCGTAAAAGTTAAGTGGGAGGACAATAGAACTTTGATAAGGTTAACGAACCTTAGCTATATGTGTTGAGTTGCGTAGCACCGGAAATCGTTCTGAAGGCTTCCATAATGCTCATAGCTTATGTGCCTCAAAGGTTGTGGTCATGGAGATCTAAGTTCCTATTGAACCAAGTAGGTCGGTTAAACAATCAAATGCTAAGATTTGAGAGTAAATCATTATTGTTTGACAATGATGAACCGAATACATACAAAGAAGCGATGATGGGCCCTGACTCTGTCAAATGGCTTGAAGCCATAAAATCCGTGATAAGTCCATACACGATAAATCAAGTTTTGAACTTGGAAGACCCTCCGGAAAGGTGTAAAAACCTATCGGTCGTATTTGGATCTATAAAGAAACAGACATGGATGTTTCACATCTATGAAATAGTCGACATGTCGTAAAGTATTTTATGATAATGTTCAAGGAGTTGACTATGACAAGATTGGATCTTTCATAGCGATATTTAGTCTGGACGGATTAAAGTAGCAACCACTACATATAATTTGGTATATGGTAGATGAATAAACAAAACAAAGTTCTTCTAATAGAATGGTTACCTAGGACGTGTACATGACACGGTCCAAAGGGTTTTGTTCAATTCAAAGGATGCTAAAAGGGCATGCAAACTTCAATGGTTGAAGTAAGCATCGCGGAGTTGGAAACTTCACCTTATGAAAAGGAGTTTTCATCAGGAGACGATGAAGATGATTGCATTTGCAAGAAATTAAGTGGGAGCGCTAAGGCATATTTCTAATACATTATGTGCAGGACATCTTGTTGATTAGAAATGATGTATATTTTATTGAAAAAGGTTAAGAATTTCATTTCGATGAAATACTTAGGCAAAACCCGAATATTTAGCGTGAATGCCTATAGTGGATAGACTGTGACGCTAATATGGTTGTGCCAAACATACATATATGAGATATTGAAGGAGTTCAATATAGAAACAATAAGAAATGGTTCTTGTCACATGGAAAAGAATTGAATCAAGATTCAAGTGTATCGACACTTGATAAGTGAAACAAGATTCAAGTGCTTTGACACTTGATGAGTGAAATCACGAGAATGTTTTGATCAATCATACCATGATATGTACACATCCAGATATGTCCTATGCTCTAAGTGTTATGAGCATATACCAGAATGAATCATAAAATGATCATTGGATGATAGTAAGATTATTCTTATGATCTTTTGGAAGAACTAAGAATATATTTGTGTAGAGGTGACAAACAATTACAAATAGTTCATTGTAAAGAGTTACATTGATACTAGTTTTGTCACAAGATACAAATTAAGTTTATCTCAATTTAAACTATGGATGACACAATGTAATGGAAAGGAGATTCCATGATGGATTTGGAAGAGTTCCAAAGTTAAGACATTGTGATGAATACTACAACAAAAGGCTAAGTATATGACTGCTATAGTAGTGACAAAGGAGGGAATTTGTGTCAAGTAGTTTGTTATCAAACTAAGGTGTGGTTCGCAACGGGCTAACACTAAAGATATATTGTGTGACAATAGTATCGACGTGTTTTAACCCCAAGGAACTAAAGGTCTCACCAAAAGACCAAATTTATACAATGCCATCTCATTGGAGAATGAGTGATGCGTGAAGACGCAAAGACATGCAAATACACACGGACCTGAAAGTGTCAGATCCGTAGATTATGTTAACCACTTGCAATTGCGTATTTGGAACACCAGAAATCCATAGGTGTTCAATACACAAACTTTTCAAACTAGATTATTGTCTCTAGTGCAAGTGGGAGACTGAAGGGAATATGCCCGAGAGGCAATAATAAAGTGGTTATTATCGTATTCCTTATTTATGATAAATGTTTATTTTGCATGCTATAATTGTATTAATACGGAAACGTTAATACATGTGTGTTTAATAAACAAAAAGGAAGTTCCTAGTTATGCCTCTCTTATAAACTAGCTCGTTGATTAACAAGATGATCAAAGTTTCCTGATCATGGACATTGGATGTTGTTAATAACGAGGTCACAACATTAGTGTAATGATGTGATGAACATTCATCCAAAGTATAGCATTACGATCAAAGTCATTGAGTTTATATTGCTATAACAACTTCCGAAGTGATCCTAATCCTTAGACCATGAGATCATGTCAATCACTAACACCGGAAGAGTTTCTCGATGACATCAAACATCACACCGTAACTGGGTGATTATAAAGATGGCTTCAGAACTACTAAAGTGTTATGTTGAGACCCATGGATCAAGAGTGGAATTTGTTCATCCCGATGACGGATAGATATGCTCTGGGCCCTCTCGGTGATATCACATTGATTAGCTTGCAAGCAAGTGATTTGATCACTAGAATGTTATATCACGGGAACAAGAAAAGAGTACATGTCGGTAACGAGATTAAACTAGGTATGGAGATACCGATGATCGAATCTCGGACATGTAATATATTGTGAAACAAAGGGATTAAGATACTAGCGTAAAAGGTTCACACGATCACAGAAGTCATCGTTGAATGTGTGGGAGTCAGTATGGATCTCTAGGTCCCGCTACTGATTATTGATCGGAGAAGGGTCTCGATCATGTCCGCATTATTCGCGAACCGTAGGGTGACACACTTAAGGGATACCGACACCATTCGGAGCAAATGATATGCCAGAGAAAGAAAAAGGAAAGCGCAGGAATTTATTTCACTAGACACCGAAACTGTTTCGGTTGAAATTGCTGAAACTGGTTCTGCATGTGAAATTGAAATGTTGAAAGGGGTTTTATGTGAATGTTTGTTAATTAAAGTAATTAACAAAATTTTGAATAAATAAATAAAAGAGTTTTATTTAAATGAGAGCTTGCATTAAATTTGGTGGAAATTTAATGCATGTGAGTGGATTTTTGAGTGGACGCTTTTTAATGGGAGTGGAGGCTTTTCATTTTGAGTGGGAGCTCCACCCACATGAATGTGGAAGAGGTGGGGGAAGCCCCCATGGCTGGGTTCCGTGCCCCTTGGGTGCCCCCCTCTCCCCTATAAAAGGCCCCCCTCTCCTCCTCTCAAAGTACACCTCCTCGCGAAGGATCTCTCTCCCCCCTTTAGAATTTCCCCATGGTCTCGGATGAGTGAGATACATGTTCCCGGTGGCTTTTTCTGGAAGGATTTGTTGCTTCTGCTGCTTCGCTAGAGCGAGGGCGTGGAGGTTGTCGGGGTACCCGTACGTGTGTGCGATCACAGATGCACCGCTGCTTTGAGGTGCTGGACTTGATCGTGCTGGACCGACTGGACAAGATGGACTTCATCACGATCTTGAGATCGGAAAGCGTTCATGTACATCATCCACGAGTACGACCTCGTTAACGCTATTCGGTCTTCGAGGGTATGTATTCTATGGATGTATATCTACCCGTTGCTTGTATCTAGTAGATAGATCTTGGTACTTAGATGTTCCCATCGTAGGAAATTTTTTGTTTTCTATGCTGCAAACCCTACAGGTAAGCTATCAAAGCACCCATGTTATAAGATCTATCCCTATTCAAAGTAGTTGAGATAAAGCTAGATCAAAAGAAGATAACTTTCTAGCAATCTTTCTAGCAAGAATACACTTGCTAATGAAATAGGCAAAATATCTAATGGCTAGGAACTGAATGTTCTGAATTTTACCACTTTCCTTTGAGAAGTTGAAACCTTGGAAAATTTCAGCATATAAATCCATAAGTGACTTAGGCCTCTCCTTGATCTTCTCACAAGATCCCCAATGAGGTACTCTAATTGCTACACAGAAATCAGCAAAAGGCAGGTCGACAACTAGATTGTATATTTTATAATGGACCATGGGATTAGATGAAGACCAAGTAAACCGGAAGTCCTGCACCACAACCATGGTTAGCTTGACATACTGAAAAGGTTCACCTTCAACAAAGTGTTCCAACCCTACATTGGTAATCATAGTTTGGAAATCCTGGATGATTCCCGCGGCTCTCATAAATTCTTGGCATGGATATATGGAAGGGAAGACTCCTTCCTCACGATGAACTTTCATTGGGTCAGGTACCATCAAATCATATTGATTCAGTGGATATGCACTCATCTTCCTTTCTAGAATTTTTAGACAAACATCAAACCAAGTGATTTCCAAGTTGATAAATGATGAGAAACTACTATAGGAACTTGCTAGAGGGATACACATGCATCAAAATGAAATATCTAAGCATAGAACAAGCATGCAAGATCACACAACCTTACACCTATAGCAGCAAAATACTCCAGATACAATCTAACAATCACAAATCTAATTGGACAAGCGGAGGAGGCACATACCAAGGAGCAATCCCTCCAAAAATCAGTAGCAAAGATGGGCTGAGCAAGGAGATCGAAAATCGGGAGCAAGAACAGCAGGAACTCGAGCTTGAGAAAGTTTTCCGGTGTTTTTCAGGAGAGAGAAAGAAGATGGCTGAGAGGAGGCATCTTGGAGGGACACAGGTGGGCCACACCCCAGCTAGGCGCCACCTAGGGGCTGGCCGCACTGCCCAGGGGTGTGCTGGCCTGGGGTGGCCCCTGGGTCACTCCAGGTGTCCCTCTTACCCTTTTTTCGAGGAAAAATTTATTTTGAATTTTCTGGAATTTTTCGGGAAACTTTATTTTTGGCCAATTTCCAGGGTATGAAAATTGATTTTCTCGCAGAAAAGACCTTTTTTAGAAGAAGAAAAAGCAAACAAAAACAAACTACAGAAGTTCTAAGACACTCTAAAAAGCAAATAACTAACAAAACAAAAGCTAGCAAAAGAAAAGGCAAAGACTAGGAAGGAGAAAAGTAAAAGAAAGCAAGTATAACCAAAGTGAAAACATTATTTTGTTCATTAAAATCCTTTTGTTAACAAGGTTGATCATGTTTTGATACCAAAACAATCTTATATAAAACAATACTTGCATTACACAAGGTGATTATGTTACCTCAAACTTGATAGCAATGGTCCCAATTATAATAGTTTCAAAACTTTCTTGTGGAATGAGACAATATATTTATCCAACCTTGATGCTCTCAATATTTTCAATGGAATCCAGGCAATAGCTCTTAGCAACCTTCTTGTGGAAATAAATAGTGTGCTCTTTGTCATTAATATTAAAAGTTACTTTTCCTTGATTACAATTGATGACAGCACCTGCAGTATTAAGAAAATTTCTCCCAAGAATAATAGACATATTATCATCTTCAGGCATTTCAAGCACAACAAAATCAGTTAAAACCAAGCAATTATGATCCACTTGAACAGGAACATCCTCACATATACCAACAGGAATAGTAGTGGACTTATCAGCCATTTCCAAAGATATATCAGTTGGTATCAACTTTTCTAGCTGGAGTCTCTTGTAGAGACAAAAAGGCATAATACTAACTCCAGCTCCCAAATCACATAAAGCATTTCTAACATAATTATTCTTAATAGAGCAAAGAATAGTTGGTATACCTGGATCACCAAGTTTCTTTGGAACCTTACCATTGAAGGAATAATTATCAAGCAAAGTAGAAATCTCCTCGTTAGGAATCTTCCTTTTACTAGAGACAATATCGTTCATATACTTTGAATAAGGAGGCAACTTAATAGCATCAATCAAAGGAATTTGCAAAAATAAAGGTTTCATCCACTCACAAAACTTGTTGTATTGTTCTTCCTCCTTTGACTTGTGTTTCTTACCTGGAAAAGGCATAGGTTTCTGCACCCAAGGTTCTCTCTCACTACCATGTTTCTTAGCAATAAAATCTTCCTTTGTGTACCTGGTGTTCTTAGTGTGCTTCTCAGGTTCTTCCTCAACTTCCTCCTTATCAGGACCATCATTTATATCATTACCACTCTTAGTTTTAGCATCAGAGACAAATATACTATTAGGATCTAGAGAAGGTTCAAGTGGTTCCTCAAATATTTTTGTTTCTTTTTCTTTCTCTTACGAGGACTTCCACTACTTTCACCTTGTTGAGAATCCTGCTCAATATTTTTAGGGTGTCCTTTAGGATATAAAGGATCTTGAGTAGCTATACCACTCCTAGTTCTAATTCCATAAGCATGTTTATCTCTTGAGGCATTAACTAGCATATCCATTTGTACCTTAGCAAGTTGATCAAGTTGGGTTTGAACCATTTGAAAATGTTTACAAAGCATTTTAATATCATTAGAAGTTCTTTCCACAATATCTTTCAACTCTTTAATAGCTCTAGAGTTTTCCAATAAATGATTCTGAACTTGTTTATTAAAATAACCTTGCTTAACAATAAAAATTTCATGTTCCTCTAAACATTTATCAGGAGGCTTACCATAAGGAATATCACCTTCATCAAAGTGTTGGAGAGAGTGTATCTTAATAGTGGATGAGTGGGGAATTGGCTTACATAATTCTTCTATAGGAGGTAGATTCTTCACATCTTCAGCTCTAATACCTTTCTCTTAAGACATTTCTTAGCTTCTTTCATCACTTCATCATTTAATGCAATAACTCCTCTCTTATTTGGTGTTGGTGTTGGAACTGGTTCAGGCACAACTGGTTCCGGAGTAATAGGCTCAGGTGTATTTAGCTCAGTTGAAGTCCAATCATCATAATTCTTGATTATTTTAGCCATTAATTCTTCAGCATCTGTAGGAGTCCTTTTCCTGAAAATACAATCAGCAATGCTATCTAGGTATGTCCTAGAATCATTAGTTAGTCCATTATAAGAAATATCAAGAAGCTCAGTTTTAGGCAATGGACATCCAGGATGTGCATGAATCAAGGCACAAAACCTTGTCCATGACTCAGGAAATTTATCTCCTTCTCCATGTTTAAAATCAAAATGTCTCTGCAAAGCAGCATGTCTAGCACTGGGAGGAAAATATTTCTGGAAGAAAGAAGCAATCAAGCAATCAGGGCTATAAATGTAACCAGGAGGTAATCTATTAAACCAAGCCCTAGCTTCTCCTTTAGTGAAAAAGGGAAGATATTATAAACAAAGTACTTGCGCATTTTACAATCATTAGAGAATAAAGAACTCATAGTGGAAGGCTCATTCATATGTGCTACAACACTCTCACTCTCAGTCCCACAAAAAGGTTCTTTCTCAACAATGTCTAAATAGGATAGAACAAGAGAGAAATCATAATCTTTATCTTTAATATCTATGGGAGAGGTGGCAAACTAAGGATCAGAGGACATTTTAGGAATAATGGTACGTCTTGCAAGGAGACTCTTAATAGCACTAGTACCATGTGTGTTTTGGCACTCTTCAACAAATTCATTGGTAAACTCAATGTAGCCATCATTAATATCATAACTCTCTCTAGACTCAGGTGAGCTAACAGGTGTAACAGTGTCTTCACTAGGAGTTTCAGTATTCCCTAGACTAGCCATAGTAGCATCTAGGAAAGGACCTAATGAACCACTCGCATCAAGCACAGTAGAAGTAACATCATGAGTATCAAAAGCAGTTTCAGACTCAGCAGTGGTAGCAATGTGTGTAGCATGAGTATGTGGTGGTGGAGTAACAAGCTTACTTATAACAGACGGTGAATCAAGAGCAACAGAGGTGTTTAGGACCGTACCTCTTCTTATACTGGATGGTAAAATAGGAAACTTTCCATCACGAGACTTCCCCATGATGAGAGGAGTAGTAGTGAACAATAATAGATCCAAGTGAACTTACAAATAAAGCTATTCTCCCCGACAACGGCGCCAGAAAATAGTCTTGATGACCCACAAGTATAGGGGATCGCAACAGTCTTCACGGGTAGTATTACCCAATTTATTGATTCGACACAAGGGGAGCCAAAGAATACTTGCAAGCCTTAACAACTGAGTTGTCAATTCAGCTGCACCTGGAAATAGTTCTTGCTCACAGAAGTTTATCAGTAGCAACCATTTTGTAGTAGCAACAAGAAAGCAACAACAGCAGTAAAACAAGAGCAATAGTAACAGCAGCATCAAACAGTAGGATATGAGCACGGTAGGCATAGGGATGGATGGACGGGTGTTGCATGGACGAGTCTAAACATGTAACTTTAAGATCTAGGGCATTGCAGATAAATAAGAATAAGCATCCAAGTACTAAACAATCCTAGGCATGTGATCCATATATAGTCATGCGTGCTCACAATGAGAACTTGCACAACATCTTTTGTCCTGCCATCCCGTGGCAGCGGGGACTCTAGGTAACTACTGGCAATTAATGTGCTCCTTTTAATAGAGCACCGGAGCAAAGCACTAACACTCCATGAACACATGTGATCCTCACATCACAGCCATCTCCTCCGATTATCCCAATTTCTGTCACTTTGGAGCCTTTGGATCCGGACAATGATATGTGTACACAACTTGCAGATAAGATCACAAACAATACTATTATAATGATTCAATAATAAGTTCAGATCTGAGATCATGGCACTCGGGCCCTAGTGACAAGCATTAAGCACAACAAGTTGCAACAAAGTCAAATAGCACTAATAGAGATACTAGGCACCATGCCCTAACAATCTTATTCGATTACATGATAGAACTCATCCAATCCCCACCATCCCCATAGATTACAGCGGGGGATTACTCACTCATGGATGAGGGAAACATTGATGGTTGATGGAGAGGCGTTGGTGATGACGATGATCCTCCCCAAATTCCCCGTCCCGGCAGGGTGCCAGAACGGAGTTTCTGGATCCGAATTGCGGCTTCTGGTGGTGACGGTGCAGCGGAACTCTTTCTAGAAAACCGACAAACCCCCCTCGGTTTTTAGGTCAAGAGGCTTCTTATAGGCGAAGAGGGGGGCCGAGGGGGTGCCTGGGGTGGCCGCACCCCCTAGGCGCGACCAAGCATGGCCCGCGCCTGGTAGGGGTGTGGGCCCCCTAGGCCTCCACTCCGTCTCGTACTCTGGCTCCGTGGATCTTCTGGTGAAATAGGATTTTTGGCATATTTTTCGGGATTTTCCTGATAGTTGATTTTCTGCATAAAAACTAGACACCAAGGTAATTCTGCTGAAAACAGCGTCAGTCCGTGTTAGTTGTATCCAAATCACACAAGTTAAGAGGAGAAACAATAGCAAAAGTGTTCGGGAAAGTAGATACATTTTGGACGTATCGGCTTGCACTTATAAGTTGGGATTAGCAGAACCGTGCTGTCATGGGGAACGCTTTCAACACATGTAAATATCTACCCAGTTCATATCATGCTCTTTTGTTTATGGATGTCATCAGTGTGAAATAAAAGGGGAGCTTATAAGTCCATGGAGTTATGTATATGTGTTAGAGAAATGCCTAGGCCGCTAGCCTAAGCCATGACTAATCATGGTGGAAACTTGCAGCATAACCATGGTGGGCAATCTATGAAGCATTCTTCTTATAAAAAAAGAGAGACAGAAAAAGAGGAAAGAAGAGAAAAATGCACCATTTTCACATGGTAAATAAGAAGATTGCTGAGATGCGCATTGTCTGTTGCCTTGTCATTTTGATATTGGATAGCTCCTGTATCATGGGGCAAGGGGTACCCCGTTGGCGGTTCTATATGATACACATGTACTTACTATGACAAGAACTTACTGGTAACTAAAGTTGAGTAACATGAGGAGCGACCCTTGTACTCAAGGGACATGAGATTTCCAACTTATATTTCGTCAAGCATATACTCCATATTTGTTCACTTTAACCTCAATCACCACAAGATGCTTATGATAGGGGCAATGAGAGCTCAAAGCTAGCAAGTACCATAATCTTTTGAAAGAACTTTCCAAACTTGAAATCCCTGCTTCCCTCTGCGAAGGTCCTTTCTTTTACTTCTAAGTTGAGTCAGTAAAACCTATTCCTCTCTATCTCCAGCAAGCATTTGAGTTATTGTGTTTCAATCATTCATATGATGATTTATTCAATCGTGTTTCTTATCTTCCTTGTTTTGCACATTGTTCTTATCTGAATAAGTATTACTTTGAAAGCCATCATTTTGAAAAGCCTTTTATGTTTGAGCAAAAAGGACTCTTGTTATAAACTTCCTTACAAAAGCTTTGCTTGAAAAAGTATGTTTTTTCATCTATTCTCTGACCAAGAACAAAGGTTGCCATTACCAATTATGATTTGTCTTTATGCATCTTTATTATGCCTCCCATACTCGTTGCAAGTTAAGTTATATAATGGTGAGTTGCTTTCTATTATGAGTTGTGTTTGGTAAGTGTGATGCTTCCTGTCTGTATTCCTTTTATCGACACTTCACTCCATAAACCTGTGGACATGTTTACTGAGCTCAGTTTTCGCTTGGGAACAAGCAAGGTCTAAGCTTGGGGGGATTTGATACGTCCATTTTGCATCACTATTCTTTATCATAATTTACTGTTATTCATTGATATATTTCATATTAAGAGGTGTTACTTATGTTGTTTCATCTACTTTTGCATGTTGGATGATTTTTGGAGGATGAACTACCGGAGTCAGGATTCTGATGGAAAAAAGCGGTGTTTTGATGAAATTTTTGCAAACATCAGAAAATACCAGAAAATATATGGAAAATTATATTTTTCCAGAAGACGAAGGATGCCAGAAGGGGAGGCTGAGATGGGCCATAGGGGGCCCACACCCCCCATGCACGGGACACCCTTGGCCGCGCCACCAGGGGGTGTGGCCACCCTGGCCCACCTCCTGCTCCGCCCTTTCGCCAATTTAATCTCCACAAAACCCTAATACACGGGGAGCAACCACGGAAAGATTCCACCGCCTCTGCGGGGCGGAAACTACAGAGAGAGAAATAGCTCTCCGATAGACAGATTTCTGCCGGGGAAATTCCTTCCCGAAGTGGCGAGATCGTCGCCATCAACACCATCATCAAGCTAGACTTCATCGGGATCATCATCATACACACCATCATCTCCACCAACACCATCATCACCACTCCATCCCTATGTAACAATTGTGTTGAATCTTGCCTAGTTCTTAGGGGAAACTTTCCTGGTGTTAATTACTTTTGTAGTTGGTGCTTGTGAGTGGAACCATTGAATTATTGTTTATGTTCATATTGTTATTCATCATCATATCATCTCTGATCTTGATCCATATGATGTCTTGGGAGTCGTTCATTTAGTTCTTGAGGACATGGGATAAGTCATGTTGTTAGTCGTGGAATTGTGTTGAGGTATTATTCAATAGTTTGACATTTAAGTTGTGGTGCTATTCTTCTAGTGGTGTCATGTGAACATCGACTACATGATAATTCACCATTTATGGGCCTAGGGGAATGCATTGTGTATTTGTCTACTAATTGTGGGGTTGCCAGAGTGACAGAAAACTGAACCCCCGTTAGGAAACCTTTGCACAAGGGAGTGTAGGATCTCAGAGTTTAAGTCTGTGGTTAGGTTTTTATCTTAATTACTTTCTTGTAGTTGCCGATGCTTACAAGGGGTTTAATCACAAGTTTGTATTAGTCCTAGTAAGGTCAGTATATTAGCACAGGTTCACCCACACAACACTTATCAAACCAAAGAAGATTAATCAACTATATGAAACGAAGGCACTTGACAGTATTCCCATGTGTCGTCGAGAACGTTTGGTCCTCATAAGTAATACAACCGTCTTGTCATTTGCTAAGAAAGGATTGGTCCACTTGCTGCAATTATTTGCTGTCTTTATTTACTTGCACTTTATTTCCTTGCATTGTCAAAAAACCCTAAAAATCTATTTGCTAAGTATTTACAGAGATTTCCTGCTCCAAACCACTAGTCAACACCTTCTGCTTCTCATTGGGATCGACACTCCTATTTATCGAAAGTACTACGATACACCCCTATACTTGTGGGTCATCACTAGGTCACCTCTCTCACTCCTCAAAAGATCAAGATAATTTGTTACTATCGATCTCTCTAAATGTCACAATATGTTGACCGATATGTTTTGTGGCAATTATATTGCTTACAAATATTTTACTGTTCACGATTGGTCTTTCAAAGTTTCTGATAATAATCTTGCTATTAAATGCATCAACATTATAGTTTTGACCAAATCGGAATATAAATAAATTATCTGCTGGATATACCTCTTTTGAAGACGTTGGAAGCGTATGATGGTCAGATGTACTAAACAATATCTTGTTCGGCCTCTGGATAATTCTCCAATGCCTTGTCTTCTTTCTTTTCTGGATTGTGTGTCTCTTAATTTTGATGCTCTTCGTCAACCAAACATTGTTCGGCTATATTTTCTTGTCCTTGGTAATTAGGAAATTCATAGGGCAGCATGTAAACTCCCTTACATCTATAAAAATCAAGCACGGTTGAATCACTCCATTTACCATGCTCTTGCTCAATGAAGCCTGCTTCTTCCGATTCGGTGGATTCAGCACATGTATTTTCTGACTTAGCTTTTTCAATAACCGAATTAACCATTCTAGACGAATCATTTGTACCCTCATGGGTTTCATCATATCGCAAAGCTTCTTCTTTTTGCCTCATTGTAGTAGAGGGTTCAACTTAATTGTTGTGTGGAGGAGATGAATTGATTCCTTCAACTTGAGTAGTATTATCTTGATGGTCCTTTTCAAGACTTGCAAGAAAATGTTGCAGTTCTTCCTCTTCAAGTTTTTACTTATACGCTTCATGATATTCTGTGGCATCCCGCAATAACCACTACTAGAAAATCGCGTTGTTTTTGTGCATTGCATCATCATGACCGCATGCTCATGTCATCATGCCACATTGCATTTGAGCATCGTCATCATCATCCATTTGTTTGTCTGAAACTATTTTTCGAAAAACATATTTTGTTTTCTAAATACCCCGCCTTTATTTCAGAAACACAAAACCTGGGTCTCCGGATTATTTTGTTTCGTCTACCAACGGTTTGCAAAAACCCCGTTTTAAATAAATACAATGTTTAATTATTTTTAGGGAGCAGCCGTACCGGGCCGATCCGACCCAGTCGGCCACCCTAGTACAAAACCAGTCCCCCCTAAACCCTTTTCCTACCCAGTCCTATTCTACCTACCCTTCAGCCACCTCACCCCGGCCAATCGCAAACTGCCACCTCATCCTCTCCCTTCCCCTATCCTATCCCAGCCCACCACCTCACCCCTCCCTTGTCCAGCCTGACCGCGGGGGCCCCACCAGCGTCCCACCCCCACTGCCGTTTCCCACGGACCCTTCGCCTCCCGCTGGTCCCACCTGACCGCGACCTGCCCCGCTCCCCTGTCCCTGCCCACGCCCCACCTTCCTCTCCCTCCCGATGCACCTCCTCCCTCGGTCTCACCAACCTCCACCGCCCTGTCCCCTGATCGCTCCTCCCTAGCCGTCCCCTTTGCCTCTCTCTGCTCGCCAAGAGCCCGCCACGCCTTCCTCCCCGAACGGGCCTCCTCCCTCTCCTTTGTCTCCCCACCGCCCTTGGCCTCGCTGCCGCTCCCGTCGAGCTCTGCGCCCTCCTCGACCTCCCCAACGTCGCCGAGGTTCCCATCCCGTGTCTGACGCTGCCGTCGCCGGCGGGCCCCTCCGCGAGCGTCCCTCCCCGCCACCTCCTCTAGCCCGCGGCCCGAGCTCATCCACGGCGCCCCGTCGATGCGTTCTTCCTCTCCGGCCGCATCCGCCGCCACCTTCGCCCCTCGCCTCCTCGAGGGACCCCGCCAGGCACGCGGCAGCCTCGTCCTCGCCAAGCTGTGTTCTCTCGCTGGCGCATCGAGGCCCCGTCTCCCTCCTCCTCTCGCCCCGCCACCGCTGGCCTGCGCTCGCCCCTGCCTCTGGCCGAACTCCGGCGCCGCGGCCTCCACCGATGTCTGCCGGTCACGGACCCATCCGCGACCGCCTCAAGCGCCTCCAGCGTCTCTCACCATCGTCTTGTGACGCGCCTCTTCTACCTTTGATGCGCCGACCTGCTCCCTCGACCTTCTCCTGTGACGATGCGCCCGAGCACGCCATCTGCAATATCTGCGGCCTATGCGATTCAGCAGTGCGCCCCAAGGCCGACGGTCTCAGGAACCGACGCCCCCCCCGCGAGCCTGCTTTGCCACTGCTTTTTGCTTTTATCTCATCACCTACCAGCGTGAGCACGTTCCATCGCGTGCGCGTATCTGCCGAAATTGTTGTCCGCAGCTCGGATACCATCGACAAGCTCTTCGCGAGAAACCAATGCCCAATGTTGGGGCCGACAAGATCATCTCGGCAGGGCGATCCGATGCCGAACCAAGATAGCCACGGACCCTTGGAGATCTCCGTCACGAACCCTCGAGGCCTTCCACACGAACACCGAGAACTCCTCCACTGAACTCCAAGGTCGTCAACTCGGATCGCCAAGTTCTTTCTCTCGGACTGAAGACGCCGAGACCGGGGCGCCAAGATCTCCGCTGGCAAACGACAAGACCGGCGACATGACCCGGCGACCACGGATACACCAAGTACTTCCTCGAGGCGCCAAGTTCTTCACCCGGACGCCAAGTCCGACCCGACCAGCGGACCGACAAGGTCTTCACGGCAAACGACATCCACCAGGGCGAGTCCGATGTGCCCCGACGCCAAACCAAGTCCTTCTTCTCGGATGCGACAAGATCGACTTCCGTTGTCCGAGACCGATCTCGTCGAGCCATTCTCCCGTCGAACCCTGAGACCGAACCCCGAACCCCCGGAACCAAGATCTTCCGAACCCAGATGTGTGATCCCCTTTCCGAGCCCTATTTTACAAATTGTAATATAAACTTGTTGCATATTAATTGTTCATGCATGCATACTTGTCTTTGGTTTGGGGGCCTTATGCCGATTCACCATATAATTAAATATGGGGCCCATATGCGGGCAAATCTAGTCGTATATTGGTCCCATTCAAATTTGTGTAGCGAACCGGTGCTATCATTTGCCATGTTATTCCAACATTTAAATTGCGGGGTAGTTAAACAACATGAACCATCTAATTAATTGTCGGGACCCCCGGTTCCGCTTAATATTGCCTAATTGCATCGCATCTCTGCCATGTCATGCATCATACATGCATCATGCCCGATCTTTTGCCGTAGTATTAAATAGTGCATCCGATGTTTATTCTAGTGTTTTGGTTCTTCGCGGATAAGGCCGATGAGTTGATGCGAGTGTCGACCCGATCTTCGGTTGAACCTTCGGCAATGTTTTTCAGGCGAGCACCTCCCCCTTTCTACCTATCTTACTTTTATAGTATTTATTCCCTCCTGTTGATCTATTGCTATATGTGTTGCGATGCTCTAGTTTTCGTACCCGTGTTATCCCTTGCAGCCTTATATTGCCTTGGACACCTCCTATTACCTGTTGTTTGGTAGATAGTTGGACCTGCGCGTCGTAGTCGCTTGCTCAAGTGCTGTTGCATGTCGTCAAGTACCACAGTTGTTGGAGTATTGCCGTGTGTTTATTGTTGGAGATGATCAAGACTTTAATTACTGTTTAACAACTAAAATTGAAGTAGGTAAATGCAGAGGCACAGGTGGGCAATAGATGTTATTTGGTTGTTAACCGTCCACTTGTGTCCCGTAGGACCCCGAGTACTTGATACCTGTTCCTTGAATATTCGCGCTATCCACATCCGGGAGGATTATGGGACCCCAGGCGGATCTTGATTCATTCTTATTTCTTGGGGCCACAAACTAGTTTGAGGTTTTATTTACTATCATGTACTTATGCCATGCTTTCTTGCTTTATTTAAATTGTGCGATGTCTTTTCTATCTTTGTTAGGATCGGGACACGATTTTGCGGTATCGACAAGCCCAGTCACACTTTCAGGTTCCCAGTCGTTTACAGCCGTCCACCCAAACCTTGAGTCCGTCTCGGAGTCAGCTAACTTCGTTGCGGGTAGCTTAATGGGGTGGCCCCCTGAAATCTTTCTGAATCCTGTGATTGCTTTGTCGTGAAAGCCTCGTTGGGTTTTGATTTGGTTTTTCCGAGGTTGATCGAGTGTGTGTTGCTATTTGTGCACCCCTGCAGGGTAAAACTTCTAAAGCCGTGTCATGGTTATGGACGACTTGGAGCACAATATCTCGATCATAGACAACTATAACTAAAGTAGTGCTATAAATTTGACTTTATAATGACTAGTAATCAGCTCCACTATAATGGAATGGCTAAATAAAATTGCCAACAATTGCTTGTTTGGGTTGTCGCTTGCTACCATTGTACCTGACTAGTAAGTATTGCAACTGTAACGGAATGGCTAAATAAAAGTACCAACAACTGCTGGGTTTTGGGATATCTCATGCTTATTGTATCTGACTAGTAAGTGTTGCAACTACAACGGAATGGTTAACTAAAACGGCCCACTGCTTATTTCTTCAGGAGGACTAGCTATACCTGACTAGTAATTGCTGTAACGATAACTGTATAAATAAAACTGCCAACAGTGTGAGTTCCTCGGTTGACTTCCTCGTTTGGTCTCGAGGGGAAATACCAGGATGGGTATGTTTGGTGGTAGTATCAAGATGGTTCCGAATAGGTCTTTCTTACCCCTCTCTGATAACCGCTAGTTATATCGAGTCTCTATAGGTTGTTTAGTGCATGCTGCGCTGCCGCTTCAGTCCACCATACCTATGTAGGCGAGGACCGCCGAATTCTAGCCTCGCCGTGTACTGGCCTCAGTATTGACCGCTCTCTCTTTTTCCTTTGCCCTTTGTCGGCACCCCTTTTGTTTAAGCAGGTTTTGAGATCTACGTCGTTAGCAGGGTTACCCTTCCGGATCGGCCTGGGCAGGGTTATGGACGCCATTGGTTATTCTTCAGGGCTCTTAGCCCCATTTGCATCTTGTCCGTAGCTGGACGCTCTATCGTTTTCAAGGTGATTTGGATCTTTGTTCTGTATATCTGTATTCTTGACTCATGGAGTCGTGTTGTATATATATCTGTTCTGTGGGTCCCATCGAGGACTGTTGTGTAATGTTATTACTTCGTTTTCCACCCGCACGCAAGTGCCTGGTGGGCACCTTTGAATCGTTTCTATGCGGGTTTGGCGGAAGCGCTGAAACTTACATAGGGCCGATTCTGAGGGTGTTATAGAGTGGTATCAGAGCTCAGTAGTTGCGATACCCCACAAGTCCAGCCTGTAGGATAACCTAGCTAACGGCCGAAGTAGAGTGTCAAAACTATTTTTGCAAAATCGGTTGGATAGTTCTGATTAGGTCTGATTTTACTCCTTACCCCTCTGCTGCTCTCCTCTCACCTCTGCGTGTTTGAATCTTCTCTCGTCTCTTTCTTCGAGTCCAGGAATTCTCGTGGTTGGGTTTTCGTCGTACCTTTAGGTTTTCGCTTCCTCCTTTGGTAACGGTGTTGTTACATCTGGTCTTCATGCTATCCGAGGAACCCTTCGTCTGGTGGACTTCTCTTTGTTCCTTCTCGTGTCTTTCGGTGTTTTCCGACGCGACGACATCATCTACGCCAGATCCGATGCAGAGTCTGCATCACTCCTTTGTTTCCGAACCTCGCTTGTCGAGATCTACAATCTGAATTCTGAGAGTTGGCTGCATAATTCCTATTCATGTGCAGAGTAATGCTTTGGGTGCGCGATGGACTGATCACCATCCGACTACTCTTATCATTCGCTCTTGCACCTTGAATGGTGAATCGTTGCAGTTATACTCCTTCCGCGGAAGTTAGAGGTGGCCTTACCCTTTTGAGACCTTTACCTTCATCTTTGTTTCTCCGGAGTGTTCTCTCAACGAATGGGGAACAATCCTTGTTGGTGGTGTCGCCATTTTCAAGCTGAGAAAGAATCCTTGTTAGTGGTGTCGCGAGGATCTACACGAAGCGCGAAGGATCAGATCGTCGGCCTTCTTCCCTGTACCATGAGGCGGATCTCGAGGGCGAGATCCATTGTTAGTGGTGTCGAATTGTGGCATCCCGCAATAACCACTACTAGAAAATCGCGTTGTTTTTGTGCATTGCATCATAATGACCGCATGCTCATGTCATCATGCCACATTGCATTTGAGCATCGTCATCATCATGCATTTGTTTGTCTGAAACTATTTTCGAAAAACATATTTTGTTTTCTAAATACCCCGCCTTTATTTCAGAAACACAAAACCCGGGTCTCCGGATTATTTCGTTTCGTCTACCAACGGTTTGCAAAAACCCCGTTTTAAATAAATACAATGTTTAATTATTTTAGTAGCGGCCGCAGGCGATCCGACCCGATCGGCCACCCCAAGATAAAACCAGTCCCCTAAACCCTTTTCCTACGGTCCTATTCTACCCACCCTTGACCCTCACCCACCGCCAATCGCAAACTGCCACCTCATCCTCTCCCTTCCCCTATCCTATCCCAGCCCACCACCTCACCCCTCCCTTGTCCAGCCTGACCGCGGGGGCCCCACCTGCCGGCCACCAGCGTCCCACCCCCCACCTGCCGTTTCCCCACACCGGACCCCGCCACTGCCTCCCGCTGGTCCCACCTGACCGCGACCTGCCCCGCTCCCCTGTCCCTGCCCACACCCCACCTTCCTCTCCCTCCCGACGCACCTCCTCCCTCGGTCTCACCAACCTCCACCGCCGCCGTCCTGCCCCGGTCGCTCCTCCCCTAGCCGTCCCCCGCCTGCCTCTCTACTCTGCTCGCCAAGAGCCCCGCCGCCGGCCTTCCTCCCCTGAACCGCGGGCCTCCCCTCCCTATCCTTCGTCTCCACCGCCCTCTGCTGCCGTCCTCGCTGCCCGCTCCCCCCGTCGAGCTCTGCGCCCTCCTCGGCCTTCCCAACGTCGCCGAGCTTCCCATCCCGTGTCTGACGTCGGCGTCGCCGGCGGGCCCCTCCGCGAGCGTCCCTTCCCGCCACCTCCTCTAGCCCGCGGCCCGAGCTCATCCACGGCGCCCCGTCGATGCGTTCTTCCGCTCCGGCCGCATCCGCCGCCACCTTCGCCCCTCGCCTCCTCGAGGGACCCTGCCAGGCACGCGGCAGCCTCGTCCTCGCCAAGGCTGTTGCGCTTGGCGCCGCCGAGGCCCGTCTCCCTCCTCCTCTCGCCCCGCCACCGCTGGCCTGCGCCCGCCCCTGCCTCTGGCCGAACTCCGGCGCCGCGGCCTCCACCGATGTCTGCCGGTCATGGCCCCATCCGCGACCGCCTCAAGCGCCTCCAGCGTCTCTCACCATCGCTGTGCGCGAACGCGCCCTTCTTCTACCTTGACGGTCGCCGACCTGCTCCCCTCGACCTTCTCACAGACGATGCCACCGAGCACGCCATCTGCAATATCTGCGGCCTATGCCAGTTCACCGGTGCGCCCCCAAGTCCGACGGTCTCAGGAACCGACGCCCCGCCCGCGAGCCTGCTTTGCCACTGCTTTTTGCTTTTATCTCATCACCTACCAGCGTGGGCACGTTCCATCGCATGCGCGTATCTACCGAAATTGTTGTCCGCAGCTCGGATACCATCGACAAGCTCTTCCGCAGAGAAACCAATGCCCAATGTTGGGGCCGACAAGATCATCTCGAAGACAGGGCCGATCCGATGTCGAACCAAGATATCCACGGACCCGTTGAGATCTCCGTCACCGAACCCTCGAGGCCTTCCACACGGAACACCGAGAACTCCTCCCTGAACTCCAAGGTCGTCAACTCGGATACGCCAAGTTCTTTCTCTCGGACCTGAAGACGCCAAGACCCAGGACGCCAAGATCTCCGCTGCGAAACGACAAGACCGACGACATGACCCGACGACCACGGATACACCAAGTACTTCCTCGAGGACGCCAAGTTCTTCAACCCGGACGCCAAGTCCGACCCGACCCACGGACCGACAAGGTCTTCACGACGACAAGAACGACATCGACCAGGGCGAGTCCGATGTGCCCCGACGCCAAACCAAGTCCTTCTTCTCGGATGCGACAAGATCGACTTCCATTGTCCGAGACCGATCTCGTCGAGCCATTCTCCCGTCGAACCCTGAGACCGAACCCCGAACCCCCTGGAACCAAGATCTTCCGAACCCAGATGTGTGATCCCCTTTCCGAGCCCTATTTTACAAATTGTAATATAAACTTGTTGCATATTAATTGTTCATGCCTGCATACTTGTCTTTGGTTTGGGGGCCTTATGCCGATTCACCATATAATTAAATATGGGGCCCATATGCAGGCAAATCTAGTCGTATATTGGTCCCATTCAAATTTGTGTAGCGAACCGGTGCTATCTTTTGCCATGTTATTCCAACATTTAAATTGCGGGGTAGTTAAACAACATGAACCATCTAATTAATTGTCGGGACCCCCGGTTCCGCTTAATATTGCCTAATTGCATCGCATCTCTGCCATGTCATGCATCATACATGCATCATGCCCGATCTTTTGTCGTAGTATTAAGTAGTGCATCCTATGTTTATTCTAGTGTTTTGGTTCTTCGCGGATAAGGCCGATGAGTTGATGCGAGTGTCGACTCGATCTTCGGTTGAACCTTCGTCAATGTTTTTCAGGCGAGCACCTCCCCCTTTCTACCTATCTTACTTTTATAGTATTTATTCCCTCCTGTTGATCTATTGCTATCTGTGTTGTGATGCTCTAGTTTTCGTACCCGTGTTATCCCTTGCAGCCTTATATTGCCTTGGACACCTCCTATTACCTGTTGTTTGGTAGATAGTTGGACCTGCGCGTCGTAGTCGCTTGCTCAAGTCTTTGTTAGTGTCGTCAAGTACCACAGTTGTTGGAGTATTGCTGTGTGTTTATTGTTGGAGATGATCAAGACTTTAATTACTGTTTAACAACTAAAATTGAAGTAGGTAAATGCAGAGGCACATGTGGGCAATAGATATTATTTGGTTGTTAACCGTCCACTTGTGTCCCGTAGGACCCCGAGTACTTGATACTTGTTCCTTGAATATTCGCGCTATCCACATCCGGGAGGATTATGGGACCCCCCTGAGCCAGAGCTTGATTCATTCTTATTTCTTGGGGCCACAAACTAGTTTGAGGTTTTATTTACTATCCTGTACTTATGCCATGCTTTACTGCTTTATTTAAATTGTGCGATGTCTTTTGTCTTGTTTAGGATCGGGACACGATTTCGCGGTATCGACAAGCCCAGTCACACTTTCGGGTTCCCAGTCGTTTACAGCCGTCCACCCAAACCTTGAGTCCGTCTCGGAGCCAGCTAACTTCGTTGCGTGTAGCTTAATGGGGTGGCCCCCTGAAATATTTCTGAATCCTGTGATTGCTTTGTCGTGAAAGCCTCGTTGGGTTTTGATTTGATTTTTCCGAGGTTGATCGAGTGTGTATTGCTATTTGTGCACCCCTGCAGGGTAAAACTTTCTGAAAGGCGTGTCCGCGGTTATGGACGACTTGGAGCACAGTATCTCGATCATAGACAACTATAACTAAAGTAGTGCTATAAATTTGACTTTATAATGACTAGCAATCAGCTCCACTATAATAGAATGGCTAAATAAAATTGCCAACAATTGCTTTTTTGGGTTGTCGCTTGCTACCATTGTACCTGACTAGTAAGTATTGCAACTTTAACGGAATGGCTAAATAAAAGTACCAACAACTGCTGGGTTTTGGGATATCTCATGCTTATTGTATCTGACTAGTAAGTGTTGCAACTACAACGGAATGGTTAACTAAAACGGCCCACTGCTTATTTCATCAGGAGGACTGGCTATACCTGACTAGTAATTGCTGTAACGATAACTGTATAAATAAAATTGCCAACAGTGTGAGTTCCTCGGTTGACTTCCTCGTTTGGTCTCGAGGGGAAATACCAGGATGGGTATGTTTGGTGGTAGTATCAAGATGGTTCCGAATAGGTCCTTCTTACCCCTCTCTGATAGCCGCTAGTTATATCGAGTCTCTATAGGTTGTTTAGTGCATGCTGCGCTGCCGCTTCAGTCCACCATACCTATGTAGGCGAGGACCGCCGAATTCTAGCCTCGCCGTGTACTGGCCTCAGTACTGACCGCTCTCTCTTTTTCCTTTGCCCTTTGTCGGCTCCCCTTTTGTTTAAGCAGGTTTTGAGATCGACGTCGTTAGCAGGGTTACCCTTCCGGCTTGGCCTGGGCAGGGTTATGGACGCCATTGGTTATTCTTCAGGGCTCTTAGCCCCATTTGCATCTTGTCCGTAGCTGGACGCTCTATCGTTTTCAAGGTGATTTGGATCTTTGTTCTGTATATCTGTATTCTTGACTCATGGAGTCGTGTTGTATATATATATGTTCTGTGGGTCCCATCGAGGACTGTTGTGTAATGTTATTACTTCGTTTTCCACCCGCACGCAAGTGCCTGGTGGGCACCTTTGAATCGTTTCTATGCGGGTTTGGCGGAAGCGCTGAAACTTGCATAGGGACGATTCTGAGGGTGTTACATATTCTTTGGGCTTCTTTTCAAGCGCATCAAACTCCTCATCACGCTTCTTCTTGAGTGCCTTGAAAAACTGGAGATACTCTTTTGATAAATCATCAAACGTAATGGCATTATTAGCGTTAACCTCAGTAACACATGATTTCCCCCAAGACTTTTAATTTCTTTCGGCAATGTAGTGTTGCCAAAACTTAGCAATTGAGAAGGGGAAAACCTAATATTGTTTGCCTTACGCTCCTCTTCACGCTTATTGTTGTATGTCTCATAATCTTGTATTGTAGCAATATCATGGGACCTCTCTTCTAGTTCTCAGTGAAGAGAATTAAGCTTCTTGAACTCAGCTGCAAGATTTTTGCTTCCAATCATTTACTCCTGCTTAAGAATGTCCTCGATGATTTTTGTATCTTTCGGCAATGAGGTGTCACCGAAACTTTGCAATTGTGCAGGGGACGTACCATACTCTATAGTACTAGATGAAGGCACATTAGCTCCTACCGACTTTCCACTTATTCGTCTATAACCATTGTAAAGGTGTGGAGCCGAATTATGAATATCACTAGTTGCATACGGTGCTGAAATATTACTAATATAAGGTGTAGCATATGATGACTGAGAGTAATTGGGCAAATAACTACATGTAGCATGTCCAATTTCCCTCCCATCGGCATGTTTGAAGGTGAACATAGAGATTGCAAGTTACTTGCCGATGAATATAAAGGTGAAACACTTTGTTGCATGCCATTGAAATTTCTAAAATCAGGTGTTTCATACAGATTAACAGAATTCATCATATTGTTCATCGGCATATGAATTTTTGGGGTTGCTGATACATGATAATTCGAATTTATATGTTGCAAGTTATTAAGATAAGTCGAAGAATGTAGATTATTTTGCATCGGCTTTTCACATAGTAAAAACTAGGGCCAGCCAAAACAATACACATATCAAAAGATCTAGCAACATCAACATAAAAGTAATATGCATCTACGTAGGAAGATTGAGGATTCATGATACCATTGTAGATTGCAACCTCTTGATGAGGATCTTTTCGTAGCAAGAATGGGCTGGAGACCGTTTGAAGCTTCGTCCCGAGCGGAGTCACTAAAAAGTGTGTCCGCACACGAACACGTCACCGTGTACCCTCGGTGCCGAGCACGATGTGTGGCAGCACGTGTCGAGGGAGGCTCGCCTGAAGCGCAGTACACAAGACAGTCCGACGGGTGCTTTTGAGGACCCGAAACCCTGCTCGCCCAAGAGTGACCCGTCAGGGCGGCGCATCGGCTATGGGCTTCCCTAGGTCAGTCTAACCGCCCCTAGAGCCTCGTGGATTCACAGCCTCCAATCTTGAAGAACAACGAAGAATGAGAAGAAAGATACAAAGGGAGAGAGATAAAAGTAGATGAACACGGAAAAGTAGTAGATTTGTTTGTTCGATTGGTGTTGGTTTTATCGGCCTTCACCCCTCATGTATATAAGGACTGGCTGGACTTTCCGTGCAATAAAGAGGGTTGGATTCATGTCCAAAACCCTAGTTGGGGTCCGACTCGAACATGGAAACCCAAAATTTGCGTAACTGTTCGGTCAAAAACGTGTATGTACCTTTCATATCACTTTTGAGGTAGTAAACGATCTCGTATCAAAATCTCGTAAAAAGAAAAGTTGTTTGTCTCGAAACAACTAACAACTTCTATGTTGGCCACTTCTCCATCTTACCAGATTTTGGTGGTCGTTTTCCCTTATTTTTGTATCAAACTCGGATTTTGATCGAATGATTTTAGTTCTGTTCGGTCATATTTTCACGCTGGAGACCTTATACTTGCTAAAATGAAGATATCTCCAAAATCAAAGTTATCCGTCCTCGCAAAAAACAAGAATTTTCATGTTTAGCACTTTTTCGTCCAAGATGATCTCGGTTATCTTTTACTAGTCGCACTGAGTTAGGTATATCCAGCTCGCGGGAGATCTTTTAGCAAATTTATCTACGCACTTGATCATTGGCATCATCTATGTTTGATGAAAAATGCAAGATAGTGTTTGATGAAAAACTTAAGACAATATTTTCGCTCTAAAATCTGTATACTAACTCGGATTGAAATGATTCAAGAACCAACCTTGCTTGTTTCGACGAGGCGCACAACTTTCATGTTCGGCACATTTTCATTTGAGGTCATCTTAAAGGAATCATAGTGGAATCCTCCATATATCAGCCTCTCAATCTTCTCTGAACACTAGCATAATCGGCCATTAAGCTTTATCATGGCTTGACTTGATACGGTGCCTTTTTAATGATGACTAATAATCCTTAAAGTGGACCTTTCCAAGTGTCTCTCACCATTTATCTTGATTAACTACGAGCCCAAAACAAGTGCTAACAGAACTTTATGCGATGGTTGGACATTTATGTCTTAATTAATCCTTTGTTTGCATATATAAATGGCCTTAGGACCCATTATTAGGGGTGCACCTGCGCATGTATATGACTGCAGCTATTTTAGGCTATATCCGACGTAAATAAAACTTAACATGATGCTTATTATGTTGTTTTAGAAACCTATATACTAAATGAATTCATGCCGCCCTTAGGAATATTTGTCATATATAAGTACACAACCGAGCTTGTCCTCCTGCACAATTAGATTATTAGACTTTCTCTCAAAAGAGCATTTACAATTTTGTAATTTACTTGTTATTTACATTACCAATAATTTAATTTACCGCAAACCATAAACTAAAAATCCAAAACTGTTGCATCTTTTATTGTTTCACTTGTTGAATTTTCTAACCAATACCTTTAGTTCGTTGTGGGTTCAATAATCTTTTACAATTGAAAGGTACTACAACTGAATATCCTGTACTTGGGAGTCATCAGACGCCCGCCTCGCCACACCTCATCTCGTCATGACGCGCACGCAGGTTACCGGAATGAAACGAGCCGAACTTGTGTTTTGCATTATGTTTATATTAGCTATTTGTAAAATTAATTATATGAGTCGTTAACGGCGCGTTAATCATTCGTTTCTAGTCCTTTCCGTAGAAAAGTGAAAACAAAATGAAAATATGGAAACAAAAACATAATTTTGCAAAACAAAAACAAAAACTTTTTTTTGGCAAAAACAAAAACGAAAATAGAACAACATTTTCCAGCAGAATAGATGTGAAAACAGAATTTATGTTTTTGCCTAATATGGAATTCCATTTTTTGGATGTGCATGGCCAAATTCAACCGACACGTGACCTTGTCAAGCCAAACTTGTAAAACTGCCCATCCCAAAATTGGCAACCATGTAATCTCTTCATGCATTATTCCCTTATAAACCTAATCCCAAAAGTGGTCTCCACGATTTGATCTTTCCATTATTCCCTTATAAACCTAATACCATGCTATAACCAGGGAACAATTTTGTTTGTTTTCTTGAATTCTTGAGATTTGCTGCATGATTCTAGGGTCCTCTTGTTTTCGGATAAAATCTGCATCATTCCGCGTCTGCATTGTATTCTGTCTGTATCTATTTTCGAAAATATCAACTTCTGTTTTGTTTTCGGGTTTTCTGTATTCGTTTCCACTTTCGCAAAACAATATGAAAACAAATGTGACACACTCAGTTCCGTCGCCTTCTGCTCCGTTTTCATCCCTATCCACGGCCTCCTTGACTTGCACTATATAAACGCATCCGCGAACCCTAGTCGAGATCCATCACATGCATCTAATTTCAGAACCTTGTGTCGTCATCTTCGTCATCTCCATCCCGGCTTGCGGCATGCACCGCATATCGGGGCAGTAGGCGTATGGAACCTCGCCTCTAGTGAACCTGTACGGGTGATGGGCAATCAAGTTTTTGAAAAGCGCTCTAGCGTGACTACTGGCAACCACGATACCGTTCGACGACTATTTCCCTAACGATGACTTCTTCCCGGACGCCAGCGATTTCTTGAGCAACCTCAACATGGGCGACAACCTCAACAATGCTCCTACCAGCGTCTATAGTTGTTGATCAGGCTGCACCATACATAACCTTTTATGTGATCGGTTTATCCTGTATAGATATAATTTTTTCATGTATCCTGTTAGTATGCATGATTACTTTAATTATTGTTTCCTTCATCATGATATATCAATTTATTATTCGGATTAAATCATATGGATTTTTTCTTATATTTTCAACAGGGCTACAAGAAACAATAATCCCTATGATTCATATTAACTGTCGATGTATCGGATGCTTCTAGACATATTTTAGTGCTAGATACATCTGATTATACTTTGGCATGTCGCAGGTCTACGGTGGATCCTCCTTGTAATGTGTTTTCCCCTTCGAGTTTAAGACAAATTGCGCAGATCTCGTGCAGGTACTCAAAAAAGAATGTAGAAATTTCGACCCTATAGACACAAACACACTTTCTTCCTAACATTGGAATTGGGTGGCTGGGTACGGCGAGAATAATACCTTTCGAGCGGTTCACGCTTTCTTAGTGATTATTTTTGAGTGGAATATTTGGAAACCTGTGATGACATTTCTTAGCTTATGTTACCAGGAATTGGAATCCTAAGCTTCATGTACCAGTAGTACTTAGTGGTGACTAGTGAGAGAACAAGACGAGGATGGGAGTCAACGGAACCTTCTAGCCAGCAAGCAACAACAACTCCTCCCGCTCAATTCCTGGCTTGCCGCCAAATGTCCACCAAATCTCAGATTCAGCCAAACGCGAAAGGAAACGTTTCACACGCACGCACACGCATCACCGACGGTTCCATGTACCATACCATCCGATTTCTCGCAAATCTTTGCTGATTACCGTGCCATCTACTACCCGCGATCATCATAATCAGCATATTCTAATGCGGGGCAGGAATCGCAGCTGGCCTGCCATAGTCTGCCGATCTCGCAATTTCATATTCCCCGGAACTCGCGCGCCCGCTGACTTCACCCGCACCCCGATCGATCAAAACGGCAGCGTCGCCGCCCACTGGCCGGCACGTCGCGATCCCCACCAAAACCCTCCTCCTCTTCTCGTCTCCACACAGGACTAGAGACTATACATCTGGGAGAGCTCGAGGCACCAAGCCATTGCGCGAGGACCGTACCGAGAGTAGCTGAGCTCCCGGCCGGTCGTAGGCTTTCCCGTCTGCTGGTATGGCGGTGCCCGGCGGGTTGGGTCGCCCGGGGCGGCCGACGCGCGGAATGAGCAAGCAGACGCAGAAGACCATCAGCAACATCAAGATCACGGTCATCTGCGGCTTCATCACCATCCTCGTCCTCCGCGGCACCGTCGGCGTCGACTTCATCTCCTTCCCCGGCGGCGGCGGTATCGAGGCAGCAGCTGACGCCAAGGTCTTCGAGGACATCGAGCGCATCCTCCGCGAGATCCGCTCCGACTCCGAGCCCGACGAGGAAGACCAGCTGTTCGACGCGTCGTCGGGCAACTCGACGACGACCATGCGCGTCGGGGAGATGAAGAACTACACCCTCGGCCCCAGCGTCACGCGGTGGAACTCCAAGCGCCGGAAGTGGATGTCCCAGAACCCGGGGTTCCCGTCCCACGACGCGCGGGGCAACCCGAAGATCCTGCTGGTCACCGGGTCGGCGCCGGGGCCGTGCGACAACCCGGCGGGAGACCACTACCTGCTCAAGTCCACCAAGAACAAGATCGACTACTGCCGCATCCACGGCATCGAGATCGTGCACAACATGGCACACCTCGACCGCGAGCTCTCCGGGTACTGGTCCAAGCTCCCTCTGCTGCGCCGCCTCATGCTGTCCCACCCGGAGGTGGAGTGGGTGTGGTGGATGGACAGCGACGCGCTCTTCACCGACATGGCCTTCGAGCTCCCGCTCGAACGCTACGAGGCCAGCAACCTCGTCATCCACGGCTACCAGGACCTCCTCTGGAAGCAGCGGTCCTGGATCGCCCTCAACACCGGCAGCTTCCTGCTCCGCAACTGCCAGTGGTCCATGGACCTGCTCGACGCCTGGGCACCCATGGGGCCCAAGGGCCGCGTCCGCGAGGCGGCGGGCAAGGTTCTGACTGCCAGCCTGACGGGCCGGCCGGCGTTCGAGGCTGACGACCAGTCGGCGCTGATCCACCTGTTGCTCACGCAGACGGACCGCTGGTGGGAGAAGGTATACGTGGAGAACCAGTACTTCCTGCACGGTTTCTGGGCAGGACTGGTGGACAGGTACGAGGAGATGATGGAGAAGCACCACCCGGGCCTCGGCGACGAGCGGTGGCCCTTCGTCACGCACTTCGTCGGATGCAAGCCCTGCGGCAGCTACGGCGACTACCCGGTGGAACAGTGCCTCGCCGGAATGGAGCGCGCCTTCAACTTCGCTGACAACCAGGTGCTCAGGCTCTACGGGTTCCGGCATCGGTCGCTGGCCAGCCCCAAGGTGAAGCCGGTAGCCAACAGGACGGTGAGCCCGCTCGAGGCCAAGGAGGCGGCTCTCAAGATGGACGCCAAGATCGAAACTTGAGTGCCTATCGTCGTTCGTCCCAAAGAACGAATTTTCAGAGGTTTTGCTGTTGGAATTCCATGCTAGGTTCAAGAAGTTATAGCATTTGAGATGTCACGCCTTTTGTTGTTTCAATTGAATACATGACAGGACAAATAGAGTTGCTGCGGCAAGTGAACCTGCTGCGGATTGTTAATTTCTTTGTTGGTTAGGCTCCAGGATCCTCCTGCTTTGTTTTGTTTTGTTTTATTTTGAGACCCCTCCAGTTGAATGGTTGTTGTAGTATCTGTGAAAAAACGAAATGGTGATGCGCTTGTGCTTACGAGAGGAGGAAGAAATCTTCCAATCCTAGCCTGCACTAGGGAAATAAAATGTCTGTTTTAGACCATGAGCTATGGGATCGCTTCAAGCCAAACTCTAAGCTTTAGAGCATCTCCACGCGTTTGGTCGTTCCAGGCCGAAATCCGGCGCTATTTAGCGCCGGACGGATGTAGTTTTTGTCTGGGGACGTCTAGTTTCCCACTCGCATTTTTAGACCGAGTTTTCAGACTACATAAAAAAGGATGACATATTTGAATATATTTCGTTCCCGCCGGCAAAATATCGGCCCAAGATGTTCGACAGAAGTACGCCCAAAAAGTTCGGCGATCAAATTATTACAGAACAAGATAAAATAGTTCGGCGAGCAGTCTTCAATGGGATGGCCTCCTCCGGCGTGTCCGGTGCGACGGATGGGCAATATCGACAGCATGACCAGCTGACTGGTTGGAGGAGGTGGAAGCAGAGCTCGGCGAAACCGTAGGGGTGGAGGCGGTCGGCGCAGAGCTTGGCATGCGGGCGGCGATGTCCTCCTGGAGGATGACGTTGCAGCACGCCATGTACTAGGCCTTGACCGGCGTGCTCATCGCCGAGCTGTCTTCGCGCTCATGAGGAACTGTTCCTCAGATCCGTGTTCCTCTTCTTGGCGGCGTAGTTCGCCTTGAGGAGGTTGAGCTTGTGGTCTTGGTTCTGGAGCAGTTGCGCCCACCTCTCGTCGGCCTTCTCCTCCCTCTTCTCGGCATGGGCCTTGGTGTCGGTGATACACTTCTCAATGGAAGCGTCGAGGTGCTCGGCGGGAGGTCGTGTGGATTTGAGCATCTTCGCCTTCTTCTGGCCGACCTCCGGCCTTCCTTCGCCGACAACATGGGGAGGAGCCTCCGGGTAGTATACGTCGTCCTTGGTCTTGGCGAGGCTCACGCGAGTATCCACCTATTTCTGACATTTTTCTATCACAACAAACATGTGGTGAAACCTAAACTCGGTCTTGGTGTCTTCCCGGTACATGCCGAGTGCATGGATGAGCTGCAAAGGCAATGCGAAGTGTGTCAGAACAGGTAGAACTCAGAATACGTTCGTCTAGTGTTTGGCGAAGTACCTTGCTATTCATGCTTTCACCGCTGACGGGTGTGTGGTCCACCTGCTCGAGAATGATGTTCCACTTTCTACACGCCTGTTGGATGAGTTCCCAGTGGTTGATCATGTCTGTCTCGCTGCACTCCATGTGAACCTTGTTGTACGTTGGGTCACAAAGGTTACGCTCGTCGAACGCTAGTTTCACGCGCTTCCAGTAATTGTCCAAGTTTTGGTTGGCGCGGGTGATGGGGATCCATGCTCACTGCTTTCCAGGTGTCGGCGAGGCAAAGGTCCTCAAGCGTCGTCCACTTGACCCGGGGCTCCGGTGCTGACGTCCCCGCCTTCCTCTTTCCTTTGGCTTTGGCCTTCGTCGGAGCCAAGGCATCCTCTACTGTGTCCTCCGCCTGGCCTTGGGTGAAATCCTAGGACTCGATGCCATGTTCGGCGTCGGCCCGTGACTGTTCTTGAGTGAAGAAGGAGGCGTTGCCGGCCACCGCCGACCCTAAGGCGATCAGGTCCTGCATGTACGCTTCGGTCGACATTTCGCCGAACATGTTGTGGGCGTCCGCCTCGTCGAAGGTTGCAGGCGCCGCCGAACGGAAGAGGGTCGTGGCGCATGGAAGACGAAGTGTCGGCGTATGCAGGAGAGCTGGTGTATGGGATGTTGATGCCGACGTTGAAGGACGAAGGTGGGCGAGGTGCAGGGAAGAGTGATACGTCCAATTTGCATCACCATTCTATATCGTAATTTGCCTCTATTCATTGATATGTGTCTTATTATGAGGTATTACTTATGTCTTTTCCACTGTTTTTGCATGTTGGATGATTCTTGGAGGATGGACTGCCGGAGTCTGGATTCCGATGGAAAAAAGAGGTCTTTTGATGCAATTTCGCGAAGATGAGAAAAATACCAGAAAAATATGAGAAAACTATATTTTCCCGGAAGACGAAGGAAGCCAGAAGGGGAGGCATAGAAGGGCCACAGGGGCCCACACCCCCTAGGTCCGGGTCCCCCCTGGGCTGCGCCTAGGGCAGGTGTGGCCCACCTTCTCGGCCTCCGACTCCGCCCTCTAGCCTATATATTCCTCATGGAACCCTAACACCAGGGGAGCGACCACAGAAATATTTACGCCGCCTCTGCGGGGCGGAAAACACTGAGAGAAAGATCTCTCGGGTAGACAGATTTCTGCTGGGGGAATTCCGTCCCGGAGAGGGAAGATTGTCACCATCAACACCATCATAAAGCTAGGCTTCATCGGGATCATCATCATCCACACCATCATCTCCATCAGCACCATCATCACCACTCCATCCCGCTATAACAATTGTATTGGATATTGCTTTAGTTTTTAGGGGAAACTTTTCCGGTGTTAATTACTATTGTAGTTAATGCTTGTGAGTGGAACCATTGGATTATTGTTTATGTTCAGATTGTTATCCATCACCATATCATCTTTGATCTTGATCCATATGATGTCTTGTGAGTAGTTCGTCTAGTTCTTGAGGACATGGGAGAATTCATGTTGTTAGTAGTGGATTTGTGTTGACTTATTATTCAATGGTTTAGTATTTAAGTTGTGGTGCTATTCTTCTAGTGGTGTCATGTGAATGTCGACTACATGATACTTCACCATTTATGGGCCTAGGGGAATGCATTGTGTATTTGACTACTAATTGTGGGGTTGTCGGAGTGACAAAAACCCGAACCCCCGTTAGGACACCATTGCATAAGGGAGCGTAGGATCTCAGAGTTTAAGGCTGTGGTTAGGTTTATATCTTAATTAATTTCCTATAGTTGTGGATGCTACTAGGGGGTTTAATCACAAGTATGTACTAGTCCAAGTAAGGTCGGTACATTAGCACAGGTTCACCCACACAACACTTACAACACCAAAGAAGAGTACTTAGCTATTTGAAGCGAAAGCACTTGACAGAATTCCCATGTGTCCTCGAGAACGTTTGGTCCTTATAAGTATTTCCACCGGCTTGTACTTTGCTAAGAAAGGATTGGGTCACTTGCTGCGTTTGTTCTTTGTCTTTATTACTTGCAGTTTGGTTTTTTGCTTTATCAGAAAACCCCTAAAAATCCGTTTGCTAAGTATTTACAGAGAGTTCCTGCTCCAAACCACTAGTCAACATCTTCTGCTCCTTGTTGGGATCGACACTCCTATTTATCGAAAGTACTGTGATACACCCCCTATACTTGTGGATCATCAAAGAGCACGTTTGGGTTGAAACCGCCATCAAAATCAGGGGAGGAGAATTACCTCTGTCGCGGGTTCGGCTGTCTCTCCTGGAACATGGCCGACGAGATCGGCGACAACCCGGTCGGCGAGTCGACGCTTGGCTGGCTCCTCTAGTGCATGACGTACTGCAGGTGGGGCTATCGGCATCGAGCGCGACATCGCCGTACGCGCCTGCGTTTCCCTCATGGCTCGCACCTCGGCGAGCGCATTCGCCTCCTTCGATCTTGTGATCATATCCCTGCAGCTGTCCGTTTCGACCTTTCTCTTTTGGACAAGGGCCAGCCACTCGGCGTTAGTCAAGCCCTCTGGCCTCGGCATCGGCTTCCTCTCCTTTTTCTCCTTTGGTTCGCCGGCAGCAGATCAGGGTTTGACGAAACCCTTAGGTGGCATGGTGGTCGGGAGCTCGGCGAAATGGCAGGAGATGTGGGGGAATGGAGAGGAAAGGCGGGAGAGGAATAAGAAAAGGACGGGAGCTCAGCCTCTAGTCGCCGACAGGGTTGGCCCACCAGCTTTTTCGCTTTGTCCGGCGTTCCCAGCTGTTATATGTTGATCCAAATTCTACAAAGTATAGGCCAAATTCTGACGAGTTGAGCGAGGCCCATCACTGGAGGCTTGGGCCGAGTAGTGAGTTTGAGATGAAGGATCTTGGTGCTGCTAAGAAGATCTTAGGTATGGAGATTACTCGAGATAGAAAATCTGGTTTGTTATTTCTTAGTCAGAAAAGTTATATTAAGAAAGTTCTTCATCGTTTTAATATGGATGGTGCCAAGTCAGTTAGTACTCCTATTGCTCCTCATTTTAAATTGTCAGTTTTTCAATGTCCTACTACTGATGAAGAGTTTGAGTACATGTCAAAGGTGCCATATTCTAGTGTTGTTGGTTCTTTGATCTATGCCATGGTTTGTTCTCGTCCTGATTTATCATATGCTATGAGTTTGATAAATAGATACATGGCTAATCCTGGTAAAGAACAATGGAAGGCTGCTCAGTGGGTTTTCAAGTACCTTTTTGGCATTTCCAATGCTTGTTTGAAGTTTGGCAGGACCGGTGAGGGACTCGTTGGCTGTGTGGATTCAGATTTTGCTACCGATTTGGATAAGAGAAGATCCTTCACAGGTTATGTGTTTAATGTTGGTGGTTGTGCTGTTAGCTGGAAGGCTACGTTGCAGGCAGTTGTTGCACAATCTACTACTGAAGCTGAATACATGGCTATTGCTGAAGCTTGCAAAGAATCTATTTGGTTGAAAGGTTTGTTTGCTGAGCTTTGTGGAGATGATTCTTGCATTACTTTGTTTTGTGACATTCAAAGTGCCATATACCTTACAAAAGATCAGATGTTTCATGAGAGAACTAAGCACATTGATGGCAAGTACCATTTTGTTAAAGACATTGTTGTTCAAGGTAAATTAAAGGTATGCAAGATCAGCACTCATGATAATCCTGCTGATATGATAACTAAACCTGTTCATGTTGCTTAGTTGGTTTAATTGATTAGTACAAGTGGCTATTGGCGCTGAAAGTATTTGCTTTGTTTGTTCAGGAAGATGGTTGCTATTGATGCTACAAGAAGGAATTTATCTCAAGGTGGAGTTTGTTATATGTTGATACAAATTCTATAAAGTATATGCCAACTTCTGACGAGTGGAGCGAGGCCCGTCGCCGAAGGCTTGGGCCTGCGGGGGTACGGTACGGATCGTCGAAGACCTAGATTTCACCGATATATAAATCTCTTGTAAGCCGCCGGTTGGGATGAGTTTCACCTGTGAAATCCCCGGCATTTGTAAACACTCCCCGATATAGTGAAGTTTCGCTGGCTGGCGTCTGTGATTTTTTCCTCTCTTTGTTGGAGAGGTTTTTCCATGTTAAATCTGTGTCCCGTTGCTGTGTTTTCGTTTTTTTCTTCATTATTTTCTTGTCGCAATTGTAACACCAGCGCCCCGGGATCGGTTCGGGAACACCTGATGAAAGTTAGGCCAAATTTGGATGAAATCGGCGTCCTGTAAATACGACTAGACAAAAACTCAGTTATCTAGATAAAAAATGGTTTGAAAACACCGTCGTGGAATCCGAGTGGAATATCAATCAAAAAATAGCGTGTTATAGCATTGGTTTATCGTCACTATTGCGAATCTGGAGCTCTGGCTAATCACAAAATAGAGTGCTATAGCATCGCGAAACCACGCTAAACCACGTTAAATAGCATATATAACATCTGGAGGAGGTCGGCACTAAATCTGAACGCATGCTATTTTCCCTTGTTTAATACTCCCTATTCTAAAATAATTGAAGTTATAGGCCTAAGTCATCTCTGTGTTTGATCGGATTTGTACAAAAGTGTGTCAATATCTATATAGTACGAAAATATATGCACGAAGCATTCAATGAAATAAATCGCTGTAGTACAAACTTGGTCAATGTTCAAATAGTTTTCTTATAATAGGCTTTCGCCCCACATAGCAATCACCTGATATATCTACCGGGGCCTCAGCACAATCAAATAAAAAATAAAAAATAAAAGAGAGCAAAATGCCAACAATAGCAGCTCGATGAAATAAAGATGGTTCGGAATCGCTGCACCCTCTGACGAAGTCCCACCATGCTCCTAGAACTCCGAAGGCCGCATACCAAGCAATACCTTTAAGAAGGAATATAACATCCCAAAAATATTAAACTAGAATCATCAAACTCTAATCATCAAAATTAGGGTTAACACAAACTTTTCCAATTAAAATATGAAAGCATTCATATGAGTGTGCATTAAAATTTGGATTCTTTTAAATTTCCATGATTATGTGTTTCTTTGCTTGTAAAATGATTCTTAGGTGAAATAAACATCATCTAAACAATCCCCACACTTTTCCCAAAGACAAATAAATCAAAACAAACAAATTAAGTGAATGGTCACTTTGACCAAATTAACTCTCATGCCTACTTTGGCTATCTCTAACATTCAGAACTTAACAGAAACATGTATGGATCTTTGCACCCCTTGATAGTACTCATAACAAGGTACCAAGTCCCACCTTGTGATCATCCAAAAACATTTCAATGCATAGTTTAAATGACAGTTTAAAATTAAATCTATTTTATATGGGAAGATCCCACTTTTTCAAAAAACCCTCAAACCAACTCAACTTTCAAAACCCAAGCATCTACAGACTCACCAGCACATGCCTAGCACACCCACCAAAAATAATTTCAAAACTCAAAACTTGAGTTCATGCGGGCATTTCATCAAACACCTTGCAGATCCAAATCAAACAAATCCTTAACACTATAGTGTGCAGTGATTCTGGCCTAACTTGTTCCCTCTCTGGACACCACTAGCCTCAGTAGATCATCTAACAACCTTAATTAATCTCTAGCACCATTGTAAGCTGGCCATTATCATCAATGGTGAGCAGGCCGAGTGCACCATTGTCACCCCATAGTCGACAGCCAGCTATGAGCAACACTAGCCTCGCCAACCTTGTCTGGGAGCAAGCTAGCACCCCACCGCCACTCCCTGTCCTAGCCGCAAGCAATGCCAGCCCCTGGACCACACGCACAGACCATGCCAAGCCGCTCTGCAACCATGTCGAGAGCGCGCCCCGTGCGCCACGCTCGACCAGCACCCACAGACCGCGCGCCGCCCTCGCCACGTGCACGTGTGATCACCACCGTCCCAACAACCCCGCAGACACGCGCGTTGTGCGCCATTAAAACTTCCGTCGGGCACGCTCAGAGCACCGCAGCGTTCCGACCGATCAGCACCGCCCCACGCCTCGCCACCACGTCGTTGAGCTTCGCCAGGAAGCACAGCACCGTCCCCTACCGTCGCCCACGCCGATAGCCCTCTGTGCCGTCGACCACGATGAGCACAGCTCGCGCCCGTCGGTCCCCTCTCGCCACTATAAATAGAGGCCTCCCCCACTCGAATTCTTCACACCATCTCACTCCCCTTACCTCACTGATCGTTCCACCCTATTCCCGAAGCAAGGCGAGCAGCGCATCGCCGGAATTGCGCCGGAGCAGGCCGCCTCTGGAGAAGAAGGGCGCCGTCGATTTCGTCTATCCCAGGAGGAGCTGCCAGTACCAGGAGGTTCGCCGTCATCGACTTTTTCGTTCGCCCGCATCACCGACCTTCGCCTGAGCCCCGGTGAGCCCCCGACGACCCCCATTGAGCCTCTAGGGTTCGAACTCGCCGGTGACTAGTTCATCATCGACGACGACCCTTAGCCGTTGATCTTCATTCTAATCCAACGCACCACATCGCCCTGTACCGCTTCGCGTGTTAAGAGTCACTGACCAGTAGACCAGCCCTTTCAGTTGCGCCCCGCGCCGCGAGTGACACTGGGCCGTCCCAATAATTCTTCCCGCGCAGCCCAGTCGTTTGAATTTAACTTTTTCCATTTTAAGTTCAAACATATTTCTGTACCCGGTTTCAAAAATCAACCCATCTTGATTCAGTGAACCAAATTGAATGAAACCAATTTTGTTAGAAAGATATTGAAATGCTTAATCCAAGCCCGTTGGATTCAAATCATTTGAATCTATGGATCAACCTTGGTAAAAATAACAAGGCAGAATCTTTTCAGCATTCAAACATTTTTCAAATTTAAACCAGAATAGCTTTTGAGTTGAGTCCAACTCTCAAAAATCACACTTGATCATACCTTTCAGAATATATAAAAACATATGGGTTTAATTACAGAAATAATGTTCAAGTAATAAAAGAATGCGACATAGGCATTTCTAGTCATTTATTTTTATTTAAAATAAAAGGTTAAATCTTATTAAATTGTGACACCACTTTAAATCACATTCCCATGTACTGAAATATGTGCTGATGACATGTGTCAACATGATCCCATGTTTGGTTTGGAGAATATTAGATCTTAAGTAGTTTTTCAATGAGTAGAAATTACTTTTCTAAAAATAAATAACTAAGACAAATGCTTTATTCTTGTGATGTTAGTGATGATGCTAGATCATCTATAGAACCCTTGTGTGTGATGATTGAAAGTAGTTAAGTATTGTTTGGTGATTGTGTACCTCGTATTTATTCATAGACGCTAGTACCGACCAAGGATACGAGGAGGAAGAAGGATACTACGAAGAAGAAGCCAAGGAGAACTTCAACCACTGATCTGCACAAGGCAAGCCTTACTAACCAAGTGGACCAATGCAAGCCTAATACTACTAGTTGATTGTGCAAGCTAACACTTGCAAGATACTATACCTATGCAAGCAAATACTTGCTTATTACCCTGCCTACTATGTGCCTTAAGCATATGTGATCATACCCACTTGATAACCCCATTCCTAGTTTTACTTACAAGCTTTATACTTTATTTCTTTATCAAAGCTATTACTTAGAGATTATTTGATTAAATTATAGATATTAGAAAGATAATTGAAGGTTGCATAAAGAGCATAAAACTTGGCCTAAGCTAGATAATCTTTATGGCATCCTAAGGCATGAGATTGAACTTAGTAAAACTCCACTAGTTTACCACCCCTTATTAGTACTTACCCACACTTGTAGATGCTAGTGCTAAGCATAAAACCTAATCAACTTTAGATGGGAATACTTGGTGAAAATGGTTATGAAAATCCTGAAATGATGGATCATTCTATTAAGATGTTTTGACATGTGTTTCCGAACACTAGATGATTTGGATGATGAAAATATTGAGGCATGAGCCTTAGCTCTTTATAAAACTGATGGTTGTCTGGATGCGATACCATTTCAATTTTACCGCACAACCACAATACCCGAGATTTGGGTAGGGCTTGACTGGAAACTTATATACCTTAGTATTGGTTCCCTCACGGCCAAGGTCTGAGCTGAGGCTACCTTGTGATTGTCCACCTGTGCAGTACCCAAGATGACAGTTGGTCATGGTAGGCCAAAATCACCGGAGAGGTGCTTATACTAGGGCGTGTAATTGAAAGGTTATGATTGATTATCCGCATACTGAGTATGGTGAATTTAGGACTTGTTCTTGACAGATGTATCGAATGTTGTGGTGAAAGTGTAAAATCTCTGCAGAGTGTCAAACTATTCGAATAGCCGCGTCCGTGGTTATGGACAGTTGGAGTGGCCATACTGTTCCCCCGTCAGGTGTTTTCAAAAAAGACTTGTGAAATGAATTGAGACTTTGACTTGACCACAACAGAGTTGTGATATGAAATTCAAGTTCCCACTTAGGTGTTATAAAACTTCAACTAGCTTTCTTCGTTCTAAACTTAGTAGAGGTAAATCTGGCTTTTTGCAAAACAACCCTAGAGCTTAGTGTCCTACTACAAAAACCCCTTCACTTGTTAGTATTAGTTTGCGAGTACTTAAAGAGTACTCATGGCTTTGTCCCTGACTATTCCCGTGGCCAGACTATGAAGAGGAGTACCAGGAGGATGGACTCCAAGAAGGTTACGACAACTAGGATCATCTCCCATCGTCAGCATTGCCTGTGACCCCGAAGATGGAGCTTCGCCTACGCTACCGTTATTATTACGTATTTCGCTGCTTGAGTTGTATTAAGAACTGGATCATGAGATCCTTATTTGTGTAAGACCTTATGTATGGTTTGTAATGGATGATGTACTATGGTATCCAATTTTGTTATGTCTCGTAAAAATGGTAATCCTGAGATTACGATGTATGGCATAACAGACATCTGGGATTAAAAATCCCGGTGTTGACAAGGAATGCGACGTTGATGATGTTGTTAGCCGGACTGGTCCTAGGGTTTCCCTCGATACGCCGAGCTGAGTGGAGAAGGGGTACACCCGACGCCCCTCAAAAGGACATGACCGCACCCTCAGGCGTCACCCCGTTGGTGCCAGAAGACCGACCAAGATTTCTCCCGATCCTAAAATACCAACCAGGTGCTCAGGCTGTATGGCTTTCGGCATCGGTGAGCCCGCTCAAGGCCAAGGTGGCAGCTCTCAAGATGGACGCCAAGATCAAAACTTGAGTGTTTATCCTCGTTCATCCCAAATAACGAATTTTCAGAGGTTTTGTTGTTGGATCAGCAAGTTATAGCATTTGAGATGTCACACCTTTTGTTGTTTCAATTGAATACAGGACAAGTGAACCTGCTGTGAATTGTTAATTTCTTGGTTGGTTGGTCTCCATGACGAAATCAAAACAGAGTTCTGAAGCTTTGTTTTGTTTTGAGACTATTCTAATTTTCTCTAGCTGAATGGTTATACTAGTCTATATCTATACCTAATAATAAAGGAAGGAGTGTTTCTTGTAGTACCTATATTTTTTTGGACGACTTTAACCTTTGACCAAAAAATAAATTACCCACCAATGCCACCGGTAAGTGAAAAAAAAACCTATTACTCCTATACCACCGGTAAGTCAAAAGAAAACTCTTCGTTTCTTTTTTTTTCTGAAAAGAAAGAAGAAACTAGCATGTAGGCGACGGTACCAAATCCAGAGCGAAGGAACCGATTTCAAATTAAGGAACCGATTTATCCAGCTCACTTCCTTTCTCCTCGTGATTTCCAAATACTAAAACACAACGTGTCTACCTATGTGTGTTAGCAACTCACTGCTCCATGCATGCATGTATGTAAAAAATAAACGCTGTTGTTTCTCCTAGCAACGATGTGGGCAATATAATCAAATCAAGGAGCATCGACAGTGGATCAAGGTTCTTCTTCTCGTTGGCAAAAAAATATCCCTCCAAATCCCATTTGATTCATACTGGAGGTACATGCTCGGGGCGGCGGGGAAGGTGGGGGCAGCATGGCAACACATGTATGGCCCGGTAGCAGCGATTTAGTACATGTATATGGGAAGGCTAGGAGGGCTACAAACTTTCTTATGATTTTCGGGGTGGATTCGTGACGAATTTGGGAGGTAATACATGGCTCCTTGGCGGTGACCGAGGCATCGGCCAACTCTATATTTAAGAAAGCCGTCATAGCTTAATTTTATATTTTGGTTGTTTGTTTGTATATTTTTACTCCTAACGCAACTGGAGCGGCCATGGGATAGCAATGGTGATCTAAAAGTCACTAAGAGGCTGTTCGAGATCGATCTCCCGCATATTTTTAGGTCTCTTTGGCCATAATGAATATGTGTTTACTCAGAGAAAAGGTATATAAATTAACGAATATGTATTTACTTAGAGAAAAAGTAAATAAGCATATTGTTTTCTTTCCGCTACAACGTGCGGGCATTTTGCTAGTGTATATTTAAGAATGGATTGTATCTTGTCGTGTTTTTTTGCGCTTTTTTACCCTCATCAAACACCAAATTGCCTACCAATGCAACCTGTAGATATGATTGGTAAAAAAAAGTTTACTTGTTCGTATGTTCATTCGCCTGCACGCATCGCCGTCACTTGGACTTGGACTCAGTTTGATCCATTGGGCTCGTCAAGCTTAGTACGAGCCACGTGGTTCACAGCTTCTGCCAGCCATAACCTTAAAACCAAAAAAACGTCAAACGTAGAAATAGATCGTTTGACAGGCGTCGTTGTCTCGCTGCTGGCTCGAGCCCCTGCTGAGGGGTGTAAATTTAATAGTATCATCTTGCTTCCTTACACAAAAATAGACCAGTTTATATATTTTGACAGATTGGTTATCAACAAGCCAAACAACACGGTCTCAATAAGATACAATGGAAACGGCAATGCTTGTGACGAGCAAGCGCAACGGTTGACATGGTGATGGGCTTGTGGTGGGGGGCATCGGGAGGTGAACGGAAAATAAAAAAGCCAGGAAGCGCGGGAGGGCTATAGACATGACGAGGCTCTGCCCTCTAGGCTTGAGGAGGGAGATGCAAAAGTCACTACTAGTGTCAGAATATTATATTTTAGAATATAATTATCATGTTATATAGGTAGTTAAAATAATATTTAAGTTGTGGCGACCGGTGTGGATAGGTTTGGCGAAAATAAGAAAAATGGTCAGCACTTTTTGCTAGTATTTGTAACAAAAGGAACCGGTGACGCGCTTAGGGTTGTTTGGTTGGGATTAAATCTAGTTTTTGTATTTCTGGCTTATAAGCCACAAAAATACTTGGTTTTAGCTTCTAGCTTTTAACTGTATTATATGTAGAATAAGCCAAAAGCCAAAATTAAAAACACACATATATATAGGTACTTTTATGACTTATAAGCCGAAAGCTAAAAACCACAAATAAACCCAACCAAACAGCATGCTGTTATGCTTATGAGAGGAGGAAGAAATCTAATCCTAGCCTGCTCTAAAATAGGGAAATAAAAATTCTCTTTTAGACCATGAGCTATGGGATCGCTTCAAGCAAAACACTAAGCTCTTAATATCAACGAAAAAATAGCATGTCACTATTGGGAATGTGGAGCTCAAAACTACTCTCTTCATCCCAAAATAAGTGACTTCAATTTATCTAAATTCAGATGTATCTATATACTAAAACATGTCTAGATACATATGAATTTAGCCAAACTCAAGTCATTTATTTTGGGACGGAGGGAGTACATCGCTAATCAAGAAATAAAGTGCTATAGCGGTGCTGAACCACGCTAAACCACGCTAAATGTTATATATAACGAGGAGGTTGGCACTAAATCTGATAGCACTCTATTTTTTCTTGTTTAATACTTTCTCTTCCAAGAAAATTGAAGTTATATGTTTGTTCTAAGTCAAACTTTTCCATGTTTGATCGGATTTATACAAAAATGTGTCAATACCTATAATGGCATATCTATATAGTATGAAAATATATGTATGAAGAAATCAATAAAATAAATCAATATAGTATTAACTTGGTCAAAGTTAAAATAGTTTGGTTTAGAATAAACCTAGAAGTTCAAATTATTTTGAAACGAATCAAGTATTTGAAAAAAAAATTGATCATTCAGTCGTGAATCATAGATTCAATCCGTAGAACAAATGCTTTATTATCATAGAGGTACTTTTTTGAAAGTCAACTAATCAACAAGATTCTCTTGGTCGGTGGAGTCCGCCATATATAGACCCTTCTTGAGATTGGCACCATTACTTTATTTCTTTAGTCAATCCCCGTCTAATGTAAACACCAGTTTAAATGGCTCGTGGCATTTACCCTGTATGTGTTTCACCAAGCTAGAAGGAATCTTCCATCTCGGGACGATATTTTTATCAATAGAGACGCATCTTCGGTGACTATTTGAACCTTTTTATGTGAGTGCTTGAAATTATTTTTCTATTGAAGATTCATGAAACTTGACACTGATTGGGGGGACTAAGGGCATATACAATGCACACGCTTAGAACAGATGCTAGGGTCGATTTCCCAGCCGTTATCCTCTATTTCCCGTCGAGCCCATAATTATGGTATGCATCGACGCAACATCTACCATCGGGCGCTAAGACTTTTTTTTCTGCACGAACAGCTTAGACGAGCGGCAGGAGCTAACCAGCGTAGCAAAAAAGTCGGCTTCACCCATATCGGCAACAATCAATAATAAAAAATGCTGCCAGTAACTTCGGACATGGGTAAAATTTGTACTTGTATGCAAATTGAACTAGTCCAAAAGGCCTACTTACCGATGCATATATAGTCTGAAACCCTAGCCCTCTATCACTACCCCCTTCCCCCCACCACCCCATACATAGCCGCCCGAACCTAATCTCTTCCCCTCCCATCCTCTCACCTAGGTTGTTGCTTGTCGGTCGCCTCCAGGGACGAGGAGGAGCTCCCTAAGGATATCGGCGAGATAAAATGACGGCTCTTCCTGAGGAACACTCGCAGACACCCTTGGCCATCCTACAAACTTATAATGCCATGCACTGCTCTTCCACCAATGTTAGGGGCGCCGCCTCCCCATCTAGTTGTTGCGACCATCACTAACTGCATCCTTGCCTCCTCCACGGGGCCGCATCCTTGCCTCCTGCCTCGGCATCCACTCCCGCTGGCGATGAATCCACATTCATCCGCCTCAACAACCTCGACTTGTGATCACAAGGTTAGTAGGGTCCGACCGCTTTTTTCGAAAAGGGGAAAAAGGCCCAGCCTCTGCATTGACTGATACATATAGCCTTTATTAACTTCTTGAATTTATTACAACAAGTTCAAAAAAATCCCAGCTCATGGGTCGCAGAGAGTTGATACATGCACCAACCATCTAAATAAAGCAAGAATTAAAAACACACGCATCAGCATGAGATCCTAATATCAAAATGCCAACTGCATCGGCTAAATAATTCATGTGCGATCATTTCCAAACGGTTGCACCCAATATCCATGGCAAGTCTGTGCTCCGCCAGCTGAAGGAAAGACCACATACAGATACGCTATGTGGTTAATTGAATAACCTGCATAAAATATGAGTTTGAAGCCCGATTAAAAGTTAAATCATTCTGAATATTCCATATAACCCACAACAAAGCGCAAACACCCACTTGTATTTGAACTTTCTCTCTATTATCCACCCCATGAAGACAATTTCTAAAGGAATTTTTAATGTTCTATAAGCCATGTTAACAATGCACCACACAATTTTTGTAGGGGGGTAATCAATAAATAAATGAGTGAATCGTTTCCTCTTTATCACAAAAACAACAACTTTTTGTATCCCTGCCAATTTCTTTTTGCTAAGTTATCTTTTGTTAAATGAACTTTGCGGTTTAGGAACCACATGAAAATTTTAATTTTTCGTGGTACCTTTATTTCCAAATATACTTATGCAGGATCCTTGTGTAACCATTCATTAAGTCTAATTACATTGATTTGACATAGAAAATATCGGAAGAAGTTAGATCCCATCAAAACCGATCATGGTCTTTCACTAAGTGAACATCTATCAACCAATTAACTAAATGCACTAGTATATGCGAAAAAAATTAGGCTCCTATGAACGATAATTAAGTGGTATTCAAGTGATCGATACGAAGATGACTTGTCAATCACACCATGATACTGCAATTTTATAATGCAATACACATAGGGGATATGTCCATGACATCCACATTGAATAGGATATTTGTAAAAGAGAGTTATAAGCCACAGTAATCCTTCATTTACTTCTTCGTACGTTTAATTTTGGACTAGATTTTTAGGTCTTCACAACTAATCAGAGATGGGCATAGTCAGCATGGTACTTGGTTTCTCTGGATTTTGCTTTGGATTCATAGAGGTATTCTCATTGGGTACTACAGCTGTGTCGGAGATATGACAACTTGGTTATGCTCATCTGAAAGTTAGCCAGTAGGTGTGGAAGGCTCATGGTTGCCCCCTGATGGGCTTATGCGGACAACAAGACCAGACCCATCTAAGGCCCAATGATAGGTCGGTTCAGGGGAGTCGGAGATGAATTAGAGACTAGAATCTTGAAGTATAAAACAATAAGAACTTAGTCAGTTTCTATTAGGAATCCAACTCCTGTGTCGACATGAACACTTTTAAACCCTAGGATGGATATGTATATAAAGCTGGCCTAGGAAAGATCATAGAGAGAATAAATAGCTAGTGAATAAATCGCATAGAACTAGAATCTGTCGGCTAAGCACAATTGCCTTAGCATCGGAACCTTGTAATTCTATATACAAGCAATACAACAAAGCAGGAGTAGGTTTTTACCTCCAGCGCGAGGGGCCAAACCTAGGTAACTCATGTGTAACAATCTTGTCCCCTATTCAGCCTATGTCGCTGCCCTCTGCCCTAACTATCGCTCTCACGATGGTATCGGCGTGGTTTTCCACGACAATCTGCTTCCAGCCAACTAACTTCAAGTGCAATTTTTATTTTGTTGTACCTGTTTTCTCTTACTCTATATAATCACCATTGTGTTATTGTATATCAATGTGTTTGCTAGCTATACCTTCTTTGTTAGTGTTCTCAATCAGTTATTCTTGAAATGGGGAATTATTACCCCGGGCTTCGCATCAATTGATGTACACATCCTTTTATTAAAAAAATTCAGAATTCCAAACTTTACAACTCATGGATCATAGAGGGTCAATACAAATATTAACCATATAAAAATAGCTAAGTTCTAATACTAAACATCATGTAAACGATTAATAGGCTGCCAAGTAGCCCGGTAGAAGATATCTTGTGCAACCATCAGCAGTCAATTGCATCTAGTAACCATGCACTCATCTTGGTCCACCGGGAGAAGGAAACTCCGTAGCTGAATCCAATGAACAGTCATATATGGATAACCTGCAAGAAATTAGGAGTCTTTTCTATGAAACACAACATTATTTCTGCAATTCCATATTGTTGGATCCACTCGAGATTATTTGGTGCGAGGATAAAGTTGACTAGGTTCATGTGCTCCTCATCTTTGCATGTTCAGTTAACAAATAAGCAAACAAAGCATCATGTCTATTTATGAACAATTCAGATTTAGACCCGAGTGTTAGTTAAACATGGTATTGGTAAAGGAACTAGTATCCTTCTTCATTTGTCTACACAACCTGGAGTTAATTAGTTTTTAGGTGATCATTGTGTTTCCTAGTACTACTGAAGCTATGCTACCAGCGCATGCACTTAGCTACACCTAATTTCTTGTGCTGAAGTGTAGCTACTACTTTGAAGATTATTCTTCAGTGTTGCCTTTGTATAAGTAAACAAGTGATTGATTGGTGCTATCTTTTTCCTAGTTGTTTTCTCTTATTGCATCACTAGTACATAATAAGATAGTAGCGGCGTGTCAAAATACCCCACTATGATGTGTATTCGACACGTGGACGGTGTTACACCATTGGTATTTCACACTGGTCACACGCCACCGGTACTGGTAATTCGCACACTAGTTGTGTGTTTCTATTATGACACACAACTAACATAATTTATAGAATACTAAATAATATTTATAATTGAAATTGACAAGACAATGAAATACTAAAATCTCAGCTAAAATAGAATATTAACACCAAAAAAACTAATATTGATTCGCCACCTCCATCACTTAACATTTATAAAAATTTAGTTCAACAAAACAAAGGAAAACCTAATTTGTTTGACCAACAAACAACACATGACCAAGGCATTTAAAGAAATAAGTAGCTAGCACACACCACCCAACTACTAGATGATGCCAATGGCAAACACCATCCTTAGGTTCCTAGGCAGGGTGGTCCTAGCAGTGAGGATCAAAGCTTGTCCAACTTCTAGGTCATCTTCGTCCCTATAAATCCCCTCATTCCCTCTTTGCTGAAGATCAGGCGGTCATCCTCGTCCGTTTTTTATGCCACTCGCTGACTTTGGAATCTCCAACTCTAAGTCCGACAAGGCTTCACTAGAAATGTTAAGGCATAAAACCATCTTCTTGGGTAATTTTTAGGATGCCTCCATGGATGAAAACCAAAAGAGTAATAATGTTAGACGACTGCCACAAGTTATGCACATAACACATGAAGAAATAGAAGTAACTTGATAGAACATACCATGTTGTGTTTGACAAGATTTGTATTTGTCAAACGGGTCACGAATGGGACCCCAGCGAAGGAATGGGCTGTCGCTGGGATATCTAAGAGTTGTTCATTCTCATCGCCTCTTATCTTGCATATTTGGGAGATGATGATAGAGTCATATGGGTCTACCTCGCGACCGCCAAAACACTAATCTGTGAAAGTTTTCCCCTTAAGAAAAAATAATCATTTGGTCTTCTTTTAGATATATATAGCGCTATAGTTCATGACTGAAAATTGGCATTTTACTTTATTTTATATCTGGTTTAGCGCACTAATGTAGTTTGTGAAAATAGGGACTAAAAGGACCAACTTATTTTTGCCAAAATAATTTTTATTGAATATTTAGTAATTAGATTATCAATACGATTGATTGTTTTCTTGAGCCCTTTAGCCCTTAGGCAACATGTCAAGGTATGGATCCGTATTCACGACATTCAGCTCACGATGGTGACACATACACACGTTTGCTGGTGGACGATTGATGCCCTATTTCCTCTCGATCTTAATATATATAGCTTCCTTTTATAGAGAGAACTTTTCAAGATCTTAGAATCTTAACTAGAACTTCTGGGCTCCCCCAAGCTCATTTCTTTACCTTGCTCATATGCCAAGACTGATGTTGGACGATGAATGGATTGCTCGACACGGTGTTCCTCACCTCGTGAGAAGCACACCATGCGACCAATTTGAGGAGATGATGCGACACATCCTTAGTGGTTTCCCCTTCTCAAGGACAATCTGTTATGAGGTTCTATCTTGGATCTAATACACATCCACCCCCTCGTTGTCGAGGATGACTTCATGGACTGGTGGGCCATGACACTACAATTCACCCCTCTGTTGTTGTGCAAGAGGACTTTGCTGGTGATCATGCTCACGGCATGTTGGATATGGAAGCATCGCAATGTGACTATCTTTGATAACTCTCAGGCATACATGGCTTACATGCTTTAACCGAATCAAGGTCGAGGAACGTTCGTGGGAATACACAGGGGCTCGAGGATTCGCTAGCTGCTCCACTAGGATAGCTTCTTTGCGTTGAGTTGCATGGCGCGGTGTTCATCATTTCTTGGACGTGTACATACACCTTCTTTTCTATCAATGCACTAAAACACAATGTTTATTGTTTCGTTTTGGTGAAAATAAAACAATTGGATTGTTTGTCAAAAAGAAAAGGACATTCAAGCCTACATTTCAAAAACTGGGCCCTTTGTCATCTACTTGCTTTTGTTGTTTTATGTGATGTGGCTATGTGTAGAAAAAGACCAACCTTACCGAAGTTCACCTCCTCCCGAGCAAGCGACCGAACCAGGACGGATTTCGCAGGACGGGATTAGCTCCGATTATTTCCTCCTTTCCTACTATTGTTTGCTTTTAGGAACAAATTTTAGATTTCTTTTCTACTCCTGTACTATGTAAATAATTGTGCATATATTTTTAGGTCTGGTACTTCCAAGCCTAAAAGTATAGTACAAAGTACATGAAAATACATGGCAGGAAATACACCTACCAAATACAAAAGTATAACTACACTATGATCCACAAGTCTACTAAACCGAAATACATAATATAGAAGTGCACTAGTCGAAGTATGAAGTACAAGTGTACCACACATACACATATACTAAAATCAAAATATGAAGTACAAAAGTACACTAACACAAGTATAAAGTACAAGTGCACTCTAAGTACAAACATACTCCACTAAAACAGAAGTACAAAGTATGCTAAAATAGTAGTAGACAATATAAAGTACATTAAACGAAGTACAAGCACACATTTAATAACACCAAAGTGCAAAAAAAAGAACCAAAATACAAAAGTACACGAAAATCCAAAGTACAACTCAAAGAAAAACTGAATACACTTACACTACAAACCCGAGTACTGTAGGGTTTCGTAGCATGGAAAACAAAAAATTTCTATCGCATACAAACAAACAAGCCAAGATCTATCTACTAGATCGTAGCAACAAGTCGATGGAATAACTTACCCTCGAAGATTCCAAAGTGTTTAACGAGAGCGGATTCTCGTGGGTGATGTAGTCGTATTCTTCCCGATCTCAAGATCGCGTAGACGATCCTTCCAGCGTTGCGTTCCGGCAGCGCTCCCGCAGTCGGTCACACGTTCGGTACTCTACGAAGACCTTCCTCTCCCTTGTTCCAGCAGGCAGCGGAGGTTGTAGCACTCTCCTCGCGATTCCGGCAGCACAACGGCGTGGTACCGAAAGTAGAGGGGAGATCTCGCAGGGCTTCACCTCAGGCCGGAGCGAGTATGGTGGAGTATGAGAGAGCTCCTCGGTGCTCTAGGGTTTAGACACACCAAGGAGTAGGTGCTAGAGCCGGCGGCTAGGGTTCCGGGGACCCCCAAGTCGGCGGCTAGGGCAAAACCCTAGGGGGCGGGGGCGGCTATGGTGGGTTGCAGCTTCTAGGGTTTGAGGTGAGGGACTTGTGTGTGCTAGGAGGGAGCCCTGCCCCTCCTTATATAGGTGGAGGGGCCAGCGGCCAAGGGGGAGGGAGGGCCGTCCCTCCCCAACTCGGCTTGGAGGGCGCCACGTGGAGGAGGATTCCTCCCAACTCGGTTTCCCACTTCCTCCTCTTTTCCTCTTTCCAAATTTAGCCGTTTGACTTTTCAATTTAGCTATTTGACTTTTCAAACTAGGATTTGAATTAATCCCTTATTTGGAACAGCGATGACACTTAGTACATGATGCAATCATTCCAACTTGCAATGACACATTCATGTACCCTTTCCCCTCCGGAGTGCCGGACATTCCGGAACCTTCTAGAACATTCCCGATGAAAACACCGGAATCATTCCCGAACTCCGAAACGGGACTTTCCTTATATGAATCTTATTCTCCGGACCATTCCGGATCTCCTCGTGATATCCCGGATCCCATCCGAGACTCAACAACATTCGGTCTCTTTCTCATCATACCATAACTACTCAAACAACGTCGAATCCTTAAGTGTGTCTCCCTACGGTTCGTGAATTATGCGGACATGATCGAGACACTTCTCAACAATAACCAATAGAGGAATCGGAAATTCATATGGCTCCCACATATTTCTACGATTACTTTGATCGAATGAACCACTTACATACGATACCAATTTCCCTTTGTCTCACAATAGTTTACTTATCCGAGGTTATGATCGGTATCTCTGCATACCTAGTTCAACCTCGTTACCGATAAGTACTCTTTTCTCGTTCCCGTGATATGTGATCCCTTGTGAGCCAGTCACATGCTTGCAAGCTAATTGGATGACATTCCACCTAGAGGGCCCAGAGTATATCTATCCGTCATATGGATGGACAAATCCCACTCTTGATCCATGTGTCTCAACCAATACTTTTCGAACACTCAATGCCACCTTTATAGCCACCCAGTTACGGTGTGGTGTTTGATGTCATCAAAGCATCCATCCGGTAAAGGTGATATGCATGATCTCATGGTCGAAGGAATTAGGTTACTATGTATTAGAAAGCATATAACAATTGAACTATTGAAATGACTTGATCTTTATGCTACGCTTATCTATAGGAGTATGTCCATCATATCATTCTCCTAACGATATGATCTTGTTGTTGATAACATCTCAATGTTCATGCTAGGGAAACCACAATCATTTATCAACCAACAAGCTAGTGATGTATAGAGGCTATACTAGGGACTTCAAATTAAGTTTACAAATCACACAAGTATCCATGTTTCCTTGTTAATACTATTATAGCATGAATGTAAACATTTATCATAAACACAAAGATATAATAGTAACTAAATTTATTATTGCCTCTGGGGCATATCTCCAACAGTCTCCCACTTGCACTAGAGTCATCTAATCTAGATTACATGGTAATATACCGAACACCCATGGCAGTTTGGTGCTGGTCATGTTTTGCCCTCGGGAGAGGTTTAGTCAACGGATCCACCACATTCAGATATGTGTGTACTTTGCAAATATTTATATCCCCATCCTGGATATGTTCTCGAATAGCGTGAAAATGTAGCTTGATATGCTTTAGCTTCTTGTGTGACCTTGGTTCTTGCGCATTGGCTATGGCGCCCATGTCATCACAGTAGATAGACATTGGGTCCAGCGCACTAGGAACCACACCTAGCTCTGTAATGAACTCTTTCATCCATATCGCTTCTTGTTAAGCCTCCGAAGCAGCCATGTATTCCGATTCAGTTGAAGATCTCGCCATAATGCTTTGCTTTGCACTCCTCCAGCTAACTATTGCACCATTCAAAATAAATACGTATCCAGATTGTGATTTAGAATCATCCGGATCGGTGTTCCAACTAGCATCGGTGTAACCATTAACAACGAGCTGTTCATCACCTCCATAAGAAAGAACCATATCCTTAGTTCTTCTCAAGTACTTAAGGATGTTTTTGACCGCTGTCCAATGATCCACTCCTGGATCACTTTGATATCTGCTAGTTAAACTAACAGCATATGCAATGTCGGGTCTAGTACATAGCATGGCATACATTAGAGATCCTATGGCTGAGGCATAGGGAGTCTTACTCATCCTTTCTCTATCTTCTGCCGATGTCGGACTTTGAGTTTTACTCAAGGTCGTATTGGGCAACATGGGCAAGAACCCTTTCTTGCTATCTTCCATTCTGTGGCATCCCGCTAAAACCACTACTAGAAAATCGCGTTGTTTTTGTGCATTGCATCATCATGACCGCATGCTCATGTCATCATGCCACATTGCATTTGAGCATCGTCATCATCTTGCATTTGCTTGCATAAAACTATTTGCGGAAAAACCTGTTCGTGTTTTCTAAACGCCCCGTCTTTATTCAAACGCAAAACCCGGGTCACCGGATTATTTTGTTTTGTTTGCTATCGGTTTGCAAAAGTCTGTTTGAAATAAATAAAATATTTAATTATTTTTGTGGGGGCAGTCGAACGGGCCGATTCGACCCAGTCGACCACCCCCAGGAATAAAAACGGTCCATCTAAACCAGCCCACTCTAAATCCTAGTCCCACCAAATCCATTCCTACCCACCTCTCACAGCTCGCCACCTCACCCTCTCCCCCAATCCATACCCACTCCGCCACCTCAGCAATCCTTGATCCAGCCCCCCTTAAAAACCTTCTATACCAAATAACCTACCCATTCCTATTCTACCCCAACCCTCCACCTCACCTGCACCAATCGGTGCCTGCCACCTCATCCTCTCTCTCCTCCCAACCACTCTCCCGCTGCCACCTCACCCCCAAACACCCCTCTCCCCTCCACCACACACGCAGGCCACGCCCACCCTGTCCACACCCGGTCCACCCTCCCCCCCGCGCCTGGGTCCCACCCCACCTGCCGCTGTTCCCCTGGCCCCACCCCGACGCGCCTTGGCCACCCCGACCCACCTGCCCCGCTCCCTCTCTCTCCTCCCCTCCCCCTGCAGCCTCCTCCCTTCTTCCCCCTCTCCGGCTACTTCCTCCTCACCTCCGGCCACCGCCCCTCCTCCCCTTCCCTCTGGCCTCATCTCCGCCCTCCTCTCTCCCTCTGCACTGGCTCGGCCTCCGACGCCACGGCCCTCCGCCTCTCGCCTCCCTCCCGGCCGCCTCCTCCTCTCTCCTCCGCCCTGGCCGCGCTTAGTTTCCCCACCTCGCCTCGGCTCACCTCGCCACCAAGGCTGGCCCGCCTCTCTGGCTCCCACCACCGCTTGACCTCTCCCGTGACTCTCTCAAGGCCACTGCCCGCTTCCCAGAAGGAGCCTCGCCTCAGCCGCCAGAGCTTCGCCCATGCCGCTTACGAGCTTCCGCCGCCGCCGTCCTCGTCACTTGCCGCCTTCTGCCTCGTCGAGCCCCAGGCGCCCTCGAAGCGCCGCCTCGGGCTCGTCCGCCAGTCTCCGCTGCTCGCCACGTCGTCGCTCAGAGGCAGGTCTCGCACCGTCCGCCTCCGGCCCGTCCGCTGCGCTGCCGCGACGCCTCCCTGGACCTCCTCTCCTCCTGGCCGCGTCAAGCCCTTCATGCGGCGCCCCTGATCTCCTCTCGGTACCAGACCTCAAGGCGAACTCGTGTTGGAGGCATGTGTGTGTCTTCTTGAAGATCCTCGAACCCGATGGTCGACGACATTTAACGCCGAGGCCTCCACCTCGGATCCACAAGATCGCCACGCGAGTCAAGACCGAGAACGCCAAGCTCTCCGCGGGACCTCAAGACCGAACTCGACATGCCATGTTCTCCCTCACGGATGCCATGATCTCCGTCACGGACGCCGAGACCCCGGCACCCCGGAGACCCGAACCTGAGATCATCGCCACAGATCGACAAGGATTCCACATGGGACGACAAGTACTTCGTCATGGACCCGATTGAAGCAAACCCGAAGACGGCAGATGCGACAAGTACTTCTCCCCATATCCGATGCCCGGGGACCCGGACGCCAAGGTCGCCGATGCGAATACGACAAGTGCTTCATCCCGAACGCCATGACCGTCGACATGACCCGAAGACCACGGATGCGACAAGACCTACCTCCGCTATCCGAGAACGTTCCGTCGAACCCTGGACCCTGAGACCGAACCCCGGAACCCCAAGACCGCCGAACCCTAATGTGTGAACCCCTTCCCGAAACCCTATCTTATAATATAATACAATCTGTTGCATATTAAATTGTCATACTCGCATGCGTATTTGTGTGGTTTGGGAGCCTTATGCCGATTCACCTTATAATTAAATATGGGGCCCATATGCGGGCAAATCTAGCCTTATATTGGCCTCATTTAAATTTGTGTAGCGAATCGGTGATATATTCTGCCTTGTTAAACAACATTTAAAATGCGGGGTATCTAAACAACTAGAACCATATATTTAATTGTCGGGACCCCGGTTCCGCTTAATCTTGCCTAATTGCATTGCACCTCTGCCATGTCATGCATCATCCATGCATCATGCCCGATCTTTTGCCGTAGTATTAAATATTGCATCCGGTGTTTCTTCTAGCGTTTTGCTTCTTCGCGGATAAGGCCGTTGAGTTGATGCGAGTGTCGACCCGATCTTCGGTTGAACCTTCGGCAATGTTTCCAGGCGAGCATCTCCCCCTTTCTACCTATCTTACTTTTATAGTATTTATTCCCTCCTGTTGATCTATTGCTATCTGTGTTGCGATGCTCTAGTTTTCGTACCCGTGATATCCCTTGCAGCCGTATATTGCCTTGGACACATCCTAGTACCTGTTGATTGGTAGATAGTTGGACTTGCGCGTCGTAGTCGCTTGCTCAAGTGCGGTTGCGTGTCGTCAAGTGCCACAGTTGTTGGAGTAATGCCGCATGTTTGATGTTGGAGATGATCATGGTTTTACTTATCGTTCACTTTAATTCCTATTTAACAACTAAAATTGAAGTAAGTAAGCAGAGGCATCGGTGGGTGATAGATAATATTTGGTTTCCGACCGCCCACTTGTGTCCCGTAGGACCCCGAGTACTTGATACCTGTTCCTTGATTTATCGCGCTATCCACATCCGGGAGGATTATGGGACCCCCCTTAGCCAGATCTTGATTCAGTCTTATTTCTTGGGGCCACAAACTAGTTTGAGGTTTTATTTACTATCCTGTACTTATGCCATGCTACTGCTTTATTTTACGATTGTGCGAGGAGCACACTGTACTGTTTAGGTAAGCGGAATGTTTTCGCGGTATCGACAATCCCAGTTTTGGGTTCCCGATTTCTGACCATTGACGCAAACCTTGAGTCCGTCTCGGAGCTAGCTTACTTCGTTGCGGGTCTACTCAATGGGGTGGCCCCCTGAAATATTTCTGAATCCTGTGATTGCTTTGTCGTGAAGGCCTCGTTGGGTTTTGATTTGGTTTTTCCGAGGTAGAACGAGTGTGTGTTGCTATTTGTGCACCCCGGCCGGGTTAAAACTTTCTGAAAGCCGTGTCCGCGGTTATGGACGACTTGGAGCACAGTATCTCGATCATAGACAAGCATAACTAAAGTAGTGCTATAAATTTGACCTTATAATGACTAGTAATCAGCTTCACTATAATGGAATGGCTACATAAAACTGCCCACAAGTGCTTGTTTGGTTTGTCGCTTGCGATAATTGTATCTGACTAGTAAGTATTGCAACTAAAACGGAATGGCTGAATAAAAGTACCAACAACTGCTGGGTTTTGGGTTATCTCATGTTAATTGTATCTGACTAGTAAGTGTTGCCACTATAACGGAATGGTTAACTAAAAGTGCCCACTGCTTATTTTATCAGGACGATTATCTCTACCTGACTAGTAATTGTTGCAACGATAACTGAATAAATAAAACTGCCAACTGTGTGAGTTTCCTCGGTGGACTTCCTCGATGGTCTCGAGGGGGAAACACCAGGATGGGTGTGTTTGGTGGTAGCAACAGGTTGGTTCCGAATAGGTCTTCCTTACCCCTCTCTGATAGCCGCCAGTTGTATCGAGTCTCTATAGGTTGTTCAGTGCATGCTGCCGCTTCCGCCCATTCCACCATACCTATGTAGGCGAGGACCGCCGAATTCTAGCCTCGCTGCAGTGTCTTGGCCTCGATCGACGCTCCTCTTTTTCCTTTGCCCTTTGTCGGCACCCCTTTTGTTTAAGCAGGTTTTGAGATCGACGTCGTTAGCAGGGTTACCCTTCCGGCTTGGCCTGGGCAGGGTTATGGACGCCATTGGTTCTTCTTCAGGGCTCTTAGCCCCATTTGCATCTTGTCCGTAGCTGTACGCACTCTCGTTTTCAAGGTGATTTGGATCTTTGTATATTATATCTGTATTCTTGACTCAAGGAGTTGTGTTGTATATATATATATATCTGTTCTGTGGGTCCCATCGAGGACTGTTGTGTAATGTTATTACTTCGTTTTCCACCCACACGAAAGTGCCTGGTGGGCACCTTTGAATCGTTTCTATGCGGGTTTGGCGGGTTTCGCTCAAACTTGCATAGGGTCGATTCTGAGGGTGTTACACATTCCAAACCTATTTAGAACTTTGTCCAAATATGTACTCTGTGACAATGATATTTGGCGTTTCGATCTATCTCTATAAATCTTTATGCCTAATATGTAAGCTGCTTCGCCAAGATCCTTCATTGAAAAACTATTATTGAAATATTCCTTGACACTATTAAGAAGGTCTAGATCATTCCCAATCAATAATATGTCATCCACATATAGTATTAAGAATGCTACAGAGCTCCCACTCACTTTCTTGTAAATACAAGCTTCTCCATAAGTTTGTATAAAACCAAAACTTTTGATCACCTTATCAAAATGTTGATTCCAACTTCGGGATGCTTGCTTCAATCCATAGATGGACCGTTGAAGTTTGCATACCTTGTTAGCATCTTTAGGATCGACAAAACCTTTGGGTTGCATCATATACAACTCTTCATCAATGTCTCCATTGAGGAATGCTGTTTTGACATCCATCTGCCATATCTCATAATCATAATATGCAGCGATTGCTAACATAATCCTCACAGACTTTAGCTTCGCTACCGGTGAGAAAGTCTCATCGTAGTCAACTCCTTGAATTTGTCGAAACCCTTTTGCGAAAAGTCGAGCTTTATAGACAGTAACATTACCATCAGCATATGTTTTCTTCTTGAAAATCCATTTGTTCTCGACAGCCTTCCGGCCATCCGGTAAGTCCACCAAAGTCCATACTTGGTTTTCGTACATGGATCCAATCTCGGATTTCATGGCTTCTTGCCATTTATTGGAATCTGGGCTCATCATTGCTTCCTCATATCTCTCGGGGTCATCGGTGTTGTCCACCAACATGACATTCATAACGGAATCATACCAATCTGGAGTGGTACGAGTTCTCGTTGACCTTCGAGGCTCTGTAGCAACTTCAACCGAAGTTTAATGATCATCATCATTAGCTTCCTCTCTTATTGGTGCAGGCACCACAAGAACTTCTTCCGGTGCTGCGCTACTCGCAATTTCGAGAGAAGGTTCGACAACCTTGTCGAGTTCTACTTTCCTTCCAGTCACTTCTTTCGAGAGAAATTCCTTCTCTAGAAAGGATCCATTCTTGGCAACGAAGATTTTGCCTTCGGATCTATGATAGAAGGTATACCCAATAGTTTCCTTCGGGTATCCTATGAAGACGCATTTTTCCGCTTTGGGTTCAAGCTTGTCATCAGTAACTTCTTTACATAGGCTTCGCATCCCCAAACTTTAAGGAACGACAATCTAGGTTTCTTCCCAAACCATAATTCATACGGTGTCGTTTCAACGGATTTAGATGGTGTCCTATTTAAAGTGAATGCATCTGTTTCTAATGCATAACCCCAAAATGATAGCGGTAAATCTGTAAGTGACATCATAGAACGAACCATATCTAAGAGAGTTCGATTACGACGTTCGGACACACCATTACGCTGTGGTGTTCCCGGCGGTGTCAATACTGAAAGTATTCCGCATTTCTTCAAATGCTCGCCAAACTCGTAACTTAGATATTCACCTCCACGATCAGAACGTAGAAATTTAATCTTCTTGTTACGTTGATTCTCTACCTCACTTTGAAACTCCTTAAACTTCTCGAAAGTTTCAGATTTATGTTTCATGAAATAGATATACCCATATCTACTCAAGTCATCCGTGAAGGTAAGAACATAACGATAACCACCGCGCGATGCTACACTCATTGGACCACACACATCGGTATGTATGATTTCCAATAAGTCTGTAGCTCGCTCCATCATACCAGAAAATGGAGTCTTAGTCATTTTACCCATCAGACATGCTTCGCATCTTTCAAGTGATTCAAAATCAAGTGATTCAAAATCAAGTGATTCAAGAAGCCCATCGGAATGGAGTTTCTTCATACGTTTCACTCCAATGTGACCAAGACGACAGTGCCACATATAGGTTGAATTATCGCTTGATTTCAAACGTTTAGCCTCATTGTTGTTGATATGTGTATTTCCACTATCGAGATTCAATAAGAATAGACCATCTATCAAAGGTGCATGTCCATAAAACATATTACTCATATAAATCGAACAACCATTATTCTCGGACTTAAACAAGTAACCGTCTCGCAATAAACAAGATCCCGATATAATGTTCATGCTCAACGCAGGCACCAAATAACAATTATTTAAGTATAAAACTAATCCCGATGGTAGATGAAGGGGTAGCGTGCCGACCGCGATCACATCAACCTTTGATCCGTTTCCCACGCGCATCGTCACCTCGTTCTTCGCTAGCTTCCGTTTATTCTGCAGCACCTGTTTGGAGTTACAAATATGAGCAACCGAACCAGTATCAAATACCCAGGCACTACTACGAGTACTAGTGAGATACACATCAATAACATGTATATCAGATATACCTTTCTTCTTGATGTTGCCGTTCTTCAAATCCTCCAAGTACTTTGGGAAATTCCGCTTCCAGTGACCTTCTCCCTTGCAGTAAAAGCACTCAGTATAAGGCTGAGGTCCAGCCTTGGTCTTCTTCGCCGGCGTGGCAACTTTCTTACCACCCTTCTTGAAGTGTCCCTTCTGCTTAGACTTGCCTTTCTTGAATTTGGTGGTCTTATTGACCAACAACACTTGGTGCTCTTTCTTGATCTCCACTTCTGCAGACTTTAACATAGCAAACAGTTCTGGCAAGTTCATGTTCTGCATGTTGTAGTTCATCACAAAGTTCTTGTAACTTGGTGGTAATGATTGGAGGACACGGTAAATCCCCAAAGCATTAGGAATCACTATACCCAAGCTTTGAATTTTGTTTGCGTGCCCAGACATCTTAAGCACATGCTCACTGACGGAGCTGCCCTCTTCCATCTTGCAGTTAAAGAACTTTTCAGAAGCCTCATAGCTTTCAATTGCCGCATGAGTCTCAAAAATCAATTTGAGATCCTCGACAATATCATATGGGTCTGAATTCTCAAACCTTTTCTGAAGCTTCGATTCTAAACCATACAAGATAGCACACTGAACTATGGAGTACTGATTCTTCCGAGCGAGGTAAACATTCTTTACTTCATCGGCAAGATCACCGCAGTGGGTCACCCAGTGCATCCAAAGACATAGGTCAAATTACCAAATTGAGGACAATCCTCAAATTGCGGAACCAATCCGCGAAGTTGCTTCCATTGTTTTTCAACTTTTCTTTCTCTAGGAACGCATTAAAATTGATGGTAGGGGCTGCCATTGATCTACAACATATTTGCAATAGTTTAGACTAAGTTTATGACAAATTGAGTTCAAATTAATAATAAAATTAATCTTGGTGAACTCCCACTCAACACAATATCCCTCACATTGTTTTAGTGATCACACGAACCAAATCCACCACATCAACAACGATCATCACGAGAGTTGATATAGTTTCAATGGCGAACAATCGACATGTTCATCATATCTACTATATGATTCATGCTTTACCTTTCGGTGATCCGTGTTCCGAGACCATGTCTGCACATGCTAGGCTCGTCAAGATCAAACCTTAGTTTCCGCATGAGCAAATCTGGCTTGCTCACGTTGTATACACTTGCGGAATCTAACACACCCGATCATCACGTGGTGCTTCGAAACAACAAGCTTTAGCAACGGTGCTAACTGAGGGTGAACACTTTATGACTTGAAATTCATGTGCATGAGGGATCATCTTATAATGCTACCGCTGCCTACTAAGCAATACAAGATGCATAAAGGATTAACATCACATGCAATTCATAATATGTGATATGATATGGCCTTTCTTCTTTGTGCTTCGATCTCCATCTTCAAGCACGAACATGATCTCCATCATCACCGCATTGCATCAAGGTCAATGACGCTTCTCCATGGTTGTCATCCACGGCTTCAACTATTACAACTACTTTGAATAGACACGGGTCTTAACATAAATTAAAGACAACCATATGGCTCCTGCCGTTGCCAACTTACAATAAAGAACATTGCATACATCAAATATAATCACAATCATGGCCATATCACATCAGACACCCTCGCAAAACAAAGTTAGACGCCTCTACTTTCTTTGCATGTTTTACGTGGCTTGGGGCTTTCTATAAGTGTCGTTCTAACTTACGAACATGAACCACAACATTGATACTAGTATTGTTAATCACCCGTTGTAAATTGGACCTTAACTATGCTAGGATAAACAGGCACCCGCAAAGCCACTTATGCAATACAAGTTGCATGTCAAGCGTGGAGCAAGTCTCATGAACGATGTCATGTAAGGTTAGCCCGGGACGCTTCATCCCAACATACCGCAATATGCAAAGTACACAAGAAGCAATCAACAATAAAAGCATCAACGCCCACAATGACCATTGTGTTCTACTCGTGTAACAGATCTACATATAGACACGGCTCTGATACCACTATAGGGTTTCGTAGCATGGAAAACAAAAAAATTCTATCGCATACAAACAAACAAGCCAAGATCTATATACTAGATCGTAGCAACGAGTCGATGGAATAACTTACCCTCGAAGATTCCAAAGTGTTTAACGAGAGCGGATTCTCGTGGGTGATGTAGTCGTACTCTTCCCGATCTCAAGATCGCGTAGACGATCCTTCCAGCGCTGCGTTCCGGCAGCGCTCCCGCAGTCGGTCACACGTTCGGTACTCTACGAAGACCTTCCTCTCCCTTGTTCCAGCAGGCAACGGAGGTTGTAGCACTCTCCTCGCGATTCCGGCAGCACAACGGCGTGGTACCGGAAGTAGAGGGGAGATCTCGCAGGGCTTCGCCTCAAGCCGGAGCGAGTATGGTGGAGTATGAGAGAGCTCCTCGGTGCTCTAGGGTTTAGACACACCAACGAGGAGGTGCTAGAGCCGGCGGCTAGGTTCCAGGGACCCCCAAGTCGGCGGCTAGGGCAAAACCCTAGGGGGCGGGGCGGCTATGGTGGGCTGCAGCTTCTAGGCTTTGAGGTGAGGGACTTGTGTGTGCTAGGAGGGAGCCCTGCCCCTCCTTATATAGGTGGAGGGGCCGGCGGCCAAGGGGGAGGGAGGGAAGTCCCTCCCCAACTCGGCTTGGAGGGGGCGCCGCCGGTTGGAGGAGGGATTCCCTCCCCAACTAGGTTTCCCACTTCCTCCTCTTTTCCTCTTTCCAAATTTAGCCGTTTGACTTTTCAATTTAGCTATTTGACTTTTCAAACTAGGATTTGAATTAATCCCTTATTTGGAACAGCGATGACACTTAGTACATGATGCAATCATTCCAACTTGCAATGACATATTCATGTACCCCTTCCCCTCCGGAGTGCCGGACATTCCGGAACCTTCTAGAACATTCCCGATGAAAACACCGGAATCATTCCCGAACTCCGAAACGGGACTTTCCTTATATGAATCTTATTCTACGGACCATTCCGGATCTCGTCGTGATATCTCGGATCCTATCCGAGACTCCGAACAACATTCGGTCTCTTTCTCATCATACCATAACTACTCAAACAACGTCGAATCCTTAAGTGTGTCTCCCTACGGTTCGTGAATTATGCGGACATGATCGAGACACTTCTCTGAACAATAACTAATAGAGGAATCTGGAAATTCATATGGCTCCCACATATTTCTACGATTACTTTGCGATCGAATGAACTACTTACATACGATATCAATTTACCTTTGTCTCACGATAGTTTACTTATCCGAGGTTATGATCGTCGGTATCTCTGCATACCTAGTTCAACCTCGTTACCGATAAGTACTCTTTTCTCGTTCCCGTGATATGTGATCCCTTGTGAGCCAGTCACATGCTTGCAAGCTAATTGGATGACATTCCACCGAGAGGGCCCAGAGTATATCTATCCGTCATATGGATGGACAAATCCCACTCTTGATCCATGTGTCTCAACCAATACTTTTCGAACACTCAATGCCACCTTTATAGCCACCCAGTTACGGTGTGGTGTTTGATGTCATCAAAGCATCCATCCGGTAAAGGTGATATGCATGATCTCATGGTCGAAGGAATTAGGTTACTATGTATCAGAAAGCATATAGCAATTGAACTATTGAAATGACTTGATCTTTATGCTACGCTTATCTATAGGAGTATGTCCATCATATCATTCTCCTAACGATATGATCTTGTTGTTGATAACATCTCAATGTCCATGATAGGGAAACCACAATCATTTATCAACCAACAAGCTAGTGATGTATAGAGGCTATACTAGGGACTTCAAATTAAGTTTACAAATCACATAAGTATCAATGTTTCCTTGTTAATACTATTATAGCATGAATGTAAAAATTTATCATAAACACAAAGATATAATAATAACTACATTTATTATTGCCTCTAGGGCATATCTCCAACAAGTACAACTATACAATTATGGAAGTAAAAAAAGTATTCTCGAAACCTTTTTTTTCAAAATGGAAGATGAGACTCTCGGCCTTTGCATCGAAGAGGTGCATACTACCTTCTTAATTAGTTATTTAATAAATGATTGGCAAAGTTTACATAAAAAACTAAAACCATTATTCAACACCTATAAACCCAACAATGGGTGAAGATCATGTCAGCAGGGCCTTGTAACCTGAAAAACTAGAAACCCCCATCAACAAGTAACCTGAAACATTGCATTCCCTGAGACACCCTCTAGGCAAAATGGGAGCGCTCATCCGAGCTAGCAGAATGTTAGCGAGCACCTCGTGCACACACTACAGAAGTTGTCACCGCCGTAAACCACTGGGCCTCTTCCGGGATGAGATCTGTAAAGCCCTCGCCAGGCCTGTCATGGATGCCACCATGACGCCAAATAGCTCCTCCACCCTACATGGAAAATAACGCTAAGTGGCGCTGTCATTGTCAATCTCGGCTTTCATTGAGAACCGCACAAATACGTACCCGGTTTATCGGGCGGCTTTCATCAACAACCACTGATCAGGACTTGATGCAGCCGCAGACACCACCGCCACCTCCAAAGCGACTAGCCCTCCCACATTCTGCGTCGGCCACCTCCTTGTTGCCTAGAGATTGGGGACGAAGTCGTCGCCCCTCCATAGCGCAGATCACCGCGTCGATCCATCCCACTGCAGCTTCTCTAGACACGCAAGAGGACCCACCACACCATGGTACCTAGCCATACCATACCTCAACATGGAGAAGACGGCCAGCGATGATCCTTCACGCAAGGGGACAAGGAGGCCTCCCCCACTGTCAGCGACGGTCAGGCTCTGCCCGGTTGCACCCTAGGGTTGCGGGGAAGGAGTGAAAGATGTGGGGATGGGCGACGACTTGTGGCTGGCGGCTAGGGTTTCCCCTCCCATCACCTCGCGAGGGGCGAACATGAGATATAGTTTTGAAAATGTTACCGCGAGAAGCGCAACAATAAAAGCCGCTCGTGATTTGGACGGACAGTTTAAAAAGATGTTTCATTTTTAAAATCGTATCTACAAAAGAATAAGAATACGACCTCCCGCATCTCGCGTGTTGAAAAGAGAAATCTCGGCAAAACTTTCTTGTTTCGACCCTTGTTACACCTACAGATACCTCGCAAAATTCCTACGAGAAGAAGAGCTAACACGAGAGGAGAGAGGGAGAGGACGACACTTTGACGCCTACAGAGAATGGGAGCATGTGACGCCTACAGAGAATGGGAGCACGCCTTTATAAATATCAGCCGATTTCGGGCTTGACTTGCAACCACTTTATCATAGGATGATGGTACATTTTTCTAGAGGTCGTTTGATATCCATCATTTGGGTCTAGAATCCTAGAATTTATTTTGCAATTTCATTCTTATGTTGTTTGGTTGGTACATAATTGGACCGTCATTTCATTGGCAAATTCATCCAAATATCCCTATGTGTAAACCCAATTCTTATTTCAGAACTGTCATTTCTAAATTCCGGCGACAGCCAAATATATAGGTGTTTTCGGAATCATAATATAAATAAAATAAATCCATGTATTTATTTCATTTTTACTAAATGAAATGAATACCTGGATGTCAAACGACCTCTAATATAAAAAAGGTTCATGGTACATTCATGGCCCAATTTAGTTCTTCATAAATTCTATGGGCTATAGCTATTAGTTGCAGCGGCCGATAGGCTTGGCATCTACCTGTACACTCTGGGCCTTCTTGACGCCGCTTTTAGCCCAATTGTTTTCCTTACTGCGTCGAGGAACTAAAAAGGGAAGATAAAAAAATGTAATCCCGAGAGAGCGCATGCGTAAAGGTTTCACGATCAGACATAGCGAAACCTAAAAAAACGCAGATAGCGTAGCCTCGCAGGGCCGACGCTGTGGTTCTTATTTCATTCGGAACTGTGACATCGATCGAGCGCGTGATTTTGGCTTCTTGCTGCAGGCTAGAGTGCTGCAACTTGCATCGACAGTCGTCACTTACAGAATCAGCGGCCGTGGATGTGAACCAATACTGGACTGCTTCAAAACATCAATGATTAATCTGAAGGATTCAGCGGTAAAAGGATAGCCTGAAACGCAAATGTGACAGCATCAAAGGTGATGATTCTACCGGTCTCTTCCACCGGCACATAGGGGGTCCTATATGACTCCAACGTGTCCCTCCCGAGTCTTGAGGTCCAGAGTTGTGAATCCTCATCGGCGAAAAAGGCCGGCACTCGCCGTAGCAGTAGCTCGTAGCTGTCGTTCAGATCCCAGCGGCAAGATGAGGATTCTCAACTATGCTCGGCGCCGGTTTGCTAGAAAACACGTCGCTTTTAGTGGTGGCTACTCAGGCACAGTAGGCCTGGCCCATCCACCCCATTGTTGGGTCCAGTCCGCTAGTCCCGGGCGGCTACTTGTGCGCATCGCGTCAATCCGTTCTGAAATTTGTTCAGCTTCGTCGCTCTGTCACAGCATCTTCGGCGGGCAGACTCAACCTGTCCGTGCGGTATTTCTTTTTTCTAAATCTGCCAAATTTAAAAAGTTCAACCAAATCTGATCCTTTTTCAAAACTAATTCAGAATCTGATCCCTGGGGTTGACACCGTTTAAAATGGCGTCGAAGTTGTACATATCGGAACGCACACATCAGGAAACCGAATCGAAGGAGGTCGGCTCCGTTTAAAACTGGCCGACATTGGCTCCGTTTAAAACGGCGCAGACCTCACTAGTTTGCCTCTCAGCTGCTTCATCTTGGCGCCGACATATACAACTTTGGCGCCATTTTAAATGGCACCGACCCCAGGGGTCAGATTCCGAATTAGTTTCGGGGAAGAGTCAGATTTGGTTGAACTTTCCAGATTTTTACAGATTTGAAAAAAAATACGTCTGTGCGTGCTTGAATTCATCCGAGCGTATGGAGGGATAGGTGCGCGGCGGCACAACGCAGTGACCCATCTGGACGAACATGCGTAGACTGGTCCATCCATGCAGCAAATCTAGGCCTCGGTTGGGACGATACTGATAGCACGCTTGTCCTCGCGCTTACTCCATTTATCTTTAGCAGTCTCTCTCGTCAGTGGCGCAGAAACCACACCACTTCTCTCTCTAAAAAACCTCTTCCAAATTTTCACTAGCGGAAGCGGGAGGGAAGGCGATGGATCTCACCGCCATGGTTGATGCTGCGCCCTCCGGCGTTCCCGTCGCCAAGAAGCGCGGCCGGCCGAAAAAGCCCGCAAAGGACCAGACACAGGAGGAGTGGAAATTCGAATCTGACAAGCGCGCTGGCCGAGGGTAGGAGCGAGAGATCGACTCATCGCTCCTAGGCTCGAGAAGGAGCGTCGGGAGGAAAACGAGTGCTTCCTCGCCACCCAGAACAGGGTCAACGCCAACAAGCTGGCAGTGAGTGCCACCAAGCACGCCGTCAATATGATCAAGCAGGAGGCGATGACCGACGCTTTTGGCGGAGCTATCTCTCTTCCTAGCCTGGCCACGGCCGGCATGTCCTCTACCAGCTCCGTCACTTCCACTCCTAGCAGCCGGCCACCAGCTCAGTCTAGGAAGCCAGGGCCATACACGGCCTCGCTTAGAGGCCACACTAGGATCGTGGCCTCGATGTCCCAGTTCAACCATCCCCGCACGGCGTTGTCAGAGGTTGAAGAGCCCGCCATCGACCCGAACCGCACTCCAACCATCGTGGACGCAACCCCAGACGCGTCAACGAAGTGGCCGTCCATCCCTGCCACGAACATGCCGACGTATGTCAACCTGTTCGGCGAAATGCTCGCCGAGCCACCGGCCGCCAATGACACAGTATGATCGCCACATATCTTCGCCATTGCAGTACACTGCTCCTGTCGCTTTATGATCGCCAAATTGGGTGTAGGAGTTCTTGGCCAATGACGGTGAGGACGCCCTGCATGACATGATCAACGAGGGTGGCCATGGCTATGCCGACGACGGCGAGGTCGAGCCGAAGACGCAGCAAGAGACCCAGCAAGATGCCTACAACATTTTCGACGGGGCATTGTTTGGAAACGATGGCACTTCCATGGGTGAGGGGGTCACGCCCGCGTCGTTGGCCGCTTCACTTCTTCACTCGTCGACGGCAAAAAGGTGAGCCAATGGACCGCGGGCTACACCCCCGCTGAGGACAAGCTCCTATTGATGACCCACAAGTATAGGGGGTGTATCGTAGTACTTTCGATAAATAGGAGTGTCGATCCCAACGAGGAGCAGAAGGTGTTGACTAGTGGTATGGAACAGGAAATCTCTATAAATACTTAGCAAACAAATTTTTAAGGGTTTTTGATAAAGCAAGGAAATAAAGTGGAAGTAAATAAAGATAGCAAGTAATTGCAGCAAGTAATAGTTATGAGGACGAAATGTTCTCGAGGACACATGAGAATACTGTCAAGTTCTTTCGTTTCATATAGTTGATTAATCTTCTTTGGTTTGATAAGTGTTGTGTGGGTGAACATGTGCTAATGTACCGACCTTACTTGGACTAATACATACTTGTGATTAAACCCCTTGCAAGCATCCGCAACAATAAGAAAGTTATTAAGATGAAAACCTAACCACAACCTTAAACTCTGAGATCCTACACTCCCTTGTGCAAAGGTTTCCTAACGGGAGTTCAGGTTTATGTCACTCCGGCAACCCCACAATTAGTAGCCAAATACACAATGCATTCCCCTAGACCCATAAATGGTGAAGTATCATGTAGTCGACGTTCACATGACACCACTATAAGAATAGCACCACAACTTAAATATTAAACCATTGAATAATACCTCAACACAATTCCACTACTAACAACATGAGTTATCCCATGTCCTCAAGAACTAAACGAACTACTCACGATACATCATATGGATCAAGATCAGAGATGATATGATGATGGATAACAATTTGAACATAAACAATAATTCAATGGTTCCACTCACAAGCATCAACTACAATAGTAATCAACACCGGGAAAGTTTCCTCTAAGAACTATGCAAGATTCAACACAATTGTTACAGCGGGATGAAGTGGTGATGATGGTGCTGGTGGAGATGATGGTGTGGATGATGATGATGATGATCCCGATGAAGTCTTGCTTGATGACGGTGTTGATGGCGACGATCTCCCCTCTCCAGTAAGGAATTTACCTGGCAGAAATCTGTCTGCCGGAGAGCTCTTTCTCTCTCTGTAGTTTCCGCCCCGCAGAGGTGGTGAAATCTTTCTGTGGTCCCCCTTCTCCGACTTTAGGGTTTAGACGAGAAGATATAGGCAAGAGGGTAGGGCCAGAGGTAGGCCAGTGTGTCCACACCCCCTATAGGCGCGGCCCAAGGTGGCCCACGCCTGGGGGTGTGTGGGCCCCCTGTGGCCCAACTCCGCCTATCCTTCTTGTAGGGGTTCGTAGTATGGAAAACAAAAAAATTCTACCGCATGCACACAAACAAGCCAAGATTTATCTACTAGATTGTAGCAACGAGTCGATAGAGGAACTCACCCTCGAAGATTCTAAAGCGTTTAACGAGAGCGGATTCTCGTGGGTGATGTAGTCGTACACTTGCCGATCTCAAGATCGCGTAGACGATCCTTCCGGCGTTCGGCAGCGCTTCATGATCGATCCACGTTCGATTTTCGATGAAGACCTTCATCTCCCTTGTTCCAAAGCAGACGGAGGTTGTAGCACTCTCCTCGCGATTCCAAAGACAACTGGCAATGGTACCGGAAGTAGAGGGGAGATCTCGCAGGGCTTCGCCTTAAGCCAGAGCGAGTATGGTGGACTATGAGAGAGATCCTCGGCGATCTAGGGTTTAGATGCACCAAGGAGGGGGCAAGGCCGGCGGCTAGGGTTTGCCCTAGGCGGCAGCGGCTATGGTGGGCGGCGGCTAGGGTTAGGGTTTAGAGGGCGTGGTGTTGTGTGCTTGGAGGGGCAGCCCTGCCCCTCCTTATATAGGTGGAGGGGGCACGCCAAGGGGAGGGGAGTCCCTCCCCAACTCGGTCTCCAAGTGGTCCGGCGGTGGAGGGAGGGAACTCCTCCCCAAGTAGGTTTCCTACTCTCCCTCCACCTCACAAAATAGACGTTTGACTTTTCAAATTGGCGTTTGACTTTTTCAAACTAGGATTTGATTTAACCCTTTATTTTGTTCAGCGATGACACCTAGTACATGATGCAATTATTCCAACTTGTTATGACACATTCATGTACCCTTCCCCTCCGGAGTGCCGGACATTCCGGAACCTTCTAGAACATTCCCGATGAAAACACCGGAACCATTCTCCAACCCCGAAACAGGACTTTCCTTATATGAATCTTATTCTCCGGACCATTCCGGATCTCCTCGTGATATCCCGGATCCCATCCGAGACTCCGAACAACATTCGGTCTCTTACTCATCATTCCATAACTACTCAAACAACGTCGAATCCTTAAGTGTGTCTCCCTACGGTTCGTGAATTATGCGGACATGATCGAGACACTTCTCGAACAATAACCAATAGAGGAATCGGAAATTCATATGGCTCCACATATTTCTATGATTACTTTGCGATCGAATGAACCACTTACATACGATACCAATTTCCCTTTGTCTCATGATAGTTTACTTATCCGAGGTTATGATCGTCGGTATCTCTACATACCTAGTTCAACCTCGTTCGATAAGTACTCGTTTCGTTCGTGATATGTGATCCCTTGTGAGCCGGTCACATGCTTGCAAGCTAATTGGATGACATTCCGAGAGGACCAGAGCATATCTATCCGTCATATGGATGGACAAATCCCTCTTGATCCATGTTTCTCAACCAATACTTTCGAACACTCAATGCCACCTTTATAGCCACCCGATTCACGGTGTGGTGTTTGATGTCGTCAAAGCATCCTTCCGTGAAGGTGATATGCATGATCTCATGGTCGAAGGAATTAGGTTACTATGTATCAAAAAGCATATAGCAATTGAACTATTAAAATGACTTGATCTTTATGCTACGCTTATCTATAGGAGTATGTCCACCATATCATTCTCCTAACGATATGATCTTGTTGTTAATAACATCTCAATGTTCATGATAGGGAAACCACAATCATTTATTAACCAACAAGCTAGTATTATAAAGAGGCTTTACTAGGGACTCTATTTTAGTTTACAAATCACACAAGTATTAATGTTTCCTTGTTAATACTATTATAGCATGAATGTAAACATTTATCATAAACACAAAGATATAATAATAACTATATTTATTATTGCCTCTAGGGCATATCTCCAACACATTGTGTTCTACTCGTGCAATAGATCTACATATAGACATGGCTCTGATACCACTGTAGGGGTTCGTAGCATGGAAAACAAAAAATTTCTACCGCATGCACACAAACAAGACAAGATCTATCTACTAGATTGTAGCAACGAGTCAATAGAGGAACTCACCCTCGAAGATTCCAAAGCGGTTAACGAGAGCAGATTCTCGTGGGTGATGTAGTCGTACACTTGCCGATCTCAAGATCGCGTAGACGATCCTTCCGGCGCTGCGTTCGGCGGCGCTTCATGATCGATCACACGTTCGATACGATGAAGACCTTCCTCTCCCTTGTTCCAGAAAATGGAGGTTGTAGCACTCTCCTCGCGATTCCGGCAGCACGACGGCGTGGTACCGGAAGTAGAGGGGAGATCTCGCAGGGCTTCGCCTTAAGCCGGAGCGAGTATGGTGGACTATGAGAGAGGCCTTGGTGGTCTAGGGTTTAGAGGCACCAAGGGGAGAGGTGTAGCCGGCGGCTAGGGCTTGGGAAGCCCTAACTCAGCGAGTTGGGACGAAACCCTAGGCGGCGGCAGCACTTGTTTGGAGGCGCCAGGAGCTAGGGTTTGGGTGTAGGGAAGAGGGGGCACCCCTGCCCCTTATTTTATAGGTGGGAGGGAGGCGGCTAGGAGGAGGGAGTCCTCCTCCAACTCCTCCTCCTTGTCCGGCGGGTGGAGGGAGTGGTACTTCCTCCCTAAGTAGGTTTCCTACTCTCCCTCCACCAAGCAAACTTGTCGTTTGACTTTTTCAAATTGGCGTTTGACTTTCAAACTAGGATTTGATTTCTCCCTTTATTTTTGCCCAGCCAAGTGACCTAGTACATGATGCAACCATTCCACATTGTCATGACACATTCATGTACCCTTCCCCTCCGGAGTGCCGGACCTTCCAGACCCTTCTAGAACATTCCCGATGAAAACACCGGAATCATTCTCCAACTCTGAAACAGGACTTTCCTTATATGAATCTTATTCTCCGGACCATTCCGGATCTCCTCGTGATATCCCGGATCCCATCCGAGACTTCGAACAACATTCGGTCTCTTAATCATCATTCCATAACTACTCAACAACATCGAATCCTTAAGTGTGTCTCCCTACGGTTCGTGAATTATGCGGACATGATCGAGACACTTCTCCGATCAATAACCAATAGAGGAATCTGGAAATTCATATGGCGCCCACATATTTCTATGATTACTTTGCGATCGAATGAACCACTTACATACGATACCAATTTCCCTTTGTCTCATGATAGTTTACTTATCCGAGGTTTTGATCGTCGGTATCTCTGCATACCTAGTTCAACCTCGTTACCGATAAGTACTCTTTTCTCGTTCCCGTGGTATGTGATCCCTTGTGAACCAGTCACATGCTTGCAAGCTAATTGGATGACATTCCACCGAGAGGGCCCAGAGTATATCTATCCGTCATATGGATGGACGAATCCCATTCTTGATCCATGTGCCTCAACCCATACTTTCCGAACACTCAATGCCACCTTTATAGCCACCCAGTTACAGTGTGGTGTTTGATGTCATCAAAGCATCCTTCCGGTGATGGTGATTAACATGATCTCATGGTCGAAGGAATTAGGTTACTATGTATCAGAAAGCTTATAGCAAATGAACTATATTAAATGACTTGATCTTTATGTTATGCTTAACTATAGGAGTATGTCCATCACATCATTCTCCTAATGATATGACCCTGTTGTTAATAACATCTCTATGTTCATGATTAGGAAACCATGATCATATATTAACCAACAAGCTAGTTTAACAAGAGGCCTTACTAGGGACTCTTTTATGTTTACAAATCACACAAGAATTAATGTTTCCGGTTAATACAGTTATAGCATGGTATGTAAACATTTATCATAAGCATGAAGATATGATAATAACCACTTTATTATTGCCTCTTGGGCATATCTCCAACACTTCTAGCATCCTTCGTCTTCTGGAAAAATATAATTTTCTGTAGTTTTTCTGGTATTTTTCCGATCTTCGCGAAAATTGCATCTAGACACCTCTTTTTCCATCAGAATCCTGACTCTGGCAGTTCATCCTCCAAGAATCATCCAACATGCAAAACAGATGAAATAACATAAGTATCACCTCTTAATAAGGAATATATCAATGCATAGAAGTAAATTATGATATAAAATAGTGATGCAAATTGGACGTATCAACTCCCCCCAAGCTTATACCTCGCTTGTTCCCAAGCCTAAACTGAGCTCAGTAAACATGTCCATAGGTTTATGGAGTGAAGTGTCGATAAAAAAGAATACGGACAAGAATCATCACACTTACCAATACATAACTCAAAGTAGAAAGCAACTCACCATTATATAACTTAACTTGCAACAAGTATGGGAGTCACAATAAAGATGCATAAAGATAAATGATAATTGGGTATGGCAAACTTTGTTCTTGGTTAGAGAACAGTTGGCAAACAGTTTTCAAGCAAAGATTTTGTAAAGAAGTTTATAACAAGAGTACTCTTTGCTCAAACATAAAAGTCTTTTCACAATGATGGCTTTCAAAGTAATACTCATTTAGATAAGAGTCTTATGCAAAACAAGGAAGATAAGAAACATGATTGAATAAATCATCATATGAATGATTGAAACACAACAACTCAAATGCTTGTTGGAGATAGAGAGGAATAGGTTTACTGACTCAATTTAGAAGTAGAAGAAAGGCCCTTCACAGAGGGAAGCAGGGATTTCAAGTTCATAAAGAGCTTTCAAAAGATTATGGTACTTACTAGCTTTGAGCTCTCATTGCCCCTATCATAAGCATCTTGAGGTGATTAAGGTTAAAGTGAACAAAGATGGAGTATATGATTGACGAAATATAAGTTGGCAATCTCATGTTCCTTGAGTACGAGGTCCGCTCCTCATGCTACTCAACTTTAGTTACCGGTAAGTTCTTGTCATAGTAAGTACATGTGTATCATAGAGAACCGCCAACGGGTACCCCTTGCACATGATACAGGAGCTATCCCATATCAAAATGACACGGCAAGCAGACAATGAGCATCTCAAAAATCTCTTATTTACCATGGGAAAATGGTGATTTTTATCTCTTTCCTCTTTTCAAAGTCTCTCTTTTTTTATAAGAAGAAAGCTTCATAGATTGCTCACTATGGTGATGCTGCAAGTTTCCACCATGATTAGGCATGGCTTAGGCTAGCGGCCCAGGCGTTTCTCTAACACATATACATAACTCCATGGACTTACAAGCTCCCCTTTTATTTCACACCGACGACATCCGCAAACAATAGAGCATGATATCAACTATGTACAATGTGCAGGTGCAATGTTGAAAGCGTTCCCCGTGACAGCACGGTTTTGCTAATTCCAACGTATAGGTGCAAGCATATACAACTTCGATGACACAATGGTTCAAGTTTATTAGGGGCAAGAAAATAAGATGTGCCATCAAGTTCGCGAGAGCTTTACTAACTAGTTTTCACATAACAAAAGAATTTTTAATTTGAAATATAGATGAAGCTTGAGAATTTGCTTGGAATAGCAATAACACTAATAGGTAGATATGGTGGACAGAAATGGCATAGGTTTTGGTTTAAAGGATTGGGTGCATGAGAAGTATTCCTTCTCAGTATAGGTTTTTGGCTAGCAAGGCTGGGTATCAAGTAAAAGAGTTGAAAGAAACAAGCAAACATACAAGTGATAAAGCCAAACATGCAATCTTCATTTAAGACACAAAAGATCTTAAATAAAGAATACTAAGCTTATGAGCCAATCAAGAAAGAAACAAAATGATATAAAATACTTGTAAGTGCTTTTCTCTTTTCCTTTCAAACCTCAAAAAGTGTTGCTACTGACCAGAGCTCTGTTTGCCAAAACCAATTTAAATTTACTTGATGCTCCCAAAGTGATACCAATACTAATCAACAAGATCTATCATATAATAGAGATTGTAAACTAAAATAAGAAGTGCAAAAAGTAAAAGATGAAACTTCTCATTAATATTCCATAAAGGCACTCACACCAAGTGATACATAGATAACCAACTATAGGAGAGATACTTCCACAATGCAAACCAACCTATATGATAACTTTTCTATTCAAGATATGACTCAACTAAAAAGGTAAAAAGATGAAAGATAATGATGTGATATCGCGACACTCCCCCAAGCTTGAAACAATCCAAGGGGATGCCAAAACCTGATGACGAATTACTCCTTCGGTGGTGGTGGTGTTCCCTTTTCAGGGTCAGAAAACCCTCCAGCATCTTACGAAGCCTGCTATTCTCCTCTTGAAGTATATCCACCTTCCTCCTTAGAGCTTGGTACTTATCACAAAACTCAACAGTGGTTCAAAGGGCTTCCACTGCCCTAGGGAAGGAACTAAAGTCTGGAACGGAGGTCATCATCCCCTGCATATTACGAGAAAAAGCACGTCTGGTGTTAATTGCCCCTACAAAAGTAGGTTTCCTTGCCCTTGACCCTGCGGCGGTTTGTTCCTTAATGCCTACTATCATGTTCTTTACTTCCTCCTCGACGCTCCAATCCATGTCTTCGCGCCTAGCAGCGATCCTTTCTTCTTCCACGGGCTCCTTGCCCTTGTCGTTGGTGGAGACCATGTGATGGTGCAAGGAATCTTCGTTGGGAGACCCCAAGAGGAAGTTATGATGAGTACAACAACAAGTTATCCCTCAGTAAGAAACCAAGGTTATCGAAACAGTAGGAGGAAGGAAACGACTCAAAGGTGTTGCTAGCAACTTGGAAACCTGCACAACACAAACTCAAGACTTTGCCCCAATGAACAGTGAGGTTGTCAATCTCACTGGTTTGCTGAAAACAAAGGATTAATTGTATGGTGTGGAAGGTAATACTGGTTTGCAGAAAGTAAACAGTAAAAGTGGAAGATGGATCAATGGTAAAGATTGGACCGGGGTCATAGTTCACTAGAGGTGTTCTCCTTAAGATAAATAAACATGGCATGCTGGATAAACAAATTACAGCAGGGCAATTGACAGGACTGAGCAAGGCATAACAATGCAATACTAGACATTCATGATCCTATGAGATTCGATTGGGCAATACAACAAGATCGTTAGACTGCCATCCAACTGCATCTATGACTAGTAATCCACCTTCAGGTTATCATCCGAACCCCCTCCAGTATTAAGTTGCAAGCAACGGATAACTGCTTTAAGAAAAGTGTCTAAGGTAAACAATCCACTTGTTCCATGAACAAGAGACCGTTGTTTTCTCCCTAGTGGCAACAACACATCTACAACCTTAGAGATTTATGTCATTTCCCTTAGATTAAATAGAGGCATGAACCCACTATCGAGCATAAATACCCCCTCTTGGAGTCACTAGCATCTACTTGGCCAAGATAGCTACTAGAAACAGAGATCATGCAAGATCACAAACAACACAGACATGATAGAATCAATAAGACAAAACCATTAATCAATCTGACATAGTAATCTCAATATCCATCGGATCCCCGCAAACACAAGATGCATGATTACAAATAGATGATCTTGATCATGAACGGAGCTCACAAGATCTAAACATGGTAGAACAAAGGAGGATATACAGCCATCTAGCTACTACATGGACCCGTAGTCCAAGGTGGAACTACTCACACTTCATACCGGAGGCTGGCATGATGAAGAAGAAGTCCTCCGGGATGATCTACCCTCCGGCAGGGTGCCAGGAAGAGCTTCACACGGTTTCGTGGAATATTGATCGGGTGCTTAGGGTTACTGCATCGGGGGGTATTTATAGGCAAAGAGGCGAGGCAGGGGCAGCCAGGGCGGCCGCACCCTGGAATATTGACTTTGGCTTTTGTCCCGTCCAATTTCGAGAATATTGATTTTCTACCTTTCTGGAACCAAAACAGAATAAAACAAGCAACTGGCACTGTGGCATCTTGTTAATAGGTTTGTACCAGAAAACATATAAAAACACCTCAAAGTGTAGACAAAGCAAAGCAAACTAGATACTAAACAAGCATGGAACATCAAAAATTATAGATACGTTTCCGACGTATCAAGCATCCCCAAGCTTAACTCCTTCTTGTCCTCGAGTAGGTAAGTGATAAAATAAGAATAATTTTTGAGGTGACATGCACCATCAAAATCAAGATCAAACCATTTGCAAGCATTGAAAGCTGGGATCAAAGAACTCTAAACATGAGCATGAAAGATGGAGTTCTAACAGTAAGACAAAGTAACTATGCATGCAACATGAAAGGTTACAAACAAATATCATGAATAACATGCACTGAAAAACGTTTGTTTGTTTCACATACAGAAAACATAGCATAGTGGCATTCAGCTTGCCCCTCATGGAGTAGAAAATAGATGCATAGGACACCTTCAAAGTTCATAAGAGTGACTAGATACAAATAGCATAAGAACAAGTAATATCAACAATATGCATTAATCAATAAGTTTTGGGACAATGCACATAGAACTAAGAATGGCAACTATGCTCTCTTAACTGGTGCCTAAGGATAGAAGGTGGAGACTCAATATAATAGTGGATATAAGGTGCATAAGGGAAGTAGGGATTTCAAGTTTCAAAAAGATCTTCCAAAAATTATGGTACTTGTTAGCTTTCAGCCCTCATTGCCCCTATCATAAGCATCTTGAAGTGATTAAGGTTCAAGTGAACAAACTATGGAGTATATACTTGATAAAGTACAAGTCGGCAATCTCATGTCCCTTGAATACGAGGGTCGCTCCTCATGCTACTCAACTTTAGTCACCTATAGGTTCTTGTCATAGTAAGTACATGTGTATCATAGAGAACCGCCAACGGGGTACCCCTTGCACATGATACATGAGCTATCCCATAATCAAAATGACAAGGCAATCAGACAATGAGCATCTCAGCAATCTTCATATTTACCATGGGAAAACAGTGCTTTTTTCTCTCTTTCCTCTTTTCAATATGTCTTTTTTATATAATAAGAAAGCTTCATAGATGTCATTATGGTGATGCTGCAATATTTCACCATGATTAGGCATGGCTTAGCCTAGCGGCCCAGGCGTTTCTCTAACACACATACATAACTCCATGGACTTACAAGATCCCCTTTTATTTCACACCAGCGACATCCATAGACAAAAGAGCATGATATCAACTGTGTACAAAGTACAAGTGCAATGTTGAAAGCGTTCCCCGTGACAGCACAGTTTTGCTAATTCCAACGTATAAGTGCAAGCATATACAACATAGATGACACAATGGTTCAAGTTTATTAGGGGCAAGAAAAATAAAGTGTGCCATCAAGTTTGTGAGAGATTTAATCACTAAGTTTTCACATAACAAAATATTTTTTAATTGGAAGATAGATGAAAACAGGAATATACTTGGAATGGTGTAACACACCATGCATAGGAATTTATAGTGGACTCTTTGGAACAACTTGGTTTCTTGGGAGTTGGATGCATGAGTAGAACTTACTCATTCAAGTGGAGGCTAGCAAAAGACTGTGAGCGACCAACTAAGAGAGAAATAATGGCCATAATCATGCAGAGCGACAAAACATTACTGATCAAAGCATAAAGTGCTACTAAAAGTCAAGGACTAAATTATCATAGAGGATATGGTGACTTGTTCATAGTCATAACATGGTGTGAGCATGTGCCAAGTCAACCCAAACAAAGCATCAAAGGAAAATACCACAATACTATGCTTTTGTATGCTAAAACAATGCATGATTCCTTTAAGGCACACTAAGAAATTCCAATTGTTTGGAACAAGTCATGCTACAGCAATAATCACTAAGCATAAGGTCAAAACAACATCTAGCATGACATGCTAAAGTCTAAGTCACAGTAAAAGCAAGCTCCTCTTGTACTACTCAAGCAAGAACTTTCTACTCCTTTCCAACACCAATCAACTTATTTGAAACAACTCAGTGATAACAGGGGTCCAAACTACTTTATTCAAGCAAACTAAGCAAACCAAACGAAAACTAAGACGCTCCAAGAAAAACACAACAGTGCATGAAACAATAAAAACGAAGTGTCTAGAAAGACCTGAGCTTTTTATTGATGAAGAAGGGGATGCCTTGGGCATCCCCAAGATTTGACGCTTGTACCTCTTGAATATTTCTTGGGGTGACACGGGGTGGCATCCCCAAGCTTGAGATTTTGTCCATTATTCATCTCATTACATCATTCTCTCTCTACACCTGAAAATTTTCCTTCATACAAAACTTCACACAATCTTCAGTAGCAACATTAGTGTATTTAAAAGATAATATACCCTTGGGTTTAGCTTTAGAACAACAAAACTTCACTAAAAACACAAGCTATTGTAGCAATTCTCTCAAAAATATCAATTTCCCTCAAATAACCCAAAAAGGAATCAATAAGAAGCAAATGCAAATAATGGCAGAAATCTGTCAAAACAGACCAACAGGTAGAAACCGAATTTTTCGAAGACCTTCTGTTGCTCAAATCAAAACGTGTTGAACTAACAAAAGTTATATAACATATGGGGGGGATTTAATCAGAAAATATCAGCTCAATCCGACTTACAAAGATTCCTCACGAAATTTTATGGTGGAGCACAAAAATCTATTTCAGGACAACAACTCCCCAAATCTTACTTCCCTCTCATTAGAGGTCATTCTTGGCACAAAAAGCAAATAAAAAGGATAATGAGAGGTCATTACTGAATTAATAACTTCCAAGACTCAAGAAAACTTTTGGGTTATCTCCCAATAAGTACTTTTCTTTAACGCCTTTAAGTTAGGCTTGATAGCTTGAGAAGATGCTCACATAAGAAATATGAATTGAAGTAAAAGAGAGCATCAAGAAGCAAATACAAAACACATTTAAGTCTAACCCACTTCCTATGCATAGGAATCTTGTATGCAAATAAACTCACAAAGAACAAAGTGACAAGCATAGGAAGATAAAACAAGAGTAACTTCAAAACTTTTAGCACATAGAGAAGTGTTTTGGTACCATGAAAACTTCTACAACCATATTTTCCTCTCTCATAATAATTTTTAGTAGCCTCATGAATAAACTCAACAATATAACTATCACATAAAGCATGATTTTCATGATCTACAAACACATAATTTCTATCAAGCTCAAAAATAGTGGGATTAAAACCTTCAAACCCACTTTTAACAATTTTATAATAGGGTGACTAATCATTCAATATAGGGCCATCATATAGAGCTTTATCATAAACATTTTCTAAGCAAAACTCTTTAGTACCATGCATTTCTAAGTTAGGCACAAATATAGGATTATCATAGATAATAGGAGCATAACTCTTATCACAAGTTTTACCCATAGCATATATTTCAAAAGAATCCACAGGAACATAACATTCATCTCCTTTAAGCATGGGGGACAATCAAATAATGTAAGGGATAAAGAGTTACTCTCATTAGAAGGTAGGCATGGGTAGATCCATTCTTCCTCCTCTTGACCATCACTCTCTTCCTCTTTTTCATCTAATGATCTTTCAGGTTCAGCAATTTCGTCTTCCATAGGCTCCTGCAAGGCATTAGTATCTTCTGTTTGTGGAAAGCACCTATTAAAATATTCAAGAATATAGCCATTTTCTTCCTTGTAAGTATCTCATAAACCTCATATTCGTAAGGTGCATCATCAGTATTTTCAAGCAAACTAGCAAGTTCAAATGCACCCTTGAAGGAAATAAATTCTTCAATTTGTTCCATATCTAAAAGTCATAATTTCCTTTAACATAAGAAGATATGGTAACATTATCATTATACTCACATTGAAAAGGTAGGTGTTTATACCTCCTACAGCAACAAGATTTATCAAAGCCATAAGTAACATTCTAAGTAGAGCACACCTCTCTAGCAATAGTATTAAATTTATCAATTTGTTACCATAAGTGTTTCACTTTTTGTGACAAATGGTGTTCCTTATAATAATTCTTTCGGTCTTTCGTGAACCCACCTTGCCAATAAGAACTAGTTTCAAAGAAACCATCCATTGATAGAAAGCATGACAAAGAAAGGCAATGGCGGACCAGCAACTAGAGTAGGAAATATTTTTGTGTGTGTTTTTTATAAGAGAAAGTAAACCAAACTAAACTATTTTTTTTGGAGTTCTTGGTAAAAAGAGGCAAACAAAACCAAGCAAAAGAAACTAAGCAAAACAAAAACAAAGTAAAGAGAAAGGTTGTGAAGGACTCCCCTTGTGAAGACGTCCTTAGCCTCCCCGGCAACAACGCCAGAAAAATTCTTGATGGTGCATGGAAGTTTTGTTGGGATACCCCAAGAGGAAATTATGATGAGCACAACAGCAAGTTTTCCTCAGTAAGAAACCAAGGTTATCGAACCAGTAGGAGGAAGGAAACGACGCAAAGGTGTTGCTAGCAACTTGGAAACCTGCACAACACAAACTCAAGACTTTGGACCAACAAACAGTGAGGTTGTCAATCTCACTGGTTTGCTGAAAACAAAGGATTAACTGTATGGTGTGGAAGGTAATAGTGGTTTGCAGAAAGTAAACAGTAACAGTGAAAGATGTATCAGTGGTAAAGATTGGACCGGGGTCCATAGTTCACTAGAGGTGTTCTCCTTAAGATAAAAAAACATGGCATGCTGGGTAAACAAATTACAACAGGGAAATTGATAGGACTGAGAAAGGCATAACAATCCAATACTAGACATTCATGATCCTTTGAGATTCGATTGGGCAATACAAAAAGATACATAGACCGCCATCCAACTGCATCTATGACTAGTAATCCACCTTCAGGTTATCATCCGAACCCCCTCCAGTATTAAGTTGCAAGCAACAGATAACTGCTTTAAGCAAAGTGTGTAAGGTAAACAATCCACTTGTTCCATGAACAAGAGACTGTTGTTTTCTCCCTAGTGGCAACAACACATCAACCTTAGAGATTTCTGTCACTTCCCTTAGACTAATTAGAGGCATGAACCCACTATCGAGCATAAATACCCCCTCTTGGAGTCACTAGCATCTACTTGGCCAAGATAGCTACTAGAAATGGAGAGCATGCAAGATCACAAACAACACAGACATGATAGAATCAATAAGACAAAACCATTAATCAATCTGACATAGTAATCTCAATATCCATCGGACCCCCGCAAACACAACATTCCTGATTATAAATAGATGATCTTGATCATGAATGAAGCTCACAAGATCTAAACATGGTAGCACAAAGGAGAAGATACAACCATCTAGCTACTACATGGACCCATAGTCCAAGGTGGAACTACTCACACATCATACCGGAGGCTGGCATGATGAAGAAGAAGGCCTCTGGGACGATCTCCCCTCGGCAGGGTGTCGAGAAGGGCTTCAGGTCCCCCTGATCTAGGGACGATGGTGGCGGCGGCTATAGACGGTTTCGTGGAATATTTATCGGGTGCTTAGGGTTTCTGCATCTGGGGGTCTTTATAGGCAAAGAGGCGAGGCAGGGGCAGCCAGGACGGCCGCACCCCTCCCAGGCGCGGGCTAGGGTTAGCCGCGCTGCCAGGGGTGTGCCCCCTGGTGGCTCCCCTTCGTCTCGTATTTAGGCTTCATGTTCCCCACGGTAAAATATTGACTTTGGCTTTTGTCTCGTCCAATTCCGAGAATATTGATTTTCTGCCTTTCTGGAACCAAAAACAGAAGAAAACATGCAATTGACACTATGGCATCTTGTTAATAGGTTAGTACCAGAAAACATATAAAAACACCTCAAAGTGTAGACAAAGCAAAGCAAAGTAGATACTAAACAAGCAAGGAACATAAAAAATTATAGTTACGTTTCCGACGTATCACCATGGTGCCTCTAATCTTGAGAATATTTTCTGACAGAAACAAATCAAAACGAAAACATGACGAGAACACGATATACGAACCTCAGGGATCCGGGGGTTATATATTACGAAGTTTTACGACATAAGGGAGGTACTGTGCGAAAATGAGGCGGAGACGGACTCCAGGGGGCTCACACCCCCTGGTGGCACGGCTAGCTGGGGCCCGCGCCACTGTTGGGTGTGGCCCACCCGGGCTCCGTTTCCTCCTCTGTTTCGTCTCGTAACCTTCCTTACGGAACAAAAACATAAAAAATAAAAAGAGATAAGGTTTTCGCGAACCTTTGATTTCTAGCACTTTTACCTATTCAAAGACAGACCCTGCAGATTCCTTCTTTCCGACACTTGAAAGTTCCTTTCATACCAAGCCTCACACAAACTTCATTAGCAACATTAGTGTATGCAAAAACAATAAACCTTTAGGTTCAAACTTCAACTGAAATCCAACAAGACAAAAGCTACTGAAGCAACTCCTTTCAAAACCCAAAAATAATCTAAAAGGGAATCAATATAAGAGGCAAATGCAAATGATGGCAGAAATCTGTCAAAACAGACCAGTAGGTAAAGATTGATTTTTTCGAAAAACTTATGTTGATCAAATAAAAAAGTGAATAACTAATGAAAGTTGGATAACAACTTGGGGAACAAGTACAGAAAATTACAGCTCCATCCGATATACTGATCTCCTTCATGATTTTTTACAATGCAACACAAAAATCTGTCTCAGGACAGAAACTCTCCCAACTCCTCTACTTCTCAAAAGTGGTTGATGTTGACACAAAAACCAAACAAAAAGGATAAGGAGAGGTTATTACGAGTAATAACTTCCAAGACTCAATAAAACTATTGGGTTATCTCCTAAGAAGTACTTTTCTTTAATGTCTTTAAGTTAGGCTTAAAAATTTCAAAGATGCTCACATAGGAGATATGGATTTGAAGTGAAAGAGAGCATCAAGAAGCAAATATCCAACACATTTGAGTCTAACCCACTTCCTATGCAAGGGAGTATCATGAGAAAAAAATTATTGAAGCAAAATTCCACTAGCATAGGAAGACAAAACAAGTGCAACTTCAAAGCTTTCAACATAAAACGGGGAAACTTAATATTATTGAGATTCATAAAGCCATGTTTCCCTCTCTCATAATAACTTTCAGTAGCACTCTGAATAAAGTTGAAAATATAATTGTCACAAGAAACAACTTTATCAGAATGAGCATACTTACAATCATCAAAAAAAGGTCTAAGGTCATAAATTGGATCAATAGAAGCAAGTTGTTCAACCCTGAAATCCTCATTAGGCAAATTATTTTCATAAGGAGATTTATCAAATTTGGAAGAGTTAAACTCATAAGACTCTCCATCAAACTTAGTTAAAACTTTATCCTTTTTACAATCTATAATAGCTCCACAAGTGTTCAAGAAAGTTCTACCAAAAATGACAGGACAAGTTTTACTAGCTGCTGAACCAAGCACTAGAAAATATGCAGGATATTTAATCTTACCACAGAGGACTTTCACATCTCTTACAATGCCAATTGGACAAATGGTTTCCTTATTGGCAGGGTGAATAACCACATTAATGTCCTCAAGATCACAAGGACCAATTTCATGCATAATTTCTCTGTAAAGCTCATAAGAGATATTACTAGAACTAGCACCAATATCACATAAACCATAATAGCAATGATCACCAATTCCCACAGAAAGCACAGGGACACTAGTTTTCCTAGCTTTACTAGGATGAGAGACAATATTAGAAGCATCTTCATAGAATACAAAGTGCTCATCTTTTATATTTTTAGTGACAAGATCTTTCACAATGGCTACTACAGGTTTAATATTATTTGCTCATCAGGTTCCACAGTTTTCTTTGTACTTTTGATAACCACATTTGCTATGATAGAATGTTCATTTACCTTAGAAGCAAAAGGGATTTCTCAATATAAGGTTCAGGCAAAATAGGATCAATAGTACAAACTTCAGTGTTTCTAATAGGAACATGATTAACAATATCTTTATAAGGTGCATGGTACTTGTCCCACTCCTTTTTGGGAATTTAAATATAAGAGGCAAAGGCCTTAAAGAAATTTGCAAGAACTTGAGAATCAAGATCATACTCAGTACTAATATCACGGAAGTCATCAGTGCCCATAAAATATTTAATGCATTCATAATCATAATTTATACCTGACTTTCTTCCTTTGTCATTCTCCCATGCTTTATTGTTCTCTTGAATATGGTCTAGAAGATCCCATTTAGCTTCTTCCTTCATACGTGTGAATGATCCAGCGCAATAAGCATCTAGTAAATCTTTATCATGAAGAGAAAGCCTTGCATAAAGTTATTAATAATAATATTGTTAGGGAGTTCATGAATAGGACATTTAAGCATTAGTAACTTCAATCTCCCCCAATCTTGGGATGTACTCTCTCCATCACGAGGCCAAAAGTTATATATTTGATTCCTATCCTTATGAATCTCACTGAGGGGATATAATTTAGAGTAAAAGAGAGGTATTATTTCCTCCCATTCCATAGATTGTCCATTCTTCAGCAGCTTATACCATTCTTCATCTCTTCCTTTCAATGATATAGAGAGTAACTTCTTCTTCACCTGTTTAGTTGTGATAAATGCACACGTAAACAACCCGCATAATTCATGGATAAAAAGCAAATGATCACCAGGATGGACAATTCCATCCCCAAGATAATAATTATTCATAACACGATCAACAATTCTTGTAGGTATCTTAAAAGGATCTATCTTGACAGGTGGTGGTTTATCTACTACCCTAACAGTGGTAGTAATGAAGGAAATATGCCCTAGAGGCAATCATAGAGATGATTATATTTCATATGTATCCATGAGTTATTGTAATGTTCCTTGAATATCCATATCAGACAACTTGTATTGATTAGCAATTATGTGAATTGTTTGTGAAACTCTTTACTTGTATGGTTATTTAATAGTTGTCCCTAGTCGGAGTTCATGTGAGGACACACGAGAATATTAGACTAGCACATTGATTGGTTGATGACTATGTTTCGCAAGTCATAGACATGGAGATGTCAAACCAATGATGTGGACACATGTTATAAACATGGGGTTGGACTGACCCAACATGAGACTGGCAATTAGACTTGCAGCTCTCTCTACACATCGTGTACGTTTTGTCCTTAGACCTGAGATTGTCGCATGTATTTGAGATGTGGATCGACCTACTTTGGGGCTATCAGACTCTACTCCGTAACTGGGTAGTTATAAAGGTAGCTTTAGGGTTTGTCCTGAAACATGCTGCAAGGCATGGTCAATCAAGATGGGATTTGCCCCTCTCTACTTGAGAGAGGTATCTCTAGGCCCCTCGAGTGATCGGATCCAGAAATGCATGGCCGTGCTACATAAGGTTAAGAGTTAACCTAGTAAAGGGATTCCGAGTTACGGTATTGAGAAAGAGAGGTCATCTTGGAGCTAGACCAAATATCGTGAGGCAAAGGGAAAGACATGTACTGAACCTTGTGATGGTTCGTCCGATATGATCTTTGTATGCGTTTAGGAGTTGGCACGTCTTGCTAGAGGCCACTACCAACTATTGGCAGAATAAGTGTATTCGTGTCATGTCTATACATATATGAACCTATAGGGTCACACACTTAAGGGGCTGGAAGCCTAATGAGGATTGGATCCGAATTAGACCAGGATTAGGCTACTAATGGGCTGCTAATGTAGAAGCCCACTAGGGACGCCTATATAAGAGAGGGTGGGACGAGCTGACCAGGGTTAGACCATTCCACCCAGCTGCCACACCTCACGCCTGTGTTGCACGCGCGGACCTAGCAGTCCGGCGTCTGACGCTTCCATCCCGCACGTGTGGATACCTCGGAGGTGCTGCATCTGTGGCACTTGGACGAGCCGCGCAAGGGGAGCCCACGAGGACAAGGAGGAGACGTGGAACGTCTGCACTGCCTCGACGTGCTTCATCAATTCCGCAACTGTGCGTCTAGTGGTAATCCCGTGATCTATGACAACAGTATTCCTGGTTTACGCGGTAGAAAATTTTGATTTGCGCTAGTGTAGCCTACCCGTATCCCTTTAAGTAGCTTTCCCAAATAGGAAACCAAGTGGGTTATCCATATTGGAAACAAATTAACAAACACAAATAAAAAGCAATACTCATAGTAGAAGTTTCCTTTACCAGTTCCACTCTTCAATAGCGCTTCACTCCCTGGCGATGGCGCTAGAAAATAGTATTGATGACCCACAAGTATAGGGGGTGTATCGTAGTACTTCCGATAAATAGGAGTGTCGATCACAACAAGGAGCAGAAGATGTTGACTAGTGGTATGGAGCAGGAAATCTCTGTAAATACTTAGCAAACAGATTTTTAGGGTTTTTTAATAAAGCAAGGAAATAAAGTGCAAGTAAATAAAGACAACAAGTAATTATAGCAAGTGGCCCAAGTGTTGTGTGGGTGAACCTGTGCTAATGTACCGACCTTACTTGGACAATACATACTTGTGATTAAACCCCTTGCAAGCATTCGCAACTACAAGAAAGTAATTAAGATAAAAACCTAACCACAGGCTTAAACTCTGAGATCCTACACTCCCTTGTGCAAAGGTTTCCTAACGGGGGTTTGAGTTTCTGTCACTCTAGCAACCCCACAATTAGTAGACAAATACACAATGCATTCCCCTAGGCCCATAAATGGTGAAGTATCATGTAGTCGATCTTCACATGACACCAATAGAAGAATAGCACCACAACTTAAATATTAAACCATTGAATAATACCTCAACACAATTCCACTACTAACAACATGATTTCTCCCATGTCCTCAAGAACTAAATGAACTACTCACGAGACATCATATGGATCAAGATCAGAGATGATATGATGATGGATAACAATCTGAACATAAACAATAATTCAATGGTTCTACTCACAAGCATCAACTACAATAGTAATCAACACCGGGAAAGTTTCCCCTAAGAACTATGCAAGATTCAACACAATTGTTACAGCGGGATGAAGTGGTGATGATGATCCCCATGAAGTCTAGCTTGATGACGGTGTTGATGGCGACGATCTCCCCTCTCTGGGGAGGAATTTCCTCGGCAGAAATCTGTCTACTAGAGAGGTCTTTCTCTCTCTGTAGTTTCCACCCCGCAAAGGCAGCAGAATCTTTATGTGGTCCCCCTTCCCTACTTTAGGGTTTCGAGGAGAACATATAGGCGAGAGGGCGGAGACAGAGGTGGTCCAGGGTGGCCACACCCCCTGTAGGCGCGGACCAGGGTGGCCCGCGCCTGGGGGTGTGGCCCCACTGTGGCCCAACTCCGCCTCCCTTTCTGGCATCCTTCGTCTTCTGGAAAATATAATTTTATGTAGTTTTTCTGATCTTCGTGAAAATTGCATCCAGACACCGCTTTTTCCATTAGAATCCTGACTTCGGCACTTCATCCTCCAAGAATCGTCCAACATGCAAAAACATATGAAATAACATAAGTATCACCTCTTAATAAGGAATATATCAATGAATAGAAGCAAATTATGATATAGAATAGTGATGCAAATTGGACGTATCACCTATGCAAGGCATGGATGGAGATTCATAAGATCCACTATGCGGCGCCGAGCAAAAGGATTTTGCCTATTGGAAAAAGGTGAGCAGTTTCTTCCATGAGCATAGGAAATTCGGGAAGGACGCCTTCTTTAGCGATCAAAACGATCTCTCCCTCTCCAAGTGGTGGGGAACCATCCATGCCGAGTGTAGCAAGTTCCGAGGCTCGTCTGAGATGGTGACGAAAAGGAAAATAAGCGGCAACCAGCCGATTGACATGGTAAAACCTCTTCATCTCTTTGTCGATGTCTTGCATTTGTGTTGAACCATTATTGGCATCCATATGTGTAGGTCTTGAAATCAATGGAGCACTTCAAGGCGGTGAATGATAACAAGGCCTTCTCGTTGGGCCATTGTTGGACATTGATCAAGGACACCAAAAAATGGGAGAATAGCTATGCCATTTGGAGAGAAATGAACAACAAGAAGAAGGGCAAGAGAAATGCTTCGACGGGCGGTGTCATCGACCTAGACGACGACAATGACAAAGGCTTCGTCAACTCTGCAAGCGACGGGACTGCCGACCGTGCCTGCCGGCCTGGTGGCCACAAGGCCACGAATGCCAACCTCGCCCTCCAGGCTGGTTCCTTGGCATTCCAGGAGACCTTGAAGAAGATCTTGGAGAAGAAGGAAGATGCCATCGTCGAGAGGAAGGAGAGGAGGCGCAAAAAGAAAGAGGACATCTCCAAGACCTTTGTCGAGCTGTAGACGAGGTATATCAAGGTGGAGAAGGACAATGCCAAGGCTAGGCTAATGGAGATCAAGGCCAAGGTGAAGGCGACGGAGGCCAAAGCCAAGGCCAAGGAGGCCGAAGCCAGGTCTAGGGTGCTGGAGGCCGAGGCAAAGGCCAAGGAGGCCGAAGCCAAGATCATGGTCGAGGAGAACACCATCATGCTCACCGACCTGGATAGCATCGCCGACCCCGATCGCATGGCTTGGATCGCGAAGAGGCAGCATACCATCAGGGCTCATGATGCCTGAACGACAATGGCGACGGCAGATGCAACTGTTTGGGCAGAGAAGCTGCCATTTTTGGACATTGTGTATGATATTGCCCCATTTGCACATTTCAGATGCACTAGCCACTTGTTGGCAATGCCCAAAGGGCGATGGCGCATGTATGCCATGTTATTTGATAGTCTGTGTTTTTGGCGTGTCAATTTAACATTTTCAACTGATTGGCATCCCTTTCCCAGCGATAGCGCCAACGAACACCAGTGCGGACAAATGGGTTACGCCTCTAGGAGGGGTCGGCTGGACAAGCCAGACCCCGACCCAAAAGCAAGCACAGACCGACCTAAACAAACAGAAAAGGACCATTTGAATTAATCGGATGGGTCGGACGAATGGACATGGACGGAGACAAGGGGGACGAGCAGGGGCTACGCCCCCCTATGCTCATGATTTTGTTGGGAGTACTAACCATGAAAACTCCTAATTCATGGTGTTTTAGCTAGTTCAACCCCCTCAAATAGATCACACACACACACATCTTGCGCCTTAAGTTATGTTCCTGGCTCCGTCCCTGCGAATGGAGATGCGCTAAAGCTCGCTGCTGCTATAGAGAAATGGGACGAGGCTCGTCACATGCGACAGCATGTCAGAATTGTCGTAGGACACCCTAGCAGCCATTCATATCCCAACAGAACTGATCTGAACCGCGAACTAGCTTCATGCGTGTGTGTGACTCTCTGGTGCACATCGCCTGGAGCCAAACAAAGACTCCTCGCGGTGCACGACAATACGAAGGCCCCAACAGCGTGTCGCCGCGGCCGCCAGCCAACACTGGTGAAGTCATCGTGTCACCTGGTCGATGTTCGATTTCTAAGCTGGTGAAACACAGCCGGTCAACCACGAAGACGCGGCATTCTTTTTTAACAAGGCAAAAGATTTCGTCATGTTTATTACTAATAGAGAAGGAGTTCTAGAAAAGTCTTACGGACCAACTCTTGGTCCAAGGCCAATAGCACCAAACAAACAAGCCCAACGTCTAATCTCACGGCATATAATATTACAAAGCACTTTAGCACCCATACGCTTCTACATAATCGCCTTATCCTGGATCTTTGTAACTCTTGTGTTGACGATAGAATATTGGTTCCTAAACTCATGCCCATTGTGCTTATTTCAAACCTCCCAAGACACCGACATAGCTAGAAACTCCAACGCTCTTCTTGACTCATCCTTCTTATTGATGTCATTAGACCACCAATCCTTGACGTTTCGTAAGTCTTGCCAATTTCTAGGCTCAAAGTCCATGAGCCCAATCTAATCCTTCAAGTTTGTCCAAATTCTAACGGTGAGGCGGTCCTTAAAAAGAAGATGTGCAGCCGACTCTCGAACTTGATTGCATAACAAAGGCTACAATTTTCCACTCTCTATGCTCTAATCTATCTGTCGTCCCAAACTCTGTTTTAAAGAATTAACCAAGCAAATATCTTGCACTTAGGAGTAGCCCACGACTTCTACACAACAGATCCCGTGACAGAAGAGGCTTGGCCTAGGAAATGCATCGTGTATGCCGACTTAGCCGAGTAGACTTCATTGGCAGAGAGAGCCTGAAGTATTAGGCTCAAGAGCGACCTCTTGAAGCCTCTCAAATAAATTGTTGAATTGGACAATGTGATGCATGTTAATTTGGGTAACCCAAAAATCATTTGACAGGGCCTTGTACACCATGATATATTTCTGAGATCAAAAACAAGTGGAACCACATCTTTTGATCTCAACCCATTTAACCAAGAGGCCTCCAAAAAGCACCTTGTTGCCATTTCCAATGGTAACTCTTGTTACTGCCGCAAAAAGGTCTCTATCATGAGAGGTGCAAGGGTTGCCAAGACCGACCCAAGGTTTATCTTCTTCTCTCCACTCATACCATAGCCATCTCATGCGAAGAGCCAAAGAAAACTTAGTGAGGTTGATGACTCCAAGCCTGTTGTATTCTTTTGGTTTGCAATTTTTTCCCAAGCCACCTTGCACTTCCCCCCGATGACATTGGCGCACGATGCCTAAAGGAAAGCACGTCGAGCATGTCGAATGCTATCAATCTTCATTAGGACGTCCAATGGCACATCAAAATCAGTTATGTAGTATATGGAAATGCTCGTAAGGACCGCTTTGACAAGAGTTTCCTGCTCGACCATGTTGACATGCTTTACAACCCAAGGTATCAACATAGCAGCCACCATGTCCTCCAACGGTTGAAAATAAATTCTCTTGAGTCTATGAACCGAGAAGGAGAGACCAAGATATTTCATTGATAAGTTGGGTTGAGTTGCCAGAAAATCTTGGAGGATGTTCTCAAGTTCAATCCCCTTACATTGAATAAGGACCACTTGAATTTTCGCATAGTTTGTGACAAGCTTAGTGACGTCTCCGAAGCTATACAAGATGGAAGCAAAAACGTCGATATCATTTCTTTTGAGCACTATTCAAAAAATCGGCCGATATGCCGATTAATCGTACGATTTATCACTACTCGAGAGTGGCCGATATGTCGATTTTCTGATTTATCGTCCGATTTTCTGATTTATCACCCGATAAATCGGCCGATACGCTGAAAAATCGCCAATTTTTAGCCGATCGATAAATTACCGATAAGCGATATCCTTAACATTGCTCTTGGGAGTGATAAAAATTGTGGCATCGTCGTCATAAAGAGATGTACGGATCATGGGATTTCTTCCTATAAGATTATGCAAGAGACCTTGGTTGGTGGCCTTAGAAAGAATATGATGAAGAGGGTCATGAAGAGAAGTGGTGAAAGAGGATCCTCTTGACGAATTCCTCTCCCATGCTTTTATTGGGTCACTGATGATGCAATTCAAAAGAAACCTTGAGGTAGAATTGGATAGGACGGTAAAACCCAGTATTTAAAATTGCTGGGAAAGCCCAAATATTGAAGCAAATCCATCAAATAGTCCCAATGAGCCGAATCAAAGGCCTTCTTGATCTCGAGCATGAAAAGAAGCGATGAAGATTTGGCCTTATGGAGCTTCCTAGCAAGGTTTATCACATAGAGAAAGTTGTCATGGATGATTCTTGTCTTAATGAATGCACTTTGCGCCTTGGAGACGATCTTGTTCGATCATTTTTATATGAGCATGGCAATTGGATGGATAAGGCTTATGGGTCTAAAATAAAAGATATATTTGGCTCCATCCTTTTTATGGATGAGAGCTATGTTTGCGGAATTTAGCCAACAGAGCTCATTTGTGTGAAGCTCGGAGAATTTGTTAATGACCGCCATTATGTCCACTTTGATAGTGTCCCAACAATATTTGAAATAGGGAGTCGCGAGCAAAATAGATAGCCCATCGTGTTGCATCGAACAACATTATCATGTTTGGAACACGAAGGCGTGATCTTAGAAAAATCCATCATACACATAATTATTCTAATGAGAGGCTGACATCGGGACCCAATAGCCAGAATAAACGACATATGCCTCGAGCAACGCTATTAAGTTCGTAAAAGGGCAAGCGCGAGCGAAGAAAAATATTCCATCATACACACTCTTTTTGTAATGAGAGTATGACATGGGGGGACCCAACGGATTGACTAAATGACAAATGCATCGAGCAACAATATCGAGTTTAAATCAGGAAGTTGCGACCAAAAAGTATGGTATGCTAGAGACACTGACATCCAGGACCCACACACGTTAAAATATTTCAGTGAGTCAACATCACGCGAGGAACGGAAAATCTTACTTCTGCCACACGCCGGTCGAGCATCTTCCATGTTTGTAATGATCGTCGTAGTAGACGACCGTGAAAATGAAAAAAGTGTTCTCCATCTACCACGGTCAAGCGAACGAAATCGTGGCAGAAGACATACCTTCTAAAACGCTAGAGGGACCAAACCATTGCGGATGGCAACATTTTTTTATAGTGTATGTTATTTGGAACTGACAAATTAAATTCTCTCTCCATCCATGTAGCAAAAGAAGTAATATCAGTTGTATCAGAGTCGACATGAACATGGTATTTCCCCTATTCATGATCAGCACAAGTAGGAGGTTTATTAGAAAAACGAATAAATGCTTTAGCCACAACTGACTATTGTGTGGTAACAGTAGTGGGTTGTAACAAAGTTGGGGTTACCATGAGTATCTCCTAGCATATATGTCCGCCTTAAGTTCTGTCTCTTCCTATCTACATTTGTTCTAGTATCCCCACCCCTCCCTTTTGTGTACACAACTATAGGAACATTTTGGTTTGCATTAGTCTCAAATTGCTCTCTTACATACGTAAGTTCATAGAAATCTTTGTGCATCTCACCAATCCTGGTATTTGGAATCAAAGTGATATCCTTACAGCCAATTTTAACTCGAATATAGGCATAATTCATCAACCTTTTTTTGTTCAAAGGTAGAGGTTTTCCTACCAAACTTGCCACATAGAGAGCATTAGACTTCTCCCTAAACTTCATTGGCACACCACCAATTCTGACCCATGCTTCCTCCATCCAAGATATTTGCTCTATGTCACGAGTCCATTTCTTCTACTCAACCGTATTTTCTTCATATACACTTTGCCAAAATGGAAGTAATCAATGGATTTTGTTGTAGGAAGTCTCATTAGGTATTCTGCAGCATTAACAATTTTTGCATTAAACCTCCACCCAGACCAAACTGAATCTGCCCATATATGGAATTCCTTTTCAATATCCATGGCATTAACATCACCTCGGACTACCACAATCTGAGCATAGTGTTGTTACTCCATTAGCTGCATATTAGTGTTGTTGACAGGAATCGAATGAAACCCCTCATCAAAGTATAGACTCCCGATGAAAGGAGCAACATACTCTCAAGGTTTCCTCTCTTGATAGACCAAAATATCATGATTTCTTCATAGTTTTCACAGATAACAAAGTTCAGCACTGGCTGCTGCAAGTTTTCCACAACAACATTCTCATAAGCATCTGCTGGCACCCTCACCACCGGCGCATGTGTAAAGGACCCCACCCTGGTTGGGACCTAAACATTAGTCCGCCCAATCAGAACTGGCACAACTAAAATCTCATGAACTGATATCTTAATTGATGGGATGGTAGGTGGAGCACTGAGTGCTATGATTGGAAGATTCCAATGCTTTATCTGTGCTAAAAATATTGTTGGTGGATAATAAGTACTACAACTAATTTTGATCAATGCGTTATCTGTGAAATAATGCTTCAATTTGGATGACTTGCTCATCGAAGGCAGGTGTGGTTAGCTGAACCTCACTTGTTAATACTAAAAGTGATGCTTGCCACTAGATATGAAAGTGTATAGCTTATGGATGTGCTTCCTATACAATAGGACAAATCACAATAAATGAACTTGTGGTTGATGCTTTATTTTGAGATAATAGCTCTGGCTATTCTGTTCATAGAAACCTGATTAAATAGTTTTACACTCAAATGATTTTGGCTAATTATGATGGCTTACAAATGATATTGTAGTATGGGAATTTAACACTGATGTTGCTGCTGTAATTAAAAGCTTTTACTATGTTCATCACTATGGTGCCTCACTACTGTAATTGTTGGATTTGACTGCTTGATTAGCTAAAAATGAAAGCTCATGTGTGGCTAACAATGATGCATGGTCTGAGGCCCAATAAATAAATAATCATGGAATGAAACTCACATAGCATTCTATGTGTATATGAGAGATTATCTTTCCCAAACCACCTCCTAGATATGGTGTTGTTGTTACTGCCTATCGGTTACTGTTATATGGTGCTATTGTTACTGCATGTTGGTTACTGCTAGTATTGCTGTTACTGCAATATATTGGTTACTATATGGTGCTTCTATTACATAAAATATTGGTACTATATGGTGCTGGTGTTACTGCAAATATTGGTACTATATGGTTATTGCCGCTGGGGTTGTGGATGGGGGCTAGGGCTGTTTTCTTGTGTGTGAATGTTGCAGGGGTTTCAATTGAGTTTTCAATAGGAGGAGGCGGAGGAGGAGGTGAGGATGACACCACCACCAGTGACCGCCGCCGGAGGTGATGGGGAAACAAGGGTGATGATGAGCACGAGGGGGGCGACGAGGAATACGACGGAACTAGTGAAGGAGGTGAGGAGGATGACACCACCACCGATGGAGGCCATCACATGGATGGCGGTAGTGAAACCCGACCACTATGTAGAAGAAGAAGAAGGAGAGGGAAAGGAAGGATCAGAAGCCGCAAGTGCTCACCAATGTCTGTGATGAGTTCATTAAAGTCGCAAAACTGGCCTACCCATGGCACATGCGTCGATTGCCAAAGGGTATGGCATGAAACTCGGGTGCATCATCCTGGAAAGCATGTCGATCAACATGAAGCACATCAGAAGTGCTGCCAATCAGGCTTTGGCCGAGAACCTCCTTAAGAAGCTTCACAAACGATACACATTTCTAGAGCCATTCAAAAACCTAGAGAGAAAGAACTCGGTGAACAAACTAGCATTGACAAAGATGAGCAACGCCTTGAGCAGCTGGAAAATCTGGGTAAAGAAGAGCATTGACAAAGGTGAAAGATGTGAGATTATAAGTAAGAAAAATCCGATGCTCGAAAAAGAAGAGTTCAAGATATTCAAGGCGGAGGTAGCTATCGCTGATGCTATAGCATGGAATGAGTGGGGAAGTAATATGTGGGATCAGAACATAGGTAACCACAGGCTTGGAAGCGGCGGTTATAGAGGGAAACAACCCATTTGGGACAAGGAGGACGCCAAGCTTGAACGCCTGGATAAAGACAACTTGTGGCATAAAATCACGGACTTACAGCTAAGTAACTTTGTCCGGGCTTGCTACTACCTAGACCCGAATACAGGGGAGTTCATCACCGATGATCTGGAGGTGAAGGACTTCAAGAAGGAGCTGGTAAGGAATTTACCATGGATCTCAAGTCTATTGCGTTCTTATTAAAATAATGAAGCCAAAAATCTAAATGCATGGGTTCACCTCTCCTTGTCTCTGCAGGAGAAGGAATTGAACTCTACTGCTGAGTCATCATCCCAGGATTCAACGGCCGAGCCATGTGACATGGTTTTCAATAGGGCGACGAATGCTTACAAGAAAAGGGGCAAGTGGTTGCCGCCGTCCACAGTTGGCCGTGTGTCCAGCTTCGGTATGATCATGAAGTTTGTCGAGTACTACAAAGAGGACGCCAAGAAAAGAAGGGAGAGGGAGAACTAGTCGGTGGCTCAGGATAAATGCACGGTTGAAGAGCTGAAGTTAAAGGTGCAGACACTAGAGAAAAAAGTGGACGAGAAAATAGTGGACAAGTTAGTGGAAGAGAAGCTCCGCGCGATCATACCCTTAGGTTGTTCGAGGGGCTAGCTGTTTGGAATCTGGCTGGTCGACAGGGGCCGATACATCTGCCTAGCTTCAGCGGCAGCAACTCAAGTATCAACGTTAACGTGTCGTCGGACTTGGTGACCCTGCTAGACGCCATCGCCACGGCACAACCGCTAGAGCTGGTCACACCGATGCCCTGCTCCCGCCAAAAATACCAAGACGCAACCGGCGGCGGTGGTGCTTCATATTGCACCTGAGCGAGAGAATGATGATGATAGGCCGGCCGTGTCTCAACATTAGCCAAGCTCAACGCCATCACTAAGGTAACTAATTAGTTAGTCTGTGTCATCTCCTTTATGCCTTTGATGACTGCCATCTCATTATGCCCAACATGTTCTAACTCGGGAAACTTCTTGCATACTACTCCTTAAAGTTGTCGGTGGCGAGTTGAATGATGTTGCCAAGGGAACTCTTATACAACCAGCGAGCCGCATGATGTACAACAATCCAATGGACGATGATGTGATGAGGGTCTGGATTGCTCAGGTGTTGCCAGGGTGCGATGACATGGACCCACCTTTCAACCTTAGGGAGCCGACGAACACAAGACCCTTGCAGGATGCCACAATTGCCCCTTGGCATGGCCGAAGACCCAGATTCGTCTTACGGTGTGCACTGAAGCCACCTCGATCGTCTAGCCACAACCTCGGAAGCCAGCCGTCATTGTCGCCACTACCAGTCTCCACCAACAACTGTTGGGAGCATGTGGACCGCCCCAAGTCGATGCCATCGCACCTCAACCGCCATCTCCCCTCCACCACCACCACATGATGGGAACAACGAAGATGATGATGGATTTTTCGATGTCAGTAACTTCATCAACATCGGCACCGACAAAGGATTGTACATGCCTTGTGTGGATGAAGAACCCTTCATCGCTCGCAACAGTCAAGGTGGTCGTCCCAATACATGCACACAACACTTGGTCTTCCGTGGTTTTTCTGAAAAGACGCCTCCGGCCGCCGATGCATAGGAAAAACCTGGATTTGGTTTTAGCCCTAGCACACTCCAAAAGGTGGCCAGTGAGAACTTAGCATCTCTAGTGGAGGAGCCTTCTGCGAAGACGGAGAAGCACATGAAGAGAGGTAAGAAATCCGAGATCCGACCTTGTCCGAAGAGGATCCGGGCTCAGGACGACGTTGTACCAGCCCGCAAGGATGGCTTGCCCCGAATGCATATAGCTAGTGAACCGATACTGACTCCAGAGCTGCTTCGCCTCGCTCGTGGAGCCATGCTAACTTTGCATGATAGTATCAAGACACTAGAGGGCCTCCTTCTTAAAGACAAAGATCCAAATTACCTTGTTTTCATGGTCAAGGTGCCATCGAAGGTGGACTTCGTACATGAATCCCCCGCGATGTGTTCTTCATAGCGTACGTGGATATCTTCAAGCTATTTCTCTTGATTGCGCCAAAGGAGGGCCCTATAACACAATTGACTAAGAGAGAGATCGAAGATTACCTCCATAAGCAGGGTGACATTAGGACGTGGATGACGAAAGAGGGCTATCTACCATTCCAAAAGCCAAGCGACAAGACTTCTTTATGATCGATGTGTGCTCCTAGCATTATCGAGTGTGTGCATAGATGGATGCGTGTATTGTTGTGTCATAAACTTTAGTACGATGGTTGTATGTCATAAACTTTCATATTGTGGTCGTTGTCATTGAACTTCTATGATTGTGAGCGATATGCTATCTTTTATGCTTATGAATCTTTTGCTTTAATTTTTATGAACATATATGCATGTGAACCCTTTAGTTCTTTATGTTGCATGATTTACTAATATGACTTGTGTATAGAGATAAAGAAGTGGTACGTGGTGTACAAGGATCGGGTTTCAGGAGTCTACGATGAGTGAGAGGACTGTTAGAAACAAGTGAACAAGTTCAGCGGCAACAACTATAAAAGATACGCGACTAGAAAGGAGGCGGTATCCAAGTGGAGGAACCACCTGTGAAAGGATAACCGGATGAATATATTGCTCGTGCTCCTGCTCTTGATCACCGTCATCACATCTGTATTCTATTTGATCCTAGTGTAGGCGGTGACCACTTCATTTGCAATGTGAGATGATGAACTTTGTACAAACACTTATGTAATAATTCACCACTTATCACTATATATGTATCTCGACCAGGATCTAAGTAATGTGATGACACTATATTCGTGTTTGTGTTATGTTTGTTTTCATATACTATGTGAAATGTACTGTTTCTACTGATATGTATAAATCCTGTATAGATCCTATAATATACCTGATTCTGAACCAGTACTACTTTTTTAAATACTTGTATAATACTCTGTGGTGCATGCAAATATCTTCCTGTGGCGCATCTGTTTTCTGTGGCACATATCCTAAAATGTGCCACTAAATCTATTTCTGTGGCGTATAGCCCAAGATGTGCCACACAAGTTTGAGAATTCTATGGCGCATATCAACATGCGCCATAGAAGTATAATTTAGTGGTGGGATATAAGTGGCACATCTCATATGCGCCACAGAAGTCCAAAACACGTGCGCCACAGGTAGGGAGTTTTCCTAGTAGTGTTGGGTTGTGGCCCAATATCCAATAGTCTCGTCTCAAGAACCACCATTAATGATGTCGTAACTCGACCGCCATCGATCTGAACCACCTCACATACCTGGACATAGATCAGTACACGAGAGGTTGGATCACCCCAACTATTGTGTTGGGTGCCGAAAAACATGGTCCAATCTTAACCACATATTGCAAAATCTTGACAATCTTCCAATGGCGATCTCTGTCTTATCTGTGTCAGATATGGAGCCAACCATATCTCCCCTCGTATTCCCCAACACGAGACATCAATCGTGACCAAGACTAATCGAACCTGGCTCGAGGGATTGTAAGACCGAATGTGACATCAGTCGGAATAGTGCGCGCCATCACTTGCCAGGATCCGGAGCCAGTGGCGACGGGGGATGGGTAAGAGAATCTCCACCCGTGTTCCTAGGACGATGTTCCCAGGATGTTTTTTTCATCCAGACGGTGATATTTCTCCCAGTCGTGTTCCCAGGACGTTGAATAGCGCTGGATTTGGCCCAACTTTCATTCGGCGTTCCCAGGATGAACCCGGGGCGCTGAAAACCACCTGGGAACACCAGACTAAGAAAAAACGGTGTAGGTCAACCCTGTCGGTGAGAAAACCCCATTTCCCACTACCACCCGCCTCTCTCGCGGCGGAGAGCTTTCCTCAGCTGCCCCTGTCGACATGCCTTTGCTGGCGAAGCTCCACCATGCCAAGCCAAAGCCATGCTCGTAGATAGGTCCGCCGCCATCGCCGCATACTTTCCCCTTGGCCTAGGCCTCCTTTCGTCGTCCCTCCTTCCCCGCAGCTCGGCTTTGCTCCAGCTCTCGCCACCTCGCCCGCCAAGTGTTCGACATTTTTACCATTCGGCCATGGACTCCGACGATGAGGAGATGTTCGCCCTGATGTTGGAGGAAGAAGCCACCATAGCCACCGAAGATATAGAGCACATGCAGATCCTCGCCTCTCTAGCCTGCATGTACACGCAGACTGCAACGTCGAAGCGCGAAGTCTCGGTGAAGGGTCGCCGTAAGGGGCAAAGCAAGGCAACGGTTGGAGGGCTACTGCATGCTGTACGCCGACTACTTCGCCGATGAGCCTCTGCACGAAGAGGACATGTTTCGGTGCTGTTTTAGGATGAGCCGGAAGCTCTTCCTCGAGATCGTGCATGCCATTCGGGGCTTCGACCCCTATTTTGTCTGCAAGAAGGACTGCACCGGCATGGTTGGATTTTCCTCACTGCAGAAGTGCATAGTGGCGATAAGGTTGCTTGCATACGGGACGCATGGTGACAGTGTCGATGACTATCTCCGCATGGACGAGTCCACCGCCATCGATTGCTTGTACAGGTTCTGCAGGACAGTGATTGTAGTTTTTGGGACACAGTACTTGAGAACACCCACTGTTGAAGACACTAATTAGATCCTCGCAATCAATAAAAGTAGAGGATTTCCTGGGATGCTTGGAAGCATAGACTACATGCATTGGCACTAGAAGAACTGTCCATTTGCATGTTAGAAATGTATAAAGGCCACAAATGAGGTTGCAGTATGATACTCGAGGCAGTTGCTACACATGATCTTGGATATGGCACTCCTTTGGCATGGCAGGATCAAACAGCGACATCAACATCCTCTAATACTCAAATGTCTTTGCCAATCTTGTTTAGGGTCATGCTCCCCCTGTGGACTTTGAGATAAACGGATACCACTACAACAAGGGATACTATCGTACAGATGACATCTATCCAAGATGGCCAACATTTGTGAAGACTATCAAACCCGATGCTCCCGAAGCATGCTCAGTTTGCCAAGGAACAGGAAGTTTGCAGGAAGGACGTGGAGCGAGCATTTGGTGTGCTCCAGCAGAGGTTTGTAGTTGTCCGGTTTCCTGCTATGACCTGGTCAAAAGATCAGATATGGGAAGTGATGAACTATTGTGTGACCTTGCACAACATGATTATTGAGGATGAGAGGAAGGATCCAGTGAATCTGGCCGAGCAGAACGAGCCATACTACAGACAGAGACCGTTTATAGAGCCTAATCACCAGTGCCGCCAACCTAGGCTGCCTTCATCGCCATGCGTCAGAAGATCCGAGACCTGATAGTGCATCAACAACCGCAAGATGATATGGTTGAGCACATATGGATACGCAGGGGCAACATGTAGATGCCGAGCATGAAATGGCCGATCTAGGCTGAACTATGTTGTATTTTCAGTCTATGTTGAACCATGTTTAATTTCATATTGAACTATATTTAAATTCATACCAAACTATGTCCAAGGTTGCTCTGTATTCATATTATGCCGAACTACACTAAATTCTGGTCGAATTTAAACCGAATTTGGGTAGAAACTGACATTTTTCTTCGTCTGAAAGCTCGGCTTTGGGAATCAGGGTAAAAAACTGGACGTTCTCAATCCAAAAATTACATCCATACGACAGCTAATGGCCGACAAAGCAGCGGACTCGGTCCGAGAATGGCCGGGGAGTCGGTACGCGCGGATTTCTAAGCATCGTGTAATTCTCATATGCCGATAGCTCTTAGCTTACCCAAGAAGTTGGCAGAACGGCTGCTTGTTCCTCCATGGTTAATTTACCCATTTCTTTTCTTTTCCATGTAGGCGGTTGACTTGCATTCGATTACTAGCACACATCATGCCTGATCATTGTAACTGCAGTGGTGCAGCCTTTACTTCTCAACAACAAGAGGATAGGACAGCCTTCGCCTTTTTCACGCAGCTGCAGGCTGCCGCTAGTTTTCGCTGTAAAAATAGCAGCATCTTTACTGGGCGATCGATATCACACACACCGTTGCATACGTCTAGAAGTACGTGCCGTCTGCGAGTCTGGTGGCAAATCTAAAGGCGACGCGCACGAGCGTTCAGGGAAAGGGAGGGAAAGCCGCGCGCAGAATTCGTGGGCAATGATCGATCCCCTCTGCACACCTCGCCGTCTTTGGGTCCACCGGCCCGTGTCCCCCGGCTGCCACCCAAAGCCCAGACCCGATCATCTACCATGATCGCTTCTCATCATCGTTGCATCCTCAAGACGAACATCAAGTGATTCACAATCTTTGTAGTAGAAAAAAAAAGGACTAAGAGCAGAGCAAAGCAAAGCTCTCAAGTACTACTAGATCTCATAGCAAACACCGCTCATAATACAACTCTACCACTACTAACTAGCATTATATGTGTGTCATACTCATACCAACCCGGCAATGGCGGCCAGACAAAGTCAAATTAGAAAGGAACATGGATAAGTTATTACTGGAACAGCGTGTAGGAACGCACAGGGCCGGCAACTATTTGACGCGACAACGCAGCGCCTGCCCGCGCGCGCGCCCTGCGGGGTGCCCCAACCAAGGTTGCCTCGTGCGCGCCATCCAGCGCGGCCCCGCCCACCACGTGCGCCGGGGTTCGGACAAGGGTACGTACGTGCTCGGGTCCCGGCAGTGTGGCAGCATCTTGTTGCACGTACGTGCGCGGGAGCTTCCTTCCTTCCATGGCTGGCTCCGTCTCATCTACTAGTAGTACTCCACGGGCGTGCCGGGGCAGCTGTCGTCCGACATGTCGTTGTCGTGAGCTACGTTCTTCCCTGGGCCAGAGCCGGCGGACGCGGTCGTGACGCTGAACGGCGGCGGCACGTACGGCGGCGTGGCGCACCGGAGCAGCGCCCAGTTGACGCCGTTGAAGAACGGGTGGCGCTTGATGGCCGCGGCGCCCATGGTGGCGCCCAGCCGGCGCGTGGGGTCCTTGGCGAGCAGCGCGGTGACGAGTTCCCTGGTGGCGGACGACACGGAGGGCTCCTTGGGGAACTCGAGCGCGCGGGCGACGATGTTGGCCAGGGTCATCTCGTTGTCGTACCCCTTGAAGGGCGTCACCCCGTAGAGCAGCTCGAAGATGAAGATCCCCAGCGTCCACCAGTCCACGGAGCTGCCGTGGCCCTCGCCCGACACGATCTCCGGGGCGAGGTACTCGTGCGTGCCGACGAACGACATGGAGCGGAGCTCCACCGGCTCCGCCACGAACTCCAGGTCGAGAACGCCCGTGGGGAAGCTGCTGCTGCTGCTGTTCGCACCGCCACCGCTGCCCGAGGAGGCCTTCTTGCGGAGCCGGCGCCGGCGGCCACGGCCCGGGAAGAGGCTGAAGCACGACACCGAAGGGACGATGCAGGACGGGATGATGCACGAGGATGACGCCGAGGAGTGGCCGGTGAGCGCGATGGGGTCCGAGATGACGTGCGCCGGCGTGGGCGCCGTCGGGTCGCACTTGAGCGAGAGGTCAAAGTCGGTGAGCATGATGTGCCCGTCGGCGCGGACCAGCACGTTCTCCGGCTTGAGGTCCCGGTATACAATGTCCATCATGTGGATGTACTCCAACGCGGCAACCACCTCGGCCACGTAGAACCTGGCACACAATATATACAAAACCAATGTCAAAACCATTGAACTACTACCAGAACCGATTTTTATATTTTGAAAAAGTTTCCACTGAACATGAAAAACAGAAGCGTTGTTTCTTTATCTGTAGTATCAGAAATTTCACGCCAAACTCAAGCACGCTGGAGGCGGTGCGACTTTGATGAGAAACAGTACAGTGAGCAACTAATTGCATACCACAAAAGCACACAAGTGCGTCCCTTGACTTTATTCACATGCATGCAACCAAAGGCACCCCCACCGCCACAGGAGGCACACGTACTGTATATTGCCAACGACAGTGTCACCTCACTGTATCTGTACCTGCGCTGCAGTACTAGCAAGCTACTCCTACTCCTACTAAAGGTCACAAGAGGAAAGAAAAGGCAAGAGACAGTACTCGAATTAGTGCATCATTGATGCCGGGGGCGTTGCACGTTGGGGCGGAGCCTTGTTTAATGGCGGGGAAGAAAGGTCACATCAAGCTGATAATTCCTTGGGTTAATTAGATTAATCCTTACCGCAAGTACGTGATCTCGGTCGACTGCATCCATCCACGACGGACGGCCCATTCATGGCCATGTCTGTGCGTGTGTTTCAGAGCTGTGACTCTTAACCATCTCACATGGGGTGTTATAGTAAATAAAAAAGCTTAATCGATCAATGAGCGTAGGGGAGGTAGTATAATTTTAACGAAGCCATGTTCCGCGGCCGGTTCCGGCGCCGTAGCACGAGGGGCCGTGCGCTCGTGTGTGCCTCACCGGTAATGGCTATGGCGGCACTGTTGTAGCCCGCGTGCAGTGCAGGTAGCACCGAAATGCACGACGCCGTTGCATAAAACTACAACCACTGCTCGATCGTATACCTACAAACACTGCTGCTGCTTGCCTTTGTCAAACGAGGATTGATTCATTTTTGTTGGAGTGCACATTATATATGCAACAATGCAAAGCCGTACTAGTTGCATATGAATGGCAGCATGTCTTACGAAGAAGCGGGCTTCTCTAGAGTGGCGCCGGAAGTATTTTATTGTTGCTACTACTATGTACTTTTGTGGCTCGTCCATGAATTCATATACGGTTCGCTTCACCTGTGCATTTGCTTGGTTTCCTTCCACAAAGTTTAAGCAAAGAAGTCGTTGACCCGTGAATCCATACTCCCTTCAATAATTCACGCTTTCCCTCCCTCTATGTTTCTTTTAGCTAAGTGTATTTTCCCGGGCCACTGACCGCAGCGTGAAAAAAAGGGTTATTGTGACATGTTATTTGTCTCATTGTGTATGGTTAAAATGAAGAAGCTGATTGGACCATCGAAAGACAATACACTGGCCGTTCTATACATGTTTGAGTTGACTTGAGAATGCTATGGCCTCCCGACTAATCCCTAATGAAAGGGCCACATGATGTACTGCAATGGAGCTAACGTGGCCAATAATTCTACCACCGTGTATCCTATCTGTACTGTACAGTTAGGTTAACATCCGTATTTCTTTCCCCCTTCAATCTCGGGCATGTCCTGCATCTCCACATGGCTGGATGCATATCTATACGGCCGGGAATAATGCTATTTGAAGCTTATTCCGGAAGGCAATAACCCCACTCTCCGTATAATACTGTGGGGAGAGATAACATCGTCGGTAGGCAAATGAAAGAGCAAGGTACTAGCATGCAAGCGCATATGCCAAGATCTATGCAAAAAAAAAAAAAAAAAACTATGCAAAAAAAAAAGCGCATATGCCAAGAACCGCTTTATTTCCGGATGGCGCTGGGGCAGGCTCGGTATCATTCAGGGCCGTGCTGCTGGTCTCCACATGCAAACACTTCCTGACTGAACCAGTCATTGGAAGGTGATTATATGGGCGTGCGCGTGGCTGGCTTCAGAGTTTTTCAGAGCATGGCTGGAAACCAGGGAACTGTGGTGGTGACAGTGAGAGCAGCTGGACCCAAATGGCCCCGATGGATATGCATTTCCAAAGGAAACAGGGCAATGTGTCGTTTTGGATGCTTGTTCCATGGCTTCGTTTCGCAAGACGGTATCATCCTCACATGTCACGATCCTTGTACTCAGCTCCGCGGTGTCAATTTTGGTTAAGGATGCATCCAAAAAAAGGCAGCAATCGGTCTGATATTATGCTGTGTGTTCTCTCTACTAACTATCAGGATGAGAGGGGGGCGGCAATGTCAGTTGCTGGACATGCACTCCATATGAATGGACAGATGCATCCCCAACCGAAGACACATGGGGCCAGCCGAACCATGCGCAGCCAGAACTGCCCACTAGATCCTTAAAAATGAGCTAATTAAACTATCTATCTATCTATGCAGAAAGGAAGGGGGGAACAGAGGAACAGCCAAGTAAACAAAGCAAGCCAAGTGGTAGAACACAGGAAACCGGCCACATTCTTCTCTGGAAAGGCTATGATCGCTAGGCTAGCTGCTTCGCCCGCCGTTCACGCCCAAAATACGATCGGAACTTGGTTTTGTTAAGAAATATATAATCATGTTACTGATTGTACGATAGGATCTCAGTTTTCCCCATCAAAGGAGCACAGCTCCCGTTTTTCATCTCAGTACGATATGATCTCAGATCAATCTTACATTTTGTAAGAGAAACAGGGCTGCGTTAATTATTACCACTATATAAAAAACGCATATGTGATGGTAATCGAGGTGTCGTACCTGACGGCGGCCTCGGAGAATCGGCGGTTGGGCTGCCTCTGGCGGAGGACGTGTAGGTCGCCGCCGGGGCAGAACTCGGTGAGGAGGCATGACCAGCGCTCCCCCTCGGCGACCCCGTAGAGGCGCGGGAGGAATGGGTGGTCGACGGCCTCGAGGATCTCGCGCTCCGTGCGCGCCCGGCCCTCCTTGTTCCGGCCCTGGAGCTCCTTCCTGTCCATCACCTTGGCCGCCACCAGCGCCCCGCCGGTGCCTGCGCCCTTCCCCTTGACCTCGGCCAGGTACACGCTGCCGATGTCGCCCGCGCCTAGCCGGCGGACGAAGCGTATGTCGGAGAGCTGCACGGTGCCTAGGCGCGGGGCGAGGGCGGAGCGCGACGTCGGGAGGCCGATTGGGCCCGAGGAGGAGGTGGAGCAGGAGGCGGTGGCGGTGGAGACGGTGGAGGCGGAGCGGGAGCGCTCGGAGGAGCCGAAGCTGAGGCTCTGCAGCTCGTCCGCCGCCAGCGCCGCGTCGCCATCCGGAGGCATTGCTGTGGCCTGAGGCGAGGCGGGGAGGCAAGTCCGGGTGCTGGATGTGTGGCAAGTGCGGGGACAGGGGAGGAATAGAAGGAGGAGGAGGAGACTGGTGGGGTGGGGGTGTGCGTGCGTGCGTGGGTTTTTAATTTGAAGAGCGCAGGAGGGGAGGGCAGGGGGAGGTTAGTTGACTGATGGAGATGGGCCGGGCCGGAAACCCGTGTCCGGTTCGAGCCAGGCTATCTTAACGTGTCCAATCTTTGGATCTCCGGGGGACATGCTGGCCCTGTTCTCCGGGTGGTGGGATTTTTGTTCCTTTGTAGCAGCATACTACTACTAGATGGTATAGAAATATTTCCAATTACAGGCTGATTCGATTGGATCCTCCGCCGAAGACTGCAGTTTCTTTCCTTGCATTATGTGATCTATGTCCATACAAGAAAGAAGGTATGCATGGGACATTATCAATTTTATAATTCAGAAAATGATGGAACATTCCAATTACAAGATGATTCGGTTGGATCCTCCGCCGAAGACTGCAATTTATTTCCTTGCATTATGCGATCCATGTCCATACAGAAAATAGTATATTTTTTCTTCTTTGACGGGATCCATGGAGAAAAAATGATATGTTTCCTGGCATCACTCTGGGGTTGGACTAGCACTCTGGCTATCTGAACGTCTCGAGAAAGAATGATGATTTGCCTTGACACCGTTGTTGCTTCCTTGATTCCTTGGGCCGCTGGAATCAATGAGCGACGGCCGGGGCGGGACGGCGGGCAGTCTCGCTCGTGTCGCATCCGCGCACGAAATACGCGACCCCAATTAATGTCCAGGTACTAGTAGCAGCACTAATTTCGGGATTGGACGGACGCGTTTGTAATCGCTCACGCGTCGGTACCGGTAGAGCTAGGCGATGGACCGAGACTGACATAGAGGATCCAATCCAAGCCCTGGTTTTTGAACGGGTATGCGCGCACTCCGGGGATCGGGGATCCGCCCAAGTGTATCTGTTTCCCGGACGAGCTAGCATAGCGACTACGTAGAATGGACCCAGCGATGGAATATGGATGGACCAAACGCGAGTGAGTAGTGACCAGTGACCACCTAGTCACCTACTGACGATGTGCGTCACGTGTTGTTTTCTGCTGCAGAGGAGGCTTCGAGCTTCTTCCGGCGCCGGCGATCTTTTGAACCTCGTGGAAATTTCGTAAGGTGCCGGTGACTCCTACGGACGAACGGTTTCTGAATCTCCAGGGACAAGCCAGCGCTTGGAGGGACCTGTCGGACGGGATGATATGATATGATAGAGGAGGTCGGATTTTGCGACACATGTGATCCTTTTTCAGGGGATTCAGGGAGAACCGGCAGGATGAGCTTTGTCGCAATGAAAGACGAACATTGTCTCGTGTTAATGATGCTCATGGATGATAAAATCCATATGGTTCTGTCCGGGGGAGTATTACAAGTAGATGTCGTAGTGTTTTCTGTAGTTGCAAGTTTCTTGACTGCCGAAATCGCTAAAAATAAAAAGTTTATCGAATATACTTTGCGCGCTCGGTCCAAACCGCTGCGGGCTCTACATGAGAACTAAGTTTTAGTCCGTTCGGGTCGAGCCATCCGTGTTTTAAGATCGTGGTCCGGACTGTCTAGCCAATTGCGTCCAGCAGTGTGATCTAGATTGTCTTATTTTTTGTCAACACCCGGATTTTTCAATCATAGATGCCTGTTATGCCATACATCGCAATCCCAGGATTACCATTTTCGCGAGACATAACAGAATTGGATACCATAGTACTTCATCCATTACAAACGATACATAAGTTCTTACACAAATGGGGATCTCATGATCCAGTTCTTAATACAACATCAAGCAGCGGAATACGTAATAATAACGGTAGCGTAGGCGAAGCTCCATCTTCGAGGTCACAGGCAATGCTGACGATGGGAGATGATCCTAGTTGTCGTAACCTTCCTGGGGTCCATCCTCCAGGTACTCCTCTTCATAGTCTGGCCATGGGAATAGCCAGGGACAAAGCCATGAGTACTCTTTAAGTACTCGCAAACTAATACTAACAGGTAAGGTTTTTTTGGATAATAGGACACTAGGCTCTAGGGTTGTTTTGCAAAAAGCCAGGTTTATCCTTACTAAGTTCCAAAGCTAGTCACAATTTTATAACTCCTAAGTGGGATCCTGTAATTCAGGTCACAACTCTGTTGTGTTCAAGCCACAGTCTCAATTCATTTCACAAGTCATTTTAAAAGTCTGACGGGGGAACAGTATGGCCACTCCAACTGTCCATAACCGCGGACGCGGCTATTCGAATAGTTTGACACTCTGCAGAGATTGTACACTTTCACCACAACATTCGATACATCCGTCAGGAACAAATCCTGAACTCACCATACTCAGTATGCGGATAATCAATCCTAACCTTTCAATTACACGTCCTAGTATAAGCACCTCTCCTGTGAGTTTGGCCTCCCAACCATGACCACTGTCATCTTGGGTACTGCACAGGTGGACAATCTTCACAAGGTAGCCTCAGCTCAGACCTTGGCCGTGAGGGAACTAATACTAAGGTATATAAGTTTCCAGTCAAGCCCTACCCAATATTCGGGTATTGTGGTTGTACGCTAAAATTGGAATGGTATCGCATCCAGACAACCATCAGTTTTATAAAGGGCTAAGGCTCATGCCTCAACATTTTCATCACCAAAATCATCAAGTGTTTGGAAACACATGTCCAAAACATTTCAATAGAATGATCCATCATTCCAAGGTTTTCATAACCATTTTTCCACCAAGTATTCCCATCTAAAAGTTGATCAAGTTTTATGCTTAGCACTAGCATCTACAGGTGGGGGTAGTAATAATGAGGGGTGGTAACTGGTGTAGTTTCACTAAGTCCAACCTTATATATTAGGCTGATATCAAGGTTTCTAGCTTAGGCCAAATTTTATGCTCTTTAAGCAACCTTCAGCACAACTGTCTAGTATCTACCAAACTCTTAGGTAGACTCTAAGTAAGCTTTGGTAAAGAAATAAAGTAAGAAGCTTGCCATAAAACTAGGATTGGTTTAGCAAGTAGGTATGATCACATATGCTTAAGGCATAAAGTAGTCATCTCACAGGTATGGGTTTGTGGCATCAGTAAGGTATCTTGCAAGTGTTAGCTTGCACATTCGCTAGTAGTATTAGGCTTGCATAGTAATTAGCTTGCATAGGTATAGTATCTTGCAAGTGTTAGATTGCCTTGTGCAGAGCAGCGGTTGAAGTTCTCCTCGGCTTCCTCTTCGTAGTATCCTCCTTCCTCCTCGTAGTATCCTTGGTCGGTACTAACGTCTATGAATAAATACGAGGTACACAATCACCAAAAAATACTTAACTACTTGCAATCATCACACACAAGGATCCTATAGATGATCTAGCATCATCTCTAACATTACAAGGTTAAAGCTTGGTTTAAAACTTCTTATTTTTAGAAAAGTAATTTCTACTCATTGAAAAACTACTTAAGATTTAATATTCTCCAAACTAAACATGGGATCATTTTGACACATGTCATCACCACATATTGTAGTCCATGGGAATGTGATTTAAAGTGGTGTCACAATTTAATAAGGTTTTACCCTTTTATTTTAATTAATTAAAGTGGCTAGAAATGCTTATGAAGCATTCTTTTATTATTTGAACATTATTTCTGCAAGTAAACCTATATATTTTTATATATTCTGATAGGTATAGTTAAATGTGATTTTTGAGAGTTGGAATCAACTCAAAAGCTTTTATGGTTTGAATTTGAAAAATGTTTGAATGCAGAAAAGCTTCTGCCTTGTTATTTTTACTATGGGTGATCTACAGATCCAAATGACTTGAATCCAACGGGCTTGGATTAAGCATTCACAGACCTTTCCAACAAAATTGGTTTCATTCAATTTGGTGTACTGAATCGATCTGGGTTGATTTTTGAAGTTGGGTACAGAAGTGTGTTTGAATTTAAAAAGAAAAAGGTTTAATTTGAATTGCTGGGCTGCGCGGGAAATTCTAACGGGCCGGCCTGCTAAGTGCTGCTGGCTGCTTAAGTGGGTGTCCCCACTCGCCGCTGACACGGGCTGGGCGGTATGGGGCAACGTGGATCGTTCGATCTAGTTCTAATCCAACGGCTGAGGGTCATCGTCGACGCGAGATAACTCCGGCGAGAACGAAACCTAGCGCGGCAAGTGAGGGGTGCTGGGGGCTCACCGGGGTACGGGCGAGGGTCGGCGAGGCGCGAACACGAAGTCGACGACGAACCTCCCACACCGGTGGCTTCTCTTGGGCGGCTCAATCGCTGGCTCCCTTCTTCTCCCGCCAAGCGTGCTCCAGAAATTCCGGCGAGGTGGTGCTCGGCTTGCTCGAGGATGGTGTGCACGGTCGTGGAGAGAGGGAGTGAGATGGTGTGAAGAAATCGTCTTGGGTGGCCTCTATTTATAGTCGAGCGAGGGCCGTCAAGACGCGAGCCTGCTCGGGGCGACGTTACAGGCGGCTATAGGCATGGGCAAGGGTAGGGGACGGTGCTGTGTCTCCTGGCGATGCTCAATGACATGATCGCGAGGCATGGGGCGGTGCGGTTTGGTCTGGAACGGGCGGTGCTCTGCGCGGCAGAGGCGGCGTCTTCGACGGCGGGCGGTGGCTGTATGGCAAGGGGCGGCAAACGGGGGTGTCTGGCGGTCTCCTGGGTCGGTGGTGATCGTGTATGCACGCGGTGAGGGCGGCGCGCGGTCTGTGGGTGATGGTCGAGGGTGGCGCTCTGGCGCACGCTCGGCATGGTCTGGGCGTGTCTCGTGCGCGTGGTCCAGGGCTTGGCAACGCTCGCGGCTGGGACAGGCAGTGGCGGTGGACGGTGGGCTGCCTCCCAGACAAGGTTGGCACGACTAGTTCTTCCTCTAGCCTGCTGTCCACAATGGGGTGACATGGGGGTGCTCGGCTGTTCACCATTAATGACAATGGCAAGATCACAGGGGTGCTAGTGTTGGGCTAATCTTTCTAGATGATCTACTGGGTCGTGTGTGAGCTAACTAGGGAACAAGTTAGGCTCAAAACACTGCACACTATAGTGTTTGATGTTTTGTTTGATTTGTGTCTGCAACCTGTTTGATGAAATGGCCGCATGAAATCAAGTTTTGAATTTTGAAATGAATTTTGGTGGGTTTGCTAGATTGGTTCTGGTGAGTCTGCAGATGCTTGGATTTTGAAAATTGAGCTTGTTTGAGTGGGTTTTGAAAAAGTGGGATCTTCCCATATGAAGAAGATTCAATTTTGAATTGTCATTTAAACTATGCATTTGAAAGTTTCTGGATGATCACAAAGTGGGCCTTGATACTCTGTTATGAGTACATTCAAGGGGTTCAAAGATCCAGAAAAGTTTCTGTTAGGTTTTGAAAGTTTGAGACAGCCAAAGTAGGCATGGGAGTTAAATTGGTCAAAATGACATTCACTTAATATATTTGTTTTGATTTACTTGTCTTAAGAAAAAGTGTGGGAAATGTTTTAGATGATGTTCTTTTCACCTAAGAAACATTTTACAAGCAATGGTTCACACAAACAAGGTGGTTTTTAAAGAAATTCAAAATCCATGCTTATACATATACATGCATTCATGAATTTATTTAGAAAAGTTTTTGTTAACCCTAAACTTGATGATTAGTGTTTTGATGATCTAAGTTTGATATTTTTGGGATGTTACATTTTATTTGGTCAGCCCAAGAGAAAGAAGGGATAGTCCAAAAGAGAGAAAAAGGCCTATAGCGTGACTGCCAACCAGGTCGGGTCAGTCTATTACAACAATTGGGCAGGCAACAATGTCCGCGTCTGTTCGAATAGTCCCATCCGCGACTAAATTTGATGCCTGGATGGGTTGGTCCGACCTGAGTTTGTTCGGATGGGTCGTTCCGCTGAGACACCGTGCATGCCCCGCGCGTCCGCGCGAACGGATTAGGACGCGCTCGCGGCGCGCCAATGGCACGGCCCATCCGGACGGACGCGTCCAACTTGACCCATTTGTGCACAAAATTTGGGCAACGGTTGCGTCTACCGGGACACAGGTGGACCGAGGGTGTGTGGTGCCCACGCGTGCCACTGGCCCACCCGTTAGCCACATCTTAGCGCGACATTGATTTAGACGCGTGCAGGCACAGCAGAACCGATTCAGACGCAACCGCGGCGCGCGAGCTCCATCCGCGCTGACTTGTAGCCATGGCAGGTCTACGATGTCCTAACCATGGACTCGAAGACAAGGGTGCCTTGAACCACTCCGACGACGAGCTCGACAGCGACGAGAACGACGATGTCGTCGTCAAGCAGGAGGCAGTGGACCCAGTCGCGACCGCAGCCGTGAACCTGCCTTGGAGTACCTGGCGGGGGCTACGATGAGGACGTCTTCACCGAGCAGGCTATTGCGGCCAGCGTGCAGGACGAGGACGCCTTGTGTGGCGAATACTGAGAGGTCGTCCAGCTCACCGGCCTAGTGGCGTGGGCGAACGTCCAGCTGCCTTCACCACCTCCATTGTCGGGGTGGGCGTTGTGCATCGCTCCGAAAGTGGGGATGGACCTCGTGGAAATTTCGTAATGTGCCGGTGATTCCTACGGACGAACGTTTCTGAATCTCCAGGGACCAGCCAGCGCTTGGAGGGACCTGTGGGTCGGGATGATATGATATGATATGATAGAGGAGGTCGGATTTTGCGAGACATGTGATCCTTTTTCAGGGGATTCAAGGAGAACCGGCAGGATGAGCTTTGTGTCGCAATGAAAGACGAACATTGTCTCCTGTTAATGATGCTCATGGATGATAAAATCCATATGGTTTCTGTCCGGGGGAGCATTACAAGTAGATGTCGCAGTGTTTCTGTAGTTGCAAGTTTCTTGACTGCCGAATTCGCAAAAGTAAAAAGTTTATCGAATATACTTTGCGCGCTCGGTCCGACCCCTGCGGATCGGCTCCACGAGCAAAGTTTTTGTCCGTTTGGATGGAGTTATTCACGCTTTTGGATCATAGTTTAAACAGTCCGTTCAGCTGTGCTGCGTGATCTAAATTGTTATATTTTATTTGTCCAGCAAAAAAAAGTCCAAAAAAGAAAAAACTAAAAGGGCCTATAGTGATTGCTAACTGTGTCACACTGTTACAACAATCGGACATACAAGATACATCCGCGACCCAAATTTGATACCCGGAAGGGTTGGTACAGCGTGAGTTGTATGGATGGGTCGTCCCGCTGGGAAGCCGCGCACGCCTCACTTGTCCGTGCGAACCGTTAGGACGCGCTCGTGGCACACCAGCGACACGACCATCCGAACGGACGCGTCCAGCTCGACCCATCCGTGCACCAAATCTAGACAACTGGGCCGGGACGCGGGCAAACCGAGGGTGTGTCATGTCCGAGCGTACCACTGGCCCACCCGCCAGCCACCTCTTAGCGCGGCATTGATTCAGACCCGCACAGCGGCACTAATTCAGACGCAACCGCGGAACCAATTCAGACGCAACAGCGACACGCGAGCTCCATCGACTCGGACGACGAGAGCGCCTTCAACCACTCCGACAAAGTCCCCACCATCGACTCGGATGACGAGGGGGCCTTCAACCACTCCGACGACGAGCTCGACAGCGACGAGAATGACGACGTCGTCGTCAAGCAGGAGGCAATGGACCCAGTCGCGGAGCGAACCTACCCTGGAGTACCGAGTGGTCCTTGCGCGGAGCTACGACGAGGACAACTTCACCGAGCAGTCCATTGCGGCTAGCACACAGATGAGGACGCCTTTTGGGGTGGCTACCGAGAGGCCCCAGCTCACCGGCCTGGTGGTGGGGGCGAACACCCAACTGCCTCCACCGCCTCCGCTGCCGGGGTGGGCGTTGCACATCGCTCAGGAGGTGGGGATGGAGTTGCTGCACCTCCACCATCGCACGGGGCCGCCGACGGCATGGCCTGGCCAGGTGATCAACCTGCCCACGCCCGCGATGGTTCCCACCCTGCCACCGCCTAACCTCTGGATGCCGCCGGAGTACATCGACCTCGACCCCCTAGATGGAAGCGGTGGCGTCGACGCGCGAAGATCGGTAGCTAGGGTTTGGAATAGGGCTAGTTTAATTTCGTTTTTAAATTTGAATATAAATTACTTATAAATATTGACGAACTTCGTCAATTTTTAGTGCGAACTATCTATGTTTGAATTTGAAGAAAAAAAATAACCTCACCCTATTTGCCAGACGTAAATAAATGGGTCGCGCCGCTGGGCACGGCTGGCGGGACAGGACCCAAAAGCGATCTCGGACCAACCCAAATGAACAGAAATAGACCGGTTTAATCGACTGTTTGGGCTGGCCCGGTGAAAATGCATTAATTATTGGATGATCTTCTGGTATGCAATACGCGACCCCTAACAGCATCTCCAGCGACGAGCGACCGAAGTCCGAGCTGATCAGTTCCAGTATGCAGGTACAGAAGAACATGCCGCGCATGCTTAGGTGTCGTGATTTAGACCTGCGTGTATGCCGCGACTTATTTCCACCAAAATTAGACCGTGAATACGTCTGTTCGGACAGCAAACGTATCCTCCCCTTGTCCACACCTGGGTCCTTCCTCCAGTGGGACATGAGGCACTCCCTCCCCATATAGATCGCCCGCCCTCTTCATCGCCACCTCAGGGCACGCCAACGCCTGCGGTGTGTCCCGTCGCTGCCCTCCTCTACCTGAGCCTACGCTTGTTGCCGAGGTGACTGGCTTCTATGGCCGCATCCCGATATCGGTTGTGACGCCTATACCTCGCCAGCCGTACGCTCGGGCGTGTCACACATGACCTGCTCCAATTTTCCAACTGCATTTGAGGTAAGTTTGTCACCGATATAGGCATGGGTATTGATCGTTGCGGCCATGAACTGAACATGGTTACAATAGGGCAATCAAGTCTTTTTACAAGAATGTCATTGAATCATTGCCGGACAATGAGTCTGACGGCGTCATCGACATTTTGTTGTCCGCTGCAAGCATGATGCATGAGCACAACCAGAGGCCCATGCATAGGGGCTCACGGATATTCACTAGGCTTGAAGAAGGTAATGCTCTAGAGGTTACCTATGAGATTAATAGAAATAATTACAACACGGGGTATTATATAGCGGATGACATTTATCTTTCTTGGTCAATATTTGTCAAAACAATACGTACCCCAAAGAAGAGAAATGCAAGAGGTTCATGGAAGAACAAGAGGCTTGTAGGAAAGGTGTGGAGCGGATGTTTAGTAGGTTTCAATCTCGGTGGGCTATTGTTCGGCGGGCGTATGAGAAGACGCCGCCCCGCGTTACGCTGCCCGATAGTGCCACCATAATAGGGTTCTAGTGCCATACCACCCACCAGCGGCGCGTGCAATCGCGCCATTGGTGAGCACCTCTTTCACTCGCCGCCGGAGCTGCTCGCCGACCCCGCTAAGGATGGGACGGGCCGAGGTGGGATAGACACTTTGAGCACGAGAACCAAATCCGTAGCCACACACCTTCTTCATGGCCAAGCCGCCAGAGTGGTTCCTCTGCGAGTTGGTTAGTCCCCCGGGCTCCAACGTCGAGGACATGGTGTAGTCTGACTCCAACATGTTTGAGCGGTTGCCAAAGGATCGCTCGGCGCCGGTGGCGATCCCGACGGCGCAGGGGTGGAAACACGGGGAGGGGGGGGTACGTTAGTAGTAATAAGGGTATTTCATATACACATAGATGGTCTTATAGAGTTTTTTTGCACGGAGAAGGGTGCTAAGCACCCTAATTTCATTCAGCTCAAAAAGCATTGTACATCATAAAATACATAATCCAGGTGCTGAATTTTAGAAATTGCGGCAAGAACTGGACAAGAGATGTTGCTATGAGCTGTTTTCCTACAAGAACTGATAGGCAAGGATCTATAAAAAGCATCGCCTGCTTTGCACAGTTGTGGGCTACCCATTGATTTCTCTTTTTATGTGATAGAATTTGGCTTCCAAAGGCGATGTCAGATTCTGAATATGAATGGCTTGTCTTCTAATTTTTCAAAGCATGTCTTGATCTCTAGCTCCCACAAAAGCAACAACATTTGCCAGGTTTATGTTATCTGTAAAGAACACAGGTTTGAACAAGTGCTCTCTGCTGCAAATTCTGCTGCCAACTTCATTGAGTATGCTTCAGCCTACAAGGGGAAGAAACACATGTTTTTGATGCAAGAATAAAAGCATCTGTTCTACCCTATGCTTCGTCCATTGCCAGGTAAATTCCAAGCCTCGCCCTGCCATGGGAAGCACCATTCCTCCTTTTCGAAGCCGCATCAGAGTAGATTTTTGGCTCTGTAAAACAGAAATCAGAAGGAACATAAATGGTTTCATTTTATCTCCCAGGCTGTTTTCGACGTGGGAAATCCTCTTGGTTTGAGTTAATATTTACAGAATCAACCTTCTCTAGATTGGCAATCAGGACCTGAGTGGAACCTGCAATATTGTGAGAAGCATGTTTATTTTTTTGAAAGAGTTCATCATTCCTTGCTTTCGAAAGATACCAATGGAAGGTGAAAGTGAAATTTAAAGTTCCACAAGGATGATTCTGAAATAGAAAATTCAGAAGCAAATGGGAAGAAGAGGTTGCATTTTGAACCCAAAGATCCGAATGAATGTGCCTGGATTTGATGAACGAGGCAGCTTTTGCAAAAAGGCAAGTAAAGAATAAATGGAAATCTGTTTCAGGGCTGCCACATCTACAACAAGTTTTCTCAATGTGTGAGGAATACCTGGAAGCTCTGTCTCCTATAGAAATGGCTTGTCGAAGAATACGCCAAGCAAAATCTTTTATTCTTAGTATCATATCCTTGCATTTCGAGACCTGATTCATGATTTTGATTGTCTCTTCTGGTACAATAGTTGGTCTTGGGGAACCTGTTTCATAGAGCATCTGCAAGTAAGCTTTATAAGTGGATTTAGTATTACACTTCCCATTTGGAGTTAATTTCCAGCAGTGGATGTCATCCTCTTGTATGTGGAGAATGGGAGTGTTGTTAATTGCTATTGCAGCACTTGGTAAGAAGATTGTGTCAATGAGGTTGGAATTCTAGGTTTTTCTCCCAGGAATCCAAAGGTCGGAGATGATAGCAGAGTAAACAAAGCCTATAGGTTGAATTATGAGATCACCATAGATGGTTTGCCAATTTTGGTACCAAGGAGAGCTCCAGATAGAAATATTTCCTTCCGTGATTTGATAGAAAAAATGTTGTTTCAGAAGTGGCCAGACTTTGAGAACAGATGACCAAAAAAACGATTTTGGAGCTTTATGTTGGGCCTCCAAATGGAAGAGTGAGTAAAACATTTGGATTTAAGAATATTGTAGAGGTGAACTAGTGGGTATTCAGCCCAAACATAAAAAATTGGTAAGCGGTGATCTTTATGTATCTAAACCCAAAACAAGCCCATGTATTATTTACAAGCTATCGTTTTAAAATTGCTCGATAGACATTTGGTTAGTTTAGACATAGATCCGTCATCAGTTGTTTAGATAATAGACCGAACTAGTTCGGTGTCTGCCTCCGCTCGCTGTGGCCATATGCCAGACGAGATGACGCCACCGCGGCACCATGCTAGCAGGGTCGCTGCCTCTGCCTCTGTTGAGCCTGTCGCAACACCAACGACCTTTTGTGCGCCCGTGCCATCGAGTCTATCTTCCTCAACATTTCATCACGTTTAAAGTACCATGTCGTGTAACCTATAGCCTAATTGATGGTTCATCTTGTATTTTCATATAGGACAATTGTTAATTTTAGTAACTTGATGCGTCTTTTAATGGGGGTGATGACTTTATTACATACAAGTAATATCTAGCTTAGAAAAAAATTCCACAAAGGTCATTTCCAATAAGATTATCAAATTTCCCGATGAGGTTTGTAGTCCTTTAGATAAACTTGGCTAATATAAGCAAGGAGTTTGTTTTGTATTGGCCAGCACACATGCTAAGTTGTACCAATATAAATGCTATGGTAGACTTGATATGTTGTAATTTTTGGTCTCCATACTAGTCTGCTAAGACAAAATAACAAGCCGTGGAATTTTCGTAAAAAAATAAATCTTATCTGGAGTACATTATTATCATCTTCACCCCCTCATGGTTGAATCCTGGATCTGTCCCTACGGCAACACCCAAGGCCGTCATCATCCGCGTGGGCACTATCTTCATCGACTAGATCTAGGGTTCATCCTAGAATCTAGTTTGTATATAGTTTAGTTTTACTTGAAGTTTTGTTTAAAATTTGGTTGTAGTTTAGTTTAAATTTCAAAAATGTATCTGAACTATGTTATAATCTACACAATGTATGTTTATTTGATAAAGTTTTGTTGATTTTAAGTTTCAATTTGGGGGAGGAGGGTGCAAGGGACGGACATCGCCCCCTCCCCCCTTACAAATTGGATAGAACAAACGAAAAGAAACAAAAGTTAGGGGCCTCCTTTGGATAGGCTCTAAGGGCATCTCTATTGGCATGACCCAAACGGCCCAGCTGCATCCGAACTGGTGGCCCGACCAGACAGGAGATTCGGCTGCGCAACCTCCAGTGGTGCGACCTATTCAGACCGACCCGTCCGATACGACCCATTCGCCCACCAAATTTTGGTGGCGGATGCGTCGGGCCCGGACATAGGCGGACAAAGCGCTTGCCCAAGCATTGATGTCATCTGGCCTTCCTGGGAGCGATCGAGACGCGTGCCATCGACTCAGACGCGCTCGCATGTAGAATGACCGGCGGCGGCCTTGGCCATCAACGCCGACGTAGATTGATTGATGAGACGAGACGCCGTTTGAGTTCGGGCGCCGACATTGATGGCGTAGATGCGAGAACCTGCATGCGCATTGTGGCCAGGGGATACTTAAGCCATCCCAACGCCCCATCGGCGCCGCACTCTCCACCCTAGCCATTGCCAAGAAAGCTCCCCCCACCGCCACCTCTGCCGATGCCACTAACGATGAAGATGCCTTCGTGGCTCAAGGGGACAAAGAACGGCGTCGAGGCCAACGGCTCAGGGTCACGTTGGCAACGAGGGCACCATTCGCCCACTACACCACCAATGTGGTAATTCCTCCACGGCGTGCCGCCATCGCCAAGGCCATAGGGTTTCTTCGGTCATGCGGCACGCGACAACGTTATCCATGACATCGACGAGCGACATCATGACCGCCACTACTATCGTGTGGCAGAATGCGAGCGGTGCTAGAGGAAGGGGACAACATCGACCACAACGATGTCTTTCTCCTTAGCGGCTGGCACCTCAACTTGGATAGGATGTCGGTGCCTCCCTCGCCGAAGAAGGGGAAGGCGCTAGTGGCGGAGATTCCTTTATACATCGCCAATCTCCCTCATGCCATCCGGTGGAAGAGCGCCTACCAGAGCAAGGCATACTGGAAGAACTTCCTGGCATGGGAGCACAATGCACAACACTCGTCTGCATTCCGCGGCGAGCTCCAGCCCTCGCAATTCTACGAGGGCGTCCCCAACTACCCTTCCTCTGACACGACGACGATGAGGGAGAGGGTACGACCGTGTCATGAAGCACGAAGCGGGTGCCCAGCCACTTCCCCGGGAGTACCAGGTCCTCCTGGCGTTCGGCTATGATGATGATGCCATCCTCGACCAGGTCATGGCTCCGCCCATGCAGGACAACGTGAAATGGGTGGGCTTCCGTGACACCATCTAGATGAAAGGGATGGTCGCGGATACCAACGTCTCCCTACCTCCTCCCCCGCGGCTGCTGATGTGGGTACCACCAGTAGTTACCTGACTCGGGATGGAGTTGGCCGATCCGGTTCCACCACCTCAGCCTGATTGACCAGCGTGGCTTGGGCAGGTGATCGACCCGCTGGGGCAGTCGCATGCGCTGCCACCCCAGAAGCTCTAGGCGCCGGTGCCATACATCAATCTCGTCTCCGACAGCGAGGAGTATATGGCCACGATGCTGTAGGGGTTTGTAGCATGGAAAACAAAAAATTCTATCGCATGAACACACACAAGCCAAGATCTAATCTTCTAGATCGGTGCAACGAGTTGATAGAGTACTAACCCTCGAAGATCCAAAGCGTTTAATGAGATCGGATTCTCGTGGTTGATGTAGTTGTTCACTTGTCGATCTCAAGATCGCGAAGACGATCCTTCCGGCGCCGCGTTTCGGCAGCGCTCCCGCAGTCGGTCACACGTTCGGTACTTGATGAAGACCTTCCTCTCCCTTGTTCCAGTAGGCAGTGGAGGTTGTAGATCTCCTCTCGATTCCAGCAGCACAACGGCATGGTGGTGAAACAGAGGAGTAGATCCCGCAGGACTTCGCCTAAGCCGGAGAGAGTATGGCGGATTAGAGAGACATCAGAAACTATGGTTTAGCGGCCGAGGGGTGTAGGTGGTCGGCGGCTAGGGCAGGGCTAGGCGGTGGCGACTTGAGGAGGCTCTAGGGCGGCGGCGACTTGGGAGGGTGATACTTCGTAAACATATCTATAATTTTTTATGTTCCCTGCTTGTTTAGTATCTACTTTGCTATGCTTTGACTAAACTTTGAGGTATTTTTATACATTTTCTGGGACTAACCTATTAACAAGATGTCGTAGTGCCAGTTGCATGTTTTCTGCTGTTTTTGGTTTCAGAAAAGCTAGTAAAGAAATATTCTCGGAATTGGACGGGACAAAATCCAAAGTCAATATTTCACCGAGACAAACACAGAGTCCAGAGGATAGTCGGAGGGGAGCCACAGGGTGGCCGCACCACCCCCCACGCACGGGCCCACCCTGGGCCGCGCCTAGGCAGGGTGTGGGCCCCCTAGCCTCCCTCCTGCCTTGCCTCTTCGCCTATGTAATCCCTCGAGGCCAAAACCCTAAGTTCCCGATCGGATCTCCACGAAATAGTCTATAGCCGCCACCACCATCGTCCCTAGATCGGGGGATCTGAAGCTCTTCCTGGCACCCTGCCGGAGGAGAGAGATCATCCCGGAGGCCTTCTTCATCACCATGCCAGCCTCCGGTATGATGCGTGAGTACTTCACCCTTGGACTATGGGTCCATACAGTATCTAGATGGTTGTTTCTCCTCCGTTGTGCTATAATGTTAATATCTTGTGAGCTCCATTCATGATCAAGATCATCTATTTTTAATCATGCATGTTGTGTTTGCGGGGATCCGATGGACGATATTGAGATTACTATGTCAGATTGATTATTGATTCTATCATGTCTTTGTGATTATTGATTCTATCATGTTTGTGTTTTTTGTGATCTTGCATGCTCTCCGTTTCTAGTAGCTATCTTGGCCAAGTAGATGCTAGTGACTCCAAGAGGGAGTATTTATGCTCGATAGTGGTGCATGCCTCTATTGAATCTAGGGAAGTGACAGATATATCTAAGGCTGTATATGTGTTGTTTCCACTAGGGAGAAAACAACAATCTTTTGTTCATGGAACAATTGTATTGTTTACTTTACACACATTGCTTAATGCAGTTATTCGTTGCTTGAAACTTAATACCGGAGGGGGTTCGGATGATAAACTGAAGGTGGATTACTAGTCATAGATGCAGTTGGATGGCGGTCTATGTATATTGTTGTAATGCCCAATCAAATCTCATAGGATCATGAATGTCTAGTATTGCATTGTTATGCCTTGCTCAGCCCTGTCAATTGCCCCGTTGTAATTTTTTTACCCAGCATGTTATGTTATTTATCTTAAGGAGAGCACCTCTAGTGAACTATGGACCTCGGTCCAATCTTTTCCATTGTTACATCATCTAATGTTACCGTTTAGTTTTTGCAAGTAACCATTACTTCCACACCATACGTTTAATCCTTTGTTTTCAGCAAACCAGTGAGATTGACAACCTCACTATAAGTTGGGGCAAAGTCTTGAGTATGTGTTGTGCAGGATTCCAAGTTGTTAGCAACACCTTAGAGTTGTTTCCTTCCTCCTACTGGTTCGATAACCTTGGTTTCATAACTGAGGGAAAACTTATTGTTGTGCTCATCATACCTTTCTCTTGGGGTTTCCCAACGAAGCTCTACAGTGATCTGATCTCATCAATACTTTTTCTGGCGCCGTTGCTGGGGAGTAAGGAAAGCTTCACAAGGAGAGTCTTTCAGAACCATTCTCTTTACCTTTTTTTTGTTTTGCTTAGTTTCCTTTTCTTCTTTTATCAAAAATTACAAAAAAAATAGTTTTGTTTGGTTTGCCTTTTCTTTTCAAAAACACAAAAAAATATTTCTTCCTCTAGTTGTCACCTTGCTCTTGCTCACCATGTTGATCCCTAAGTTCACCCCGAAAGACCTTTCAATAGGTAGTGGCTCTATAATTGGGAAAGAAAATATTTAAGAATTATTCAATCATATTAGCAAACATGAGTATATTGAGGATAGATCCTTAGCAGAACTTTCTCCTAATTATAAAATTGCTGCAGCTTCTTTAGTTCACATGTTGGAAGCTAGGTTATTTAACCTTAACCCCATGATGCAAATAATGATTCTTAAACTTAAGGAAACTGAGGATGCTGAAAAGAGAGATTTTATTCTGGAAACTTTGCTAAATGAGTTCGATGATGTTTCTAAGGAAGCTTGTGTAGATGTTATGGGTACATTAGAAAAGTTGGATAAAACCAAACCCAATGGAGAGGAAATTAAAATACCCATACCTTTTAAACTTGTAGGAATGCATGAGGCCTTAGAAAAGAATTTTGATTGGATTGTTCCTGAAAATCCGTTTGATGAAAGTAGTGAACCCAAGAGAGTTGAGAAAGGATACTCTAGAACACATTTGGATGATATACCTTTCCTGGTTGAAAAAATTTCGAGTATTGATGTTAATGCTTCTTCATTTGAAAATACTCGATTCTTGCTTCTTGTGCCTAACTTAAAGGCATTAAAGAAAAGTACTTCTTGGGAGATAACCCGATAGTTTTCTTGAGTTTTGGAAGTTATTACTTCTGTAATAACCTCTCCTTATCCTTTTTATTTGATTTTTGAGCCAAGAATAACCTCTAATGAGAGGGAAGTAAGATTTGGGGAAGTTGCTGTCCCAAAACAGATTTTTGTGATTCACTGTAAAAATTCGTGAAAAATCTCTGTATGTCTGATTGAGCTATCATTTTCTGAATAAATCCCCCAGGCTAACTTTATTTAGTTCAACGCTTTTTGATTTGAGCAACAAAAGGTCTTTTAAAAAAAATCGGTTTTTACCTGCTGGTCTGTTTTGACAGATTTCTGCCATTATTTGCATTTGCCTCTTTATCGATTTATTTTTGAGTTATCTTTGGTAAATTGAGATTTATAGGGAATTGCTACAGTATCTTGTGTTTTTAATGAAAGTTTTTCTGTTTTGAAACTAAACCCAAAGGTTTATTACTTTTGAATGCACTAATGTTGCTAATGAAGATTGTGTGAAGTTTTGTATGAAGGAAATTTTCAGGTGTAGGGGAAGAATGATGTAATGAGATAAATAATGGACAAAATCTCAAGATTGGGGATGCCACCCCGTGTCACCCCAATAAATATTCAAGAGGTACAAGCGTAAAAGCTTGGGGATGCCCAAGGCATCCCCTTCTTCATCAGTAAAATTTTTAGGTCTCTTTCTAGACACTTTGTTTTTATTGTTTCATGCACTGTTGTGTTGTTCTTGGAGCGTCTTAGTTTTCGTTTTTGTTTTTTGTTTGTTTAGCTTGAATAAAGTAGTTGGACCCCCGCTTTCGCTGTGTTGTTTCAAATAAGTTGATTGGTGTTGGAAAGGAGTAGAAAGTTTCATGCTTATAGTGGTACAAAATGGAGCTTGCTTTGACTGTAACTTAGACTTTATCATGCCATGCTAGATGTTGTTTTGACCTTATTCTTAGTGATTATTGCTATAGCATGACTTGTTCCAAACAATTGGGATTGCTTAATGTGCCTTGAAAGAATCATGCGTTGTTTTAGCATACAAAAGTATAGTATTGTGGTATTCTCGTGTGATGCTTTATTTGAGTTGACTTGGCACATGCTCACACCATGTTATGACTATGAACCAGTCACCTTAGCCTCTATGATCATTTAGTTTTTGACTTGTGGTACCACTTTATGCTGTTATTAGTAATGTTTTGTCACTCTGCATGATTATGGCCATTATTTCTCTCTTAGTTGGTCGCTCCCAGTCTTTTTCTAGCCTCTACTTGTATTGAGTAAGCTCTACTCATGCATCCAACTCCCAAGAAACCGAGTTATTCCAAAGTGTCCACTATAAATTCCTATGCATGGTGTGTTAAACCATTCCAATTATATTCTTGTTTTGTCTATCTTCCAAATTAAACTTGTTATGTGAAAATTAGTGATTAAAGCTCTCACAAACTTGATGGCACACTTTATTTTTCTTGACCCTAATAAACTTGAACCATTGTGTCATCTATGTTGTATATGCTTGCACTTATAAGTTGGGAATTAGTAGAATCGTGCTGTCACGGGGAATGCTTTCAACACCTGTAAATATCTATCAAGTTTATATCATGCTCTTTTGTTTATGGATGTCGGCGGTGTGAAATAAAAGGGGAGCTTGTAAGTCCATGGAGTTATGTAAATGTGTTAGAGAAACGCCTGGGCCGCTAGCCTAAGCATGCCTAATCACGGTGGAAACTTGCAGCATCACTATAGTGAGCAATCTATGAAGAATTCTTCTTATAAAAAAGAGAGAGATAGAAAAAAGAAAAAAAGAGTAAAGAAGAGAAAATAGCACCATTTTCCCATGGTAAATAAGAAGATTGCTGAGATGCTCATTGTCTCTTGCCTTGTCATTTTGATATGGGATAGATCCTGTGCCATGGGGCAAGGGGTACCCCGTTGGCGTTTCTCTATAATACACATATACTTACTATGACAAGAACTTATTCGTAACTAAAGTTGAGTAGCATGAGGAATGGCCCTCGTACTCAAGGGATATGAGATTTCCAACTTATACTTTGTCAAGAATATACTCCATACTTTGTTTACTTTAACCTTAATCACTTCAAGATGCTTATGATAGGGGCAATGAGAGCTTAAATATAACAAGTACCATAATTTTTGGAAGCTCTTTATGAAACTTGAAATCTCTGCTTCCCTTTGAAGGGCCTTTATTCCACTTTTATATTGAGTCTCCACCTTCTATCTTTATGCACCAACTAGGAGAGCAGAATTTTCATTCTTAATTCTATGTGCATTGTCCCAAAACTTATTGATTGATTCATAATGTTGATATTGCTTGTTCTTGAACTATATGTATCTAGTCACCCTTATGAACTTTGAAGGTGTCCTATGCATTTATGTTTTGGTACTCCATGAGGGACAAGCTTAATGCCACTATGCTATGTTTTCTATATGTGAAACAAACAAATGTCTTTCAATGCATTGCTATTTATGATCTTTTTTGTATCCTTTTATGTTGTAGCATAGTTACTTTGTCTTATTGTTAGAACTTCATCTTTCATGCTCATGTTTAGAGTACTTTGATCCCAGCTTTCAATGCTTGAAAATGGTTTGATCATGATTGTGATGGTGCATGTCACCTAAAACATTATTCTTTTTATCACTTACCTACTCGAGGACGAGTAGGATTTAAGCTTGGGGATGCTTGAAACATCGTAAACGTATCTATAATTTTTTATGTTCCATGCTTGTTTAGTATCTACTTTGCTATGCTTTGCTACACTTTGATGTATTTTTATACATTTTCTGGGGCTAACCTATTAACAAGATGTTGCAGTGCCAGTTGCGTGATTTTTGCTGTTTTTGGTTTCAGAAAAGCTAGTAAAGAAATATTCTCGGAATTGGACGGGACAAAAGCCAAAGTCAATATTTCACCGAGACGAACACAGAGTCCAGAGGAAAGTCGTAGGGGACCACAGGGTGGCCGCACCCCCACGCACGGGACCACCCTGTGTCACGCCTGGGCAGGGTGTGGCCCCCCCTAGCCTCCCTCCTGCCTCGCCTCTTCGCCTATATAAGCCCCCCGATGCCAAAAACCTAAGTACCCGACCAGATCTCCACGAAATAGTCCGTAGCCGCCGCCTCCATCGTTCCTAGATCGGGGGATCTGAAGCTCTTCCTGGCACCCTGCCGGAGGGGAGAGATCATCCCGGAGGGCTTCTTCATGTAACTACCTCGGTGAACTACGCTCCTAGATACAAGCCTGGATGAGTGGTAGTGGTTGAAATAGTACGGTGGGGCCCCAAAAGCCACTCACTGGTAGTCCTTTCAGACGTCCCAACCACTACCCTCTCAACGGGACTGTCAGGCGGGCGTGGTCAAGGCGAAGGGATCAACTACGTACACAAGTGGGTATGCATAAGCCGCCATACAAGAGTACATCGAGCCATACCATCTAGAAAGAAAGGAATATAGCAACGCCATACGGCAAGATTCAAATGACCTAGATAGATCTATATTTTAGGATACTTCCTCATACAACACACATCGTAGTATCATGCGGGCGGCAAACAAAATCCAGTACGGATAAGAAGCAAATCGGCATAAGATGCCATAGAAATAAGCACATCCCAACTACAGGTCTCACGGATCCCCATTCGGAATCTCTACACCGAGCGATCGTTGCCCACATCTTGACTTCTTCCACCCAGATGTCCGGTCTGTGAAGGTACTGCTCATCTGAATCAAGAATTTATCGTGTGAGACCCTAAGGGTACTCAGCAAGTCTTAATGCCTCTAAAGGGGACACAACCTGGGTGACGAATTGCAGCGAAAGATAAACCCTAGCAGTTCTCTGAGATAACGCTAACCATCCGCCTAACCAATGATAGACGGATGTCCGTGAATTCTGAACAACAGCTTATAATGGTAATCTCATCCGCTCCATCCTCCTCCTCGCTACCAACAAGTAATTTAACAACCCCCATCCGCTGGCAATTTTATTAACCATTCCATGAGTGTTTCACTATTTACTAGTCAAGTTACTTAGTCGATTAAGGCGGTACTTTAGTTATGCTTGTCTATGATCGAGAAACTGCTCCAAGTCGTCCATATCCGCGGACACGGCTTTGAGAAAGTTTTACCGCCGGGTGCACCAATAGCAACACACGCTCGATCAACCTCGAAACCAAATCAAAACCCAACGAGGCTTTCACGATTGAACAATCACAGGATTCAGAAATATTTCAGGGGCCACCCTCAAGTAGATCCCAAGAACGGCCACCGACTCGAGACGGGCTCAAGGTTTGGGTAGACGGTGAACGATCGGGAACCCGAAGTGTGGCTGGGCTTGTCGACACCGCGGAATCGTGTCCCGATCCTAACATAAGCAGTGTGCTCCTCGCACAAATTAAATACGTAGTAGCATGGCATAAGTACAGATAGTAAATAAAACCTCAAACTAGTTTGTGGCCCCAAGAAATAAGACGGAATCAAGCTCGCTGTGGGGTCCCATATACCTCCCGGATGTGGATAGCGATAAATCAAGGAACAGGAATCAAGTACTCTGGTCTTACGGACACAAGTGAGCAGGAAAACCAAATAGCAGATGTTGCTCACCGGTGCCACTTTCTTTAGTTATCCCGAACTACTCAAAGTTAAGTTGTTTAGGTACCTCATTGTTCAACAGACTCTCACATACCCTACACATGCTGTTCTACGACTCGCATGGCTCAAACAACTCCTATAGTAGTGGCTCATGGGATGGAGGAACAAGCTTGGTGGGGTTTAAAAGTAAAGGCTATGCATACTTGGGATTCAATTTAATGCAATCGCGACTCAATGATGCAAGAATGAGATAGAGGCAATAGGTACTGTATGTATGCAAGCATGTGGAAGTGCTTGCCTGTTAACTCAGTTGAAGCGAGGGACGGATCTGGGTAGTGCTCCTGGTTCTCTTGATATAACCCCTGCTCAGTGTCTATCCGAGAAAAACCAAATAAACAAGGCCAACATGAATATAGAGCACAAGCATATGAATAAGATGCGTCAAGCAAACAATCATGCCATGATGAATGATGCACAATTTACATGGCAAAACAGGTAGCATGGCATGGTGAGGTGTGGAAGACAAGTAACAACATTTTAATGGAGTTTTGGTTCCCGTTTTGTTGTCATAACATTGCTGTACCCTATATTTTTATATGATGCATGCTGCAATTGAAGTCATGGATAGCATAAACAGAAAGGTCTCGTCGAGCTGATCATTTTAGACATATCATTTGTTAAATTCGGAGTTATAAATCAAAAGTTATTCAATTATTAAGTTCCAGTGGCATTTGTTGTAATTTACTCAACTTGGAATTTTAAATGTGCAAAAGGTAATTTGAATAGCATATTTGAGATCCTCACATTTTTCTGATTCAAAAACATATATTATTTGTATTATTTGGAATTATGAATTTAATTTTATTTTTAAGTCAAAATTAGTCATATTAGGTCAAAGTCAAAGGTTTGACTATTTAAATTAGTTTTGAAAATATTTGAAGAAAGATTTGAATTAACATTCAAAAACAAAACATTTTTCATATAAGGTTTGAATTCAAATTCCAAACCAGGAATAAGTTATGAATTTATTTAGTTTTAAACAGATTTGTATTTTTAAATTTCAATTGAATTCAAAACAGATACATAAAAGACTCTTTGTACTCAGGCATTGCTAGCCACCATCATTGATGGTGGGGCCAGAGTCTTGATCAAGGTGGTTGGGGCCATGGGTTGAGGCAGATTGGAGGCCCTTTTGCAAAAAGCGAACTCGGGGACCGCGGGTTGAAATGCCGAAGAAGGAGGGCCTAAGCAGAAAAAATGTCTGGATGGTTTGTCGACGAACTGAATTTGACGTGAACAGCTAGCTGAACCCAAAGTTTGGATGAAGATGGCGAACAAGCGGGCATGAAGTTCGCAAAACCGTAAAACCAAAAGTGAAGAGGGATGTACAAAGCTACGTGTTTCGTGTTGAGGTTTTCTTCATCGGAGGTCTGAAGAGCAAACGGATGGGGAACAGAGGTCGCAACCATCGCCGAGACTGAATTTTTGCTGCACCCAAACTGCTAGATCGATCAATCTTGCGAGGATGATGGCGAGCAAACTAGGGCAGATCTGGCGACCGCAAAAAAGAAAAGATGCGGGAAAGCCAAGGGCTACAACTTTGATGTTTGGGGTTTTCGCGCGGTAATCGCAGCGGTCGGGGCAAGGTGAAGGAGGGCGTGTTTCGCAAACGATCATGTTGTCTGCCGCTGCCGTTGCCGGCGCTGCGGCGCATCAGCGCTGGCGTGCAACGTGCAGGTGGGCGACGCGGTGCAGAAGAGGGGAGGTGGAGCTCACCGAGAGGGTGCCGGCGACGGTGGCGATGTGCCTGGGAGCGACGCGACGACGGCGAAGGGATGGTGAACGACGATAAACGCGAGCGACGGCGTGGCACTCTCGGTATGTCCGGTTCGGCGACGGGGCGGGGTGCGGTGCTCCTCCTGGTGTCCTTGACCTTCGCGTGCAAGACACAGACTCACCACGCGGACGGCGGTGGGTAGCGTCACGGCAGGACGGCGAAGCGGCGGTTAGGGGTCTCTAGGCCACGGCCATGGTGGTCTAGGTAGGAGATGGAGGGAAGGAGGATCTCGATCCGGATGGTTGGGAGGGGTAGGTGGCATGGTAGGGGAGGGGACGCCTGGCTTTAGCTTTATGCCGGCCACGCGAGGGAGCTAGGAGGCAGGGCACGTGAGCGAGAGAGAGAAGAGAAACAGGGACAGGGAGACTGCAGGTGGGGCAGAGGAAGGGAGAGGGAAAGTGGCCGCTGGTGGGGACGTGCCAGGCAGGTATAGAGAAGAGAGAGGAGAGGGGCTCGGCTAGGGTAGGGAGAACAGGGAGAGGCCGAGCGAGAGAGAGGTGGTCTCGACTAGGGGGTAGGCTTGGGTGCAGCTAGAGTTTTGGGGTGGGGCAGCAGCTAGGTGGGGCCTGCACGCTAGAGGGAAGGGGAGACTATGGAGAGGCCACTTAGGGTTGATTAGCTAGGGTTTAGCTAGGATGGTTAAGGCATGGTGGGCATGTGGCCATGCTAGGTAGGTTTTAGAGGGGTGTCTTAGGGTTTAGGTGTAAGAGAGGGTTAGGGTAGATGGAGAGAGGTAGATAGATGGAGGGGGAGGTTAACTTGATCATGCCCCACAAGACAAGCACACAAGATCAAGACAAGGAGAAAAAGAGAGAAAAAGAAAGAGATGATTAAGTGGTGATGGGGTTTTCCTTTGGTCCATGCATGCTCCAAAATGACCAAGCAAGAACCAAGAGAAGAGGTGGGTTTAGGTTTGGACATGCCACATTAGCACATGTGTGTGCACGGAGCATGGGGATAGGGTTTAGCCAAAGGGGAGAAGAGACGCAGATGATTTGATGAAGAAACTACAAGCCCAAAGCAAGATCTAAGCAAAAGAAAGATGATCCACTTAGAATTCAAGCAAAAGCCAAAAACTAGAAAAGGTGGCACTTGCATGGCCCATGCAAAATAATTAATGCCAAATTTATCCTTGTGAAAACAATAATGTAAATATGGCATTATTCATATGCATTCCAAAAGGTGGCAAGGCCAAGCCAAGATTATGGGTGGAATCCAACCAACCAACATGAGCTAAAGATAAATCAACAAAATGCCAAGCTCAGATTAGTTGGGTGGTGGAATTATAAGGTGGTGATAGAAAAGGTGGTGGAGTCAATAAGAGAGATGCCCTCAATTCAACTTGGGCATTTAACAATTTATTAAGAACCAAATACAATATCAAGAGGCAACTACAATTAATCATGCACATGAGATAAGAACCAAACAAGAAAGGGTTTTATATGATGCTCAAATGCAAGGGGACATGATGACATGAGCATGATATGATGATGATGCAACAATTATATGTTGGAAGTGGCCCATTTTATTATTATAACAAGTAGCATTACAGATGTTAGACAACTGGGATGCTACAACTCTCCCCCACTAAACAGGAATCTCGCCCCGAGATTCTAGGAAGAAGAAGAAGACACAAAGAGAGAAGGATGGTTGTACGGAGTTCATCTTCACGCTCCCATGTGGCTTCATCAGCGTAATGGTGTGACCACCGCACCTTGCAAAACTTGATGGACTTGTTGCGCGTCCTTCGCTGCGGTCTCAAGGATTTTGGTGGGGTGTTCTTGATAAGACAGATCTTCTTGGAGGTCGATTAGCTCATGATCCACGGTCTTGCCGGATCTTTGAAGCACTTCTTGAGCTGAGAGATGTGGAAAACATCATGGACTTTGAGTTTTTCCTAAGCTCCAGCATAAGCAACTTCTCCTCTCCTACCACGTATCTTGAAAGGACCGATGTATCTAGGAGCCAACTTTCCTTTGATACAAGCGGTGGGTTCCTCTCATGGGAGTGACACGAAGGTAGACGAGATCACCAGGGCATATACCATATCCGGTGCTTCCGTCATAGTTGCTCTTCCGACGACTTTGAGCAATCTTCGTGTTCTCCGAATGATATGCACCTTTTCCTCTCGCTTGAGTTACAATGTCGGGGCCAAACCAGATTCTTTCTCCTGCGCTGACCAACCAATCGGAGTTCGCACTTGCGACCATAGAGAGCCTCGAATGGTGCCATCTTCACTCTTCCGGAAGCTGTTGTTGTAGGAGAATTCAGCATATGGAAGGCATTCCTCCCACTTCATGCCAAAAGAGATGACGAAGCTCTAAGCATATCCTCCGTAATCGATTGATTCTCTCCACTTGTCCTGCGATCGAGGGTGGTAAGCAAGGTCTTTAAGTTCAACTTTGTGCCCAAAGCTTTTGGAAACTCTCCCGAACTTTGAGGTGAAGATGCTCCCACGGTCGAACTGATTTCAAGAGGAACCCCATACAGAGAGACAATTACTTGATATAGAGCTCACCAACTGAATTCCGTAAATTGTTTCTTTGATTGGGAAGAAATGAGCCACTTTAGAAAGCCTGTCGATGACAACAAAATTGCATTGTTGCTTCTGCGATCTTGGAAAGCCGTGATGAAGTCCATCTCTACTTTCTCCCATTTCCATTCCGGAGGTTGCAATGGCTGTAGAAGACCAAATGGTTTCGATGGATGACCTTGACTCTGCAGCGGTACATCACATTCGAGACATACTTGGCGCAATACCGCTTTCAACCCCGCCACCAGACATTGTGTTTTCAAGTCCATGTACATCTTTGTGCCGCCAGATGGATAGAAAGAACCGAATCATGTGCCTCCTTGAGAACTTGGTCTCTCGGACCGGGTAGTTTGGAACAAACATCCGTGTTCAAAGAAGAGCGTGCCTTGATCATCAACATGGAAGGATTCATACTTCGGAAGGCCAAGCTTAGAGATGAGATTTCTGGTGTGCGGATCACCAAGCTGACGAGAACGAATTTGTTCTTCCAAGAGAGGAGTAGCCAGAAGGTTCAGGAGATGCCCTTGTTCCACAATTTCCGAGTTGGTGGCGGAAAATTCCGCGCAAGAGAAGCTGCTCTTTTCTACATGATGAGGTTGTTGACATAAGCTTTACGGCCATCAAGACATGGCGTTTGCTTTGCTCGAGTGTAGTTGATGGTCACATCAAAGTCATTAATTGCTTGATCCATCTCCTCTGCCCGAAGGTTGAGATCCGGTTGAGTGAAGATATACTTCAAACTCTTGTGGTCCGAGAAGATCTCACAACGGTTACCAAGCAAGTAGTGCCTCCATAGCTTCAACGAAAGACAATCGCCGCTAGCTCGAGGTCATGTGTGGGATAGTTGATCTCATGCGTCTTCAATCGACGAGAGGCATAAGCAACCACCTGTTTCTCTTGCATAAGGACCGCCCAATCCTTGCAAAGAGGCGTTGCAGAATATCCGGAAAGGCTTAGATGTATCTGAGGAACCAAGACTGGTGTGGAAGTGAGCTTCTCTTTGAGTGTCTCAAAACTTTCTTGACAAGGTGAGTCCACAGTACTTCTTGCCTTTCTTGAGGAGATCGGTAAGAGGCTTTGCTATCTTCGAGAAGTTCTGCACAAAGCGACGGCAATAGCTAGCTAAGCCGAGAAAACTCCGCACTTCCTTGACATTAGCAGGAGGAAGCCATTCAACTATTGTCTTCACGGTTTCGTTGATCAATGCCCTTGGCAGAGATAACATGGCCCAAGTATGTTACTTCAGGCAGCCAAAACTCACACTTAGAGAACTTTGCATACAAGCGGTTCTCACGAAGCTTGTTCAGGACACACCGCAGGTGTTCTTCATGCTCCTCCTTAGACTTGGAATAAACCAGAATGTCATCCAGATATACCACGACAAACTTATCAAGGTACTCCATGAAAACGGAGTTCATCAGCCTCGAGAAGGTAGCAGGTGCGTTGGTGAGACCGAAAGACATGACCGTGTACTCATACAGGCCATAGCGGGTGGTGAAAGCTGTCTTGGGCACATCTTCTTTGCGAATTTTGATTTGGTGATAACCACTTCTCAAGTCCAGCTTAGAGAACACCACAGCTCCTGCTAGCTGGTCAAAAAGATCATTTATCCGTGGGAGAGGATATTTGTTCTTGATGGTTTTAGCATTGAGAGCCCGGTAGTCAACACATAGCCTATCGGTTCTGTCACGCTTCTTCACAAAGATTGTTGGACTACCCCAAGAAGAAGTGCTATGTTGAATGAAACCCAACTTCTCTTGTTCGTCAAGTTGTCGTTTGAGTTCACCAACTCGAAGGACCCATTTTATATGGCCTCTTGGAGATAGGAGCCGTTCCAGGTTCAAGCTCAATCACGAATTCAACCTCGCGATCCGGAGGCATACCCGGCAACTCTTCAGGAAAAACATCTGGGAACTCACAGACCACTGGTACCCTCTGAATAGCTTCCATAGCATCATTATTCGTGAGCCAAGGAATAGAGCTGACAGGAGTCAGACTTGGAGAAAAAACTATGTGGCCTTCAGGAATCTTCAGAGACACTGAGCGTTCAGCACAATCAATCACAGCTGCATTTGCTGTCAACCAATCCATGCCCAAGATGACATCAATGTCAGAGTTGCCCAGAACAATCAAAGAAGCCAAGAATGAAGAACCACCAATCTCAATCTGATTGCCATGACTGATATGAGCAGCCCTCATGTTTGAACCAGGAGATAGCACCACCAGACGACGTGATAAAGGAACCCTATCCAGGTTATGCTCTTGTGCAAACTTATGCGAGACAAAAGAATGCGATGCACCAGAATCGAACAAAACTCGTGCAGGAACTGAGTTAACGGGAAGCATACCCATTACAACTCCAGGTGCATGCTCAGCTTGAGCGGCGTTGATGCAGTTGGCGCGAACAACCGCAAACCCGGGCTTAGTGTTGATGTTGAGAGACCGAGGCGGTGGTGCACGAACCGAAGGAGAGCTTGTTGCAGATCTTGGCGGGGGTGGAGGGAGAGCTTTGTTCTTCATTGGGCAGTTCCAGTTGGGATGTCCATGATCTCCACATGTGAAACAAGCACCATGTGTACGTGGATCAGAGTAGCCAGGGACTCCGCCAGGCGCTCCCGGGTAGTTTCAGAGCCTCGAGCCGCAGTGGTGAAGTTTGATGGCGTAACTTGCGTGTCTTGGTGGAGCGGAGCGACGGTGGGGTGTTAGGAACCCGCACACGCCGCTTAGAAGGAGCTGCCATAATCGCAGAGCTTGATGCATCCTCGTTGTGTTTCTTTGACTCCTCAAACATTTGCTCGCTTGCCTCCTCTTGCAAAGGTCAGTCTTGTAGTTCCAGAAGGTTGCCGGTCTTGCATGTGTGATTGCATACTTGATCGACGATTGAGCCCTTGCTCAACCTTTTTACGCTTCTTCTTGTCATCGATACCTCATCACCACCATAACGGATAGATTCATGAAGTTCTGATATAGGTGTTGCGTTATCATTTCCTCGCTTGAGTTGAGGAAAGCCTCCTTCATTCTTTCCATCACAATCTCGAGAGAAACTGTTCTTTGAAAGTGCAGTGAACCTCTCCCAAGTAGGCTGGAACCCAGGCAGCTTGCCTTCAAGTAGTTCTCCCACCAAAGAGCTGCATCTCCCTTGAGAAGGTGGGTAGCACACTTGACCCACTGCTCGGAACATCGCCAGCCTCGAGCAACCTTGAGATCTCGCAGCCAATCATCCGCGTCAGAGGTCGAAACATCAAACCGACGAGGGTTGAACTTGAGGAAGCTCTTGATGTCTCCACGCTTGGGAGGTGGAGGAAGTGGAGCAAACTCATTTCTTCCGACGCTCTCCTCAAAGCGCTTTGGTTCTCTTGCATTGCCGCCAAAGCATTAGCTATGTTTGGCAGCCCAGCCTCCGAGGGATGTCCTCCTCAGGCGTGGTGGAGCCATCCTATCATTGATATAAAACTCAAGTCGATTACTATAATGGAGAATGATAATAATCCAAAATAGTACCAAGATGGAATTAACCAATATTAAAGGATACAATTTTATCGAGATGATATTAAAATATCAACAAAGTTCATAACACCTCAAAGATATTAAGCATATCGCACACGATCGAAAAGGAGTGTGGTACAAATATATCAAAGAAAATTTTTCCACAAATTTCGGCATTAAAATACCAATAGATGCGCAAAATTACTTAACGAATCAAGATTAGTGACTCTACTGATTCAATATACAAAAGCGAATGATGAAAGTAGTTGTATGGTCGCGACTCCATCCCGCACTCAAATCATTACTCCACATGAACAAGTGGAACACATATCCTAACCCCTTCTTCCCAATGAAACCTAAAGATTGGTAACTACGGAAACGAACACCCCAAACAAGATAGCGTCGGATACAAAGAGGAAGATAGATTGCGTCGGTTTACAAAAGCCTGTCGGTATGGAATGTACCAACAGTTGATAACCAAAGTCAGATAAGATAACAACTTGGATGCAACAGATAGGCAAGGGATTACACACACACACACAACCTATGGTACTACGGAAACCCGAACACGTGAATCCTAGTTTGAATCTTGAGAAGAGGATTGAAAACGCACTTCCTTACCGTAAAAGGGTGGGTGGGAGGGTAAGAAGAAAAGTGGAAGCAGTCCTACTCTCGCTTTTGTTTTTCCCTAATATACATAACTACCAAAATATTTGCTAGATCGACAACGACTGCTTTGAAACCTCAAGGTCGGGATGGCTCTGATACCAATTGTAACTACCTCAGTGAACTACGCTCCTAGATACAAGCCTGGATGAGTGGTAGTGGTTGAAATAGTACGATGGGGCCCCAAAAGCCACTCACTGGTAGTCCTTTCAGACGTCCCAACCACTACCCTCTCAACGGGACTGTCAGACGGCGGCGTGGCGAAGGGATCAACTACGTACACAAGTGGGTATGTACGCAAGCCGCCATACAAGAGTACATCAGAGCCATACCATCTAGAAAGAAAGGAAATATAGCAACGCCATACGGGAAGATTCAAATGACCTAGATAGATCTATATTTTAGGATACTTCCTCATACAACACACATCGAGTATCATGCGAAGCGGCAAACAAATCCGAGTACGGATAAGAAGCAAATCGGCATAAGATGCCATAGAAATAAGCACATCCAACTACAGGTCTCACGGATCCCGTTCTAATCTCTACACGAACGATCGTTGCCCACATCTTCGCTTCTTCCACCCAAAGATCCGGCCCCGTGAAGGTACCTGCTCATCTGAATCAAGAATTTATCGTGTGAGACCCTAAGGGTACTCAGCAAGTCTTAATGCCTCTAAAGGGGACACAACCTGGGTGACGAATTGCAGCGAAGATAAACCCTAGCTTCTACAGATAAACGCTAACCATCCGCCTAACCAATGATAGACGGATGTCCGTGAATTGAACAACAGTTATAATGGTAATCTCATCCGTTCCATCCTCCTCGCTACCAACAAGGAAGCGGACGAACAACCCCATCCGCTGGCAATTTTATTAACCATTCCATGAGTGTTTCACTATTTACTAGTCAAGTTACTTAGTCATTAAGCGGTACTTTAGTTATGCTTGTCTATGATCGAGAACTGCTCCAAGTCGTCCATATCCGCGACACGGCTTTCAAAAGTTTTACCCGCCGGGTGCACCAATAGTAACACACGCCGATCAACCTCGAAAACCAAATCAAAACCCAACGAGGCTTTCACGATGAACAATCACAGATTCAGAAATATTTGGGGCCACTCAAGTAGATCCCGAACGGTGACTCGAGACGGCTCAAGGTTTGGGTAGACGAGCAGGAACGATGGGAACCCGAAGTGTGGCTGGGCTTGTCGACACCGCGAATCGTGTCCCGATCCTAACAAGATAAAGTGTGCTCCTCGCACAAATTAAATACGAAAGTAGCATGGCATAAGTACAGATAGTAAATAAAACCTCAAACTAGTTTGTGGCCCCAAGAAATAAGACGGAATCAAGCTCGCTCGGGGGTCCCATATACCTCTCGGATGTGGATAGCGATAAATCAACGAACAGGAATCAAGTACTCGGGGTCTTCAGGACACAAGTGAGCGGAAAAACCAAATAGCGAGATGTTGCTCACGTGCCACTTTCTTTAGTTATCCCGTAACTACTCGGGTTAAGTTGTTTAGGTACCTCATTGTTCAACAGACTCTCACATACCCTACACATGTTGTTCTCGACTCGCATGGCTCAAACAACTCCTATAGTAGTGGCTCATGGGATGGAGGAACAAGCTTGGTGGGGTTTAAAAGTAAAGGCTATGCATACTTGGGATTCAATTTAATGCAATGGCGACTCAATGATGCAAGAATGAGATAGAGGCAATAGAGTCGTATGTATGCAAGCATGTGGAAGTGCTTTCCTGTTAACTTTCTTGAAGCGAGGGACGGATCTGGTAGTGCTCCTGGTTCTCTTGATATAACCCCGCCAAAGGTGTCTATCCGAGAAAAACCAAACAAACAAGGCCAACATGAATATAGAGCACAAGCATATGAATAAGATGCGTCAAGCAAACAATCATGCTATGATGAATGATGCACAATTTACATGGCAAAACAGGTAGCATGGCATGGTGAGGTGTGGAAGACAAGTAACAACATTTTAATGGAGTTTTGGTTCCCGTTTTGTTGTCATAACATTGCTGTACCCTATATTTTTATATGATGCATGCTGCAATTGAAGTCATGGATAGCATAAACAGAAAGGTCTCGTCGAGCTGATCATTTTAGACATATCATTTGTTAAATTCGGAGTTATAAATCAAAAGTTATTCAATTATTAAGTTCCAGTGGCATTTGTTGTAATTTACTCAACTTGGAATTTTAAATGTGCAAAAGGTAATTTGAATAGCATATTTGAGATCCTCACATTTTTCTGATTCAAAAACATATATTATTTGTATTATTTGGAATTATGAATTTAATTTTATTTTTAAGTCAAAATTAGTCATATTAGGTCAAAGTCAAAGGTTTGACTATTTAAATTAGTTTTGAAAATATTTGAAGAAAGATTTGAATTAGCATTCAAAAACAAAACATTTTTCATATAAGGTTTGAATTCAAATTCCAAACCAGGAATAAGTTATGAATTTATTTAGTTTTAAACAGATTTGTATTTTTAAATTTCAATTGAATTCAAAACAGATACATAAAAGACTCTTTGTACTCAGGCATTGCTAGCCACCATCATTGACAGGTGGGGCCAGAGTGCTGACTGGGCAGGCAGGTGGTTGGGGGCCGCGGGTTGAGGGCAGACAGATTGGAGGCCCTTTTTGCAAAAAGCCAGAACTCAGGGGACCGCGGGTTGAGCTGCCAGAAGAAGGAGGGGCCTAAACAGAAAAAATGTCTGGGATGGTTTGTCTGACGAACTGAATTTGACGTGAAAACAGCTAGCTGAACCCAAAGTTTGGATGAAGATGGCGAACAAACGGCTGCGAGTTCGCAAAACCGTAAAAACCAAAAGTGAAGAGGGATGTACAGGCTACAGGTTTCGTGTTGAGGTTTTCTTCATCGGAGGTCTGTAAGAGCCGGAAACGGATGGGGAACAGAGGCTGCAACCACTGTCGAGACTGAATTTTTGCTGCACCCAAACTGCTAGATCGATCAATCTTGCGAGGATGATGGCGAGCAAACTAGGGCAGATCTGGCGGCGCGCAAAAAAAAAGATGCGAGGAAAGCCAAGGGCTACAACTTTGATGTTTGGGGTTTTGCGAGGGTAACCGCAGCGGCGGGGCAAGGTGAAGCGAGGCGTGTTTCGGCCGCAAACGATCGTTGTCCGCTGCCGCTGTCAGCAGCGAAGCGCCGCCGCATCTGTGGCGTGCAACGTAAGGCGGGGTGACGCAGCCGGGCGTAAGAGGGAGGTGGAGCTCACCGAGAGGGTGCCGGCGACGGTGGCGATGTGCGTGGGAGCGACGCGACGGCGGCGGAGGGATGGTGAACGACGATAAACGCGAGCGACGGCGTGGCACTCTCGGTATGTCCGGTTCGGCGACGGGGCGGGGGGCGGTGCTCCTCCTGGTGTCCTTGACCTTTCGCAGCAAAGACCGCACTCACCACGCCGGACGAGCAGGGTAGCGCCACTACAGGACGACGGCGGTTAGGGTCTAGCGGCCACGGCCATGGTGGTCTAGGTAGGAGATGGAGGGGAAGGAGGATCTCGATCCAGATGGTTGGGGAGGGGTAGGTGGCATGGTAGGGGAGGGGGAACGGCTCTGCTGCTTTAGCTTTATGCCGGCCACGCGAGGGAGCTAGGAGGCAGGGCACGTGAGCGAGAGAGAGAAGAGAAACAGGGACAGGGAGACTGCAGGTGGGGCAGAGGAAGGGAGAGGGAAAGTGGCCGCTGGTGGGGACGTGCCAGGCAGGTATAGAGAAGAGAGAGGAGAGGGGCTCGGCTAGGGTAGGGAGAACAGGGAGAGGCCGAGCGAGAGAGAGGTGGTCTCGACTAGGGGGTAGGCTTGGGTACAGCTAGAGTTTTGGGGTGGGGCAGCAGCTAGGTGGGGCCTGCACGCTAGAGGGAAGGGGAGACGATGGAGAGGCCACTTAGGGTTGATTAGCTAGGGTTTAGCTAGGATGGTTAAGGCATGGTGGGCATGTGGCCATGCTAGGTAGGTTTTAGAGGGGTGTCTTAGGGTTTAGGTGTAAGAGAGGGTTAGGGTAGATGGAGAGAGGTAGATAGATGGAGGGGGAGGTTAACTTGATCATGCCCCACAAGACAAGCACACAAGATCAAGACAAGGAGAAAAAGAGAGAAAAAGAAAGAGATGATTAAGTGGTGATGGGGTTTTCCTTTGGTCCATGCATGCTCCAAAATGACCAAGCAAGAACCAAGAGAAGAGGTGGGTTTAGGTTTGGACATGCCACATTAGCACATGTGTGCATGGAGCATGGGGATAGGGTTTAGCCAAAGGGAGAAGAGAGGAGATGATTTGATGAAGAAACTACAAGCCCAAAGCAAGATCTAAGCAAAAGAAAGATGATCCACTTAGAATTCAAGCAAAAGCCAAAAACTAGAAAAGGTGGCACTTGCATGGCCCATGCAAAATAATTAATGCCAAATTTATCCTTGTGAAAACAATAATGTAAATATGGCATTATTCATATGCATTCCAAAAGGTGGCAAGGCCAAGCCAAGATTATGGGTGGAATCCAACCAACCAACATGAGCTAGAGATAAATCAACAAAATGCCAAGCTCAGATTAGTTGGGTGGTGGAATTATAAGGTGGTGATAGAAAAGGTGGTGGAGTCAATAATAGAGATGCCCTCAATTCAACTTGGGCATTTAACAATTTATTAAGAACCAAATACAATATCAAGAGGCAACTACAATTAATCATGCACATGAGATAAGAACCAAACAAGAAAGGGTTTTATATGATGCTCAAATGCAAGGGGACATGATGACATGAGCATGATATGATGATGATGCAACAATTATATGTTGGAAGTGGCCCATTTTATTATTATAACAAGTAGCATTACAGATGTTAGACAACTGGGATGCTACAACTCTCCCCCACTAAACAGGAATCTCGCCCCGAGATTCTAGGAAGAAGAAGAAGACACAAAGAGAGAAGGATGGTTGGCACGGAGTTCATCTTCACGCTCCCATGTGGCTTCATCAACAGAATGGTGTGACCACTGCACCTTGCAAAACTTGATGGACTTGTTGCGCGTCCTTCGTTCTGCGGTCTCAAGGATTTTGGTGGGGTGTTCTTGATAAGACAGATCTTCTTGGAGGTCGATTAGCTCATGATCCACGGTCTTGCCGGGATCTTTGAAGCACTTCTTGAGCTGAGAGATGTGGAAAACATCATGGACTTTGAGTTTTTCCTAAGCTCCAAGGCATAAGCAACTTCTCCTCTCCTACCACGTATCTTGAAAGGACCGATGTATCTAGGAGCCAACTTTCCTTTGATACCGGCGGTGGGTTCCTCTCATGGGAGTGACACGAAGGTAGACGAGATCACCGGGGCATATACCATATCTGTGCTTCTGTCATAGTTGCTCTTCCGACGACTTTGAGCAATCTTCGTGTTCTCCAATGATATGCACCTTTTCCTCCGCTTGAGTTACAATGTCGGGCCAAACCAGATTCTTTCTCCTGCGCCGACCAACCAATCGGAGTTCGCACTTGCGACCATAGAGAGCCTCGAATGGTGCCATCTTCGACTCTTCTCGAAGCTGTTGTTGTAGGAGAATTCAGCATATGGAAGGCATTCCTCCCACTTCATGCCAAAAGAGATGACGCAAGCTCTAAGCATATCCTCGAATCGATTGATTCTCTCCACTTGTCCTTGCGATCGAGGGTGGTAAGCAGATCTTTGAGTTCAACTTTGTGCCCAAAGCTTTTGGAAACTCTCCAACTTTGAGGTGAAGATGCTCCACAGTCTGAACTGATTTCAAGAGGAACCCCATACTGAGAGACAATTACATTGATATAGAGCTCAACCAACTGAATTCCAAATTGTTTCTTTGATCGGAAGAAATGAGCCACTTTAGAAAGCACATCGATGACAACAAAATTGCATTGTTGCCCTTCTGCGATCTTGGAAAGCCAGTGATGAAGTCCATCTCTACTTTCTCCCATTTCCATTCCGGAGGTTGCAATGGCTGTAGAAGACCAAATGGTTTCTGATGGACAGCCTTGACTCTGCGGCAGACATCACATTCTGAGACATACTTGGCGCAATACCGTTTCAACCCCGGCCACCAGTATTGTGTTTTCAAGTCCATGTACATCTTTGTGCTGCCAGGATGGATAGAAAGAACCGAATCATGTGCCTCCTTGAGAACTTGGTCTCTCAGACCCGGGTAGTTTGGAACATACATCCGGTGTTCAAGGAAGAGCGTGCCTTGATCATCAACATGGAAGGATTCATACTTCGGAAGGCCAAGCTTAGAGATGAGCTTTCTGGTGTGCGGATCACCAAGCTGACGAGAACGAATTTGTTCTTCCAAGAGAGGAGTAGCCAGAAGGTTCAGGAGATGCCCTTGTTCCACAATTTCCAGGTTGAGCTGACGGAATTCCTCGCACAAGAGAGGCTGCTGCTCTTCTACCATGAGGTTGTTGACATAAGCTTTACGGCTCAACGACCGCCATGACGTTTGCTTTGCTCGAGTGTAGTTGATGGTCACATCAAAGTCATTAATTGCTTGATCCATCTCCTCTGCCAAGGTTGAGATCCGTTGAGTGAAGATATACTTCAAACTCTTGTGGTCCGAGAAGATCTCTAGCGGTTACCAAGCAAGTAGTGCCTCCATAGCTTCAACGCAAAGACAACTGCTGCTAGCTCGAGGTCATGTGTGGGATAGTTGATCTCATGCGTCTTCAACTGACGAGAGGCATAAGCAACCACCTGTTTCTCTTGCATAAGGACCGCACCCAATCCTTGCAAAGAGGCGTTGCAGAATATCTGGAAAGGCTTAGATGTATCTGTAGGAACCAAGACTGGTGTGGAAGTGAGCTTCTCTTTGAGTGTCTCAAAACTTTCTTGACAAGCAGGAGTCCACAGGTACTTCTTGCCTTTCTTGAGGAGATCGGTAAGAGGCTTTGCTATCTTCGAGAAGTTCTGCACAAAGCGACGGCAATAGCTAGCTAAGCCGAGAAAACTCCGCACTTCCTTGACATTAGCAGGAGGAAGCCATTCAACTATTGTCTTCACGGTTCGTTGACGCAATGCCCTTGGCGAGATAACATGGCCCAAGTATGGTACTTGAGCAGCCAAAACTCACACTTAGAGAACTTTGCATACAAGGTTCTCACGAAGCTTGTTCGTGACACACCGCAGTGTTCTTCATGCTCCTCCTTAGACTTGGAATAAACCGAATGTCATCCAGATATACCACGACAAACTTATCAAGGTACTCCATGAAAACGGAGTTCATCACCTCGAGAAGGTAGCAAAGGCGTTGGTGAGACCGCAAGACATGACCGTGTACTCATACAGGCCATAGCGGGTGGTGAAAGCTGTCTTGGGCACATCTTCTTTGCGAATTTTGATTTGGTGATAACCACTTCTCAAGTCCAGCTTAGAGAACACCACAGCTCCTGCTAGCTGGTCAAAAAGATCATTTATCCGTGGGAGAGGATATTTGTTCTTGATGGTTTTAGCATTGAGAGCCCGGTAGTCAACACATAGCCTATCGGTTCTGTCACGCTTCTTCACAAAGATTGTTGGACTACCCCAAGAAGAAGTGCTATGTTGAATGAAACCCAACTTCTCTTGTTCGTCAAGTTGTCGTTTGAGTTCAGCCAACTCAGAAGGACCCATTTTATATGGCCTCTTGGAGATAGGAGCCGTTCCAGGTTCAAGCTCAATCACGAATTCAACCTCGCGATCCGGAGGCATACCCGGCAACTCTTCAGGAAAAACATCTGGGAACTCACAGACCACTGGTACCCTCTGAATAGCTTCCATAGCATCATTATTCAGAGCCGCCAAGGAATAGAGCTGGACAGCAGGAGTCAGACTTGGAGAAAAAACTATGTGGCCTTCAGGAATCTTCAGAGACACTGAGCGTTCAGCACAATCAATCATAGCTGCATTTGCTGTCAACCAATCCATGCCCAAGATGACATCAATGTCAGAGTTGCCCAGAACAATCAAAGAAAAGCCAAGAATGAAGAACCACCAATCTCAATCTGATTGCCATGACTGATATGAGCAGCCCTCATGTTTGAACCAGGAGATAGCACCACCAGACGACGTGATAAAGGAACCCTATCCAGGTTATGCTCTTGTGCAAACTTATGCGAGACAAAAGAATGCGATGCACCAGAATCGAACAAAACTCGCAGAACCGAGTTAACGGAAGCATACCCATTACAACTCGTGTGCATGCTCGGCTTGAGCGGCGTTGATGCGATTATGCGAACAACCGCAAACCCGGGCTTAGTGTTGATGTTGAGAGCCCGAGGCGGTGGTGCACGAACCGAAGGAGAGCTTGTTGCAGATCTTGGCGGGGGTGGAGGGAGAGCTTTGTTCTTCATTGGGCAGTTCCAGTTGGGATGTCCATGATCTCCACATGTGAAACAAGCACCATGTGTACGTGGATCAGAGTAGCCAGGGACTCCGCCAGGCGCTCCCGGGTAGTTGTTGTTGTAGCCCCTGGGAGCCGCAGTGGTGAAGTTTGATGGCCTTGGCGCGTAACTTGCAGGTCTTGGTGAGCGGAGCGGCGGTGGGGTGTTAGGAACCCAGACCGCGCTTAGAAGGAGCTGCCATAACTGCAGAGCTTGATGCATCCTGTTGTGTTTCTTTGACTCCTCAAACATTTGCTTGCCTCCTCTTGCAGTCTTTGTGTCAGTAGTTCGAGGAAGGTTGCGGTCTTGCATGTGTGATTGCATACTTGATCGACGCATTGAGCCCTTGCCTGAACCTTTTCTGCTTCTTCTTGTCATCAGATACCTCATCACCACCATAACGGGATAGATTCATGAAGTTCCTGATATAGGTGTTGACGTTATCATTTCCCTGCTTCAGGTTGAGGAAAGCCTCCTTCATTCTTTCCATCACAATCTCTGAGAGAAACTGTTCTTTGAAAGCTGCAGTGAACCTCTCCCAAGTAGGCTGGAACCCAGTGCAGCTTGCCTTCAAGTAGTTCTCCCACCAAAGAGCTGCATCTCCCTTGAGAAGGTGGGTAGCACACTTGACCCACTCCTGCTCCGGAACATCAGCAGTCTCGAGCAACCTTGAGATCTCGCGCAGCCAATCATCCGCGTCCAGAGGTCGGTCAGAAACATCAAACTGACGAGGGTTGAACTTGAGGAAGCTCTTGATGTCTCCACGCTTGGGAGGTGGAGGAAGTGGAGCAAACTCATTTCTTCTGACGCTCTCCTCAAAGCGCTGCTGGTTCTCTTGCATTGCCGCCAAAGCATTAGCTATGTTTGACAGCGCTGAGCCCAGTTCCGGAGGGATGTCCTCCTCAGTCCGGCGTGGTGGAGCCATCCTGTCATTGATATAAAACTCAAGTCAGTACTATAATGGAGAATGATAATAATCCAAAATAGTACCAAGATGGAATTAACCAATATTAAAGGATACAATTTACTGAGATGATATTAAAATATCAACAAAGTTCATAACACCTCAAAGATATTAAGCATATCGCACACGACTGAAAAGGAGTGTGGTACACAAATATATCAAAGAAAATTTTTCCACAAATTTCGGCATTAAAATACCAATAGATGCGCAAAATTACTTAACGAATCAAGATTAGTGACTCTACTGATTCAATATACAAAAGCGAATGATGAAAGTAGTGGTATGGTCGCGACTCCATCCCGCACTCAAATCATTACTCCGCACATGAACAAGTGGAACACATATCCTAACCCCTTCTTCCCACGAAGAAACCTAAAGATTGGTAACTACGGAAACGAACACCCCAAACAAGATAGCGTCAGATACAAAGAGGAAGATAGATTGCGTCGGTTTACAAAAGCCTGTCGGTATGGAATGTACCAACAGTTGATAACCAAAGTCAGATAAGATAACAACTTGGATGCAACAGATAGGCAAGGGATTACACACACACACAACCTATGGTACTACGGAAACCCAGAACACGTGAATCCTAGTTTGAATCTTGAGAAGAGGATTGAAAACGTTGCACTTCCTTACCAGAAAAGGGTGGGTGGGAGGTAAGAAGAAAAGTGGAAGCAGTCCTACTCGCGTTTTGTTTTTCCCTAATATACATAACTACCAAAATATTTGCTAGATCGACAACGACTGCTTTGGTGAAACCTCAAGGTCGGGATGGCTCTGATACCAATTGTAACTACCTCAGTGAACTACGCTCCTAGATACAAGCCTGGATGAGTGGTAGTGGTTGAAATAGTACGATGGGGCCCCAAAAGCCACTCACTGGTAGTCCTTTCAGACGTCCCAACCACTACCCTCTCAACGGGACCTCAGACGGGCGTAGTCGGCAGGCGAAGGGATCAACTACGTACACAAGTGGGTATGTACGCAAGCCGCCATACAAGAGTACATCAGAGCCATACCATCTAGAAAGAAAGGAAATATAGCAACGCCATACGGCAAGATTCAAATGACCTAGATAGATCTATATTTTAGGATACTTCCTCATACAACACACATCAGAGTATCATGCGGAAGCGGCAAACAAAATCCGAGTACGGATAAGAAGCAAATCGGCATAAGATGCCATAGAAATAAGCACATCCCAACTACAGGTCTCACGGATCCCCGTTCCCGGAATCTCTACACCGAACGATCGTTGCCCACATCTTCGGCTTCTTCCACCCAGTATCCGTCCTGTGAAGGTACCTGTTCATCTGAATCAAGAATTTATCGTGTGAGACCCTAAGGGTACTCAGCAAGTCTTAATGCCTCTAAAGGGGACACAACCTGGGGTGACGCAATTGCAGCGAAAGATAAACCCTAGCAGTTCTACAGATAAACGCTAACCATCCGCCTAACCAATGATAGACGGATGTCCGTGAATTACGAACAACAGTTATAATGGTAATCTCATCCGTTCCATCCTCCTCCCTGCTTACCAACAAGGAAGCGGACGAACAACCCCCATCCGTTGGCAATTTTATTAACCATTCCATGAGTGTTTCACTATTTACTAGTCAAGTTACTTAGTCAGATTAAGGCGGTACTTTAGTTATGCTTGTCTATGATCGAGAAACTGTGCTCCAAGTCGTCCATATCCGCGGACACGGCTTTCAAAAAGTTTTACCCGGCCGGGGTGCACCAATAGCAACACACGCTCGATCAACCTCGGAAAAACCAAATCAAAACCCAAAGAGGCTTTCACGACTGAACAATCACAGGATTCAGAAATATTTCAGGGGGCCACCCCTCAAGTAGATCCCGCAACGGCCACCGACTCGAGACGGCTCAAGGTTTGGGTAGACTACGTGAACGATCGGGAACCCGAAAGTGTGGCTGGGCTTGTCGACACCGCGAATCGTGTCCGATCCTAACAAGATGCAGTGTGCTCCTCGCACAAATTAAATACTGAAAGTAGCATGGCATAAGTACAGATAGTAAATAAAACCTCAAACTAGTTTGTGGCCCCAAGAAATAAGACGAAATCAAGCTCCTGCTCGGGGGTCCCATATACCTCTCGGATGTGGATAGCGATAAATCAAGGAACAGGAATCAAGTACTCGGGGTCTTACGGACACAAGTGAGCAGGAAAACCAAATAGCAGATGTTGCTCACCGTGCCACTTTCTTTAGTTATCCCAACTACTCGTGTTAAGTTGTTTAGGTACCTCATTGTTCAGACTCTCACATACCCTACACATGCTGTTCTACGACTCGCATGGCTCAAACAACTCCTATAGTAGTGGCTCATGGGATGGAGGAACAAGCTTGGTGGGGTTTAAAAGTAAAGGCTATGCATACTTGGGATTCAATTTAATGCAATCGCGACTCAATGATGCAAGAATGAGATAGAGGCAATAGGTACTGTATGTATGCAAGCATGTGGAAGTGCTTTCCTGTTAACTCAGTTGAAGCGAGGGACGGATCTGGGTAGTGCTCCTGGTTCTCTTGATATAACCCCTGCTCAGTGTCTATCCGAGAAAAACCAAACAAACAAGGCCAACATGAATATAGAGCACAAGCATATGAATAAGATGCGTCAAGCAAACAATCATGCTATGATGAATGATGCACAATTTACATGGCAAAACAGGTAGCATGGCATGGTGAGGTGTGGAAGACAAGTAACAACATTTTAATGGAGTTTTGGTTCCCGTTTTGTTGTCATAACATTGCTGTACCCTATATTTTTATATGATGCATGCTGCAATTGAAGTCATGGATAGCATAAACAGAAAGGTCTCACGAAATGATCATTTTAGACATATCATTTGTTAAATTGAGTTATAAATCAAAAGTTATTCAATTATTAAGTTCCGTGGCATTTGTTGTAATTTACTCAACTTGGAATTTTAAATGTGCAAAAGGTAATTTGAATAGCATATTTGAGATCCTCACATTTTTCTGATTCAAAAACATATATTATTTGTATTATTTGGAATTATGAATTTAATTTTATTTTTAAGTCAAAATTAGTCATATTAGGTCAAAGTCAAAGGTTTGACTATTTAAATTAGTTTTGAAAATATTTGAAGAAAGATTTGAATTAACATTCAAAAACAAAACATTTTTCATATAAGGTTTGAATTCAAATTCCAAACCAGGAATAAGTTATGAATTTATTTAGTTTTAAACAGATTTGTATTTTAAAATTTCAATTGAATTCAAAACAGATACATAAAAGACTCTTTGTACTCAGGCATTGCTAGCCACCATCATTGACAGGTGGGGCCAGAGTGCTGACTGGGCAGGCAGGTGGTTGGGGGCCGCGGGTTGAGGGCAGACAGATTGGAGGTGCCTTTTTGCAAAAAGCCAGAACTCAGGGGACCGCGGGTTGAGCTGCCAGAAGAAGGAGGGGCCTAAACAGAAAAAATGTCTGGGATGGTTTGTCTGACGAACTGAATTTGACGTGAAAACAGCTAGCTGAACCCAAAGTTTGGATGAAGATGGCGAACAAACGGCTGCGAGTTCGCAAAACCGTAAAAACCAAAAGTGAAGAGGGATGTACAGCTCTGAGGTTTCGTGTTGAGGTTTTCTTCATCGGAGGTCTGTAAGAGCCGGAAACGGATGGGGAAAGAGGTCGCAACCATCTGTCGAGACTGAATTTTGCTGCACCCAAACGCTAGATCGATCAATCTTGCGAGGATGATGGCGAGCAAACTAGGGCGAATCTGCGACGGCGCAAAAAGAAAAGATGCAGGGAAAGCCAAGGGCTACAACTTTGATGTTTGGGGGTTTTGCGAAGGGTAACTGCAGCGGTCGGGGCAAGGTGAAGCAGAGGGCGTGCTCGGCTGCAAACGATCGTTGTCTCTGCCGCCGCTGTTGCAGCGAAGCCAGCATGTGGCGCTGGCGTAACGCGGCGGTGACGCTGTGCCGGGCGGTAAGAGGGGAGGTGGAGCTCACCGAGAGGGTGTCGGCGATGGTGGCGATGTGCCGGGGAGCGACGGCAGCGGCGAAGGATGGTGAACGACGGCGAAACGCGGCGGCGTGGCGCTCTCGGTATGTCCGGTTCGGCGACGGGGCGGGGTGCGGTGCTCCTCCTGGTGTCCTTGACCTTCCGCAGCGCAGGCAGCACCAGACTCACCACGCGGACGAAAGCTGGGTAGCGTCCACGGGAGACGACGGCAGCGGTTAGGGTCTAGCGGCCACGGCCATGGTGGTCTAGGTAGGAGATGGAGGAAGGAGGATCTCGATCCGATGGTTGGGGAGGTAGGTGGCATGGTAGGGAGGAGCTGCTGCTTTATGCCGGCCACGCGAGGGAGCTAGGAGGCAGGGCACGTGAGCGAGAGAGAGAAGAGAAACAGGGACAGGGAGACTGCAGGTGGGGCAGAGGAAGGGAGAGGGAAAGTGGCCGCTGGTGGGGACGTGCCAGGCAGGTATAGAGAAGAGAGAGGAGAGGGGCTCGGCTAGGGTAGGGAGAACAGGGAGAGGCCGAGCGAGAGAGAGGTGGTCTCGACTAGGGGGTAGGCTTGGGTACAGCTAGAGTTTTGGGGTGGGGCAGCAGCTAGGTGGGGCCTGCACGCTAGAGGGAAGGGGAGACGATGGAGAGGCCACTTAGGGTTGATTAGCTAGGGTTTAGCTAGGATGGTTAAGGCATGGTGGGCATGTGGCCATGCTAGGTAGGTTTTAGAGGGGTGTCTTAGGGTTTAGGTGTAAGAGAGGGTTAGGGTAGATGGAGAGAGGTAGATAGATGGAGGGGGAGGTTAACTTGATCATGCCCCACAAGACAAGCACACAAGATCAAGACAAGGAGAAAAAGAGAGAAAAAGAAAGAGATGATTAAGTGGTGATGGGGTTTTCCTTTGGTCCATGCATGCTCCAAAATGACCAAGCAAGAACCAAGAGAAGAGGTGGGTTTAGGTTTGGACATGCCACATTAGCACATGTGTGTGCATGGAGCATGGGGATAGGGTTTAGCCAAAGGGGAGAAGAGAGGCAGATGATTTGATGAAGAAACTACAAGCCCAAAGCAAGATCTAAGCAAAAGAAAGATGATCCACTTAGAATTCAAGCAAAAGCCAAAAACTAGAAAAGGTGGCACTTGCATGGCCCATGCAAAATAATTAATGCCAAATTTATCCTTGTGAAAACAATAATGTAAATATGGAATTATTCATATGCATTCCAAAAGGTGGCAAGGCCAAGCCAAGATTATGGGTGGAATCCAACCAACCAACATGAGCTAGAGATAAATCAACAAAATGCCAAGCTCAGATTAGTTGGGTGGTGGAATTATAAGGTGGTGATAGAAAAGGTGGTGGAGTCAATAAGAGAGATGCCCTCAACTCAACTTGGGCATTTAACAATTTATTAAGAACCAAATACAATATCAAGAGGCAACTACAATTAATCATGCACATGAGATAAGAACCAAACAAGAAAGGGTTTTATATGATGCTCAAATGCAAGGGGACATGATGACATGAGCATGATATGATGATGATGCAACAATTATATGTTGGAAGTGGCCCATTTTATTATTATAACAAGTAGCATTACAGATGTTAGAAAACTGGGATGCTACACTTCATCACCATGCCAGCCTCTGGTATGATGCGTGAGTACTTCACCCTTGGACTATGGGTCCATACAGTATCTAGATGGTTCTTTCTCCTCCGTTGTGCTATCATGTTTAGATCTTGTGAGCTCCGTTCATGATCAAGATCGTTTATTTGTAATCATGTATGTTGTGTTTGCGGGTATCCGATGGACGATATTGAGATTACTATGTCAGATTGATTATTGATTCTATCATGTCTTTGTGATTATTGATTCTATCATGTCTTCGTGATTATTGATTCTATCATGTCTATGTTGTTTGTGATCTTGCATGCTCTCCATTTCTAGTAGCTACCTTGGCCAAGTAGATGCTAGTGACTCCAAGAGGGAGTATTTATGCTCGATAGTGGGTTCATGCCTCTATTGAATCTAGGGGAGTGACAAAAATCTCTAAAGTTGTAGATGTGTTGTTGCCACTAGGGAGAAAACAACAATCTTTTGTTCATGGAACAATTGTATTGTTTACTTTACACACATTGCTTAATGCAGTTATCCGTTGCTTGCAACTTAATACTGGAGGGGGTTCAGATGATAACCTAAAGGTGGATTAATAGTCATAGATGCAGTTGGATGACAGTCTATGTATATTATTGTAATGCCCAATCAAATATCATAGGATCATGAATGTCTAATATTGCATTGTTATTCCTTGCTCAGTCCTGTCAATTGCCCCGCTGTAATTTGTTTACCCAGCATGTTATGTTATTTATCTTAAGGAGAACTCCTCTAGTGAACTGTGGACCCCGGTCCAATCTTTATCATTGTTACATCATCTACTATTACCGTTTACTTTTTGCAAGTAACCATTACCTTCCACACCATACGTTTAATTCTTTGTTTTCAGCAAACCAGTGAGATTGACAACCTCACTGTAAGTTGGGGAAAAGTCTTGAGTTTGTGTTGTGCAGGATTCCAAGTTGTTAGCAACACCTTAGAGTTATTTCCTTCCTCCTACTGGTTCGATAACCTTGGTTTCATAACTGAGGGAAAAGGTATTGTTGTGCTCATCATGCCTTCCTCTTGGGGTTTCTCAACGAAGTTCTACAGTGATCTGAGCTCATCAGAGGGCCAACCAGCCTAGGGTTTGTGGTGTGTGGCAAGGGGGCACCCCTCCCTCCTTTTATGGGAGGAAGAGGCGGCAAGGGGGGAGGGGAGTCCTCCCCCAACTCCTCTACATGGCCGGAGGCAAGGGAGGGATGGGAAACCATCCTCCACTAGGTTTCCTCCTCTCCCTTCACTTGGTTTGACTTTCAATGTTGGGATTTGACTTTTCAATTTGGAGTTTGACTATTCAAACTAGAGTTTGATTTCTCTCTTCCAATTGCCCAACCATGTGACCTAGGACATGATGCAACCATTCCACATTGATATGATACATCCATGTACCATTCCCACTCTAGAGCGGCGGACCTTCTAGATCCTTCTAGAAGATTTCTGTGAAAATACCGAAAACATTTCCGAACTCCAGAATTGGACTTTCCTTATATGAATCTTATTCTTCGGACCATTCCGTATCTCCTCGTGATGTCCTGGATCCAATCCGATACTCCAAACATCATTCGGTCTCCAATTCATTACCATGTCTACTAAACAACATTGAATGCTTAAGTGTGTCTCCCTACGGTTCGTGAATTGTGCAGACATGATCGAGACACTTCTCTGGTAAATAACCAATAGAGGAATCTGGAAATTCATATGGCTCCCACATATCTCTACAATTACTTCGTGATTTAATGAACCATTTACATATGATATCAATTTCCCTTTCTCGCGATACTTTACTTATCCGAGGTTTGACCGTCGGTATCTCCAATACCTAGTTCAACCTCGTTACCGATAAGTACTCTTTACTCGTTCCTGTGATATGTGATCCCTTGTGAACCAGTCACACTTTCAAGCCAATTGGATGACATTTCACCGAGAGGGCCCAGAGTATATCTATCTGGCATATGGATGGACAAATCCCACTCTTGATCCATGTGACTCAACACATATTGTCTGAATACTCAGTTCCACCTTTATAACCACCCAGTTACGAAGTGGTGTTTGATGTCATCAAAGCATCCATCCGGTGATGGTGATTAACATGATATCATGGTCAAAGGATTTAGGTTACTATGTATCTAAAAGCTTATAGCAAATGAACTATTGAAATGACTTGATCTTATGCTACGCTTAACTGTAGGAGTATGTACATCACATCATTCACCTAATGATATGACATTGTGATGACCCACAAGTATAGGGGATCACAATAGTCTTCGAGGGTAGTATTACCCAATTTATTGATTCGACACAAGGGGAGCCAAAGAATACTTATAAGCCTTAACAATTGAGTTGTCAATTAAGCTCCACCTGGAAATAGTCTTGCTCACAGTAGTTTATCAGTAGCAATAGCAAAGTAACAACAGCAGTAAAACAAAGGCAGTAGTAACAATAGTAGCAAACAGTAGGATATGAGTGTGGTAGGCATAGGGATGGATGGACGGGCGTTGCATGGACAAGACTATTCACGTAACTTCAAGATCTAGGGCAATCGCAGATAAATAAGATAAAGCATACAAGTACTAAACAATCATATGCAAGTGTTCCATCTATAGTCATACATGCTCGCAATGAGAACTTGCACAACATCTTTTGTCCTGCCAGCCCGTTGCAGCGGGGCCTCAAGGGAATCTACTGGAAATTAAGGTGCTCCTTTTAATAGAGCATCAGAGCAAAGCATTAACACTCCATGAACACATGTGATCCTCATATCACAGCCATCCCCTCCGGCTGTCCCAATTTCTGTCACTTCAGGGCCTTTGGATCCGGACAATGATATGTGTACACAACTTGCAGATAAGATCACAAACAATAATATTATCATGAATCAATAATAAGTTTAGATCTAAGATCATGGCACTCGGTCCCTAGCGATAAGCATTAAGCACAACAAGTTGCAACAAAGTCAAATATCACTAGCAAAGATACTAGGCACCAATCCCTACCATCCCCATAGCCTACAGCAGGGGATTACTCATTCATGGATGGGGGAAACATGGATAGTTGATGGAGAGGCATCGGTGATGATGATGGCGATGATCCTCTCCAAATTCCTCGTACCGGCAGGGTGCCATAATGGAGTTTATGGTTCCGAATTGCGGTTTCTGGTGGTGGCGGCGCAGCGGAACTCTTTCTGGAAAAAACGTTGAACTCCCCTTAGTTTTTAGGTCAAGAGGCATCTTATAGGCGAAGAGGGAGGCCGAGGGGGTGCCCGAGGCGGCCACACCCCTCCCCAGCGGCCAGGGGTGTGGGCCCCTCGTGGCCCTCCTCCGTCTCGTCTTCTGGGGAAATAGGATTTTTGGCATATTTTTCGGGATTTTTCCTGATAGTTGATTTTATGCACAAAAACTAGACACCAAGGTAATTCTGCTGAAAGCAGCGTTAGTCCGTGTTAGTTGTATCCAAATCACACAAGTTTAGAGGAGAAACAATAGCAAAAGTGTTCGGGAAAGTAGATACGTTTTGGACTTATCAACTCCCCCAAGCTTAGCTTATTGCTTGTCCTCAAGCAATTCAGTTGAAAACTAAGTGCAATAAAAGAACTTTCACGAACACATTTGCTTCATATGATGTAAATATTCTCAGCACATGATTAGATACTTAGACAATTCATAATAAGGAGTATGCAACTAAGTCTACTTAATAGTCATTGCAAGCTATGAAGAGATTCCAACTCAATAATAATAAGTAGTATGAAACATAAATATAAGCAACATTGCAATGCTCATAAGAAGGTATGATAGAGTGGTATCTCGCTTGCCTTTGTTTCTAGAGCACAACATAAATGCCAAGGCACCTCTGGAGTTCAACTGAATACTAGAAGTAAAGATATCAGAGATACAAGCATCAAAGTCATGACATAATTAACCAAGTTTTGAGACAAGCACATTACACTAAGAATGACAACTATGCTCTCAAGAAGATGCTCATAGAATAAGTTGTGACTCAACAAGGAAGTGGAAAGGTTTTGAAAAGTTTGAAAGGCTTCCAAATGATGAAAGTAAGGTACTCATTAGCTTTGAGATCCCATTGCCCCTATCATAGGCATCTTTAGATGGTTAAGGTGAAAGTGAGGTCCAATATGAGTTATATGCTTGACAGACCATAAACTGGAAATCTCATGTCCCTTGAGTACGAAGGCCGCTTCTCATGCTACTCAACTTTAGTTACCGGTAAGTTCTTGGCATAGTAAATACATGTGTATCATAGAGAACCGCCAACAGGGTACCCCTTGCACATGATACAGGAGCTATCCCATAATCAAAATGACAAGGCAAGCAGACAATGGGCATCTCAGCAATCTTCTTATTTACCATGGGAAAATGGTGCTTTTTTATCTATTTCCTCTTTCCAATATGTCTCCCTTTTTTTATAATAAGAAAGCTTCATAGATTGCTCACTATGGTTATGCTGCATGTTTCCACCATGATTAGGCATAGCTTAGGCTAGCGGCCAAGGCGTTTCTCTAACACATATACAAAACTTCATGGACTTACAAGCTCCCCTTTTATTTCATACCGACAACATCCACAAACAAAAGAGCATGCTATCAACTGGGTACATATTTACAGCTGTTGAAAGCGTTCTCCATGACAGCATGATTCTGCTAACTCCCAGCCTATAATTTGCAAGCATATAACTTTCATGGACAATAACAATGGTTCAGGTTTATTAAGTTCAAGAAATAAAGTGTGCCATCAAGTTCGTCAGAGATTTATTAACTAACTTTCTCATAACAAGCAAACATTTTATTTGGAAGAAAACAAGGTATAATGAATATGCATGGAATAGAAAATGATGCTAATAGGTAGGTATGGTGGACACTTTTGACAATATTGGTTTTGGGGAGTTGGAAACACAAGTAAAGTTCATACTCATTGCAGGTGAAGGCTAGCAATAGAAAGGGAGCGACAAACAAGAGAGCAATAACTGTCATAATCATGCTTGCAACAAAACATAACTAATTATGGCATAAAAGTGATACAAGAACTCTGAGGCAAGATAAATCATCGAGGTTTAACTGACTTTGGTTTAGTCATATGCATGCGTGATCATGTGCCAAGTCGATTCAAATGAAACATTCAGAGGAGGATACCACAATATCATACCAAGTTATGAATAGAAAAATGCAAGCAAGCACTCATATGACATGCTACAAACTATTAGCAAACCAGAGCTAATCATAAGAAATTAAGAACTACTAAGCATCCATAAATAACATACACCTTACATCAACAGACTAAGCATGCCCACAATGATGAGTATAAGTACAAAAATGAAAACAAATTGAGTTCATTACCAGCCTCTTACCACACCTCAAGTTGTCTTAATCTTCATTATTGCCCTTCACTTGTGTGGCTTGAATAATAACATGAAACCAAACTCCACTGAGTACTGCTGAACCCTGCAACGAACTTCACAAAACCAAAGAAGAACAACAAATATTTTTGGTGTTTTCGATTTTTTTAGCAAGCACTAAAAGCAGAAACAAACAAAGCAAAATCTTTTTGGATTTTTCTTAAGGCAAACCAAAGCTAAAAAGGCAAAGAAACAAACCAAGTTAAACAACGGACATATTTTTTGGTCTTTTTGTGTTTTGGGAAAGCAAAAACAAAAACTAAAAAGAAAGCGAAACATGGATATACAAAGAACCGACGAAACATGATATATCAATGAGTGTGATGTCGGTATACCTCCCCCAAGCTTAGGCTTTTGGCCTAAGTGGGGCTCAATTCCAGCCTGGCCAAAAAGGTGCGCCTTCGTAATGTGACGAAGAGGCCCCTTCGTCCTAGTATGTGCTCGAGGAAGCCCCTGTGTAGTGCACAGAGTGATCATAAGAGGGCGCGTCCCCCTGGTAGTGTCCGTGGAAACCACGAATGTATAGGTACTCGTCCATCTCCTCCTTGGAGCGTGACCAAGGTCCCCTGCAAATACTAAACAAAAGTGGTTTGTGGCAAAGGAATTTATCTCTCTCCCCCGTCAGTAAACATCATCCTGTATACCAAACTCTCAATGGTAGAGCTAGTAGTGATAAAGTGATGCGCTTTCATGGAAGCAAGATCAAGCCTCCGAGGAGCCAAAATTGTATCATTTGGATAAACAGAAAGTTCTAAGGCAACAACTACATGTGCAACAATAATACCCCATAAATGGGTCCTCTAGCAGCTAAGCAACGAGAAATAAGAGAACAAAGATTATACCAGGTTTCATTGTTGAGTGTAGCAGCTAGAAAGGCCAAATGATAGTTGGAAATATTTCTAGTGTTCTCCCTACCAAGAATACTAGTGGAAAGATAATAAGAAAAATATCTGATAGCTGGGAGTTGAATATTTCTTATCTTCCCACGCTATGCTCTGCGGTCATCATCATTAGTTAGCCCACGGTAGAGCTCCAACAAATCAGCGGGTTGAGCTAGAATCTTCTTCATCGTCCCAGCCATGCCAATATCCAAAATTTCACAGAATTTCTTTAATGCCATATGCCTATCATAGATTTTGAATGACACATCTATCCTGAAAGGGTTGTTAGTAAAAGAGAAACTTTCCACAAAAGTTTTGGTGAGCATAGCATATTGCTCACTCTCATCCTGCATATAATCAGTTAGTCCAACCCTCAGAACCAGAGTTAGGAAATCATTGAGAATCCCTACAGTTTGCAAAAAGGTAAAACAAGGGAAGGTAGATGGGTGCGCACCCCCCTCATCTCCCTCGTTGCCAAAGCGCGGCATAATAAGATCCTCATTGTATGATGGCCTAGCTCGGGAGGATGATCTCGAAGGCCTTGTACTCCTAGGTGCATCACTCTCAAACACTTTTCCAAAGGTCTGGTTGTCCATGACCCTTTTTCTGAAATTTTTAGACAAACATCAAACCAAGTAATTTCCAATGTTGATAAATGATGAGGAACTACTATAGGAACTTGCTAGAGGGCTAAACATGCATCAAAATGAAATCTCTAAGCATATAACAAGCATGTTAGCTCACACAACCTGTCACCTACAGTAGCAAAATACTCAAGATACAATCTACAAATCAAAAATCTAAGTGGACAAGCAGAGGAGGCACATACCAGAGAGCAATCCCTCCAAAAATCAGCAACAAAGATGGGCTGAGCAAGGAGATCGAAAATAGGGAGCAAGAACAACAGGAACTCGAGCTTGAGAAAGTTTTCCTGTGTTTTTCGGGAGAGAGAAAGAAGTGGCTGGAAGGAGACACTTTGGAGGGCCACATGTGGGTCCCACCTAGGCCAGGCATGCCCTAGGGCTTGTCGCGCCACCAGGGGGTGTGCTGGCCTGGTGGGTCCCCATGGGCCATTCCAGGTGGCCCTCTGCCCCTTTTTTCGAGGAAGAATTTAATATTAATTTTCTGGAATTTTTCGGGAAACTTTATTTTTGGCCAATTTTCAGGTTATGAAAATTGATTTTCTTGCAGAAAAATATTTTTTAGAAGAAGCAAAAAAGCAAACCAAAACCAAAACTAGAGAAGTTCTAAGATACTCTAACAAGAAAACAACTAGCAAAACTAAAGCTAACAAGAGGAAGAGCAAAGAAAGGAAAGGAGAAAAAATAAAAGTGAGCAAGTATAACCACTATGAAAACATCATTTTGTTTATTAAAATCCCTTTGTTAACAAGGTTGATCAAGTCTTGTTACCAAAAGAATTTAAAATGAAACAAAACTTTGCATTTCAGAAATGATTATGTTACCTCAAACTTGATAGCAATAGTCCCAATCATAATAGTTTCAAAACTTTCTTGTGGAATGGGACAACATATTTCTCCAACTTTGATGCTCTCAATATTTTCAATGGAATTCAGGCCATAGCTCTTATCAATCTTCTTGGGGAAATAAACAGTATGCTCTTTGTCATTAATATTAAAAGTTACTTTTCCTTGATTACAATTGATGACAACACCTGTAGTATTAAGAAAAGGTCTCCCAAGAATAATGGGCATATTATCATCTCCAGGCATCTCAAGCACAACAAAATCAGTTAAAACCAAGAAATTATGAGCCACTTGAACAGGAACATCCTCACATATACCAACAGGAATAGAAGTAGACTTATCAGCCATTTGCAAAGATATATAAGTTCGTATCAACTTTTCTAGCTGGAGTCTCTTGTAGAGAGAAAAAGGCATAACACTAACTCTAGCTCCCAAATCACATAAAGAAGTTCTAACATAATTGTTCTTAATAGAGCAAGGAATAGTTGGTATACCTGGATCACCAAGTTTCTTTGGAACCTTACCATTGAAAGAATAATTAAAAAGCAAAGTAGAATTTTCCTTATTAGGAATCTTTCTTTTATTAGAGACAATATCCTTCATATACTTCGACTAAGGAGGCAACTTAATAGCATAAGTCAAAGGAATTTGCAAAAATAAAGGTTTCATCCACTCAAAAAACTTGTTATAGTGTTCTTCCTCCTTTTACTTGTGTTTCTTACTAGGAAAAGACATTGGTTTCTGCACCCAAGGTTCTCTTTCACTATCATGTTTATTAGCAATAAAATCTTCCTTAGTGTACCTAGTGTTCTTAGTGTTCTTCTCAGGTTCTTCCTCATCTTCTGCCTTATCAGGAGCATCATTTTTATCATTACCACTTTTAGTTTCAGCATTAGAGACAGATATACTATTAGGATCTACATCAGGTTCAGGAGGTTCCTCAATAGTTTTATGTTTCTTTTTATTTCTCTTATGAGGACTACCACTATTTTCAGCTTGTTGAGAATCCCGCTCAATTCTTTTAGGATGTCCTTCAGGATATAAAGGATCTTGAGTGGTTGTACCCCTCCTAGTTCTAATTCCATAAGCATGTTTATCTCCTGAAGCATTAACTAGCATATCTTTTTGCACCTTAGCAAGTTGATCAATTTGGGTTTGAACCATTTGGAAGTGTTTAGAAAGCATTTTAACATCATTAGCAGTTCTTTCCACAATATCTTTCAACTCATTAATAGCTCTAGAGTTTTCCAATAAATGATTTTGAACTTGTTTATTAAAATTACCTTGTTTAACAATAAAAATGTCAAGTTCCTCTAAGCATTGATCAGGAGGTTTACCATAGGGAATAACACCTTCATAAAAGTTTTGGAGAGAGTGTACCTCAATAATGGATGAGAGTGGGGAATTGGCTTACATAATTCTTCTATAGGAGGTAAATTCTTCACATTTTCAGATATAATACTTTTCTCCTTAAGACATTTTTTTAGCTTATTTCATCACTTCATCATTTAATGCAATCATTCCCCTCTTCTTTGGTGTTGGTGTTGGAGTTGGTTCAGGCACAATTGTGAAGGGAATATGCCCTGAGAGGAAATAATAAAGTGGTTATTATGTATATTCCAAGTATATGATAGATGTTTATTTTGCATGCTATAATTGTATTAATACAGAAACTTTAATACATGTGTGTTTAATAAACAAACAAAAAGTTCCTAGTTATGCCTCTCTTATAAACTAGCTCGTTGATTAACAAGATGATCAAGATTTCCTGATCATGGACATTGGATGTTGTTAATAACGAGGTCACAACATTATTGGAATGGTGTGATGAAAATTCATCCGAAGTATAACACTACGATCAAAGTCATTGAGTTTATATTGCTATAACATCATACAAACTAATCCTAATCCTTAGACCATGAGATCATGTCAATCACTAACACTAGAAGAGTATCTTGATAACATCAAACGTCACACCGTAACAGGGTGATTATAAAGATGGGTTCAGTACTACTAAAGTGTTATGTTGAGGCCCATGGATTGAGAGTGTAATTTGTTTATCCCGATGACGGATAGATATACTCTGGGCCCTCTCGGTGATATCACATTGGTTAGCTTGCAAGCAAGTGATTTGATCACTAGAATGTTATATCACGGGAACAAGAAAAGAGTACATGTCAATAACGAATCAAACTAGGTATGGAGATACCGATGATCGAATCTCGGACATGTAATATACTGCGAGACAAAGGGATTAAGTTACTAGCGTAAAAGGTTCTCACGATCACAAGAAAGTCATTGTTGTACGTGTGGGAGTCAGTATGGATCTCCAGGTCCCGCTTCTGATTATTGATCTGAGAGGGGTCTCGATCCTATCCGCATTATTCATGAACCGTAGGGTGACACACTTAAGAGACACTGACACCATTTGGATAAAATAGTTTCATGCTGAAAACAATAACAAAGCGCAGGAATTTATTTCACTAGACACTGAAACTGTTTTCGGGTGAAACTGTAGAAAGTGTTTTTGCATGTGAAATGAAATACTAGCAAGGGGTTATATGTGAATGTTTGTCATTAAGGTAATTGACAAAATTCTTAATAAATAAAAGGAGTATTATTTAAAGAGAGTTTGCATTAAATTTGGTGGAAATTTAATGGGAATTTTGAGTGGAGAATTGAAGGGCCAAATTGTGAGTGGAGCTTCCGCCCACATGAATGGAGGGAGGGCAAGGGGGAAGAACCCATGCGCCAGCCACCCCCTTGGGGTTCGCCCCTCCTCCTATAAAAGGACCCCCTCCCTCTCTCCCACTCACACCTCCTCGTGAAGGATCTCTCTCCCCCTCTAGTTTATCCCCCATGGTCTCGGACTAGCAAGATACATGTTTCCGGTGGCTTTTAGGCAAGAAAGAGTTGTGCTTCTGCTGCATCGCTGGGGCGAGGAGGCGGAGTTTGCTCAGTGCCTCGAACATGTGTGCGAGCACAGATGCGCCGCTGATTTGCGGCGCTAGGACTTCGTCTCGATCTTGAGATTGGCAAGAGTTCATCTACATCAACCACGAGTTCAACCTCATTAAGCTTTGTCGGTCTTCAAGGGTATGTTCTCTACAGATGTATATCCGCCCGTTGCTTGTATCTAGTAGATAGATCTTGGTACATAGTTGTTGCCATCGTAGGAATTTTTTTGTTTTCTATGTTGCGAACCCTACAGTGGTATCAGAGCCGGATCTATGCATAGATTATTTGCACGGGTAGTACACATTTGTATATGTGGGCGATGATGATCATGTTATTGCTTCTTAGTTTTACTTTGGATATTGGTGGCATAGTGGGATGAAGCGGCCCGGGAAAACTTTACAGGTCCTTGCACATGAGACCTGTTCCACGCTTGACATGCAACTAGTTTTGCATAAGTGGCTAGCAGGTGTATGTCTCTCCTACTATAGTCAATATCTAATTTGCAACGAGTTGTCAACAATTTGGTTATCCTCGTTGTGGTTCATGTTCATAGGTAAGAACGGTTCTATCTTCGAAAGCCCTAAGCCACGTAAAACTTGCAATGGATAAATTAGAGGCGTCTAGTTTAGATTGTTGCTGGGCTAGTGTCATGATATGGTGATGTTGTAGGTAAAAGTATGAGTCGATACTCTTACAACACACATAACGTGTAAGTTCCATAGACCTTGGCCTTACACATAGAGGAATGATGACTATCATACCATGATGCACATGATGGAGATCAAGTGCAAGAACCATATCATTTCTCTTTTCACATGAGATGTTTGTTGCATCTTATATTGCTTGTTTGGTCTTTTACTAGCGTAATAAGATGATCCCTTATTTAGATATCAAGATAAAAATGTGTTCTCCCTTAAGTATGCACCGATTATGTTTCGCCGCTCCAAGACATCATGTGATGATCGGGTGTTTTTGGATCCACGATCATATTTCGGGTGTAAGACAGTTTACACATGCGAATACTAAGGTTCTTACTTGGCAAGCCTAGCATGTGCAGACATGGCCTCGAAACATGGACCGAAAGGTTAAGCATGAGTCATATGAAAGATATGATGCCCATTTGATGCTCGCCTTTGAAGCTACACTGACTCACGTGATGATCGGACTTGGTGTAGTGGATTTGGTTCATGTAATCACCAAAAAGGCATGAGGGATGTCGTTTTTGAGTGGGAGTTCATTCTTAATTTTGGATTAGTTGAACTCAAAATATCATAAACTTAGTCTAAACTTTACAAATTCTATTGTAGATGGCACCACCTGCTTTTAATTTCAATGTGTTCATGGAGAAAGAGAAACTTGCATCAAACGGTAGCAACTTTACTGACTGGGCCATGAATTTGAGGATTCTCCTCTGCTTCACAAAAGCAATATGTGCTAGAAGTGCCGCTAGGCCCCCCACCCCTTGATGATGCCCCTGACGAGGAAAAGAGCGTCTATTTGACTCGTCAGGAGGACCACAACTTAGTTCATTGCAGCATATTGTATGGGCTAGAGCCAGAACTTCGAAAGCGTTTCAAAAACGGCAATGCCTTTGATACAATGGGTGAGTTAAAAATGATTTTCGACACCCATTGTAAGACCCCACCATTTAAGGTAAAGGCCCTGTGATTGCAATTCTAGTCCCTGGATCGAATTGCTAGCATCCACAATTTAAGATGAAGTACACAGATACAAAGGTCATTATTACATCATAATATCCAGAGATACAATAGTTCTTACAACTCATTAGCCCATGGCTAATACATAGAGCTCACAATACTTAAATAAATAAATAAAGTCTTCATCTTCATGTTCCACATGCAAACATGTTGAGTGTAGACTCATAACCCTAGTCTCCATCAGAGTAACCTGCAACATAATAAGTTACAGCCACAAAGGGTCAATAAATTTATAATTGTATTGGCAAGTGATACCATAGTAGTATAGTATCATCTAATAACTACACGAATTTGGCTAAGTGTAGTTCAGGCTGTCTTTGCTCAAAATAAGGTTTTTCTTATTAGTTGAAAAGACTAAGTTTTTGTTTGACCAAACAAAACGCCCAAGGAACCACCAATAGACATTGGTGAACCTTTACCCTTGTTCAACCACAAGTTTTAACTTAGAGAAATTGGGATAAGGAGATCCTTGATCACTTCAATGTCTTTGAGGCTCAAAATGTCCGTTACCGGGGACACGACTAAGTACTTAGGTTTTACCCTCTCGAGAGGTGGTGCACTTTCCCCACAAGACTCGACATGCATCGAGACGAGACTTTTCAAAAGCATCCCCTTAGACCACCATGGATGCGTTCCATCCTATAAACCGTACCACCAACTGTCCATAAGGGTAAGTTCTTGCAACCTAGTTGGTCAAGGCATGCCATGTGGTTACACTAGAAGCTTATCAACACTAAATATCTCAAATCTCTTTGTTCCTGGGTGGCCATCAACAAGTGTGATACATAAGGTAAACCATATACATGGGCCTTGTGTAACCACTCAACACAAACCAATCTTTCCATTCCACCCAGGTGATTCATTCACATGTTGTTTTATTAATCTAAAAACATAGTCATAGATTTTGCATAATATCATAGCATGAATAATCCACCCTTTTTTCTACTAGATAGCCTAAGCATACTAGTATAACAAGTTTCTTAACTTAGGCAAAATTACTAAGACAATATCTATAGTATTTACCCAAGCATAGCATATACTTAGAAAATAATCATGCAAATCCTACTCAAAATATCCCTAGTGCATAGATAAAATAATAGGAAAAAAATATGAGGCATCATTTTCCTTGGTAGTTGGGGGATTAGGAACAATCCTCACAATCACAATCTCCACAATCACCAAAATCTACACATAAAATCATACCACCAAATTCACATAAAATATACAAACAAAAATATATATGAATGCATGCAAAATGCAAATGAATGATTTGCACACTTTTAAATACAAACTAAACAGTACTTAATACAAAGAAAACCTTCTAAGATCTAAATAAACCAAAATTTACTTTAAAATAATTATTTAAACATTTTATATAGCCAAAATAAGCCTACAAATGTTTCTGGATAAAATCCTAATTTTACAGAAGCAAATGGACAAACCAAGGCCATATATGCAAAGATCTTAATATTATGAATCCACTGATATAAAATTTGTAATTTTTGGACAAACAGATCAAAAGTTATTGAATTTACAAGTTTGAATATCTAATAGATCAAATTCAGATTTTTAAAGAAAAAACAGTGACACGCGGAAGCTTCTGATTGGCGCGTACCGGTTCGCGCGGATCACGCACGCATGCCGTTAGATCTAAGTTGCATCCTGCGGTCCAGATCTATCCATACCGATTCGCTGCTAGCTTCTAATCTAGGCCACTGGATCTGATCCAGTGGACCACATCTACTCGACCAAAAGGTAGCGGCGCAAATGGATACCGTGGCGGCGACGCCTCTGATGATGACGCGTCGACGAGGCTAGGGGGAAGGAGAAGGGGTGCTAGGAATTACCAAGGTCGCGGCGTCGAGGTGAAGCTCAACGTGGTCGTGATCGGGGCGGGGGCGCACGAACACGAATGGAATCGCTCGCCGGAGTTTGTCCCGTCGTCGGGTTCTCCTAGTTGAAGACAAAGGCGATGACCTAGGGCACAAGGGGACAACCTGCAGGCATCCGGAGGTGTGTAAGGAAATAGCAAACACAATTGTATGAATCAGAAGCTAAGGGGAGCACGAGACTCACCGCGATAGGTCGCCGGAGCTTGTCGGTACTGCGGTGGTGCGACACAAAATCTGGGGAGCCTGGTGGCGCTCTGGTGGTACTGGGTGGGGGGAAATAACGCTGAGAGGGAGGGGGTTAAGTAGCTAGGGTGAGGGACGAGAATCACGCACAAATCAATCGGCAATTAAGCGCATTTGGGAGGAAACGGTTGCGGTGAGCTGGTCTCCTGCACGAGATTGACGACGCTGAGCTGTCGCTGTCGTGGGGTCAGCGAGTGGGTGCACGCACGCGGGTGAGAATCAGAGGGGGAAGGGGGTTTTCCTGGGTGGGCTATGTTGGGCTGCTGCTGGGCCATGCTAGTTAGGCTGGCTCGTTTCTATTTTTTTTCTTCTTAACCTTTTTCTTTTCTGTTTTGATTTTCCAAATAGGTTTTGAATAACCAAATCAAATCCAAATCAATTCAAACCTTCACTAAATTTTTGTGATGTGATTTTAGTGTTCAAAAGTGTATGAAACACAACTCATCACTCCAAAACATTTTAGGATCATAAAAATAAAATAAAACCATGCCGCTAGGGTTTTAAATTTGAAATTTTTTGTGCAAGTAAACATGCCATGATGATATGAATGCAATCATGATGTTTTGAATTTGATGAAATTTGGGATGTTACAAATCTAACCCCCTTAATATGAATCTCGCCCTCGAGATTCGGATTGGCTAGAAAATAGGCGAGGGTGATCTTTCCGAAGTTCATCTTCTCTTTCCCAAGTTCTTCTTCCTTGGTATGATGATTCCACTGTACTTTGTAGAACTTGATGGTATTAGTACGAGTGACTCTTTCTGCTGTCTCCAGAATCTTGATAGGTTTCTCTTCATAAGTGAGATCACTCTCCAATTGTACCTCTTCCAATGGTATAGTGTCCTTCAACGAGGTTTCTTCCATCTTTGGGTGACACTTTTTCAACTGACTCACATGAAATACATTTTGAACTGTAGATAGTGATTCATGCAATTCAATCTCATAAGCCACTTATCCTTTGCGGCTCACAATCTTGAATGGTCCAACATATCTAGGTGCCAAATTCCCTTTGACTCCAAATCTCTTCACACCACGAAGTGGTTAGACTCTAAGATAAGCTCTATCACCTACCTCATAGGTGACTTCCCTACGCTTTGTATCTACATAGCTCTTTTGTCGGGATTGGGCTATCTTCAATCTGTCCTTTACCATTCTGAATTTCTCTTCAGCTTCCTTGATCAGTTCTGGTCCAAATAAATTTATTTCTCCTACCCCATTCCATAGTAATGGCGTAGTACACTTCCTTCCATAAAGGAATTCAAACAAAGCCATCTCTATGCTTGATCGATAGCTGTTATTGTAAGAGAATTCTGCGTATGGTAGACTCTCATCCCAACTAGATCCATAGTCTAGTGCACATGCCCTCAACATATCTTCCAAAATCTGATTGGTTCTTTATGTCTGTCCATGAGTCTGAGGGTGAAAAACTATGCTGAATTCTAGCCTTGTTCCCAATGATTCATGCAATTGTCACCAAAAATGCAAAGTGAACTGAGTTCCTCTATCAGACACAATACTCTTAGATACTCCTTGTAGACATACAATCCTGTTCATATAGATCTTAACCAACTTAGCACTTGTATAAGTAGTCTTCACGGGTATGAAATGAGCCACTTTAGTTAGGTGATCCACAACAACCCATATAGAATCATATCCAGATATGGTCCTTGGTAGTCTGATGATAAAATCCATACCAATCTTATCCCACTTACAATAAGGTATAGGTAGTGGTTGCAATAACCCTGCCGGTTTCTGATGTTCCGCCTTCACTTTACTACACACATCACACAAGGCAATATGTTCCGCGATATCTTTCTTGAGATTGTTCCACCAAAATCTTTCCTTCACATCCATGTACATTTTGGTGTTACCTGGATGAATAGAATATGGAGAATTGTGTGCTTCTTGCAGAATCAATTTCCGAAATTCCGGATCTTGTGGAATGCAGATGCGCTTTCCATACCATAAAGTTCCTTGTTCATCTTCATGGAATATTTTCGCATTTCCTTTACTAATTTTACCTTTAATCTCTTCAATTTCCTTGTCCAACTTTTGGGTTTCTTTGATCTTATCCAACAGTGTTGGTTGAACTTCCAAAGAGATGAGATATCCTTTAGCCACTATCTCCAATATTAGCTCCTTAAATTGGGCACACAAATCATCTGGAAATTCTCCTTTGGTGAGACCATTTACATAAACTTTACGGCTTAAAGCATCGGATACAACATTTGCTTTACCGGGTGGTACTACAAACTCAAGTCATAATCCTTGATAAGTTCAAGCCACCTCCTTTGTCTCATGTTGAGCTCTTTCTGGGTGAAAATATATTTCAAACTCTTGTGATCAGTGAACACTTCACAATGCTTTCCTAAAAGATAGTGTCTCCATGTTTTGAGTGCGTGGACAACAGAGGCTAACTCTAAGTCATGAGTAGGATAATTTATTTCATGAGTTTTGAGTTGTCTCGAGGCATAAGCCACAACTTTCCCTTCCTGCATCAATACTCCACCCAATCCTTGGTGAGATGCATCACAATAGACTTGAAAGTCCTTCTCTAAATCTAGCAGACATAAGACTGGTGCTGACACTAGTCTCTTCTTCAATTCTTGGAAATTGATTTCACATCCTTCAGTCCAATCAAACTTCTTCTCTTTCTTAAGTAACTCCATCATTGGCTTAGCTACTTTTGAGAATTTTCAATGAATCTTCTATAGTATCCTGCCAAGCCTAGGAAACTACGAACTTCTTTAACCAACTTGGGAGATTTCCACTCAGTTACAGCTGACACCTTTGCGGGATCGACAGCTATACCATCTCCAGACACAATATGTCCAAGAAATCCAACTTCATTCAACCAAAATTCACACTTACTAAACTTGGCATACAACTTGTGCTCCTTGAGTTTCTCAAGAATCAAACGCAAATATTCTTCATGTTATTCATTGCTGTCACATCCCAAAATTTTCCAAATTTTGAAATGTGGAAAATAAATAAACAAAAGAAACAATTGTTGAAATTTAGGGTGAAAAGAAACTTTTTGTTTCTAAATGGAAACATGAAAACCCTTCTTGAACAAAATTTGAATGAAAATGGAATCCAACAAAATGTCAATCAATAGAAATGCATTTATCAATGAATGTATCTTGAAAATTTAGACATTTGGAAAAGTTAAACCAAAACCCCAAAACCCTAATGGTAAAAAATCATTTCCAAGATCTCTCTAAGACTATGGATTTATTCCATATAAAAATTCAGCAACAAACATTTATAAATGATCAAAAATGATAAACAAAAATATTATAATACCATAGAAATTGGTTTCATTTAATTTGGAGCCATGGATAAAAACTTATGAATTTAATAAGATAAAAGGAATTAATTTCCAAGGCTAATAAAAGCTCCTAGCTAAAATCCAATCCAAATTGTGATAAAATTAAAACTAAAGGGATTTAAAAATATAAAAAAAATATTAACTAAAATTCTACAAATTGGAATCACCAATTTTGGATCTATAAATAAAAAGATATGGATTCTATAAGATAAATAAATAAATAAATAAGGAATATTTAAAAGCCAAATTAAATCTTGGCCAAATCCATAAACAAATGGAAGTTATTGAAAAATAAAAAGAAATAAAAGATTATTTAAATAAAACTATATGGGCTTTGAACCATATTCAATTTTATTTAAATAAAGACAAATTGCTTAAACCAAATAATAAATCCCAAGAAAATTATTTAGAAGACAATTTAAACCTTGAGTTAAATCCATAAGTAAATGGAATAAAAATAATCCAAATAAAATAAATGAATAAATATTATTGGACTAAAATTTATATGGACTTGAACCATATTTAATTTAAAAGAAGACAAAATCCCTAATATAAATGATAAATTAAATCATGAGAAAAATAATTGAAATTGGCAAAATAGATTAAAATTTATCTAATTAACTTAAAAAGAATAATTAAAAGGAATAATATGGTTTGGAACCATATTCAAACTTATTTGAATAAAAACAAGTGCCTCATTTAAATAAATATTAAATCATAATAAAATGTTTGAAATAATTCAAGATGAATTATTTAAACACACTATATAAACAGATAAAACCTATTGAAAAGATTTAGAAAATCTTTGACAAAAATCTGGATTTAAATTGAGGTTTGAATCCTTTGAATAAAATTAAAACAGGAAAACAGAAATAAAAAAAGAAAAAGATTCAGAAAGAAAAAATAGAAACAACCCACTAACCCTACCTAGCCCCCAGCCCATTCAGGCCCAGAAGCAACCCACCTCTCTCCTTCCCCGCGAGCTTATTTTCTCACTCACGTGCTTACCCCCTAAGCCACTGGCACCTCGACCCCACTGTAGCCAGGTCATCGTCATCAACCTCGTGCTGACCCCGCCCCCTCTCTCCTCGCTATCATTTCTTGCCATGGTTAAATCTCGTAAATACGCGTTGATGCAGAGATTAAATCTCGCCCGCTACCACTCGTACATAATCGCCTCCCTCCTCTCCTCCTTTCCCCTCATTCGCCAGCTCCTCTCTTCCCCTAGGCTGCTCTAATTTCCTCTTGCAACCTTGGTGCTCCGATGACCATTCCCGGCCGATTCCGGCGACGCCCGACCTCCCCACTGCTCCTAGCTTCCACGAACCTGCTAGCTAGCACCAGGCGCACCTGCCAGTAGCTCTAGCTCGCTCGCGCGCACCCTAGAACGTCGTCTATGTCAACTCCAACTATAACATCCCAAAAATATTAAACTAGAATCATCAAATTTAGGGTTAACAAAAACTTTTTCTAAATAAAAACATGAAAGCATTCATATGTGTATGCATCCTAATTTGGATTCTTTTGAATTGCTTTGTTTATGTGTTTCTTTGCTTGCAAAAGGATTCTTAGGTGAAATAAACATGATCTAAACAATCCCCACACTTTCCCCAAAGACAAATAAATCAAAACAAACAAAATAAAGGAATGGTCATTTTGGCCAATTTAACTCCCATGCCTACTTTGGCTGTCTCAAACTTTCAGAACTTAACAGAAACTTGTTTGGATCTTTACACCCCTTGATAGTACTCATAACAAAGTATCAAGGAATACTTTGTGATCATCTAGAAACTTTCAAATGCATAGTTTAAATGACCATTCAAAATTCAATCTTTATCATATGGGAAGATCCCACTTTTTCAAAAAACACTCAAACAAGCTCAACTTTCAAAACCCAAGCATCTGCAGACTCACCAGCACCAATCTAGCACACCCACCAAAAATCTTTTCAAAATTCAAAACATGAATTCATGCGGCCATTTCATCAAACACCTTGCAGATTCAAATCTAAGAAAATCAAAAAACTATAGTGTGGAGTGTTTTGAGCCTAACTGGTTCCCTGTCTAGCTCATAATAGCCCTAGTAGATCATCTAACAACCTAAACTAATCTCTAGCACCACTGTAAGCTGGCCATTGTAATCAATGGTGAGCAGGCCGAGCCTCACCTTGCCACTCACATGTCGACAACGAGGTAGGAGAAGCACCAAGCCTAGCCAACATGTCTGGGAGCAAGCCAGCACCCCACTGCCACTCCCTGCCCCAGCCGCGAGCGATGCGAGCCCCTGGACCACACACACAGACCTTGCCAACCTTCTCTGCAACCATGTCGAGAGTGCGCCTCGTGCGCCACGCTCGACAGACGCCCATAGACCGCGCGCCGCCCTCGCCGCGTCCATACGTGATCACCATCATCCCAGCAACCCCGCAGACACGCTCATTCGCCGCCGTGCGGACCACGCACGCTGTGCGCCATAAAAACTTCCGTCGGACACGCGCAGAGCACCGCAGCGTTCCGACCGTTCAGCACTGCCCCACGCCTCTCCACCACGTCGCCGAGCTTCGCCAGGGAGCACAGCACCGCCCCCTACCGTCGCCCACGCCAATAGACCTCTATGTCGTCGACCACGACGAGCTTAGCTTGCGCCCGTCGGTCCCCTCTCGCCACTATAAATAGAGGCCACCCCCAGCCGAATTGAGCACACCATCTCACTCCCCTCTCCTCACTGATTGTTCCACCCCGTTCCTGGAGCAAGGCGAGCAGCGCATCGCCTGAATTTGGCTGGATCCCGCCGCTGCTGGAGAAGAAGGGAGCCAACGATTGGAGCCTCCCCATGAGAAGCTGCCGGTACCAGGAGGTTCGCCGTCGTCGACTTCGTTGTTCGCCCGCATCGCCGACCCTCGCCTGAGCCCCGGTGAGCCCCCGATGACCCCCACCTGCCGCGTTAGGGTTCTGTCTCGCCGGCGCTGCCCGACGTGGACGATGAACCAGAGCCGTTGGATTAGAACTAGATCTAACGCACCACGTTGCCCCGTACCGCTTTGCACCCCCCGTCTCACTGACGCGTGGGGATATCAACTTAACCAGCCCGCGTAAGCGCTGTGCGTAGCAGGCCGGCCCATTAGCAGTTCCCGCGCAGCCCAGTCGTTTGAATTTAACCTTTTCCATTTTAATTCAAACACAGTTCTGTACCTAGTTTCAAAAATCAACCCAGATCGATGCAGTGAACCAAATTGAACGAAACCAATTTCGTTAGAAAGATATTGAAATGCTTAATCCAAGCCCGTTGGATTCAAATCATTTGAATCTATAGATCAACCTTGGTAAAAATAACAAGGCAGAACCTTTTCTGCATTCAAACATTTTTCAAATTTAAACCATAATAGCTTTTGAGTTGATTCCAACTCTCAAAAATAACATTTGATCATACCTTTCCGAATATATAAAAACATATGGGTTTACTTACAGAAATAATGTTCAAGTAATAAAAGAAGGACACATAGGCATTTCTAGTCACTTATTTTATTTAAAATAAAAAGGTTAAACCTTATTAAATTGTGACACCACATTAAATCACATTCCCATGTACTGAAATGTGTGGTGATGACATGTGTCAACATGATTCCATGTTTGGTTTGGAGAATATTAAATCTTAAGTAGTTTTTCAATGAGTAGAAATTACTTTTCTAAAAATAAAAGAAATTAAACCAAGCTTTAATCTTGTAATGTTAGTGATGATGCTAGATCATCAATAGGACCTTTTTTTGTGTGATGATTGAAAATAGTTAAGTATTGTTTGGCGATTGTGTACCTCGTATTTATTTATAGACGCTAGTACCGACCAAGGATACCAGGAAGAAGGAGGATACTACAAAGAAGAAGCTGAGGAGAACATCAACCACTGCTCTGCACAAGGCAAGCTTATACTGATATTGATGCAAGCCAATACTTGCAAGATACTTTACCTATGCAAGCTAACACTTACAAGAGACTCTACTTTAGCAAGCCTTACTAATCAAGTTGACCTATGCAAGCCAATACTTGCTTGTCATCATGCCAACTATATGCCTTAAGCATAGATGATCCTACCCACTTGATAAACCAATCCTAGTTTTTATTTACAAGCTTTATACTTTATTTCTTTATCAAAGCTATTACTTAGAGCTTACTTAAGTGAATGGTAGATTCTAGAGAGATAATTGAAGGTTGCATAAAGAGCATAAAACTTGGCCTAAGCTAGATAATATTTATGTCATCCTAAGGCATGAGATTGAAATTAGTTAAATTCCACTAGTTTTCCACCCCTCATTGGTACTTAACCCCACTTGTAGATGCTAGTGCTAAGCATAAAACTTGATCAACTTAGATGGGAATACTTGGTGGAAAAATGGTTATGAAAACATTGGAATGATGGATCATTCTATTGAGATGTTTTGACATGTGTTTCCGAACACCAGATGATTTTGGTGATGAAAATGTTAAGGCATGAGCCTTAGCCCTTAATAAAACTAATGGTTGTCTGGATGCTATACCATTCCAATTTTATCGTACAAGCACAATACCCGGAGATTGGGTAGGGCTTGACTGGAAACTTATATACCCTAGTATTAGTTCCCTCACGGCCAAGGTCTGAGATGGGGCTACCTTGTGAAGATTGTCCACCTGTGCAGTACCCAAGATGACAGTTGGTCATGGTTGGGAGGCCAAACTCACAGGAGAGGTGCTTATACTAGGGCGTGTAATTGAAAGGTTAGGATTGATTATCCATGACATCGAGTATGGTGAATTCAGGATTTGTTCCTGACGGATGTATCGAATGTTGTGGTGAAAGTGTAAAATCTCTGCAGAGTGTCAAACTATTCGAATAGCCGCGTCCGTGGTTATGGACAGTTGGAGTGAACATACCGTTCCCCCGTCAGATGTTTTCAAAATGGCTTGTGAAATAAATGGAGACTTTGACTTGACCACAACAGAGTTGTGATATGAAATACAAGTTCCCACTTACGAGTTATAACATTGTGACTAAGCTTCTCTTGCTTCTGAACTTAGTAGAGATAAATCTGGATTCTTGCAAAACAACCCTAGAGCTTAGTGTCCTATTACAAAAAACCCCTTCACTTGTTAGTATTAGTTTGCGAGTACTTAAAGAGTACTCATGGCTTTGTCCCTGGCTATTCCCGTGGCCAGACTATGAAGAAGAGTACCTGGAGGATGGACCCCAAGAAGGTTACGACAACTAGGATCATCTCCCATCGCCAGCATTGCCTGTGACCCCAAAGATGGAGCTTCGCCTACTCTACCGTTATTATTACGTATTCCGCTGCTTGTGTTGTATTAAGAACTGGATCATGAGATCCTTATTTGTGTAAAACCTTATGTATGGTTTGTAATGGATGATGTACTGTGGTATCCAATTCTGTTATGTCTCGCAAAAATGGTATTCCTGGGATTGCGATGTATGGCATAACAGGCATCTGGGATTAAAAATCCGAGTGTTGACAAGTTGGTATCAGAGCCATCCTGACCATAGGAGACCCTAGTTAGACTGAACGTTTGAATCAAAAACTTAGTTTCAAAACCAAAAAAAACAAATATTTACAAAAACTTATTCCCATTCTTATCACTTAATTCTTTCATGAAAATTCATGTTCCTAAAAAACTCTTGCAAAATACATAAAAAATTAACACACTTGATCACTCTACTAACTTACTCATCTTATATTCTTCTAGATGGACGTGAAGTACAACAAGTTTTACCAATTGGGAAATGGAGGAGACCTTATCTTTGAGAGGGATTTGGACTAGCTTTCGAAACTTCTGGAGCGCCCGCACCTCGAGTTCTTCGGAGCTCAGCTCAATGATCAAGGAGGAAAAGATCTGCAGTGGCTAATTGTTGCAAGTCTCTGAGGAAAGATTGAACCTCCCACTGCCGAGGGAATTCAATTCATCTTAAGAGAGAACAAGTGGCTCGATGGACTTGCCAGGGCCATGCAGGAAGCTCTTGCCCGTCTGTGTGGGCAGAGTATCAACCAGATCAAGGGTACCCGCTTTGAGTTTTGCCCAAGGCATGATGCTAATGGACAACCACTGGAAGCCCCATACCATCACGAGCTGAAGACCCAATTGGACCACCTTAGCTTCATGATGTACGATCGCCAGCAGGAGTTGGATAACTGCCGTTATTACTCCAACCACAAGTCTGCCATCATCAAGACGAAAGACCAAACCATCGCCATGCTAGTGAAGGATCGCAAGTCTCACCGCCGTCAGCTCGACAAGAAGGAGAGTATCATTGTCTGTCTTCGCCACCGTATCTCATCTTTGGAGGAGACCATCCACGAGAGAGACATGAAGTTGGAGGAAAGGGAGAATGCCAGAGAGGATCTTCGTGGAGACCCCTACTCCTATCTCAGCGATGATGATGATTTTCTGGAGGATCAGGCTATGGACTTCTTCACCGATGAGGAGGATTTCGCCTTTATCAATGGCGATGAGGATGACGACTACACCGACTCCGAGGAGTAGTAGCACTTGAGCACTAGCGTAGTGAGTAGTATTCGGTCCCACTATATCGTAGTTTCCAGAATGGTTCTTAAAACCACCTGTTTTTCTTGTTTTGTGGTGTGTGTTTGTATCGTGTGCTATGAATGAATGAATGTAAAGCAAGTTGCTAGAAAATCTGAGTCAAAATTTAAAAAAAAATTCCAAGTCCCAGAACCTTAGAAATTTCCCTCTTTTCTCATGATCTATCTCAATCTTCAAATGCCACGTGGAGGAAGTGGTTCATCCTTGGACCCGATGTTGCAGATACTGCAAATGTTGGTTTCTGACCACGAAGCTGAAAGAGCGGAACGTCAAGCCAACCTAGCCACCCTTCAACAGATAGCTCAGTTAGCCCACAACAACCAAGGCCACGGAAATCAGGACAACCATGGATCTAAGCTCAAGAATTTCCAGAATACCAACCCACCTGTTTTCACTAAGTCAGAGGAACCCCTCGATGCAGACGATTGGCTGCAGACGATGGAAAATAACCTAGAAGTCGCCGGAGTGGAAGCCAACGAGAAAGTCCTGTTCGCCACCCATTATCTAGCCGGAGATGCCAGAGCATGGTGGAACAGTGTTTGTGCAATGACCAGAGGCCAGATGATGACCTGGGAGGAATTCAAGGTCAAGTTCAGCAGAACCCATGTGCCACCAGGTTTAATCAAGAGGATGAGAGACGAGTTCAGAGAAATGAAGCAAGGAAGGATGACCGTAGTGGAATACCGGGACAAATTTTTGTCATTAGCTAGGTATGCCCCGGATGAGATCGACACTGAAGCCAAGAAGAAAGTAAGATTCTTGAATGTTTTGCATGATGAGATGCAGACTGTGTTGGTCATTATTCCCTTTACGGATATTGAAGCCCTTGTCGACTCAGCTATCCAGATGGAAGAAAGATCAACCAAGCCAATGAGAACCGCAAGCGTCGCATGATGCATCAACCAGGAACCCATCAGACCCCAAAGTATCGCCCTAACCCATCTCCAGGATTTTCCCCGAGAACCAACAGACCCCCGATGAACCGTCCGACCTATCCCAAACATGGAAACCCAAGGCCTGGAGGAAATCACAACAACCCCGACAAATCTAGCAATTTCAACCGTGCCCCAACCAAGTTCAACAACAACAATGCTACCGGCAACACCAACACTGCCCCGAGAACTAGAAGCAACGCTGTGCCTGTTGCAGAAAAGGACAAGTCGCAGGTAACTTGTTATGACTGTGGAAATAAAGGCCACTATTCCAACGAGTGCCCCAACAAGAAGAATGCCGCAACCCCCAATACCAATGCCCCAGCTCAGCAGCAGCGTCGTGTTCAGCCAAGAAAAAGGTTTGCTCCAAGGAATTCACTCAACCGCAATGGTCGTCTTTTTCTCATGCATCCGGAAGAAGCTCAGGAAGGACCAGATGTCGTACTGGGTATGTTTTCTGTTAATTTAGTACTTGCTCGAGTGTTGTTTGATTCTGGTGCATCGCACTCATTTGTCACCGAAGAATTTGCATGCACTAGTAAAATTCAACCAACCAAACTGAAGCATGTTATGATCGTTCAAATTCCCGGTTCAATCACCAAGGCTAGGCAAATTTGCAAAGCCGTCCCTATCCGAATCCATGGCATAGATTTTTATGCTCATCTGATAGTACTCGGAACTAAAGGTTTGGAAGTAGTACTAGGAATGGATTGGATGTCCAAACATAAAGGATTGATTGACTGTGCCAAGAAAGCCATCACCATGACCAGTACAGCCAGAATATCAGTCGAGCATATATCTGAAACCTTACCTCGTCAATTCATGTGCAACAAGAGTATAACCCAACCTACCATTGACCAAGTCCGGATATTCTGTGAATACCCCGATGTATTTCCAGATGTTTTGCCCGGTATGCCCCCAGATCGGATTATCGAGTTTATCATCGAACTAATTCCCGGAACAGGACCCATAGCCCAGAGACCATATAGTATGAACCCATCGGAACTAGCAGAACTGAAGAAGCAACTGGATTCCATGCTGGAAATTGGATTGATTCAACCAAGTGCGTCACCATGGAGATCACTTGTCTTGTTTGTGGACAAGAAGGATGGAGGTAGCCGTTTGTGTACGGATTATAGGAAGTTGAATGATGTCACTATCAAGAACAAATACCCTTTGCCCAAGATAGAAGATTTGTTTGATCAGTTGACCGGTGCCAAAGTGTTTTCTAAGATTGATCTTAGAACTGGTTATCATCAACTCAAGATTCGTGCAGAGGATATTCCCAAGACTGCCTTTACCACCAGATATGGATTGTACGAGTATACAGTCATGTATTTTGGATTAACCAATGCCCCCGCTTATTTCATGAATCTCATGAATAAGATTTTTATGGACTTCCTGGATAGGTTTGTCGTTGTTTTCATCGATGACATACTGATTTATTCCAAATCGGAAGAAGAACATGAGCTACACCTAAGGACCATTCTTGGAACCCTTAGAGAGCATCAGTTGTATGCCAAGTTTAGCAAATGTGAATTCTGGTTACAGGAAGTAGGATTCCTCGGTCACATTGTATCAGCCGGAGGAATTGCTGTTGACCCTGCCAAAGTGAAAGATGTAGAATATTGTCAAGCCCCAACCACTCAAACCCAAGTTCGTGCATTTCTCGGATTGGAGGGATATTACCGCAAATTCATAGAAGGATTATCGAGTATCGCCAGACCCATGACCCAATTGCTGAAGAAGGACAAGAAGTTTGAATGGACCGACAAATGTGAAGCAAGTTTTCAAGAACTCAAGAGAAGATTGATTTCAGCCCCAATCTTGATCATGCCGAATATCACTAAGCCCTTCGATGTGTATTGTGATGCATCCAAGATCGGTCTCGGATGTGTGCTAATGCAAGAAGGCAAAGTTATATCTTATCTATCTCGACAACTGAAGCAACATGAGAAAAATTACCCAACCCATGACCTCAAACTCGCAGCCGTAGTTCTAGCCCTGAAGACATGGAGGCATTACCTGATGGGAAACCGTTGTGAGATTTATTCGGATCACAAGAGCCTGAAATATATATTCACTCAGAAGGAGCTGAATATGAGGCAGAGAAGATGGATTGAGCTAATCAAGGATTACGACCTGGACATTCACTATCACCCTGGTAAAGCCAATGTGGTAGCAGATGCCCTTAGCCGATTGCCGTGCCGCTTGAACTCCATGATCTTAAATGAGCAACCAAGTCTGCACAAAGAGATGGAAATTTTTCGAATAGAATTAGTGAGTGAAGGATTTTTGGCTAGCATATAACTCCAGCCCACTTTGATCAGTTAGATCAAAGAGACGCAGAAAGGAAATGCTAGTATCGACAGAATCAAGCGTCGTATCGGTACAACCAAAGTACTCGGATTCACCGAAGACGAAGAAGGAGTTCTGTGGTACAAAGGACGCCTTTGTGTACCAGAAGATTCTGAGTTGAAAGAAGTTATTTTGAAGGAAGCTCATGATACTCTTTATTCTATCCATCCCGGAGGAACTAAGATGTATCAAGATTTGAAAGAGAAATTTTGGTGGCATAAAATGAAGAGAGAAATCGGAAGATATATTGCCAAGTGTGATATATGTCAGCGAGTCAAGGCAGGACATCAAAGACCCGCTGGATTGTTGCAACCCTTGCAGATTCCGGAATGGAAATGGGATTCCGTTGGAATGGACTTTATCACCGGATTGCCTACTTCTAGTAGGGGAAATGACTCTATCTGGGTCATAGTAGACAAATTGTCCAAAGTCGACCATTTCTTACCCGTCAAGACCACATATCAGAGTTCGAAGCTAGTGGAGTTATACATCGCTAGAATAGTTACTTTGCATGGAGTCCCCAAGAACATCGTATCAGATCGAGGAACTCAGTTTACCTCGAGATTCTGGAAGAAAGTTCAAGAAGGTTTAGGAACCCGCCTAGATTTCAGCACCGCGTATCACCCTCAGACCGATGGACAAACGGAGCGAGTAAATCAAATACTCGAAGATATGCTGAGAGCTTGTGTGTTAGAATATGGATCCAAGTGGGAAGAATGTCTGCCGTTTGCAGAATTTTCATACAACAACAGTTATCAGGCTAGTTTTCAAATGGCCCCATTTGAATTCATGTATGGAAGGAAGTGTCGCACCCCTTTGAACTGGTCGGAAGTAGGAGAAAGTCAAATTTTCGGACCCGACATCCTACGGGAAGCGGAAGAGAAGGTTCACAAGATTCGTGAGCACCTCAAGACAGCCCAGTCCAGACAGAAGAGTTACGCCAACAAGAGACGTCGAGACCTCGCCTTCAACATAGGAGATTTTGTGTATCTGAAGGTGTCGCCATTGAAGGGAATGCAGCGTTTCCAACTCAAAGGAAAGTTAGCCCCCAGATATATGGGACCTTTCAAAATTCTGAACCGTCGAGGAGAAGTGTCGTATCAATTGGAAATACCCGAAGAGATGTTAGCCGTGCACAATGTGTTCCATATCTCATTACTTCGCAAGTGTCTCGAAGTCCCAGAGAGCACCGAAGTGTTCAAGAATATCGATCACCGAACCATAGAGATCAATGATGACCTGACCTATTCCAAAGTACCCATCCATATTTTGGAAGAAGCTTTCAGAACTACCCGAACCCGAAGCATCAAGTTTCTCAAGATTCAGTGGAGCAACCACATATAAGAGGAAACTACCTAGGAGCGCGAAGATCACATCAGGACGGAGTTTCCCGATCTTTTCAAATCCTAGGTAATCTTTTTCGTCCTTTTTCAAATCTCGGGACAAGATTTTTTTTAAGGGGGGAAGGTTTGTAATATCCCAAAAATATTAAACTAGAATCATCAAACTCTAATCATCAAATTTAGGGTTAACAAAAATTTTTCTAAATAAAAACATGAAAGCATTCATATGTGTATGCATCCTAATTTGGATTCTTTTGAATTGCCTTGTTTATGTGTTTATTTGCTTGCAAAAGGATTCTTAGGTGAAATAAACATCATCTAAACAATCCGCACACTTTTCCAAAGACAAATAAATCAAAACAAACAAAATAAAGGAATGGTCATTTTGTCCAATTTAACTCCCATGCGTACTTTGGCTGTCTCAAACTTTCAGAACTTAACTGAAACTTGTTTGGATCTTTACACCCCTTGATAGTACTCATAACAAAGTATCAAGGCCCACTTTGTGATCATACAGAAACTTTCAAATGCATAGTTTAAATGACAATTCAAAATTTAATCTTTATCATATGGGAAGATCCCACTTTTTCAAAAAACACTCAAACAAGATCAACTTTCAAAACTCAAGCATCTGCAGACTCACCAGCACCAATCTAGCACACCCACCAAAAATCTTTTCAAAATTCAAAACTTGCATTCATGCGGTCATTTCATCAAACACCTTGCAGATTCAAATCTAACAAAATCAAAACACTATAGTGTGGAGTGTTTTGAGCCTAACTGGTTCCCTCTCTAGCTCACAACAGCCTTAGTAGATCATCTAACAACCTAAACTAATCTCTAGCATCACTGTAAGCTGGCCATTGTCATCAATGGTGAGAAGGCCGAGCCTCTCCTTGCCACCCACATGTCGACAACGAGCTAGGAGGAGCACCAAGCCTAGCCAACATGTCTGGGAGCAAGCCAGCACCCCACCGCCACTCCCTGTCCCAGCCGCGAGCGATGCCAGCCCCTGGACCACACGCACAGACCTTGCCAACCTTCTCTGCAACCATGCCGAGAGCGCCCGTCGCCACGCCGACAGACGCCACAGATCAGCGCTCGCCGCGTCCATACGTGATCACCACCATCCCAGCAACCCCGCAGACACGCTCGTTCGCCGCCGTGCGGACCACGCACGCTGTGTGCCATAAAAACTTCCACCGGGCACGCGCAGAGCACCGCAGCGTTCCGACCGATCAGCACTGCCCCACGCCTCACCACCACATCGCTGAGCTTCACCAGGGAGCACAGCACCGCCCCCTACCGTCGCCACGCCGATAGCCCTCTGTGTCATCGACCACGACGATCTTAGCTTGCGCCCGTCGGTCCCCTCTCGCCACTATAAATAGAGGCCACCCCCAGCTGAATTGAGCACACCATCTCACTCCCCTCTCCTCACTGATCGTTCCACCCCGTTCCTGGAGCAAGGCGAGCAGCGCATTGCCTGAATTTGGCCGGAGCCCGCCGCTGCTGGAGAAGAAGGGAGCCAGCGATTGGAGACGCCCTAGGAGAAGCTGACGGTACCAGGAGGTTCGCCGTCGTCGACTTCGTCGTTCGCCCGCATCGCCGACCCTCGCCTGAGCCCAGGTGAGCCCCCGACGACCCCCACCTGCCGCGTTAGGGTTACTGCTCACGGCGTCCGTCGACGGACGATGAACCAGAGCCGTTGGATTAGAACTAGATCTAACGCACCACGTTGCCCCGTACCGCTTCGCACCCCTCGCCTCACTAACGCGTGGGGATAGCAACTTAACCAACCGGCGTAAGCGCTGTGCGTAGCAGGCCGGCCCATTAGCAGTTCCCGCGCAACCCAGTCGTTTGAATTTAACTTTTTCCATTTTAATTCAAATACAGTTATGTACCTAGTTTCAAAAATCAATCCAGCTCGATTCAGTGAACCAAATTGAATGAAACCAATTTTGTTAGAAAGATATTGAAATTCTTAATCCAATCCCGTTGGATTCAAATCATTTGAATCTATAGATCAACCTTGGTAAAAATAACAAGGCAGAACCTTTTCTGCATTCAAACATTTTTCAAATTTAAACCATAATAGCTTTTGAGTTGATTCCAACTCTCAAAAATCACATTTGATCATACCTTCCAGAATATATATAAACATATGGGTTTACTTACAAAAATAATGTTCAAGTAATAAAAGAAGGCCACATAGGCATTTGTAGTCACTTATTTTATTTAAAATAAAAATGGGTTAAACCTTATTAAATAGTGACACCACTTTAAATCACATTCCCATATACTGAAATGTGTGGTGATGACATGTGTCAACATGATACCATGTTTGGTTTGGAGAATATTAAATTTTAAGTAGTTTTTCAATGAGTAGAAATTACTTTTCTAAAAGTAAAAGAAATTAAACCAAGCTTTAATCTTGTAATGTTAGTGATGATGCTAGATCATCTATATGACCTTTTTTTTGTGTGATGATTGAAAATAGTTAAGTATTGTTTGGTGATTGTGTACCTCGTATTTATTTATAGACGCTAGTACCGACCAAGGATACCAGGAAAAAGGAGGATACTACGAAGAAGAAGCCGAGGAGAACTTCAACCACTGCTCTGCACAAGGCAAGCTTATGCTGATATTGATGCAAGCCAATACTTGCAAGATACTTTACCTATGCAAGCTAACACTTGCAAGAGACTCTACTTTAGCAAGCCTTACTAATCAAGTTGACCTATGCAAGCCAATACTTGCTTGTCATCATGCCAACTATATGCCTTAAGCATAGATGATCCTACCCACTTGATAAACCAATCCTAGTTTTTACTTACAAGATTTATACTTTATTTCTTTATCAAAGCTATTACTTAGAGCTTACTTAAGTGAATGGTAGATTCTATAGAGATAATTGAAGGTTGCATAAAGAGCATAAATCTTGGCCTAAGCTAGATAATCTTTATGTCATCCTAAGGCATGAGATTGAAATTAGTTAAATTCCACTAGTTTACCACCCCTCATTAGTACTTACCCCCACTTGTAGATGCTATTTCTAAGCATAAAACTTGATCAACTTAGATGGGAAGGTGGAAAAATGGTTATGAAAACCTTGGAATGATGGATCATTCTATTGAGATGTTTTGACATGTGTTTCCGAACACCAGATGATTTTGGTGATGAAAATGTTAAGGCATGAGCCTTAGCCCTTTATAAAACTGATGGTTGTCTGGATGCGATACCATTCCAATTTTATCGTACAACCACGATACCCGAAGATTGGGTAGGGCTTGACTGGAAACTTATATACCCTAGTATTAGTTCCCTCACGGCCAAGGTCTGAGCTGAGGCTACCTTGTGAAGATTGTCCACCTGTGCAGTACCCAAGATGACAGCTGGTCATGGTTGGGAGGCCAAACTCACAGGAGAGGTGCTTATACTAGGGCGTGTAATTGAAAGGTTAGGATTGATTATCCGCATACTGAGTATGGTGAATTCAGGATTTGTTCCTGACGGATGTATCAAATGTTGTGGTGAAAGTGTACAATCTCTGCAGAGTGTCAAACTATTCAAATAGCCGCGTCCGCGGTTATGGACAGTTGGAGTGGCCATACTGTTCCCCCGTCAGATGTTTTCAAAATGGCTTGTGAAATAAATGGAGACTTTGACTTGACCACAATAGAGTTGTGATATGAAATACAAGTTCCCACTTAGGAGTTATAACATTGTGACTAAGCTTATCTTGCTTCTGAACTTAGTAGAGATAAATCTGGCTTCTTGCAAAACAACCCTAGAGATTAGTGTCCTATTACAAAAAACCCCTTCACTTGTTAGTATTAGTTTGCGAGTACTTAAAGAGTACTCATGGCTCTGTCCCTGGCTATTCCCGTGGCCAGACTATGAAGAAGAGTACCTAGAGGATGGACCCAGGAAGGTTACGACAACTAGGATCATCTCCCATCGTTAGCATTGCCTGTGACCTCGAAGATGGAGTTTCGCCTACGCTACCGTTATTATTACGTATTCCGCTGCTTGTGTTGTATTAAGAACTGGATCATGAGATCCTTATTTGTGTAAAACCTTATGTATGGTTTGTAATGGATGATGTACTGTGGTATCCAATTATGTTATGTCTCGCAAAAATGGTATTCCTGGGATTGCGATGTATGGCATAACAGGCATCTGGGATTGAAAATCCGGGTGTTGACACCAACTCGCCACCGTCTTCGGCTTCGACTCCGGCAACCTTTCCCCGGTAACCCTGACCTCCCATTTTCCTCTGGTTGACGCTCATGTACTCACCTTCGCCTCACGCATCTAACGCAACCCTCTACCGGCCTTCTCCTTCTTTGTAGCCTCGCCTCCGACCAGGCCAGTACGTGCCTGACGCTAGCAGGAACTCTGGCGAGCAATCTCCAGCAGCCCCGTGCGCCCCCTGCTCTACTTCGACCACCTCGATCCTCCCCTTGTCACTGCGAATTCGGTGAGCATCTTCGTTCTCTCCCTCGCTTCCTAGTTTCGCCAGCAACATCACCACCCGAGCGCCGCCGCGCGCCGTCGCTAGCACCACCAGATTTTGGTCAGAGCACGGTGAGCCGTTAGATGTAGATCGTAAGGACACGATAGAATCACTTAAACGAAAGGGTATGCTCGATCTGTACCGTACAATCTCACTTAGATCTGACATCCTGAATAGCTCAATCCTTGCAAACCGTTATCTGCTAGTTAGATCACGCCACGTGGCCTATTTTGTTTGATTAAAATCCAGAATATGAATTTGATTGTTTAAACTTGCAAAAATCATAACTATTGATCTGCATGACCAAAAATTGCAAATTTTATATCAATGGATTCACAAAAATGTGAACTTTGCAACCATGCCCTTAGTTTAGTGTTTTTCTTCTAGAAAAGTAGATGTTTTTGCAGAAACATTATTAGGTCTATTTTGTGTATAAATTTATTCTAAAATTGATTTTGAGTAAAATCTTTTGCAAATGATTTGTTTTGAACCTACTGACCAGAAACACAAACTTTTGGGTTTAGAAATATATTTTGTTAAAGACAAGGAATTATTCCTCGAATAAAGTCATTTCTAGTAAAACAAAAATGTTTGCTAAGATTTAAAAATGCTTTTTGAGTAAATCCTTTTGAAAATAGTTTGATTTGAACTCTCTGACCCTAAACACCAACTTTTGGATTTAAAAATATATTTGAATAACCCTAGAAAATTATTCCTTTGAATAAAAAGCATTTCTAGTAAAACGAAAATGTTGCTTTGATTTAAAAATGGTTTTTGAGTGAAACCTTTTGAAATGGATTTGCTTTAAACACTTTTACCATAAACACTAGAAATTATTACTTTGATTTAAATCATTTCTAGCAAAACAAAAATGATTTAAAATGGCCATTTTCACTAACTTATTTTCAAATGGTTTTTGCCACTTTTATAAATGACCAATAGGTGTTTTAAAATGTTTACAACCTTAGTAGAAACCACTTTTTCAATAAAACAATCTTTTGCATGCTTGCATCTATTGTTTTGTTTTCTTTTTTTATGTGGTGAATTGTTTGAATGCTAGTTTTGAATATGTGCTTCCTTGATTGAATTGTAGTGAACTTTGAAGAGTGTGATAATTGCAAGATCAAGGAGTGAACCTATATTCTCTACCAAAAAGGCAAGTTGTGCTTCATACATTTTGTCCTATGATTTTCACTATGCATTAGTGATATTTTGAGTAGGACTTGCATGGAATTTTTACTAAGTATGCTATGCCTTGGAAAATCCTAGTAGATGATGCCCTAGTAGATTTTCCCTAAGCTAAGATTCTTGCTACTATCATGCTTAGCCTAGCTAGTAGAAAACAAGGGTGAATTATATTCATGCTATGAAATATTTCTAAGTCTATGACTTGTGTTTTGTTTAATAAAACAACTATGTGAATGAATCACCTAGGTGGAATGGTGTGAATGGATTTATGTTAAGTGCTTACTCAGGGCCAGTAAACTGGCGAAAACTTGTCTATATCACTTGTGGAAAGCCACCCAGGAACAAAGAGATTTGAGATGTCAAATGTTGAGAAGCTTCTAGTGCAGCCACATGGCAATATGGGCTCTACCTAGATCATATAGGTTGCAATAACTTAGGCAGATGGACAGAGGGTGGTAGGGGGTGATAGGATGGAGCGCGTCCATTTGGTCTAACGGAAGGCTTCTGAAAGATCTCGTCTCAATGCATGTCGAGTCTTGTGGGGAAAGTGCACCACCTCTCGAGAGAGTAAAATCTAAGTACGTAGCCGTGTCCCCGTTAATGGACAATTTGAGCATCAAGACATGGAAGCTATCAAGGATATCCTCATGCCAATTTATAAGTTAGAAGATTGTGGTTGAACAAGGGTAAAGGTTAACCAATTCAATTGGTTGTTCCTTGGGTGATTTTTTGACAAACAAAAACTTAGTGTTTTCAAATTATAAGTCAAACCTTATTTTGAGCAAAGAAAGCCTAAGCTCCACTTAGCCAAATGCATATAGATGATAGATACCACTATTCTACCATAGTATCACTTGCTAATACAATTCAAATTTATTGACCCTTGTGGCTGTAACTTATTATGTTGCAGGTTTGTTTGATGTTAGTGAAGTGTGTTGAATAGGATTACAAGTCTACAACCAACATGATTGCCTGTGGCACTTTGAAGATGAAGGACTCCATGCTATATAGATATTTCTGCTGCATTGTAAAGAGATAGCCATATGATTTATGTAAGATGTAATGAATTATTTTATTCCTGGTTATAAAGTTGTATTATGACCTTTGTTTCTTGATATTACATCTTAAACTGTGGATGCTAGATATTGATCCATGGACTAGCATTGTAAACACAGGGATCTCTACCTTATCAGGTTGGGACCTCTACAGATGGTATCAGAGCACTGTGTTGCCTATAGGATTGTAACCCTAGGATTGGACAAAAAACCCTTAGAAAATAGGAGTTGTGTTTGTTCCAAACTTATTTACAAACAATCTTGTAAACTCTTTCCTCAGCCTTTTTGGTTTTGATTCTACATCTCTTCCTTTTCAACTTGTTGGACAAAACTTCAACATGAGCAAGGACTTGAACATCACAAATGACTTCAACCACAATAACACCAATGACTTCAACTTCAGTTTCACCAACGACTTCAATTTGGACATCACTAAGGACTACAAGTGAGACAAGAAATATTACTCAAGACTTGGAGACTAAGGAAACACAACATAGAAGGAACCATCATCACCTTTGAAGCTTTGGGACCAAGATGCAAGAAATTTTCCAAGGATACCATGATCTTGTTCATGAAGAAACAACTAAGAAGAATGAAATGATCTCAAGTGAACCATATAGTTGTACCACCATACTAGTGTTTAGTTAGATTAATCACATGAACTTATGTGGTGTAGGAAAAATATTTTGTTGCCTAAAAATATGCTTGAATCTTGTTGGTTGGAGTGGAATGCTTGATTGGGATTGCTTGCACATTGCTTGTGTGAATTGTTGTGTGTGAGTAGACTTCTTCCCCTAGAAATCCTTTGCCTACTCTAATCCCAATCCAACCAAACAGATGACCTCTCCAAGAGACTCCAACATTAAGGATGGTGACAACAACAAGAACCAAGAGATGCACATGAGAGAACAACTGCTAGCAACCCATGCCTAGTTGAATCAAGTGAGAACTTAATTTTTAGCCAACAACAATGAGTTAGACCCAACCATACAAATTTTTTGGAAACCCAATCTAAATTGTTGCAAAGGATGACCAATGAAATGATCAACATGAGAGGCAACCTTTCCCAAAGTGATTGTGACAACAATGATATCAAGGATGATATTATAGAGGGAACTCAAGCTTGCAATATTTGTGGAGACATAGGACACACTTACAAAGAGCATATGGACCAATGCCCTAATTGTGAAGAGAAACATCCAACTAAACAATGCCCCACATCTCAAGTTACATGTTTCCTATGTGAAGGAAATGATCATGTACCTATCCAATGCCCCATCTATTCCATAGTTCAACAAATGAAACAAGATGGAATGCATCAAATGTTTGGAAACCTCCATAAGGGAACAACATCTACCAATAAGGATACAAACAAAGTCAGAACCATGCCTCATAAGGCCACACCCAAAGTGACCACAAAGTGTTGTTACTCATGTGGAGAAGAAGGTCACATATCTAGTGACTGCCCCAAGAAGAGAGAAAGATTTCCCACCTATGTGGTGAAATATGAAGAACATGAACTACAAGAACTCCTAGCTTTGGAGAGACCCAAAAAGAAGAAATGCCCCAACCCCAGCAAGAAGGACAATAGCCAGGTGCAATGTTTCAATTGCAAAGAGATGGGACACTACACCAATAAATGTCCAGAAAAGAAGAATAACCAAGAAAACAAATAAGAGATAGTGATGCCAAAGATGAAAGAAGATATTAGCCAAGTGATGTGCAATAAATGCAAAGAGCTTGCCATTATGCATCACATTGTCCAAAAAATAAGAAGTACAAGACAAGAAAGCCTATGAAGGATCTCAACCTTGTCACATGTTTCAAGTGTGGAAACAAAGGACACTATGCAGATGTCTGTCCAGAGAAGTTTCATCAAGACCCCAAGTAAGCCAAGATGTAATCTAGTTGAAAATATTTTAAGGGTGGTAGTACCCTAGTTTCCTTGAGCCAACTTGTAACCTCTAGCCTCCCCAAATATCGGGATGAGATTTCTTTTAAGGGTGGTATCCTGTCACATCCCAAAATTTTCCAAATTTTGAAATGTGGAAAATATATAAACAAAAAAACAATTCTTGAAATTTAGGGTGGAAAGAAACTTTTTGTTCATAAATGGAAACATCAAAACCCTTCTTGAACAAAATTTGAATGAAAAGGGAATCCAACAAAATGTCAATCAAGAGAAATGCATTTATCAATGAATGTATCTTGAAAATTTAAACATTTGGAAAAGTTAAACCAAAACCCCAATGAAAAAAATCATTTCCAAGATCTCTCTAAGACTATGGATTTTTTCCATATAAAAATTCACCAACAAACATTTATAAATGATAAAAAATGATAAACAAATATATTATAAGAACATAGAAATTGGTTTCATTTAATTTGGAGCCATGGATAAAAACATATGAATTTAATAAGATAAAAGGAATTAATTTCCAAGGCTAATAAAAGCTCCTAGCTAAAATTCATACCAAATTGTGAACAAATTAAACCTAAAGGGATTGAAAAATACAAAAAAATATTAACTAAAATTCTACAAATTGGAATCACCAATTTTGGATCTATAAATAAAAATATATGGGTTCTATAAGATAAATAAATAAACAAGGAATATTTAAAAGCCAAATTAAATCTTGGCCAAATCCATAAACAAATGGAAGTTATTGAAAAATAAAAATAAATAAAAGATTATTAAAAAAAACTATATGGGCTTTGAACCATATTCAATTTTATTTAAATAAAGACAAATTGCCTAAACTAAATAATAAATCCCAAGAAAATTATTTAGAAGACGATTTAAACCTTGAGTTAAATCCATAAGTAAACGGAATAAAAATAATCCAAATAAATAAAGGAATAAAGATTATTGGAATAAAATTAATATGGACTTGAACCATATTTAATTTAAAAGAAGACAAAATCGCTAATATAAATGATAAATTAAATCATGAGAAAAATAATTGAAATTGCCAAAATAGATTAAAAGTTATCTAATTAACTTAAAAAGAATAAAAGAATAATTAAAAGTAATAATATGGTTTGGAACCATATTCAAACTCATTTGAATAAAAACAAGTGCCTCATTTAAATAAATATTAAATCATAATAAAATGTTTGAAATAATTCAAGATGAATTATTTAAACGCACTATATAAACAGATAAAACCTACTGAAAAGATTTAGAAAATCTTTGACAAAATCTGGATTTAAATTGAGGTTTGAATCCTTTGAATAAAATTAAAACAGGAAAACAGAAATAGAAAAAGAAAAATATTTAGAAAGAAAAAAATAGAAACAACCCACTAACCCTACCCAGCCCCCAGCCCATTCAGGCCCAGAAGCAACCCACCTCTCTCCTTCCCCGCGAGCTTCTTTTATCACTCACGTGCTTACCCCCTAAGCCTCTGACACGCCGACCCCACTACATCCAGGTCATCGTCATCAACCTCGCACTAACCCCGCCCCTCTCTCCTCGCTGCCGTTTCTGGTCGTGGTTAAATCTTGTAAATACGCGTTGATGCAGCGATTAAATCTCGCCCGCGACCACGCGTACATAATATCCTCCCTCCTCTCCTCCTTTCCCCTCATTCGCCAGCTCCTCTCTGCCCCAAGGCTGCTCTAATTTCCTCTTGCAACCTCGCTGCTCCGACGACCATTCCCGGCCGATTCCGACGATGCCCGACCTCCCCACTGCTTCTAGCTTCCATGATCCTGCTCGCTAGAACCAGGCGCACCTGCCAGTAGCTCTATTTCAGTCGCGTGCTCCCTAGAACATCGTCTCCATCAAGGCCAAAAAGCCACCGTCTTCGGCTTCGACTCTGGCGACCTTTCCCCGGTAACCCTGACCTCCCCTTTTCCTCTGGATGACGCTCGTGTACTCACCTTCGCCTCACGCATCTAACGCAACCCTATGCTGGCCTTCTCCTTCTTTGTAGCCTCGCCTCCGACCAGGCCAGTACGTGCCCGACGCTAGCAGGAACTCCGGCGAGCAATCCCCAGCAGCCCCGTGCACCCCCTGCTCTACTGCGACCACCTCGAGCCTCCCCTTGTCACTACGAACTCGGTGAGCATATCCGTTCTCTCCCTCGCTTCCTAGTTTTGCTGGCAACGTCACCGACCGAGCACCGCCACCGCGCGCCGTCGCCAGCACCACCAGATTTTGGTCAGAGCACGGTGAGCCGTTAGATCTAGATCGTAAGGACACGATAGAATCACTTAAACGAAAGGGTATGCTAGATCTATACCGTACAATCTCACTTAGATCTGACGGCCTGAATAGCTCAATCCATGTGAACCGTTATCAGCCAGTTAGATCACGCCTCGTGGCATGTTCTGTTTGATTAAAATCCAAAAAATGAATTTGATTGTTTAAACTTGCAAAAATCATAACTATTGATATCCTTGGCCAAAAATTGCAAATTTTATATCAATGGATTCAAAAAATTTGAACTTTGCAACCATGCCCTTAGTTTAGTGTTTTGCTTCTGGAAAAGTAGATGTTTTTGCAGAAATATTATTAGGTCTATTTTGTGTATAAAATTTATTCTAAAATTGATTTTTGAGTAAACTCTTTTGTAAATGACTTTTTTCAACCTACTGACCAGAAACACAAACTTTTGGGTTTAGAAATATATTTTGTTAAATATAAGGAATTATTCCTTGAATAAAGGCATTTCTAGTAAAAGAAAAATGTTTGCTATGATTTTAAAATGCTTTTTGAGTAAAAACTTTTGCAAATGGTTTGATTTGAACTCTCTGACCCTAAACACCAACTTTTGGATTTAAAAATATATTTGAATAACCCTAGAAAATTATTCCTTTGAATAAAAAGCATTTCTAGTAAAACAAAATGATGCTTTGATTTAAAAATGGTTTTTGAGTGAAACCTTTTGAAAATGGATTTGTTTTAAACACTTTGACCATAAACACTAACATTTGTGTTTAAAAATATATTTGGCTGAACACTAGAAATTATTACTTTGATTTAATTCATTTCTAGCAAAACAAAAATGATTTAAAATGGCCATTTTCACTAACTTATTTTCAAATGGTTTTTGCCACTTTTATAAATGACCAATAGGTATTTTAAAATGTTTATAGCCTTAGTAGAAATCACTTTTTCTATAAAACAATCTTTTGCATGCTTACATGTATTGGTTTGTTTTCTTTATTTTATGTGGTGAATTGTTTGAATGCTAGTGTTGAATATGTGCTTGCTTGATTGAATTGTAGTGAACTTTGAAGAGTGTGACAATTGCAAGATCAAGGACTGAACCTATATTCTCTAACAAAAAGGCAAGTGGTGCTTCATACATTTTGTCCTATTATTTTCACTATGCATTAGTGATATTTTGAGTAGGACTTGCATGGAATTTTTACTAAGTATGCTATGCCTTAGAAAATCCTAGTAGATGATGCCCTAGTAGATTTTCCCTAAGCTAATATTCTTTCTACTATCATGCTTAGCCTAGCTAGTAGAAAAAAGGGTGAATTATATTCATGCTATGAAATATTTCTAAGTCTATGACTTGTGTTTTGTTTAATAAAACAACGATGTGAATGAATCCCCTGGGTGGAATGGTGTGAATGGAGTTATGTTGAGTGGTTACACAGGGCCAGTAAACTGGCAAAAACTTGTCTATCTCACTTGTGGAAAGCCACCTAGGAACAAAGAGATTTGAGATGTCAAATGTTGAGAAGGTTTTAGTGCAGCCACATGGCAATATGGGCTCTGCCTAGATCATATAGGTTGCAATAACTTAGGCAGATGGACAGAGGGTGGTAGGGGGTGATAGGATGGAGCGCGTCCATTTGGTCTAATTGAAGGCTTCTGAAAGATCTCGTCTCGATGCATGTCGAGTCTTGTGGGGAAAGTGCACCACCTCTCGAGAGAGTAAAATCTAAGTACTTAGCCGTGTCCCCGGCAATGGAAAATTTGAGAATCAAGACATGGAAGCTATCAAGGATATCCTCATCCCAATTTCCAAGTTAAAAGATTGTGGTTGAACAAGGGTAAAGGTTAACCAATTCAATTGGTTGTTCCTTGGGTGATTTTTTGACAAACAAAAACTTAGTGTTTTCAAATTATAAGGAAAACCTTATTTTGAGCAAAGCAAGGCTAAGCTCCACTTAGCCAAATGCATATAGATGATAGATACCACTATTCTACCATAGTATCACTTGCCAATACAATTCAAATGTATTGACCCTTGTGGATGTAACTTATTATGTTGTAGGTTTGTTTGATGTTAGTGAAGTGTGTTGAATAGGAATACAAGTCGAAAACCAACATGATTGCCTGTGGCACTTTGAAGATGAAGGACTCCATGCTATATAGATATTTCTGCTGCATTGTAAAGTGATAGCCATATGAGCTATGTAAGATGTAATGAATTATTTTATTCCTGGTTATAAAGTTGTATTATGACCTTTGTTTCTTGATATTAGATCTTAAACTGTGGATGCTAGCTATTGATCCAGGGACTAGCATTGTAAACACAGGGATCTCCAGCTTATCAGGTTGGGACCTCTATAATTGCTCTTCGAATAGATCAATATGTCATTGATGAATACGACAAGAAACTTGTCAAGAAACTCCATGAACACCTTGTTCATCATGTTCATGAAATAAGCTGGTGTATTTGTTAGTACAAATGGCATCACGGTATACTCGTACAATCCATACCTAGTGGTAAAAGCAGTCTTAGGTATGTCTTGTTCTCTAATCTTTAGATGAAAGTAGCCTAATCAGAGACCAATTTTTGAGAACACACAAGCTCCTTCTAGATGATCAAAGAGATCATTGATTCTAGGTAAAGGGTACTTGTTATTTATAGTCACCTCATTGAGTGAATGATAATCTATGCATAGACTTTGACTTTTATCTTTCTTCTCAACAAACAGAACTTGTGCACCCCAAGACGAAGAACTTGGTTGGATAAATCCTTTCTATAACTATTATCCAAGTTGTTTCTTGAGCTCTTTTAACTCATCAACTGACATTTTGTAGCGTCTCTTTGCTATAGGTCCAGATCCTGGCAGTTAAGTCAATCAAAAACTCTACATCTCTATCTGGTGGCATTCCTGGTAATTCCTCTGGAAACACATCCGGATACTCTTTCACCACTGGTGCACTGTCTATGCTAACCCCCTTAAGAGAATTTAGCTTAATCCATTTGGATTCAAAGTTAGATTTGAATCTAATCCATTTCTTAACCGGGGTTGTGAGTGTAACAGTACGATTGGCACAATCTATTACTCCCTCATACTTAGTCATCCAATCCATTCCCAAAATTACATGCAACCCTTGGGAATCTAGGATTATCGGACTAACTGGAAACTTATACTAAAAAAACTCTATTACTTGATCATGACATCCAAAATTCACTATCATCTCTCCACCTGGAGAACTTACTTTAATAGGACATCCAATAGTTTCAGTTGGAAGTCTATTTTTGTCTACAAATGCTCTTGATATGAATGAATGCGATCCGCCGATATCAAAAGGAACAAGTGCTGGAAAGGAATTAAGCTTGAACTTACCAGCCACAGCATCGGACTCCTCATAGATTTCTTCCACATTGATGTGGTTCACTTGACCCTTCTGAAAAGGGTTTGGCTTGTTGGCTCCATCAGCCTTCTTTTCTGGGCATTCATTTGCATAGTGCCCAGTTTTCTTGCACTTGAAGAACTCAACCTGACTGATGTCTCTCTTAGCAGGCTGACTTCCATTGCCATTTCCACCATGGTGGCTCTTGTACCCACTCTTGTGGTTTCTATGTCCACCATTGTCATGACCACGATGTTTATTGTTATCGTGGTGACGGTTACTGTTGTGGTGGCTGTTATACTTCCTGTGTTTGTGGGATCCAGAACCTCCACTATCTTCACCATGGGAACGCTTGTGTGATGATCCAGAATTATGCTTATCAAAGTGATGCTTCCTCTTCCTATTCTCCACCTATTTCATCTTGCTTTCCAAGATGGTGGCTTTGTCACACAATGATTGATAAGTTGGAACATATGCAACAGATAGCTGCATGCACATCTCATCATTCATCCCTTCAAGGAAATTTTCCTTCCTCTTAGCATCAGTGTCAACATCATCCGGTGCATAGCGTGCCAGATTGTTGAACCCCTCGATATATTCTGCAACACTGCAGTGGCATTGCTTAAGGTTGTGGAATTCCTTCTTCTTCAAACTCCACACTCCTGAAGAGATATGAGCAGTGCGGAAACCATCCTCAAATATTTCCCAAGTCACAGCTTCAATAAGAGTGGTGATTTGGAAGTTGTACCACCATATAGCTGTTGGTCCTTATAGCAGATGTGCTGCAAATCTAACATTTTCCTCATCAGTGCAGCCCATAGTGAATAAGTCATTGTTCACATAACGTAGCCAATCATTTCCTACCATAGGATCAGTGGTTCCTGAAAACTTAGCAGGCCTCAACCCCAGAAACCTGTAAGCATATCAAAGGCTGGTGGGTTGTTTTGATTGTTATTGTTGTTGTTGTTGTTGTTGTTGTTGTTGTTGTTGTTGTTGTTGTTGTTGTTGTTGTTGTTGTTGTTGTTGTTGTAGGGGTTAGTAGCATGGAAAACAAAAAAATTCTACCGCATGCAAACAAACAAGCCAAGATCTATCTACTAGATTGTAGCAACGAGTCGATAGAAGAACTCACCCTCGAAGATTCCAAAGCGGTTAACGAGAGCAGATTCTCATGGGTGATGTAGTCGTACACTTGTCGATCTCAAGATCGCGTAGACGATCCTTCCGGCGCTGCGTTCCGGCAGCGCTTCCGCAGTCGGTCACACGTTCGGTACTCGATGAAGACCTTCCTCTCCCTTGTTCCAGCAGGCAGCGGAGGTTGTAGCACTCTCCTCGCGATTCCGGCAACACGACGACGTGGTGTCGGAAGTAGAGGGAAGATCTCGCAGGGCTTCGCCTAAGCCAGAGCGAGTATGGTGGAGTAAGAGAGGGCCTTGGGGATCTACGTATTAGAGGCACCAAGGGTAGTGGTGTAGCCGGCGGCTAGGGCTTGGGGAAGCCCCAAGTCGGCGACTTGGAGGAAACCCTAGGCAGCGGCAGCACTTGGAGGTGGTGGCGCCAAGGAGCTAGGGTTTTGGGTGTGAGGCGTAGGGGGCGCCCTACCCCTCCTTATATAGGTGGGAGGGAGGCGGTTGGGAGGAGGGAGTCCTCCTCCAACTTCTCCTCCTTGGCCGACGGGTGGAGGGAGTGGGACTCCTACCCTAGGTAGGTTTCCTACTCTCCCTCCACCAAGCAAACTTCGGATTTGACTTTTCAAATTGGCATTTGACTTTCAAACTTGGATTTGATTTCTCTCATCATATTGCCCAGCCAAGTGACCTAGTACATGATGCAACCATTCCACATTTACATGACACATCCATGTAACCTTCCCCTCCGGAGTGCCGGACCTTCCAGAGCCTTCTAGAACATTCCCGGTGAAAACACCGGAATCACTTCCAAACTCCGAAACATGACTTTCCTTGTATGAATCTTATTCTCCGGACCATTCCGGATCTCCTCGTGATATCCTGGATCCCATCCGAGACTCCGAACAACATTCTGTCTCTTACTCATCATTCCATAACTACACAACAACATTGAATCCTTAAGTGTGTCTCCCTACGGTTCGTGAATTATGCGGACATGACCGAGACACTTCTCTGATCAATAACCAATAGAGGAATCTGGAAATTCATATGGCTCCTACATATTTCTACAATTACTTTGCGATCGAATGAACAACTTACATTCGATACCAATTTCCCTTTGTCTCACGATAGTTTACTTATCCGAGGTTTTGATCGTCGGTATCTCTGCATACCTAGTTCAACCTCGTTACCGATAAGTACTCTTTTCTCATTCCCGTGGTATGTGATCCCTTGTGAGCCAGTCACATGCTTGCAAGATAATTGGATGACATTCCACCGAGAGGGCCCAGAGTATATCTATCCGTCATATGGATGGACAAATCCCACTCTTGATCCATATGCCTCAACCCATACTTTACGAACACTCAATGCCACCTTTATAGTCACCCAGTTATGGTGTGGTGTTTGATGTCATCAAAGCATCGTTCCGGTGATGTTGATTAGCATGATCTCATGGTCGAAGGAATTAGGTTACTATGTATCAGAAAGCTTATAGCAAATGAACTATTAAAATGACTTGATCTTTATGCTACGCTTATCTATAGGAGTATGTCCATCATACCATTCTCCTAATGATATGATCTCGTTGTTAATAACATCTCAATGTTCATGATCGAGAAACCATGATCATCTATTAACCAACAAGCTAGTATTATTAAAGAGGCTTTACTAGGGACTCTAATTTAGTTTACAAATTACACAAGTATTAATGTTTCCAGTTAATACTGTTATAGCATGAATGTAAACATTTATCATAAACACAAAGATATAATAATAACCACTTTTATTATTGCCTCTAGGGCATATCTCCAACAGTCTCCCACTTGCACTAGAGTCAACTAATCTAGATTACATGGTAATATACCGAACACCCATGGCAGTTTTGTGTTGGTCATGTTTTGCCCTCGGGAGAGGTTTAGTCAACGGATCCGCCACATTCAGATCTGTGTGTACTTTGAAAATCTTTATATCACCATCTTGGACATGTTCTCGAATAGCGTGAAAACATAGCTTGATGTGCTTCAGCTTCTTGTTTGACCTTGGTTCTTGCGCATTGGCTATGGCGCCCATGTTATCACAATAGATAGACATTGGGTCCAGTGCACTTGGAACCACACCGAGCTCTGTAATGAACTCTTTCATCCATATCGCCTCTTGTGAAGCCTCCGAAGCAGCTATGTATTCCGATTCAGTTGAAGATCTCGCCACAATGCTTTGCTTTGCACTCCTCCAGCTAACTACTGCACCATTCAAAGTAAATACGTATCCAGATTGAGATTTAGAATCATCCGGATCGGTGTTCCAACTAGCGTCGGTGTAACCATTTACAACGAGTTGTTCATCACCTCCATAAGAAAGAACCATATCCTTAGTTCTCCTCAAGTACTTAAGGATGTTTTTGACCGCTGTCCAATGATCCACTCCTGGATCACTTTGATATCTGCTAGTCAAACTAACAACATATGCAATGTCGGGTCTAGTACATAGCATGGCATACATAAGAGATCCTATGGCTGAGGCATAGGGAGTCTTACTCATCCTTTCTCTATCTTCTGCCGTTGCTGGACTTTGAGTTTTACTCAAGGTCGTATTGGGCAACATGGGCAAGAACCCTTTCTTGCTATCTTACATTCCAAACCTCTTTAGAACTTTGTCTAAATATGTACTTTGTGACAATGAAATTAGGCGTCTCGATCTATCTCTATAAATCTTTATGACTAATATGTAAGCTGCTTCGCCAAGATCTTTCATTGAAAAACTATTATTCAAATAATCTTTGACACTATTAAGAAGGTCTACATCATTCCCAATCAACAATATGTCATTTACATATAGTATTAAGAATGCTACAGAGCTCGCACTCACTTTCTTGTAAATACAAGCTTCTCCATAAGTTTGTATCAAACCAAAACTTTTGATCACCTTATCAAAACGTTGATTCCAACTTCGGGATGCTTGCTTCAATCCATAGATGGACCGTTGAAGTTTGCATACCTTGTTAGCATCTTTAGGATCGACAAAACCTTTGGGTTGCATCATATACAACTCTTCATCAATGTCTCCATTGAGGAAAGCTGTTTTGACATCCACCTGCCATATCTCATAATCATGATATGCAGTGATTGCTAACATAATCCTCACAGGCATTAGCTTTGCTACCGGTGATAAAGTCTCATCGTAGTAAAATCCTTGAATTTGTCGAAACCCTTTTGCGACAAGTCGAGCTTTATAGATAGTAACATTACCATCAGCATCTGTTTTCTTCTTGAAAATCCATTTGTTCTCGACAGCCTTCTGGCCATCCGGTAAGTCCACCAAATTCCATACTTGGTTTTCGTACATGGATCCAATCTCGGATTTCATGGATTCTTGCCATTTATTGGAATCTGGGCTCATCATTGCTTCCTCATATGTCGCAGGGTCTTATGTGTTATCCACCAACATAACACTCATAACGGGATCATACCAATCAGGAGTGGTACGAGTTCTCGTTGACCTGCAAGGTTCCGTAGTAACTTCAATTGAAGTTTCATGATCAACATCATTAGCTTCCTCTCTTATTGATGTAGGCACCACAGGAACTACTTCTGATGCTGCGCTACTCACAAGTTCGAGAGAAGGTTCAACAACCTCGTCGAGTTCTACTTTCCTTCTAGTCACTTCTTTTGAGAGAAACTCCTTCTCTAGAAAGGATCCATTCTTGGTAACGAAGATTTTGCCCTCGGATCTATGATAGAAGGTATACCCAATAGTTTCCTTCGGGTATCCTATGAAGACGCATTTTTCCGCTTTGGGTTCAAGTTTGTCCGGCTGTAACTTTTTTACATAAGCTTCGCAACCCCAAACTTTAAGGAACAACAATTTAGGTTTCTTCCGAAACCATAATTCATATGGTGTCGTTTCAAAGAATTTAGATGGTGCCCTATTTAAATTGAATGCAAATGTTTCTAATGCATAACCCCAAAACGATAGCGGTAAATCTGTAAGTGACATCATAGAACGAACCATATCTAAGAGAGTTCGATTACGATGTTCGGACACACCATTACGCTGTGGTGTTCCCGGCGGTGTCAATTGTGAAAGTATTCCGCATTTCTTCAAATGGTCGCCAAACTCGTAACTTAGATATTCACCTCCACGATCAGATCGTAGAAATTTAATCTTCTTGTTACGTTGATTCTCTACCTCACTTTGAAATTCCTTAAACTTCTCGAAAGTTTCGGACTTATGTTTCATGAAATAGATATACCCATATCTACTCAAGTCATCTGTGAAGGTAAGAACATAACGATAACCACCGCGTGATGCTACACTCATTGGACCACACACATCGGTATGTATGATTTCCAATAAGTCCGTAGCTCGCTCCATCATACCAGAAAATGGAGTCTTAGTCATTTTACCCATCAGACATGCTTCGCATCTTTCAAGTGATTCGAAATCAAGTGATTCAAGAAGTCCATCGGAATGGAGTTTCTTCATACGCTTCACTCCAATATGACCAAGACGACAGTGCCACATATAGGTCGAGTTATCACTCGATTTCAAACGTTTAGCTTCAATATTATTAATGTGTGTATTGCCACAATCGAGATTCAATAAGAATAGACCATCTATCAAAGGTGCATGTGCATAAAACATATTACTCATATAAATCGAACAACCATTATTCTCGGACTTAAACAAGTAACCGTCTCGCAATAAACATGATCCAGATATAATGTTCATGCTCAACACAGTCACCAAATAACAATTATTTAAGTATAAAACTAATCCTGATGGTAGATGAAGAGGTAGCATGCCGACCGCGATCACATCAACCTTTAATCCATTTCCAACGCGCATCGTCACCTCGTTCTTCGCTAGCTTCCGTTTATTCTGCAGCACCTATTTTGAGTTACAAATATGAGCAACTGAACCGGTATCAAATACCCAGGCACTACTACGAGTACTAGTGAGATACACATCAATAACATGTATATTGGATATACCTTTCTTCTTGATGTTGCCGTTCTTTAAATCCGCCAAGTATTTTGGGTAATTCTGCTTCCAGTGACCTTCTCCCTTGCAGTAAAAGCACTCAGTATCAGGCTTAGGCCCAGCCTTGGTCTTCTTCGCCGACGCGGAAACTTTCTTACCGCCCTTCTTGAAGTTTCCCTTTTGCTTAGACTTTCCTTGCTTCTTGAATTTGGTTGTCTTATTGACCAACAACACTTGGTACTCTTTCTTAATCTCCACTTCTGCAGATTTCAACATGGAGAAGAGTTCTGGCAACGTCTTGTCCATGTTTTGCATATTGTAGTTCATCACAAAGTTCTTGTAACTTGGTGGCAGTGATTGGAGGACACGGTGAATCCCCAAAGAATTAGGAATCACTATACCCAAACTTTGTAGTTTATTTGCGTGCCCAGACATCTTAAGCACGTGCTCACTGACGGAGCTGCCCTCTTCCATCTTGTAGTTAAAGAACTTTTCTGAAGCCTCATAACTCTCAACTTCCGCGTGAGCCTCAAATATCATTTTGAGTTCTCGGACAATATCATGTGGGTCATGGTTCTCAAACCTTTTCTGAAGCTCTGATTCCAAACCATACAAGATAGCACACTGAACTATGGAGTACTGATTCTTCCGAGTGAGGTAAACATTCTTTACTTCATCGGTAGCAGTAGCTGCAGGTGGGTCACCCAGCGGTGCATCCAGCACATATGTCAAATTACCAGCATTGAGGACAATCCTCAAATTGCGGAACCAATCCGCGAAGTTCCTTACATTGTTTTTCAACTTTTCTTTCTCTAGGAACGCATTAGAATTGATGGTAGGGGCCGCCATTGATCTACAACATATTTGCAATAGTTTAGACTAAGTTTATGACAAATTGAGTTCTAATTAATAGTTAAATTAATCTAGGTAAACTCCCACTCAAAACAATATCCCTCAAATTGTTTTAGTGATCACACGAACCAAATCCACCACATCAAAACCGATCATCACGAGAGTTGATGTAGCTTCAATGGCGAATAATCAACATGTTCATCATATCTACTATATGACTCATGCTTTACCTTTCGGTGATCCGTGTTCCGAGACCATGTCTGTACATGCTAGGCTCGTCAAGATTAAACCTTAGCTTCCGCATGAGCAAATCTGGCTTGCTCACGTTGTATACACTCGCAGAATCTAGCACACCCGATCATCACATGGTGCTTCGAAAAAACGAGCTTTAGCAACAGTGCTTACTAAGGATGAACACTTCAAAACTTGAAATTGTGTGCTTGGGGGATCATCTTATAATGCTACCGTCGTGAATGAAGCAATACAAGATGCATAAAAGGATTAACATCACATGCAATTCTTAATATGTGATATGATATGGCCTTTCTTCTTGTGCTTCCGATCTCCATCTTCTAGCATGAACATGATCTCCATCATCACAGGTATGGAGTCAAGGTCAATGGCACCGTTTCATGGTTGTCGTCCACCAGCTTCAACTATTACAACTACTTTGAATAGACACGTAGGTCTTAACGGAACTAAAAGATAACCATATGGCTCCTGCCGGTTTCCAACTTACAATAAGGAACATTGCATACATCATATATAATCACAATCATGGCCATATCACATCACAACACACCCCTGCAAAACAAAGTTAGATGCCTCTATTTTTTTTTGCATATTTTACGTGGTTTGGGCTTTCAATAAGTGTCGTTATAACTTACGAACAAGAACCACAACGTTGATGTTTGAACTATCAAGTGCCCGATGTAAATTGAATCTATACTATGATGGGAGAGACAGACACCCGCAAAGCCACTTATGCAATACAAGTTGCATGTTGAGCGTGGAGCAAGTCTCATGAACGATGTCATGTAAGGTTATCCCGGGCCGCTTCATACCATCATACCGCAAGATGCAAAGTACACAAAAAGCAATTGATAATAAAAGCACCACCGCCCACAATGACCATTGTGTTCTACTCGTGCAACAGATCTACATATAGACACGACTCTGATACCACTGTAGGGGTTCGTAGCATGGAAAAAAATTCTACAACATGCGCACAAACAAGCCAAGATCTATCTACTAGATTGTAGCAACGAGTCGATAGAAGAAATCACCCTCAAAGATTCCAACGCGGTTAACGAGAGCAGATTCTCGTGGGTGATGTAGTCGTACACTTGCCGATCTCAAGATCGCGTAGACGATCCTTCTGGCGCTGCGTTCCGGCAGCGCTTCCACAGTCGGTCACATCTTCGGTACTCGATAAAGACCTTCCTCACCCTTGTTCTAGCAGGCAGCGGAGGTTGTAGCACTCTCCTCGCGATTCCGGTAGCACGACGGCGTGGTGTCGGAAGTAGAGGGAAGATCTCGCAGGGCTTCGCCTAAGACGGAGCGAGTATGGTGGAGTAAGAGAGGGCCTTGGGGATCTACGGATTAGAGGCACCAATGGGGACTGGTGTAGCCGGTGGCTAGGGCTTGGGGAAGACCCAAGTCGGCGACTTGGAGGAAACCCTAGGCGGCGGCAGCACTTGGAGGTGGTGGCGCCAAGGAGCTAGGGTTTTGGGTGTGAGGGGTAGGGGGCGCCCTACCCCTCCTTATATAGGTGGGAGGGAGGCGGTTGGGAGGAGGGAGTCCTCCTCCAACTCCTCCTCCTTGGCCGGCAGGTGGAGGGAGTGGGACTCCTACCCTAGGTTGGTTTCCTACTCTCCCTCCACCAAGCAAACTTCGGATTTGACTTTTCAAATTGGCGTTTGACTTTCAAACTTGGATTTGATTTCTCTCATCATATTGCCCAGCCAAGTGACCTAGTACATGATCCAACCATTCCACATTGTCATGACACATCCATGTACCCTTCCCATCCGTACTGCCGGACCTTCCAGACCCTTCTAGAACATTCCTGGTGAAAACACCAGAATCATTTCCGAACTCCGAAACATGACTTTCCTTATGTGAATCGTATTCTCCGGACCATTCCGGATCTCCTCGTGATATCCCAGATCCCATCCGAGACTCCGAACAACATTCGGTCTCTTACTCATCATTCCATAACTACACAACAACATCGAATCCTTAAGTGTGTCTCCCTACGGTTCGTGAATTATGCGGACATGACCGAGACACTTCTCCGATCAATAACCAATAGAGAAATCTGGAAATTCATATGGCTCCCACATATTTCTATGATTAGTTTGCGATCGAATGAACCATTTACATACGATACCAATTTCCCTTTGTCTCACGATAGTTTACTTATCCAAGGTTTTGATCGTCGGTATCTCTGCATACCTAGTTCAACCTCATTACCGATAAGTACTCTTTTCTTGTTCCCGTGGTATGTGATCCCTTGTGAGCCAGTCACATGCTTGCAAGATAATTGGATGACATTCCACCGAGAGGGCCCAGAGTATATCTATCCGTCATATGGATGGACAAATCCCACTCTTGATCCATATGCCTCAACCCATACTTTACGAACACTCAATGCCACCTTTATAGTCACCCAGTTATGGTGTGGTGTTTGATGTCATCAAAGCATCGTTCCGGTGATGTTGATTAGCATGATCTCATGGTCGAAGGAATTAGGTTACTATGTATCAGAAAGCTTATAGCAAATGAACTATTAAAATGACTTGATCTTTATGCTACGCTTATCTATAGGAGTATGTCCATCATACCATTCTCCTAATGATATGATCTCGTTGTTAATAACATCTCAATGTTCATGATCGAGAAACCACGATCATCTATTAACCAACAAGCTAGTATTATTAAAGAGGATTTACTAGGGACTCTAATTTAGTTTACAAATCACACAAGTATTAATGTTTCCGGTTAATACTGTTATAGCATGAATGTAAACATTTATCATAAACACAAAGATATAATAATAACTACTTTTATTATTGCCTCTAGGGAATATCTCCAACAGTTGATGTTATTGTTGATTTGGTTCTGATTCTGATTCGCCATGAACAGGGTCATCATTTGCATCAACTGAGTCTGGGTTGTCATTAGTTGCTGCATCTCATTGCCATTGTTGTTATTGTTGTTAGTGTTGGGATTAGCATGAAGGGGAGGCATGTGTGGTTTCAATAAGGATAAGTAATGCGATATAACCCATAGATACTAACATGCACATCACAACGCATAGCACATTCACAATAAGCAAGCACAATAAACTTAGAGTTTAAACAATGTGAATAACAAGTTTTAGAAAAGTAAACACACTAGCATAGTCATCCACATGTTGGATGATCAATGCGACTCGATAAATAAATAGATGATAGATAGATAGGTAGCCAAGTAGTCAACACTACTCCACCATGTCAACCTCCTCGTCCACTAGAGCAAGTCCTGCTGTCTCCATTGTTGCCTTGTACTCCTCCATGCTAGTGGTGAAAGCATCGACATTCGCCCGGAGGGCTCTCTTCTGCGAGCGCAGCCTCTCTATCACTCCCTGATGTGTCTCTAGCTCAAGATCCTTGAGCTCTATCTCGGCCTTCATCTCATTGATCTTCTTGTTCCTATCCTGCACTCGATTTTCTTGGTTCTTGAACTTCTTGTCTTGCTTCTCAAACCTAGCCTCCATCTCCTTGATGCTCTCATCCTGCTCCGCGAAGGCCTTGTCATTCTCCCTCAACTGGACTTGTAGCTCGTCATTGCTAAGCATGACGTTGGTCCTATCAGTATCGAGGTGTCTAAGAAGGCTCTATAGGTCATGAATATAGATATGTACTGGCTCAATAGTCTCTCTAGTGGCATCATCAAACTCTATCGCCTCTCACTCCTCGTCACGTCTCCCAAATGGGTGGAAGTAGAGGCCCGTGAGCTCGGCGGAGTGGCGTCCACAAAGGCGTCTGAGTAGCTCCTGCATGGTGACGTCGAGTCCCTTCTCCTTGTCATCATGCATTATCTTGAAGGCAATATCCTCGGTAGGGGGCTCTGACTGGTGTCCTGGCTGAGAGACTTTAAATCCCCATAAGTCCTTCCTCTCAAACTTCCTGAGCTGAAGTCCCTTAATACTAGGGAGGGAAAGACCAAGCACACTGACAAGCTGCACGATACGGGATCTAAAACGAGTTCCATTGAACTCCTCGGTGGTGGTGAGAACAAAGCTAGGCATCTATTGCATAGGATAGAGAAAATAAGAAACAACACAAGTAAAGAGAAAAACATAAGGTAGTGAAACAAAATCCAAGAGAATAAATGAACACTCAAGTCATGGCATACACTATTCAATCACAAACACCAAGGTTCAACACAACTTAGACAAATTTTGGCATACCACATAGGTCGGTATGATCAAATTATTAACGCGAGTAAACGACAAGTTTGGTGGTCCAACTATTGGTGTACGTCACAATTCTCACTCATATGCTAAGTCTATGATATCTTCCCTTAGACGTTTTATGGCGGTCTCTAAGTCTTGGGTATACTTATTCTCTTCTCTAAGGTCATTTTGAGTGTTGAGCATTCTAAACTTGAGTCTTTCACCAAGCTTCTTGATAGCATTCCAAGCTGCATTCCTTGTAGAGTCAAAGAATGACATATGCATTTCAGAGTTGGTGACCATGTAGAATCCCGACTCTTTGTGGCTGTCCTCCTTGTTTTTATACAAGTGGAGTTGTATCCACCAATATTCTTCTCCTTCATCCATCACTGAGAATCCTTTTTACACGGCATCACCATGTATTCCCAAGCTAACCATGAGGTTTTTGAGTTCCTTGGGAAACTCCGTCTCACATTCTAAGGTCATGGTCATGAGTGGTCCCTTCTTGACGTCTTCATTAATGGCGGCCATCTACAAATAGAGATGAGAAAGAAGATTAGGAGAGATTTTATGAGAAGAAATGAGACAAGTGTGGAATTTGCAAAGAGTTGCATTTTTTCCTAGTGGTTTCCTTAGTCTAATCCATCTTAGGGTCATAATCCTACAGGCAACACAGTTCTTAGATACCATCTGTAAGACCCCACCATTTAAGGTTAAGGCCCCTGTGATTGCAATGCTAGTCCCTGGATCGAATTTCTAGCATCCATAGTTTAAGATGAAGTACACATATACAAAGGTCATTATTACATCATAATATCCAAAAATACAATAGTTGTTACAACTCATTAGCCCAAGGCTAATACATAGAGTTCACAATACTTAACAAAATAAATAAAGTCTTCATCTTCATATGCCACAGGCAAACATGTTGAGTGTAGACTCATAACCCTAGTCTCCATCAGAGTAACCTGCAACATAATAAGTTACAGCCACAGAGGATCAATACATTTAGAATTGTACTAGCAAGTGATACCATAGTAGTATAGTAGCATATAATAACTATATGAATTTGGCTAAGTGTAGTTCAGGCTGGCTTTGCTCAAAATAAGGTTTTTTATTAGTTGAAAATACTAAGTTTTTGTTTGACAAAAAAAACACCCAAGAAACCACCAATAGACATTGGTGAACCTTTACCCTTGTTCAACCACAAGTTTTAACTTAGAGAAATTGGATGAGGAGATCCTTGATCACTTCAATGTCTTTGAGGCTCAAAATGTCCGTTACTGGGGACACGACTAAGTACTTAGGTTTTACCCTCTCGAGAGGTGGTGCACTTTCCCCACAAGACTCGACATGCATCGAGACAAGAATTTTTAGAAGCATTCCCTTAGACCACCATGGACGTGTTTCATCCTATCAACCCTACCACCAACTGTCCATCTGGCTAAGTTCTTGCAACCTAGTTGGCCATGTGGTTGCACTAGAAGATTCTCAACACTAAATATCTCAAATCTCTTTGTTCCTAGGTGGCCATCCACAAATGTGATACACAAGGTAAACTATATACATGTGCCTTGTGTAACCACTCAATACAAACCAATCTTTCCATTCCACCCAGGTGATTCATTCACATGTTTTTTTTATTAATCCAAAAACATAGTCATAGATTTTGCATAATTTCATAGCATGAATAATCCACCCTTGTTTGCTACTAGCCAGGCTAAGCATACTAGTATAACAAGTTTCTTAACTTAGGGAAAATTACTAAGACAATATCTATAGGATTTACCCAAGCATAGCATATACATAGAAAATAATCATGCAAATCCTACTTAAGATATCCCTAGTGCATAGATAAAATAATAGGACAAAAATATGAAGCATCACTTGCCTTGGTAGTTGGGGGAATAGGAACAATCTTCACAATCACAATCTCTAGAATCACCAAAATCTACACACAAAATCATACCACCAAATTCACATTCAATATACAAACAAAAATATATATAAATGCATGCAAAATGCAAATGAATGATTTGTCACACTTGTCAATAAAAACTAAACAATACTGAATACAAAGAAAACTTTCTAAGATCTAAATAAACCAAAATTTACTTTAAAATAATTTTCTAAACATTTTATATAGCCAAAATAAGACTACAAATGTTTCTGTATAAAATCCTAATTTTACAGAAGCAAATGGCCAAAACAAGGCCATAGATGCAAAGATCTTAATTTTCTGAATTCATTGATACAAAATTTGTAATTTTTGGACAAACAAATCAAAAGTTATTGGATTTACAAGTTTGAATATCTAATAGATCAAAATTCAGATTTTAAATCGAAAACAGTGACACGCGACACCTTCTGATTGGCGCGTAGCAGTTCACGCGGATCAAGCGCGCATGCCGTTGGATCTAAGTTGCATCCTGCGGTCCAGATCTAGCCATACCGATTTGCTGCTAGCTTCTAATCTAGGCCACTAGATCTAGATCCAGTTGACCACATCTACTTGACCAAAAGGTAGCGACGCAAATGGCTACCTCGGCGGCGACGCCTCTGACGGTGAAGCGCCGGTGAGGCCAGGGGTAGGAGAAGGGGTGCTAGGGCTTACCAAGGTCGCGGTGTCGAGGTGAAGCTCAACGTGGTCGTGGTCGGGGTGGGGGCGCACTGACACGAATGGAATCGCTCGCCGAAGTTCGTCCCATCGTCGGCTGCTCTCAGTTGAAGATAAAGGCGACGACCTAGGGCACAAGGGGACAAGTTGTAGGCATCAGGAGGTGCGTGATACGTCGGAAACGTATCTATAATTTTTGATTTTCCATGCTTGTTTAGTATCTACCTTGCTTTGCGTGTCCACACTTTGAGGTGATTTTCATATGTTTTCTAGTACTAACCTATTAACATGTTGCCAAAGTGCCAGTTGCCTGTTTTCTGCTGTTTTGGTTCCATAAAAGCTAGTAAGGAAATATTCTCGGAATTGGACGGGACAAAAGCCAAAGTCAATATTTCACCGAGGAGAACACGGAGTCTAGAGGAGAGATGGAGGGGCGCCATAGGGTGACTACACCCCCAGGCGCGGCATAGGGTGGGCCCGCGCCTGGGCAGGGTGTGGGCCCCCTGGCCGCCTCCCAGCTTCGCCTCTTCGCCTATAAGAAGCCCTCGATGCCTAAACCCTAAGAACGTGATCAATATTCCATGAAACCGTCTGTAGCCGCCGCCACCATCGTCCCTAGATCGGGGGGATCTGAAGCTCTTCCCGGCACCCTGCCGGAGGGGAGATCATCCCGAAGGCCTTCTTCTTCATCAGGCCAGCCTCCGATATGAAGCGTGAGTAGTTCCACCTTGGACTACATGTCCATGTAGTAGCTAGATGGTTGTATCTCCTCCTTGTGCTTTCATGTCTAGATCTTGTGAGCTCCGTTCATGATCAAGATCTCATCTATTTGTAATCATGCATGTTGTGTTTGCGGGGATCCGATGGATATTGAGATTACTATGTTAGATAGATTTGTGGTTTTGTCTTATTGATTCTATCATGTCTGTGTTGTTTGTGATCTTGCATGCTCTCCGTTGTTAATAGCTATCTTGGCCAAGTACTGGCTAGTGACTCCAAGAGGGGGTATTTATGCTCGATAGTGGGTTCATGCCTCTACTTAATCAAGGGAAGTGACAGAAATCTCGACGATTGTAGATGTGTTGTTGCCACTAGGGGGAAAACAACGGTCTCTTGTTCATGGAACAAGTGGATTGTTTACCTTACACACTTTGCTTAAAGCAGTTGTTTGTTGCTTGCAACTTAATACTGTCACATCCCAAGATTTTCCAAATTTTGTAATGTGAAAAATAAATGAATAAAATAAAACTTTGTTGATTTTCAGGGTGAGAAGAAACTTTTTGAATCTATTTGGGAACTTTCAAAGCCTATTTGGATCAAATAAAATCCTAAAGGAATTTAAAAAGATAAATAAACAATAAACTTAAAAATATTTAAAATTACTATTTTTGGATCTTTTTATAAAAGATTTGGTTTACAAAAAAAGGTAGATTTATAAATAAGGATTATTTTGTGAGCCAAATTAAACCTTGGCCGAGCTTTTGAAATAAAACATTTTGTTTTGATCAAAAGAATAAAGATTTATTTAAAGAAAATAATGTTACCCAATTTTGTTAAAGTAAAGACTTTCCCTTTTAAATAAAACATCAAAACTTATTATTTTAATTTAAACAAGTTTTTCAAGTATTTTATATTCTCAAATAAAACCTACTGATTTGGTTTTGATAATATTTAGATTTCAAATGGAGTTTTTAAATAAAACAAATCCTATGTGAATTATTAACTAAGGTCTATTTTAATTAATTATTAAATAGATCTTAAAATAAAATTATGATTTTGGGACTTTGGTTTGTGTTACTAAACAGAACCAAACTCAAATGAAAAGTGTGGGGGAAGTTTGATTTGATTTGTTTGTTTGAATTGCTATTTGAAATTCAAAACAGAAAATTCAATTAGAAAAAGAAAAAGAATACTGAATAAAAAAAAGAGAGAAACAAGCCAGCCCAGCCGGCCAGCCCAACAGCCCAGTCCAGCCCACCTATTCCCCTCGCCCCCGAAACGTTTTCCTTACCGCAAAAAGAACCCGCGCAGTGAATGACAACTGGAGCCCACCTGAAACATTCCTCTCTCGCTGACGCCAGGCCCCACCGCCAACTCCCCTTCGTTCTCACCCACGCGCAAACCTCGGCGGTTTACGCGATTAAAAGGCGTCAATACCCGTTACTGCCGCGTTGATTCAGTCCAGCAACCACGACGTATTAAACGCCAGCGTCTCCTCTCTCGTTCCCCTCTGTCGCCCCACCTCAACACGCCCCTAGGCCGCCCAATTCCTCGCCACACCACCCTCTGTCCGACGACGCTCCGACGAGCTTCCCCCTCGATTCCGGCCGTACCTTGCCGCCCCTCGCCTCCTCGAGCACCCAGCCGTGATCTCCATCACCTGGCGGACCTTTCTGCAGCCGCAGCTCGCCCGCGCGCGCTCCTGAGCCTCGGCAACAACGACTCCAAGCGCCGCCACCGTTTGGTTTAACTCCGGCGAGTACCCCAGGTAGCTTCTGTCCGCCCCTTCCCCTCTCGTTGATGCTCTCGCACGCTCCTCTCACGCACTCATCTAACACTGCTCTCCGTTTGCCTTAGCGCGCTCAGTAAGTTCATCTTTGACAGCACCAGAGCACGCCCGTCGCCAAAACGAACTCTGGCGAAAGATTAAGGACAACCCCGTGCGCCCCCTGCCCAGCGACAACCACGTTGAGCATCAGCAAGCTTCGGCGATTCTGGTGAGCTATCCCACTGTTCCTCTAGCTTCCTGTATCGCCGACGACGACCTCGTCAGAGCGCTGCCGTCTGAGCGCCGCCGCCAGCGCCGCCACTAGTTGGCAAGCGTGCTGCACACCGTAGGATCTTGATCTGGCGCTCACTATAGAACCTTAGCCAAAGGGGTATCGATCGATTTGCGCCGTGCGATGTTAGTTTAATCCTACGGCCTACAACATGTGATCTAGACGAAGCGGTATCAGCGAATAGAAACACGCCACGTGTCTCCGTTGAGTTGAATTAGAACAGAATTGATCTATTAGATTTCCAATTTTGTAAATTGCGTAACTTTAGTTCCACACGTCCAAATTTTGCAAACTTTATATCATTGGAATCAGTGGAACAAGCCCTGGCCAACCATGCCATTTGTTTAGTAAAAAGTTTCTATTAAAATGTTTGTTTTTGCAGAAACATTTGTATGCTTGTTTAGATTATAAAAATTGTTCTAAAATGATTTTGGGGATAAAATCTTTGGCAATTGGATTGATTTGAACCTACTGACCATAGGAAACACTTTGTGGTTTCAAAAATGTATTTGGTGAAGAAAAAGAATGATTCTTTGATTTAAAACCAATTCTAGTCAAATAAAAATATGGTTTATTTATTAAAAATGGTTTTGGAAGAAAACCTTTGGGAAATGTTTTGTTTTAAACTCTCTGACCCTAAACACAAAGTTTTGTGGTTTGAAAACATATTTTGTGAGCCCTATAGATTAATGCCTTAGTAAAAACATTTCTACACCACATAAAATGATACCTTGTTTTGAAAATGGTTTATGAAGTGAAAACTTTTGCAAATGACTTTGCCACTTTATAAAATGACCATTAGGTGATTTCAAATGTTTAAGACCCATTAGGAACCACCTTTCCAAATAAAACAATCCTTGGCATGCTTGCATGCATTATCTTGGTTCTATCATTTTATGTGATGTATTGCTTGATTGGTAGATTGAGATTGTGCCTTGCTTGATTGATTTGTAGTGACTTGAAGAGTGTGATTGTTGCAAGGACAAGGAGAGAACTTATACTCTACCGAAAAGTCAAGTGATGCTTCATACTTTGTCCCATTACTTTCACTATGCATTAGTGATTTTTCTAAGTAAAACTTGCATGGAACTTTTGCTAAGTATAAACCTTGCTATGGGAAATCCTAGTAGATGAAACCTTAGTAGAAATTTCCTAAGTCAAGATACCTACTACTATCAAGCTTAGATTAGCTAATAGAAAACAAGGGAGGAGTATACATTCACACTATGGAAAAATTTCTAAGTCTGAGGACTTGTGTTTTTGTTTAATAAAACAACTAAGTTAATAAATCACCTGGGTGGAATGGTAATTGCTTGGTAGATTTTGGTTGAGTGGTTCACAAGGCCCATGTTTATGGTTGACCTTGTGTATCTCACTTGTGGATGTCCACCCATGAACAAAGAGATTTGAGATGTCAAATGTTGGGAAGCTTCAAGTGTAACCACTTGGCATTATGGGCTCTGCCTGGATCATATAGGTTGCAAGAACTTAGCCATATGTACAGTTGGTGGTAGAGTTTGATAGGTTGGAAGCGTCCATTTTGGTCTAAGGGAAGGCTTTTGAAAGATCTTGTCTTGGGAAACCAAGTCTTGTGGGGAAAGTGCACCACCTCTGCAGAGTGTAAAATCTAAGTACTTAGCCATGTCCCTGGTAAAGGACAATTTGAGCATCAAGACATGGAAGCAATCAAGAATCTCATCATCCAAATTTCTAAGTTAAAAACTTGTGGTTGAACAAGGGTTAAAGGATCTTCAATCTTTGATTGGGAGAAATGATTTTGTCAAGCAAAAACTTAGTGTTTTCAAAATGATAAGGAAAATCTATTTTGAGCAATGCAAGCCTCAACTCCACTTAGCCAAATGCATATAGATGATAGACTCCACCATACTACCATAGTATCACTTGCCAATACAATTCAAATGTATTTACCCTTGTGGCTGTAACTTGTGATGTTGCATGTTTGATTGATTTAGGGAAGTGTGTTGATTAGGATTACAAAGTCTACAACCAACATGTCTGCCTGTGGCACTTTGAAGATGAAGGACCCCATGCTTATAGATATTCTGCTGCAATGTAATGTAATAGCAAAATGAGCTATATAAGATGTAATAAATTATGTTATTACTGGTTATAAAGTTGTATTATGACCTTTGTTTCTTGATATTACATCTTAACTGTGGATGCTAGCTATTGATCCAGGGACTAGCATTGTAAACACAGGGGACTCTACCTTATTAAAGGTTGGGACCCTTACAGATGGTATCAGAGCATTGTGTTGCCTGTAGGATTTGTACCTAGGATTGGACAAAAAACCTTAGAAAAATAGGAGTTGTATTTGTTCCAAAACTTATTTACAAACAATCTTGAAAACTCTTTCTTCAACCATTTTTGTTTTGATTCTACATCTCATCTATTTAAACTTGATGGAAAAACCTACCCCATGGCCAAAGACTTCACCATGTGCAAAGGACTTCATCAACTCTAATGACTTCAACTTCTTCAACTATAATGACTTCAACATCTTCAGCATATTCACCAAGGACTTCAACCTTGGATATCACTAAGGACTAGTGAGACAAGAAATCCTACTCCAGATTTGGAGACTAAGGAAATATAACTTAGAAGGAGTCATCAACACCTTTGAAGTTTTTGTGACCAAAAGTTTTCCTCAAGGAAACCATGATCTCATGCAAGAAGAATCAACCAAAGAAGGATGGAAAGATCACAAGTGAACCATATAGATGGACCACCATATTTTAGTTAAGACAAACACACCAACTTATGTGGTGTAACAAAAATATTTTGTTGCCTAAGTATGTGCTTGAACTTTGTTGTTTGAGTGAAAAGTTGTTTGTGATTGATTGCACCTTGTTTGTGTGAATTGTGATGTGTGTGATTAGAATTATTTCCTTAGAAAATCTTTTGACTATTATAATCTCCATCTAACCCAAACAGATGATTACTCCAAGAAACTCCAAGGTTGATGACACCATCACCAACCAAGAGGACCACATGAGAGAACTCATATCAACCCAAAATCAGTTGAACCAAATGACAGCTCAGTTCATAGCTAACACCAGTGGGGAAGATCCAACCCTGCAAGGATTTTTTAGAGAACCAAGCTCAAATGTTGCTTAAGGTGACAGACCAAATGCTCAACATGGAAAGCAACTTTTCCAAGGATGGCAAAGGTGTTATTCTTAAAGGAACCAAAGCTTGCAACATTTGTGGAGACAAGGATCACACTTATAAGGAGCATGGAGATCAATGCCCCAACTGTGAAGAGAAACATCCTGTTGGACAATGTCCCACCTCTCAAGCTACTTGCTACCTATGTGAAGGAAATAATCATGTCCCTATCCAATGCCCCATCTATTCCATTGTTGAACAAAGGAAACAAGGTGGAGTGCAGCAAATGGTTGCAAACTATCCAGAAGGATCTAAGTCTACCAAGAAGAATGATGACAAAGGAAAAGGACCACTTATACCTCCATGCAATACAATCCAATTCAAAGGACCAAAGAAGAGGCATATGAATTATCCAAAGAGCAATAGAAGGTCCAAGAAGCATGTAGACATTCCTACCTACCACATAACATATGAACAACATGAACTAGATGCACTCCTAGCTTTGGAGAAGCCCAAAAAGCAAAAGAAGGACAAAAGCCATGTGCAATGTCATCATTGTAAAGAAATGGGACACTATTCCAGTGAATGTCCAGAGAAACAGAAGTATAAAGAGATTGGTCAAGTATGGTGCAAAAATTGCAAAGAGCTAGGCCATTATGCAGCAACTTGTCCACAAGAGACACGTGAAGGACTCAAACTCATCAACTGTTTCAATTGCAAAAACCCAGGACATTATGCAAGCAATTGTCCAGAAAATATGAAGAACAAGTTAAACAATCCTATGAAGGATCTCAACCTTGGCCCATGAGTCAAGTGTGGAAACAAAGGACACTAAGCAGATGTTTTCCCAGAGAAGTTTTCCCAGGATCCCAAGAAGGCCAACATGTAATTTAGTTTGAAAATTTTTAAGGGTGGTAGTACCCTAGTTGTTTTGATCCTACTTGTAACCCTAGCCTTCCCAAATCTCGGGACGAGATTTATTTTAAGGGTGGTAGCCTGTCACATCCCAAGATTTTCCAAATCTTGTAATGTGAAAAATAAATGAATAAAATAAAACTTTGTTGATTTTCAGGGTGAGAAGAAACTTTTTGAATCCATTTGGGAACTTTCAAAGCCTATTTGGATCAAATAAAATCCTAAAGGAATTTAAAAAGATAAATAAACAATAAACTTAAAAATATTTAAAATTACTATTTTTGGATCTTTTTATAAAAGATTTGGTTTTCAAAGAAAAAGGTAGATTCATAAATAAGGATTATTTTGTGAGCCAAATTAAACATTGGCCAAGCTTTTGAAATAAAACATTTTGTTTTGATCAAAAGAATAAAGATTTATTTAAAGAAATAATAGGGATTTAATGTTACCCAATTTTGTTAAAGTAAAGACTTTCCCTTGTAAATAAAACATCAAAACTTATTATTTTATTTTAAACAAGTTTTTCAAGTATTTTATATTCTCAAATAAAACCTACTGATTTGGTTTTGATAATATTTAGATTTCAAATGGAGTTTTTAAATAAAACAAATCCTATGTGAATTATTAACTAAGGTCTATTTTAATTAATTATTAAATAGATCTTAAAATAAAATTATGATTTTGGGACTTTGGTTTGTGTTGTTAAACAGAACCAAACTCAAATGCAAAGTGTGGGGGAAGTTTGATTTGATTTGGTTGTTTGAATTGCTATTTGAAATTCAAAACAGAAAAATCAATTAGAAAAAGAAAAAGAATACTGAATAAAAAAAAAGAGAGAAACAAGCGAGCCCAAATGCCAGCCCAACAATCCAGCCCACCTATTCCCTCGCCCAAACGCTTTTCTTATCAAGAAAAGAACCCAAGAGTGAATGACAACTGGAGCCCACCTGAAACATTCCTCTCTCGCTGACGCCAGGCCCCACCGCCAACTCCCCTTTGTTCTCACCCGCGCGCAAACCTCGCCGGCAGTTTCTGCCGATTAAAGCTCGCGTCAATACCCGTTACTGCCACGTTGATTCAGTCCAGCAACCATGCCGTATTAAACGCCAGCGTCTCCTCTCTCGTTCCCCTCTGTCGCCCCACCTCAACACGCCCCCAGGCCGCCTAATTCCTCGCCACACCACCCTCTGTCCGACGACGCTCCGACGAGCTTCCCCCTCGATTCCGGTCGTACCTTGCCGCCCCTCGCCTCCTCGAGCACCCAGCCATGATCTTCATCACCTGGCGGACCTTTCTGCAGCCGCAGCTCGCTCGCGCGCGCTCCTGAGCCTCGGCAACGACGAATCCAAGCGCCGCCACCGTCTGGTTTAATTCCGGCGAGTACCCCAGGTAGCTTCTGTCCGCCCCTTCCCCTCTCGTTGATGCTCTCGCACGCTCCTCTCACGCGTGCATCTAACACTGCTCTCCGTTTGCCTTAGCACGCTCAGTAAGTTCATCTTCGACAGCACCAGAGCACGCCCGTCGCCAGAACGAACTCCGGCGAAAGATTAAGGACAACCCCGTGCGCCCCCTGCCCAGCGACAACCACGTTGAGCATCAGCAAGCTTCAGAGATTCTGGTGAGCTATCCCACTGTTCCTCTAGCTTCCTGTATCGCCGGCGACGACCTCGTCTGAGCGCTGCCGCCTGAGCGCCGCCGTCAGCGCCGCCACTAGTTGGCAAGCGTGCTGCGCACCGTAGGATCTTGATCTGACGCTCACGATAGAACCTTAGCCGAAGGGGTATCGATCGATCTGCGCCGTGCGATGTTAGTTTAATCCTACGGCCTACAGCGCGTGATCCAGACGAAGCGGTATCAGCGAATAGAAACACGCCACGTGTCTCTGTTGAGTTGAATTAGAACAGAATTGATCTATTAGATTTCCAATTTTGTAAATTGCATAACTTTAGTTCCACACGTCCAAATTTTGCAAACTTTATATCATTGGAATCAGTGGAACAAGCCCTGGCCAACCATGCCATTTGTTTAGTAAAAAGTTTCTATTAAAATGTTTGTTTTTGCAGAAACATTTGTATGCTTGTTTAGATTATAAAAATTGTTCTAAAATGATTTTGGGGATAAAATCTTTGGAAATTGGATTGGTTTGAACCTACTGACCATAGGAAACACTTTGTGGTTTCAAAAATGTATTTGGTGAAGAAAAAGAATGATTCTTTGATTTAAAACCAATTCTAGTTAAATAAAAATATGGTTTATTTATTAAAAATGGTTTTGGTAGAAAACCTTTGGGAAATGTTTTGTTTTAAACTCTCTGACCCTAAACACAAAGTTTTGTGGTTTGAAAACATATTTTGTGAGCCCTATAGATTAATGCCTTAGTAAAAACATTTCTACACCACATAAAATGATACCTTGTTTTGAAAATGGTTTATGAAGTGAAATCTTTTGAAAATGACTTTGCCACTTTATAAAATGACCATTAGGTGTTTTCAAATGTTTAAGACCCATTAGGAACCACCTTTCCAAATAAAACAATCCTTGGCATGCTTGCATGAATTATCTTGGTTCTATCATTTTATGTGATGTTTTGCTTGATTGGTAGATTGAGATTGTGCCTTGCTTGATTGATTTGTATTGACTTGAAGAGTGTGATTGTTGCAAGGACAAGAAGAGAACTTATACTCTACCAAAAAGGCAAGTGATGCTTCATACTTTGTCCCATTACTTTCACTATGCATTAGTGATTTTTCTAAGTAAAATTTGCATGGAACTTTTGCTATGTATAAACCTTGCTATGGGAAATCCTAGTAGATGAAACCTTAGTAGAAATTTCCTAAGTCAAGATACCTACTACTATCAAGCTTAGCTTAGCTAATAGAAAACAAGGGAGGAGTATACATTCACACTATGGAAAAATTTCTAAGTCTGAGGACTTGTGTTTTTGTTGAATAAAACAACTAAGTTAATGAATCACCTGGGTGGAATGGTAATTGCTTGGTGGATTTTGGTTGAGTGGTTCACAAGGCCCATGTTTATGCTTGACCTTGTGTATCTCACTTGTGGATGGCCACCCAAGAACAAAGAGATTTGAGATTTCAAATGTTGAGAAGCTTCAAGTGCAACCACTTGGCATTATGGGCTCTGCCTGGATCATATAGGTTGCAAGAACTTAGCCATATGGACAGTTGGTGGTAGAGTTTGATAGGTTGGAAGCGTCCATTTTGGTCTAAGGGAAGGCTTCTGAAAGATCTTGTCTTGGGAAACCAAGTCTTGTGGGTAAAGTGCACCACCTCTGCAGAGTGTAAATCTAAGTACTTAGCCATGTCCCTGGTAAAGGACAATTTGAGCATCAAGGCATGGAAGCAATCAAGAATCTCATCATCCAAATTTCTAAGTTAAAAACTTGTGGTTGAACAAGGGTTAAAGGATCTTCAATCTTTGATTGGGAGAAATGATTTTGTCAAGCAAAAACTTAGTGTTTTCAAAATGATAAGGAAAATCTATTTTGAGCAATGCAAGCCTCAACTCCACTTAGCCAAATGCATATAGATGATAGACTCCACCATACTACCATAGTATCACTTGCCAATACAATTCAAATGTATTGACCCTTGTGGCTGTAACTTGTGATGTTGCAGTTTTGATTGATTTAGTGAAGTGTGTTGATTAGGATTACAAAGTCTACAACCAACATGTCTGCCTGTGGCACTTTGAAGATGAAGGACCCCATGCTTATAGATATTCTGCTGCAATGTAATGTAATAGCCAAATGAGCTATATAAGATGTAATAAATTATGTTATTACTGGTTATAAAGTTGTATTATGACCTTTGTATCTTGATATTACATCTTAACTGTGGATGCTAGCTATTGATCCAGGGACTAGCATTGTAAACACAGGGGACTCTACCTTATTAAAGGTTGGGACCCTTACAAATACTGGAGGGGGTTCGGATGATAACCTGAAGGTGGACTTCTAGTCATAGATGCAGTTGGATGGAGGTCTATGTATATTGTTGTATTGCCCAATCAAATCTCATAGGATCTTTTTGTCTAGTATTGCATTGTTATGCCTTGCTCAGTCCTATCAATTGCCCTGCTGTAATTTGTTTACCCAGCATGCCATGTTTGTTTATCTAAGGAGAAGACCTCTAGTGAACTATGGACCCCGTTCCAATCTTTACCATTGATACATCTTCCACTATTACTATTTACTTGCTGCAAACCATCATCACGTTCCACACCATACAGTTAATCCTTTGTTACAACAACCGGTGAGATTAACAACCTCACTGTTAGTTCGGGCAAAGTCTTGAGTTTGTGTTGTGCAGGTTTCCATGTTGCTTGCAACACCTTTGGGACGTTTCCTTCCTCCTACTAGTTCGATAACCTTGGTTTCTTACCGAGGAAAAACTTCCTGCTGTACTGCATCATACCTTCCTCTTGGAGTCTCCCAACGAAGTGCTGCTACATGCATCAAGACTTTTTCTGGCGCCATTGCCGGGGAGACTAAGGACCGTCTTCACAAGGGGAGTACTCCTCAACCTTTCTCTTTACTTTGTTTTTAGTTTGCTTAATTTCTTTTGCTTCGTTTTGTTTGCCTCTTTTTATAAAAAACTCCAAAAAATTAGTTTTGTTTGGTTTTCTTTCTCCTATCAAAAACACAAAAAAATTAGTTCCTGCTCTAGCTGCTGCTGCTGTTTTTGGCTTGCTCCATTTTGCCAAAATGAACTCTGCTGAGAATACCAAGTTATGTGACTTCACTAGCACAAACAACAATGGTTTTATTAGCACTCCTATTGCTCCACCTGCTCCTGATGCTACCTTTTATGAAATTAAGCCTGCTTTGTTGAATCTTGTGATGAGAGAGCAATTTTCTGGTGCTAGTTCTGATGATGCTGCTGCCCATCTCAATAGCTGTGTTGAACTTTGTGAGATGCAAAAGTATAAGGATGTAGATGGAGATATTATTAACCTCAAGTTGTTTCCTTTCTCCTTGAGAGGAAAAGCTAAAAAATGGTTGCTATCCTTGCCTAGAAATAGTATTGATTCTTGGATTAGGTGCAAGGATGCTTTCATTGGAAAGTACTACCCTCTTGCTAAGATTATATCTATGAGAAGTGATATTATGAAATTTAACCAACTTGATAATGAACATGTTGCTCAAGCTTGGGAAAGAATGAAATCTTTGGTTAACAATTGTCCCACTCATGGACTTACTGCTTGGATGATTATCCAGACTTTTTATGCAGGTTTGAACTTCTCTTTAAGAACTTTGGATTCAGCTACTGGAGGTACCTTTATGAGCATCACTTTGGGTGCTGCAACAAAACTCCTTAATAATATGATGGTTAATTAATCTGAATGGCACACTGAGAGAGCTCCACATGGTAAGAAGGTAAATTCTGTTGAAAAAACCTCCTCTTTGAGTGATAAGATTGATGTTATTATGGCTATGATTGTTAATGGGAAAGCTCCTTTAGATCCAAACAATGTTCCCTTAGCCTCTTTGGTTGCTCAAGAAGATCAAGTTGATGTGAACTTCATTAGAAACAACAATTTCAACAACAATGCCTATAGGAATAATTTTGGTAGTAACAACAATTATAGGCCTTATCCTCCTAATAATGGAAATTCCTATGAAAACTCCTACAACAATGCTAGAAGTGCCCCCTCTGAAATTGAAGTCATGCTCAAAGACTTTATTAGTAAACAAACCATTTTCAACAAGACCGTGGAGGAAAAGCTTTTAAATGTTGAGAAAAATATTTCCTCTTTGTCTGAAGCATAGTCCTCCTTGATTAATAAAATGGCTGCTAAACCTGAAACCATGGAAAGTACCTTTGCTGCTACTCATGCCATACAAGTTACTATTGATGAAAATGTTAGACTGTTAGCCCAAATTCATGCTAAGTGGGAAAGGGAAGCTGAAATTGATAGGAACAATAGTGTGTGTACCATCACCACTAAACCACATGAAGTCCCTATTCCTCCTCCTATAATTCCTAAGCCTAATGAGTCTACTACTAGTGATGCTAAGCGTGATTTTGATATAGATGGTTGCAATATTTCTGAAGTGATTCTGTTCCTGCAAAAGCTTGTTAGAAGTCCTGATGCTAGTGATATGCATGTTGCTTTCACCAAGCACATTACATATGCTCTTGTTAAGATTAAGGAAAAGAAATGAAAACACAAAGATTCTATTCCTAGGAAACTAGAAGATAGTTGGGATACCATTATTAATAAGCAAGTGAATGAATTTGATCTCAAAGCTTCATGTGATCTTGGTTCTAGTGTCTCTATTATGCTTAGGAAGATTTATGAAATGATTGATTTGTCACTCAATGATAATGCTAATAATAAAATCATGGGGAGTATTAATGATGTTATCATTATGGTTAACAAAGCTTATGTCCCTGTTGATTTATATGTTTTGGATGTTGAATACAATGCTTCTTGTCCTATTACTTTGGGAAGACCTTTTCTTAGAACAGTTGGTGCCATCATTGATATGAAAGAATGCACCATTAAATATTAATTTTCATTCAAGAAAGGTATTGAACACTTCCCTATGAGGAGAGAGAAGTTGTTTTTTCTCCTCCTTTGAGAGCAAGGTTTGATGTTAATGCTTCTTCATTTGAAAATACTTGATTTCTTGCTTCTTGTGCCTAACTTAAAGGCGTTAAAGAAAAGTACTTGTTGGGAGATAACCCAAGAGTTTCCTTGAGTTTTGGAATTTATTACTTCAGTAATGACCTCTCCTTATCCTTTTTGTTTACTTGTTGTGCCAACAATGACCTCTAATGAGAGGAAAGTAAGATTTAGGGAGTTGCTGTCCCGAAACAGATTTGTGTCCTCCACCATAAAAATTCGTGAGGAGTCTCTGTAAGTTGGATTTAGCTGAAAATTGACGAATAAATCCCCCAGTATGTTAGCTAACTTTTGTTAGTTCAACACGTTTTGATTTGAGCAACATAAGGTCTTCGAAAAAATCGGTTTCTACATGCTGGTCTGTTTTGATAGATTTCTGCCATTATTTGCATTTGCTTCTTATTGATTCGTTTTTGGGTTCTTTTTGGGAAATTGAGATTTTTGAAGGAGTTTCTACAGCTTGTGTTTTTAGTGAAAAGTTTTGCTGTTCTAAAGCTAAACCAAAGGTCTATTATCTTTTGAATACACTAATGTTGCTAATGAAGATTGTGTGAAGTTTGTATGAAGGAAAATTTCAGGTGTAGAGAGAGAATGATGTAATGAGATGAAGAATGGACAAAAGTTCAAGATTGGGGATGCCATCCTGGTGTCACCCCAAGAAATATCCAAGAGTTACAAGCGTCAAAGATTGGGGAATTAACACGCGTGTTACTTAGAGAATAATTAAAAATATGGTAACCAAGTAATTGTGAATCTAAATAAAAATCTTGCTTATTAGCATTTTTAGAAAGAAAAAAGCCCATATATGTTAAAGAATAGTGGTCTCTGTTTTACATGCATATAGTGGACTAGTACAAGATAATATAGTGCTCCCATGAATTTTCTTTTGCATGCATCGATAGCTGCATGTAGCACCCTGTTTGCCTAGGTAATGCTTAGCAATAGTGAGAGTGTGAGACGTTGATTTATCTACCAGTTGATAGCTTGATTGTACTAGTGCAGTCCCTAGATATTTCTGCATGCAAACGACAGTGGCGACGTCGATTAGCTGAGTAGGATTTGTCGTGTCTACGTGTCTGTCTTTGAGCAGTCGGCAAGGCGGCAAGCGGCAAGCGGCGTAGATATTTTTCTACGTATCTGTCTTTGGGCTCGCTGCTGCATGCTATAGATAGGAGCTTTGCTAGCTGCAGTTCTACAATGATCCAGACAGGAGAGCGAGATAAATAAGTGAAGAACGAGATAGCTAGATAACTACCATTGATCAATAGCAAGTTTGGTCCTAGGAGAAGTAAAGTCTAGAGCGTGTAGTCTCACCGTTGTGTTGGTGTAGAGAGTAGCTGGTATTGCTGCAGTAGAGGGAGAAGAAGAAGCCAAGCACATGTCTAATCCCACTCTAAAGTCTGCCTATTTCTTCTATTCTCTGTGTACCTATGTAGTAGTACCGTAGCCATGATCCTAGTACTACAGCTATGATATGCATGATTCTTGCTATTCAATTCGTGTATCCTACTGGTAGATACTTATTATTCTTCATGGTACTCCATCTCCTAAAGCAAGTTTTGTTGCTACTTTTGTCGATGGCAGCACTATCATCTAGCTTAACTTGGTGAAATGGCTAGAGGCCATGTTTTGGAAAAGGCTAGAGAATACTCAGAAAATCTTGTGATATCTATCCCTTATTGTTTATCTACTACTTTCCATTTGAAAATTTCTTGTTTGACAAATCTGGTATCACGAGGCAAAAACATTGTACCGGTCATAGTCGTCCAGGTATGGGACTGGTTGAGTTCTCCGCTGGAGACGGTCCTGAAATGGAACATGTCGATGATGGATCCGTAGGAGTGATCGACATAAGTAAATTCAAGTGTCCGGGTTCTTATGGGTAGCGCCTGTGTGGTGTTACTTGAGACTGTTAACGTCGGAGTACCCCTCTACAGAGTATAAAAGCATGGATATACACCCCTGTGACTCCCGGGTTGGGAAAGCTTGGTGTCATGTGTGATGCCAAATATTCTTTTCCCTTTCATTGAACTTCTTCTATTTTCAGCTAATTAATCTTTGTCAATCTGCCAATCCTATTATTTGTTGATCTCAAGTCGCCTAACTTTTCATGCATGTGTTCTTGCTGAGTATACCTCCATAGTCACCCTTGTTATCTTAAATACTTTTGCAGAAGTAGGAAATACTGGACTTGTTGGCAACGTCTAAGACTAGTGCTACGGGATGGGTTATGTATAAAAAGAAGCTTGTGTGTAATATGTCTTGTGTAATGGGAAAAAGGTTGATAAATAAAGTGCCTTCTTGTTTTAAACTTGTAAAATTTGATCTCTTTAAGCCTTACATGTTTATAATCGCAAGACTATAAGCATGTGGCGGTTGTCACGACTAGGCCCATCTTCGGGGCATGACAGGGGATGCCCAAGGCTATCCCCTTCTTCATCAATAAAAAGCTCAGGTATTTCTAGACACTTCGTTTTTATTGTTTCATGCACTGTTGCATTGTTCTTGGAGCGTCTTAGTTTTCGTTTTCTTTGCTTAGTTTGTTTAGTTTGCTTGAAGAAAGTAGTTTGGACCCCCTTTCTCGCTATGTTGTTTTCAATAAGTTCATTGGTGTTGGAAAGGAGTAGAAAGTTCTTGTTTGAAAGTGCAAGTGGAGTTTGCATTGATTGTGACTTAGGCTTTAGCATGTCATGCTAGGTGCTGTTTTGACCTTATGCTTAGTGATTATTTCTGTAGCATGACTTGTTCCAAACATTTGGGATTGCTTAGTGTGCCTTCAAGGAATCATGCATTGTTTTAGCATACAAAAGCATAGTATTATGGTATTCTCCTTTGATGCTTTATTTATGTTGACTTGGCAGATGCTCACACCATGTTATGACTATGAACAAATCACCATAGCCTCTATGATCATTTAGTCCTTGACTTGTAGTACCACTCTATGCTTTGATTAGTAATGTTTTGTCGCTCTGCACGATTATGGCCATTATTGCTCTCTTAGTTGGTTGCTCCCAGTCTTTTTGCTAGCCTCCACTTGTATGAGTAAGGTCTACTCATGCTTCCAACTTCCAAGAAACCTAGTTATTCCAAAGTGTCCACTATAAACTCCTATGCATGGTGTGTTACACCATTCCAAGTATATTCTTGTTTCCATCTATCTTCCAATTAAAATGTATTTTGTTATGTGAAAACTTAGTGATTAAAGCCCTCACGAACTTGATGGAACACTTTATATTCCTTGCCCCTAATAAAATTGAACCAATGTGTCATCTAAGTTGTATATGCTTGCACTTATACATTGGAATTAGCAGAACCATGTTTACATGGGGAACGTTTTCAACATTGCACTTGTACTTTGTATACAGTTGATATCATGCTCTTTTGTTTATGGATGTCGTCGGTGTGAAATAAAAAGGGAGCTTGTAATTCCATGGAGTTATGTATTTTGTGTTAGAGAAACGCCTGGGCCGCTAGCCGAAGCCATGCCTAATCATGGTGGAAACTTGCAGCATCACCATAATGAGCAATCTGTGAAGCATCCTCAATAAAAAGCTATGAAAATAGTAAATAAAAAGACCACTGAGATGCTCATTGTCTACTTGCCTTGTCATTTTGGTTATGGGAAAGCTCATGTACCATGTGCAAGGGGTACCCCATTGGCGGTTCTCTATGATACACATGTACTTACTATGACAAGAACTTACAGGTGACCAAAGTTGAGTAGCATGAGGTGCGGCCCTCGTATTCAAGGGACATGAGATTGCCAACTTATACTTTGTCAAGCATATACTCCATAGTTTGTTCACTTTAACCTTAATCACTTCAAGATTCTTATGATAGGGGCAATGAGGGTTGAAAGCTAACAAGTACCATAATTTTTGGAACCTCTTTTTGAAACTTGAAATCCCCGCTTCCCTTTATGAAGGGCCTTTCTTCCACTATTATATTGAGTCTCCACCTTCTACTTTTAGGCACCAGTAAAGAGAGCATAGTTGCCATTCTTAGTTCTATGTGCAGTGTCCCAAAACTTATTGATTGATGCATATTGTTGATATTGCTTGTTCTTGTGCTATTTGTATCTAGTCACTCTTATGAACTTTGAAGGTGTCCTATGCATCTATTTGCTACTCTGTGAGGGACAAGCCGAATGCCTCTATGCTATGTTTTCTGTATCTGAAACAAACAAACGTTTTTCAATGCATCTTATTCATGATCTTTGTTTGTAGCTTGCCATGTTGCATGCATAGTTACTATGTCCTATTGTTAGAACTCCATCTTTCATGCACATGTTTAGAGTTCTTTGATCCTAGTTTCCAATGCTTGCAAATGGTTTGATCTTGGTTTTGATGGTGCATGTCACCTCAAAAATTATTCTTTTATCACTTGCCTACTCGAGGACGAGCAGGAGTTAAGCTTGGGGATGCTTGATACGTCAGAAAAGTATCTATAATTTTTTATGTTCCATGCTTGTTTAGTATCTACTTTGCTTTGCTTTGTCCACACTTTGAGGTGCTTTTCATATGTTTTATGGTACTAACCTATTAACAAGTTACCACAGTGCTAGTTGCCTGTTTTCTATTGTTTTTGGTTCCAAAAAAGCTAGTAAGAAAATATTCTCGTAATTGGACGGGACAAAAGCCAAAGTCAATATTTCACCGAGGAGAACACAGAGTCCAGAGGAGAGACGGAGGGGCACCACAGGGTGGCCACCACCCCTAGGCGCGGCCTAGGGTGGGCCCACGCCTGGGCCGGGTGTGGGCCCCCTGGCCGCCTCCCAGCCTCGCCTCTTTGCCTATAAGAAGCCCCCGATGCCTAAACCCTAAGAACGCGATCAATATTTCATGAAACCGTCTGTAGTCGCCGCCACCATCGTCCCTAGATCGGGGGATATGAAGCTCTTCCCGGCACCCTGCTGGAGGGGAGATCATCCCAAAGGCCTTCTTCTTCATCATGCCAGCCTTCGGTATGAAGCGTGAGTAGTTCCACCTTGGACGACGGGTCCATGTAGTAGCTAGATGGTTGTATCTCCTCCTTTGTGCTTTCATGTATAGATCTTGTGAGCTCCGTTCATGATCAAAATCTTATCTATTTGTAATCATGCATGTTGTGTTTGCGGGGATCCGATGGATATTGAGATTATTATGTTGGTTTGATTAATCGTTTTGTCTTGATGATTCTATCATGTCTGTGTTGTTTGTGATCTTGCATGCTCTCCGTTGTTAGTAGCTATCTTGGCCAAGTAGTTGCTAGTGACTCCAAGAGGGGGTATTTATGCTCGATAGTGGGTTCATGCCTCCCAGCATCACTGTTAGTTGGGGCAAAGTCTTGAGTTTGTGTTGTGCAGGTTTCCATGTTGCTTGCAACACCTTTGGGACGTTTCCTTGCTCCTACTGGTTCGATAACCTTGGTTTCTTACTGAGGGAAAACTTCCTGCTGTACTGCATCATACCTTCCTCTTGGGGTCTCCCAACGAAGTGTTGCTGCATGCATCAGTGCGCAAGGACATAGCAAACACAATCATGTGAACCAGAAGCTAAGGGGAGCACGTGACTCACCGTGATAGCTCGCCGGTGCTTGTCGGTACTGCAGCGGTGCAACGCAAAATCTGGAAAGCCTGGTGGCGCTCGGTTGGTGCTGGGTGGGGGGAAATGACGCAGAGAGGGAGGGGTTTATGTATCTGCGGCGAGGGACGAGAATCACGCACAAATCAATCGACAATTAAGCGCATTTGTGTCGGCTTTGAAAGGGAAGGAAATGGCCACGTCGAGCTGGTCTCCTGTGCGATATTGACGATGCTGAGCTATCGCTGCGGTGGGTTCCGCGAGTCAGCGAGTGGGTGCGCGAGCGGGGTGAGAATCAGAGGGGGAAGGGGGTTTTCTCGGGTGGGTTGTGTTGGGCTGCTGGTGGGCCACGCTAGTTGTGATGGCTCTTTTCTATTTTATTTTTTTCTTCTTAACCTTTTTCTTTTCTGTTTTGATTTTCCAAATAGGTTTTGAATAACCAAATCAATTCTAACCTTCACAAAAAATTTGTGATGTGATTCTAGTGTTCAAAAGTGTATCAAACACAACCAATCACTCCAAAACATTTTGGGATCATAAAAATAAAATAAAACCATGCCCCATACATGTAATATAAAAGGGGTATAAAATAGGGTTTTGCTAGGGTTTTAAATTTGAAATTTTTTGTGCAAGTAAACATGCCATGATGATATGAATGCAATCATGATGTTTTGAATTTGATGAAATTTGGGATGTTACACCCATTTTGCTGTAGAGAGTTAAAATGCTTCAGAAAAGTTCTTTAGCCGCATGATGGAAGAGAACAACTCTGTTAGTGAGCATGTACTCAAGATGTCGGGTTACACCGATGGTAATAACGATTCCCATTGACTTAGGCGTCCATCGCGTTCTCCAATCTCTGCCACCTAGCTATAAGAGCTTCGTGATGAACTATAACATGCAAGGCATGAAGAAGTATCTCCCCGAGCTTCTGTCAATGCTTAAAACTGCAGAAGTAGAGATCAAGAAGGAACATCAAGTGTTGATGATCAATAAGACCACTGGTTTCAAGAAAGACAAAAAGGGTAAACATAAGGGAAAGAAGGGCGGCAAGTCGGTATACCTGAAACAAAATCCCGAGTTGGCCCTAAGTCTGACACCGAGTGCTATTATTGCAAGGGGACTGGCCCCAAGTATTTGGCAGACAAGAAGGTCGGTAAGGCAAATAAAGGTATATTTTATATACATGGTATTGATGTGTACTTGACTAGTACTCGCAGTAGCGCCTGGGTATTTGATACCGGTTCAGTTTCTAATATTTGTAACTCGAATCAGGGGCTGCGGAACAAGCGACAACTAGCAAGGGGTAAGGTCAAGATGCGTGTCGGCAATGTATCAAGAGTTGATGTGATCGCCGTCGGAACGCTACCTCTCCACTTACCATCGGGATTAGTTATAAACTTGAATAATTGTTATCTGGTGCCAACATTGAGAATGAACATTGTATCCGGATCATGTTTGATGCGTATTGGTTATTCATTTAAATCTGAAAACAATGGTTGTTCGATTTATATGGATGATATATTTTATGGTCATGCACCGATGATGAATGGTTTATTTCTGTTGGATCTCGATAATAGTGTTACACATATTCATAATGTTGATGCTAAAAGGATTAAACTTAATGGTGATATATCCGCATATAAGTGGCACTGCCATCTAGGTCATATTGGCGTTAAACGCATGAATAAGCTCCACTCGGATGGACTTGTGGAATCACTTGATTTCGAATCATTTGATACATATGAGCCATGCCTTATGGGCAAGATGACTAGAACGCCGTTTTCCGGTTCAATGGAACGGGCGACAGATTTATTGGAAATCATACACTCTGACCTGTGTGGTCTAATGAGTGTGTTGGCGCGAGGTAGATATCGTTATTTTTTTACATTCACGGATGATTTGAGTAGATACGGTTATATCTACTTGATGAAACACAAGTCTGAAACCTTTGATAAATTTAAGGAATTTCAGAGTGAAGTGGAAAATCATCGTAATAGAAAGATCAAATTTCTATGGTCCGACCGTGGAGGTGAGTATCTAAGTTACGAGTTTAGCACACATATGAAAGAGTGTGGAATAGTTTCACAACTCACACCTGCCGGAACACCATAGAGAAATGGTTTGTCGAAACGTTGTAATCATACTTTACTAGATATGGTTCGATCTATGATGTCTATGACGGACTTGCCACTGTCATTTTGGGGTTCTGCACTAGAAACTGACGCATTCACATAAAATCGGGCACCATCTAAATCCGTTGAAAATACACCGTATGAATTTTGGTTTGGAAACAAACCTAAGCTGTCATTTCTTAAAGTTTGGGGATGCGATGTTTATGTGAAGAAACTTCAACCGGATAAACTCGAACCCAAAGCGGCAAAATGCGTCTTCATAGGATACCCTAAGGAAACTATTGGGTATTCCTTCTATCATAGATCCGAGGGCAAGGTTTTCGTTGCCAAGAATGGATCCTTTCTAGAGAAAGAGTTTCTCGCGAAAGGTGTGTGTAGTCGGAAGGTAGAACTCGAAGAGGTTGTAGAACCTTCTCTTCATAGTATGGCAAGTAGCGCAGCGCCGAAAGCCGTTCTGGAGTTGACTTCACCAAATGAAGAGGGAACTAATGATAATGATCATGAAGCTCCAAAAGAGAATACTACCAAACCTCGCATGTCTTGCAGGACACGTGCAGCTCCCGGGCTATACGGAAATCCTGTTATGAATTTCATGGTCGATGAAATTGATAACCCTGCGACATATGAAGAAGCGATAATGAGTCCGGATTCCAACAAATGGTTAGAAGCCATGAAATCCGAGATGGAATCCATGTACGGAAACCAATTTTGGACCTTGGTGGACTTACCTCACGGCCGAAAGGCTATGGAGAATAAATGTATTTTCAAAATAAAAACTAATGCTGATGGTAATGTAACCGTCTATAAAGCTCGACTTGTCGCAAAGGGGTTTCGACAAATTCAAGGAGTTGACTACGATGAGACATTCTCTCCTATAGCGATGATAAAGTCAGTTAGGATTATGTTAGCAATTGCTGCATATTTCGACTATGAGATATGGCAGATGGATGTCAAAACTGCGTTCCTCATTGGAAACATTGAAGAAGAGTTGTCTATGGTACAACCAAAGGGTTTTGTTGATCCTAAGGATGCTGACAAGGTATGCAAGCTTTAGAGATCCATCTATGGACTGAAACAAGCATCCCGGAGTTGGAATCTCCGCTTTGATGAGGTGATCAAAGAGTTTGGATTTATTCAAACTTATGGAGAGGCTTATATTTACAGAAAGTGAGTGGGAGAGATGTGGAATTTCTGATATTATATCTGGATGACATATTATTGATCGGAAATGATACAGATCTTTTAAATAGTGTTAAAAGTTATCTAAACAGCAAATTTTCAATGAAGGACCTAGGTGAAGCGTTTTACATATTAGGCATAAAGATCTATAGGGATAGATCTAGGCGCCTAATAGGGCTATCAAAAAGTACATACCTTGATAATATTTTAAAGAAATTTAAAATGGACAAAAGTAAGAAGGGGTTCTTACCTATGTTGCAAGGCAAGACATTGAGTAGGACTCAAAGTCTGGCTACGGTGGAAGAAAGAGAGATAATGTACAAAGTCCCCTATGCTTCAGCAATAGGCTCTATAAAGTACGCCATGCTATGTACAATACCGGACGTGGCACATGCTATTAGTTTAACAAGTAGATACCAATATGATCCAAGATCGGAACACTAGATAGCGGTCAAGAATATCCTTAAGTACTTGCGAAGAACTAAGGATATGTTTCTCATATACGAAGGTGAAGAAGAGCTCGTCGCTAAGTGTTATGTCGACGCTAGCTTTGACACCGATCTGGATGACTCTAAGTCTCAATCCGGATACTTATTTATCATGAATGGTTGAGAGGTTAGTTGGAGGAGTTCCAAACAACCCGTGGTGGCAGGATCAACAATGGAGGCCGAATATGTTGCTGCTTCGGCAACGGCTCAGGAAGCAGTTTGGATGAAGGAGTTCATAACTGAACTAGGTGTGGTTGCAAGCGCATTGGACCCAATGGTGATCTATTGTGACAACAATGGTGCCATAGCCAATGCCAAAGAAACAAGGTCTCACAAGAATTCCAAGCATATTAAGCGCCAGTTTCACTCCATCCGTGAGCATGTCAAGGATGGAGATATAAGGATTTGTAAAGTACACACGGATCTCAATGTAGCAGATCCGTTGACTAAAAATCTCCCTAGAGCAAAACATGATCAACACTAGAACTCCATGGGTGTTAGATTTATCACTATGTAACTAGATTATTGTCTCTAGTGCAAGTGGGAGACTGAAGGGAATATGCCCTGAGAGGCAATAATAAAGTGGTTATTATGTATATTCCAACTATATGATAGATGTTTATTTTGCATGCTATAATTGTATTAATACGGAAACGTTAATACATGTGTATTTAATAAACAAACAGAAAGTTCCTAATTATGCCTCTCTTATAAACTAGCTCGTTGATTAACAAGATGATCAAGGTTTCCTGATCATGGACATTGGATGTTGTTAATAACGAGGTCACAACATTATTTGAATGGTGTGATGAATATTCATCCGAAATATAGCATTACGATCAAAGTCATTGAGTTTATATTGCTATAACATCATACGAAGTAATCCTAATCCTTAGACCATGAGATCATGTCAATAGCTAACACTAGAAGAGTATCTTGATAACAACAAATGTCACACCGTAATAGGGTGATTATAAATATGGGTTCAATACTACTAAAGTGTTATGTTGAGGCCCATGGATCGAGAGTGGAATTTGTTCATCCCGATGACGGATAGATATACTCTGGGCCCTCTCGGTGATATCATATTGGTTAGCTTGCAAGCAAGTGATTTGATCACTGGAATGTTATATCACGGGAACAAGAAAAGAGTACATGTTAGTAACGAGATCAAACTAGATATGGAGATACCGATGATCGAATCTCGAACATGTAATATATCACGAGACAAAGGGATTAAGTTACTAGCATAAAAGGTTCTCACGATCACAAGAAAGTCATTGTTGAATGGGTGGGAGTCGGTATGGATATCCAGGTCCCGCTTCTGATTATTGATCTAAGAGGGGTCTCGATCATGTACGCATTATTCGTGAACCGTAGGGTGACACACTTAAGAGACACCGACACCATTTGGAGCAAATAGTTTCATGCTGAAAAGAATAACAAAGTGCAGGAATTTATTTCACTAGACACCAAAATTGTTTTCGGGTGAAACTGCAGAAAGTGTTTCTGCATGTGAAATGAAATACTAGCAAGGGGTTATATGTGAATGTTTATCATTAAGGTAATTGACAAAATTCTGTATAAATAAAAAGAGTTTTATTTAAAGAGAGTTTGCATTAAATTTGGTGGAAATTTAATGGGAATTTTGAGTGGGATTTTGAGTGAAGAATTGAAGGGCCAAATTGTGAGTGGAGCTTCCACCCACATGAATGGAGGGAGGGCAAGGGGGCAGCCCCATGCGCCGGCCACCCCCTTGGGGGTCCCCCCTCCTCCTATAAAATGATCCCCCTCCCTCTCTCTCTCACTCACACCTCCTCGTGAAGGATCTCTATCCCCCTCTAGTTTATCCCCCATGGCCTCGGACTAGCGAGATACATGTTTCCAGTGGCTTTTCTGAAAGAAAGAGTTGTGCTTCTGCTGCATCGCTGGAGCGAGGAGGCGGAGTTTGCTCGGTTCCTTGGACGTGTGTGCGAGCATGGAGGCGCCACTAGGACTTCCTCTCGATCTTGAGATCGGCAAGAGTTCGTCTACATCAACCACTAGTTCAACCTCGTTAAGCTTTATTGGTCTTCAAGGGTATGTTCTCTACGGATGTATATCCTCCCGTTGCTTGTATCTAGTAGATAGATCTTGGTACATAGTTGTTCCCATCGTAGGAAATTGTTTGTTTTCTATGTTGCCAACCCTACAAATTGGTTCAAGAGTAGCAGGCTCAGGTGTAATTAGCTCAGTTGAAGTCCAATAATCATAATTCTTGCTTATTTTAGCCATCAATTCTTCAGCTTCTGCAGGAGTTCTTTTCTGAAAACACAATCAGCAAAACTATCTAGGTATGTCCTAGAATCATCAGTTATTCCATTATAATAAATATCAAGAAGCTCATTTTTAGGCAATGGACATCCAGGATGTGCATGAATCAAGGCACAGAACCTTGTCCATGACTCAGGAAATTTCTCTTCTTCTCCCTGTTTAAAATCAAAAAGTTTCTACAAAGTATCATGTCTAGAACTAGGAGGAAAATATTTTCGAAAGAAAGAAGCAATCAACCAATCAGGGCTATCAATGGATCCATGAGGTAATCTATTAAATCATGCTTTAGCTTCTCCTTTTACTGAAAAAGGGAAGATTTTAGTAAAAAAGTACTTGAGCATCTTAACATCATCATAAAATAAGGCACTCATTGTGGAAAGCTCATTCATATGAGCTACAGCACTTTCATTTTCAGTCCCACAAAAAGGTTCTTTCTCAACAATGTTTATATAGGATAAATCAAGAGAGAAATCATAATCTTTATCTTTAATATCTATGGGAGAAGTAGCAAACTTAGCATCAGGAGACAGTTTAGGAACAATGGTACGTCTCTCAAGGAGACTCTTAATAGCACTAGCACCATGTGTGTTTCGACACTCTTCAATAAATTCATCAGTCATTTCAATGTAACCATCATTAATATCATAACTCTCTCTAGACTCAGGTGAGCTAACTTGTGTAATAGTGTCTTCACTAAGAGTTTCAGTGTTTCCCAAAATAGTTCTAGCAATAGTAGCATCTATAAAAGGACCTAATGAACCACTTGAATCAAGCACAATAGAAGTAACATCATGAGTATCACAAGCAATTTCAGATTCAGCAGTAGTAGCAGTATGTGTAGCATGTGTATGTGGTGGTGGTGTAACAAGATTACTTATAACAGATGGTGAATCAAGAGCAGCAGAGGTGTTTAGGACTGTACCTCTTCTTGTTGTGGATGGTAAAATAGGAAACTTTCCATCACTAGACTTCCCCATGATGAAAGGAATAGCAGTGAACAATAATAGATCCAAGTGAACTTACAAATAAAGCTATGATCCCCGGCAATGGCGCTAGAAAATAGTCTTGATGACCCACACGTATAGGGGAGCCAAGGGGAGTATTACCTAATTTATTGATTCGACACAAGGGGAGCCAAAGAATACTTATAAGCCTTAACAACTGAGTTGTCAATTAAGCTGCACCTAGAAATAGTCTTGATCACAGTAGTTTATCAGTAGCAATAGTTTTGTAGTAGCAATAGCAAAGTAACAACAACAGTAAAATAAAGGCAGTAGTAACAATAGTAGCAATTAGTAGGATATGAGTGCGTTAGGCATAGGGATGGATGGACGGGAGTTGCATGGACGAGATTATTTAGGTAACTTAAAGATCTAGAAATTTTAGATAAATAAGATAAAGCATACAAGTACTAAACAATCATAGGCATGTGTTCCATCTATAGTCATACGTGCTCGCAATGAGAACTTGCACACCATCTTTTATCTTGCCAGCCCATTGCAGCGGGGCCTCAAGGGAATCTACAGGCAATTAAGGCGCTCCTTTTAAAAGAGCAACAGAGCAAAGCATTAACACTCCATGAACACATGTGATCCTCATATCACAGCCATCCCCTCCGGATGTCCCAATTTCTATCACTTCTTGGCCTTTGGATCCGGACAATCATATGTGTACAAAACTTGCAGATAAGATCACAAACAATACTATCATCATGAATCAATAATAAGTACAAATCTGATATCATGGCACACGGTCCCTAGTGACAAGCATTAAGCATAACAAGTTGCAACAAAGTCAAATAGCACTAGCAAAGATACTAGTGTCACATCTCAAGATTTTCCAAATCTTGTTATGTGAAAAATAAATAAACAAAATAAATAATTGTTGAAATTTAGGGTGAAAAGAAACTTTTGTTTCTAAATGGAAACTTAAAACCCATCTTGAACAAACTTTGGTTAATGTTTGAATCTAAATAAATTCAAATCAAGTGGAATGCATTCCTCATAAAATGCATCTTGAAATTTAAACACTTGGAGGATAAACCAAAACTCTAAAACCCTAATGGAAGAAAATCATTTTCAAGTTATCTCTAAGACTATGGATTTGATTCATATAAAAATTGGTCAAACAAAAATTTAAAATTGATAAAGAATGACTATTAGAAATATTATAAAACCATATGAATTGGATTCACTTAATTTGGAGCCATAGATAAAATCTTATGAATTTAATAAGATAAGGAAATTGAATTTCCAAAGCTAATAAAGCATCTATCTATAAATCCATACCAAATGGTGAGCAAATAATCCTAAATATATTTAAAAGGATAAATAAATATTAAATAAGTTTTTACAAATTGGAATCACCAAGTTTGGATCTATAAATAAAAAGATATGGATTTTATATGATAAAGAAAGAAATTATTAAATGAGGAATATTTAAAGACCAAATTAAAACTTGGCCAAGACCATAAGCAAATGGAATGATTATAATCCAAATCCAAGTAAAATAAATAGATAAAGAATTTTCCAAATAAAATAAAGTGGCATTAACGAAATTCTATTTCTATTTTGAATAAAGATAAAATCCCTATTAGAAATGATTAAATAAATCATGGGAAAATAATATTTGGAATTTACCCAAGTGGAATAAATTTTATTTAAATAACTTAAATGGGATCAAAGGAATCAACTAAATAAATTTATGAAATTAAACCATATCTTCTTTGGAATCAAATTGGAAAAAGAAAAATAACAGGAGAAGAAAAATACGAAACAAAGCAGCCCAGCCCAGCTAGCCCACTAAGCCCAGCAGCCCACCTCTCCTTTTCCCCGAAGAGTTTTCTCTCACTCACGAATTGACCCGCACAGCGAATGACAACCGGACCCCACCCCCCACTCTCTCTCTCTCACTGTCAAGCAGGCCCCATCTGCCAGGCTTCTTCCTCACCCACGCGAAGACCCCGCCCTCCTCTGGCCGTTTCTCAGACGATAATGTCGGCGTTGAATTCTCATCAATGCCTCGCTCTAACCTCACCGCGACCATGCTGGATTAAACGCCCGTTCCTCCTCTCTATTTCCCCCCAGAAACAGTCCACCTCTTGCCACCAGGCCGCTCTGAATTGACTCGAGAACACCTACTGCTCCGGCGAGCATTTTCGTCAATTCCGACCAGTCGTCGTCACCCTTCTCCTCCTCGAGCACACGAGCGTGACCCCCAGTCCCTGGCGCTTCTCTCTGCACCCTCGACTTGCCCGCGCTTGACCCCCAGCGTCGGTAACGACGATAACCAGTAGTGCCGCCGTTTGCTTCCACTCCGGCGACACTTCCCTGGTTAGTAATGACCGCCCCTCTCTTTCTCTTTCACACACGCATCCTCGCCATGACTTTGCGCATCTAACCGTACCATTCTCTCCCTCGGGAGTGCACCGAAGCCTCGCCACCGCCTCCGACAGAGAGCAACCATCGCCAGAGAGAACTCCGGCGAGGAATTCCAATGACCCCGTGCGCCCCTCGACAAGCAGCAAGCACGTTGAGCTTCAGTGTCACTCCACGATTCTGGTGAGCTACTCCTCTACCCCCTTGCTTCCTATTTCGCCAGCTCCGCCGCCGTCTGACCATGCCGCCGCCAGCCACCGTCGCTTACGCCGCCAGTTCTTGACCAGCTGCTGTGCATCGTCGGATTTAGATCGTAAGGCGTAGATAGAGTCACTTAAGCGAAAGGGTACGAGCTCATCTGCACCGTTCATCCTCACTTAGATCCAACACACCAGAGTGAGCGATCCGCATGAATTGGTATGGACCAGTAGCAAGCAGCCACGTGGCCCTGTCTGTTTTAATAAAAACAAAATTGATCTATTTGATGTTCCAATTTTAAAAATTCATAACTTTCAAACCACATGTCCAAATTTTGCAAATTTTATATCAATGGAATCAGCAAGAAAAATCCTACCCAACCATGCCCTTTGTTTAGTAATTTGCTTCTGTTAAATTGTTTGTTTTAGCAGAAACTTGTGTAGGCATATTTAGAATATAAAATTTGTTCTAAAATGAGTTTTGAGATAAAACCTTTGGCAAATGGTTTGTTTTGAACCTACTGACCATAGAAATAAATTTGTGGTTTCAAAAACATATTTTGTGAAGCCAAAGAATAAATCTTTGTTATATACCATTTCTAGTCAAATAAAAATGTTGTTATATGTTAAAAATACTTTTTGGAGGAAAATCTTTGGGAAATGTTTTCATTTAAACTCTCTGACCCTAAACACAAAGTTTTATGAATTGAAAACATATTTGGTGAACCTTATTAAGATTGTTACCTTGTTAAAGTCATTTTCAACCACATAAAATATTGATTTGGTTTAAAAATGGTTTATAGATAAAATCTTTTTCAAATGGTTTTGCCACTTTATAAAATGACCAATAGGTGTTTTCAAATGTTTATAACCCATTATAAACCACTTTTCCAAATAAAACAATCTTTGGCATGCTTGCATGTATTACTTTGTTTTTAATATTTTATGTGATGTTTGCTTGAATGGTAGATTGAAATTGTACCTTGCTTGATTGAATTGTAGTGATTTGAAGAGTGTGAACATTGCAAGATCAAGGAGTGAACTTATATTCTCTACCAAAAAGGCAAGTGATGCTTCATACTTTGTCCCATTATTTTCACTATGCATTAGTGATATTTTTAAGTAGGACTTGCATGGAATTTTTACTAAGTATAAACTATGCCACGGGAAATACTAGTAGATGAAACCTTAGTAGAATTTCCTAATTTAAGATTCCTACTACTATCATGCTTAGCTTATCTAGTAGAAAACAAGGGTGGATTATACTTCATGCTATGGAGTATTTCTAAGTCAAGGACTTGTGTTTTGTTTAATAAAACAACTAAGTGAATGAATCATCTGGGTGGAATGGAAGGAATGGTTTGTGTTGAGTGGTTCACAAGGCCCATTTATATGGTTTACCTTGTGTATCTCACTTGTGTATGGTCACCCAGGAACAAAGGGATTGGAGATGCCATATGTTAAGAAGCTTCTAGTGTAGCCACTTGGCAATATGGGCTCTGCCTGGATCATATAGGTTGCAATAACTTAGCCATTTGGACAGTTGGTGGTAGTGGGATGATAGGTTGGAGCGCGTCTATTTGGTCTAAGGGAAGGCTTCTGAAAGATCTTGTCTTGGTGAAACCAAGTCTTGTGGGGAAAGTGCACCACCTTTACAGAGTGTAAAATCTAAGTACTTAGCCATGTCCCTGGTAAAGGACAATTTGAGCATCAATACATGGAAGCTATCAAGAATCTCCTCATCCCAATTTCTAAGTTAAAATCTTGTGGTTGAACAAGGATTAAAGGATCACCAATTTCTATTGGGAGATGCCTTGGGTGACTTTTGTCAAGCAAAAACTTAGTGTTTTCAAATTATAAGGAAAAACTATTTTGAGCAAAGAAAGCCTAAGCTCCACTTAGCCAAATGCATATAGATGATAGACTCCAATATACTACCATAGTATCACTTGCCAATACAATTCAAATGTATTGACCCTTGTGGCTGTAACTTATTATGTTGCAGGTTTGTTTGATGTTAGTGAAGTTTATTGATTAGGATTACAAGTCTACAACCAACATGACTGCATGTGGCACTTTGAAGATGAAGGACCCCATGGTATTGTTATATTCTGCTGCATTGTAATTGAGATAGCCAAATGAGCTATGTAAGATGTAATAAATTATTTTATTCCTGTTTATAAAGTTGTATTATGACCTTTGTTTCTTGATATTACATCTTAACTGTGGATGCTAGCTATTGATCCAGGGACTAGCATTGTAAACACAGGGATCTCTACCTTATTAAAGGTGGGGAACGTTACAGATGGTATCAGAGCACTGTGTTGCCTGTAGGATTGTAACCCTAGGATTGGACAAAACCCCTTAGAAAAATAGTAGTTATATTTGTTCCAAAACTTATTTACAAACAATCTTGTAAATTTTTTTCCTCAACCTTTTGGTTTTGATTCTACATCTCTTCTATATCAAACTTGATGGACAAAGCCTACTCCATGGCCAAAGACTTCAACATGAGCAAGGACTTCACCAACTCAAGTGATTTCAACCTTAGTCTCAACAAGGACTTCAACTTGAATATCACTAAGGCCTACAAGTGAGACAAGTAATGTTGCTCAAGAATTGAAGACTAAGGAAACACAACTTAGAAGGAAACATCATCACCTTTGAAGTTTTGTGACCAAGACACAAGAAATTTTCCCAAGGAAACCATGATCTCATTCAAGAAGAATCAACTAAGAAGGATGGAATGATTTCAAGTGAACCATACAGTTGGACCACCATATTTAGTTTAAGTCAAACCCACCAACTTATGTGGTGTAGGAAAAAATATTTTATTGCCTAAAAGTGTGATTGTAACTTGTGGTTTGAGTGGAATGTTTGTTTGTGATTGCTTGCACATGGCTTGAGTGAATTGTGATGTGTGTAATTGGAATTGATTCCTTAGAAATCTTTTGCTTATTCTAATCCCAATCCAACCCAAACAGATGACTACTCCAAGGAACTCCAACATCAAGAATGGTGACAACAACAACAACCAAGAGATCAACATGAGGGAACTCATAGTAACCCAAACCCAGTTGAACCAACTGACATCTAAATTTTTAGCCAACACCAGTGAGGTAGATCCAACCATGCAAAGGTTTTTGGAAACCCAAACCCAATTGTTGCATAAGGTGACAGATCAAATGATCAACATGGGAGACAACTCTTCCCAAGGAGTTTGTGACAACAAGGATGTCAAGGATGATATTATAGAAGGAACCCAAGCTTGCAATATTTGTGGAGACAAGGATCACACTTCCAACAAGCATGAAGATCAATGCCCCAATTGTGAAGAGAAACATCCAAATAATCAATGCCTCACATCTCAAGCTACTTGTTTCCTATGTGAAGGAAATAATCATGTCCCTATCCAATGCTCCATCTATTTCATAGTTCAACAAAGGAAACAAGGTGGAGTGCAACAACTGATTACAGATTACCATGAGAGAACAACTTCTACCAAGAAGGATGAAGACAAAGGAAAATCTCAGCTTGCACCTCCAAGCAATATGACTCAATTTGATGGACCAAAGAGGAGACATATGTATTATCCAAGGAAAAGATCAAGGAGACCAGGAAACTTTCCTACCTTTGAGATAAGATATGAAGAACATGAACTAGAAGCACTCTTAGCTTTGGAGAAACCCAAGAAGAAGAAAGACAAAAGTCAAGTGCAATGTTGCCATTGCAAAGAGATGGGACACTATGCCAATGAATGTCCAGAGAAGAAGAAAAGGTATAAGGAGATTATCCAAGTATGGTGCAACAAATGCAAAGAGTTAGGACATTATGTGTCAACTTGTCCACAGAAGATAAGTGAAGAACTCAATCTTATCACATGTTACAATTGTGGTTACCAAGGACATTATGCAAGCAATTGTCCAGAAAAGATGAAGAACAATATAAAGCCTATAAAGGATCTCAGCCTTGTCACATGTTTCAAGTGTGGAAACAAAGGACACTATGAAGATGTTTGCCCAGAGAGGTTTCAACAAGATCCCAAGCAAGCCAAGAAGTAATCTAGTTGGAAAATTTTTAAGGGTGGTAGTACCCTAGTTGCTTTGAGACAACTTGTAACCTCTATCCTTCCCAAATCTCGGGACGAGATTTATTTTAAGGGTGGTAGCCTGTCACATCCCAAGATTTTCCAAATCTTGTTATTGTTGCCTATCAAAACCCACCGGCGAGCAGCGACGAGCAACACGAAGAGCCGGGAGGCTCCCAGAACTGCTGGTGGGCCCTGGTCCCTCGGGCAACGGCCCGCAAAACTCCGGCACACGTCCTGGCTGATGCGAGATGCGTGCCACCACCTATACCTGGTCGAAGGTGATGGATTGCTTCGATTAGTTTCCTGCATGGCAAACAAGTATCGTAAAATTCGAGCCGCGACGGCTCCTGTGTTTCTGTGAATCGGCTTCTGGAGCCGATTATCCCATGGTTCTGCATTAGATCTACGATAACATGGGGTTTTGCTTTATCAATACAAGTTAAATCGACCTACGACAGTTTAACGTTTTCACCACATAATTGGAACATCCTACATGTAATTGAGCTGGTAGATACAAAAGATGATAGAAAACTAACCCTAGAGAAGGCCTAACAACCGACGTAAAGTCAATTCCGGAACAACTCCTCTCGAATTGGCAAACCATATCCTTACATACCATCGATCGCTCAACTCGTTTGCAAGGCCCGACTATGTGGATATCAAACTAAACCTTGGAAACAAGGAATAACTATAACAGATCAAATCAATCAATAAATATCAGCAAGATGCTGCCCTTACACCGAAAAAGGTGCAAAGGCGAGATAACTAAAGGCGAGATAACTAAGCAATCATAACAAAAAGGTACCGATGCTAGCCCAAACAAATCTATGATAAGATTACTCGCCATCAACAAGGCTTCAAAGACGAGTAATACTAAATAACGATAGAATCGCCTAGACCGCAAGATGCGATCTAGGCAGCATGACACTTACCGGAAGAAACCCTAGAAACAAGGGTATGGCGCGAGATTGTGTTTGTTGTGAACGTGATCGTCTTTTCTCAATAACCTTAGGTACATATTTATAGTCCGGAGACTTTCTATCTTTGGAATAACCCTAACAACTCTATCTCTTACTTAAAGCAAGCGTAACCTACCATAATATCTGAGATACACGGGCAATTTAGCCCAAATCCACGCACAAGGCTGATCCAAAATACGTTGCATATATGTATCCTCCAAGCCCATCTTGATTACGCCCATCTCCTCCTTTGGCCAAAATGTGGCGATAACATGCCCCCGGTTTTGGCAATAATAATTCCAAAACCACTGCTTTTTTTCATCGGTTACGCCGTTGCGAGAATCGCCACGCCCCCTCATCATGACGCCTTGTCTTCTCAACTTCTCCGCAGTGCATGATTTGACAGTTTTTTGGCACCACATTCTGGAAAACCGCTATGGCATTGAACCACTTCCCACTATTCCCCTTATTTAAATTCATCTGAGCAGTTTGCACCCCCATCCTCTTCCATTAGCCAAAAAACCCTCTTCCTCCGCCATGGCCTCCTCTTCTTCCTCCAGATCATCCGGCCTTTCCTTCCAATCCTCCAACACAATGAGCGACCGGGAGCCGACGCCGGAGCACCCGCCAATGGCGGCGTACGAGGCTCTCGCCCCACAATGGTGGGACGAGAGGGACTGGGACTTCGCCGCCTGGTCAGAGGACGACGAGTCCCTGACCGACGGCGAGGAGGGCCTCCAGTTCCTTGTCGACGGGGAACTGGAGGCGGAGAGCGCCGACGACGCCGTGTCCTGGGGCGAGGACGTCGAATCCTCCGACGAGGAGGAGGAAGCGGAGGAGGACACCTCCTCCGACGAATACCCGCCGGTGAAGCGCTTCCGCGCCGGGTCCAGCGAGGACACCGACGACGACGACGAGGACGAGGAGGCCCCCGCTGACAACTTCAGCAGCAGCGGCGAAGACTACGCCGGCAGCAGCGCCGATGACAGCGAATACGACGACGGCGAAGACAGCGGCGACGACACCGGCTTCTAGATTAGGAACTAGTAGTAGTAGTAGTACTAGTAGTAGATTTCCATTTGTAAGCAATCGGCTTCATTGTAAACAACCGTCTTTTGAATCAACAAAGATTGCTTTCCCAATTCGATTTTGCCGATAGTCAAAATAGGTCAACGTTTCCAGAAGCCGATAGTAATGTATCGGCTTTCACCATACTACGCTCATATGGTCAACCAAGTCAAAGCCCAAAGAGCCGATGGTAACACATCGACTTTCCCCACAAACGTTGACAAGGTCAAATTTGGTCGTATATTTAGATAAATCTGAGCGGCCACTTTTCCAATTTCAAACGGTAGCCTGCGACCCTCTTCAAAAAGGCTAACCCAAACAGATCTCCAATTGCCTCACTGAATAGATCGAGCTTACAGCGACAAGAACCCTCGATCCCCAATCGCATAGATCCATCTCCGCCGGCAAACTAGATGGCGGAATCGTCCAATACCAACACAAGCGGTCTTCGGTTCAAGGTACGCTTTGCTCTCATCGCATCAACACGGTGCTAGAATTAATAGCAAACAACTGAATTAATGCTTTATTCCACCGTTAAATTTTTAGGTCTCGTACATTCGCTGCCGCATCCTTCTCTCCCAAATTCTCTGTCTTGGCCCCGCATGTAATCTAGTCCTGCCCATCCGATCTCTTGCGAGGCAAAATGTAATCCCTTCGTAAGCCAAAACCTAGATTTGAATTCTTGGGCCGACCGCTTGAGCCCGGCCTAATCCTCCGAACATTGGGTCTCTTGGTACAAAATAGGTAGCCAAAACTTAACAATCCAAATGGGAAACCACGGAATAGCCGATGCCTTGTATCCATCATTGTCTCCTTGAGAAACATGAAAATCTTCTAAAACCATCGGCTATTTCGGTCCGATGCTCAATCGCTTCATGTTCGGTCATGGCCCCATGACACCAACTCTAGACGTGGTGATGATTACTGGTCTGGACGTTACATCACTCGGCCCCTCTGCTTTTAAGCTGACAAAGGTCCCCTACACGCTTTCTTCCAAAACAGACTGCACGAACTGGGGTGCCTATCTTCAAAGCCACATGAAAACTAAAGGCCTGTCACGGAGAAAGAACACACGGCTTTCCTCAACTTCGGCCGAACATTTCATATTCTGTGGCCCTTCCTTGCTCCAACCAAGAATTATCTCCTTGGCCTCTGAACTTGCCGGAGGCACTCAACTTGGCATCGCAAACTGTTCATTGGAGAAGTCTATCGATATCTCCAGTTGATGTCTCAAACTATTCTCGGCATAGCGTCAAAACAGAGGTCCTTGGTGGTTCATTCAGCTATGGTCTCAGCTGTATTTTCAAAACCATGTCCCAAACTTCCACCTTTTGGCGAGCTGCACCTTTCCAGATGCCAAAGGAAGTGATCCGATGCACCATATGGCCAAGCTCAGATAGACCGCCAGTAGTAACTGATCCCTCAGAAGCATCCAAGTGGTTCAGCATTTTCTTCCAAGGCACGGACAATCCTATCTTCTTTCCTTACACGGAAGAATCGGAACATTTTGAAAATCCAATCTCCTTCAAAGCTAGACAACTTTGCCGATGACACCAAAGACTTTAGCACTATTTTCCACTGTGATCCGTCCCTGCTTCCTTCCAGTTGGCATGAGCACATCCAACAGAATAATCAAGCCTGGATACGAATTCTACCAGCCGGTCGTAGTGGCTCGGCAATTTTTCCTTGGACAAGTACCTCCCCATTTCTTTCTCCACCATCTTACAGAGAGCAGAGCTGACCTGCCCGATCCTCTCACCAGTCAAAGGTGTTATTCATTCTTTGATGCTCTGACCATCCCAATTCCTAACAACCTCACCTTCGCTTCATCAACCGATGGTTTTGAGAACTGGTGGTCGATGTGGAAGACTCATGTCTTCAGGAGAGCTCTGGGACCGTTGCTGGAACAGCTCGATGCTGAATATGATATCCCCATAGAACAGGTACCACTACTTGTAAATTTTCTTGATGCAGCTCACAAATGATTCTTCTAATAACCCGCTCTATCTCCTTGCAGCAACAAGACGGTCCTGAACCTACACACGGTGATGGCTCCCCCTTCGAATTCTTCCCACCAGCTCCTGTGGTCCTTTTCTGCAAAAACTCGCCACCTTTGAAAAAGGTCGTGATGCAGAACCAGCCGATATCACCACAATCGGCTTCCAAGAGCCAAGCAACTTCTGGGTCAGCCGCCTCTCGAGTTCCAACTAAAACAAAAACGGCGGTGAGGAAGGTAGCTGCCAGGAAGACTTTGAGGCGCCGGAGCCCTTCTCCAGAAAGTTCGCATGTATGCTGATCCATGCCTTGGTTGATCTCTTTCATCCTTGCAAACATGCTTGTGCTTACTAGCTCTCCTTTTCTTACAGGTTTCCATCGAAGACACCTCCAGTGAGGACACACAATCCAATCGAGGAGAATCGGGCCCAACAGACTGAGAGGACCACCACACCGAGCCGGCGGATTTGCCACCATCGGCTCCGTGAAAAGGCCGGTTCTCGAACTCACCCCCGAGCATCGGGCCGAGGGCTATGAGCCCCAAGAGGGCTCGCAAGGACCCAAACTTCGTCGAGCCAGGAGGTTTCGAAAGTCATCACCCTCCATGCTCTTACCAATTGTTTTTTTATCTGCCGATTCATCACTATTTACATCGGCTAAGCACCTTCCATGCAGACGACTGACAGTTCTAGTGGGAAAGCCGGGGAAGTGCCGATGCCTTTCGCAAGGCTGGATCTAGTAATCCCTGAAGGTGTAGATGAAACGGTTACCACTTTGGCCGAGCCCCCAGCAACAACACACAAGCCGATTGTCTCATCATCTGCTATCCCCTTAATCTTAGGAGAGGTACGTTCGCTTCGTTCGGCTCATCCTTCCATGTTGGATGCATACTGACGCCATTCCGGCCTGCCAGGGTTGTGATATCTCGGTCCTGCTAACGTTCGACCCTGAATCCATCGAACCAACTCTCTCTGTTGCCAACGATGAACCACGAGCAAGGGCTGTTCTACCTCAATTCCAGCGTCTCAAAGCCTTGCTGTCCTCCCCGATCGAGAAGTTGATCGAGGGTTCTGAAGAGGTGAAGAGTGTTCTTGCCGAAATCAAGGACCAACTCCGGTAGCATTGCGGTGAAGCTTTGGCCGCTTGTAACTGTCTTTCTACGGGTCAAGGGTGAAGTTGGCTCGTGAGAGGATTAATCTGCGCCGCGCCCAACTCCCGCTGAAGGCCAATATTGCAGACAAATGTCAGCAGCTCAACGAGAAAAATGCATCTCTGGATGCCAAAACTGACACCTCTGTTAGCACCGCCGAGCTTGCATCCTTGAAAAAGGAATTGGGAGATCTTGAAGAGAAGGTCCGGGCGACTAAACAGCTCATTCGTGACAAGGAAGCATTCATCGCCCGCTCCCAAGACGAAGCAGAAGGCCTCAAAGCTCAACTGAAGACTGATTCGCGGAAATCGTGCCTGAACAAACAACTAGTGATGGGCAAGGACGAAGATGACGAAGCCGAGATCGCCGAGGTGGATCGTGTCCGCGCTGACGCCCTCCACGCCTTCGAGGCATTCCTTCAGTAGCTTATTCATGTAAACTGACACCTGCTCGTAACAGTTTGAACCTCTAGAGTCGATGGCTGTGCATCGGCTATATTTTTTTTATTGGCCGATTTCATGTATCGGCCCCCATATTTCACTGTCCATCATCCCACATGCTTGGGAAATATTTCTTGAGATGCTGACTGTTGACACCATCGAATTTCACGCCGTCCAGCTCCTCAAGCATGGACGCGTTCCCCCTTAAAACTTGATCGACCCTGTATGGCCCGTGCCAATTTGGAGACCATTTACCATATGCTGCATCCTTAGTCCCCAATGGTAATACAGCTTCCCATACCAGATCGCCAACGTGGAACTCCTTTGGTCTCACCTTCTTATTATATGCACGAGCTACCTTGGCCTTGTTCTCTTTGATTTTCTCGAGCGACCACAGCCTAAGCTCGGTTAAATCCTCAACACTGTCACTCATCGTAGGCCGCATATTCTTCAGTTGTTAGATCGTTCTGAAAAGTGACACGTCTCGATCCAGCCGTAATCTCCCAGGGCAATACGGCTTCTTGTCCATAGACTAGATGGTATGGCGAGGTTTTTATCGCTCCATGACATGACATGCGATAAGCCCATAAAGCCTCCGACAAAACCTCGTGCCAACGCCTAGGGTGCTCATCGACTTTCCTCTTGATCAGCTTGATAAGGCTCTGGTTGGACGCTTCAGCTTGCCCATTTGCTTGAGCATAGTATGGAGATGATCGGATCAGCTTAATTCCCGTGTCCTCACAGAACTTTCTAAATTCGTGAGAAATGAAGACCGAACCTCCATCGGTCGTGATAGTTTGGGGAATCCCGAACCTATGAATGACATGTTCTTTCACAAAATCAATAACATCCTTTGAGTTCACTGACTTCATAGGGACGGCTTCCACCCATTTAGTGAAATAATCCGTAATGGCCAAAATCCACATGTGGCCTTTGCTTGATGGAGGATTGATCTTGCCAATCATATCCATGCCCCAACCTCGAAATGGCCAAGGCTTGATGATGGGGTTCATTGCTGACGCGGGTACCGTCTGAATTTTTCCAAATTTCTGACATGCTTGACACCCTTTGTAGTACTTAAAACAGTCCTCAAGCATGGTGGGCCAATAAAACCCTGATCGCCCGATCAACCATTTCATCTTGTGAGCCGATTGGTGAGTTCCACAGGCGCCTTCATGTACCTCGTGTAGGAGCCGATTGGCCTCGGTTGGCCCCAGACATTTGAGCAGTAATCCTTCCAGAGTCCTGTAGAACATGTCGTCCCCAATAAGCACATACTTCATGGCCTTGTACCTTATCCGTTTAGGTGCCCCCGAGCGAATCTTTCAAGTAATTGAAGATATCGGCTCCGATCGTCTGCCTCCGAGAACTGCACGAACATCAGCTCCTCTCGCTACCTTGTAGCTGAAGCCATTGTGAGATCATTCGCCTCGGTATTCTGCGATCGCGGGATCGATTAAAGTTTATGTACCGAATCGTGCCATCAGCTCAAAGATTGCAACCATAATGGGAAGAGCGACTCGCTCACATTTGTATTCCTCCGTGAGTTGGTAAATCACCAATTTGGAGTCTCCAAAATTTCCACTCGCTCTAGCTCGATGAGCAACTCCATTCCCTGCGTATCGCCTCATACTCGGCGACGTTGTTGGTGCAAGGGTAGATAGCCCGATGGAGAAGGAATATGTTGCCCCAGGCGACACGAGTAGAATGCCGATGCCGCAACCATCATCACAAACCGATCCATCGAAAAACATAGCCCACGCTCAGATAGACGGTCTTGCTATATCAGTGTTGATTCTTTCAGCAATAAGGTCGGCCAACGCCTGACCCTTAACCGCTTTCGCGGGTTGATACCGGATATCAAATTACGATAATGCAAACATCCATTTGCCGAGTCGGCCTTTCAACATAGGAGCCGACAGCATATGTTTTATGACATATGATTTGCATATAATGATAATCTCCGCTGAGAGCAAGATGTGGCGCAGCTTGGTGCAGGTGAAAACAGTGAGGCACAACTTATCGATCTCGGATACCTTGTCTCGCATCCAAAGATCCTCACTGATGTAAAACACAACTCGCCCAGACCATCATAAACTTGCACCACCACCGAGGCGATGGACGTGTCACCATCGACAAGTAAATGTAGAATGGCCTATCCGCCGGGTGGAACCACCAACATCGGCGGCCGTTAGATATTCTTTGATCTCGTCAAGGCTCGTTGTTGTTCTGTCCCCAGTGAACTCCTCATCGATTTAATTTTCACCGTCCATGAACGGCTCTATTCTTCCCGATGATTGGAGATGAATCTTCCGAAGTTGATCTTGCCGATGAGAGACTGCATTTCTTTATTCGTGGTAGGTGGCTTCATTGTTCGACGCCTCCTCGACTTTTCAGCCGATCTCAATTCGCGTTCATGGACCAAGAAACCCAAGAACTGACCGCCGTCAATCAAGGCACACTTCTTTGATTCATCCAGTCGAATTTTCTTGTTCGGTCCAGACGTTGCAGATCGTCCAAGTGTCCTTGTATCTTGAAGCAGACTTGACCACCACGTCATCGATATAAATTTCCACCATTGCCGATCGATCATGGAAAATGTAATTCATGGCTCTTTGGTATGTGGCGGCATTCTTCGTCCAAACGCGTCATGACTACATAATCAAACAACCCCACCGAACAGGACTCAATGCGATCTTGTGTATATCTTCCGGAGCCATAAAAATTTGGTTGTAACCGGCATTGCCATCCATGAAGCTCAAGACCTTATGACCAGCAGCTGCGTTGATTAATGTCTCTGCTACCGACATCGGATACTCATCCTTTGGAGTGGCTCTATTGAGATCCCGAAAATCTATGGCAACACGCCAGCGGCCATCCTTTTTCTCTACAGGTACGATACTAGAAATCCACTCAGCATACCTGCATGGCCTGATTAACCTAGCTGTCAACATTTTCTCGATTTCTTTCTTGACTTCTACCAAAATTTCGGCCTTCATCTATCGTGCTCGCTGCTGGAATGGCCGAAACCCTTTTTTAAGCGGGAGTCGATGCTCAATGATGCTCCTGTCTAACCCGGGCATCTCTGTATAGTCCCAGGCAAAGCAATCTGGATATTCTTTCAACAAAGCTATCATCGGACCCCGCAGATTCGGATCTAACTTCTGCGATAAATGTTGGTCGCGGCTTATCCCCAGGACCGATGTCAATCTCCTCTAGCTCATCAGCGGAGGTAAACCCATACCCTAACTTTCCGTCACCTGCTAAATCGATGCTAAACACGGGGCAAACAGTTGGTGAGGATAACAAAGATAATTTGGGCCGATTCCCGGAATCGGCCCCCTTTTTGATTGCATTAGTCAAGGAAGGTTTACAACTTATTTGTGCTCTACAATGGCAGGAATCTCCTACTACGATCAGTATGACCTGTTTGTCGAAGATTATCGCTTTTTATTTTTGTGGCCGATCGCAGGGATCGGCCATACCACGTACGATCGTGGACTTTGCTACTCTGTCAGGCCAGTGGATAAGACCAGCCTCACCCCGTTTTTTGTAGCTTCAATGCGCTCACAGCCGTCTAGACTGATTCCAGAGATCGGCTTTTGGTCTTCTGCCTCCCAGATGTTCATGCCAGCTATGGAGATCTCGATCGAATCATCTGCATGAATGACCTCCACTTCATCTCCATCCCATCAGTATTAAATTGGTGCATCATGGATGGAATGCAGCGATTAGCGTGAATCCAATCCTCCCCAGCAAGACAGCGTAGGTGCTTTTGGCACAACGATGAAGAATGACGAGGGATGGTTTTTCGCCACGTCGATCCACGTTCAGAATGCCTTGCGTTTATGAAGTTTGTCCGTTGAAGTCGCTTAACGTGACGTTGGTTTTGATCAGATCTGCAGTGGAGCATCCCAAACGCCGTAGCATGGAGTATGGCATTATATTGATCGCCGCTCGGTGTCAACCAACATCTTGCGGACAGGCTGCCCATTGATATAACCTCGCAGCTGTGGCTTTCGGATGTTTGTAGCCCTTCTCGTGGCTTTTCAAAGATAACGGCCGTGGCAGCGATCAACTGTGCCACTGGTAGTTCTTTGGTTCTTGGAGCGCAAAACTCTGACGGAAGTATGAACACCATGTTTGTGCCAGCCGATGTCTTCGCATCGGCTTTTACTGGCTTGGGGCGCCACTCTTTCCTTTTCGGACGAGCCTCCGTTTCCAGAGTTTGCCGAATTTTCATGGCCAGATCGGGCCGTGCTTTCCTTAAAGCGTGGAGGTACTGCGCTTCGGCTTCCTCCAAGCTACGCAGTCGCTGAACTCTACGCTTTTGGGTGTGTCTGAGTCCATCGGGACACCACCTTGGCCGGTGATATGTGTCTTCTTCTCCTTCACCCTTTGGCTCCTCGAGATCTTTTGCTCGAGAGAACTCCTCTTGTCTGTTCTGAGGCGGGAGAGGCCCTAGACGCTTGAACACTGAAACTGGACCTGTGTCATCCTTCTGCTGTCCACATTCCGGGCAGTTGTCGATTGTAGGCAATCGGCTCATTCCCGCATCCCAGAAATACTTGAAGAAAGGACAATCCCAATGTTTATCCACGCCTTCCTTTTCCTTTGACTTTCCCCTAGCGAGGTGCTCATATCCTTCATCATCTCTATCGTGCCGGCGACGTCGGTCATACTGACGCTCATACTTGTTAAGGAGATGCGTGGAGTGTGGCTTCTGATATCACACGCTTCTCACTTGCTCCTCGGTTAAATACCGCCTGTCATCATAACGGGGCCGGTCACGTGGACCAGCCTCCTCTCTTTCTTTGCCCCGAGAGCGACCGCCTTCCTTCTTATATGTGCCATGGTGGTACACAGGCCCTGCCATATTAACATCGAACGAGAAATCTAGCTGACGCCTCGTGGAGTGGCTGTGTTCTACCATGTTGACGCCGGGAAACGGGTTTGTGTCTACTTTCATGGCGAATTGCCCAAGGATCAGACGGCCATGTTCTATCGCCGTTTGGATCTGGCGACGTAGCTCTTTGCAATCATTGGTGGTGTGGGTGAATGAGTGATGCCACTTGCAGTATGGTCTCCCGTTCATCTCTTGAGCCTTAGGGATTTTATGGCCTTCGGGTAACTTCAGCTGCTTTTCTTTCAACAGTAAATCGAATATATGCTCAGCTTTGCTCACATCGAAGTCGAACCCTTTTGCGGGCCCTTGCTGTTTTACCCATTTGCAGGACACGGGATCTGCCCCCCGAGCCCATTCAGCCACGACCACCTCCTGGTCTTGTACGGGATCCTCTTCTTCTGTATCGACCATGCCTATCGGACGTTTGAACTTGTCTTGGTACAACTCAGGGTGGCTCTGTTCATACATTGTCAGTTTCTGGGCCATGTGCGCCAATGAATTGTATTCTACTTGGAAAGCCAGATCCTTGATAGGTGCTGAGAGACCCAACACTGCCAGCTCGACTGCTTCTTTCTCAGTTAAACGAGCCGAATAACATCGGTTCTTGACAGTCCTGAAACGCTGAATGTACTCGGCTACCGTTTCTCCCCGCTTTTGCCGCACCTGCGCCAGATCTGCAATGCCAGCCTCGGTAGCTTCTGAATGATACTGAATGTGGAACTGCTCTTCCAGTTGCTTCTAGGTCTGGATCGAATCCGGTGGCAGCGAGGTGTACCACCCAAAAGCTGGTCCTGTTAGAGATTGTGCAAAGAACCTTACGCGTAACTGATCCGATGCTGAAATCATGCCTAACTGTGCCAGGTATCGGCTCACATGCTCGATCGAGCTCGACCCTTCTGATCTGCTAAACCTTGAGAACTCAGGGAGCCGATACTTGGGTGGCAGCGGAATCAGATCAAACTCGTTGGGGTACGGCTTGGAATAGCCGATTGTCCTTCTCTTCGGCACGAAGCCGAACTGGTCTCTCAAGATGGTACGGATTTGCTCCACCGTTTGAGCTGCAGGGGCTAAATTCTCATGACTCGTTCCGGTGGCGTACTTGGCTAGCCATGCCTGTTTATCAGCGTCCATCCCAGACATCCCTGCTCCAGAAATACCTGCTCCAGAAACTCCTGCCCCAGAAATCCCTGCGGTTGCAATCTGGTTCGTGCGCGTCAGGCTATTGCAGTCCGGCACGTAGGTGCACACATATCCATGTGGGATTTCTTTAGGTGGTTCAAACAGGAATTGGCAATCGCCAGGGTCACCTCCAACCTTGTAGACGACGTACGCCGGTGCCCCTGGTGGCTCCGGAGCTGCAAGCGTGAATGGCAGCTGTGGCCTGGTCTGGAGCAGTCTTTCTCCCTGGTGAGTCCCTAGAGTAGGCCCCGACGGAGAGTACTGATGTTTCATGATCTCCTGAACTACGCGAACCGCGACGCGCTCGAAAGCGTTCACTAGGCTCTCAGAATGGCGGTGAAGAGAATGAGCCACCATGTAATTGACTTCCTGTCGCAGAGCTCTGGTGCGTTCCTCTGAAGGAACAGACATATCCACCTCATCAAGAGCACCTTCAGGTGAGAACCCTTTACACCTGATGCCATGCTTACGGGTCCTCTCAAAAGAGCCGATGAGATCGGCTTCGAAGAGAGCTTTGATATCATCATACTTCGCCTTGTGCTCATCAGGCAGATCGTCGTACGTGACCGGTCATCCCCATCACTGGCGTCGGATGTAGATGCGGATGTTGTTGAATGTCCCACCGGCGTGCGAGAATGTGTTGCTGTCAAAACCCGGCGGCGAGCAACACGAAGATCCGGAGGCTCCTGCAGGCTGGTGGGCCACTGGTCCCTCGAACGGCCGCAAAACTCCGACACGTCTGGCTGATGCGGCGTGCCACTGACCTATACCTGGTCGAAGGTGATGGATTGCTTCGATTAGTTTCCTGCATGGCAAACAAGTATCGTAAAATTCGAGCGCGACGGCTCCCGTGTTTCCACGAATCGGCTCCTGGAGCCGATTATCCCAGGATTGCATTAGATCTACGATAATATGGGGTTTTGCTTCATCAATACAAGTTAAATTGACCTCTGACGGTTTAACGTTTTCACCACATAATTGGAACATCCTACACGTAATTGAGCCTGGTAGATACAAAGATGATAGAAAACTAACCCTAGAGAAGGCCTAACAACCGACGTAAAGTCAATTCCGGAACAACTCCTCTCGAATTGGCAAACCATATCCTTACATACTCTTTGGATCGTTCAACTCGTTTGCAAGGCGACTATGTGGATATCAAACTAAACCTTGGAAAACAAGGCATAACTATAACAGATCAAATCAATGAATAAAGATCAAGCAAGATCTGCCCTTACACCCGAAAAAGGTGCAAAGGCAATGAGATAACTAAAGCGACATAACTAAGCAATCATAACAAAAAGGTACTGCTAGCCCAAACAAATCTATGATAATGATATTACTCGCCATCAACAAGGCTTCAAGATTAGTAATACTAAATAACATATAGCGAATCTTGCCTGAATCAAGATGCGATCTAGGCGATGACACTACCGAAAGAAACCCTAGAAACAAGGGGTGGCGATGCGCCGAGATTGTGTTTGTTGTGAACGTGATCGTCGTCTTTTCTCAATAACCTTAGGTACATATTTATAGTCCGGAGACTTTCTATCTTTGGAATAACCCTAACAACTCTATCTCTTACTTAAACGGAAGCGTAACCTACCATAATATACAGATACACGGGCAATTTAGCCCAAATCCACGCACAAGGCTGATCCAGCAATACGTTGCATATATGTATCCTCCAAGCCCATCTTGATTACGGCCCATCTCCTCCTTTGGCCAAAATGTGGCGATAACAGTTATGTGAAAAATAAATAAACAAAATAAATAATTGTTTAAATTTAGGGTGAAAAGAAACTTTTGTTTCTAAATGGAAACTTAAAACCCATCTTGAACAAACTTTGGTTAATGTTTTAATCTAACTAAATTCAAATCAAGTGGAATGCATTCCTCATAAAATGCATCTTGAAATTTAAACACTTGGAGGATAAACCAAAACTCTAAAACCCTAATGGAAGAAAATCATTTTCAAGTTATCTCTAAGACTATGGATTTGATTCATATAAAAATTGGTCAAACAAACATTTCAAATTGATCAAGAATGACTATTAGAAATATTATAAAACCATATGAATTGGATTCACTTAATTTGGAGACATAGATAAAATCTTATGAATTTAATAAGATAAGGAAATTGAATTTCCAAAGCTAATAAAGCATCTATCTATAAATCCATACCAAATGGTGAGCAAATAATCCTAAATATATTTAAAAGGATAAATAAATATTAAATAAGTTTTTACAAATTGGAATAACCAAGTTTGGATCTATAAATAAAAAGATATGGATTTTATAAGATAAAGAAAGAAATTATTAAATGAGGAATATTTAAAGACCAAATTAAAACTTGGCCAAGACCATAAGAAAATGGAATGATTATAATCCAAATCCAAATAAAATAAATAGATAAAGAATTTTCCAAATAAAATAAAGTGGCATTAACCAAATTCTATTTCTATTTTGAATAAAGATAAAATCCCTATTAGAAATGATTAAATAAATCATGGGAAAATAATATTTGGAATTTACCCAAGTGGAATAAATGTTATTTAAATAACTTAAATGGGATCAAAGGAATCAACTAAATAAATTTATGAAATTAAACCATATCTTCTTTGGAATAAAGACAAGTACCCAAGTCAAAATGATTAATAAATCATATTAAAAATATTCCAATCAATTCAAAGTGAATTATTTGACACCATACTAATGAATAAAACTTACTGAAAAGGTTTTATGGAAAAATGAAATTTAAATAAGGATTAAAAAATATATTTGATCTTATTTGAATTTAAAGCAAGGGCTTGTTTTAAATAATTAAAAGACCCTAAAGAGAATAAAAGATTTATTCCAAAATTGCCTTTAGAATATATAAATAATCAGTGTTTGAATCCACTCAAAGTTTGAGAGAAGTTTGAATTCAAATAGATGTTTGAATAGATTAAACAAAATCAAAATAGAAAATTAAATTGGAAAAAGAAAAATAATAGGAGAAGAAAAATACGAAACAAAGCAGCCCAGCCCAGCTAGCCCACTAAGCCCAGCAGCCCACCTCTCCTTTTCCGCGAAGTGTTTTCTCTCACTCACGAATTGACCCGCACAGCGAATGACAACCGGACCCCACCCCCACTCTCTCTCTCTCACTATCAAGCAGGCCCCATCTGCCAGGCTTCTTCCTCACCCACGCGAAGACCCCGCCCTCCTCTGGCCGTTTCTCAGACGATAATGTCGGTGTTGAATTCTCATCAATGCCTCGCTCTAACCTCGCCGCGACTATGCTGTATTAAATGCCCGTTCCTCCTCTCTATTTCCCCCCAGAAACCGTCCACCCCTTGCCACCAGGCCACTCTGAATTGACTCGAGAACACCTACTGCTCCGGCGAGCATTTTCGTCAATTACGGCCAGTCGCCGTCGCCCCTCGCCTCCTCGAGCAAACGAGCGTGACCCCCAGTCCCTGGCGCTTCTCTATGCACCCTCGACTTGCCCACGCTTGACCCCCAGCGTCGGCAACAACGACAACCAGTAGCGCTGCCGTCTGCTTCCACTCTGGCGACACTTCCCTGGTTAGTAATGACCGCCCCTCTCTTTATCTTTCACACACGTATCCTCGCCATGACTTTGCGCATCTAACCGTACCCTTCTCTCCCTCGGGTGTGCACTGAAGCCTTGCCACCGCCTTCGACAGAGAGCAACCGTCGCCAGGGAGAACTCCGACGAGGAATTCCAACTGACCCCGTGCGCCCCTCGACAAGCAGCAAGCACGTTGAGCTACAGCGTCACTCCGCGATTCTTGTGAGCTACTCCTCTACCCCCTTGCTTCCTATTTCGCCAGCTCTGCTGCCGTCTGACCACGCCGCTGCCAGCCACCGTCGCTTATGCCGCCAGTTCTTGACCAGCTGCTGTGCATCGTCGGATTTAGATCGTAAGGCGTAGAAAGAGTCACTTAAGCGAAAGGGTACGAGCTCATCTGCACCGTTCATCCTCACTTAGATCCAACGCACTAGAGTGAGCGATCCACACGAATCGGTATGGACCAGTAGCAAGCAGCCACGTGGCCCTGTCTATTTTAATAAAAACAGAATTGATCTATTTGATGTTCCAATTTTAAAAATTCATAACTTTCAAACCACACGTCCAATTTTTTCAAATTTTATATCAATGGAATCAGCAAGACAAATCCTACCGAACCATGCCCTTTGTTTAGTAAATTGCTTCAGTTAAATTGTTTGTTTTAGCAGAAATTTGTGTAGGCATATTTAGAATATAAAATTTGTTCTAAAATGATTTTTGAGATAAAACCTTTGGCAAATGGTTTGTTTTGAACCTACTGACCATAGAAATAAATTTGTGGTTTCAAAAACATATTTGGTGAAGAAAAAGAATAAATCTTTGTTTTAGACAATTTCTAGTCATATAAAAATGTTGTTATATGTTAAAAATAATTTTTGGAGGAAAATCTTTGGGAAATTTTTTCATTTAAACTCTCTGACCCTAAACACAAAGTTTTATGATTTGAAAACATATTTGGTGAACCTTATAAAGATTGTTACCTTGTTAAAGACATTTTCAACCACATAAAATATTGATTTGGTTTAAAAATGGTTTATAGATAAAATCTTTTGCAAATGGTTTTGCCACTTTATAAAATGACCAATAGGTGTTTTCAAATGTTTATAACCCATTATAAACCACTTTTCCAAATAAAACAATCTTTGGCATGCTTGCATCCATTACTTTGTTTTTAATATTTTATGTGATGTTTGCTTGAATGGTAGATTGAAATTGTACCTTGCTTGATTGAATTGTAGTGATTTGAAGAGTGTGAACATTGCAATATCAAGGAGTGAACTTATATTATCTACCAAAAAGGCAAGTGATGCTTCATACTTTGTCCCATTATTTTCACTATGCATTAGTGATATTTTTAAGTAGGACTTGCATGGAATTTTTGCTAAGTATAAACTATGCCATGGGAAATCCTAGTAGATGAAACCTTATTAGAATTTCCTAAGTTAAGATTCCTAATACCAGCATGCTTATCTTAGCTAGTAGAAAACAAGGGTGTATTATACTTCATGCTATGGAGTATTTCTAAGTCAAGGACTTGTGTTTTGTTTAAGAAAACAACTAAGTGAATGAATCACCTGGGTGTAATGGAAGGAATGGTTTGTGTTGAGTGGTTCACAAGGCGCATTTCTATGGTTTACCTTATGTATCTCACTTGTGGATGGCCACCCAGGAACAAAGGGATTTGAGATGCCATATGTTAAGAAGCTTCTAGTGCAGCCACTTGGCAATATGGGCTCTGCCTGGATCATATAGGTTGCAATAACTTAGCCATTTGGAAAGTTGGTGGTAGTGGGATGATAGGTTGGAGCGCGTCCATTTGGTTTAAGGGAAGGCTTCTAAAAGATCTTGTCTTGGTGAAACCATGTCTTGTGGGGGAAAGTGCACCACTTTTGCAGAGTGTAAAATCTAAGTACTTAGCCATGTCCCTGGTAAAGGACAATTTGAGCATCAAGACATGGAAGCTATCAAGAATCTCCTCATCCCAATTTCTAAGTTAAAATCTTGTGGGTGAACAAGGGTTAAAGGATCCCCAATTTCTATTGGGAGATGCCTTGGGTGACTTTTGTCAAGCAAAAACTTAGTGTTTTCAAATGATAAGGAAAAACTATTTTGAGCAAAGAAAGCCTAAGCTCCACTTAGCCAAATGCATATAGATGTAGACTCCACTATACTACCATAGTATCACTTGCCAATACAATTCAAATGTATTGACCCTTGTGGCTGTAACTTATTATGTTGCAGGTTTGTTTGATGTTAGTGCAGTTTATTGATTAGGATTACAAGTCTACAACCAACATGACTGCCTGTGGCACTTTGAAGATGAAGGACCCCATGCTATTGTTATATTCTGATGCATTGTAATTGAGATAGCCAAATGAGCTATGTAAGATGTAATAAATTATTTTATTCCTGTTTATAAAGTTGTATTATGACCTTTGTTTCTTGATATTACATCTTAACTGTGGATGCTAGCTATTGATCCAGGGACAAGCATTGTAAACACAGGGATCTCTACCTTATTAAAGGTTGGGAACCTTACAACTAGGAACCAAGCCTTAACTATCTTTTTCGATTACATGAGAGAACTCATCCAATCCCTACCATCCCCATAGCCTACAGTGGGGGATTACGCACTCATGGAAGGGGAAACACGGATGGTTGATGGAGAGGTGTCAGTGATGATGATGGCGATGATCCTCTCCAAATTCCCCGTCCTGGCAGGGTGCCAGAACAGAGTTTCTACTTCCGAATCGCGGTTTCCGGTGGTGGTGGCGCAGTGGAACTCTTTCTGGAAAAACGTCGAACCCCCTTAGTTTTTAGGTCAAGAGGCATCTTATAGGCGAAGAGGGAGGCCGAGGGGGTGCCCGAGGCGGCCACATCCCTCCCAGGCACAGCCTGGACTAGCCCCTCGTGGCCCTCCTCCATATCGTCTTCTGGCTCCGTGAGTCTTCTGGTGAAATAGGATTATTGGCATATTTTCCAGGATTTTTCCTGATAGTTGATTTTCTGCACAAAAACTAGACACCAAGGTAATTCTGCTGAAAACGGTGTCTGTTCATGTTAGTTGTATCCAAATCACACAAGTTTAGAGGGGAAATAATAGCAAAAGTGTTCGGGAAAGTAGATACGTTTTGGACGTATCACCTTGTTATTAATAACATCCAATGTTCATGATTAGGAAACCATAATCATCAATTAATCAACAAGCTAGTAGTACAAGAGGCTTACTAGGGACTATTACATGTTTACAAATCACACAAGTATTAATGTTTCCGGTTAATACAATTATAGCATGGTATGTAAACATTTATCATAAACACAAAGATATAATAATAACTACTTTATTATTGCCTCTTGGGCATATCTCCAACAGTATCCCACTTGCAATAGAGTCAATAATCTATATTACATGGTAATATACCTAACACCCATGGCATTTTGGTGTTGGTCATGTTTTTCCCTAGGGAGAGGTTTAGTTAACGGATCTGCCACATTTCGATCTGTCTGTACTTTTCAAATCTTTATGTCAGCATCTTGGACATGCTCGCGAATAGAATAAAAACGTATTTTTATATGCTTCAGCTTCTTGTGTGGCCTTGGCTCCTGCGCATTGGCTATGGCACCCATGTTGTCACAGTATATAGCCATTGGGTCCAACGCATTAGGAACCATACCAAGCTCCATAATGAACTCCTTCATCCATATCGCCTCTTGTGAAGTCTCCGAAGTAACTATGTATTACGATTCAGTTGAAGATCTCTCCACAAAGCTTTGCTTAGCACTCCTCTGTCTCATTGCTGCACCATTCAAAGTAAATACGTATCCAGATTGTGATTTAGATTCATCTGGATTGGTGTTCCAACTAGCATCGGTTTAACCGTTTACAAAAAGTTGTTCTTCGCCTCCATAAGAAATAACCATATCCTTAGTTCTTCTCAAGTACTTTTGTCAACACCCGGATTTTTAATCCCAGATGCCTGGTATGCCATACATCGCAATCCTAGGATTACCATTTTTGCGAGACATAACCGATTGGATATCACAGTACATCATCCATTACAAACCATACATAAGGTCTTACACAAATAAAGGATCTCATGATCCAGTCTTAATACAATTCAAGCAGCAGAATAACGTAATAATAACGATAGCGTAGGCGAGGCTCCATCCTCATGGTCATAGGCAATGCTGACGATGGGAGATGATCCTATTTGTCGTAACCTTCCTGCTGTCCATCCTCCTGATAGTCCTCTTCATAGTCTGGCCACGGGAATAGACAGGGACAAAGCCATGAGTACTCTTTAAGTACTAGAAAACTAATACTAGCAAGTGAAATGGTTTTGAGTAGGAAATACTAAGCTCTAGGTTGTTTTGCAAAAAACAGATTTATCTCTACTGAGTTCAGAAACAAAGAAAGCTAGTTTATAGTTTTATAACACCTAAGTGGGAACTTGAATTTCATATCACAACCCTGTTGTGGTCAAGTCAAAGTCACAATTCATTTCATAAGTCATTTTGAAAATATCTGACTACGAAACAGTATGGCCACTCCAACTGTCCATAACATCGGAAGCAACTATTCAAATAGTTTGACACTCTGCAGAGGTGGTACACTTTCACCACAATATTTGATACATCCGTCAGGAACAATCATGAATTCACCAACCATGACCAATTGTCATCTTGGGAACTGCACAGGTGGACAATCTTCACAAGGTATCATCAGCTCAAACCTTGGCCGCAAGGGAACCCATACTAAGGTATATAAACTTCTAGTCAAGCCATAATATCTGGTGTTCAAGAACATATGTATTAACATTTTCGGGTATTGTGGTTGTACGGTAAAATTGGAATGGTATCGCATCCAGACAACCATTAGTTTTATAAAGGGATAAGTCTCATGCCTTAACATTTTCATCATCAAAATCATCTGGTGTTCAAGAACACATGTCAAAACATTCTTAGAATGACTCATCATCCTAAGGTTTTTATCACCATTTTCACCAAGTATTCCCATCTAAAGTGATCAAGTTTTATCCTTAGCACTAGCAACTATAGGTGGGGATAAACACTAATGAGGGGTGGTAAACAAGTGTATCTTATCTAAGTTCAATCTCATGCCTGAGGATGACATCAAGATTTATCTAACTTAGGCCATGTTTTATGCTCTTTATGCTACATTGAATAAACTTTCTCAGCTCTACAATTTACTAGGTAACCTTAACTAGAAAGCTTTGATCAAGAAATAAAATACTAAGCTTGCAAATAAAACTAGGATTGGGTATCAAGTGGTGTAAGCTTGCAAGTAAAACTTGCATGGTTTAGCTTATCTTGCTAATATAGTAGCTTGCTAAGATATTAGTATAAGCTTGCAAGGACTAGCTTGCTAAGTTGCAAGTGTTAGCTTGCTAAGTAAACTTGTATAGTAAGGCTTGCCTTGTGCAGAGCAGTGGTTGAAGTTCACCTCGGCTTCTTCCTCGTAGTATTCTCCTTCCTCCTCGTATCCTTGGTCGATACTAGCGTCTATAAATAAATACGAGGTACACAATCACCAAACAATACTTAATTACTTCTATTTATCACACCAAGGTTTTCACTAGATGATCTAGGATCATCACAAGCATCACAAAGATTAAGGAAAAAGTTTTATTTCCTTTATTTTAGAAAAGTAATTTCTACTCATTGAAAAACTACTTAAGATTTAATATTCTCCAACTATAACATGGGATCATGTTGACACATGTCATCACCACATATTTCAGTACATGGGAATGTGATTTAAAGTGGTGTCACAATTTAATAAGGTTTAACCTTTTTATATTAATTAAATAAAGTGACTAGAAATGCCTATGAGTCATTCTTTTATTACTTGTTGATTATTTATGCAAGTAAACCTAGATATTTTTATATATTCAGAAATGTCTAGTTAAATGTGATTTTTGAGAGTTGGAAACAACTCAAAAACTTTTGTGGTTCAATTTTGAAAAAAATTTGAATGCAGAAAAGCTTCTCTCTTGTTATTTTTACTATAGGTGATCTACAATTCCAAATGAATTGAATCAAACGGGCTTGGATTAAGAATTCCAGTACCTTTCTAACAAAATTGGTTTCATGCATTTTTGTTTCGTGAATCGACCTGGGTTGATTTTTGAATCTAGGTACATAACTGAGTTTGAAACTAAAATAATAAACCTAAATTCAAACTACTAGGTCACGCGGGAATGTAAATGGGCCGGCCCACGGCGCACAACTGATATGCCCAATTTGCATCACCTTTCTATATCATTTACCTCTATTCATTGATATTTGTCTTATTATGAGGTATTACTTATGGATTTTCATATGTTTATGCATGTTGGATGATTCCTGGAGGATGGACTGCCGGAGTCTGGATTCTGATGGAAAAGAAGGCGTTTCGGTGCAATTTCGTGAAGATAAGAGAAATACCAGAAAAATATGGAAACATATTATTTTACCAGAAGACTAAGGAAGCCAGAAGGAGGGACGGAGTTGGGCCTTAGGGGGCCCACACCCCTAGGCGCGGGCCCACCTGACCCCGCGCCTAGGGCAGGTGTGGCCCACCCGCCCGGCCTCCCACTCCGCCCCTTCGCCTATATCTTCCCTACGGAACCCTAACACCAGGGGAGCGACCACAGATAGATTTCCGCCGCTTCTCGGGGGCGAAAAACACAGAGAGATAAAGATCTCTCCGGCAGACAGATTTCTGCCGGGGGAATTCCTTCCTGGAGAGGGGAGATCGTCGCCATCAACACCATCATCAAGCTAGGCTTTATCGGGATCATCATCATAATCATCCACACCATCATCTCCACCAGCACCATCACCACCACTCCGTCCTGCTGTAACAATTGTGTTGGATATTGCTTTAGTTCTTAGGGGAAACTTTCCCGGTGTTAATTACTATTGTAGTTGATGCTTGCGAGTGGAACCATTGGAATATTGTTTATGTTCAGATTGTTATCCATTATCATATCATCTTTGATCTTGATCCATATGATGTCTTGTGAGTAGTTTGTCTAGTTCTTGAGGACATGGGAGAAGTCATGTTGTTAGTAGTGAATCTGTGATGAGTTATTATTCAATGGTTTAGTATTTAAGTTGTGGTGTTATTCTTCTAGTGGTGTCATGTGAACATCGACTACATGATACTTCACCATTTATGGTCCTAGGGGATTGCATTGCGTATTTGGCTACTAATTGTGGGGTTGCCGGAGTAACAGAAACATGAACCCCCGTTAGGACACTTTTGCACAAGGGAGTGTAGGATCTCAGAGTTTAAGGCTGTGGTTAGATTTATATATTAATTACTTTCCTATAGTTACGGATGTTTGCAGGGGGTTTAATCACAAGTATGTATTAGTCCTAGGAAGGGCGGTATGTTAGCACAGGTTCACCCACACAACACTTACAAACACCAGAGAAGAATACTAAGCTATTTAAAGCAAAAGCACTCAACAAAATTCCCATGTGTCCTCGAGAACGGTTGGTCCTTATAAGTATTTCCACCGGCTTGTCCTTTTCTAAGAAAGGATTGGGCCACTTTCTCTGTTTGTTTGTTACTTCTGTTACTTGCTCTTTGTTTCGTTGCCTTGTCAGAAAACCACTAAAAATCTGTTTGGTAAGTATTCATAGGGATTTCCTGTTCCATACCATTGTTCAGCACCTTCTTCTCCTCGTTGGGATCGACACTCCTATTTATCGAAAGTACTACGATACACCCCCTATACTTGTGGGTCATCAAGACTATTTTCTGGCGCCGTTGCTGGGGAGTGAAGCGCTATTGAAGAGTGGAACTGGTAAGGGAAACTTTTACTGCGAGTATTGCACTTGTTACTGCTTGTTACTTTGTTTCCAATATGGATAACCCACTTGGTTTTCTGTTTGGGAAAACTACTACCACTGCTAGGGTAGTAGATGAACCACCACCTGTTGAGATAGATCCTTTTAAGATACCTACAAGTATTGTTAATCGTGTTATGTATAATTATTATTTTGGGGATGGAACTGTCCATCCCGGTGATCACTTGCTTCTTATCCATGAATTATGCGGGTTGTTTAAGTGTGCAGGTATCACAACTAAACAGGTGAAAAAGAAGTTACTCTCCATATCCTTGAAAGGGAGAGCTGAAGAATGGTATAACCTGCTGAAGAATGGACAATTCATGGAATGGGAGGAGATTTCATCTCTCTTTTACTCTAAATTTTATCCTCCCAGTGAGATCCATAAGGATAGAAATCTTATATATAACTTTTGGCCTCTTAATGGAGAGAGTACATCTCAAGATTGGGGAGATTGAAGTTACTAATGCTTAAATGTCCTATTCATGAACTCCCTAACAATATTATTCTCAATAACGTTTATGCTAGGCTTTCTCTTCATGATAAAGATTTACTAGATGCTTCTTGTGCCGGATCATTCACACGTATGAAGGAAGAAGCTAAATGGGATCTTCTAGACCGTATTCAAGAGAACACTGAAGCTTGGGAGAATGACAAAGGAAGAAAGTCAGGTGTAAACTATGATTATGAATGCATTAAGTCTTTTATGGGAACTGATAGCTTCCATGGTATTAGCAATGAGTTTGTTCTTGATTCCCAAAGTATTGCCAGCTATTTTAAGGCCTTTGCCTTTTACATTGAAATTCCCAAGAAGAAGTGGAATAAGTACCATGCTCCTTATAAAGATGTTGTTAGTCATGTTCCAGTTAGAAGTACTCAAGTTTGTATTACTAATCATATTGTGCCTGAACCCCATGTTGAGAAAATGCCTTTCCCAGCTAAGGTAAAGGAGTATTCTATGATTATTAGTGCAAATAGCAAAGGTACAATGAAAACTGTGGAGCCTGGTAAGCATTTGAGTGATGAATCTGTGGTAGCTATTGTGAAAGACACTGTCACTAGAAATATAGAGGATGAGCACATTGTCTTCTGTGAAGACACTTCTAATATTATCTCACATCCTAGTCAGGCTAGAAAAGCTAGTGTTCCTGTGCTTTCTGTTAAAATTGGCGATCATTGCTACTATGGTTTATGTGATATTGGTGCTAGTTCTAGTGCTATTCCTTATGATCTTTACAGGGAAATTATGCATGAGATTGGTCCTTGTGAGCTTGAGGACATTGATGTGGTTATTCACCTTGCTAACAAGGAGACCATTTGCCCCATTGGTATTGTAAGAGATGTGGAGGTTCTCTGTTGTAAGATTAAATATCCTGCTGATTTTCTAGTGCTTAATTCTGCAGCTAGAAAAACTTGTCCTATCATTTTTGGTAGGCCTTTCTTGAACACTTGTGGAGCTATTATTGATTGTAACAAGGAAAAAGTTTTAACTAAGTTTTATGGAGATTCTTATGAGATTAACATTTCCAAATTTGCTAAAGCTCCTTGTGAAAATAGCTTGCCTAATAAAGATTTCAGGATGGAACAACTTGCTTCTATTGATCCAGTCTATGACCTTGGACCTCTTTTTGGTGACTGTAAGTATGCTTATTCTGATGATAAAGTTGTTGCCAGTGACAGTTATATTGTCAACTTTATTCAAAGTGCTACTGAAAGTTATTTTGAGAGAGGGAAACATGGTTTTATGCATCTCAATGATGTTAAGTTTCCCCGTTTTATGTTGAAGGCTTTAAAGTTGCATCTGTTTTGCCTTCCTAAGCTTGTGGCCTTTTGTTTCAACAATTCATTTTCTCATGATACCCCCATTCATAGGAAGTGGGTTAGGCTCAAGTGTGTTGGTTATTTGCTTCTTGATGCTCTCTTTCACTTCAGATATATATCTCCTATGTGAGCATCTTTGGAAGTTTCAGGCCTATCTTAAAGGCATTAAAGAAAAGTACTTGTTGGGAGATAACCCAAGAGTTTTGTCAAGTCTTGGAAGTTATTACCTCTGTAATAACCGCTCCTTATCCTTTTTGTTTCGGTTTTTGTGTCAAGTTCAACTACTTTTGTGAAGTAGAGGAGTTGTGAAAAGTGGCTGTCCCGGGAAATATTTTTGTGCTGTAATGTAAAAATTCGTGAGGGATCTCAGTACTTCGGATGGAGCTGAATTTCTGCTGAGCTTGTTCTCCAAGTTGTTATGCAACTATCATCAGTTCTGCACTTTTTGATTTGAGTAACGAAAGGTCTTCTAAAAATCAATCTTTACCTGCTGGTCTGTTTTGATAGATTTCTGCCGTCATTTGCATTTGCCTCTTGCAGAAGCTTTTGTTTTGATGGGTTTTCTGTTGAAATGTTTACCAAAGGTTTATTGTTTTGCTTACACTAATGTTGTCATTGAGTTTGTGCACAAGTTTTGTATGAAGGAAATTCGTAGGAGAAAGAGAGGAGGAATCTGCAGAGTTCGTCTTTGAATAGGTAAAAGTGGTGAAAACAGAAGGTTCGTGAAACCCCAATATTCTTATATTTTTGATGTTTTTAATACATAAGGGAAGTTACGAGACGAAACTAAAGAGGAAATGGAGCCCGGGGTGGACAAACCCACCCCAGGCGCGGGCCCAGCCTGGCCGCGCCTAAGGGGGGTGTCCACTCCTCGAACTCCGTCTCAACTTTGTTTCTGTGCCAAAACCTTCCTTATGCATTGAAACTTTGTAATATATAACCCCCCGGATCCCCCGAGGCTCGTGCATCGTGTTCTTGTTGTGTTTTCGTTTCGATCTATTTCTGTCAGGAAATCTTCTCAAGTTTATACCGCCATGGCCTCCGCCAATGACAAAGGCAAGGAGCCCGAGAAAGAAGAACCTCAAGTTCCGAAGGAGGAGGAGATTCTTGTAGGTTATGAAGGAGACATGGAGGAGGACAAGATACCAGACACCCGCGCTACCGTCGCAAGCATTGGTTTGGTGGCACGGCCTACCAAGCTTAAGAAGACAACACGGATGTCTACAGGAGGGAAACCTCCACGTCTCTTCTACAATCCACATCCATCTCCTCCACGTAACAAGAGACCCTTCCATACACTTATACATGAATATCAATATCAACATGTGCCTAAAGGAAATTTGCCTTCGGTTTGGGATATGCGTCGTTCTAACAATGCAGAGAAGGATCATGCTAAGGATGAAGAGTGGGGAAAGAATAACAAGAACTGGGATTCTCGGACTGACATGATCATGAACTGTATAGAGAAAAACTCAAAGATAATCCGTACTCTTACTTTTGAGTTCGAGGAGTTGAAGAAACTTATTGAGGAGCTTATCAAGAGAACACCACCACCACCGAAGGAGTAATTCATTATCAGGTTTGGCATCCCCTTGGCTTGTTCCAAGCTTGGGGGGTGCCGCGGTATCACCACCATTATCTTTTATCTTTTACCTTTTTAGTGGATTCATATCTGTGGTAGAGAGTTATCTTATAGTTTGGTTTGCATGTGGAAGTACCTCTCCTTTAGTTGATTATCTATGTATCCCTTGGTGTGAGTGCCTTTATTGGAATATTAATGAGAAGTCTCATCTTTTAATTTTTGCACTTCTTATTTTTACTTTGCAATCTCTATTATATGATGGATCTTGTTGTTCAGTATTGGCACCACTCTAGGATCATCAAGTGGATCTAAAATTGGTTTTTGCAAACCGAGTTCTGGTCAGTGGCATTAATTTGAAAGAAAAGGAAAGAAATAAAAAGCTTACAGGTATTTGGAAACATTTTTTTCTTTCTTGTTGGCTCATAAGCTTGGTATTCTTTATTTAAGATTCTTTTGTGTCTTCGAGGAAGATTGCATGTTTGGCTTTATTACTTGTATGTTTTCTTGTTTCTTTCAACTCTCTAGCTCGGTACATAGCCTTGCTAGCCAAAAACCTGTTTTGAGAAGGCATACTTCTCATGTTTCCAAAACCCTTTAAACCAAAACTTTTGCCACTTGTGTCCACCATATCTACCTAGTAGCTTTTGCTATTCCTAGAAAATTCTCAAGCTCCATCTACCTTTCGAATTAAAAAGTATTTCGTTATGAGAAAACTAGTTACTAAAGCTCTCACGAACTTGATGGCACACTTTATTTACTTGCCCCTAATAAACTTGAACCATTGTGAACATCGAAGTTGTATATGCTTGCATCTATACATTGGGATTAGCAGAACCGTGCTGTCACGGGGAACGTTTTCAACATTGCATTTGTACTCTGTACACAGTTGATATCGTGCTCTTTTGTCTATGGATGTCAACGGTGTGAAATAAAGAGGGAACTTGTAAGTCCATGGAGTTTGTATTCTGTGTTAGAGAAACACCTCGGCCGCTAGCCTGAGCCATGATTAATCATGTTGGAAAATTGCAGCATCATTATAGTGAGTCATCTATGAAGCATCCTCAATAAAAAGCTATATGCATAGTAAATAAAAAGATTGCTGAGATGCTCATTGGATGCTTGCCTTGTCATTCTGGTTATGGGAAATCTCCTGTACCATGTGCAAGGGGTACCCCGTTGACGGTTCTCAATGATATGCAAATACTTACAATGACAAGAACATACCTGGACCCAAAGTTGAGTATGCATGAGGAGTGGCCCTCATATTCAAGGGACATGAGATTGCCAACTTATATTTCGTCAAGCATATACTCCATCTTTGTTCACTTTAACCTTAATCATCTCAAGATGCTTATGATAGGGGAAATGAGGGCTCAATGCTACCCTCTAAGAAGGGACCTTTCTTCCACTTCCAAGTTGATTCAGTAAACCTACTTCCTCTCTATCTCCAGCAAGCATTTGAGTTGTTGTGTTTCAAGCATTCATATGGTGATTTATTCAATCATGTTCTTTATCTTCCTTGTTTGCACAAAACTCTTATCTATTGAGTATTACTTTGGAAGCCTTCACTTGTGAAAAACCTTTTAGAGCAAAGAGTGTTCCTGTTTTGAAACTTCTACAAAAAGATTTTGTGAAACTGTTTGCCAGGTGTTCTCTGACCAAGAACAAGTTTGCCAATTCCAATTATGATTTATCTTTATGTATCTCTATTGTGACTGATGTACTGCCGGAGTCTGGATTCTGATGGAAAAGAAGGCGTTTTAGTGCAATTTCACGAAGATCAGAAAAATACCAGAAATATATGGAAACATATTATTTTACCAGAAGACGAAGGAAGCCAGAAGGAGGGACGGAGTTGGGCCTGAGGGGGCCCACACCCCCCCTAGGCAGTCTAGACTCCGGCACCTGACCCAGCGCCTAGGGTAGGTGTGGCCCACCTGCCCGGCCTCCGACTCCGCCCCTTCGTGTAAAATCCCAAAAATATCAAACTTAGATCATCAAAACACTAATCATCAAGTTTAGGGTTAACAAAAACTTTTCTAAATGAATTCATGAATGCATGTATATGTATATGCATGGATTTTGAATTTATTTAAAAACCACCTTGTTTGTGTGAACCATTGCTTGTAAAATGTTTCTTAGGTGAAAAGAACATCATCTAAAACATTTCCCACACTTTTCCTTAAGAAAAGTAATTCAAAACAAATATATTAAGTGAATGGCCATTTTGACCAATTTAACTCCCATGCCTACTTTGGTTGTCTCAAACTTTCAAAACCTAACAGAAACTTTTCTGGATCTTTGCACCCCTTGAATGTACTCATAACAGAGTATCAAGGCCCACTTTGTGATCATCCAGAAACTTTCAAATGCATAGTTTAAATGACAATTCAAAATTGAATCTTCTTCATATGGGAAGATCCCACTTTTTCAAAACCCACTCAAACAAGCTCAATTTTCAAAACCCAAGCATCTGCAGACTCACCAGAACCAATCTAGCAAACCCACCAAAATTCATTTCAAAATTCAAAACTTGATTTCATGCAGCCATTTCATCAAACAGGTTGCAGACACAAATCAAACAAAACATCAAACACTATAGTGTGCAGTGTTTTGAGCCTAACTTGTTCCCTAGTTAGCTCACACACAACCCAGTAGATCATCTAGAAAGATTAGCCCAACACTAGCACCCATGTGAGATTGCCATTGTCATTAATGGTGAACAGCCGAGCACCCCCATGTCACCCCATTGTGGACAGCAGGCTATAGGAAGAACTAGCCGTGCCAACCTTGTCTGGGAGGCAGCCCACCGTCCACCGCCACTGCCTGTCCCAGCCCATGCGTTGCCAAGCCACGACCACGCGCACGAGACACGCCCAGACCATGCGGCGTGCGCCAGAGCGCCACCTCGACCATCACCCATGCATCACGCCACCCTCACCGCGTGCATACACGATCACCACCGACCCAGGAGACCGCCAGACACCCCCGTTTGCCGCCCCGTGCCATACAGCCACCGCCCGCCGTCGAAGACGCCGCCTCTGCCGTGCAGAGCACCGCCCGTTCCAGACCAAACCGCACCGCCCCATACCTCACGATCATGTCATTGAGCATCGCCAGGAGACACAGCACCGTCCCCTACCCTTGCCCATTCCTATAGCCGCCTGTAACGTCGCCCCCGACGAGCTCACCGTGCGCCCCGACGGTCCCCTCGCTCGACTATAAATAGGGCCACCCCCGCATGATTTCTTCACACCATCTCACTCCCCTCTCCCCACTGACCGTGCCACACCATCCTCAGAGCAAGCCGAGCACCACCTCTCCGGAATTTCACTGGAGACTACCGCTGCCGGAGAAGAAGGGAGCCAGCGATTGGAGCCACCCCAGGAGAAGCCACCGGTACCAGGAGGTTCTCCGTCGTCGACTTCGTTGTTCGCCCGCCTCGCCGACCCTCGCCCGTACCCCGGTGAGCCCCCATCACCCCTCACTTGCCGCGCTAGGTTTCGTTCTCGCCGGAGCTGTCTCGCGTCGACGATGACCCTCAGCCGTTGGATTAGAACTAGATCGAATGATCCAAGTTGCCCCATGCCGCTTCGCCCAGCCCCGTGTCACTGACGAGTGGGGACACCCACTTAAGCAGCCCGCAGGAGCACTGTGCATAGCAGGCCGGCCCGTTAGAATTTCCCGTGCAGCCCAGCAATTCAAATTAAACCTTTTTCTTTTTAAATTCAAACACACTTCTGTACCCAACTTCAAAAATAAACCCAGATCGATTCAGTACACCAAATTGAATGAAACCAATTTTGTTGGAAAGGTCTGTGAATGCTTAATCCAAGCCCGTTGGATTCAAGTCATTTGGATCTGTAGATCACCCATAGTAAAAATAATAAGGCAGAAGCTTTTCTGCATTCAAACATTTTTCAAATTCAAACCATAAAAGCTTTTGAGTTGATTCCAACTCTCAAAAATCACATTTAACCATACCTATCAGAATATATAAAAATATATAGGTTTACTTGCAGAAATAATGTTCAAGTAATAAAAGAATGCTTCATAAGCATTTCTAGCCACTTTAATTAATTAAAATAAAAGGGTAAAACCTTATTAAATTGTGACACCACTTTAAATCACATTCCCATGGACTACAATATGTGGTGATGACATGTGTCAAAATGATCCCATGTTTAGTTTGGAGAATATGAAATCTTAAGTAGTTTTTCAATGAGTAGAAATTACTTTTCTAAAAATAAGAAGTTTTAAACGAAGCTTTAACCTTGTAATGTTAGAGATGATGCTAGATCATCTATAGGACCCTTGTGTGTGATGATTGCAAGTAGTTAAGTATTGTTTGGTGATTGTGTACCTCGTATTTATTCATAGACGCTAGTACCGACCAAGGATACTACGAGGAGGAAGGAGGATACTACGAAGAGGAAGCCGAGGAGAACTTCAACCACTTTGCTCAAGACAAGGCAAGCTAACACTTGCAAGATACTATACCTATGCAAGCTAATTACTATGCAAGCCTAATACTACTAGCGAATGTGCAAGCTAACACTTGCAAGATACCTTACTGATGCCACAAACCCATACCTGTGAGATGACTACTTTATGCCTTAAGCATATGTGATCATACCTACTTGCTAAACCAATCCTAGTTTTATGGCAAGCTTCTTACTTTATTTCTTTATCAAAGCTTACTTAGAGTCTACCTAAGAGTTTGGTAGATACTAGATAGTTGTGCTGAAGGTTGCTTAAAGAGCATAAAATTTGGACTAAGCTAGAAACCTTGATATCAGCCTAAGATATAAGGCTGGATTTAGTTAAACTACACCAGTTACCACCCCTCATTATTACTACCCCCACCTGTAGATGCTAGTGCTAAGCATAAAACTTGATCAACTTTTAGATGGGAATACTTGGTGGAAAAATGGTTATGAAAACCTTGGAATGATGGATCATTCTATTGAAATGTTTTGGACATGTGTTTCCAAACACTTGATGATTTTGGTGATGAAAATGTTGAGGCATGAGCCTTAGCCCTTTATAAAACTGATGGTTGTCTAGATGCGATACCATTCCAATTTTAGCGTACAACCACGATACCCGAATATTGGGTAGGGCTTGACTGGAAACTTATATACCTTAGTATTAGTTCCCTCACGGCCAAGGTCTGAGCTGAGGCTACCTTGTGAAGATTGTCCACCTGTGCAGTACCCAAGATGACAGTGGTCATGGTTGGGAGGCCAAACTCACAGGAGAGGTGCTTATACTAGTGCGTGTAATTGAAAGGTTAGGATTGATTATCCGCATACTGAGTATGGTGAGTTCAGGATTTGTTCCTGACGGATGTATCGAATGTTGTGGTGAAAGTGTACAATCTCTGCAGAGTGTCAAACTATTCGAATAGCCGCGTCCGCGGTTATGGACAGTTGGAGTGGCCATATTGTTCCCCCGTCAGACTTTTAAAATGACTTGTGAAATGAATTGAGACTGTGACTTGAACACAACAGAGTTGTGACCTGAATTACAAGATCCCACTTAGGACTTATAAAATTGTGACTATCTTTGGAACTTAGTAAAGATAAACCTGGCTTTTTGCAAAACAACCCTAGAGCCTAGTGTCCTATTATCCAAAAACGCCTTACCTGTTAGTATTAGTTTGCGAGTACTTAAAGATTACTCATGGCTTTGTCCCTGGCTATTCCCATGGCCAGACTATGAAGAGGAGTACCTGGAGGATGGACCCCAGGAAGGTTACGACAACTAGGATCATCTCCCATCGTCAGCATTGCCTGTGACCCCGAAGATGGAGCTTCGCCTACGCTACCGTTATTATTACGTATTCCACTGCTTGATGTTGTATTAAGAACTGGATCATGAGATCCCCATTTGTGTAAGAACTTATGTATCGTTTGTAATGGATGAAGTACTATGGTATCCAATTCTGTTATGTCTCGCAAAAATGGTAATCCTAGGATTGCGATGTATGGCATAACAGGCATCTAGGATTGAAAAATCCGGGTGTTGACAAGTTGGTATCAGAGCCATCCTGACCCTAGGAGACCCTAGTTAGGTTGGACGTTGAACCAAAAACTTAGTTTCAAAACCACAGAACAAAAATATTTACGAAAACTTATTATCATTCTTACCTCTTTAATTCTTTAATAAAACTTCATGTTCCCCAAAAGCTCTTACAAAATAGATAAAATTTTGACACACTTGATCACTCTGCTAATCTACTCATCCTCTATTTTTATAGATGGATGTGAAGTACAGCAAGTTTTATCAACTCGGAAATGGAGGGGACCTTATCTTTGAGAGGGATCTGGATCAGCTTTCGGAACTTCTGGAGCGTCCGCATCCCGAGTTCTTCGGAGCTCAGCTCAATGATCAAGGGGGAGAAGATCTGTAGTGGCTAATTGTTGCAAGTCTCCGAGGAAAGATTGAACCTCCCACTGCGGAGGGAATTCAGTTTACCTTGAGGGAAAACAACTGGCTCGATGGACTTGCTCGAGAAATGCAGGAAGCTCTTTCCCGTCTGTGTGGGCAGAGCATCAATCAGATCAAGGGTACTCGCTTTGAGTTTTGCCCAAGGCGTGATGCAAATGGACAACCACTGGAAGCCCCATACCACCCCGAGCTGAAGACTCAATTGGACCACCTTAGCTTCATGATGTATGATCGTCAACAAGAGTTGGACAACTGTTGTGACTATTGCAACCACAAGTCTGCCATCATCAAGACGAAGGATCAGACCATCGCCATGCTAGCAAAGGATCGCAAGTATCGCCGCCGTCAGCTCGACAAGAAGGAGTGCATTATTTCCTGTCTTCGCCATCGCATCTCATCTCTGGAAGAGACCATCCACGAGAGAGACATGCAGTTAGAGGAAAGGGAGAATGCCGGAGAGGATCTTTGTGGAGACCCTTACTCCTATCTCAGCGATGACGATGATTTTCTGGAGGATCAGGCCATGGACTTCTTCACCGATGAGGATGATTTCGCCTTCATCGATGACGCGGAAGATGTTGAAGCCACAGAATCCGAGCAGTAGTAGCACTAAGCACTAGTGTAGTTAGTAGTAGTCGGTCCCACTGTATCGTATATTCCAGAATGGTTCTTAAAACCATTTGTTTTTCCTTGTTGTGGTGTGTGTTGTACTGTGTGCTATGAGTGAATGAATGAAAAAGCAAGTTGCTAGAAAACTTGAGTCAAACTCCAAGAACTTTTCAAAAACCCAAAACCTTAGCAATTTCCCTCTTTTCTCATGATCTATATCAATCTTCAGATGCCACGTGGAGGAAGTGGTTCAGCCCCGGACCCGATGTTGCAGATCCTGCAAATGTTGACTTCTGACCGCGAAGCTGAAAGAGCCGAACGTCAAGCCAACCTAGACACTCTGCAACAGATAGCCCAACTAGCCCACAACAATCAAGGCCATGGAAATCAGGACAACCACGGATCTAAGCTCAAGAATTTCCAGAATACCAACCCACCCGTTTTCACCAAGTCGGAAGAACCCCTAGACGCCGATGATTGGCTGCAAACCATGGAAAATAACTTAGAAGTAGCCGGAGTGGAAGCCAACGAGAAAGTCTTGTTCGCCACCCATTATCTAGCCGGAGATGCCAGGGCATGGTGGAACAGTGTTCGTGCAATGACCGAAGGCCAGATGATAACCTGGGCGGAATTCAATGTCAAGTTTAGCAGAACCCATGTGCCACCAGGTTTAATCAAGAGAATGAGAGATGAGTTCAGATAGTTGAAGTAAGGAAGGATGACTGTAGTGGAATACCGTGACAAATTTTTGTCATTAGCTAGGTATGCCCCGGACGAAATAGACACCGAAGCCAAGAAGAAAGAAAGATTCCTGAATGGTCTGCATGACGAGATGCAGACGGTGTTAGTCAATATCCCCTTTGTTGATATTGAAGCCCTTGTAGACTCTGCTATCCAGATGGAAGGAAAGATCAACCAGGCCAATGAAAACCGCAAGCGTCGCATGATGCATCAACCAGGAACCCATCAGACCCCAAAGTATCGCCCCAACCCATCTCCAGGATTTGCCCCAAGAACCAACAGACCCCCTATGACCCGTCTGACCTATCCCAACCGTGGAAACCCTAGACCCGGAGGAAATCACAAAAACCCCGACAACTCTAGCAATTTCACCCGTGCCCCACCCAAATTCAACACCAACAATACTACCACCAACCCCAACACTGCCCCGAGGACTGGAAGCAATGATGTGCCTGTCGCAGCCAAGGACAAGTCATAAGTGACCTGTTATGACTGTGGAAATAAAGGCCACTATTCCAATGAGTGCCCCAACAAGAAGAATGCTATAGCCCCCAACGCCAATGTCCCAGCTCAACAGCAGCGTCGTGTCCAGCCAGGGAGAAGATTTGCCCCAGGGAATTCACTCAACCGCAATGGCCGTCTTTTTCTCATGCATGCTAAAGAAGCTCAGGAAGCGCCAGACGTCGTGCTGGGTATGTTTTCTGTTAATTCAGTACTTGCAAGAGTGTTGTTTGATTCTGGTGCATCGCATTCATTTGTCACCGAAGAATTTGCCTGCACTAGTAAAATTCAACCAACCAAATTGAAGCATGTGATGATTGTACAAATTCCCGGATCAACCACCAAGGCTAGGCAAATTTGCAAAGCCGTCCCTATCCGAATCCATGGCATAGATTTTTATGCTAATCTAATAGTACTCGGAACTAAAGGTTTGGAAGTAGTACTAGGAATGGATTGGATGTCCAAACATAACGGATTGATTGACTGTGCCAAGAAAGACATCACCATGACCAGTACCGCGGGAATATTAGTCGAGCATATATCTGAAACCTTACCTCGCCAATTCAAGTGTAACAAGAGTATAGCCCAAACTACCATTGACCAAGTTCAGATAGTCTGCGAATACCCCGATGTATTTCCAGATGTTTTGCCCGATATGCCCCCAGATCGGGATATCGAGTTTATCATTGAACTAATCCCCGGAACAGGACCCATAGCCCAGAGACCCTATAGTATGAACCCGTAAGAAATAGAAGAACTGAAGAAGCAACTGGATTCCATGCTAGAAATCGGATTGATTCAACCGAGTGCGTCCCCATGGAGATCACCTATCTTGTTTGTGGACAAGAAGGATGGAGGTAACCGTTTGTGTACGGATTATCGAAAGTTGAATGATGTCACCATCAAGAACAAGTACCCCTTGCCTAAGATAGAAGATTTGTTAGATCAGTTGACCGGTGCCCAGGCGTTTTCTAAGATTGATCTTAGAACTGGCTATCATCAACTCAAAATTCGTGCAGAGGATATTCCAAAGACTGCCTTTACCACCAGATATGGATTGTATGAGTATACAGTCATGTCTTTTGGATTAACCAACGCCCCCGCTTATTTCATGAACCTCATGAATACGATTTTTATGGACTTCCTGGATAAGTTTGTCGTTGTTTTCATCGATGACATTCTGATTTATTCCAAATCAGAAGAAGAACATGAGCTACACCTAAGGACCATTCTTGGAACCCTTAGAGAGCATCAGTTGTATGCAAAATTTAGCAAATGTGAATTTTGGTTACAGGAAGTAGGATTCCTCGGTCACATTGTATCAGCCGGAGGAATTGCCGTTGACCCTACCAAAGTGAAAGATGTAGAAGATTGGCAAGCCCCAACCACTCAAACCCAAGTTCGTTCTTTCTCGGATTGGCGGGATATTACCGCAAATTCGTAGAAGGATTCTCGAGTATCGCCCGACCCATGACCCAATTGCTGAAGAAGAACAAGAAGTTTGAATGGACCGACAAATGTGAAGCGAGTTTTCAAGAACTCAAGAGGAGATTGATTTCATCCCCAATCTTGATCATGCCGGATATCACGAAGCCCTTCGATGTGTATTGTGACGCATCCAAGATTGGTCTCGGATGTGTGCTAATGCAAGAAGGCAAAGTTATATCTTATCTATCGCGACAATTGAAGCAACATGAACAAAATTACCCAACCCATGACCTCGAACTCGCATTCATAGTTCTAGCCCTGAAGACATGGAGACATTACCTGATGGGAAACCGTTCTGAGATTTATTCGGATCACAAGAGCCTAAAGTATATATTCACTCAGAAGGAGCTGAATATGAGGCAGAGAAGATGGATTGAGCTAATCAAGGATTACGACCTGGACATTCACTATCACCCTGGAAAAGCCAATGTGGTAGCCGATGCCCTTAGCAGATTGCCGTGCCGCATGAACTCCATGATTTTGAAGGAGCAACCAAGTTTGCACAAAGAGATGGAAGATTTTCGAGTGGAATTAGTAAGTGAAGGATTTTTTGGCTAGCATAGAACTTCAGCCCACTTTGATCAGTCAGATTAAAGAGGCGCAGAAGGGAAATGCCCGATGTCGACGAATCAAGCGTCGTGTCAGTGAGCAAAGTACCCGGATTCACCGAGGAAGAAGAAGGAGTTTTGTGGTACAAAGGACGCCTTTGTGTACCATCAGATTCGGAGTTGAAATAAGTTATCTTGAAGGAGGCTCACGATACTCTTTATTCTATCCATCCCGGAGGAACTAAGATGTATCAAGATTTAAAAGAGCAATTTTGGTGGCATAAGATGAAGAGAGAAATCGGAAGCTATATCTCCAAGTGTTATATATGTCAGCGAGTCAAGGCAGGACATCAAAGACCCGCTGGATTTTTGCAACCTTTGCAAATTCCGGAATGGAAATGGGATTCTGTAGGAATGGACTTTATCACTGGACTACCTACTTCTAGTAGGGGAAATGACTCTATTTGGGTCATAGTGGACAGATTGTCCAAAGTCGCCCATTTCTTGCCCGTCAAAACTACCTATCAGAGTTCGAAGCTAGCGGAGTTGTACATCGCTAGGATCGTTAGTTTGCATGGAGTCACCAAGAATATAGTATCGGATCGAGGAACTCAGTTTACCTCTAGATTCTGGAAGAAAGTCCAAGAAGGTTTAGGAACCCGCCTAGATTTTAGTACCGCGTATCACCCTCAGACCGATGGACAAACGGAGCGAGTAAACCAAATACTCGAAGATATGCTTAGAGCATGTGTGTTAGAATATGGATCCAAGTGGGAAGACTATCTGCCGTTTGCAGAATTTTCATACAACAATAGTTACCAAGCCAGTTTACAAATGTCCCCATTTGAATTTATGTACGGAAGAAAGTGTCGCACCCCTTTGAACTGGTTGGAAGTAGGAGAGAGTCAGATTTTCGGACCCGACATCCTATGAGAAGCAGAAGAGAAGGTTCACAAGATTCGTGAACACCTCAAGACAGCCCAATCCGGACAAAAGAGTTACACCGACAAGAGACGTCGAGACCTCGCCTTCAACATCGGAGATTTTGTTTATCTGAAAGTGTCGCCATTGAAGGGAATGCAACGTTTCCAACTCAAAGGAAAGTTAGCCCCCAGATATATCGGACCTTTCAAAATTCTGAACCGTCGAGGAGAAATATCGTATCAACTGGAACTACCTGAAGAGATGTGAGCGGTGCACAGTGTGTTCCATATCTCGTTACTTTGCAAATGTCTCGAAGTCCCCGAGAAGACCGAAGTGTTCAAGAATATCGATCACCGGACCATAGAGATCAACGATGATCTGACCTATCCCGAAGTACCCATCCGTATATTGGAAGAAGCCTTTCGAACTACCAGAACCCGAAGCATCAAGTTTCTCAAGATTCAGTGGAGCAACCACACAGAAGAGGAGGCTACCTGGGAACGCGAAGATCACATCAGAACGGAGTTTCCAGATCTCTTCAAATCCTAGGTAATCTTTCCGTCCTTTTTCAAATCTCGGGACGAGATTGTGTTTAAGGGGGGAAGGTTTGTAACATCCCAAAAATATCAAACTTAGATCATCAAAACACTAATCATCAAGTTTAGGGTTAACAAAAACTTTTATAAATGAATTCATGAATGCATGTATATGTATATGCATGGATTTTGAATTTCTTTAAAAACCACCTTGTCTGTGTGAACCATTGCTTGTAAAATGTTTCTTAGGTGAAAAGAACATCATCTAAAACATTTCCCACACTTTTCCTTAAGACAAGTAAATCAAAACAAATATATTAAGTGAATTGTCATTTTGACCAATTTAACTCCCATGCCTACTTTGGCTGTCTCAAACTTTCAAAACCTAACAGAAACTTTTCTGGATCTTTGCACCCCTTGAATGTACTCATAACAGAGTATCAAGGCCCACTTTGTGATCATCCAGAAACTTTCAAATGCATAGTTTAAATGACAATTCAAAATTGAATCTTCTTCATATGGGAAGATCCCACTTTTTCAAAACCCACTCAAACAAGCTCAATTTTCAAAACCCAAGCATCTGCAGAATCACCAGAACCAATCTAGCAAACCCACCAAAATTCATTTCAAAATTCAAAACTTGATTTCATGCGGCCATTTCATTAAACAGGTTGCAGACACAAATCAAACAAAACATCAAACACTATAGTGTGCAGTGTTTTGAGCCTAACTTGTTCCCTAGTTAGCTCACACACGACCCAGTAGATCATCTAGAAAGATTAGCCCAACACTAGCACCCCTGTGATCTTGCCATTGTCATTAATGGTGAACAGCCGAGCACCCCAATGTCACCCCATTGTGGACAGCAGGCTAGAGGAAGAACTAGCCGTGCCAACCTTGTCTGGGAGGCAGCCCACCGCCACACCGGCTTGCGTTGCCAAGCCCTGGACCACGCGCACGAGACACGCCCAGACCATACCGAGCGTGCGCCAGAGCGCCACCCTCGACCATCACCCACAGACCGCGCGCCGCCCTCACCGGGTGCATACACGATCACCACCGACCCAGGAGACCGCCAGACACCCCCGTTTGCCGCCCCGTGCCATACAACCACCGCCCGCCGTCGTAGACGCCGCCTCTGCCGCGCAGAGCACCGCCAGTTCCAGACCAAACCGCACCGCCCCATGCCTCGCGATCATGTCATTGAGCATCGCCAGGAGACACAGCACCGTCCCCTACCCTTGCCCATGCCTATAGCCGCCTGTAACGTCCCCCCCCCCGACGAGCTCACCGTGCGCCCCGACGGTCCCCTTGCTCGACTATAAATAGAGGCCACCCCCGCATGATTTCTTCACACCATCTCACTCCCCTCTCCCCACTGACCATGCCACACCATACTCAGAGCAAGCCGAGCACCACCTCGCCAGAATTTCATTGGAGCCTGCCGCTGCCGGAGAAGAAGGGAGCCAGCGATTGGAGCCACCCCAGGAAAAGCCACCGGTACCAGGAGCTTCTCCGTCGTCGACTTCGTCGTTCGCCCGCCTCGCCAACCCTCGCCCGTACCGCGGTGAGCCCCCAGCACCCCTCACTGGCTGCGCTAGGTTTCGTTCTCGCCGGAGCTGTCTCGCATCGACGATGACCCTCAGCCGTTGGATTAGAACTAGATCGAACGATCCAAGTTGCCCCATACAACTTCACCCAGCCCCGTGTCACTGACGAGTGGGGACACCCACTTAAGCAGCCTGCGGGAGCACTGCGCTTAGCAGGCCGGCCCGTTAGAATTTCCCGCGCAGCCCAGCAATTCAAATTAAACCTTTTTAAATTCAAACACACTTCTGTAACCAACTTCAAAAATCAACCCAAATCGATTCAGTACACCAAATTGAATGAAACCAATTTTGTTGGAAAGGTCTGTGAATGCTTAATCCAAGCCCGTTGGATTCAAGTCATTTGGATCTGTAGATCACCCATAGTAAAAATAACAAGGCGGAAGCTTTTCTGCATTCAAACATTTTTCAAATTCAAACCATAAAAGCTTTTGAATTGATTCCAACTCTCAAAAATCACATTTAGCCATACCTATCAGAATATATAAAAATATATAGGTTTACTTCCAGAAATAATGTTCAAGTAATAAAAGAATGCTTCATAAGCATTTCTAGCCACTTTAATTAATTAAAATAAAAGGGTAAAACCTTATTAAATTGTGACACCACTTTAAATCACATTCCCATGGACTACAATATGTGGTGATGACATGTGTCAAAATGATCCCATGTTTAGTTTGGAGAATATTAAATCTTAAGTAGTTTTTCAATGAGTAGAAATTACTTTTCTAAAAATAAGAAGTTTTAAACCAAGCTTTAACCTTGTAATGTTAGAGATGATGCTAGATCATCTATAGGACCCTTGTGTGTGATGATTGCAAGTAGTTAAGTATTGTTTGGTGATTGTGTACCTCGTATTTATTCATAGACGCTAGTACCGACCAAGGATACTACGAGGAGGAAGGAGGATACTACAAAGAGGAAGCCGAGGAGAACTTCAACCATCGCTGCACAAGGCAAGCTAACACTTGCAAGATACTATACCTATGCAAGCTAATTACTATGCAAGCCTAATACTACTAGCGAATGTGCAAGCTAACACTTGCAAGATACCTTACTGATGCCACAAACCCATACCTGTGAGATGACTACTTTATGCCTTAAGCATATGTGATCATACCTACTTGCTAAACCAATCCTAGTTTTATGGCAAGCTTCTTACTTTATTTCTTTATCAAAGCTTACTTAGAGTCTACCTAAGATTTTGGTAGATACTAGACAATTGTGCTGAAGGTTGCTTAAAGAGCATAAAATTTGGCCTAAGCTAGAAACCTTGATATCAGCCTAAGATATAAGGTTGGACTTAGTGAAACTACACCAGTTACCACCCCTCATTATTACTACCCCCACATGTAGATGCTAGTGCTAAGCATAAAACTTGATCAACTTTTAGATGGGAATACTTGGTGGAAAAATGGTTATGAAAACCTTGGAATGATGGATCATTCTATTGAAATGTTTTGGACATGTGTTTCCAGACACTTGATGATTTTGGTGATGAAAATGTTGAGGCATGAGCCTTAGCCCTTTATAAAACTGATGGTTGTCTGGATGCGATACCATTCCAATTTTAGCGTACAACCACAATACCCGAATATTGGGTAGGGCTTGACTGGAAACTTATATACCTTAGTATTAGTTCCCTCACGGCCAAGGTCCGAGCCGAGGCTACCTTGTGAAGATTGTCCACTGCGCAGACCCAAAATGACGGTGATCATGGTTGGGAGGCCAAACTCACGGAGAGGTGCTTATACTAGGGCGTGTAATTGAAAGGTTAGGATTGATTATCCGCATCTGAGTATGGTGAGTTCAGATTTGTTCTGACGGATGTATCGAATATTGTGGTGAAAGTGTACCAGCTCTGCAGTGTAAAACTATTCGAATAATAGCGTCATGATTATGACGATTAGATGGCCATCTGTTCCCCCGTCTGACTTTTAAAATGACTTGTGAAATGAATTGAGGCTGTGACTTGAACACAACAGAGTTGTGACCTGAATTACAAGATCCCACTTAGGAGTTATAAAATTGTGACTAGCTTTGGAACTTAGTAAAGATAAACCTGGCTTTTTGCAAAACAACCCTAGAGCCTAGTGTCCTATTATCCAAAAACCCCTTACCTGTTAGTATTAGTTTGCGAGTACTTAAAGAGTACTCATGTCTTTGTCCCTGGCTATTCCCATGGCCAGACTATGAAGAGGAGTACCTGGAGGATGGACCCTAGGAAGGTTACGACAACTAGGATCATCTCCCATCGTCATCATTGCCTGTGACCCCGAAGATGGAGCTTCGCCTACGCTACCATTATTATTACGTATTCCGCTGCTTGATGTTGTATTAAGATCTGGATCATGAGATCCCCATTTGTGTAAGAACTTATGTATCGTTTGTAATGGATGAAGTACTATGGTATCCAATTATGTTATGTCTCGCAAAAATGGTAATCCTGGGATTGCGATGTATGGCATAACAGGCATCTAGGATTGAAAAATCCGGGTGTTGACACTTCGCCTATATCTTCCCTACGAAACTCTAACACGAGGGGAGCGACCACAGATAGATTTCTGCCGCCTCTAGGGGGCGGAAAACACCGAGAGAGAAAGATCTCTCCGTTAGACAGATTTCTGCCGAGGGAATTCCTTCCCGGAGAGGGGAGATTGTCGCCATCAACACCGTCATCAAGCTAGGCTTCATCAGGATCATCATCATAATCATCCACACCATCATCTCCACCAGCACCATCACCACCACTCCGTCCCGCTGTAACAATTGTGTTGGATATTGCTTTAGTTCTTAGGGGAAACGTTCCCGGTGTTAATTACTATTGTTGTTGATGCTTGTGAGTGGAACCATTGGATTATTGTTTATGTTCAGATTGTTATCCATTATCAATATCATATTTGATCTAGATCCATATGATGTCTTGTGAGTAGGTCGTCTAGTTCTTGAGGACATGGGAGAAGTCATGTTGTTAGTAGTGAATCTGTGATGAGTTATTATTCAATGGTTTAGTATTTAAGTTGTGGTGCTATTCTTCTAGTGTTGTCATGTGAACGTCGACTACATGATACTTCACCATTTATGGGCCTAGGGGAATGCATTGTGTATTTGGCTACTAATCGCGGGGTTGCCGGAGTGACTGAAACCTGAACCCCCGTTAGGACACCTTTGCACAAGGGAGCATAGGATCTCAGAGTTTAAGGTTGTGGTTAGATTTATATCTTAATTACTTTCCTTTAGTTATGGATGTTTGCAGGGGGTTTAATCACAAGTATGTATTAGTCCTAGGAAGGGCGGTATGTTAGCACAGATTCACCCACACAACACTTACAAACACCAGAGAAGAATACTCAGCTATTTGAAGCGAAAGCACTTGATAGAATTCACATGTGTCCTCAAGAACGTTTGGTCCTTATAAGTATTTCCACCGGCTTGTCCTTTTCTAAGAAAGGATTGGGTCACTTGCTCCATTTGTTTGTTACTTGTTCTTTCTTTCGTTGCCTTGTCAGAAAACCACAAAAACTCTGTTTGCTAAGTATTCACAGGGATTTCCTGCTCCATACCACTGTTCATCACCTTTTGCTCCTCATTGGGATCGACACTCATCTTTATCGAAAGTACTACGATACACCCCCTATACTTGTGGGTCATCAACAACACGCGCGCGAGTGAGTTTAAGTGACTGTCCCCACTAGTCAGCGAGACAGGGGGTGCAAAGGGGTACGGGGTAATCTAGACCATACGATCAACATCTAATCTAATGGTTGTGGCTTGTCCTCTCCGTTGGGCAACACCGGTGAGACAGAACCCTAGCGCGGCCAGTGGGGGTCTACGGGGGCTCACCGAGGCTCAAGCGAGGGTCGGCGATTGGGGCGAACGACGAAGTCGACAACGGCGAACCTCCTAGTACCGGTGGCTCCTCCTGGGGCGGATCCAATCGCTGGCTCCTTTCTTCCTCCTCCGCGGCAGACTCCGGCCAAATTCCGGCGACCTGCTGCTCGCCTTGCTCCGGGGGTGAGGTGGGGTGCTTCTGAGAGAGAGGGGAGTGTGTTGGTGTGAAGAAATCGAGCGGGGGTGGCCTCTATTTATAGTGCCAGAAGGGGACCGAAGGGAGCGGGTGGAGCTCGTCGGTGTCGTCTGCACAGCAAGCTAAAGGCATGGGCGAAGGTAGGGGCGATGCTGTGCTCCCTGGCGAGCTCAACGGCATGGTTACGCGGCGTGGGACGGTGCGAGACGGTCGGAACGCTGCGGTGCTCTAGGAAGGTCCGACGAGAAGTTTTCTGGCGCACAGGCTCTCCTGGTCGCACGGCGACGAACGGGCGTGTCTGCGGAGTTTCTGGGGTGGTGGTGATCACGCTTGCACGCAGCGAGGGCGGCGCACGGTCTGTGGGTGAGTGTCCAGGGTGGCGCTCTGGCACGCTCTCGGCATGGTGCAGAGGCATAGGGCGCAGCGTTTCTAGAGTGGTCCAGTGGCTTGCTAGTTGTTGGCGTTGGACAGGGGGTGGCGGTGGACGGTGGTCAGTGTCCCAGACAAGGTGGCTAGGCTTGGTGCTGCTCCTAGCTTGTTGTCGACAGAGTGGCAAAGTGAGGCTCGGCATGCTCACCATTGATGGCAATGGCAAGCTCACAGTGGTGCTAGATCTTGCTAACTAAGCTAGATGATCTACTAAATGTCTGTTGTGAGCTAGAGAGGGAACAAGTTAGGCCAAATCACTGCTCACAATAGTGTTTGATGTTTGTTTGATTTGTGTTTGTAAGGTGTTTGATGAAATGGCCGAAAGAGATTCAAATTTGAATTTTTGGTTCAAACTTGGTGGGTGCACTAGTCACATACTAGGTAGTCTCTGGTTAGTTGGAAAGGTCAAGGTGCACTGGTTTGGTTGGTTTTTGAAAAGGGGTGATCTTCACATATGTTAAAGATTCAATTTAGAATTGTCATTTGAATCAAGTTGCCAAATGTTTCTGTAAGTTTGAAAGGTGGGCTTGGGTTCACTTTTACTTGGTCTAGCAAGGGGTGAAAAGAAATGGAATTGTTTCTGTTTGAAATCTTTGACTAGAAACACTCAAAGTGGCCTAGTGAGCAAGATTGGTAAAAATGACCATTTGCTTGTTTTGTTTGTTTTTTATTTTCTCTTGATTTGTTTCTACTTGGAAATGTTTTAGATGATGTTGTTTTCATCTTTAAACCATTCCTTGCTATTTATAACAATCACACAAGTCCATTCATGCATTCATACAATCATCACATACACACATGCATTCATATGATTTTGATTAACAGAAGCTTTTGTTAACCCTAAATTTGGTGATTGGAATTTGATAAACTTGTTCAATATTTTTGGGATGTTACAACTTTAGGATATATTTGACCGCTATCCAGTGATCTACTCCTGGATCACTTTGATATCTGCTAGTCAAACTAACAACATATGCAATATCTAGTCTTGTAAACAGCATGGCATACAAGATAGATCCTATGGCTGAGGAATAGGGAGTCTTACTCATCCTCTCTCTATCTTCTGTCATAGCTGGACTTTGAGTTTTACTCAAGGTCGTATTTGGAAACATGGGCAAGAACACTTTCTTGCTATCTTCCATCCAAACCACTTTAGAACCTTGTCCAAATATGTACGTTGTGAAAGCGCTATTAAGCGTCTTGGTCTATCTCTATAAATCTTGATGCCTAATATGTATGCAGTTTCGCCAAGATCCTTCATTGAAAAACTATTATTCAAGTAGTCTTTGACACTTTTAAGAAGTTGTATATCATTCTCAATCAACAATATGGCATCTACATGTAGTACTAGGAATGCTATAGAGCTCCCACTCACTTTCTTATAAATACAAGCTTCTCCATAAGTTTGTATAAATCCAAAACTTTTGATCACCTTATAAAAATGTTGATTCCAACTTCGGGATGCTTGCTTCAATCCATAAATAGATCATTGAAGTTTGCATACCCTTTTAGCATCTTTAGGATGGACAAAACCTTTGGGTTGTACCATATACAACACTTCATCAATGTCACCATTGAGGAACTCCGTTTTGACATCCATCTGCCATATCTCATAATCGTAATATGCAGTGATTCCTAACAAAATCCTCATAGACTTCAGCTTCGCTACCGGTGATAAATTCTCATCATAGTCAACTCCATGAATTTGTCGGAACCCCTTCGCGACAAGTCGAGCTTTATAGACGGTTACATTACCATCATCATATGTTTTCTTCTTGAAAATCCATTTGTTCTCGACAGCCTTGCGGGCATCCAATAAGTCAACCAAGGTCCACACTTAGTTTTTGTACATGGATTAAATCTCGGATTTCATGGCTTCTTGCCATTTATTGGAATCTAGGCTCATCATTGCTTCCTCATATGTCGCAGGATCATCACTGTTGTCCACCAACATAACATTCATAACAGGATCATACCAATCAAGAGTGGTAGGAGTCCTCGTTGACCTGTGAGGTTCAGTATTAACTTCATTCGAACTTTCATGATCATTATCATTAGCTTCCTCTCTTATTGGTGCAGGAGCCATAGGAACATCTTCTGGTGTTGCGCTACTCTAAAATACGAGAGAATGTTCGACAACCTCGTTGATACATCGGAAATGTATCTATAATTTTTGATGCTCCATGCTTGTTTAGTATCTACTTTGCTTTACTTGTCTACACTTTGAGGTGCTTTTACATGTTTTCTGGTACTAACCTACTAACAAGTTGCAACAGTGCCAGATGCCTGTTTTCTGCTGTTTTTGGTTTCAAAAAAGTTAGTAAAGAAATATTCTCGGAATTGGATGGGACAAACATCAAAGTCAATTACATTCCGTGGGGAACAAGAAGTCCAGAGGGAGCCGGAGGGGCAGGCCAGGGCAGCCAGACCCCCTCCCCCCAGGCGTGGCCAGGTGTGGGCCTGCGCCTGGCTAGGGTTTGGCACCCTGGTAGCCTCCTCAGCCTCACCCTTCGCCTATAAGAAGCCCTCGATGCAGAAACCCTAAGTACCCGATCAAATCTCCACGAAACTGTCTGTAGCCGCTGCCACCATCGTCCCTAGATCGGGGGGATCTGAAGTTCTTCCCGGCACCCTGCCGGAGGGGAGATCATCCTAGAGGCCTTCTCTCCGGTATGATGCGTGAGTAGTTCCACCTTGGACTATGGGTCCATGTAGTAGCTAGATGGTTGTATCTCCTCCTTTGTGCTTTCATGTATAGATCTCGTGATCTCCGTTCATGATCAAGAACTAATCTATTTGTAATCACGCATGTTGTGTTTGCAGGGATCCGATGGATATTGAGATTATTATGTTGGTTTGATTAATGGTTTTGTCTTTATGATTCTATCATGTCTATGCTGTTTGTGATCTTGCATGCTCTCCATTGTTAGTAGCTATCTTGGCCAAGTAGTTGTTAGTGACTCCAAGAGGGGGTATTTATGCTCGATAGTGGGTTCATGCCTCTAGTTTCCAAGGGAAGTGACAAAAATCTCTTCGGTTCTAGATGTGTTGTTGCTACTAGGGAGAAAACAACGGTCTCTTATTCATGGAACATGTGGACTGTTTACCTGTCACATCCCAAAATTTTCCAAATTTTGAAATGTGAAAAATAAATAAACAAAATAAATAATTGTTGAAATTTAGGGTGAAAAGAAACTTTTTGTTTCTAAATGGAAACATCAAAACCCATCTTGAACAAACTTTGAATAAAAGGGAATCCAACAAATCAAGTGAAATGCATTCATGAGTGAAACATGAAATTTAAACACTTGGAAAAGTTAAATCAAAACCCTAAAACCCTAATGGAAGAAAATCATTTCCAAGATATCTCAAAGACTATGGATTTGATCCATATAAAAATTGGTCAACAAACAATTATAAATGATCAAGAATGATAAAAAATTATTATAAAATCATAGAAATTTATTTCATTCAATTTGGAACCATAGATAAGAACTTATGAATTCAATAAGATGAAAGGAAATAATTTCCAAAGCTAATAAAGCTCCTATGTAAAATCCATACCAACTTGTGAGCAAATTAATCCTAAAGAGATATAAAAGGATAAACAAATAGTAAATAAAATTATACCAATTGGAATCACTAATTTTGGATCTATAAACAAAAAGATATGGATTTTATAAGACAAAGAAAGAAAGAAAGAAAGAAATAAATAAGGAATATTTAAAAGCCAAATTAAATCTTGGCCAAGTCCATAAACAAATAAAAGTTTATTAAATAATAAAAGTAAATAAAAAGATTATTTAAATAAAACAATATGGGCTTTGAACCATATTCAATTTTAATTTAACAAAGACTATTTGCCTAAATAATAAATCCCAAGGAATTATTTAGAAGATAATTTAAACCTTCAATTAAATCCATAAGCAAATGGAATAAAGATAATCCAAATCCAAATAAAATAAAGAGTTAAAGAATAATCAAATAAAAGGTATAAGGGATTAAACCCTATTCTATTATATTTAATAAAGATAAAATCCCTAATAGAAATGATTAATTAAATCATGGTAAAATAATAAAGTGGAATTTCCCAAGGTGGATACAAAAGTTATTTAATTAACTTAAATGTAATAAAAGAATCATAAGAATAAAAATTTATATGGATTTAAAACCATATTAGATTTTATTTGAATGAAGACAAATGCCCAATTTAAATGATTAATAAATCCTATTAAAAATATTTCAAATAATTCAAAATAAATTATTTAATCCCTATTAAATAAGTAAAACCTACTGAATAAGGTTTGGTGAAAAAAATTAGAATTCAAATAAAGGTTTGAAAATAAATTCAAAATCTTATTTGAATAAAAGACAAGTGCCCATTCTAATTAAAATATAAACCATAAAAGAATTATTCCTAAAATGGTATTTAAAATACATGTTTAAACAACATTAAAACTTACTGAAAGTTTAGTAAAGATTTGAATTCAAATGGTTGTTTGAATGTTTGAATAAATTCAAAACAGAATAAAAGAAACAGAAAAAGAAAAATAAACAGAGAAGAAAAAATGGAAAGGACCCAGCCCATCCTATCCAGCCTAGTCCGGCCCAACTAGCCCATTTCTTCTCCCCGCGGAAAAACGATTCGCACCAAACTACTCACTCGCGCCCTCACTGACGATTGGACCCCACCTAAACTTTCTCTCTCACGCTGAGAACGATACCCGACTTGCCAGACCTTCTTCCTCACCTGCCGCTGACCACGCTCTCCCCTCGTCGTTTCTGCAGTGAGTCTGCGGATTAAAATTCAATTGGTTGCAGCAATTAAATCCCCAGCAATCACTGCCCTCTTAAGCGCTCCTCTCCCCCTCCCTTCCCCTCAAGACTCATTCCACCGGAGCCCTAGGGCCGCTCAAATTTCTACTCGCAACCTTCTCTTCTCCGGCGAGCCTCCGAGCAAATTCCGGCCAGACACCACCTCCCCTTGCCCCCTATCCTCCACGAGACTACTCCCCATTTCGAGGCGCACACTCCAGTACCACAAGCTCACTCACACACGCTCTGAAACCTCGGCTGAAAGAACATGTGGGCCCCCATGTGTGGTTTTGGTAATTAATGACAATCTCTATGGACTAATGCTTGTATCAAGTTGTACTTGTTGGAATTGTCCATAGGCAATGCTTGAACTGTATGTTGGCTTCAAGGTTTGGATAAGAAGAAAGTGAAGAGGATCAAGTGCTGACCAAGGTGTTCAAAAAGTGATCCACATATTGGTCATGTGAGAGTTAAACCTATGGCAAGTATGTCTTGAATAATAAGATGGATTAATATCTTCGGTGCACCTTCAAGGCATCAACATAATGAAGAAAAGAAGAAATTATGTGCAAGCTAAAGATGTGCAATACCTAGAAGATATCATGGTTGAATCTTTCCATCCTCGATGATCATGGATCGATGAAGACAAGGTCAAAGTAAAGGTTTCCCCATGTTGTATGGGGGAGTAACTAGCAAGTCTTCATCAAGCAAGTACGTACAAGAGCAATCAAGAAAGGTGTTCCATCTTGAGAAGGACAAGACCGTCTACATCATAATCAAGTGGAATATGTGCAAGGCAAAGGTATGATCTTGATAGGGTTTCCTTCTTACCGGTCTCATGGTGTTTGTTGGGGAGAACGGTTTATAGGATAGACAACTGTACTATCAAGAGGGGCTCTCAAGTGAGTAACTCGATAATATCGTTCAAAGAGAGCTCAAACCTTTGCATACTTTGCATCATTCTTTCTTGGTTGTTATTTGGATCTTATCCATGTGCGGTTCTAGAGCTTGTGGTAATATTCATAACAAGCCCTAGTTCATCAAAAATGGATTTCCCCTTTATGTCATTGCTTTTTTGATCTTTGAGGTTTTCCGGTTTCTCACCAAGAGAGGTACCTCTTGTTGTCCTCTTTCCAACAAAATTGGTTTTGGGTCAATCGGAGTTTCCAAACTCTAGATATCGCCATTTGAAGTTTGCCTCTTATTTGGTCCAGACCGGAGTCTCCGGTCTGCGTGGACCGGAGTCTCCGGTGTGGTCTGGAGTTTCCGGAACTGTCTCCGGTGGTGACTTCGGAATCAGGTCTGGGACATACTGTATGGGGGTCCGGAGCCAGGTCCGGAGGCTTTCCCAGAGTCTCCGGTGTTGGCCCAGTCCGGAGTCTCCGGTGTTGGAAGACCGGAGTCTCCGGTCTTGTTGGGTCATGAAAGGCCCAGGTCATTCAGATGGGCGGTCCGGAGGCTGGTCCTGAGGTTGGGCCGGAATCTCCGGTGTAGACCGGAGTCTCCGGTCTAACTTTTCCCCAACGGGCAGAAAACGGCCAGAAATCTGTGGGCCTATAAAAAGGGGCCCTTCTTCCCCAATCTCCCTGCTGGAGTTTAACATGCTTTCTCCTCCATTCTTGACCCTCTTGAGCTTGCTCCCCCTTCAATCCCTCCCTTGATTCTTGCATATACTTTAGGGATTTGAAAGAGTAGATCTAGATCTACAATCCCACCAATCCATCTCTCCTCTAAGTGAGGGGAACATCTTGGGATCTAGATCTTGGAGTCTTTTGTGGATTTCCTCCATTGTTCTTCCTCTCTTATTCCCCCACAAGCTTTTGAGGCTTTGGTGGAATTTGGGAGAGAAGGATTTGAGCACTACTTGTGTTCTTGACATTGGATTTGGTGCATCGGTTTGAGTTCTCCCTGGAGGATCTGGTGAGTGAAAGTTGAGAAGCTTTTTACTCTTGGGTTCTTGGAACCCTAGACGGTTTGTTGGTGTTGTAGGTTGTGGCCTTGGTGGCATTGTGGCCTTGGTGGAGTTTGTTGGGAGCCTCCAATTAAGTTGTGGAGAAGTGCCCCAACCTTGTGAGACGTTCCGGTTGCCACCGACAAGTGCACCGATAGTGGAAGCGTGGATCAATCCCATTGGGGTGAGATTCACCGGAGAATAAGGGAGGCCGTTTGTGGCGTTGGTGATTTGATACCACCCCCTCTCCAAACGAGACGTACTCCATGTTGGGAGGAACTCGGTAAAATACCGTTGTCCCCGCGTGCCTCGGTTATCTCTATACCCGAGCTCTTTACTTATGCACTTCACATTGTGATAGCCTTCGTGCGTGAAGTAATATATATCTTGCTATCACTTTGTTGCTTGTATTGCTTAGCATAAGTTGTTGGTGCACATAGGTGAACCTTAGTTGTTCTAGGTTGTGCTTAACAAAGTAAACACTAGTTTTATTCCGCCTTTGTTGAGCCACTCTAGGAAAAAATTTAATCGCCTATTCACCCCCCCTCTAGGCGACATCCGTATCCTTTCATCGGCTACGTCTTCGCCAGAGCAGTTCCGCCGTCTGCCTCCTCTCCGACGACCTTCCGTGGTAAATCCCGACCGCCCCTCTCCCCCTCGTTGTCACACGTGTAACCAACATCATCTTACGCATCTAACGAACTACTTGTCTTGCCTTTCTGAGCCGTGTAGCGTCGCCAACATCGCCAGCCCGAGCACACCGTCGCCAGGAGCTTCTCCGGCGAGCAATACTCGTCGACTCCGTGCACCCCTTCGCCAACCAAGCACACCTTGAGCATCAGCGCGACACTGCGAATCTGGTAACGCTCCCCGTTCTCTCCCTCGCTTCCTGTAGCCGTCGCAACACCGTAGCTAGAGCGCCGCCGCCGCCAGCCATCGTCGAGCGCCGCCAGTATATGGCCATTAGTTGTGAGCCGTAGGATCTTGATCAGATGGGCACGATAGAATCTTAACCCAAAGGGGTACGTAGCACTCTGAGCTGCACGATCTATTTTAAATCCAACGCACCACGTTATCTGATCCACGCGAACCGGTACCGACGAATAGGAAACAGACGCGAGGCACATTTTTTATTTTAAAAACAAAAACATTTCTATTATATGGTTAGATTTGAAAAATTCATAACTTTAAATCTACACGTCCAAAGTTTACAAATTTTATATCCATGGAATCAGGAAAAATAATTCTATCCAATCATGCCCCTTGTTTAGTGAATTGCTTCTGTAAACTTGGTTGTTTTTGCAGAAACATGTGTAGGCATATTTTGTGTACAAAATTTATTCTAAAAATGTTTTTAGGATAAAATCGTTTGTAAATGGATTGTTTTGAACCTACTGACCATATAAACCAACTTTTTGATTTAAAAATATATTTTATGACACTTAGGAATTATTCCTTTGAATTAAAGCATTTCTAGCTAAATAAAAATATTGAATATGTTTTAAAAATGCTTTTTGAGTAAAACCTTTGGAAAATGATTTGATTTAAACTCTCTGACCCTAAACACCAAGTTTTAAGATTTAAAAATATATTTGGTGAACCCTAGAAAAATTATTACTTTGTTTAAAGGCATTTCCAACAAAATAAAATATTGCTTTGGTATAAAATGGTTTATAGGTAAAAAACTTTTGCAAATGGTTTTAATATTAAATACTTGACCTTAAAACACTAACATGTTGTGTTTAAAAAATATTTGACAAACACTAGAGATTATTACTTTGATTTAAATCATCTCTAGCAAAATAAAAATGATTTAAATGGCCATTTTCACTAACTGGTTTTCAAATGACCTTGCCACTTTTACAAGTGACCAATAGATGTTTTAAAATGTTTATAACCTAGTAGAAACCACTTTTACAAATAAAACAATATTTGGCATGCTTGCATGCATTGCTTTATTTTTATTGTCTTATGTGATGAATTGTTTGAATGCTAGATTGAATTTGTGCCTTGATTGAACTCTAGTGAAATTTGAAGAGTGTGACTATTGCAAGATCAAGGAGTGAACTTATATTCTCTACCAAAAAGGCAAGTGATGCTTCATACTTTTGTCCTATTATTTTCACTATGCATTAGTGATATTTTAAGTAGGACTTGCATGGAATTTTTTACTAAGTATGTTATGCCATGGGAAATCCCAGGAACAAAGAGATTTGAGATACCAAATGTTGAGAAGCTTCAAGTGCAGCCACTTGGCATTATGGGCTCTGCCTGGATCATATAGGTTGCAATAACCTAGCCAAATGGACAGTTGGTGGTAGGGGATGATAGGTTTGGAGCGCGTCCATTCTGGTCTAAGGGAAGGCTTCTGAAAGATCTTGTCTCGATGCATGTCGAGTCTTGTGGGGAAAGTGCACCACCTCTCGATAGAGTAAAATCTAAGTACTTAGCCGACTCCCCGTCAATGGACAATTTGAGCATCAAGACATGGAAGCTATCAAGAATCTCCTCATCCTAATTTCTAAGTTAAAAACTTTTGGTTGAACAAGGGTTAAAGGATCTTCAATCAAGGATTGGTAGATGCCTTGGGTGATTTTGAAAAACAAAAACTTAGTGTTTTCAACTTATAAGGAAAATCTATTTTGAGCAAAGCAAGCCTAAGCTTCACTTAGCAAAATGCATATAGATGATAGATACCACTATTCTACCATAGTATCACTTGCTAATACAATTCAAATGTATTGACCCTTGTGGCTGTAACTTATTTTGTTGCAGTTTTTTTTATGTTAGTGAAATGTGTTGATTAGGATTACAAGTCTACAACCAACATGATTGCCTGTGGCACTTTGAAGATGAAGGACTCCATGCTACATAGTTATTTCTAATGCATTGTAATAAGATAGCTAAATGAGCTATGTAAGATGTAATGAATTATTTTATTCCTGGTTATAAAGTTGTATTATGACCTTTGTTTCTTGATATTACATCTTAACTGTGGAAGCTAGCTATTGATCCAGGGACTAGCATTGTAAACACAGGGATCTATGCCTTATTAAAGGTTGGGACCTCTACATTACCTTACACACTTTGCTTAAAGCAGTTGTCTGTTGCTTGCAACTTAATACTGGAGGGGGTTCGGATGATAACCTGAAGGTGGACTTCTAGTAATAGATGCAGTTGGATGCCGGTCTATGTATCTTGTTCTATTGACCAATCGGATCTCATAGGATCTTTCTGACCAGTAATTGCATTGTTATGCCTTGCTCAGTTCCTGTCAATTGCACTGCTGTAATTTGTTTACCCTTCATGCCATGTTTTTTATCTAAGGAGAGCACCTCTAGTGAACTATGGACCCTGGTCCAATCTTTACCATTGATACATCTTCCACTATTACTTGTTTACTTGATGCAAACCATTACCTTCCACACCATATGTTTAATCCTTTGTTACAGCAAACCGGTGAGCTTGACAACCTCACTGATTCTTTGGGGCAAAGTCTTGAGTTTGTGTTATGCAGGTCTCCGCATTGCTTGCAACACCTGTGTGACGTTTCCTTCCTCCTTCTGGTTTGATAACCTCGGTCTCTACTGAGGGAAGACTTGCTGCTGTGCTCATCACACCTTGCTCTTGGGGCAATGAGGGCTGAAAGCTAACAAGTACCATAATTTTTGGGAGATCTTCTTGAAACTTGTAATCCTTGCTTCCTTTACAAAAAAAGGCCTTTCTTCCACCATCATTGAGTCTCCACCTTCTACCTTTAGGCACCATTAAGAGAGCATAGTTGTCATTCTGTGTGCAGTGTTCCAAAGCTTATGAATTGATGCATATTGTGATATTACTTGTTCTTGTGCTATTTGTTTCTACTCACCCTTGTGAACTTTGAAGGTGTCCTATGCATCTATTTGCTACTCTATGAGGGACAAGCTGATTGCCACTATGATATGTTTTCTGCATGTGAAACAAACAAACGTTTTTCAATGCATGTTATTCATGATCTTTGTTTGTAGCTTGCCATGTTGCATGCATAGTTACTATGTCCTATTGTTAGAACTCCATCTTTCATGCACATGTTTAGAATTCTTTGATCCCAGCTTTCAATGCTTGCAAATGGTTGGATCTTTATTATGAGGGTGCATGTCACCTCAAAAATTATTCTTTTATCACTTACCTACTCGAGGACGAGCAGAAGTTAAGCTTGGGGATGTTGATACGTCGGAAACGTATCTATAATTTTTGATGCTCCATGCTTGTTTAGTATCTACTTTTCTTGTCTACACTTTGATGTGCTTTTTACATGTTTTCTGGTACAAACCTACTAACAAGTTGCAACAGTGCCAAATGCCTGTTTTCTGTTGTTTTTGGTTTCAGAAAAGTTAGTAAAGAAATATTCTCGGAATTGGACAGGACAAACATCAAAGTCAATTACTTTCTGTGGGAAACAAGAAGTCCAGAGGGGAGTCAAAGGGGCCGGCTAGGGCAGCCAGACCACCCCCCAGGCGTGGCCAGGTGTGGGCCCGCGCTTGGCTAGGGTTTGGCCCCCATGGTCGCCTCCTCGGCCTCCCCCTTCACCTATAAGAATCCCCTGATGCAGAAACCATAAGTACCCGATCAAATCTCCATGAAACCGTCTGTAGCATCCTCCACCATCGTCCCTAGATCGGGGGGATCTGAAGTTCTTCCCGGCACCCTGTCGGAGGGGAGATCATCCCGGAGTCCTTCTCTCTGGTATGATGTGTGAGTAGTTCCACCTTTGACTATGGGTCCATGTAGTAGCTAGATGGTTGCATTGTAACATCCCAAAAATATTAAACTAGAATCATCAAACTCTAATCTCCAAAATTAGGGTTAACAAAAACTTTTCTAAATAAAAATATGTAAGCATGCATGTGTGTATGCATTCCATTTTGGATTCTTTTGAATTGCCTTGTTTATGTGTTTCTTTGCTTGTAAATGGATTCTTAGGTGAAATAAAAATCATCTAAACAATCCCCACACTTTTCCCAAAGACAAATAAATCAAAACAAACAAAATAAGGGAATGGTCATTTTGGCCAATTTAACTCCCATGCCTACTTTGGCTGTCTCTAACTTTCAAAACTTAACAGCGCATAACAGAGTACCAAGGCCCACTTTGTGATCATACAAAAACATTTGAATGCATAGTTTAAAGGACAAATCAAAATTGAATCTTTATCATATGGGAAGATCCCACTTTTTCAAAAATCACTCAAACAAGCTCAACTTTCAAAACCCAAGCATCCACAAACTCACCAGCACATGCCTAGCACACCCACCAAAAATCTTTTCAAAATTCAAAACTTGAATTCTTGCGGCCATTTCATCAAACACCTTGCAGATACAAATCAAACAAAATCTAAACACTATAGTGAGCAGTGATTTGAGCCTAACTTGTTCCCTCTCTAGCTCACAGCAACCTCAGTAGATCATCTAGCAAACTTAACTAAGCACTAGCCCCACTGTAAGCTTGGCAATGTCATCAATGGTGAACAGCCGAAGCCACCCATGTCACCCCAGTGTGGACAACAAGCTAGGAGAAGAACTAGCTGTGCCAACCTTGTCTGGGAGGTAGCCCATGCCTCACCGCCCCCTCTCGACCAGCCCTGCCACGCAGACAGCGACCAAAGCCACCAGGAACGCCGCGCCCATGCCACTGTCAACCATGCCAAGCATGCGCCAGAGCGCCACCCTCGACAAGCGCCCACAGACCGCGCGCCGCCCTCGCCGCGTGCATACACGATCACCACCGTCCAAGGAGACCGCCAGACATCCCCGTTCGCCGCCCCATGCCTCACGGCCACCGCTCTCCGTCAAAGACGCCGCCTCTTCCGCGCAAAGCATCGCATGTTCCAGACCATTTGCCACCGCCCCTACATGCGCATTAAAGCCATAGAGCATCGCCAGGAGACCACCGATCGATCGCCACCCTCGGACACGTGTAAGATCCCTCCTTTGTAAAGGAAAAAAGGATCCCTGTGATTGCAATGCTAGTCCTTGGATCAATAGCTAGCATCCACAGTTAAGATGTAATATCAAGAAACAAAGGTCATAATACAACTTTATAACCAGGAATAACATAATTTTATTACATCTTACATAGCTCATTTGGCTATTACATTACATTGCAGCAGAATATCTATAAGCATGGGGTCCTTCATCTTCAAAGTGCCACAGGCAGACATGTTGGTTGTAGACTTTGTAATCCTAATCAACACACTTCACTAAATCAATCAAACCTTCAACATAACAAGTTACAGCCACAAGGGTCAATACATTTGAATTGTATTGGCAAGTGATACTATGGTAGTATAGTGGAGTCTATCATCTATATGCATTTGGCTAAGTGGAGCTTAGGCTTGCATTGCTCAAAAAATATATTATTCCTTATCATTTGAAAACACTAAGTTTTTGCTTGACAAAATAATCTTTCCCAAGGCAACTCCCAATCAAAGATTGAAGATCCTTTAACCCTTGTTCAACCACAAGTTTTTAACTTAGAAATTTGGATGATGAGATTCTTGATAGCTTCAATGTCTTGATGCTCAAATTGTCCTTTGCCAGGGACATGGCTAAGTACTTAGATTTTACACTCTGCAGAGGTGGTGCACTTTCCCCACAAGACTTGGTTTCACCAAGACAAGATCTTTCAGAAGCCTACCCTTAGACCAAAATGGACGCGCTCCAACCTATCAAACCCTACCACCAACTGTCCATATGGCTAAGTTCTTGCAACCTATATGATCCAGGCAGAGCCCATAATGCCAAGTGGTTGCACTTGAAGCTTCTCAACATTTGACATCTCAAATCTCTTTGTTCCTGGGTGGCCATCCACAAGTGAGATACACAAGGTAAACCATAAACATGGGCCTTGTGAACCAATCAACCAAAAACCACCAAGCAATTACCATTCCACCCAGGTGATTCATTAACTTAGTTGTTTTATTAAACAAAAACACAAGTCCTCGGACTTAGAAATTTTTCCATAATATGAATATATATTCCACCCTTGTTTTCTATTTGCTAAGCTAAGCTTGATAGTAGTAGGAATCTTAACTTAGGAAATTTTCTACTAAGGTTTCATCTACTAGGATTTCCCATAGCAAGGTTTATACTTAGCAAAAATTCCATGCAAGTTTTACTTAGAAAAACACTAATGCATAGTGAAAGTAATGGGACAAAAGTATGAAGCATCACTTGCCTTTTTGGTAGAGGGTATAAGTTCACTCCTTGTCCTTTCTACAATCACACTCTTCAAGTCACTACAATTCAATCAAGCAAGGCACAAGTTCAATCTACCATTCAAGCAATTTCATCACATAAAATCATAAAGTCAAGGTAATGCATGCAAGCATGTCAAGCTTTGTTTTATTTTAAAAAGTGGTTCCTAATGGGTCATAAACATTTGAAAACACCTAATGGTCATTTTATAAAGTGGCAAAAGTCATTTGCAAGGGATTTCACTTCCTAAACCATTTTCAAAACAAAGTATCATTTTCTGTGGTGTAGAAATATTTTTACTAAGGCATTAATCTATAAGGTTCAAAAAATAAGTTTTCACACCATAAAACTTTGTGTTTAGGGTCAAAGAGTTTAAAACAAATCATTTCCCAAAGGTTTTCCTTCAAAACCATTTTTAATAAATAAACCATATTTTTATTTGACTAGAATTGGTTTTAAATCAAAGAATCATTATTTTGTTTCACCAAACACAGTTTTGAAACCACAAAGTGTTTCCTATGGTCAGTAGGTTCAAGTCAATCCAATTGCCAAAGATTTTAACCCCAAAATCATTTTGGAATAATTTTTATAAGCTAAACAAGCATACAAATGTTTCTGCAAAAACAAACAATTTAACAGAAACTTTTTACTAAAAAAATTGCATGGTTCGCTAGGGCTTGCTCCACTGATTCCATTGATATAAAATTTGTAAAATTTGGACGTGTAGAACTAAAGTTGTGCAATTTACAAAATTGAAAAATTAATAGATCAAATTCTGTTTAAATCAAACAGACTGGGACACGTGGAATGTTTCTATTGGTCCATACCGGTTCAGTGTGGATAGCTGGTGTGGGTCACACGATTTACATAAAATGAACGATGCAGATTCATCAAGGCTTGAGCTAGGCTGGAGGCTTGGCTCACGGCGCGTGGCTCGGCTAGGCTCGGCTAGATCTAATTGTGTCCGTCGAAGTAAGATCGAAGGGTAAGGAACAGAGGGTGCTGGCTCACCTGGTGGCTCAGGTCACCAGCGATGGTGAGGACGGCGGCGACGCTCGGGATGTGTAAGAAGGCGACATTCTGGTGGTTCCCGAAGACGGTGGAGACGGATACGATGCACAAAAGTTCTGAGCAAAGCCAATGGCGTTGGAGCGGTGGAGGTTTGCTTCCTGGAGCGGTTCCTAGGGGTGGCCGGAGTTGTGCTTGCGGCGACGCTTGCAGATGTTGTCAATGTCGAATGCCTGGGGATCAAGAAACCAAACCAAGGAGTCAGGAAGGTGCGCGTCAGAATACTAGGGAGATGCAACAGAAAAATGGAGGTGCGGGTGTGTTCTTTTCACCGGAATTTGACACTGGAACTCGTCGGAGCCGGCGAAACGTTGATCTCGAATTCGAGGTGCTCAGTGGCTCATTAGCGATGGTTGTTGAGGGGAAATGAGGAGGAGTCAGAGGGGATTAAGAGGGACTTGATGGTTTTGGTGATTAAGATCGCGTTAGAGCGAATTTAAGCCGAGAATCAATCACTGGCAACGGGCGCGCGAGTTTGATGACGACGTGGTGCGTAGATGGTTCCTTTTGTCAGCGAGGTGTGTGTTTGCGTGCGGGGTCCACCGGTCAGTGGCTGAGAGAGTAAGTGATGCGGTGGGAAAAAGACGGGCAGGGGAAAGAGAGGAGCCGGGTGGGCTGGGGTTTTGGGCTGGCTTTGGGGTCTCAGAGGTTTAGTCAATGCTTCTTTTCTTATTTTTTTTTCTTTCTGAATCTTTTTCCTATTTTCCATTTGATTTTCTGTTTTTTAATTTCAGTCAAACAATTCAAACAATTCAAACAAATCAAACTTTCAACAAACTTTGTATTGTGTTAGTTCTGTTTAACAACACAAAACAAGTCCAAAATAAAATAATATTTTTATTTTAGGCTCCATTAATAATTAAATAAAATGGACCTTAGTTAATAAATAAAATAGGATTTGTTTTATTAAAATCTTTATTTTGAAATCTAAAATAAAACCAAAAACACTTCAGTAGGTTTTACTTGAGAACATAAAATACTTGGAAAACTTATTTAAAATAATTTAACAAGTTTTGGTGTTTAATTAAAATGGTAAAACCTTTTATTTAAATAAAATTGGATATTAATTCCTTATTATTTTATTTAAATAAACCTTTACTCTTTTATCAAAACAAAATGTTTTATTTCAAAAGTTTGGCCAAGGTTTAATTTGGCTCCATAAAATAATCCTCATTTATAATTCTACCTTTTTATTTGAAAACCAAATCTTTTATTGAAAGATCCAAAAACAATGATTCCAAATATTTTTTAGTTTTATTGTTTATTTAAATTTTTAAATCCATTTAGGATTTTATGTGATCAAAACAGGTTTGAAGGTTTCCAATTGGATTCAAAAAGTTTCTTCTCACCCTGAAAATCAACAAAGTTTTATTTTATTCATTTATTTTTCACATTACAAGATTTGGAAAATCTTGGGATGTGACAGGCTACCACCCTTAAAATAAATCTCGTCCCGAGATTTGGGGAGGCTAGGGTTACAAGTTGTCTCAAAGCATCTAGGGTACTACCACCCTTAAAAATTTTCCATCTAAATTACATCTTGGCTTGCTTGGGATCTTGATGTAACTTTCCTGGACAGAAGTTTGCATAGTGGCCTAGTTCCTCGCATTTGAAACACATCACTTGGCTGATATCTCTCTTTTCCTTTGATATCATTGCCTCTTGTTTGTTTCTTTGGTTCTTCTTATTTTCTGGGCATTCACTGGCATAGTATCCCACCTCTTTGCAATTGTAACATTGCACTTGAGTAATATCCTTCTTGTTAGGGTTGGGGCATTTCTTCTTCTTCTTGGGTCTCTCCAAAGCTAGGAGTTCTTCTAGTTCATGTTCTTCATACCTCACCTCAGAGGTGGGAAATCTTTCTCTCTTCTTGGGGAATTGGTCTTCATGCTCCTTGGATGTATGATCCTTGTCTACACAAATATTGCAAACTTGGGTTCCCTCTAGAATAGCATTTTTGTCATCCTTGTTGTCATTAGCTCTTTGGGAAAAGTTTTCTCCCATATTGATCATTTGAGTAACCAATCCTTGCAGCAATTGGGATTGAAGTTTCAAAATCCTTTGTATGGCTGGGTCTAGTCCATTGTTGTTGTTTAAAAGCTGAGTTGTCTCTTGGCTCAACTGGTTTTGGGTTGCTATAAGTTCTCTCATGTTGTCCACTTGGTTGTTGTTGTTGTCATCAACCTTGATGTTGGAGTTTCTTGGAGAAGTCATCTGTTTGGGTTGGATTGGGATTAGAATAGACAAAAATATTTCTAAGGAAGTAGTTCTAATCACACACATCACAATTCACACAAGCAATGTGCAAGCAATCACAAACAAACAATCCACTCAACAACATGTTTCAAGCATATTTTTAGGCAACCAAAAATATTTTTGTTACACCACATAAGTTGGTGGGTTTGACTTAAACTAAATATGGTGGTCCATCTATATGGTTCACTTGAAATCCTTCCATCCTTCTTGGTTGATTCTCCTTGAACAAAATCTTTGCATCCTTGGAGAAAATTTCTCATGTCTTGGTCACAAAACTTCAAAGGTGATGATGGCTCCTTCTATTTGGTGTTTCCTTAGTCTCCAAATCTTGAGCAAGATTCTCACTTGTCCTTAGTGATACCAAGGTTGAAGTCCATGGTGAAAATGCTGAAGATGTTGAAGTCATTAGAGTTGAAGATGTCCTTTGCACATGGTGTAGTCATTGGTCATGGTGTAGGTTTTTCCATCAAGTTGAAATAGAAGAGATGTAGAGTTGTAACCAAAATGGTTGAGGAAAGAGTTTACAAGATTGTCTGTAAATAAGTTTTGGAACAAATACAACTCCTATTTTTCCTAAGGGTCTTTGTCCAATCCTAGGTTTACAAATCCTACAGGCAACACAGTGCTCTGATACCATCTGTAAGATCCCTCCTTTGTAAAGGAAAAAAGGATCCCTGTGATTGCAATGTTAGTCCCTGGATCAATAGCTAGCATCCACGGTTAAGATGTAATATCAAGAAACAAAGGTCATAATACAACTTTATAACCAGGAATAACATAATGTTATTACATCTTACATAGCTCATTTGGCTATTACATTACATTGCAGCAGAATATCTACAAGCATGGGGTCCTTCATCTTCAAAGTGCCACAGGCAGACATGTTGGTTGTAGACTTTGTAATCCTAATCAACACACTTCACTAAATCAATCAAACCTGCAACAAACAAGTTACAGCCACAAGGGTCAATACATTTGAATTGTATTGGCAAGTGATACTATGGTAGTATAGTGGAGTCTATCATCTATATGCATTTGGCTAAGTGGAGCTTAGGCTTGCATTGCTCAAAAAATATATTGTTCCTTATCATTTGAAAACACTAAGTTTTTTCTTGACAAAATAATCTTTCCCAAGGCAACTAACAATCAAAGATTGAAGATCCTTTAACCCTTGTTCAACCAAAAGTTTTTAACTTAGAAATTTGGATGATGAGATTCTTGATAGCTTCCATGTCTTGATGCTCAATTTGTCCTTTGCCAGGGACATGGCTAAGTACTTAGATTTTACACTCTGCAGAGGTGGTGCACTTTCCCCACAAGACTTGGTTTCACCAAGACAAGATCTTTCAGAAGCCTTCCCTTAGAACAAAATGGACGCGCTCCAACCTATCAAACCCTACCACCAACTGTCCATATGGCTAAGTTCTTGCAACCTATATGATCCAGGCAGAGCCCATAATGCCAAGTGGTTGCACTTGAAGCTTCTCAACATTTGACATCTCAAATATCTTTGTTCCCGGGTGGCCATCCACAAGTGAGATACACAAGGTAAACCATAAACATGGGCCTTGTGAACCACTCAACCAAAAACCACCAAGAAATTACCATTCCACCTAGGTGATTCATTAACTTAGTTGTTTTATTAAACAAAAACACAAGTCCTCAGACTTAGAAATTTTTCCATAGTATGAATATATATTCCACCCTTGTTTTCTATTAGCTAATCTAATCTTGATAGTAGTAGGAATCTTAACTTGGGAAATTTTCTACTAAGGTTTCATCTACTAGGATTTCCCATAGCAAGGTTTATACTTAGCAAAAATTCCATGCAAGTTTTACTTAGAAAAACACTAATGCATAGTGAAAGTAATGGGACAAAAGTATGAAGCATCACTTGCCTTTTTGGTAGAGGGTATAAGTTCACTCCTTGTCCTTGCTACAATCACACTCTTCAAGTCACTACAATTCAATCAAGCAAGGCACAAGTACAATCTACCATTCAAGCAATTTCATCACATAAAATCATAAAGTCAAGGTAATGCATGCAAGCATGTCAAGCTTTGTTTTATTCGAAAAGTGGTTCCTAATGGGTCATAAACATTTGAAAACACCTAATGGTCATTTTATAAAGTGGCAAAAGTCATTTGCAAGGGATTTCACTTCCTAAACCATTTTTGTGGCATCCCGCAAAACCACTACTAGAAAATCGCGTTGAATTTGTGCATTGCATCGTCATCATCATGCATTGTTTGCCAAACTATTTTCGCAAACCCCGATTTGATTTCCAAAGGCCCCATCTTAATTCAACTGCGAAGTCCGGTCTCCGGAATATTTTGTTTTAATTAAATATGTTGTGCAATCGGTCCGTTAAAAGTAAATAAAATTATTAATTATTTTTGGCCGGGGCAGTCGAACGGGCCAACCGACCAACGAGCATCGCCCAGAAATAAAACAATCGGCCACCTACACCAGCCCTCTATTTTCTAAACCCACCTAAAATCTACCCACACACCCAAGCCACATCACCCCACCCAATGGCTTGCCACCTCCTCTCACCCTCCCCCATGACCAATGGAAACCTGACACGTCACTCCCTCACCCCTCTTTCTCTCCTCTCTCTCCCTCTAACCCAACCCCACACCACCCACTCCCGCCTACCCACACCACACTACCCACGCCCAGCTCCAAGACACACGCAACACGCCAAGACGCCAGCCCCAGACCGGTCCAGCCTCTCCTGCGCTGGCCCGCCCACACCGGCCGACCCGCCGTGCCTGTTCATCTCCTTCCTCTCCCTCACGTCTCTCTCACCCCGTGCCTCCCTCCTCTTTTCTCTGTCCCGGCCAGTGCGCCGCCCTCTCCCAGTCCCTTGGCGCAGCCAGACCGCCCGCCTCCAGCATGCTTGTCGCCGCCCGAGCATCCCTCTCCGCCCCGCAGCTGCCCAAACCCGTCCCCACCAACCCCGTCCGCTCGTCATCCGCCGCCCGCATGCCGCTGCCACCTCTCCTTGGCGCTCCCGCGTCCCTCAACCGCCGCGCCACCGCTTCTCGCCGCTCACGCTCCCTCGCCAGCGACAACCGCCGCGCCCAGGCGTCGCCCGGAAGCCGCGCCGCGCCGCCGAATCTAAGCCACGCCGCCTCGCGTGCTTCCGCCGGGCGCCTCGCCTCACGCCGCCGTCGCGAGCACGTCGCTCCGCGCCCCAGGCGCTTCGCGCCGCCCGCCATCACCTCGGCGCATCCTCCGGCGCCGCCGTGGCTGTGGCGCGTCGATCCGTGCTCGCACCGCCACGCCGCCTCCTCGCGAGCCGACGCCACCGACCTCCACCACGCGACCCCGTCAGCTCTTCCCGGCTCGGTCAAGCGTCACGACGCCCGCCCCGCCGCCGCCCTCGGCCGGACTCGCCCCGCCAAGGAAGCCACCGCATCTGCCCTCCGCGCGCCCAGTTCCAAGGCGCTGCGCCTGCCTCGACCGTGGCACTTCCCGCCGGTGCGCGTACGTGAAGGGTGCATGTGCCGTGTATGTAACAATCCAACCGAACCTCCGTCGAGGGATGACACAAGCACCACAACGCCTATGACCGATTACCGACAACAAGATCTTCCTCTCGACACGCCAAGACCTCCGCCACGGGTTTCGAGCACTTGGACATGGACACCGGAGACCTTCGTCTAGGACGCCAAGTTCGCCGTCACGGACAACTGAAGCCGGAACTCCCAGATCTCCGCCACTAACCTCAAGATCATCGAGAGGGAACCGACGACCCCGGAATCGAGGACCGAACCCTCGACACGCCAAGAACCACCCCCCCAAGATCACCTCGCCAAGGTCTTCATCGAGAACACCGAGAACTTCCCCTGACGCATCACGACCGTCGAGACCGGACGCCAAGTACTCCTTCATGGAACGCCGAGACCCCGATACCGAGCGAAACCGTCGAACCACGGACCCCGAGACCGGACCCCGGATCCTGTCGTACCCCGAACCCCGGAACCCCAAGATCGTCGAGCCCCCTCTATGTGTGACCCTTTTTCCTCGAACCCTATTTTACAATATAATAACAACTCGTTGCATATTGAATTGTCATTCCCGCATGCATATCTGTGGTTTGGGGGCCTTTTGCCGATTCACCTAATAATTAAATATGGGGCCCATATGCGGGCAAATCTAGTCTCATATTGGCCTCATTTAAACTTGTGTAGCGAACCCGGTACTATCTTCGGCCTGTTAAACAACATTTAATTGCGGGGCTTCTAAATAACTTGTACCACCTAATTAATGTCGGGACCCCGGTTCCGCTTAATTTGACCTAATTGCATCGCACCTTGCCGTGCCATACATCATGCATGCATCATGCCGATCTTCTGCCGTTGTATTAAATATTGCATCCGGTGTTCCTTCTAGTGTTTTGCTTCTTCGCGGATAAGGCCGTTGAGTTGATGTGAGCTTCGCCCCGATCTTCGGATGAACCTTTCGACAATGTTTTCAGGCGAGCATCTCCCCCTTTCTACCTATCTTACTTTTATAGTCTTTATTTCCCCCTGTTGATCTATTGCTATCTGTGTTGCGATGCTCTAGATACCGTACCCTTGTTATTCCTTGCAGCCATATATTGCCTTGGACACACCCTATTGCCTGTTGTTTGGTAGCTAGTTGGTCTTGCGTCATCGCCGCTATATTGCTGTTGTGTGTCGCCATATGCCACGATTCTTGATGTATTGCCGCATGTTGTTGTTGGAGATGATTCTAGTTTTACTTATCGTCACTTTAATTTCTGTTTAACAACTAAAATTGAATAAGCGGAGGCATCGGTGGGTGATAGATAATATTTGGTTTCGAGCCCACTTGTGTCCGTAAGACCCGAGTACTTGGTACTGTTCCTTGATTTTATGCGCTATCCACATCCGGAGGTATATGGGACCCCTGAGCCAGAGCTTGATTCAGTCTTATTTCTTGGGGCCACAAACTAGTTTGAGGTTTTATTTACGATCCTGTACTTATGCCATGTTTACCGCTTGATTTACGATTGTGCGGTACCGCTTGCCTTTGTCGCTTAGGATCGGGACACGATTCGCGGTGTCGACAAGCCCGTTTGGGGTTCCCGATCGTTCACACCGTATACCCAGCACCTTGAGGCCGTCTCGAGCTTGCCTACTCCGTTCGGATTCTACTTAAGGGTGGCCCCTGAAATATTTCTGAATCCTGTGATTGTTCAGTCGTGAAAGCCTCGTTGGGTTTTGATTTGGTTTTTCCGAGGTTGATCGAGCGTGTGTTGCTATTGGTGCACCCCGGCCGGGTTAAAACTTTCTGAAAGCCGTGTCCGCGGATATGGACGACTTGGAGCACAGTATCTCGATCATAGACAAGCATAACTAAAGTTTACTGCTATAAATTTGACTTATAATGACTAGTAATCAGCTCCACTATAATGGAATGGCTAATTAATACTGCCCACAATTGCTTGTTTGGTTGTCGCTTGCGACAATGGTACATGACTAGTAAGTATTGCAACTACAACGAAAAGGCTGAATAAAAGTGACAACAACTGCTGGGTTTAAGGGTTATCTCATGCTATCTGTATCTGATTAGTAATTGTTGCAACTATAACGGAATGATTAATTAAAAGTGCCCACTGCTTATTTTATCGTGATTATCTAAACCTGAATAGTAAAGTGCCACAACTATAATCAGATAAATAAAACTGCCAACTGTGTGAGTTCCTCGGTTGACTTCCTCGTTTGGTCTCGAGGGGGAAACACCAGGATGGGTTGTTTGGTGTTAGTTTCAGGTTGGATCCGGATAGGTCATTCTTATCCCTCTCTGATATCCGCCAGTTGTATCGAGTCTCTATAGGTTGTTCGTGCATCTTGCCGCGCCGATCCACCATACCTATGTAGGCGAGGACCGCCAATTCTAGCCTCGCTGTCTTGGCCTCGATCGACGCTCCTTCTTTGTTTTCTCTTTGCCTTTGTCGGCACCTTTTGTCAAGCAGGTTTTGAGATCGACGCCGTTAGCGTGGTTACCCTTCCGGCTTGGCACAGGCGGGGTTATGGACGCCATGGTTATTCTTCAGGGCTCTTAGCCCCATTTGCTTCTTGTCCGTAGTCGGACGCTCTACCATTTTCAAGGTGATTTGGATCTTGTATCTTATATCTGTATTCTTGACTCTCTGAGTCGCTGTTATATATATATCTGTTCTGTGGGTCCCATCGAGGACTGTTGTGTAATGTTATTACTTCGTTTCCCACCCATCGAAAGTGCTGGTGGGCACCTTTGAATCGTTTCTATGCGGGTTTGGCGAATTTTGCTCAAACTTGCATAGGTCCGATTCTGAGGGTGTTACAGAGTGGTATCAGAGCCCAGCAGTTGCGATACCCCACAAGTCCAGCCTGTAGGATAACCTAGCTAACGGCCGAAGTATAGTGTCAAAACTATTTCTGAAAATCGATTGGATAGTTCTGGTTAGGTCTGATTTTACTCCTTACCCCTCTGCTGTTCTCCTCTTACCCCTACGTGTTTTGAATCTGCCCTCATCTCTTTCTTCGAGTCCAGGAATTCTCGTGGTTGGGTTTCCGTCGTACCTTCAGGGTTTCGCTTCCACCTCTGATAACGGTGCTCTACCCTCCGGTGTTCAAGCTGCCTGACGAATCCGTCTACGGTGTTACCATCCTGTATTCCTTGTTTGTTCCTTCCGGTGTTTCCGACGCGACGACATCCTCTATGCCAGATCCGATGCAGAGTCTGCATCACTCCTTTGATCCGAACCTCGCTTGTCGAGATCTTCAGTCTGAATCCTGAGAGTTGGTTGCATAATCTGTCTATTCGTGTACAGGGTAATGATTTGAGTGCGGGATGGAGTCGCGACCATACCACTACTCTTATCATTCGCTTATGTACATTGAATAGTGGATCGATGCAATTTACTCCTTCCGCTGAAGTAGAGGTGGCCTTACCCTCCACTTCGTCCGTTGTTTATCCGGAGTGCTCTCTTGACGAACGGGATCAACGACCTCTTGTTAGTGGTGTCGCGAAGATCTACACAAAGCGAGAAGACGCAGATCGCCGACCTTCCTTCCGGTACCATGAGGCGGATCTCGAGGGCGAGATCCATTGTTAGTGGTGTCGAATTGTGGCATCCCGCAAAACCACTACTAGAAAATCGCGTTGAATTTGTGCATTGCATCGTCATCATCATGCATTGTTTGCCAAACTATTTTCGCAAACCCCGATTTGATTTCCAAAGGCCCCATCTTAATTCAACTGCGAAGTCCGGTCTCCGGAATATTTTGTTTTAATTAAATATGTTGTGCAATCGGTCCGTTAAAAGTAAATAAAATTATTAATTATTTTTGGCCGGGGCAGTCGAACGGGCCAACCGACCCGAACGACCGCCCCAGAAATAAAACAATCGGGCCACCTACACCAGCCCTCTATTTTCTAAACCCACCTAAAAATCTACCCACACACCCAAGCCACATCACCCCACCCAATGGCTGCTTGCCACCTCCTCTCACCCTCCCCCCATGACCAATGGAAACCTGACACGTCACTCCCTCACCCCTCTTTCTCTCCTCTCTCTCTCCCTCTAACCCAACCCCACACCACCCACTCCCTGCCTACCCACACCACACTACCCACGCGCCCAGCTCCGCACACACGCAACACGCGCGCACGCCAGCCCCCCAGACCCGGTCCAGCCTCTCCCTGCGCCTGGCCCCGCCCCTGGGCCCCACCGGCCGACCCCGCCCGTGCCCTGTTCATCTCCTTCCTCTCCCCTCACGCGTCTCTCTCACCCCGCGTGCCTCCCCCTCCTCTTTTCTCTCTGTCCCGACCCGGTGCGCCGCTCTCCCAGTCCCGGCGCAGCCGCGAACCGCCCGGCAGCATGCGCGCCCGCCCGAGCATCCCCTCCGCCGCTTCAGCTGCCCAAACCCGTCCCCACCAACCCCGTCCCGCTGTCATCCGCATGCCGCGGCCACCTCTCCTTGGCGCGCTCCCACGCGTCCCTCAACGCCGCGCTCCACCGCTTCTCCGCTCGCCGCCAGCGACAACCGCCTTGCCCAGGCGTCGCCGGCGAGCCGCCACGCGCCGCCGAATCTCACGCCGCCTCCGCGTGCTTCACAGGCGCCTCGCCTCACGCCTCGCGAGTCGCCGCCCGCGCCGCTTCGCGCCAAGGCCGCTTCGCCATCACCTCCGGCGCATCCTCCGCCGCCGCTGTGGCTGGCGCCGTCGATCCGTGCTTTCGCACCGCCGCCTCCTCCGCGAGCCGACGCCACCCGGACCTCCACCACCGCAACCCCCGTCAGCTCTTCCCCGGCTCGGTCAGCGTCCGCCCGCTGACGCCATGCTCCGCCGCGCCGCCGGCCGGACTTCGCCCGCCAAGGAAGCCACCGATTCGCCCTCCGCCCGAGTTCCAGCAGCAAGGCCTCCGGTACGCTGCTGCCTCGACCGTGGCACTTCCCGCCGGTGCGCGTACGTGAAGGGTGCATGTGCCGTGTATGTAACAATCCAACCGAACCTCCGTCGAGGGATGACACAAGCACCACAACGCCTATGACCGATTACCGACAACAAGATCTTCCTCTCGACACGCCAAGACCTCCGCCACGGGTTTCGAGCACTTGGACATGGACACCGGAGACCTTCGTCTAGGACGCCAAGTTCGCCGTCACGGACAACTGAAGCCGGAACTCCCAGATCTCCGCCACTAACCTCAAGATCATCGAGAGGGAACCGACGACCCCGGAATCGAGGACCGAACCCTCGACACGCCAAGAACCACCCCCCAAGATCACCTCGCCAAGGTCTTCATCGAGAACACCGAGAACTTCCCCCTGAACGCCACGACCGTCGACAGGACCGAGACCCCGGACGCCAAGTACTCCTTCATGGAACGCCGAGACCCCCGATACCCGAGAACGAAACCGTCGAACCCTGGACCCCGAGACCGGACCCCGGATCCTGTCGTACCCCGAACCCCGGAACCCCAAGATCGTCGAGCCCCCTCTATGTGTGACCCTTTTTCCTCGAACCCTATTTTACAATATAATAACAACTCGTTGCATATTGAATTGTCATTCCCGCATGCATATCTGTGGTTTGGGGGCCTTTTGCCGATTCACCTAATAATTAAATATGGGGCCCATATGCGGGCAAATCTAGTCTCATATTGGCCTCATTTAAACTTGTGTAGCGAACCCGGTACTATCTTCGGCCTGTTAAACAACATTTAATTGCGGGGCTTCTAAATAACTTGTACCACCTAATTAATGTCGGGACCCCGGTTCCGCTTAATTTGACCTAATTGCATCGCACCTTGCCGTGCCATACATCATGCATGCATCATGCCGATCTTCTGCCGTTGTATTAAATATTGCATCCGGTGTTCCTTCTAGTGTTTTGCTTCTTCGCGGATAAGGCCGTTGAGTTGATGTGAGCTTCGCCCCGATCTTCGGATGAACCTTTCGACAATGTTTTCAAAGCAGCATCTCCCCTTTCTACCTATCTTACTTTTATAGTCTTTATTTCCCCCTGTTGATCTATTGCTATCTGTGTTGCGATGCCCCCCCCCCCCCCCCCTTGTTATTCCTTGCAGCCATATATTGCCTTGGACACACCCTATTGCCTGTTGTTTGGTAGCTAGTTGTTCTTGCGTCATGCCGCTTGCTATATTGCTGTTGTGTCGCCATATGCCACGATTCTTTGATGTATTGCCGCATGTTGTTGTTGGAGATGATTCTAGTTTTACTTATCGTCACTTTAATTTCTGTTTAACAACTAAAATTGAATAAGCAGAGGCATCGGTGGGTGATAGATAATATTTGGTTTCCGAACGCCCACTTGTGTCCCGTAAGACCCCGAGTACTTGATACCTGTTCCTTGATTTTGCGCGCTATCCACATCCGGGAGGTATATGGGACCCCCCTGAGCCAGAGCTTGATTCAGTCTTATTTCTTGGGGCCACAAACTAGTTTGAGGTTTTATTTACGATCCTGTACTTATGCCATGTTTACCGCTTTATTTACGATTGTGCGAGGTACTGCACACTGTACTGTTTAGGATCGGGACACGATTCCGCGGTGTCGACAAGCCCCGTTTGGGGTTCCCGATGTTCACACCAGATACCCAGACCTTGAGGCCGTCTCGGAGCTTGCCTACTCCGTTGCGGATTCTACTTAAGGGGTGGCCCCCTGAAATATTTCTGAATCCTGTGATTGTTCAGTCGTGAAAGCCTCGTTGGGTTTTGATTTGGTTTTTCCGAGGTTGATCGAGCGTGTGTTGCTATTGGTGCACCCCGGCCGGGTTAAAACTTTCTGAAAGCCGTGTCCGCGGATATGGACGACTTGGAGCACAGTATCTCGATCATAGACAAGCATAACTAAAGTTTACTGCTATAACTTTGACTTATAATGACTAGTAATCAGCTCCACTATAATGGAATGGCTAATTAATACTGCCCACAATTGCTTGCTTGGTTGTCGCTTGCGACAATGGTACATGACTAGTAAGTATTGCAACTACAACGAAATGGCTGAATAAAAGTGACAACAACTGCTGGGTTAAGGGTTATCTCATGCTAATTGTATCTGATTAGTAATTGTTGCAACTATAACGGAATGATTAATTAAAAGTGCCCACTGCTTATTCTATCAGGACGATTATCTAAACCTGAATAGTAAAGTGCCACAACTATAACTGTATAAATAAAACTGCCAACTGTGTGAGTTCCTCGGTTGACTTCCTCGTTTGGTCTCGAGGGGGAAACACCAGGATGGGTTTGTTTGGTGTTAGTTTCAGGTTGGATCCGGATAGGTCATTCTTATCCCTCTCTGATATCCGCCAGTTGTATCGAGTCTCTATAGGTTGTTCAGTGCATGCTGCCGCCGCCGCTCAGTCCACCATACCTATGTAGGCGAGGACCGCCGAATTCTAGCCTCGCCGTGTACTGGCCTCAGTACTGACGCTCCTTCTTTGTTTTCTGCTTTGCCCTTTGTCGGCACCCCTTTGTTAAGCAGGTTTTGAGATCGACGCCGTTAGCAGGGTTACCCTTCCGGCTTGGCCTGGGCAGGGTTATGGACGCCATTGGTTATTCTTCAGGGCTCTTAGCCCCATTTGCTTCTTGTCCGTAGTCGGACGCTCTACCATTTTCAAGGTGATTTGGATCTTGTATCTTATATCTGTATTCTTGACTCTCTGAGTCGCTGTTATATATATATCTGTTCTGTGGGTCCCATCGAGGACTGTTGTGTAATGTTATTACTTTGTTTTTCCACCCGCACGAAAGTGCCTGGTGGGCACCTTTGAATCGTTTCTATGCGGGTTTGGCGAATTTTGCTCAAACTTGCATAGGTCCGATTCTGAGGGTGTTACAATTTTCAAAACAAAGTATCATTTTATGTGGTGTAGAAATGTTTTTACTAAGGCATTAATCTATAAGGTTCACAAAATATGTTTTGACACCATAAAACTTTGTGTTTAGGGTCAGAGAGTTTAAAACAAATCATTTCCCAAAGGTTTTCCTTCAAAACCATTTTTAATAAATAAACCATATTTTTATTTGACTAGAATTGGTTTTAAATCAAAGAATCATTCTTTTGTTTCACCAAACACATTTTTGAAACCACAAAGTGTTTCCTATGGTTAGTAGGTTCAAGTCAATCCAATTGCGATTTTAACCCCAAAATCATTTTGGAATAATTTTTATAATCTAAACAAGCATACAAATGTTTCTGCAAAAACAAATAATTTAACAGAAACTTTTTACTAAACAAATGGCATGGTTGGCTAGGGTTGCTCCACTGATTCCACTGATATAAATTTTTTAAAATTTGGACGTGTAGAACTAAAGTTGTGCAATTTACAAAATTGAAAAACTAATAGATCAAATTCTGTTTAAATCAAACAGACTGGGACACGTGGAATGTTTCTATTGGTCCATACCGGTTCAGTGTGGATAGCTGGTGTGGGTCGCACGATTTACATAAAATGAACGGTGCAGATTCATCAAGGCTCGAGCTAGGCTGGAGGCTTGGATCACGGCGCATGGCTGGGCTAGGCTCGGCTAGATCTAATCGTGTCCGTCGAAGTAAGATCGAAGGGTAAGGAACAGAGGGTGCTGGCTCACCTGGTGGCTCAGGTCACCGGTGATGGTGAGGACGGCGGCAACGCTCGGGATGTGTAAGAAGGCGACGTTCTGGTGGTTCCCGAAGACGGTGGAGACGGAGACGATGCACAAAAGTTCTGGGTAAAGCCAATGGCGTTGGAGCGGTGGAGGTTTGCTTGCTGGAGCGGTTCCTATGGGTGGCCGGAGTTGTGCTTGCGGCGACGCTTGCAGATGTTGTCAATGTCGAATGCCTGGGGATCAAGAAACCAAACCAAGGAGTCAGGAAGGTGCGCGTCAGAATACTAGGGAGATTCAACAGAAAAATGGAGGTGCGGGTGTGTTCTTTTCACCGGAATTTGACACTGGAACTCGTCGGAGCCGGCGAAACGTTGATCTCGAATTCGAGGTGCTCAGTGGCTCATTAGCGATGGTTGTTGAGGGGAAATGAGGAGGAGACAGAGGGGATTAAGAGGGACTTGATGGTTTTAGTGATTAAGATCGCGTTAGAGCGAATTTAAGCCGAGAATCAATCACTGGCAACGGGCGCGCGAGTTTGATGACGACGTGGTGGCTAGATGGGTCCTTTTGTCAGCGAGGTGTGTGTTTGCGTGCGGGGTCCACCGGTCAGTGGCTGAGAGAGTAAGTGATGCGGTGGGAAAAATACGGGCAGGGGAAAGAGAGGAGCCGGGTGGGCTGGGGTTTTGGGCTTTCTTGGGTCTGCAGGTAGGTTTAATTGTTTCTTTTCTTATTTTTTTTCTTTCTGAATCTTTTTCCTATTTTCCATTTGATTTTCTATTTTTGAATTTCAGTCAAACAATTCAAACAAATAAACTTTCAACAAACTTTGTATTGTGTTAGTTCTGTTTAACAACACAAAACAAGTCCAAAATAAAATAATATTTTTATTTTAGGGTCCATTAATAATTAAATAAAATGGACCTTAGTTAATAAATCAAATAGGATTTGTTTTATTAAAATCTTTATTTTGAAATCTAAAATAAAACCAAAAACACTTCAGTAGGTTTTAGTTGAGAACATAAAATACTTGGAAAACTTATTTAAAATAATTTAACAAGTTTTGGTGTTTAATTAAAATGGTAAAACCTTTTATTTAAATAAAATTGGATATTAATTCCTTATTATTTTATTTAAATAAACCTTTACTCTTTTATCAAAACAAAATGTTTTATTTCAAAAGTTTGGCCAAGGTTTAATTTGGCTCCATAAAATAATCCTCATTTATAATTCTAACTTTTTGTTTGAAAACCAAATCTTTTATTGAAAGATCCAAAAACAATGATTCCAAATATTTTTTAATTTTATTGTTTATTTAAATTTTTAAATCCATTTAGGATTTTATGTGATCAAAACAGGTTTGAAGGTTTCCAATTGGATTCAAAAAGTTTCTTCTCACCCTGAAAATCAACAAAGTTTTATTTTATTCATTATTTTTGACATTACAAGATTTGGAAAATCTTCGGATGTGACACCACGCCTCTAGCAGCCCGTAGCCATGTCGCCACCGTCGCCTACCCATCCCGTTCGATCTCGTCGTCGAGACTATAAATAGAGGCCTCCCCCGCTCAAACTCTTCACACCATTCTACTCCCCTCTCCTCACTGATCGTTCCACCCTGTTTCCGGAGCAAGGCGACCAGCGCATCGCCGGAATTTCACCGGAGCCCGCCGCTGCTGGAGAAGAAGGGAGCCAGCGATTGGAGCCGCCCCAGGAGAAGCTGCTGGTACCAGGAGGTTCGCCGTCGTCGACTTCGTCGTTCGCCCGCATCACCGACCTTCGCCTGAGCCCCGGTGAGCCCCCGACGACCCCCACCTGCCGCGTTAGGTTTCTGTCTCCCTGGCGCCGCCCGACACGGACGATGAGTAGCAGCCGTTCGATTAGACTTAGATCATGCAGATGACATTGCTCCGTATCGCTTCGCGTTTAAAGAGCCACTAATTGGTGGAACCCCCTGTCAGTTGAGCCCCACGCCGCGGAGTGACACTGGGCCGACCCAGTATAGTTTCCCACGCAGCCCATTCGTTTGAATTTGGATTTTTCCATTTTCATTCAAACACAGTTCTGTACCTATTTTCAAAAATCAACCCAGCTCGATTCAGTGAACCAAATTGAATGAAACCAATTTTATTAGAAAGGTCTTGAAATGCTGAATCCAAGCCCGTTGGATTCAAATCATTTGGATCTGTAGATCACCCTTGGTAAAAATAACAAGGCAGAAGCTTTTCTGCATTCAAACATTTTTCAAATTTAAATTATATTAGCTTTTGAGTTGATTCCAACTCTCAAAAATCACATCTGACCATACCTGTCAGAATATGTAAAAATATATAGGTTTACTTACAGATATAATGTTCAAGTAATAAAAGAATGCCACATAGGCATTTCTAGCCATTTTATTTAATTAAAATAAAAGGGTAAAACCTTATTAAATTGTGACACCACTTTAAATCACATTCCCATGGACTAAAATATGTGGTGATGACATGTGCCAACATGATACCATGTTTGGTTTGGAGAATATTAAATCTTAAGTAGTTTTTCAATGAGTAGAAATTACTTTTCTAAAACCAAAATCTTTAAGTCAAATGCTTGTAATGTTAGTGATGATGCTAGATCATCTATAGAACCCTTGTGTGTGATGATTTCAAGTAGTTAAGTATTGTTTGGTTATTGTGTACCTCGTATTTATTCGTAGACGCTAGTACCGACCAAGGATATGAGGAGGAAGGAGGATACTATGAAGAAGCCGAGGAAAACTTCAACCACTGCTCTGCACAAGGCAAGCCAATACTTGCAAGCTATTAACTTAGCAAGCTTATAATGATACTGATGCAAGCCTTTCTAATCAAGTTAACCTGTGCAATGCACTAAGCATGCTTGGTTAGACACATGTGATGATACTGTCACATCCCAAAAATTCTCCTAATTTTGGAATGTGAAATAAATAAATAAGTTTGATTAATTGTTTGACTATGTTGAAAATTCTCAAAGAGAAGAAACTTTTTGAATAGAAAATCCTCTCAACCTTGAATTCAAAATCTTATATTGTTTTGTTATGACCTAAGTAGCCATGTAGGAAAAAGGGCATGGATTGATTATGGATTGTAGAATTGGTGTGCAAGATTTCAAAATGAAAATCATGAAGCATTCATAAGCATTTCATTACATCCATGCAAAGTTCTCACAAACTGAATCCAAATCCTGGTATCTAAATTCTATAGTTGATTCACCCAAATGTTCCTAAAGGTAATTAAATTGACTTTATAAAACCCACTATTGCTAAGACAGTGATTATTTCTAAATTATAGCCTAAAAATATCCAACTAATATTTCAAAATTTTAGAAACAAAATTGAGCTCATTTGGAGCTATTATGAAATAGTTATGGAATAAATACAAATACATAAAGATATAAATAAAATGAAATATACAAGGATTTATAAACCCACTACTTCCAAACTAGTAAAAAGATTACAAATTTGATCCTATAATGATCTATTTGATTTTAGAAAATTTTAGAAACAAAAATCGTGTCATTTGAAGTTCGCATGCAAAAGATATAAGGAAAACAAGTAAATAAAAAAATAAAAAGGAAAAAAACTAACGGGCCGGCGGCCCAGACCGACCGAACCAGCCAGTACATGAAGAAGGGATCAATCCTAGTGCTTTAAAAGTCGTGCGAAAACAGTTTTTGACAAACCTATGTTTATTCAAACTGCTATATCTTTTTATCTACAACTCCGAATCGACTTCCGTTTGTTTTTACTTGTTCCCTAATTCAAGGCCTATCTCTACACCATCCTAAATCTCCATATAAACTCGTGGATCCACAGATGTACGAGTTTCTCTTCTCGAAATCCCGAATCTACACATGCCCGAATCTTATTTCGCTTTTTAACCCATCTAGACTTCGTCGTTTGCCTTCGGTCAAAAAACGAAAGTTGTAGATCTCGTCGAAATATTTCAGTCCCAAAAAACCTCACCTCTTTTCATCCACCACAGCCGGAGAATTTCGCATCGCAATATTTCAGATCTGATGGTGTAAATCCAAGATGTACTCGCGCTCGTTCCTTCAAATCCAAATTCCTTTGGTGAGAAGGTAGGACTAATGATTTCTCACAATTTTAATGTTCTAAGTTTTTCAATTTGACCTACGAATTTGTCTCTCTAACACAGATCTGTTTCTTGTCTATTCTGAGCCAAAACCGGGTCAATCTCCTCTCCTAACTACTAGATCTCATCCCAACGGCCAGGATTAGATCGATTCCTCGAAGGGGTACGAGCCAACCGGATCTTGCCACGTGTCAACGTCAGGTCAGCATCTAGTCCCAGTCAGCATGCAAAGTCAACCTGTCCAGTCAGCGGAATATTCTCTGGAATATTCAATTCGAATTTAAAATTGCACATTATAGATCTAACTTGTAAAATTTATTAGAAATTCATACAACGTCCAAAAATTGCGTATAATATATCACATTGAAGATAATTTTACGTAGAATCATCTTATCAGAATAGATCCATCCTTTATAGTACGTACTTACTGTAATGATTTAATTAGTTTTAATGGTCTTTTAGGTTAATAAATTCATAGGAAATTATCTGTAACTCCAAAAAATATGAACAATATATCAAATTGAAGCTAATGTAATGTACATTAATAATATCTGGTTGGATCTAGCCTTTGCGGATTATTTACCCCGTAGAAATTTAATTAGTTTTAATGGATTTATAAATCATTAAATTCATAGTAAATTAATTGCTTGTCACAAAAATATAAATGATATACTGATGGAAAGCTGGTTCCATGTAGATCATCATTATGCAATTAGTTCAGGCTTTGACTATAAGGTTTTTCCGTGAAGATTTAAATAGATTAATGGCTCTTTTGGAGTAATAAATTCATAAGAAAATAAATAATGCTCAGAAAATTACAAACGATATATCCCTGGATTTACAATTCCATGGAGATTATAGATATAATTTTAGTTTGATTTTTAGGAGACAGAAACTATATGAATCATTTAAAACCCATTAAACACTATTTAAATCATACAAAAAGATGTATAACTCTGATTAGGGTGAATCCAACGCCTACTGGTTCGTAATAACGTCCTCTATCCAGTAAACCCAAGAAAAAAATTTAATTCGACATACAACAGAACTATTCAAAACCTTATATTGGCAAGTAATTATTAATAACAAGTACTCCATTGCATTAATTGGCCTCTTGCATGCATCATATACTTCAATATTGTTTAGAGAACTAAAGTAACAACCATTGTGACTTATTAAATTGTCATGCATGCATTTGTTGCATTTGTTTGATCTCTATGTGCCATTGTTTATGATTGTATGCAATTGTTTGCTCGATAGATTGCGAGGAGTGCAACATGTGCGATTGAAACTACTATGATTGCAAGTATTGTGGTTATGATGAGCGCAACCATTATATATATGAGGATTGTGAGGATTATCTAATCGACTACATCTACAACAAAGGCAAGTGGTGCCATCTTGGTCATAAATGTCCTATTGTTTTCTTATGCATTGTAGATGCTTTTGTAGAATTGCATTTGTAGGAATTGATGTGTATATGCTATGCTATATCCCATATTATTCCCTAGTATTCCTTGTTTATGAGCCATCGTATTGGTAGATTGCTTAGCTATGCTATTTAGACGAGGAAGGGAATCACATCATGAAAAGTTATATGTTTTGAAAGGCTTATGTTTTGCTAAATGACACACCAATATGTTTTAATGAACCACCTGGGCGGAATGGCATTGATTGGGTCATCGAGTGTGGATTTATGGTGGGGAATGCCGCCCAGGACACTGAGAAAGGATTGGTTTCTTTATTTGGTAGCTTACGTGTACAACCATGTGCCAATAATGAAATGGGCGGTTGGTTGGACTCAGTAGGTTGTGGTAAATCGAACCCACGTATCCAGAGATGTAGATAGTGTAGGTTGGACCGGTGCGTGTCGGGTTTGGGGAGCTACTTCCCGAACGGTTCCTTCTTGGACTTCTCCCTATCATCACCCAATATGAGAGTGGTGGTACGAGCTGGGCTGGCCAAGTCACATGGGTAAAGTGTATTAACCCCTGCAGGGTGTATAAACTAAGTACTTAGTCGTGTCCCAGGTTATGGACAATTTGAGCGACCTGATACTAATGTTATGATATTTCTCACTCATCCTTATTTCTTAATTACTTAAAACTTGTTGGGTGAACATAAGTGGGTAGGAGCACCTGGGAGTGAACCAGAGTGTCCTATTTATCGTATTGGAAAACTACTTTGTTATAAATGTTAGGATATAACTATTCCTTTATGCAAATGAGCCTGAACTCCACTTGGACAAATACGCATGTAGTTGATAGATATGTTGTTAACCACTTTATCCTGCTTGCCATACATTCAATGTATTGAACATTCGTGGCTGCAACGTTTCATGTTGCAGGTTATATCGTATCTGAGTGATCGTTCATAGGTCGCGAGACTCCACTCAACAATTGTTCGCCTGTGGCACATTTGGAGGATGGAGATCTACCTTGTATTCGTTTTCCGCTGTGTACTTGAATAAATAATATAAATTCTGGATCATATTCGTTGTATTTATGATGCACAGTTATATTTGGTATCATTTGTACTGTGTGTGCCAGTGAACCGATCTAGAGATTGGCACTATACACATGAACTCAGCCTTATCAGGCAAGGGTGTTACAGATACCCAATCCTAGTTTTACTTGCAAGCTTTCTACTTTATTTCTTTATCAAAGCTTTTACTTAGAGTTTACTTGAGTGAATTGTAGATTCTGGAAAGATACTTGAAGGTTGCATAAAGAGCATAAAATTTGGCCTAAGCTAGATAATCTTGATGTCATCCCAAGGCATAAGATTGAACTTAGTTGAAACTCCACTAGTTTACCACCCCTCATTAGTACTCACCCCCACTTGTAGATGCTAGTGCTAAGCATAAAACTTGATCAACTTTAGATGGGAATACTTGGTGAAAATGGTTATGAAAACCTTAGAATGATGGATCATTCTACTGAGATGTTTGACATGTGTTTCCGAACACCAGATGATTTTGGTGATGAAAATGTTAAGGCATGATCCTTAGCCCTTTATAAAACTGATGGTTGTCTGGATGCGATACCATTCCAATTTTACCGTACAACCACAATACCCAAAGATTGAGTAGGGCTTGACTGGAAACTTATATACCTTAGTATTAGTTCCCTCACGGCCAAGGTCTGAGCTGAGGATACCTTGTGAAGATTGTCCACCTGTGCAGTACCCAAGATGACAGTTGGTCATGGTTGGGAGGCCAAACTCACAGGAGAGGTGCTTATACTAGGGCGTGTAATTGAAAGGTTAGGATTGATTATCCGCATACTGAGTATGGTGAATTCAGGATTTGTTCCTGACGGATGTATCGAATGTTGTGGTGAAAGTGTACAATATCTGTAGAGTGTCAAACTATTCGAATAGCCGCGTCCGCGGTAATGGACAGTTGGAGTGGCCATACTGTTCCCCCGTCAGATGTTTTCAAAATGACTTGTGAAATGAATCGGAGACTTTGACTTGACCACAACAGAGTTGTGGCTTGAGATACAAGTTCCCGCTTAGGTGTTGTAAAACTTCAGTTAGCTTTCTCTTGCTTCTGAACTTAGTAGAGGTAAATATGTCTTTTTTCAAAACAACCCTAGAGCCTAGTGCCCTATTACAAAAACCCCCTTCACGTGTTAGTATTAGTTTGCGAGTACTTAAAGAGTACTCATGGCTTTGTCCCTGGCTATTCCAGTGGCCAAACTATGAAGAGGAGTACCAGGATGATGGACCCCAGGAAGGTTACGACAACTAGGATCATCTCCCATCGTCAGCATTGCCTGTGACCCCGAAGATGGAGCTTCGCCTACGCTACCGTTATTATTAAGTATTCCGATGCTTGTGTTGTATTAAGAACAGGATCATGAGATCCTTATTTGTGTAAGACCTTATGTATGGTTTGTACTGGATGATGTACTGTGGTATCCAATTCTATTATGTCTCGCAAAAATGGTATTCCTGGGATTGCGATGTATGGCATAACAGGCATCTGGGATTAAAAATCCGAGTGTTGACATGCATCTCCTCCTTTGTGCTTTCATTTATAGATCTTGTGAGCTCCATTCATGATTAAGATCTAATCTATTTGTAATCATGCATCTTGTGTTTTCGGGGATCCGATGGATATTGAGATTATTATGTTGGTTTGATTAATGGTTTTGTCTTTATGATTCTATCATGTATGTCTTGTTTGTGATCTTGCATGCTCTCTGTTGTTAGTAGCTATCTTGGCCAAGTAGTTTCTAGTGACTCCAAGAGGGGGTATTTATGCTCGATAGTGGGTTCATGCCTCTAGTTTCCAAGGTAAGTGACATAAATATCTTCGGTTATAGATGTGTTGTTGCTACTAGGGAGAAAACAACGGTCTCTAGTTCATGGAACATGTGGATTGTTTACCTTACACACTTTGCTTAAAGAAGTTGTCTGTTGCTTGCAACTTAATACTTGAGGGGTTCGGATGATAACCTGAAGGTGGACTTCTAGTCATAGATGCAGTTGGATGGCGGTCTACGTGTCTTGTTGTATTGCCCAATCGAATCTCATAGGATCTTTTTGACAAGTAATTGCATTGTTATGCCTTGCTCAGTTCCTGTCAATTGCCCTACTGTAATTTGTTTACCCTTCATGCCATGTTGTTTATCTAAGGAGAGCACCTCTAGTGAACTATGGACCCCGGTCCAATCTTTACCATTGATACATCTTCCACTGTTACTTGTTTACTTGCTGCAAACCATTACCTTCCACACCATATGTTTAATCCTTTGTTGCAGCAAACCGGTGAGCTTGACAACCTCACTGATTCGTTGGGGAAAAGTCTTGAGTTTGTGTTGTGCAGGTCTCCGCATTGCTTGCAACACATGTGTGAAGTTTCCTTCCTCCTTCTGGTTCGATAACCTCGGTCTCTACTGAGGGAAGACTTGTTGTTGTGCTCATCACACCCTGCTCTTGGGGTTTCCAACGAAGTGCTCCGTCAGCACCATCACTCGTCGAGTTCTACTCTCCTTCCAGACACTTATTTTGAGAGAAACTCCTTCTTGAGAAAGGATCCATTCATGGCAACAAACATTTTTCCTTCGGATCTATGATAGAAGGTATATACCAATAGTTTCCTTCATGTATACTATGAAGACACACTTTTCTGCTTTGGGTTCAAGCTTGTCGGGTTGTAACTTCATTACATAAGCTTCGCATCCCCAAACTTTAAGGAACGACAGTTTAGGTTTCTTACCAAACCATAATTCGTATGGTGTCTTTTCAACGGATTTAGATGGAGCCTAATAGCTGTGAGATTCGACACATTTTTTATGGTTTCTATTGATGGTTTTCGTTTGGATTTGATGGTTTTCTAGATTTACCTAACGCTAATACTTTGGTAGCCAAGAAAACTTGGTTTTTAATGTGTGTTTCAGGTTCTGAATATCAACAGAGGGTTTTAACAATAGAAACACAATATTCAGACAAAAACAAGCAAGTCTCTTTTTGGAAGCGATCAAGGGTAGCGTATAGAAGCTTTAACGAGCAACTATACGGCGGGGAATATATTTCCGGCCATATAGTTCTCGCCGTATAGTTGCCATCAGCTTCGTCTTATTAAAAGGGAGAACTTTCGTGAAGAGACTGGGAGAAAGAAGAGAACCGGAGAAGAAGGGGAAGACGTTCTTCATCTCACTCCACGACCTTCAACCTCCTATCCACCACACCTCCATAGACATTACTTGTACTTGAGAGAGAGAGATCTCCACCTTGCAAGACTAGGGTTTGAGATTGTTCTTCCCATCTTGAATTGTATTGGTTTTATTTATATTTCTTATTGTGGATCTCCACGGTAATATCAAGAAGAACTCCCTTTATTTAATTATATCGACGATGTTTTCTTCTCTCATGTGTGAGTAAGTTCCCTTGGGCATGGGATATGTAAGGGATTTGTGAGATGTGATGTGCCCATATAATTTCCATTAAGTTTGTGGTTGATTTTAATTACTATATTATGTGTGCTTGACTATCTGTGGGATGCTTAATACATGTTGTCCAATTAAGAGCGCAGACAGCATGATGCTTTTTTCTATATATATATATATATATATATATATATATATATATATATATATAATCTTGTTCGCTAGCAGACTGGCGACCCCCGAGTGACATGGGGATATCAATGGGAAACTAGTTTGACTGGAGGATCACGAGGATCCACCATGCTTATTGCATTAGTCTGATCCAAGGAGCTTAATTGCTAAGCAACCTAAAGGATCTTAATCGTCTAGTGACTGACCATGGTTGTGGTAATAGGCTAGTAGGATTATTGAAGTTGGGATAAAATCAACCAAGGGGAGTTCCAGCTAATTATGGGTTTCTCGCCTACACACATACTTATAATATTATAATTGTTACACTTATAACTCATCCACCTGGCACATTCACTATCACCATGAACTGAATCTACTTCTATGATTTTTTATTTTTGAAGCCTACTTTGTCATCTATAGAAAACAACAAACAAATTGTTCTTTACTTCTATGATTTTTTATTTTTGAAGTCTACATTTTAGTTTTATTTAAATAATTTTTCTTTAATCCAAATTCTATTTTTATTCCAACACTTGCAGTCAATTCACTCGAAGACCTGTGACAACTTCAGATGTGACAGAGACTTGACCCATAAACACTTACCTTTGGGCTCCCCGTGGGATCGATATTTTAACTTCGAAACTAGCTATAAACGATCTGTTCACTTGCATCCATCAAGCTATTTTTGGGCGCAGTTGACGGGGAGCTAAGTGCCAAGTGTTTCTTGACATTTCAGGTGTTACTATTACAAGATGGTCTCCCTAGGAGACAAAGGGTCTACACGTTCTGGTTGGGCTTATCTACCAGATTATCTTGATCGGGTGGCTGCTCAGAGACGCAAGGAAATTATTGAAAAACTTTTGACATTGAATAAAGTTGAAGTTGAAAACCTAAGTGACTTCATGGAACTCATGTCCATTCATAGGTGATACGTACAATTTGCATCATCATTCTATATTATAATTTGCCTCTATTCATTGATATGTGTCTTATTATGAGGTGTTACTTATGTCTTTTCCTCTGTTTTTGCATGTTGGATGATTCTTGGAGGATGGACTACCGGAGTCAGGTTTCTGATGGAAAAAGAGGTGTTTTGATGCAATTTCGCGAAGATCAGAAAAATATTGGAAAAATATATTTTCCCAGAAGACGGAGGAAGCCAAAAGGGGAGGCGTAGCCGGGCCACAGGTCGCCCACCCCCCCCCCCTAGGCGCGGGCCCACCTTGCCCCGTGCCTAGGGCAGGTGTGTCCCACCTGGCCAGCTCTCGACTCTGCCCTCTCGCCTATATCTTCCCCACGGAACCCTAATACCGGGGGAGCAACCACAAAAAGATTTCCGCCACCTCTGCGGGGCGGAAAACGGCAAGAGAGAAAGAGCTCTTCGGTAGACAGATTTCTGCCAAGGAAATTCCTTCCTGAAGAGGGGATACCATCGCCATCAACACCGTCATCAAGCTAGGCTTCATCAGGATCATCATCATACACACCACCACCTCCACCAGCACCATCATCACCACTCCGTCCCGCTGTAACAATCGTGTTAGATCTTGCATTAGTTTTTAGGGGAAACTTTTCCAATGTTAATTACTATTGTAGTTGATGCTTGTGAGAGGAACCATTGGATTATTGTTAATGTTCAGATTTTTATCCATCACCATATCATCTTTGATCTTGATCCATCTGATGTCTTGTGAGTAGTTCATCTAGTTCTTGAGGACATGGGAGAAGTCATGTTGTTAGTAGTGGATTTGTGTTGAGTTATTATTCAATGGTTCAATATTTAAGTTGTGGTGCTATTCTTCTAGTGGTGTCATGTGAACGTCGACTACATGATACTTCACCATTTATGGTCCTAGGAGAAGGCATTGTGTATTTGGCTACTAATTGTGGGGTTGCCGGAGTGACAGAAACCTGAACCCCCGTTAGGACACCATTGCACAAGGGAGTGTAGGATCTCAGAGTTTAAGGTTGTGGTTAGGTTTATATCTTAATTTATTTCCTATAGTTGCGTATGCTTGCAGGAGGTTTAATCACAAGTATGTATTAGTCCAAGTAAGGTCGGTACATTAGCACAGGTTCACCCAAACAACACTTACAACACCAAAGAAGGCACGCTCGGCTGCTCGACAATGGTCGGCCGTGAACATTGCAGCCGTTTCACCCTCTGCATCCCGCTGCCCTCAGCTGCAGCCTCTCTCCGCGCTAGCACTCCGAACGAAAGTTGTAGACCGTACTGCCCCTCCATCTTTTGTTTTGGCATCATCGTCTGAATCTCGCTAGGTGTGTAGCCATCGTCAACCAAAGTTCCGGCCAGATCCACCGCCGCGGCACCACGGCCAGCGGCAGACAGCGACAACCCTGCGCGTTTTGCAAAGAAACCCTCCCCCTTTTTCCCGCCTAAACCCGCAGCCCACCGACCCCAAATACCGCTGAGGGAACTTTGCAAAGGGTCTTGAGTTCATTGCTTCACCCATGTCCTGGATCGCCCACGTGTCCTCGCCGGAGTCGCCACAAGAAGTGGCCTCCCGGCTCCCTGGGCCCGCTTGTCATCCGCGTGGGCTAGCCAGAGCCAGGGTGACAAAAGTGTTTTCCTGAGAGCCTGTTGCCCAGTCAGCAGCGGCCCCATCTGTCTGCGGCTGTGGCTGGCTCAGCCTGAGTGTAAAAAGTTTCTGTGTTGTCTGTTTTAGTTCAAATTTAATTCAAACTAATTCAAATTCAAATTCAAATCTGATTTATATAACTTTTAATTTATAAATCCAAATAATGCATATAATATATATTTTTGAATCAGAAAAATGTGAGGAATTCAAATATGCCATCCAAAATCTATTTTGAACACTTTATTTTCCAAGTTGAATATAATTACAACAAAATGCCCCTCACCTTAATTAATTAATAACTTTTGATTTATAACTCCAAATTTAACAAATGATATGTCTAAAATGATCAGCTCGACGAGACCTTTCTGTTTATTCTATCCCTGACTTCAATTGCAGCATGCATCATATAAATATATAATATACAGCAACTAATATGACAATAAAATGGGACCAAAACTCAATAAAAATGTTATTTCTTGTATTCTACACCTCACCCATGCCATGCTACATTATTGCCATGCAACTTGTGCATCATTCATCATGGCATGATTGTTTGCTTGACGCATTTATTCCTATGCTTGTGCACTTTATTTATGTTGGCCCTTGTTTGTTTGGTTCTTCGCTAGACCTGCACCTATATCAAGCCAGCACACGATAAATTATTGTCTATCGTACTGTCGCATCGGTGGAAGAGGCCATGATGTGGGCAACGATCTCGCGTAGAGATTCCGAACGGGATCCGTGGGAGGATGTGCTATTTCAGCATCTTATGCCGATTTTCTTCTTATCCGTACTCGGACCTTGTTTGCCGCTTCCGCTTGATACTCTGATGTGTGATGTATGAGGATATATCCTAAAATATTATATCTATCTAGGTCATTTGAATCTTGCCGTATCGCGTTGCTATATTTACTTTCTTATTAGATGGTATGGCTCTGATGTACTATTGTATGGTGGCTTGCATACATACTCATTTGTGTATGTAGTTGATCCCTTCGCCTGCAGATTACGCCGCCCGTACTTGTCCCGATGAGTTGGAAATGGTTGGGACGGCCGAAATTTCTACCCGTGAGTGGCTTTTGGGCCCCACCGTACTATTTCAACCATTTCCGCTCATCCAGGCTTGTATCTAGGAGCGTAATTCACCGAGGTTGATCGAGACTGCTGATGTTTATTGTAACTACCTCGGTGAATTACGCTCCTAGATACAAGCCTGTATGAGCGGAAATGGTTGAAATAGTACGGTGGGGCCCAATCACACTCATGGGTAGATTTTCGTCAGTCCCAACCATTTCCAACTCATCGACAAGTACGGCGGTGTAATCAGCTAAGGGATCAACTACATATACAAATGAGTATGTATGCAAGCCACCATACAATAGTACATCGAGCCATACCATATAATAAGAAAGGAATATAGCAACGCCCATACCAAGAAGATTCAAATGACCTAGATAGATATAATAGTTAGGATATTTCATACATCACACATCGAGTATCAAAGCGGAAGCGAAAACAAGGTCCGAGTACGGATAAGAAGCAAATCGGCATAAGATGCCCGTAAATAAGCACATCCCGCCCACAGATCTCACGGATCCTCGCTCCTAATCTCAACACCGAACGATCGCTGCCCACATCATCACCTCTTCCACCCAAAGATCCTTCCTCGCTTGTACTGCTCATCTCAACCAATAATTTATCGTGAGACCCTAGGGGCTCAAGAAGTCTTTATGCCTCTAAAGGACACAACCTGGGTGACGAATTGCAGCAAAAGATAAACCCTAATAGTTCTATAGATACCGCTAACCATCCTCCTAACCAAAGATAGACGGATGTCCGTGAATTAATGACAACAATATAACAAGAATATCCACAGATCCATCCTCCTCCTCGCTACCCACGAGGAAGCCACAACAACCCCCATCCGCTGGCAATTTTATTAACCATTCCATGAGTGTTGCACTATTTACTAGTCAATTACTTAGTCGATTAAAGCGGTACTTTAGTTATGCTTGTCTATGATCGAGAAACTGTGTCCAAGTCGCCCATAACCGCGGACACGGCTTTTGAAAGTTTTACCATAGGGTGCACAAATAGCAACACACACTCGATCAACCTCGGAAAACCAAATCAAAACCCAACGAGGCCTTCACGACAAAGCAATCACAGGATTCAGAATATTTCAGGGGCCACCCCATTGAGTAGACCAACGAAGTTAGCCGACCAGACGGACTCAAGGTTCGATAATGGCTATAAACGAGGGAACCCGAAGTGTGACTGGCTTGTCGACACCAAATCACTCCGCCACCTAAACATTACAAAGGTGGTCCTCGCACAATCGTAAATAAAGTAGTAGCATGGCATAAGTACAGGATAGTAAACAAAACCTCAAACTAGTTTGTGGCCCCAAGAAATAAGATCAATCAAGCTCGCTCTGGGGGTCCCATAAGCCTCCTGATGTGGATAGCGCGAATATTCTTGGAACAGAATCAAGTACTCGGGTCTTACGACACAAGTGAGCAGAAAACCAAATAGCGATATTGCTCACCGTGCCACTTTCATTAGTTATCCCATTACTACTCAAAGTTGTTGTTTAGGTACCTCGTTATCCATCAGACTCTCACATACCCTACACATGTTGTTCTACGACTCGCATGGCTCAAACAACTCCTGTAGTAATGGCTCATGGGATGGAGGAACAAGCTTAGTGGGGTTTAAAAGTAAAGGCTATGCAATACTTGGGATTCAGTTTAATGCAATCCCGACTCAATGATGCAAGAATAAGATAGAGGCAATAGGTACTGTATGTATGCAAGCATGTGGTAGTGCTTGCCTGGCAGCTCAGTTGAAGCGAGAGAAGGATCTGGGTAGTGCTCCTGGTTCTCTTGGTATATCCCCTGCTAAGAGTCTATTCGAAGAAGAACCAAACAAACAAGGGCCAACATACTTCGAAAGCTCAAGTTTAGAGATGATCTTTTTGGTGTGCGGATCACCAAGCTGACGAGAGCGAATCTTTTCTTCCAAGAGAGGAGTAGCCAGAAGGTTCAGGAGATGCCCTTGTTCCACAATTTCAAGGTTGAGCTGACGGAATTCCTCGCACAAGAGAGGTTGTTGCTCTTCCATCATGAGGTTGTTGACATAAGCTTTGCGGCTGAGAGCATCGGCCATGACATTAGCTTTGCCCGGAGTGTAGTTGATGGTCAAATCAAAATCATTGATTGCTTCAATCCATCTCCTCTGCCAAAGGTTGAGATCAGGCTGGGTGAAGATATACTTCAAACTCTTGTGGTCAGAAAAGATCTCACAACGGTTGCCAAGCAAGTAGTGCCTCCATAGCTTCAAAGCAAAGACAACTGCTGCGAGCTCGAGGTCATGTGTGGGATAGTTGATCTCATGCGTCTTAAACTGTCGAGAGGCATAAGCAACCACTTGCTTTTCTTGCATCAGGACCGCACCCAATCCTTGCAAAGAGGCGTCACAGAATATCTGGAAAGGCTTAGATGTATCCGCAGGAACCAAGACTGGTGTGGAAGTGAGCTTATCTTTGAGTGTCTCAAAGCTTGCTTGACATGCAGGAGTCCAAAGGTATTTCTTGCCTTTCTTGAGGAGATCGGTAAGAGGCTTCGCTATCTTCGAGAAGTTCTGAACGAAGCGACGGCAATAACTAGCCAAACCAAGGAAACTCCGCACTTCTTTGACATTGACAGGAGGAAGCCATTCAACAATTGTCTTCACAGTTTCCGGGTTGACTGCAATGCCCTTGGCAGAGATGACATGACCATGATAGGTTACTTGAGGCAGCCAAAACTCACACTTTGAGAACTTTGCATACAAGCGGTTCTCACGAAGCTTGTTTAGGACACACCGAAGGTGTTCTTCATGCTCTTCCTTGGACTTAGAATAGACCAGGATATCATCCAGATAAACCACAACGAGCTTATCAAGGTACTCCATGAAAACCGAGTTCATAAGCCTCGAGAAGGTAGCAGGTGCGTTGGTGAGACCGAAAGACATGACCGTGTACTCATACAGGCCATAGCGGGTGGTGAAAGCTGTTTTAGGAACATCTTCCTTGCGAATCTTGATTTGGTGATAACCACTTCTCAAGTCCAGCTTAGAGAATACCACAGCTCCAGCTAGCTGATCGAAGAGATCATTAATCCGCGGGAGGGGATATTTGTTCTTGATGGTTTTAGCATTGAGAGCCCGATAGTCAACACAAAGTCTATCAGTCTTGTCCCGCTTCTTCACAAAGATTGTTGGGCTACCCCAAGAAGAAGTACTGTGTTGAATGAAACCCAACTTCTCTTGTTCATCAAGCTGTCGTTTGAGTTCAGCCAACTCAGAAGGACCCATTTTATAAGGCCGCTTGGAGATAGGAGTCGTTCCAGGTTCAAGCTCAATTACAAACTCAACCTCACGATCCGGAGGCATACCCGGCAACTCTTCAGGAAAAACATCTGGGAACTCACATACCACCGGTACACTCTGAATAGCTTCCATAGCATCATCATTCAGAGCCGCCAAAGAGAAAAGCTGGATAGCAGGAGTCAAACTTGGAGAAAAGACTATATGGCCTTCAGGAATCTTTAGAGAGAATGAGCGTTCAGCACAATCAATGACAGCTGCATTTGCTGTCAACCAATCCATGCCCAAGATGACATCTGCCCAGAACAATTAAGGATGCCGAGAACGAAGAGCCACCAATCTCAATTTGATTGCCATGGCTGATTTTAGAAGCTGCCATTGTTGCTCCAGGAGAAAGAACCATTAACCGCTTGAGAAGAGGATCCGAAGCTAACCCATTCTCACTTGCAAACTTGATAGAAACAAAAGAATGCGATGCACCAGAATCAAACAAAACTCGTGCAGGGACTGAGTTAACGGAAAGCATACCCATCACAACTCCAGGTGCATGCTCAGCTTGAGCGGCGTTGACACAGTTGGCACGAGCAACAGTAGACCCGGGCTTAGTGTTGATGTTGAGAGCCCGAGGTGGTGGTGCACGAACCAAAGGAGAGCTTGCTGCAGATCTTGGCGGGGGTGGAGGAAGAGCTTTGTTTTTCAACGGACAGTTCCAGTTCAGATTCCCAGGGTCTCCACACGTGAAGCAAGCAGCAGGTGGACGTGGAGAAACGTAGCCAGGGACTCCGCCAGGCGCTCCAGGGTAGTGGTGGTTGTAGCCCCTGGGAGCAGCAGTGATGAAGTTTGGTGGCCTTGACGCGTAGCTTGCAGGTCTTGGTGGAGCTGGGAGCGACGGTGGGGTGTTAGGAACCCAGACACACCGCTTAGAAGGAGCTGACATAGCTGAAGAGCTTGGTGCATCACGGTTGTGTTTCTTTGACTCCTCAAACACTTGCCTACTTGCTTCCTCCTGCAGAGCTGTGTGCTGAAGTTCCAGGAAGGACGCCGGCCTTGCATGTGTGATTGCATATTTGATTGATGCATTGAGCCCTTGCCTGAACCTGTTTTGCTTCTTCTTGTCATCAGATATCTCATCGCCACCATAACGAGAAAGATTCATGAAGTTCCTAATGTAGGTGTTGACGTTATCATTTCCCTGCTTAAGGTTGAGAAAAGCTTCCTTCATTCTCTCCATGACAATTTCTGACAGATACTGCTCTTTGAACGCTCCAGTGAACCGTTCCCAAGTAGGCTGAAAACCGGCACTTGCCTTCAGGTAATTCTCCCACCAGAGAGCTGCATCTCCCTTCAGAAGGTGAGTAGCACACTTTACCCACTCTTGCTCAGGAACATCAGCAGTCTCGAGTAGCCTTGACATCTCACGTAACCAATCATCCGCATCCAGTGGTCGATCAGAAACATCAAATTGGCGAGGGTTGAATTTCAGGAAGCTTTTGATGTCTCCTCGCTTGGGAGGTGGAGGCAGCGGAGCAAACTCATTCCTCCGAACACTTTCCTCAAAGAGCTGTTGGTTCTGCTGCATTGCTGCCAAGGCATTGGCGATGTTTGACAACGTGGAGCCCAGTTCAGGTGGTATGTCCTCATCAGAACGGCGTGGTGGAGCCATCCTGTGATTGATATAAAACACAAGTCAGTACTATAATGGAGAATAATAATAATCCAAAATAGTACCAAGATGGAATTAACCAAGATTAAAGGATACAATTTTATTAAGATGATATTAAAATATCAACAAAGTTCAAAGCACCTAGAAGATATTAAGCATATCGCACACGACTGGAAAGGAGTGTGGTACACAAATATATCAAAGAAAAAAATTTCCACAAATTTCGGCATTAAAATACCAATAGATGCGCAAAATCGCTTAACGAATCAAGATTAGTGACTCTACCGATTCAATATACAAAAGCGAATGATAAGAGTAGTGGTATGGTCGCGACTCCATCCCGCACTCAAATCATTACTCCGCACATGAATAAGTGGAACACATATCCTAACCCCTTCTTCTCACGTTGAACCTAAAGATTAGAAAATCCGGCCACGAACAACACACACAAGATAACGTCGGATAACAGAGAGAAAGACAGATTACATCAGAACAACGAATCAGATAGATCGCGTCGGTTTGCAAAAGCCTGTCGGTATGGAATGTACCAACAGTTGATAACCAAAGGCTGATTAGATAACAACTTGGATGCAACATATAGACAAGGGATTACACACACACACACACACACACACATAAACACACAACCTATGGTACTACGGAAACCCAGAACACGTGAATCCTAGTTTGAACGTTTAAGAAGAGGATTGAAAACGTTACACTTCCTTACCAGGAAAAGGGTGGGTGGGTGGGTAAGAAGAAAAATGGAAGCATTCCTACTCTCGCGTTTTGTTTTTCCCTAGTATACATAACTACCAAAATATTTGCTAGACTGACAACGACCATTTGGCTGAGACCCTGAAGGCGAGATGGCTCTGATACCAATTGTAACTACCTCGGTGAATTACGCTCCTAGATACAAGCCTGGATGAGCGGAAATGGTTGAAATAGTATAGTGGGGCCCAAATGCCACTCACGGGTAGACCTTTCGGCCGTCCCAACCATTTCCAACTCATCGGGACAAGTACGGGCGGCGTAATCGGCAGGCGAAGGGATCAACTACATACACAAATGAGTATGTATGCAAGCCACCATACAATAGTACATCAGAGCCATACCATCTAATAAGAAAGGAAATATAGCAACGCCGTACGGCAAGATTCAAATGACCTAGATAGATATAATAGTTAGGATATTTCCTCATACATCACACATCAGAGTATCAGGCGGAAGCGGCAAACAAGGTCCGAGTACGGATAAGAAGCAAATCGGCATAAGATGCCCAGAAATAAGCACATCCCGCCCACAGATCTCACGGATCCCCGTTCCCGGAATCTCTACACCGAACGATCGTTGCCCACATCATCAGCCTCTTCCACCCAAAGATCCTTCCTGCTTGTACCGCTCATCTGAACCAATAATTTATCGTGTGAGACCCTAGGGGGCTCAGCAAGTCTTTATGCCTCTAAAGGGGACACAACCTGGGGTGACGCAATTGCAGCAAAAGATAAACCCTAACAGTTCTATAGATACTCGCTAACCATCCTCCTAACCAAAGATAGACGGATGTCCGTGAATTAATGACAACAGTTATAACAGTAATATCCACAGATCCATCCTCCTCCTCACTTACCCACGAGGAAGCGGACGAACAACCCCCCATCCGTTGGCAATTTTATTAACCATTCCATGAGTGTTGCACTATTTACTAGTCAATTACTTAGTCAGATTAAAGCGGTACTTTAGTTATGCTTGTCTATGATCGAGAAACTGTGCTCCAAGTCGTCCATAACCGCGGACACGGCTTTCAGAAAGTTTTACCCTGCAGGGGTGCACAAATAGCAACACACACTCGATCAACCTCGGAAAAACCAAATCAAAACCCAACGAGGCCTTCACGACAAAGCAATCACAGGATTCAGAAATATTTCAGGGGGCCACCCCATTGAGTAGACCCGCAACGAAGTTAGCTGACTCCGAGACGGACTCAAGGTTTGCGACAATGGATGTAAACGACCGGGAACCCGAAAGTGTGACTGGGCTTGTCGATACCGCGAAATCACTCCGCTTACCTAAACAATACAGTGTGGTCCTCGCACAATCGTAAATAAAGCAGTAGCATGGCATAAGTACAGGATAGTAAACAAAACCTCAAACTAGTTTGTGGCCCCAAGAAATAAGACTGAATCAAGCTCTGGCTCAGGGGGGTCCCATAAGCCTCCCGGATGTGGATAGCGCGAATATTCTTGGAACAGGAATCAAGTACTCGGGGTCTTACGGGACACAAGTGAGCAGGAAAAACCAAATAGCAGATATTGCTCACCGGTGCCACTTTCATTAGTTATCCCATTACTACTCAGGTTAAGTTGTTTAGGTACCTCGTTATCCATCAGACTCTCACATACCCTACACATGTTGTTCTACGACTCGCATGTCTCAAACAACTCCTGTAGTAATGGCTCATGGGATGGAGGAACAAGCTTAGTGGGGTTTAAAAGTAAAGGCTATGCAATACTTGGGATTCAGTTTAATGCAATCGCGACTCAATGATGCAAGAATAAGATAGAGGCAATAGGTACTGTATGTATGCAAGCATGTGGTAGTGCTTGCCTGGCAGCTCAGTTGAAGCGAGAGAAGGATCTGGGTAGTGCTCCTGGTTCTCTTGGTATATCCCCTGCTCAGAGTCTATTCGAAGAAGAACCAAACAAACACGGGCCAACATAAATAAAGTGCACAAGCATAGGAATAAAATGCGTCAAGCAAACAATCATGACATGATGAATGATGCACAAGTTGCATGGCAATAATGTAGCATGGCATGGGTGATGTGTAGGATACAAGAAATAACATTTTTATTGGGTTTTGATCACCTTTTATTGTCATAAAAGTTGCTGTATACTATATATTTATATGATGCATGCTGCAATTTAAGTCATGGATAGCATAAACAGAAAGGTCTCGTCGAGCTGATCATTTTAGACATATCATTTGTTGAATTCGGAGTTATAAAACAATAGTTATTAAATAAATAAGCAAAAGGGCATTTTATGTAATTTTACTCAACTTGGAATTTTGAGTGTGCAAAAGGTAATTTGAATAGCATATCTGAAATCCTCACATTTTTTGGATTCAAAAACATATATTATATGCATTATTTGGATTTATAAATTAAAAGTTATTTAAATCAGATTTGAATTTGAATTTGAATTAGTTTGAATTAGTTTGAATTAAATTTGAACTAAAACAGACAACACAGAAACTTTTTACACTCAGGCTGAGCCAGCCACATCCGCAGACAGATGGGGCCGCTGCTGACTGGGCAACAGGCGCTCAGGAAAACACTTTTGTCACCCTGGCTCTGGCTAGCCCACGCGGATGACAAGCGGGCCTAGGGAGCCGGGAGGCCCATCATGAGCGACTCGACGACGACACGGGCGATCCCGAGGACTGGTGGAAGCAATGAACCAAGACCTTTTGCAAAGTTCCTCAGCGCTGGGGGTGGGGCTGCGGTTTAAGCGGGAAAAAGGAGGGTTTCTTTGCAAAGCGCAGGTCGCCGCTCGCCACGGCCGTGGTGCCACGGCGGTGGATCTGGCCGGAACTTTGGTTGACGATGGCGACGCACCTAGCGAGAATCAGACGATGATGCCAAAACAAAAGATGGAGGGGGCAGTACGGTCTACAACTTTCGTTCGGAGTGCTAGCGCGGAGAGAGGCTGCAGCGCGCGGGGCACGGCGGGATGCAGAGGGTAGACGGGCCGCAATCGGCGATGGCAGCGCGTGCGGCGCGTCTGAGGTGCTCGACGACGGCCGGCGACGCTACGGTGCGCGAGAGAGGGAAGGGCCATGTCTGGGAGGAAGAGGGGCTCACCCGGGGCTTGTCGGTGGGGTGGGTTTGGCAGGAGAGGATGACGATCGGCGGTGAGGCAGACAGCGATAATAGCTAGGGTTTGCGTCGGCCCGCGTCGTCTCCACCGGTGCTGGGGCTTCCTCTTCGCGTCTCCGTGTACGGGCTGCTGCAGGGGGTCTACGTGGGCTTCCTCGACGACCCGGATCGCCACGCCACCGGCTGGTAGAGGATGGGGAGGAGGAGGCCGACGGTGGGCGTCGTAGGGGGTGTAGACGGTGGCGAGGGTGAGGAAAGAGGGCAGGCGAGGCAGGGCCTCTGGGGAGATCTGGGAGAGGCCAGAGGGTGGGGAGGGAGGTAGATAAGGACGGGGTGAGGTGGGGATGGCGTGGGGGAGGGGGAGGTGGCTTCGCCACCTTTTCCTCTCCTTCTCACGTGACATGGGGCCGGGGAGGGGTAGCTAGGTGAGAGCTGGGGAGAGGCTGCCAGGTGGGCCAGGGAGGAGGAAGCTCGGGGTGGGGCAGGTCAGGCAGAGGGAGAGCAAGAAAGGAGAGGGGGTGGTTTTCGGCTAGGGTTAGATGGTTTGGGTAGGAGAGAGAGAAGAGAGTAGATGGAGGTGGGGCCAGGGAGAGGGTGGATGTGGACAAGCATGGTGAGAGGGAGAGAGAGGCCGAGAGAGAGAGGGGAAACTTGGGGTCTAGGTAGGAGAGGGGTATGGTGATCAGAGGGGTGGGGTTTATGGAGAAGATCATGAGAGAGGGGGTAGGTGAGGTTTGGTGTGACGGTGGTTTGGGATTAGGTTAGCTAGGGTAGATTATTTTGGCCAAAACAATTGATCTCACTCTTTTAGATAAAACCCAAACAACACAAAAACAAAAATAGAAGTAAAGGGGTAGATGGTGCCCATATTGCATGTACCATGCAATGCCTCCATGATGCATGTAGGCAAGCAATGGAGCATGCAAGGAGAGGTGACAAAAGAGAAAAGTGATGAATAAGAGATATAGAGAAAGATGATCCACTTAAATATGCAACTAAAAACAAGGGAACCAAAGGTGGTAAGGTTGCATGGCCCATGCAAATGCATTAAATGCTAGGTCTTATCTTGTGAAAACAAAATAATATCTCATGGCATTTATTTATTTGCATCCTCCAAAGTTGGAGTAAGGGCCAAGCAAAAGAACTTGTGGGATTGGACCCACCCTATCTCTCATGAGCTTGATTAAACACCAAAGAAAATAATTACAAGCTCATGGATAATGGGATGGTGGAATTGTAAAGTGTTGAAAGAAAGGGTGGTGGAGTCAATAAAAGATATGCCCCCCCCCAACTCAACTTGGGCATTTAACAATATATCAAGAACCAAATACAATATCAAGAGGCAAATATAAATAATAATGCATATGAGGTAAGAACCAAAGCACAAGGGTTTTTGTATGATGCTCAGATGCAAGGTGGCATGATGGCATGAGCATGATATGATGATGATGCAACAATTATATATAGGAAGTGACCCTTTTATTACTAAACCAAGTAGCATTACAGTTGTTAGACAAATGGGATGCTACAACTCTCCCCCACTAAACAGGAATCTCGCCCCGAGATTCTAGGAAGAAGAAGAAGACACAAAGAGAGTAGGATACTTGGCACGGAGTTCTTCTTCACGCTCCCAAGTGGCTTCATCAACGGAATGGTGCGACCACTGCACCTTGCAGAACTTGATGGACTTGTTGCGAGTCCTTCTTTCTGCGGTCTCAAGGATTTTTGTGGGACAAATGGGATGCTACAACTGCTGCCAGGATGGATACAATTACGCTCCAATTACGCTCCTAGATACAAGCCTGGATGAGCGGAAATGGTTGAAATAGTACGGTGGGGCCCAAAAGCCACTTACGGGTAGACCTTTCGGCCGTCCCAACCATGTCTAGTCATCGGGACAAGTACGGGCGGCGTAATCGGCAGGCGAAGGGATCAACTACATACACAAGTGAGTATGTATGCAAGCCACCATACAATAGTACATCAGAGTCATACCATCTAGAAAGAAAGGAAATATAGCAACGCCATACTACAAGATTCAAATGACCTAGATAGATATCATATTTTAGGATATTTCCTCATACATCACACATCAGAGTATCAAGCGGAAGCGGCAAACAAGGTCCGAGTACGGATAAGAAGCAAACGGCATAAGATGCCCAGAAATAAGCACATCCCGCCCATAGATCCACGGATCCCTGTTCCCGGAATCTCTACACCGAACGATCGTTGCCCACATCATCAGCCTCTTCCACCCAGTATCCGTCCTGCGAGTGTACCTGTTCATCTGAACCAATAATTTATCGCGTGAGACCCTAAGGGTATTCAGCAAGTCTTTATGCCTCTAAAGGGGACACAACCTGGGGTGACGCAATTGCAGCGAAAGATAAACCCTAACAGTTCTATAGATAAACGCTAACCATCCGCCTAACCAAAGATAGACGGATATCCGTGAATTAATGACAACAGTTATAACAGTAATATCCATAGATCCATCCTCCTCCTCGCTTACCGACGAGGAAGCGGACGAACAACCCCCCCATCCGTTGGCAATTTTATTAACCATTCCATAAGTGTTGCACTATTTACTAGTCAATTACTTAGTCAAATTAAAAGCGGTACTTTAGTTATGCTTGTCTATGATCGAGAAACTGTGCTCCAAGTCGTCCATAACATGACACGGCTTTGAAAGTTTTACCTGCAGGGTGCACAAATAGCAACACACACTCGATCAACCTCGAAAACCAAATCAAAACCCAACGAGGCCTTCATGACAAAGCAATCACAGATTTAGAAATATTTCAGGGGCCACCCCATTAAGCTACCCGCAACGGTTAGTGACTCGAGACGGACTCAAGGTTTGCCAATGGTCAGAAACGACCGGGAACCCAAAATGTGACTGGTCTTGTCGATACCGCGAAAACACTCCGCTTACCTAAGCAGACAGTGCTCCTCGCACAATCGTAAATAAAGCAAAGAAGCATGGCATAAGTACAGGATAGTAAATAAAACCTCAAACTAGTTTGTGGCCCCAAGAAATAAGACTGAATCAAGCTCGCTCGGGGGTCCCATAAGCCTCTGGATGTGGATAAGCGAATAAATCAAGGAACAGAATCAAGTACTCGGGGTCCCACGGACACAAGTGAGCAGGAAAACCAAATAGCAGATATTGCCCACCGTGCCACTTTCATTAGTTTTCCCATTACTACTCATTAAGTTGTTTAGGTACCTCGTTATCCATCGACTCACATACCCTACACATGCTGTTCTACGACTTGCATGGCTCAAACAACTCTGTAGTAAAGGCTCATGGGATGGAGGAACAAGCTTGGTGGGGTTTAAAAGTAAAGGCTATGCAATACTTGGGATTCGATTTAATGCAATCGCGACTCAATGATGCAAGAATAAGATAGAGGCAATAGGTATCTGTATGTATGCAAGCATGTGGTAGTGCTTGCACAGCAACTCAGTTGAAGCGAGAGAGATCTGGTAGTGCTCCTGGTTCTCTTGATATATCCCCTGCTTAGTGTCTATTCGAAGAAGAACCAAACAAACAAGGGCCAACATAAATAAAGTGCACAAGCATAGGAATAAATGCGTCAAGCAAACAATCATGCCATGATGAATGATGCACAAGTTGCATGGCAATAATGTAGCATGGCATGGGTGAGGTGTAGAATACAAGAAATAACATTTTTATTGAGTTTTGGTCCCATTTTATTGTCATATTAGTTGTTGTATATTATATATTTATATGATGCATGCTGCAATTGAAGTCAGGGATAGCATAAACAGAAAGGTCTCGTCGAGCTGGTCATTTTAGACATATCATTTGTTAAATTTGGAGTTATAAATCAAAAGTTATTAATTAATTAAGGTGAGGGGCATTTTGTTGTAATTATATTAAACTTGGAAAATAAAGTGTTCAAAATAGATTTTTGATGGCATATTTGAATTCCTCACATTTTTCTGATTCAAAAACATATATTATTTGTATTATTTGAAATTATGAATTTAAATTTATTTTATAGTCAAAATTATTAAATAGGGTCAAAGTCAAAGGTTGACTAATTAAATTAATTCTGAAATTATTTGATTAAAGATTTGAATTAACATTCAAAAATAAAACATTTTTCATATTAAGTTTGAATCCAAAATATAAACCATTTGAAAGTTATGATTTAATTCATATTTAAACAGATTAAAAACATTTGAATTTGAATTCAGAAAAGGGTCTGGACTTTTGTCACCCAGCCAGATTCTACCCACAGCCATTGACCAGGTGGGCCAGGTGCTGACTGTGCTGAGGCGAGAGGGGGGACACGTGGGCCGGTTTGAGGGACCGCGGGTTGAGAAGCTGAAAACCCCAGGGGCTAAGCTGCAAAGGTACAGGGGCTGTTGTCTGACGAACTGAAATTAAGATCTGAAGTTTGATTGAATTCGGCCAGAGTTCGAACAAAGATGGCGACTAAACGGTGCGGAATCTAGAAACGCCCAAAAAACTAAAGTTGTAGAGGGAACCAAGGCCTACAACTTTGCTGTTCAAGGTTTCTCCGGATGAGGGCTGGAACGACGGGCATCTGACGATGAACAGCGGTACTAGGAGGCGCGCGAGACTGACGGACGGATAGAAAAATAAAAGCAGCAAAGCAGTGACATCGTTCGAACTTCGGTGAACAATGGCGAAGAATCCTTCGGGAATTTGAACAAGCCACCAGGATCAAAGTTAGGGAGGGGATCAGGGTCTACAATAGTTGTTCATGGGTTTTCTTACAAGGAGGGCCAGGTACCCCGGAAGAACACGATTTACAGAGGTGCCCGAAAAGTTTCTGCTGAAACTGTCGGGGACAGAGAAACTTCTTGAGGTTGCTGCGTACGTGCAGTCATCGTTCGGGAGGAAGAAACGCAGCGGTGGCGACGCCAATAAAGCGATGGAGTGAGGCGGGGAGATGTGGAAAAGAGAGGGGGTCCTTACCTCGCTCGATTCCCGTGGAAAACAGGGAAGGGGATGGCCGAAGGCGACATCGGCGGCAACAGCAATGGTGGCTCGCCTCGGAGAACAGGGAGCGGCAATGAAGTAGCCTGCAGCTACGGCCTTTTCGGCGAGTTGATGCTTCAACGAGATGAAGCCGGCACCACGGTTTCCTCCTTGCTTCTTCCACCGCAACAGAGAGACGGGGTACAGAGCTGGTCTCGGTTGGCTTGGAGAGCGGATAAAGAAGCAAGCGCTTCGTGGAAAGAGGGAGGAAGATAAGGTCACACGACGCCTTGGGAGGATAAGAAGAGGCGGTGGTGGTGGAGTGTGATGAGGACAACGCGACGAATGAGACCTGCTCCGCTTTGAGATCGACAGAGAGGCGCAAGCGAGAAGAAGCACAAGGGCGATGCCACTGTTCTCGACCAAGCGGTATGGCGGAAGGAGGTACACCGGGCCGCCCAAGAGGTTAGGCTCGGGCAGAGGGAGATAGGCTGGTCAAGTGCGGTGGGCCTAAGGTGGCTGCCTGTGTTTGGTTCCCCCCTTTTATTTCTTTTGTTTATTAATTATTTGTTTGTTCTTTTTATTCTATTACAATTTTCAAACCAGCTTATAAATTCAAATTCTTTTGAACTTTTTCTGAGTTTTGAATAGGGAGCTTGACTAAGAGGAGAGGCAAGGGCAAAAGAGATGGGGAAAGCACTTGATAGAATTCCCATGATTCCTCGAGAATGTTTAGTCCTTATAAGTATTTCCACTGGCTTGTCCTTTGCTAAGAAAGGATTGGGCCACTTGTTGCGTTTGTTCGTTGTCTTTATTACTTGCACTTTGTTTTGTTGCTTTATCAGAAAACCCCTAAAAATCTGTTTGCTAAGTATTTACAGAGAGTTCCTGCTCCATAACACTAGTCAACACCTTCTGCTCCTTGTTGGGATCGACACTCCTATTTATCGAAAGTACTACGATACACCCCCTATACTTGTGGGTTATCAAGACTATTTTCTGGCGCCGTTGCACGGGAGTGAAGCGCTATTGAAGAGTGGAACTGGTAAAGGAAATTTCTACTATGAGTATTTCTTTTTGTTTCTGTTTGTTGCTTTGTTTCCAATATGGATAACCCACTTGGTTTTCTGTTTGGGAAAACTACTACCACTGTAAGGGTAGTAGATGAACCACCACATGTTGAGATAGATCCTTTTAAGATACCTACAATATTGTTGATTGTGTTATGGATAATTATTATTTAGGGGATGGAACTGTTCATCCTGGTGATCATTTTCTCTTTATCCATGAATTATGCGGGTTGTTTAAGTGTGCAGGTATCAGAACTGAACATGTGAAGAAGAAGTTACTCTCTATATCCTTGAAAGGGAGAGCTGAAGAATGGTATAAGCTGCTGAAGAATGGACAATCCATGGAATGGGAGGAAATGACATCTCTCTTTTATTCTAAATTATATCCTCCAATGAGATTCATAAGGATAGAAATATGTTATATAAATTTTGGCCTCGTGATGGAGAGAGTACATATCAAGCTTGGGGGAGATTGAAGTTACTAATGCTTAATTGTCCTATTCATAAACTCCCTAACAATATTATTATCAATAACTTTTATGTTAGGATTTATCTACATGTACTAGATCCTTCTTGTGCTGGATCATTCACACGTATGAAGGAAGAAGCTAAATGGGATCTACTAGACCGTATTCAATAGAACACTAAAGCTTGGGAGAATGACAAAGGAAGAAAGTCAGGTATAAACTATGATTATGAATGCATTAAATCTTTTATGGGAACTGATGACTTCCGTGATATTAGCAATGAGTTTGGTCTTGATTCTCAAAGTATTGCCAACTTTTTTAAGGCCTTTGCCTCTTACAAAGAAATTCCCAAAAAGAAGTGGAACAAGTACCATGCACCTTATAAAGATGTTGTTAATCATGTTCCTGTTAGAAGTGCTGAAGTTTGTACTACTAATCATATTGTGCTTGAACCTTATGTTGAGAAAATACCTTTCCCAGCTAAGGTAAAGGAGTATTCTATGATGATTAGTGCACATAATAAAGGTACTAAGAAAACTGTGGAGCCTGATGATTAATTGAATATTAAACCTGTGGTAGCTATTGTGAAAGACCCTGTCACTACAAGTATAGAGGATGAGCACATTGTCTTTTGTGAAGACGCTTCCAATATTATCTCTCATCCTAGTAAGGCTAGAAAAGCTAGTGTTGTTGTGCTTTATGTTAAAATTGGTGATCATTGCTATTATGATTTATGTGATATTGGTGCTAGTTCTAGTGCTATTCCTTATGAGCTTTATAGGGAAATTATGCATGAAATTGTTCCTTGTGAGCTTGAGGATATTGATGTGGTTATTCACCTTGCTAATAAGGAAACCATATGCCCTATTGGTATTGTAAGAGATGTGGAGGTTCTCTGTGGTAACATTAAGTGTCCTGCTGATTTTCTAGTGCTTAATTCAGTAGCTAGCAAAACTTGTCCTATCATTTTTGGTAGACCTTTCTTGAACACTTGTGGAGCTATTATAGATTGTAAGACGGAGAAAGTTAACTAATTTTTATGGAGATTCTTATGAGTTTAACTTTTCCAAGTTTGCTAAAGCTCCTTGTGAAAACAGCTTGCCTAATAAAGATTTCAGGATGGAACAACTTGCTTCTATTGATCCAGTTTATGACCTTGGATCTCTGTTTGATGACTGTAAGTATGCTCATTCTGATGATAGAGTTGTTTCCTTTGACAGTTATATTTTCAACTTTATTCAAAGTTCTAATGAAAATTATTATGAGATAGGGAAACATGGTTTTATGCATCTCAATAATGTTAAGTTTACCCGTTTTATGTTGAAAGCTTTGAAGTTGCATTTGTTTTGTCTTCCTATGCTAGTGGCTTTTTGTTTCAACAATTTGTTTTCTCATGATACCCCCATGCATAAGAAGTGGGTTAGACTATGTTTTGGTTATTTGCTTGTTGATGCTCTCTTTCATTACAGATATATATCTCCTTTGTGAGCATCTTTGAAAGTTTCAAGCCTAACTTAAAGGCATTAAAGAAAAGTACTTGTTGGGAGATAACCCAAGAGTTTGCTTGAGTCTTGAAAGTTATTACCTCAGTAATAGTCGCTCATTATCCTTTTTTTGTTTTTGTGTCAAGTTCAACTACTTTTGAGAACTGGAGGAGTTGTGAAAAGTGGTTGTCGTGGAACAGATTTTTGTGCTGTTTTGTAAAAATTTGTGAGGAAGATCAGTACTTCGGATGGAGCTGTATTTTTCTGTGCTTGTTCTCCATGTTGTTACCCAACTTTTATTACTTTTGCACTTTTTTATTTGAGCAACATAAGGTTTTTGAAAAAATCAATCTTTACCTGCTGGTCTGTTTTGATAGATTTCTGTTATCATTTGCATTTACCTCTTATAGAAGCCTTTGTTTTGATGGATTTCAGTTGAAGTGTGTACCTAAACTTTTATTGTTTTCGCTTACACTAATGTAGCCATTGAAGTTTGTGTATTTCCTTGTGAGAAAAGGAATTTCCAGGAGAAGGACAAAAGTAGTCTGCAGAGTTCGTCTTTGAATAGGTAAAAGTGGTGAAAATAGAAGGTTCGTGAAAGCCTGATATTTTTATATTTTTGATGTTTTTATTACATAAGGAAAGTTACGAGACGGAACAGAGAAGGAAACGTAGGCCGGGGTGGCCAAACCCACCCCAGGCGCAGGCCCAAACTGGCCGCGCCGGGAGGTGGTGTGAACCCCCCACCCCCCCACCCCCGAGCTCCGACTCCGCCTCGTTTTTGTATCAGCACCTTCCTTATGCAGTGAAACTTCGTAATATATACCCCCCCCCCCCGGATCCCTCGAGGTTCATGCATCGTGTTCTCGTCGTGTGTTTTTTTCGATCTGTTTCTGTCAGGAAAACTTCTCAAGTTTAGAGCACCATGGTCTCCGCCAAGGACAAATACAAGAAGCCCATGGAGGAGATAAAGTTGTAAGAACAAACCGCTGCAGGGACAAGGGCAAGGAAACCTGCTTTTGTAGGAGCAATTAACAATGGACGTGCTTTTTCTCGTAACATGCAGGGGATCATAGCCTCCATCCCAGACTTTAGATCCTGCCCTGAGGCAGTGGAAGTCCTTCGAACCACTGACAAGTTTTGTGATAAGTACTATGATTTGAGGATGAAGGTGGATATGCTTCAAGAGGAGAATAATAGGCTTCATAAGATGCTGGAGGATTCTCTGACCCTAAACAAGGGAACACCACCACCGCCGAAGGAGTAATTCGTCACCAGGTTTGGCATCCCCTTGGCTTGTTCCAAGCTTGGGGGGAGTGTCGCGGTATCACCATCATTATCTTTCACATTTTACCTTTTTAGTGGATTGATGACCCACAAGTATAGGGGGTGTATCGTAGTACTTTTGATAAATAGGAGTGTCGATCCCAACGAGGAGCAGAAGGTGCTGAACAGTGGTATGGAGCAGGAACTCTCTGCAAATACTTAGAAAACGGATTTTTAGTGGTTTTCTGATAGAGCAACAAAACAAAGTGCAAGTAACAAACAACAAACGCAGTAGGTGGCCCAATCCTTTCTTAGCAAAGGACAAGCCAGTGGAAATACTTATAAAGACCAAACGTTCCCGAGGACACATGGGAATTCTGTCAAGTGCTTTCGCTTCATATAGCTGAGTACTCTTTTTTGGTGTTGTAAGTGTTGTGTGGGTGAACCTATGCTAATGTACCGACCTTACTTGGACTAATACATACTTGTGATTAAACCCCCTGCAAACATCCGTAACTATAGGAAAGTAATTAAGATATAAATCTAACCACAACCTTAAACTCTGAGATCCTACACTCCCTTGTGCAAAGGTGTCCTAACGGGGGTTCAGGTTTCTGTCACTCCCGCAACCCCACAATTAGTAGCCAAATACACAATGCATTCCCCTAGGCCCATAAATGGTGAAGTATCATGTAGTCGACGTTCACATGACACCACTAGAAGAATATCACCACAACTTAAATACTAAACCATTGAATAATAACTCAACACAAATCCACTAATAACAACATGACTTCTCACATGTCCTCAAGAACTAAACGAACTACTCACGAGACATCATATGGATCAAGATAAAAGATGATATGATAATGGATAACAAACTGAACATAAATAATAATCCAATGGTTCCACTCACAAGCATCAACTACAATAGTAATTAACACCGGGAAAGTTTCCCCTAAGAACTAAAGCAATATCCAACACAATTGTTACAGCGGGACGGAGTAGTGATGATGGTGCTGGTGGAGATGATGGTGTGGATGATGATGATGATGATCCCGATGAAGCCTAGCTTGACGATGGTGTTAATGGCGATGATCTCCCCTCTCCGGGAAGGAATTCCCCAGGTAGAAATCTGTCTGCCGAAGATATCTTTCTCTCTCGGTGTTTTCTGCCCCGCAGAGGCGTAGGAAATCTATTTGTGGTCGCCCCCTAGCCTTACGGTTCCATAGGGAATATATAGGCGAAGGGGCGGAGTCGGGAGCTGGACAGGTGGGCCACACCTGCCCTAGGCACGACCTAGGGTGGGCCCGCGCCTAGGGGGTGTGGGCCCACTATGGCCCTTCTTCATCCCTCCTTCTGGCTTTCTGGTATTTTTCTGATCTTCACGAAGTTGCATGAAAATGCCTTCTTGTCCATCAGAATCCAGACTCCGGCAGTCCATCCTCCAAGAATCATCCAACATGCAAAAACAGTGGAAAAGACATAAGTAATACCTCATAATAAGACAAATATCAATGAATAGAGGTAGATTATGATATAGAATGGTGATGAAAATTGGGTGTATCAACTCCCCCAAGCTTAGACCTTCGACTGTCCCCAAGCGAAAAACTGAGCTCAGTAAACATGTCCACATGTTTATGTAGTGAAGTGTTGATAAAAGAATACGAACAAGAAGCATCACAATTACCATTACACAACTCATAGAAGAAAGCAACTCACCATTATATAACTTAGCTTGCAACCAAGTACAGCAGTCACAATAGAGATGCATAAAGATAAATCATAATTGGAATTGGCAAACTCTTGTTCCTGGTCAGAGAAGAGCTGGCAAACAGTTTCACAAAAAGCTTTTTGTAGAAGTTTTTCAATAGGAGCACTCTTTGCTTAAAAAGGTTTTTCAATGAAGGCTTTCAAAGTAATACTCAATAGATAAAAGTTTTGTGCAAACAAGGAAGATAAAGAACATGATTGAGTAAATAACCATATGAATGCTTGAAACACAACAACTCAAATTCTTGCTGGAGATAGAGAGGAAGTAGGTTTACTGACTCAACCTAGAAGTAGGAGAAAGGTCCCTTCATAGAGGGTAGCAGGGATTACAATTCATAAAGATCTTTCAAAAGATTATGGTACTTACTAGCTTTGAGCCCTCATTGCCCCTATCATAGGCATCTTGAGATGATTAAGGTTAAAGTGCACAAGGATGGAGTATATGCTTGACGAAATATAAGTTGGCAATCTCATGTCCCTTGAATATGAGGGCCACTCCTCATGCTACTCAACTTTGGTCACCTGTAAGTTCTTGTCAATGTAAGTACATGCGTATCATAGAGAACCACCAATGGGGTACCCCTTGCACATGGTACATGAGCTATCCCATAACCAAAATGACAAGGCAAGCAGACAATCAGCATCTCATCGATCTTTTTATTTACTATATACATAGCTTTTTATTGAGGATTCTTCATAGATAGCTCACTATGGTGATTCTGCAAGTTTCCACCATGATTAGGCATGGCTTAGGCTAGCGGCTCAGGCGTTTCTCTAACACAAAATACAGACTCCATGGACTTACAAGTTTCCTCTTTATTTCACACCGTTGACATCCATAGACAAAAGAGCACGATATAAACTGAGTACAAAGTACAGGTGCATTGTTGAAAACGTTCCCTGTGACAACACGGTTCTGCTAATTCCAACGTATAGATGCAAGCATATACAACTTCGATGGCACAATGGTTCAAGTTTATTAGGGGCAAGAAAATAAGGTGTTGCATCAAGTTCGTGAGAGCTTTACTAACTAGTTTTCACATAACAAAATACTTTTTAATTCGAAAGGTAGATGAAGCTTGAGAATTTGCTTGGAATAGCAAAAGCTACTAGGTAGATACGGTGGACACAAGTGGCAAATGTTTTGATTCGAAGGGATTGGAAACATGAGAAGTATGCCTTCTCAAAACAGGTTTTTGGCTAGCAAGGCTGGGTAGCAAGCAAGAGAGTTGAAAGAAATAAGCAAACATACAAGTAATAAAGCCAAACATGCAATCTTCCTTGAAGACACAAAAGATCTTAAATAGAGAATACTAAGCTTATGAGCCAACAAGAAAGAAAACAAATGATACAAAATACCTGTAAGCTCTTTTTCTATTTTTCTTTCAAACTTCAAAAATTACTGCTACTGACTAGAACTCGGTTTGCCAAAACCAATTTAGATCCACTTGATGCTCCCAAAGTGATGCCAATACTGATCAACAAGATCCATCATATAATAGAGATTGCAAACTAAAATAAGAAGTGCAAAACATAAAAGATGAGACTTCTCATTAATATTCCAATAAAGGCACTCACACCAAGGGATACATAGATAATCAACTAAAGGAGAGATACTTCCACATGCAAACCAAACTATAAGATAGCCTCTCTACCAAAGATATGAATCCTCTAAAAAGGTAAATGATAAAAGATAATGGTGGTGATACCGCGGCACTCCCCCAAGCTTGGAACAAGCCAAGGGGATACCAAACGTGATGACGAATTACTCCTTCGGTGGTGGTGGTGTTCTATTGATAAGCTCTTCAATAAGTTTCTTCAAATCCTCAATATCGAAGGTCAGAGTACAAATCAACTCTGAATTATGCTCAATGCAGCTCATGATCAATTCGGACCGAGGGTCCGAGTCCTTGTTATTCTTCCTCTACTCTTCCTTCTTAGATTGTTCCTTCCCTGCATGGTTAGAATGAGTGGTACAAGGAGGAAGTGTCCGTGGAGAGAGGATATGACGCGGAGGTTTCCCTCCTGCAGACATCCGTGTTGTCCTCTTAAGCTTGGTAGGTTTTGCCACCAATCCAATGCTTGTGACGGTAGAGCGGGTGTCTGGTTGCTTGTCCTCCTCCATGTATCCTTCATAACCTACCAAAATCTCTTCCTCCTTGGGTTTGTGAGGATCGTCTTCCTCGGGCTTCTTGCCTTTGTCATTGGCGGAGACCATGGTGCTCTAAACTTGAGAAGATTTCCTGACGGAAACAGATCTAAATGAAAACACGATGAGAACACGATGCACGAACCTCGGGGGATCCGGGGGGTTATATATTACGAAGTTTCAAAGCATAAGGAAGGTTTTGACACGGAAACGAGGCGAAGTCGGAGCTCGAGGGTGGCACACCCCTCTAGGCGCGGCCAGGGAGGGGCCCACGCCTGGGGTGTGTTTGTCCACCCCGGACTCCGTTTCCTCTTCTGTTCCCTCTCGTAACTTCCCTTATGTATTAAAAACATAAAAAATATAAAAATATTGGGGTTTCACGAACCTTCTGTTTTCACCACTTTTACCTTTTTAAAGACGAACTCTGAAGATTCCTTTTCTCCTTCTCCTGGAGTTTCCTTTCCTACAAGGTCTCACACAAACATCAATGGCAACATTAGTGTAAGCAAAAAAAATTAACCTTTAGGTTCACACTTCAGCTGAAATCCATCAAAACAAAGGCGTCTGTAAGAGGCAAATGCAAATGATGGCAGAAATCTGTCAAAACAGACCAGCAGGTAAAGATTGATTTTTTCGAAAACCTTATGTTGCTCACTTCAAAAAGTGCAGAACTAATTAAAGTTGGGGAAAAACTTTGAGAACAAGCTCACAAAAATACAGCTCCATCCGACGTACTGAGCTTCCTCATGAATTTTTAGGGTGCAGCACAAAAATATGTCCCAGGACAGCCACTTTTTACAACTCCTCTTCTCCAAAAAAGTAGTTGGACTTGACACAAAAACCAAAACAAAAAGGATAAGGAGCGGTTATTACAGAGGTAATAACTTCCAAGACTGAACCAAACTCTTGGGTTATCTCCCAACTAGTAGTTTTCTTTATTGCCTTTAAGTTAGGCTTGAAACTTTCAAAGATGCTCACAAAGGAGATATAAATCTGGAGTGAAAAAGAGCATCAAGAAGCAAATAACCAACACATTTGAGTCTAACCCACTTCCTATGCATGGTGGTATCATTAGAAAATGAATTGTTGAAACAAAAAGCCACTAGCATAGGAAGACAAAACGAATGCAACTTCAAAGCTTTCAACATAAAACGGGGAAACTTAACATTATTGAGATGCATAAAACCGTGTTTCCCTCTCTCATAATAACTTTCAGTAGCACTTTGAATAAAGTTGACAATATAATTGTCACTAGAAACAACTTTATCATCAGAATGAGCATACTTACAGTCACCAAAAAGAGGTCCAAGGTCATAAACCGGATCAATAGAAGCAAGTTGTTCCACCCTGAAATCTTTATTAGGCAAGCTGTTTTCACAAGGAGCTTTAGCAAATTTGGAAAAGTTAAACTCATAGGAATATCCATCAAACTTAGTTAAAACTTTTTCCTTCTTACAATCAACAATATCTCCACAAGTGTTCAAGAAAGGTCTACCAAAAATGATAGGACAAGTTTTCCTAGCTTCTGAATTAAGCACTAGAAAATCAGTAGGATACTTAATCTTACCACAGAGAACCTCCACATCTCGTACAATACCAATGGGGTAAATGGTTTCCTTGTTTGCAAGGTGAATAACCACATCAATGTCCTCAAGCTAACAAGGACCAATATCATGCCTAATTTCCCTGTAAATCTCATAGGAATAGCACTAGAACTAGCACCAATATCACATAAACCATAGTAGCAATGATCACCAATTTTAACAGAAAGCACAGGAACAATAGCTTTTCTAGCCTTACTAGGATGAGAGATAATATTAGAAGCATGTTCACAGAAGACAATGTGCTCATCCTCTATATTTGTAGCGTCAAGATCTTTCACAATAGTTAAAAACAGGTTCAATATTTAATTGCTCATCAGGTTCTACAGTTTTCATTGTACCTTTGTTATTTACACTAATAATCATAGAATACTCCTTTACCTTAGCTGGGAAAGGTATTTTCTCAACATGAGGTTCATGCACAATATGATTAGTAGTACAAACTTCAGTACTTCTAACAGGAACATGATTAACAACATCTTTATAAGGATCATGGTACTTATTCCACTTCCTTTTGGGAATTTCTATGTAAGAAGCAAAGGCCTTAAAATAGTTGGCAATACTTTGGGAATCAAGACCAAATTCATTGCTAATATCACGGAAGTTATCAGTTCCCATGAAAGATTTAATGAATTCATAATCATAGTTTATACCTGACTTTCTTCCTTTGTCATTCTCCCAAGCTTCAGTGTTATCTTGAATACGGTCTAAGAGATCCCATTTAGCTTCTTCCTTCATACGTGTGAATGATCCAGCACAAGAAGCATCTAGTAAATCTTTATCATGAAGAGAAAGCCTAGCATAAAAGTTATTGAGAATAATATTGTTAGGGAGTTCATAAATAGGACATTTAAGCATTAATAACTTCAATCTGCCCAAGCTTGAGATGTACTATCTCCATCAAGAGGCCAAAAGTTATATATAAGATTTCTATCCTTATGGATCTCACTGGGAGGATAAAATTTAGAGTAAAAGAGAGATGAAATCTCCTCCCATTCCATGGATTGTCCATTCTTCAGCAGGTTATACCATTCTTTAGCTCTCCCTTTCAAGGATATGGAGAGTAACTTCTTCACCTTTTCAGTTGTGATACCTGCACACTTAAACAACCCGCATAATTCATGGATAAAAAGCAAGTGATCACCGGGATGGACAGTTCCATCCCCAAAATAATAATTATCCATAACACAATTAACAATACTTGTAGGTATCTTAAAAGGATCTATCTCAACAGGTGGTGGTTCATCTACTACCCTAGCAGTGGTAGTAGTTTTCCCAAACAGAAAACCAAGTGGGTTATCCGTATTGGAAACAAAGTAACAAGCAGTAACAAGTGCAATACTCACAATAGCTTTTCTAGCCTGACTAGGATGAGAGATAATATTAGAAGTGTCTTCACAAAAGACAATATGCTCATCCTCTATATTTCTAGTGATAGTGTCTTTCACAATAGATACCACAGGTTCATCACTCAAATGCTTACCAGGCTCCATAGTTTTCATTGTACCTTTGCTATTTGCACTAATAATCATAGAATACTCCTTTACCTTAGCTGGGAAAAGCATTTTCTCAACATGGAGTTCAGGCACAGTATGATTAGTAATACAAACTTGAGTACTTCTAGCTGGAACATGACTAACAACATCTTTATAAGTAGCATGGTACTTATTCCACTTATTCTTGGGAATTTCAATGTAAGAGGCAAATGCCTTAAAATAGCTGGAAATACTTTGGGAATCAAGAACAAACTCATTGCTAATACCATGGAAGCTATCAGTTCCCATAAAAGATTTGATGCATTCATAATCATAGTTTACACCTGACTTTCTTCCTTTGTCATTCTCCCAAGCTTCAGTGTTCTCTTGAATACGGTCTAGAAGATCCCATTTAGCTACTTCCTTCATACGTGTGAATGATCCAGCACAAGAAGCATCTAGTAAATCTTTATCATGAAGAGAAAGCCTAGAATAAAAGTTATTGATAATAATATTGTTAGGGAGTTCATGAATAGGACATTTAAGCATTAGTAACTTCAATCTCCCCCAAGCTTGAGCTGTACTCTCTCCATCACGAGGCCAAAAGTTATATATCAGATTTCTATCCTTATGAATCTCACTGGGAGGATAGAATTTAGAATAAAAGAGAGATGTCATTTCCTCCCATTCCATGGATTGTCCATTCTTTAGCAGCTTGTACCGTTCTTCAGCTCTCCCTTTGAAGGATATGGAGAGTAACTTCTTCTTCACCTGTTCAGTTGTGATACCTGCACACTTAAACAATCCGCATAATTCATGGATAAAGAGCAAGTGATCACAAGCATGGACAGTTCCATCCCCTAAATAATAATTATCCATAACACGGTCAACAATACTTGTAGGTATCTTAAAAGGATCTATCTCAACAGGTGGTGGTTGATCTACTACCCTAGCAGTGGTAGTAGTTTTTCCAAACAGAAAACCAAGTGGATTATCCATATTGGAAACAAAGTAACAAGTAGTAACAAAAACAATAATCACAGTAGAAGTTTCCCTTACCAGTTGCACTCTTCAATAGCGCTTCACTCCCCGGCAACGGCGCCAGAAAATAGTCTTGATGACCCACAAGTATATGGGGTGTATCGTAGTACTTTTGATAAATAGGAGTGTCGATCCCAACAAGGAGAAGAAGGTGCTGAACAGTGGTATGGAGTAGGAACTCTCTGCAAATACTTAGCAAACGGATTTTTAGTGGTTTTCTGATAGAGTAACAAAACAAAGTGCAAGTAACAAAGAACAAACGCAGCAAGTGGGCCAATACTTTCTTAGCAAAGGACAAGCCGGTGGAAATACTTATAAAGACCAAACGTTCTCGAGGACACATGGGAATTCTGTCAAGTGTTATCGCTTCATATAGCTGAGTACTCTTCTTTGGTGTTGTTAGTGTTGTGTGGGTGAACTTGTGCTAATGTACCGACATTACTTGGACTAATACATACTTGTGGTTAAACCACCTGCAAACATCCGTAACCACAGGAAAGTAATTAAGATATAAATCTAACCACAGCCTTAAACTCTGAGATCCTACACTCCCTTGTGCAAAGGTGTCCTAACGGGGTTCGGTTTTCACACTCAAGCCCCACAATTAGTAGCCAAATACACAATCCATTCCCCTAGTCCCATAAATGGTGAAGTATCATATATTCGACGTTCACATGACACCACTAGAAGAATAGCACCACAACTTAAATACTAAACCATTGAATAATAACTCAACACAAATCCACTAATAACAACATCACTTCTCTCATCTCCTCAAGAACTAAATGAACTACTCACGAGACATCATATGGATCAAGATAAAAGATGATATGATAATGGATAACAATCTGAACATAAACAATAATCCAATGGTTCCACTCACAAGCATCAACTACAATAGTAATTAACACCGGGAAAGTTTCCCCTAAGAACTAAAGCAATATCCAACACAATTGTTACAGCGGGACGGAGTGGTGATGATGGTGCTGGTGGAGATGATGGTGTGGATGATGATGATCCCGATGAAGCCTAGCTTGACGATGGTGTTGATGGCGATGATCTCCCCTCTCTAGGAAGGAATTCCCCTGGCAGAAATCTGTCTGCCGGAGAGATCTTTCTCTCTTAGTGTTTTCCGCCCCGCAGAGGCGGCGGAAATCTATCTGTGGTTGCCCCCTAGCCTTAGGGTTCCGTAGGGAAGATATAGGCGAAGGGGCGGAGTCAAGAGCCGGGCATGTGGGCCACACCTGCCCTAGGCGCGACCTAGGGTGGTCCCATGCCTAGGGGGTGTGGGCTCCCTGCGGCCCTTCTTCATCCCTCGTTCTGGCTTCCTCAATCTTCTGGAAAAATATTATTTTCCCATATTTTTCTAGTATTTTTCTGATATTCGCGAAATTGCATCAAAACGCCTTCTTTTCCATCAAAATCCAGACTCCGGCAGTCCATCCTCCAAGAATCATCCAACATGCAAAAACAGTGGAAAAGACATAAGTAATACCTCACAATAAGACAAATATCAACGAATAGAGGTAGATTATGATATAGAATGGTGATGCAAATTGGGCGTATCATGGATTCATATCTTTGGTAGAGAGGTTATTTTATAGTTTGGTTTGCATGTGGAAGTATCTCTCCTTTAGTTGATTATTGTATCCCTTGGTGTGAGTGCCTTTATTGGAGTATTAATGAGAAGTTTCATCTTTTACTTTTTGCACTTCTTATTTTAGTTTGCAATCTCTATTATATGATGGATCTTGTTGATCAGTATTGGCATCACTTTGGGATCATCAAGTGGATCTAAATTGGTTTTGGCAAACCGAGTTCTAGTCAGTAGCAACACTTTTTGAGGTTTGAAAGGAAAGGAGAAAAAGATTACAGGTATTTTGTATCATTTATTTTATTTCTTGTTGGCTCATGAGCTTAGTATTCTTTATTTAAGATCTTTTGTGTCTTTGAGGAAGATTTCATGTTTGGCTTTATCACTTGTAGGTTTGCTTGTTTCCTTCAATTCATTTGCTTGCTACCCAGCCTTGCTACCCAAAACCCTGTTTTGAGAAGGCATACTTCTCATGTTTCCAATCCCTTTGAACCAAAGCATGTACCATTTGTCTCCACCTTATCTAACTATTGGCACTATTTCTATTCCAAGCAAATCCTCAAGTTGCATCTATCTTTTGAATTAAAAAGTATTGTGTTATGTGAAAACTAGTTAGTAAAGCTCTCACAAACTTGATGGCACGCCTTATTTTCTTGCCCCTAATAGACTTGAACCATTGTGTCATCGAAGTTGTATATGCTTGCATCTATACGTTGGGATTAGGAGAACCATGTTGTCATGGGGAACGCTTTCAACATTGCACCTATACGTAGTACACAGTTGATATCATGCTCTTTTGTTTGCGGATGTCGACGGTGTGAAATAAAGAGGGAACTTGTAAGTCTATTGAGTGATGTATGTGTGTTAGAGAAATGCCTAAACCGCTAACCTAAGCCATGCCTAATCATGGTGGAAACTTGCAGCATCACCATAATGAACATTATGTGAAGCATCCTCAATAAAAAGCTATGCACATAGTAAATAAAAATATCGCTGAGATGCTCATTATCTGCTTGCCTTGTCATTTTGGTTATGGGATAGCTCCTGTACCATGTGCAAGGGGTACCCCGTTGGCGGTTCTTTATGATACACATGTACTTACAATGACAAGAACTTACCGGTGACCAAAGTTGAGTAGCATGAGGAGCGGCCCTCGTACTCAAGGGACATGAGATTGCCAACTTATATTTCGTCAAGCATATACTCCATCTTTGTGCACTTTAACCTTAATCATCTCAAGATGCCTATGATAGGGGCAATGAGGGCTCAAAGCTAGTAAGTACCATAATCTTTTGGAAGCTCTTTATGACTTGAAATCCCTGCTACCCTCTATGAAGGGACCTTTCTTCTATTTTCTAAGTTGAGTCAGTAAACCTACTTCCTCTCTATCTCCAGCAAGCATTTGATTTGTTGAAGCATTCACATGGTGATTTATTCAATCATGTTCTATCTTCCTTGTTCGCACAAGACTCTTATCTATTGAGTATTACTTTGAAAGCCTTTATTGTGAAAAACATTTTTGAGCAAAGAGTAATCCTATTTATAAAAATTCTACAAAAAGCTTTTTGTGAGACTGTTTTCCAGCTGTTCTCTGACCAAGAACAAAGTTTGCCAATTCCAATTATGATTTATCCTTATGCATCTCTTTTGTGACTCTTATACTTGTTGCAAGCTAAGTTATATAATGGTGAGTTGTTTTCTTCTATTTGTGTAATGGTAAGTGTGATGCTTCTTGTCTGTATTCTTTTATCGACACTTCACTCCATAAACATGTGGACATGTTTACTGAGCTCAGTTTTCGCTTGGGGACAAGCGAAGGTCTAAGATGGGGGGAGTTGATACGTCCAATTTGCATCACCATTCTATATCATAATTTGCCTCTATTCATTGATATGTGTCTTACTATGAGGTGTTAATTATGTCTTTTCCTCTGTTTTTGCATGTTGGATGATTCTTGGAAGATGGACTGCCGAAGTCAGGTTTCTGATGGAAAAAAGAGGTGTTTTGATGCAATTTCGCGAAGATCAGAAAAATACCATAAAAATATTGGAAAATTATTGTCACATCCCAAAATTTTCCAAATTTTGTAATGTGAAAAATAAATAAACAAAATAAATAATTGTTGAAATTTAGGGTAAAAAGAAACTTTTTATTTCTAAATGGAAACTTAAAATCCCATCTTGAACAAACTTTGGTTAATATTTGAATCCAACTAAATTCAAAACAAGGGAAATGCTTTCTTCATAAATGCATCTGGAAATTTAAACATTTGGAAAATAAACCAAAACTCTAAAACCCAAATGGAAGAAAAACATTTCCAAGTTATCTCAAAGACTAAAGATTTGATCCATATAAAATTGGTCAAACAAACATTTCAAAATGATCAAGAAAGACAAATGGAAATATTATAAAACCATATAAATTGATTTCATTCAATTTAAAGCCATTAATAAAATCTTATGAATTTAATAAGATAAGGGAATTGAATATCCAAAGCTAATGAAGCACCTATCTAAAAATCCAGACCAAATGGTGAGCAAATAATCCTAAAGAGATTTAAAAGAATAAACAAATATTAAATAAGATCTTACCAATTGGAATCACCAAGTTTGGATCTTCAAATAAAAAGATATGGATTTATAAGTTAAAGAAAGAAATATTAAATGAGGAATATTTAAAGACCAAATTAAATCTTGGCCTAATCCATAAGCAAATGGAATAAATATAATCCAAATCCAAATAAAATAATGGATAAAGATTTTCAAATAAAATAAAATGGCATTAACCAAATTCTATTTTGACTAAAGACAAATCTCTAATAAGAATGATTAATTAAATCTTGGGAAAATAGTATTTGGAATTCACCCAAGTGAAATCAAAGTTATTTAATTAACTTAAATAAGATCAAAAAAATATTCCAAATAAAATTTATGGAATTAAAACTATATTTAATTTCATTGGAATTAAAACAAATACCCAATTCAAATGATTTATAAATCATATTAAATATTTTCCAAATAATTCAAGGTGAATTATTTGACAACCTAATAAATAAATAAAACCTACTGAAAAGATTTGAAAATATTTAGAATTCAAATGGAGTTTGAAAACACTATTAAATCTTATCTGAATAAATGCTAGGGCCTATTTTAAATAATTAAAAGACCCTAAAAAGAATAAAATAAATATTCTAATTTTGACTTTAAAATGTATTATTAATCAGTATTTGATTGCACAAAAAGTTCGAGTGAAGTTTGAATTCAAATGAATGTTTGAAATGATTTAACAAAATCAAAACAGATAAATAGAAAAATAAAAGGGAAAAAGATTCTGTATAAAAAAAATATGAAAAGGAGCAGCCTAGCCCAGACAAGCCCATCTGGCCTAGCAACCCACTCCCTCTCTCCCACAGAAAACGATTAACACTCGCAAACAAACCCGCTCAGTCCCTGACGTATGGACCCCACCTCCCCTGTCTCTCCTTCGCTGACGAAGCAACCCCACTACCACCTCATCGTCGTTCTCACCCGCGCGAAGACCACGCTCTCCTTCCCTGGATGTTCTGTCGACAATTTCTTCGATTGATTGCACGGTAATGATGCCATTTAACAGCCCCGCGACCTTGCCCTCTTAAGCGCCTCTCCCTCCTCTCCGTTTCCCCCTCAATCTCCCACACTAGTGCACCCCCAGGCTGCCTAATTTTGCGCTGCACCGCCACTGTCTCTGGCGAGCACTTCCATTAATTCCGGCTAAACCCCGTCGCCTCTCGCCCCCTCGACCACACGAGCATGCTCCCCATCCCCTGGCGCTTCTCTCTGCACCCTCGGCTTGCTCGCGCTTGACCCACAGCATCGGCATCATCGACGACAGAGCATCGCCACCGTCTGCTCCTCCTCCGGCGAGTCCCCCAAGTAGTATCTGACCACCCCCTTTCCAATCGTTGATGCACACATGACCGCCAACCGCGTGCGCAGCTAACACAGCTCCTAACTTGTCTTAGCGTGGTCCTAAACATCGCCAGCGACGACAACCCGAGAGCACCTCCGCCCGCAGCTTCTCCGACGAGCGATTGACAGCAACCCCGTGCGCCCCTCGAGTAGCCGACCCCACCTCAAGCTTCATCAAGTCTCTGCGAGCCAGGTAAGCCTCGCCAACCTCTCCCTCGCTTCCTACTTCGCCGGCGACACCACAGACAGAGCGCGCGCCGCCACTCGTCGCCGCCAGCGCCGCCAGTTAGTGGCTAGCGTGATGTGCACCAAAGGATCCAGATCCAAGCGCCACGACAGATTCATAATCGAAGGGGTAAGTTTGATCCTGTGCCGCACGATTTGCATTAGATCCTACGGCCTACATCGCTCGATCCGCACAAACCGTTTTTGACGAATCAGAACAGTCCACGTGGCCAGCCTTTCGTTTTAAAAACAGAAACTAATCTATTAGATGTTTGATTTTGTAAATTGCATAACTTTTGATCCACACGTCCAAATTTTGCAAATTTTATATCAATGGAATCAGCAAGACAAGTACTTTCTAACCATGCACTTTTTTTAGTAAATTGGTTGTTTTTGCAGAAACTTGTGTAGTCTTATTTAGAATATAAAATTCATTCTAAAATCTTTGGCAAATGGATTGTTTTGAACCTACTGACAATCTAAAACAACTTGTGGTTTCAAAAACATATTTTGTGAAGCAAAAGAATAAATCTTTGAGTTAGAACATTTCTAGTCAAATAAAATTAATGTTTTTATATTAAAAATGCTTTTGGGAAGAAAACCTTTGGGAAATGTTTTTATTTAAACTCTCTGACCCCAAACACCAAGTTCTAAAATTAAAAATGTATTTGGTGAACCCTATAAAGATTGTTGCTTTGCTAAAGGCATTTTCAACCACATAAAATATTGATTTGGTTTAAAAATGATTTAGAAGTAAAATCTTTTGCAAATGATTTTGCCACTTATATAAAATGACCAATAGGTGTTTTCAAATGTTTATAACCCATTAGAAACCACTTTTACAAATAAAATATCTTTAGCATGCTTGCATGCATTGCTTTGTTTCTATTATTTTATGTGTTGTTTGCTTGAATGGTAGATTGAATTCTTGCTTGCTTGATTGAATTGTAGTGGAATTTGAAGAGTGTGATCATTTCAAGATCAAGGAGTGAACTTATATTCTCTACCAAAAAGGCAAGTGATGCTTCATACTTTTGTCCCAATATTTTCACTATGCATTAGTGATATTTCTAAGTAGGACTTGCATGGAATTTTGCTAAGTATAAACTATGCCATGGGAAATCCTAGTAGATGAAACCTTAGTAGAAATTTCCTAAGTTAAGATTCCTACTACTACCATGCTTAGCTTAGCTAGTAGAAAACAAGGGTGGATTATATTCATGCTATGGAATATTTCTAAGTCAAGGACTTGTGTTTTTGTTTAATAAAACAACTAAGTGAATGAATCACCTGGGTGGAATGGAAGGAATGGTTTGTGTTGAATGGTTATACAAGGCCCATTTCTATGGTTTACCTTGTGTATCACACTTGTGGATGGCCACCTAGGAACAAAGAGATTTGAGATGTCAAATGTTGAGAAGCTTCAAGTGCAGCCACTTGGCATTATGGGCTTTGCATGGATCATATAGGTTGCAATAACTTAGCCAAATGGACAGTTGGTGGTAGGGGATGATAGGTTGAAACGCGTCCATTCTGGTCTAAGGTAAGGCTTCTGAAAGATCTTGTCTTGGTGAAACCAAGTCTTGTGGGGAAAGTGCACCACCTCTGTAGAGTGTAAAATCTAAGTACTTATCCATGTCCCTGGTACAGGACAATTTGAGCATCAAGACATGGAAGCTATCAAGAATCTCCTCATCCAAATTTCTAAGTTAAAATCTTGTGGTTGAACAAGGGATTAAGGTTCACCAATTTCTATTGGTGGTTCCTTGGGTGATTTTTGACAAACAAAAGTTTAGTGTTTTTCAAATGATAAGGAAAATCTATTTTGAGCAAAGCAAGCCTAAGCTCCACTTAGCCAAATGCATATAGATGATAGACTCCCACTATACTACCATAGTATCCTTGCCAATACAATTCAAATGTATTGACCCTTGTGGCTGTAACTTATTATGTTGCAGGTTTGTTTGATGTTAGTGAAGTTTATTGATTAGAATTACAAGTCTACAACCAACATGACTGCCTGTGGCACTTTGAAGATGAAGGACCCCATGCTATTGCTATATTCTGCTGCATTGTAATGAGATAGCCAAATGAGCTATGTAAGATGTAATAAATTATTTTATTCCTGGTTATAAAGTTGTATTATGACCTTTGTTTCTTGATATTACATCTTAACTGTGGATGCTAGCTATTGATCCAGGAACTAGCATTGTAAACACAGGGATATCTACCTTATTGAAGGTTGGGACCTCTACAATTATATTTTCCCAGAAGATGGAGAAGCCAGAAGGGGAGGCGTAGCCGGGCCACAGGGGGGCCCACACCCCCCTAGGCATGGGACCACCTTGCCCCGCGCCTAGGGCAGGTGTGTCCCACCTGGACAGCTCCCGGCTCTGCCCTCTCGCCTATATCTTTCCACGGAACCCTAATACCGGGGGAGCAACCACAGAAATATTTCTACCGCCTCTTCAGGGCGGAAAACTTCGAGAGAGAAAGAGCTCTCCGGCAGACAGATTTCTCCCAGGGAAATTCCTTCCCGGAGAGGGGAGATCGTCGCCATCAACACCATCATCAAGCTAGGCTTCATCAGGATCATCATCCACACCACCATCTCCACCAGCACCATCATCACCACTCCGTCATGCTGTAACAATCGTGTTGGATCTTGCATTAGTTCTTAGGGGAAACTTTCCCGGTGTTAATTACTATTGTAGTTGATGCTTATGAGTGGAACCATTGTATTATTGTTTAAGTTCATATTGTTATCCATCACCATATCATCTTTGATCTTGATCCATATGATTTCTTGTGAGTAGTTCGTCTAGTTCTTGAGGACATGGGAGAAGTCATGTTGTTAGTAGTGGATTTGTGTTGAGTTATTATTCAATGGTTTAGTATTTAAGTTGTGGTGCTATTCTTCTAGTGGTGTCATGTGAACGTCGACTACATGATACTTCACCATTTATGGGCCTAGGGGAATGCATTGTGTATTGGGATACTAATTGTGGGGTTGCCGGAGTGACAGAAACCTGAACCCCCGTTAGGACACCATTGCATAAGGGAGTGTAGGATCTCAGAGTTTAAGGCTGTGGTTAGGTTTATATCTTAATTGCTTTCCTGTAGTTGTGGATTCTTGCAGGGGGTTTAATCACAAGTATGTATTAGTCCAAGTAAGGTCGGTACATTAGCACAGGTTCACCCACACAACACTTACAACACCAAAGAAGGGTACTCAGCTATTTGAAGTGAAAGCACTTGACAGAATTCCCTTGTGTCCTCGAGAACATTTGGTACTTATAAGTATTTCCACCGGCTTGTCCTTTGCTAAGAAAGTATTGGGCCACTTGATGCGTTTGTTCGTTGTCTTTATTACGTGCACTTTTTTTTGTTGCTTTATCAGAAAACCCCTAAAAATCCGTTTGCTAAGTATTTGTAGAGAGTTACTGCTCCATACCACTAGTAAACACCTTCTGCTCCTCGTTGGGATCGACACTCCTATTTATCAAAAGTACTACGATACACCCCCTATACTTGTGGGTTATCAATAGGACAAACTCCCAAGAAACCTGAGAAGACTCCCAGAGAATAAAGTTCTCCAAATTCTGCATTTCTTAAACAACCAATAGAATATCCTAATCCTGGAGTTAGGGAATATTGATTTGATGGTGAGATTATTAAAATTTTGCAGGAAAAAGCTTTCAGTGGAAGGGAATATGAATACCCAGGAAGACATCTTAGAGAGTTCGACAATGTGATAACATCACTTGGACTAAAAGGTTTGCATAGAGATTTCTCTCGTCTAAAACTATTTCGCTGGTCTCTCAAAGATAAGGCTCTAGACTGGTTATATTCTCTCCCTCGTCATTACATTAAATGTTGGGAAAACAGCATTGTTAAATTCATAAACAGGTTTAATCCTTTTACAAAGATTATAGAAATTAGAAAGAATATTGGAAATTTCAGTCAGAACATGGGAGAAAACTACCCACAAGCCTAGGATAGATTCATTGGAATGATCAATAGTATTCCTAATCATGGCTATTTTGAGCCAACTATTTGCCACTTATTTTACCATGGTCTTAATACTAAATGCAGAGAGTTGCTAGATTTATCTGCAGGAGGATCGATAAATACTTTATCTGTTAAGCATGTTTGAAATTAATGTCTACTAGGGCTAAGAATGATTCTTTATATAATCCTGATTTTGGCACTAAGCCAGAAAAGGGAATACTTCATATAAATCCTGATCTTATGCCTGAAGTGCGCAAAACCATGAAATAAAAAGGTATACCCTCTAAACTTGTTAAGAAAAACAAAGTATATTTGTAACAAGTTTTTACTAAAGAGGATGAAACTAGAAAAGTTTTTCAAGGATTGAAACATCGACAGGCCAAATCTTATAATAACTTGCATAAGCAATTTCAAAGACACAAGAAGATTTTGGCTGAACTTATAGAAAATTATGATGAAATTGGCCAAGAAATAAAATTATTCCATTAGTACCTTAGTATGATTGAAACCCAATGTGAAAAAATAGCATCTGGTTATAAAAAATTTCTTCAAGATGATATAAATATTCATGTTTCTACTAATGTTGTTACAAGAAGAGGTGCTGTTGTTATAGGACCATTAGGACCACCAGAATATGAAGCTGAAAAAGATCAAAGGGAAAAGGCCTTGCTCAAAGCAAGCCAAGTAGATGATACATTGGTGGATCCTCAAGATGAGACTGCTCAAGAAACACAAGATCAAAACTTGGAGGAGCAGAATGATGCAGATGATGATAGTTATGACTCTGATGCAGAGACTATTGATTCAAGAGAAGAAAAAGACACAAGCAAGGAAGATGAAGTAGTCGCAATAGAAAAGAAGAAAAGCAATAAGCAACAACAAAAGAAAGTAACTAAAGAGCCTGATCCCCCCTCCCCCCACAAAAGGTAAAAGATAAGAGTAAGAAACTTACATATCTAGATCGCAAAAAGAAAGCACCAGATCAAGTAATCTATGACTCTTTTACAAAAGCATTAGGTGATCTTTTCCTAGAAATTCCATTTACGGATGCAATAAAAGTTCCTACCTATTCTAAATTTCTCCGTGGTATTCTTAATAGAAAGAAAGAGATAACTGAAACTATTGCCATGGTGACTAGTTACCCTGCTAATGGGAAGCTATTGTCTAAATCAGGAGATCCCGGAATACCAACTATTTCATCCTCAATAGGCAAAACTGATATTCATAATGCCTTGTGTGATTTAGGTGCATGGGTTAGTGTAATGGCATATTCTCTCTATAAAAGTTTAGGATTAGGGGAGTATTCCCCTACTACTATCACTTTACAAATGGATGACAAATCCACGAAATAACCTATTGGTACGATTGAGGATGTTCTACTTAGAATATATGAGCATGTTATTCCCACTGACTTTATTATTCTTGAAATGTCAGAAGATGAAAAAATATCTATAATACTTGGAAGACCTTTCCTTAGCACTGCAGGAGCATTAGTTGATTGTGCTGAAAGGAAAATAATCTTCAATGTTTACGATGTTGAAATCATCCAGTATTTTCCAAAGAAACTAGAGGCAGGATAAAGGTATGTTCCATCGGCAAAATGGGTTCATGTGGTAAGTGCCTTTGATAAAGGGCAACCCAAGGTAAGAATTCGAAAACAGAAAAAGGGTTGAAATACTCAACGATTCTTAATAAAATGCTTAATGGGAGTCAACCCATCATAATGATAAAATAAAGTTAAATAATAAAAAGTTCATCGCATTCCTACAACTTTTTCACGGACATTCTTGCGGAAGCGCGCCCGTGAAGATGCGGCTGTCAAAAAGTAGTAGAAATATCGACTGAATAACCATAGATTTAGTGTAGAAAATAGAGTTTGAGTTTTATATGTAGAAACTACCTTAATCATATTGGCCAGATTAAAAAGTGAATCTGTGAAAATTTGGGCGAAAAAGCATGTTCCAGGTATTGTAATGGACAACTATGTGGCGGGAATATTTATTCTAGCCGTATAGTTGCGGCCGTATAGTTATCAACAGAATTATCAAAATAGAGGTCTCGGATATAGAAGGTTTGACGACCAACTATACTGTGGTACACTTTTGTCCGGCCATATAGTTGCGTTCGTATAGTTGTGATCTGGCGTTGGGAAACCCTAACCCTCGCCGCCGCAACAACTATACGGCGGGAGCTACTTAACCCGGACATATAGCTCCCGCGTATACTTTTCCACGACCACTTAAACGGGTCAGGGCAGACTAGGGTTCTTCCTCCCCTCATTATTTCTCTCATACTCTCTCTTCAGGCCCCTCAAAACCCACCTAGAACTCTTGATTATTCGCGGATTTCGTTCGCTTGATTGGGGGAATTAGCAGATCAGTATGTTTATCTCCCTATCCATGCTTTATTTTCAGAATTCCATGGCTGAAATCCTCTCATTGAATTAGTGGATGAACTCAAGATTGATTGATTTTCTCTTTTGATTTCTCACGTTAGGATTGAATTCCTCCATGTAGAATCGTTCATATATCATGTAGAAACTATATGCCTAAAGTGTTATGTTGAAATTTCTCAATGCATCAAGATGAACAAGCTCGGTAGTATTTTTCGTAAGAGAAAGCGCCAACGTGGTGAAGGCTCGGGGCTCGGGGCTGAGCTCGACAACAAGTACGCCATGGTTTTGATGAGGAATGTGCTGCCCACACGATGGGACGATGATGGCTTTCTTAGCTCAGCAAGATTCAGGGCAGACTTCGACTACATGTGTGCAAATGCGGGGTTGTCTAAACTTGCCTATGTAAGCCACTACACCTACACCGAGCTCACCCATGAGTTCCTAGCCTCTTTCTACGACGTCTACAAGGAGAAAGGTAATGCATGCACGGTGAGTTTGACCGTTAACTAGTGGCCATATCAAATCACTTTTTAGCAATTTTGTGAAGCTTATGGATTCCCTCAAGAAGGGGAATTAACTGTTACAAACTTGTATAGCTTCTAAGTGGAGAAACTTGGGAGGTTATTTCTATTAATGGTGGCAGGTACTTCTACCAGAAGAAGATGTCCACCATTCAGAACCCGACCATCCGCTACTTCACTATGTTTCTTGCTAACACTTTGTTGGGAAGAGGAGGACACGGGCTCTATGGCCAATGCAGACATGGACATGATTACCAAGGAACTCTTCCCTAATGCACCTCAGAGTCCCACTCCCGCGGCTCTATTCCTCCGGTACCTCCGCCACCAGAGCAAAAAAATAAAAAGGTGATATTCGCATTGGTGAATTGGTAAACCACCTAATCCAATCTCTTGGAATTTCAATACCTATTGTGCAACTTGTTGATGGATCCATACTTATGGATGTCAAATATATAACTGCTTCTGGCTTCCTCGGAGTATACCGAGCTAACAGGAGGCTCCAAGCCTATCAATTTGGTTATCTTGATGTTGCATAGGATGATCAGGTGCCATTGCCTTGTCCACAAGCCTTCGCGATTCAAGAAAGGCAAAATTGGATCCTCACCAAGGATCATGTGATGGAGATCATGGCAACACTCTATCCTGACTCCAAGGAAGATGAAGAAGGAGAGAAGCAGGATGAGCAAGAGCAGCAGGAGGGAGCTTGGGACCCATGGCCCAATCAGCAGCAACAATAGAAGGGGTTCAACAATGTCCCCTATGAAGATTTTCTGCAGCTCAACCAGCGCGTTGGGGAGATCGACCAGACTCTTCATGGAGTGAGTGAAGATGTGAGTGCCTTAACTCACAACTTTAGTCACTTTATGACCCACTTCCCCGACTACTATCAGAAACATCCGTACCCACCGCCGAACAACGGCAACAACTAAGCATGGCAACAGCCTAAGCTTGGGGAATGTTTGAGAACCTCCAAACATTGCATTCATATTTTTTTATTTTTTATTTTGATTTATTTTCTTTTCCAAGAATTGCATGTTTAATTTCAGTTTGCATTCTTAAACCAAAACACATAAAAATTAGTTGTAACTTTTATTGAAAATTTGTTTCTTTGTTTTTCTCAGAGATTGCTCAACTTCAGGTGACTTGGCAATAGGGAAATATAGAGGGGATTCGAATCAAGTACTAGAATGAAGCAAGAAAGAGTAGGTATCACATTCCTTTCATCACCTATTCTGCAACTTTAAATTGATCCTAGAATTATTTATTCGCTTGCACTTGAGTCACTCCCCACCTAGCTTGTTATCATATAAATTATATTCCTTTGCCAGTGTCCTCTTTTAGCTTTGAAACAATGACCAATGAACTTGGTTGAAATATTTCCGATATTTTTACAACAAGAAAAAGCATCCAAGAGTTGACTTTAGTCCATGTTTAGCCCAAAGGATTTGATTTTAGAAACTACTCAACCCGATTAAGCTTAATGTAAATAGACTCGATAGCACCCTGGAATCAAATTTTCTGATAAAATGGATGGTTCGAAGTAGTAGAGACTATGCCACTACTTTTTCTAATAATTACATTAGGATATTACTTTACGCGTGTCACTACAACACTGTCGTACTCCATAGGGAACTATTAATTCCGCTGGCCAATGAAAGATCTAAATGTGGCGACTATTGAATTATGTAAACGTCTGTAGATGCAATGCTATGACGGGTAAAATTTTAGTCTCCCTGTGGTTTTACGTTCCAAGTGAAGTTGTAGTACTCCTCTGACCCACTATTGCTCAATAGATATCTATTGGAATGGTCACGAGTGCGCAACACAACCCCAATTAACATGTTAAAAATAGTGGCATCATTTCTCTATGAAAGAGCCAAAGTTTTTGAAAAACAAGGAAAGGAAAAAAGTTGCTTTGAGAGTATTGAAATTTTGACGTGGGAGTAGATGAGTTGTTCTTAAATTAAATGTTGTTGGTGTCAACTTGAGTACTCTTAATTGATTAAAGGAACAAGAGCAAAAAGTTTTCATCTCTCATTAAGAGAGAAACCAAAAGGATTTGTTTCACTTTCCTAGCTAAACTTTTGACACTTGATCAGGCATATGATTTATTTGATATCAAGATATACGTGGTTAGGAAGTGGACTCAGTGCAATATCGTGAATACTTGTATGATCATGTTTAAGATTGCAGTAATTGTGAAGAAAAGAATTTGACACCAATTTGATCTTGTAAGTTCTTTTATTTCAGTTTCGAATATCCGCTATTCTTCCTTATTTCTGTGTCACTCGAGGGTGAGAAACATCTAAGCTTGAGGGAGTTGATAGCTGTGAGATTCGACACATTTTTTATGGTTTCTCGAGGGCGAGAAACATCTAAACTTGGTTTTTAATGTGTGTTTCAGGTTCTGAATATCAACAAAGGGTTTTAACAGAAGAAACACAATATTTAGACGAAAACAAGCAAGTCTCTTTTTGGAATCAATCAAGGGAGCGTATAGATGCTTTAATGAGCAACTATACGGTGGGAATATTTTTTCGGCCGTATAGTTCCCGCCATATAGTTGCCATCAGCTTCATCTTGTTAAAAGGGACAACTTTCGTGAAGAGACCGGGGACCAAAATAGAACACACGAGCTGCCATACCATCCAGAAGGGAGAAAGAAGAGATCCGGAGAACAAGGGGAAGTCGTTCTTTATCTCGCTAAACGATCTTCAACCTCCTAGACACTACACCTCCATATCCATTACTTGTACTTGAGAGAGAGAGAGATATCTCCACCTTGCAAGACTAGGGTTTGAGATTGTTCTTCCCATCTTGAATTGTGTTGGATTTAATTCTATTACTTATTGTGGATCTCCATGGTAATATCAAGAAGAACTCCCTTTATTTAATTATATCGATGATGCTTTGTTCTCGCATGTGTGAGTAAGTTCCCTTGGGCGTGGGAGATGTAAGGGATTGGTGAGATGTGATGTGCCCATATAATTTCCATTAAGTTTGTGGTTGATTTTAATTACTATATTATGTGTTCTTGACTACATGTGGGATGCTTAATGCATGTTGTCCAATTAAGGGCCCAGACAACATGATGCTTTGTTCTACATAGATAGAATCTTGTTCTCTAGCAGACCGGCGACCCCCGAGTGACACGGGGATATCAATGGGAAACTAGTTTTACTCAAGGATCACAAGGATCCACTGTGCTTATTGCATTAGTCCGCTCCAAGGAGCTTAATTGCTAAGCAACTTGAAGGATCTTAATTGTCTAGTGATTGACTATGGTTGTGGTAATAGGCTAGTAGGATTATTGAAGTTGGGATGAAATCTACCAAGAGGAGTTCCGGCTAATTATGGGTTGCTCGCCTACACACATACTTATAAGATTATAATTGTTACACTTATCACTCATCCACCTGGCACATTTGTCACCATGAACTGAATCTCCCAGTGCCTACTTTGTCATCTACAGAAAACAACAAACAAATTGTTCTTTACTTTTATGCTTTTTATTTTTGAAGTTTACATTTTAGTTTTATTTAAATAATTTTCTTTAATCCAAATATTCTTATTCCAACACTTGCAGTCAATTCACTCAAATACATGGGACAACTTCGGGTGTGACAGAGATTTCACCCATTAACACTTACTTTTGGGCTCCCTATGGGATCGACATCTTAACTTTGAAACTAGCTACAAATGATCTGTGCACTTGCAGCCATCAGTGCCCTATTTAAAGTGAATGCGGCTGTTTCTAATGCATAACCCCAAAATGATAATGGTAAATCTGTAAGAGACATCATATACCAAACCATATCTAAGAGAGTTCGATTACAACGTTCATACACACCATTACGTTGTGGTGTTCCCGGCCGTGTCAATTGTGAAAGTATTCCATATTTCTTCAAATGCTCGCTAAACTCGTAACTTAGATACTCACCTCCATGATCAGATCGCAGAAATTTGATCTTCTTGTTACGTTGATTCTCTACTTCACTTTGAAATTCCTTAAATTTGTCGAAAGTTTTGGACTTATGTTTCATGAAATAGATATACCCATATCTACTCAAGTCATCCATGAAAGTAAGAACATAATGATAATCACCGCGTGATGCCACACACATCGGTATGTATGATTTCCAATAAATCCGTAGCTCGCTCCATTATACTTGAGAATGAAGTCTTAGTCATTTTTCCATCAGACATGCTTCACATCTTTCAAGTGATTCAAAATCAAGTGATTCAAGCAGTCCATCGAAATGGAGTTTCTTCATATGCTTCACTCCAATGTGACCAAGACTATAGTGCCACATGTATGTAGAATTATCATTCAATTTCAATCATTTAGCATCTATATTATGAACATGTGTATCACTACTATCGAGATTCAATAAGAATAGACCATCTATCATAGGCGCATAACCATAAAATATATTAATCATATAAATCGAATAACCATTATTCTCGAACTTAAACAAGTAACCGTCTTGCAATAAACAAGATCCAGATATAATGTTCATGCTCAACGCAGGCACCAAACAAAAATTATTTAAGTATAGAACTAATCCCGATGGTAGATGAAGAGGGAGTGTGCTGAAAGCAATCACGTCAACCTTGGATCCATTTCCAACGCGCATCGTCACCTCGTCTCTCGCTAGTCTCCATTTATTCTACAGCACCTGTTTTGAGTTACAAATATGAGCAACCGAACCAGTATCAAATACCCAGGCACTACTACGATTACTAGTAAGATACACATCGATAACATGTATATCGAATATACCTTTCTTCTTGATGGTGCCTTTTGTAACTACCTCGGTGAACTACGCTCCTAGATACAAGCCTGGATGAGTGGTAGCGGTTGAAATAGTACGGTGGGGCCCCAAAAGCCACTCACTGGTAGTCCTTTCAGACGTCCCAACCGCTACCCTCTCAACGGGACTCAGACGGCGACAGTCGGCGAAGGATCAACTACGTACACAAGTGGGTATGTACGCAAGCCACCATACAAAAGTACATCACAGCCATCCCATCTAGAAAGAAAGAAAATATAGCAACGCCATACGGCAAGATTCAAATGACCTAGATAGATCTATATTTTAGGATAACTCCTCATACAACACACATCAGAGTATCATGCGAAGGCAAATGTAATCCGAGTACGGATAAGAAGCAAATCGGCATAAGATGCCGAGAAATAAGCACATCCCAACTACAGGTCTCACGGATCCCGCTCCCTAATCTCTACACCATACGATCGTTGCCCACATCTTCGGCTTCTTCCACCCAGTATCCGTCCTGAGAAGGTACCTGTTCATCTGAATCAAGAATTTATCGTGTGAGACCCTAAGGGTACTCAGCAAGTCTTAAAGCCTCTAAAGGGGACACAACCTGGGGTGACGCAATTGCAGCAAAAGATAAACCCTAGCAATTCTACAGATAAACGCTAACCATCCGCCTAACCAATGATGGTCGGATGTCCGTGAATTTAAGTACAACAGTTTTAATGGTAATCTCTTCCGATCCATCCTCCTCCCTGCTTACCAACAAGGAAGCGGACGAACAACCCCCTTCCGTTGGCAATTTTATTAACCATGCCGTGAGTGTTGCACTATTTACTAGTCAAGTTACTTTAGTCGATTAAAAGCGGTACTTTAGTTATGCTTGTCTATGATCAAGAAACGTGCTCCAAGTCGTCCATATCCATGGACACGGCTTTCAGAAAGTTTTACCCGGCGGGTGCACCAATAGCAACACACGCTCGATCAACCTCGGAAAAACCAAAACAAAAACCCAACGAGGCTTTCACGACTGAACAATCACAGGATTCAGAAATATTTCAGGGGGCCACCCCTTGGAGTCTGCCCGCAACGAAGTAGGCAAGCTTCGAGACGGACTCAAGGTTTGCGACAATGGCTGTAAGCGACAACAGATCCCCAATCGGGACTCGATACTGCGTAATCACTCCTGCCCTAACGAAGACAGGTGCTCCTGACAATTTAAATACAGAAAATAGCATGGCATAAGTACAGGATAGCAATAAAACCTCAAACTAGTTGTGGCCCCAAGAAATAAGACGGAATCAAGCTCGCCTGGGGTCCCATATACCTCCGGATGTGGATAGCGCGATAAATCAAGGAACAGAATCAAGTACTCGGGTCTTACGGGACACAAGTGAGCAGGAAAACCAAATAGCAGATGTTGCTCACCGGTGCCACTTTCTTTAGTGTCCCGTAACTACTCGAAGTTAAGTTGTTTAAGTACCTCATTATTCATCGAGACTCTCACAAACCCTACACATGTCGTTTCTACGACTCGCATGGCTCAAACAACTCCTATAGTAGTGGCTCATGGGTGGAGGAAACAAGCTTGGTGGGGTTTAAAAGTAAAGGCTATGCATACTTGGGATTCAATTTAATGCAATCGCGACTCAATGATGCAAGAATAAGATAGAGGCAATAGGTATCAGATGTATGCAAGCATGTGGTAGTGCTTGCCTGGTGTCTCTGTTGAAGCAAAGGACGGTTCTGGGTAGTGCTCCTGGTTCTCTTGATACAATCCCTGCTCAGTGTCTATCCGAGAAAAACCAAACAAACAAGGCCAACATGAATATAGAGCACAAGCATATGAATAAGATGCGTCAAACAAACAATCATGCCAGGATGAATGATGCACAATTTACATGGCAAGTAAAGTAGCATGGCATGGTGAGGTGTGGTGGACAAGAACATAACATTTAGTTGGGTTTTAGAATCACATTTGTTGCCATAACAGTTGTTGTTCCAATATATTTATATGATGCATGCTGCAATTGAAGTCATGGATAGCATAAACAGAAAGGTCTCGTCGAGCTGATCATTTTAGACTACTTATTTGCTTAATTTGGATTTACCAAACAAAAGTAATGAATTGATGAAAATCCAGTGGCATTTGATGTAATTAACATAAGCTTGGGATTTTACTTGTGCAAAAGTCAAAACAGATGGCATATTTGGAATCCTCTCATTTTTCTGATGTTCATACATATATAGTTTGTCAAATTTGGAATTAGTATGTAAAAGTTATTAAAAATCTGAATAGAATTTGAATTTTGAATTTATTTAACAAAATTTGAATTCAAAACTGCTCTGAAACGTTTTCTACACAGCTCAGCCCAGCCTGAGTCGCAGACAGGTGGGCCAAGGGGTTTCTCTGGCCCACACGCCAGTGCCTGAGAACAAACTGGACCGCGGGTTCATTTTAGCGAAAGCCAGGAGCCTTTTAGCAAAAAGCCAACAGACGCTGACTGCGGGCCAAGCTGGATCGCGGGTTGGTGAACCAAAACAGCCAGGGGGCTAATTGCGAAAGGAACACGCGGACGCGCTGGCGAACGAGGCGGCGACAGGTGGCAGCAGGGAGGGACCGCGGGTTACAAAACAGCTTTCCTGGGAGCCTTTTTGCAAGTTTCCCAAGGACGCTGGCGCGGGCTGGTGGATCATGCGTGAGGCGGAAAACGTGAAGGACCTAAACGCTAAACGACCGCTGCCGGCGGCAGCGGCGCTGGCCGGGCGGCCGCGTCGGCGGACTTTGGCGTCGTTACATGGCCGCTGCTCCAAACGCCACGGACCCAAAACGAAAACGAAGAGGAAAACTAGGCCTACAACTTTGGTACAGGTGCTAGCGCGAGGCGGCTCGTGGCGTCGGGCAGGGCTCGATCTTGCTCAGATCTCACTGCAGCGCTGGCCAATGGCAACGCGCGCGCAGCAGAGCGCCGGCGGTTTATGGCCATGACGCACGGCGAGAGGAGAGGGATGTTGCTGGGGAAGGAGGAGCTCACCAGCAGACGGTGCAAAGGCGGCTCGGGACGGCGAGGATCGACGCGGGCAGGGCCGAGGGCGTTCGCGATCGTGGGCACGGCGGCGCGCTCCTCCGAAGCTCCAAGAACTCCAACGCGTCACGCCGAAGCAGGGGAGGTAGACGCCGGTCCTGGTGCTGCTGGCGGGCTTCGGGGAACTCCGGAGCGAAGGGGGTGCTGGGGGGGTGCCGCTAGGGTTTTAGAGGGTCGGGGGCATGGTCGATCTGGGGAAGGGGAAAGGAGGAAGGGAGGAAGGGAGGTTCCTGGGGGTCTGAGAGAGGCAGGGGCGAGGCGGGGTGGATAAGCACGAGAGAGGGAACAAGAGGTGGCGTGGGGGAGGGGTAGATGGTAGGGTGGCGTCGGTGCACCCTACACGTGAGCCAGGCAAGCAGCTGGTGGCGTGGGGGAGCTGGGCCGGCTGCCAGGTGGGGTCAGGCCGGTGGGGCGTGGGCAGGCTGCAGGTCGAGTTAGCGGAGGGGGGGCTGGTAGATAGAGAGAGAGGGAAAAGAGGAAGAGGGAGTCTCGGGTCTAGGCTAGGATGAGGGAGTACCTTTGTTGGAGAGAGAGAGGTAGCTAGGACATGGGGTATGGGCCAAACTAGAGAGGAGAAGGGGCATGGGGAACATGCTAGGTAGGGAAGGGGTGGTGCTAGGGTTTTTGCTTAGGTAGAGAGGGGGTAGATTAGAGGGGTAAGAGGGGCTTAGGGTTTTGGTTGTAGCTAGAAGGTTAGATGGCAAGTATAGGACTAGGGTTTTGCTAAAAGAGGTGAGAAAGATGGAGGGGGTACTTTAGTTTTAACAAACATGCTACAAACTATACTTAGCAAGATCAAACAAGAAAAGAGGGAGAGGGGATAAAGATGGTCAAGGTGATGATGTGGATAGGTTCATGCATGTCCCATTCAAAGAACAAGCAAAAACCAAGCAAGGGTGGTAAGGTAGGGGCATGCTCATGAGCACATGTATGTGCATGGGGCATGGGGTAGGGATCTAGCTACAGGGAAAAGAGAGGGAAAGAGCTAGGGTTTTATACTCACAAAACAAGGTCAAGCAAAGAAGGGGTGGTCCATTTAGAAATCCAAATTAAACCAAAACCAGAAAAGGTGGCACTTGCATGGCCCATGCAAGATGATTAATGCCCAATGGTTATATTGTGAAAACAACATTATTTCATGTGGCTTTAATCCTTGCATTCCCAAAAAGTGGGCAAAGGCCAAGCAAAATATTATGGGTGGATCCAACCAACAACATGAGCTAGAGAAACTCAATAAAAATGCCAAGCCCATATTATTGGATGGTGGAATTATAAGGTGGTGAAAGATAAGGTGGTGGAGTCAAAAGAGAGATGCCCCCAACTCAACTTGGGCATTTAACAATTTAGTAAGAACCAAATACAATATCAAGAGGCAACTACAATTAATCATGCACATGAGATAAGAACCAAACAAGAAAGGGTTTTGTATGATGCTCAAATGCAAGGGGACATGATGACATGAGCATGATGTGATGATGATGCAACAATTATATGTTGGAAGTGGCCCATTTTATTATTAAGACATGTAGCATTACAGGGGTTAGACAACTGGGATGCTACACCTTTCTTCCGATCTGCCAGGTAATTGGGGCAATTCCGCTTCCAGTGACCTTCTCCCTTGTAGTAAAAGCACTCAGTATCAGGCTTAGGACCAGCCTTTGTCTTATTTGCAGGCGCGATAGCTTTCTTGCCTCCCTTCTTGAAGTTACCCTTTTTCTTAGGCTTGCCTTGCTTCTTGAAATTGGTGGTCTTATTGACCATCAACACTTGGTGCTATTTCTTGATCTCCACTTCCGCAGACTTCAACATATAGAAGAGTTCTGGTAACGGCTTATCCATGCGCTGAATGTTGTAGTTCATCAGAAAGTTCTTGTAACTAGGTGGTAGTGATTGGAGGACACGGTGAATCCCCAACACGGAATTACTATACCCCAAGCTTTGGAGCTTATTGGCGTGCCTAGACATCTTAAGCACGTGCTCACTAATGGAGTTGCCCTCTTCCATCTTGTAGTTAAAGAACTTTTCAGAAGCTTCATAACTCTTAACTGCCACGTGAGCCTCAAATATCATTTTGAGTTCACGAACAATATCATGTGGGTCAAAGTTCTCAAAACTTTTCTGAAGCTCCGATTCCAAACCATACAAGATAGCACGCTAAACTGTGGAGTATTGATTCTTCCGAGTGAGGTAAACATTTTTCACCTCATAGGTAGCATCAGCTGTAGGCGGGTCACCCAGCGGTGCATTCAGCACATAGGTCAACTGACTAGCATTGAGGACAATCCTCAAATTGTGGAACCAATCCACAAAGTTGCTTCCATTGTTTTTCAATTTTTCTTTTTCTAGGAACGCATTAAAATTGATGGTAGGGGCCGCCATGATCTACAACATATTTACAAAATTTTAGACTAAGTTTATGACAAATTGAGTTCATATTTAATACTTACATTAACTAGGTGAGCTCCCACTCAAAACAATATCCCTCACATTGTTTTAGTGATCACACGAACCAAATCCACTACATCAAGTCCGATCATCATGAGCAATGATGTAGTTTCAAAGGCAAACAATTAACATGTTCATCATATCATCTATATGACTCATGATTTACCTTTCGGTATTCCGTGTTCCGAGACCATGTCTATACATGCTAGGCTCATCATGGTTAACCTTAGTATCTGCATGAGAAAATTTGGCTTGCTCCCATTGTATGCACACGTAGAATCTATTACACCTTATCATCACGTGGTGCTTCAAAACTACGAGTCTTAGCAACGGTTCCTACTAAGGATGAACACTTTATTACTTGATATTTAGTGAGAGGGATCATCTTATAATGCTACTTTCACAATCTAAGCAATACAAGATGCATAAAAGGATTAACATCACATGCAATTCATAATATGTGATATGATATGCCCTTTATTCTTGTGCCTTCGATCTCCATCTCCAAGGACGAACATGATCTCCATCATCACCAGCGTGGCGTCAAGGTCAATGGCGCCGCTTCGTAGTTATCGTCCACCAGTATCAACTATTACAACTATTTTGAATAATAGACACACATGTCTTAAACAAAATTTAAATACAACCATAAGGCTCCTGTCGGTTGCCAACTTACAATAAGGATCATTGCATACATAATATATAATCACAATCATGGCCATATCACATCACAACACACCCCTACAAAACAAAGTTAGACGCCTCTAATTTTCTTTGAACGTTTTACGTGGTTTGGGGCTTTCGAGTAAGAACCGTTCTAACTTACGAACAAGAACCACAACGTTGATACAAGTATTGTCAAGTGCCCGTTGTAAATTGAATCTTCACTATGGTGGGAGAGACAGACACCCGCAAAGCCACTTATGCAATAAAAGTTGCATGTCGAGCATGGAGTAAGTCTCATGAACAATGTCATGTAAGGTTAGCCCGGGCCGCTTCATCCCACCATCCCGCAAGATGCAAAGTACACAAAAAGAAATTGACAACAAAAGAATCAACACCCACAATAACCATTGTGCTCAACTTGTGCAATAGATTTATGCATAGACACGGCTCTGATACCACTATAGGGGTTCGTAGCATGGAAAGCAAAAAAATTATATCGCATGAACACACACAAGCCAAGATCTAGTCTACTCGATCGGTGCAACGAGTTGGTAGAGTACTAACCCTCGAAGATCCAAAGTGTTTAACGGGATCATATTCGCGTGGTTGATGTAGTCGTTCACTTGCCGATCTCAAGATCACGAAGACGATCCTACTGGTGCCGCGTTCCAGCCAGGCTCCCGCAGTCGGTCACACGTTCGGTACTCGATGAAGACCTTCCTCTCCCTTGTTCCAGCAGGCAGCGGAGGTTGTAGATCTCCTCTCGATTCCAGCAGCACCACGGCGTGGTGATGGAACAGAAGAGTAGATCCTGCAGGGCTTCACCTAAGCGGGAGCGAGTATGGTGGATTAGAGAGACCTCGCCAACTATGGTTTAGAGGCCGAGAGGTGGAGGTGGCCAGCGGCTAGGGAATGTCTAGGCGGCAGCGACTTGAGGAGGCTCTAGGGCAGCGATGACTTGAGAGGGCCAGTCAGCCTAGGGTTTGTGGTGTGTGGCAAGGGGCGCACCTCCCCTCCTTGTATGGGAGGGATAGGCGGCAAGGGGGCGGGGAGTCCTGCCCCAACTCCTGTACATGGCCGGTGGAAAGGCAGGGAGGGGAAACCTTCCTCCACTAGGTTTGCTCCTCTCCCTCCACTTGGTTTGACTTTCAATGTTGGGATTTGACTTTTCAAATTGGAGTTTGACTATTCAAACTAGAGTTTGATTTATATCTTCACATTGCCCAGCCAAGTGACCTAGGACATGATGCAACCATTCCACATTGAGATGATACATCCATGTACTCTTCCCACTCCGGAGCGATGGACCTTCTAGACCCTTCTAGAAGATTCCGGTGAAAACATCAAAAACATTTCCGAACTCCAGAATTAGACTTTACTTATATGAATCTTATTCTCCGCACCATTCCGGATCTCCTCGTGATGTCCTAGATCCAATCCGAGACTCCGAACAACATTCGGTCTCCAACTGATTACCATATCTACTAAACAACATCGAATACTTAAGTTTGTCTCCCTACAGTTCGTGAATTATGCAGACATGATCGAGACACTTCTTCGATCAATAACCCACATAGGAATCTAGAAATTCATATGGCTCCCACATATTTCTATGATTACTTTTTGATCGAATTAACCATTTACATTTGATACCAATTTACCTTTGTCTCGTGATACTTTACTTATCCGAGGTTTGATTATCGGTATCTCTGCATACCTAGTTCAACCTCGTTACCGATAACTACTATTTACTCGTTCTTGTGATATGTGATCCCTTGTGAACCAGTCACATGCTTGCAAGCCAATTGGATAACATTCCACCGAGAGGGCCTAGAGTATATATATCTGTCATATGGATGGACAAATCCCACTCTTGATCCATGTTCCTCAACACATACTTTCTGAATACTCAATGCCACCTTTATAACCACCCAGTTACGAAGTGGTGTTTGATGGCATCAACGCATCCATCCGGTGATGGTGATTAACATGATCTCATGGTCGAAGGATTTAGTTTACTATGTATCTGAAATCTTATAGAAAATGAACTATTGAAATGACTTGATCTTATGATATGCTTAACTATAGGAGTATGTCCATCACATCATTCTCCTAATGATATGAACTTGTTATTAATAACATCCAATGTTCATGATTAGGAAACCATAATCATTAATTAATCAACAAGCTAGTATTACAAGAGGCTTACTAGGGACTCTTACATGTTTACAAATCACACAAGTATTAATGTTTCCGGTTAATACAATTATAGCATGGTATGTAAACATTTATCATAAACACAAAGATATAATAATAACTACTTAATTATTTCCTCTTGGACATATTTCCAACAGTCTCCCACTTGCACTAGAGTCAATAATTTATATTACATGGTAATATACCTAACACCCATGGCATTCTGGTGTTGGTCATGTTTTGCCCTAGGGAGAGGTTTAGTCAACGGATCTGCCATATTCAGATCTGTGTGTACATTTCAAATCTTTATGTCATCATCTTGGGCATGCTCGAGAATAGCATGAAAAAGTAGCTTGATATGCTTCAAATTCTTGTGTGACCTTGGCTCCTACGCATTGGCTATGGCACCCATGTTGTCGAAGTACATAGCCATTGGGTCCAACGCATTAGGAACCACACCAAGATCCATAATGAACTCCTTCATCCATATCGCCTCTTATGAAGCCTCCAAAGCAGCTATGTATTCCGATTTAGTTGAAGATCTCGCCACAACTCTTTGCTTAGCACTCCTCCAGCTCACTGTTGCACCATTCAAAGTAAATATGTATCCAGATTATGATTTAGAATCATCCGGATCGGTGTTCCAACTAGCATCAGTGTAACCATTTACAACGAGCTGTTCTTCACCTTCATAAGAAAGAACCATATCCTTAGTTCTTCTCAAGTACGTTAGGATATATTTGTTATCGCCATATTTTAGCCAAAGGAGGAGATGGGCCGTAATCAAGATGGGCTTGGAAGATACATATATGCAACGTGTTGTTGAATCGGCCTTGTGCATGGATTTGGGCTAAATTGCCCGTGTATCTGTATATTGTAGTAGTTTCCGTTTCGGTTTAAGTAAGAGATAGAGTTGTTAGGTTATTCCAAAGATAGAAAGTCTCTGGACTATAAATATGTACCTAAGGTTATTGAGAAAAGGAGGATAATCATGTTCACAACAAACACAATCTCGGCGCATCGCCACCCCTTGTTTCTAAGGTTTCTTTTGGGTAAGTGTCATGCTGCCTAGATCCCATCTTGCGATCTAGGCAAGATTCGCTATGCTATTTGGTGTTACTCGTCTTTGAAGCCTTGTTGATGGCGAGTAATACTATTATTATAGATTTGTTTAGGTTAGCATCGGTACTTTTCGCTATGATTGTTTAGTTATGCTACCTCTAGTTATCTCGCTGCCTTGCACCTTTTCCGGGTGTAAGGGTAGCACCTTTTGATCTTTATTCAGCTTTGATCCGTTATAGTTTTGCCTTGTTTTCCAAGGTTTAGTTTGATATCCACGTAGTCAGGCCTTGCAAACGGGTTGAACGATCCAGTAGTACGTGAGGATATGGTTTGCTAATTCGAGAGGAGTTGTTCCGGGAATTGACTTTACGTCGGTTGTTAGGCCTTCTCTAGGGTTAGTTTTCTATCATCTTTTGTATTTACCAGGCTCAATTACATGTAGGATGTTCCAGTTACGTGGTGAGAACATTAAACTGTCGTAGATCGATTTAACTTGTATTGATGAAGCAAAAACCCCATGTTATCATAGATTTAATGCAGAACCATGGGATAATCGGCTCCAGGAGCCGATTCACAGGGAAACCTAGGAGCCGGTCACGGCTCGAATTTTACGTATGCTTGTTTACCATGCAGGAAACTGATCGAAGCAATCCATCACCTTCCTGACCGGGTATAGGTCAGGTGGCACGCCCTTGCATTAGCCAGGACGTGTGCCGGAGTTTTGCGGGCCGTTGCCCGAGGGACCAGGGCCCACCAGCAGCCTGGAGCCTCCGGCTCGTGTTGCTCGCCGCTGCTCACGTGGGTTTTGACAGCAACACATTCGCACGCCGGTGGGACCTTCAACAAGATCTGCATCAACATCCGACATCATGATGGGGGATGCACGTCGCATCTGACGATCTGCCCGAGGAGCACAAGGCGGCATGATGACATCAAAGCTCTTTTCAAGCCGATCTCATCGTCTCTTTGAGAGGACTCGTAAGCATGGCATCGTGGAAAGGGTTCTCACCAGGGTGCTCTTGATGAGGTGGATCTGCTCTTCCTTGAGGAGCGCACTGTGCAGCTCGCGAGAAGTCAACTACATGGTGGCTCATTCTCTTCACCGCCATTCGAGAGCCTAGTAAACGCTTTCGAGCGCATCGCGTTCGCGTAGTTCAGAGATCATGAAACATCGTACTCTCCGTCGGGCCTACTCTAGGGACTCACAAGGAGAAAGACCGCCTGCACTGGCCACAGTGCCATTCACACTTGCAGCCCGAGCCACCAGGGGCAGCGGGCACGCCGCCTACAAGGTCGGAGGTGACCCAGCGATTGCCGCCTGTTTGAACCACCTAAAGAAATCCCACATGGATATGTGTGCACCTACGCTAGGACTGCAATAACCTTACACGACGAACCAGATTGGAACCGCAGGATTTACAGCAGGAGTTCCCGAGCAGGCCGGAGCAGGTATTTCGAGCAGGTGTCTGGATGGATCTTTGAAACAGCGTGGCTAGCCAAGTATGCCACCGAACGAGTCGTGAGAATCGGCCTCGCAGCTCAAACAAAGGAGCAAATCCGTACCATCTTGAGATACCGCTTCGCGTCAAGAGAAGGGCAATCGGCTATTCAAAGCCGCACTTAACGAAGTTTGATCTGATTCCGCCACCCAAGTATCGGCTCCCGAGTTCTCAAGGTTTAGCGGATCGAAGGATCGAGCTCGATCGAGCATGTGAGCCGATACCGCATGCTTAGGCATGATTTCAGCCGGATCGCTTGCGCGTAAGGTTCTTTGCGCAATCTCCGACAGACCAGCTTTTGGTGGTACACCTCGCGCCACCGATTCGATCCGGACTGAAGCAATCGGAAGAGCAATTCCACATTCAGTATCATTCAGAAGCTACCGAGGCTGGCATTGCAGATCTAGCACAGGTGCGGCAAAAGCGGGGAGAAACGGTAGCCGAGTACATTCAGCGTTCAGATCGCCAAGAACCGATGTTATTCGGCTCGTTTAACTGAGAAAGAAGCAGTCGAGCTGGCAGCGTTGGGTCTCTCAGCACCTATCAAAGATCTGGCTTTCCAAGTAGAGTACAACTCATTGGCGCACATGTCCCAGAAGCTGACAATGTATGAACAGCGCCACCCTGAGTTGTACCAAGACAAGTTCAAACGTCCGATAGGCCTGGTCGATACAGAAGAAGAGGATCCTACACAAGACCAGGAGGTGGCCGTGGCTGAATGGGCTCGGGGGGAAGACCTTGTGTCCTGCAAATGGGTGAAACATCAAGGGCCTGCAAAAGGGTTCGACTTCGATGTGAGCAAAGCTGAGCAGATATTCGATTTACTACTGAAAGAGAAGCAGCTGAAGTTACCCGAAGGCCATAAAATCCCTACGGCTCAAGAGATGAACGGGAGACCATACTGCAAGTGGCATCACTCGTTCACCCACACCACCAATGATTGCAAAGAGCTACGTCGCCAGATCCAAACGGCGATAGAACAGGCATCTCGATCCTTGGGCAATTCGCCATGAAAGTAGACACAAACCCATTTCCGGTGTCAACATGGTAGAACACAGCCACTCCACGAGGCGCTTGGATTTCTGCTCGATGTTAATATGGCAGGACCTGTACCACCATGGCACATATAAGGAGGAAGGCGGTCGCCTCGGGCAAAGAAAGAGAGGAGGCTGGTCCATGCGATCGCCCGTTATGATGACAAAGATTAACCGAGGAGCAAGTGAGAAGCGTCGATATCGGGCCACACTCCACGCATCTCCTTAACAAGTATGAGCGTCAGCATAACCGACGTCGCCGGCGCGATAGGGATGATGAAAGATATGAGCACCTCGCTAGGGGAAAGTCAAAGGAAAAGGAAGGCATGGATAAACATTGGGATTGTCCTTTCTTCAAGTATTGTGGATGCGGGAATGAGCCGATTGCCTACAATCGAACCGCCCGTAATGTGGACAGAAGGATGACATAGGCCCGCTGTTCAAGTTCAGCCTAGGGCCTCTCCGCTCGTAATGCATAAGAGGAGTCATCTCGAGCAAAAGACCTCGAGGAGCCAATGGGTGAAGAAGAAGAAGACAGATATCACCGGCCAAGATGGTGCCCCGATGGACTCAGACACACCCAAAAGCGTAGATTTCAGCGACTGCGTAATTTGGAGGAAGCCGAAGCGCAGTACCTCCACGCTTTAAGGAAAGCACGGCCCGATCTGGCCATGAAAATTCGGCAGACCTTGGAAACGGAAGATCGTCCGAAAAGGAGAGAGTGGCGCCCCAAACCAGTAAAAGCCGATGCGAAGACCTCGGCTGGCACGAACATGGTGTTCATACTTCCGTCAGAGTTTTGCGCTCCAAGAACCAAAGAGCTACCAGTGGCACAGTTTGACTGCGGCCCGCGGCCGGTTATCTTTGAAAAGCCACGTGAGAAGGGCTACAAACATCTGAAAGCCCTGTACCTGCGAGGTTACATCAATGGGCAGCCTGTCAGCAAGATGTTGGTTGACACCGGAGCGGCAGTCAATATAATGTCATACTCCATGCTACGGCGTTTGGGACGCTCCACTGCAGATCTGATCAAAACCAACGTCACGTTAAGCGACTTCAACGGCCAAACTTCAGAAACGCAAGGCGTACTGAACGTGGATCTGACCGTGGGCAGAAAAACCATCCCTACGTCATTCTTCGTCGTGGATAGCAAAACCACCTACGCCGTCTTGCAGGGGAGAGATTGGATTCACGCCAACTGCTGCATTCCATCCACGATGCACCAGTGCCTAATACAGTGGGACGGAGATGAAGTGGAGGTCATCCATGCAGATGATTCGATCGAGATCTCCATAGCTGGCATGAACGTCTGGGAAGCAGACGACCAAGAGCCGATCTCTGGAATCTGTCTAGACGGCTGTGAGCATATTGAAGCTACAAAAACAGGGGTGAGGCTGGTCTTATCCACTGGCCTGACAGAGTAGCAAAGTCCACGATCGTGCGTGGTATGGCCGATCCCTGCGATCGGCCACAAAAAAAAGCAGTAATCTTACGACAAGCAGGTCATGCAGTCGTAGTAGGGAGATTCCCTGCCATTGTAGAGCACAAATAAGGCGTAAACCGTCCTTGACTAATGCAATCAAAAAGGGGGCCGATTCAGGCAATCGGCCCAAATTATTTTTGTTATCCTCACCAACTGTTTGCCCCGTGTTTAGCGTCGATTTAGCAGGTGACGGAAAGCTAGGGTATGGGTTTACACCCGCTGATGAGCTAGAGGAGATTGACATCGGTCCTGGGGATAAGTCACGACCAACATTTATCAGCAAGAAGTTAGATCCGAGTCTGCGGGGTCCGATGATAGCTTTGTTGAAAGAATATCCAGACTTCTTTGCTCAGGACTATACTGAGATGCCGGGTTAGACAGAGCATCATCGAGCATCGACTCCGCTTAAAAGGGTTTCGCCATTCCAAAGAATGAGCACGACGATGAAAGCCGAAATTTTGGAGGAAGTCAAGAAAGAGATCGAGAAAATGTTGATGACCAAGTTAATCAGCCATGCGGTATGCCGAGTGAATTTCTAGTATCGTACACTCAGAGAAAAGGATGATACCGGGCGGGTTGCCATAGATTTTCGGGATCTCAATAGAGCTACTCCGAAGGATGAGTATCCGATGCCGGTAGCATAGACATTAATCAACACAGCTGCTGGTCATAATATCTTGAGCTTCATGGATGGCAATGCCGGTTACAACCAAATTTTTATGGCTCTAAGATATACACAAGACGCATTCGAGTCCCGTGTTCGTGGGGTTGTTTGAATATGTAGTCATGACGTTTGGACTGAAGAATGCCGGTGCCACATACCAAAGAGCCATGAACTACATTTTCCATGATCTGATCGGCAAGCTGGTGAAAATTTATATCGATGACGTGGTGGTCAAGTCTGCTTCAGTACAAGGACATTTCGACGATCTGCAATGCGTCCTAGACCGAACAAGAAAATTCGGGCTACGAATGAATCCAAAGAAGTGTGCCTTCGGGGTGACGGCCGGTCAGTTCTTGGGTTTCTTGGTCCATGAACGCGGAATTGAGATCGGCCTGAAAAGTCAAGAGGCAGTGCGAACAATGAAGCCACCTACCACGAAGAAAGAACTGCAGTCTCTCATCGGCAAGATCAACTTCGTCAGAATATTCATCTCCAATCATCGGGAAGAATAGAGCTCATGGACTGGTGAAAATTAAGTCCGATGAGGAGTTCACCGGGGAGTAACAACAACGAGCCTTCGACGAGATCAAAGAATATCTAACGAAACCGCCAGGTGTTGGTTCCTCCCACCGGATCGGCCGTCTACATTTACTTGTCCGTAGCTGACACGTCCATCGCCTCGGTGGTGGTGCAAGTTTATGATGGTCTAGAGCGAGTTGTGTTTTACATCAGCAGAAGGATGCTGGATGCAGATACAAGGTACCCTGAGATTGATAAGTTGTGCTCCTGCTGTTTTCACCGCACTAGCTGCGCCACATCTTGCTCTCAGCAGAGATTATCATCATATGCAAATCAGATGTCATAAAGCACATGCTGTCGGCTCCTATGTTGAAAGGCCGACTCGGCAAATGGATGTTTGCATTATCGGAATTTGACATCCGGTATCAACCCGCGAAAGCGGTTAAGGGTCAGGCATTGGCCGACCTTATTGCTGAAAGAATCAACACTGATATAGCAGCGCTGTCTATACGAAGCGTGGGCTATGTTTTTCGATGGATCGGTTTGTGATGATGGTTGCGGCATTGGCGTTCTACTCGTGTCGCCCCGGGGGGCAACATATTCCTTCTCCATCAGGCTAGCTACCCCTCGCACCAACAACGTCGCCGAGTATGAGGCGATACGAAAGGGAATGGAGTTGCTCATCGAAGCTGGAGCAGAGGCAGTGGAGATTTTTGGAGACTCCAAATTGGTGATTTCCCAACTCACGGAGGAATACAAGTGTGAGAGCTAGTCGCTCTTCCCATTATGGTTGCAGTGCCGTGAGCTCATGGCACAGTTCCGTACATAAATTTTAGCTGGATCCCGCGATCGCAGAATTCAGAGGCGAATGATCTCGCACAAATGGCTTCAGGCTACAAGGACGTAGCAGAGGGAACTGATGTTCAAGTACAGTTCCTGGAGGCGGACGACTGGAGAGCCGATATCTTCAATTACTTGAAAGATTCGGCTCGGTGGGCACCTAAACGGATAAGGTACAAGGCCATGAAGTATGTGCTTGTCGGGGACGACATGTTCTACAGGACTCTGGAAGGGTTACTGCTCAAATGTCTGGGACCAACCGAGGCCAATCGACTCCTACACGAGGTACACGGCGCTGTGGAACTCACCAATCGGCTCACAAGATGAAATGGTTGATCAGGCGATCAGGGTTTTATTGGCCCACCATGCTTGAGGACTGTTTTCAATACTACAAAGGGTGTCAAGCATGTCAGAAATTTGGAAAAGTTCAGATGGTACCACACAAGAATGAACCCCATCATCAAGCCTTGGCCATTCCGAGGTTGGGGCATGGATATGTTCGGCAAGATCAATCCTCCATCAAGCAAAGGCCACATGTGGATTTTGGCCATTACGAATTATTTCACTAAATGGGTGGAAGCCGTCCCTATGAAGTCAGTGAACTCGAAGGATGTCATCAATTTTGTGAAAGAACACGTCATTCATAGATTCGGATCCCCAAACTATCACGACCGATGGAGGTTCGGTCTTCATTTCTCATGAGTTTAGAAAATTCGTGAGGACACGGGAATCAAGTCGATCCGATCATCTCCATTCGATGCGCAAGCAAAGGGGCAAGCGTATGCGGCCAACCAGAGCCTTATCAAGCTGATCAAGAGGAAAGTCGATGAGCACCCTAGGAGGTGGCATGAGGTTTTGTCAGAAGCTTTATGGGCTTATCGCATGTCATTGTCATGGAGCGATAAAAACCTCGCCATACCATCTAGTATATGGACAAGAGGCCGTGTTGCCCTGGGAAATTACGGCTGGATCGAGACGTGTCACTTTCAGAACGATCTAACAACTGAAGAATATGCGACCCTGATGAGTGACAGTGTTGAGGATTTAACTGAGCTCAGGCTGTGGTCGCTTGAGAAAATCAAAGAGAACAAGGCCAAGGTAGCTCGTGCATATAATAAGAAGGTGAGACCAAAGGAGTTCCACGTTGGCGATCTGGTGTGGGAAGCTGTATTGCCATTGGGGACTAAGGATGCAGCATATGGTAAATGGTCTCCAAATTGGCACGGGCCATACAGGGTCGATCAAGTTTTAAGGGGGAACGAGTACATGCTTGAGGAGCTGGACGGCGTGAAATTCCCAGTAGCTGTCAACGGTTAACATCTCAAGAAATATTTCCCAAGCATGTGGGATGATGGACAGTGAAATGTGGGGGCCGATACATGGAATCGGCCAGATAAAATAAAAAAATAAAATATAAAAAAAAAATATAGCCGATGCACAGTCATCGACTCTAGAGGTTCAAACTGTTACGAGCAGGTGCTAGTTTACATGAACGAGCTATTGAAGGAATGCCTCGAAGGCGTGGAGGGCATCAGCACGGACACGATCCACCTCGGCGATCTCAGCTTCGTCATCTTCGTCCTTGCCCGTCACTAGCTGCTTGTTCAGGGCACGTATTTCCGCCAGATCAGTCTTCAGTTGAGCTTTGAGGCCTTCTGCTTCGTCTTGGGAGCGGGCGATGTATGCTTCCTTGTCACGAATGAGCTGTTTAGTCGCCCGGACCTTCTCTTCAAGATCCTCCAACTCCTTTTTCAAGGATGCAAGCTCGGCGGTACTGACAGAGGTGTCAGTTTTGGCATCCAGAGACGCCTTTTTCTCGTTGAGCTGCTGACATCTGTCTGCAATATCGGCCTTCAGCGGGAGTTGGGCGCGGCGCAGATTAATCCTCTCATGAGCCAACTTCACCCTTGACCCGTAGAAAGACAGAGTTACAACTGGCCAAAGCTTCACCTGCAATGCTACTGGGAGTTGGTCCTTGATTTCGGCAAGAACACTCTTCCCCTCCTCAGAACTCTCGATCAACTTCTCGATCGGGGAGGACAGCAAGGCTTTGAGACGCTGGAATTGAGGTGGGACAGCCCTTGCTCGTGGTTCATCATTGGCAACAGCGAGAGTTGGTTCGATGGATTCAGGGTCGAACGTCAGCAGGCCTGAAATATCACAACCCTGGTAGGCCGAAATGGCGTCAGTATGCATCCAACATGGAAGGATGAGCCGAACAAAGCGAACGTACCTCTCCTAAGATCAAGGGGGTAGCAGATGACGAGACAATCGACTTGTGTGTTGTTGCTGGGGGCTGGTCCGAGGTGGTAGCCGTTTCATCTACGCCTTCAGGGATTACTAGATCCAGCCTTGTGAGAGGCATCGGCACTGCCCCGGCTTTCCCACTAGAAGCGTCAGTCGTCTGCATGGAAGGTGCTTAGCCGATGTAAATAATGATGAATCGGCAGATAAAAAAGAAACAATTGGTGAGAGCATGGAGGGTGATGACTTTCGAAACCTCCTGGCTCGACGAAGAAGTTTGCAGTCCCTTGCGAGCCCTCTTGGGGCTCACAGCTGGCCCCGCCTCGACTGGTGCTCGGGGGGCAGCAGGTTCAGGAACCGGCCTTTTCCTGGGAGCCGATGGTGGTAAATCTGGCTGGCTCGGTGTGATGGTCCTCTCAGAGTCTGTTGGACCAGATTCTCCTCGATTGGATTGTGTGTCCTCGCTGGAGGTGTCTTCGACGGAAGCCTGTAAGAAAAGGAGAGCTAGTAAGCACGAGTATGTTTGCAAGGATGAAAGAGATCAACCAAAGCGTGGATCAGCGTACATGCGAGCTTTCTGGAGAAGGGCTCCGGCGCCTCAAAGTCTTCCTGGCGGCTACCTTCCTCGCCACCGTTCTTGTTTTAGTTGGGACTCGAGAGGCGGCTGACCTAGGAGTTGTTTGGTGCTTGGAAGCCGATTGTGGTGATATCGGCTGGTTCTGCATTAGGACCTTTTTCAAAGGTGGCGAATTTTTGCAAAAAAGGACCACAGGAGCTGGTGGGAAGAATTCAAAGGGGGAGCCGTCACTGTGCGTGGGTTCAGGACCATCTTGTTGCTGCAAAGAGACAGAGTGGGTTATTAGAAGAATCATTTGTGAAGCTGCATCAAGAAAATTTACAAGTAGTGGTACATTCTACGGGATATCATATTGAGCAAGATCAAGTCGTTCGAAAGAATCCTAGAGCTCTCGAAGACATGAGTCTTCCACATCGACCACCGTTCTCAAAACCATCGGTTGATGAAGCGAAGGTGAGGTTGTTAGGAATTGGGATGGTCGAGCATCAAGAAGGAATAACACCTTTGATGGTGAGAGGATCGGGCAGGTCACTCGCTCTGAAGATGGTGGAGAAAGAAATGGGGAGGTACTTGTCCAAGGCCAAATTGTCGAGCCACTACAACCGCTGGTAGAATTCATATCCAGGCTTGATTATTCTGTTGGATGCTCATGCCAACCGGAAGGAAACAGGACGGATCAGTGGAAAATAGCCGAAAGTGCCGGTGTCATCGGCAAAGTTGTCTAACCAAGGAGATTGGGTTTTCAAAGTATTCTCGATTCTTCCATGTAAGGAAAGAACATAGGATTGTCCGTGCCTCGAAGAAAATGCTGAACCACTTGGATGCTTCGAGGGATCGTTTACTACCCGCGCCTATACAAAGCTTGGCCATAGCTGGTGCATCGGATCTGCTTTCCTTTGGCGTCTGGAAAGGTGCAACTCGCCAAAAGGGGGAAGTTTGGGACATGGTTTTGAAAATACAGCTGAGCCCATAGCTGAATGAACCACCAAGGACCTCCTGTTTTGACTGATATGCCGGAGAACAGTTTGACAGACATCAACTGGAGATATCGATAGACCTCTCCAAGGAACAGTTTGCCGATGCCAAGTTGAGTGCCTTTGGCAAGTTCGTAGGCTAGGGAGAGATAATTCTTGGTTGGAGCAAGGGAAGGGCCACAGAATATGAAATGTTCCAGCCAGAAGTTGAGGAAAGTCGTGTGTTCTTTCTCTGTGACAGGGCCTTTAGTTTTCATGTGGCTTTGAATATAGGCACCCCGTTGCAGGTACTGCTTTTGGAAGAAAGCTTGTAGGGGACCTTGGTCGATTAAAAGCAGAGGGCTGGGTGATGTAACGTCCGCACCAGTAATCATCACCACGTCTAATGAGTTGGTGTCATGGGGCCATGACCAACATGAAGCTTCAAAGCATCGCACTGTAAATAGCCGATGGTTTTTAGAAGATTTTCATGTTTCTCGAGGGGAGACAGTGACAAATACAGGGCATCGGCTATTCCCGTGGTTTCCCATTGAGATTGGTAAGTTTTGGCTACCCTGCTGTACCAAGAGACCCAATGTTCAGGGGGATTAGGCCAGACTCGCAAGCAGTCGGCCCAAGAATTCAAATCTAGGTTTTGGCTTAAGAAGGGGATTCTGTTTGCTTCGCAAGAGATCAGATGGGCAGGATTAGAGTCTGTACGCGGGCCAAGACAGAGAGAATTTGGGAGAGAAGGATGCGGCAGCAGAATGTCTGAAACCTAAAAATTTAATGGTGGAATAAAGCATTAATTCAGGTGTTTGCCATTAATTCTAGCACCGTGTTCAGACTGCGAGGAGTAGGCGTACCTTTAGACCAGAGACCGCTGTGTTGGTATTGGACGATTCCGCCATCTAGTTTGCCGGCGGAGATGGATCTATGCAATTGGGGATCGAGGGTTCTTGTCGCTGTAAGCTCGATCTAGTCGGTGAGGCAATTGGAGATCTGGGTTGCCCCTTTTTGAAGAGAGTCGCAGGCTACCGTTTGAAACTGGAAAGTGGCCACTCAGATTTGTCTAAGTATACGACCAAATTTGACCTCGTCAACGTTTTTGGGGAAAGCCGATGTTTTACCATCGGCTCTTTGGGCTTTGACTTAGTTGATTGTATGAGCGCAGTATGGTGAAAGCCGATACATTACTATCGGCTTCTGGAGCGTTGACCTATTTTGACTATCGGCAAAAGCGAATTGGAAAAGCAATCTTTGTCGATTCAAAAGACGATTGTTTAAAATGGAGCCGATTGCTTACAAAAGGAAATCTACTACTAGTATTACTACTACTAGTTCCTAATCTAGAGGCCGGTGTCGTCGCCGCTGTCTTCGCCGTCATTGTCGGCCGTCTCAAGATCGCCGCCGTCGTCTTCGCCGCTTCTTGAGGATGTCGTGGCCTCGTCCTCGTCGTCGTCTTCGGTGTCCTCGCTGGACCCGGCGCGGAAGCGCTTCACCGGTGGGTATTCATCGGAGGAGGTGTCCTCCTCCGCTTCCTCCTCCTCGTCGGAGGATTCGACGCCATCCCAGGACCAGGCGTCGTCGGAGCTCTCCACCTCCAGTTCCCCGCCGACGAGGAACTGGAGGCCCTCCTCGCTGTCAGTCAGGGACGCGTCGTCCTCCTACCAAGCGGCGAAATCCCAGTCCCTCTCGTCCCACCATTGTGGGGCGAGAGCCTCGTACGCCGCCATTGGCGGGTGCTCCGGCGTCGGCTCTCGGTTGCTCATCGTGTTGGAAGATTGGGAGGAAAGGGCGGACGATTTGGAGGAAGAAGAGGAGGCCATGGCGGAGGAAGAGGGTTTTTTGGCTAATGGAGGAAGATGGGGGCTGCAAACTGCTCAGATGAATTTAAATAAGGGGAATAGTGGGAGGTGGTTCAATGCCATAGCGGTTTCCCGGAATGTGGTGCCAAAATTATCAAATCATGCACTGCGGAGAAGTTGAGAAGACAGGGCATCATGATGAAGGGGTGGCGTGACGATTCTGTTCTGCAACGCGTAACCCGATAAAAAAAGGGGGGAAGGAAAAACATCAACAGAGTGGTTTCGGAATTATTATTTCCAAAACCAGGGGGCATGTGTTATCGCCATATTTTAGCCAAAGGAGGAGATGGGCCGTAATCAAGATGGGCTTGGAAGATACATATATGCAACGTGTTGTTGAATCGGCCTTGTGCGTGGATTTGGGCTAAATTGCCCGTGTATCTGTATATTGTAGTAGTTTCTGTTTCGGTTTAAGTAAGAGATAGAGTTGTTAGGTTATTCCAAAGATAGAAAGTCTCCGGACTATAAATATGTACCTAAGGTTATTGAGAAAAGGAGGACAATCACGTTCACAACAAACACAATCTCGGCGCATCGCCACCCCTTGTTTCTAGGGTTTCTTTCGGGTAAGTGTCATGCTGCCTAGATCGCATCTTGCGATCTAGGCAGTATCTGCTTATGTGTTATTTGGTGTTACTCGTACTGAAGCCTTGTTGATGGCGAGTAATACTATTATTATAGATTTGTTTAGGTTAGCATCGGTACTTTTCGCTATGATTGTTTAGTTATGCTACCTCTAGTTATCTCGCTGCCTTTGCACCTTTTCCCGGGTGTAAGGGTAGCACCTTGCTTGATCTTTATTCAGTCGTTTTGATCCGTTATGGTTTTGCCTTGTTTTCCAAGGTTTAGTTTGATATCCACGTAGTCAGGCCTTGCAAACGGGTTGAACAATCCAGTAGTACGTGAGGATATGGTTTGCTAATTCGAGAGGAGTTGTTCCGGGAATTGACTTTACGTCGGTTGTTAGGCCTTCTCTAGGGTTAGTTTTCTATCATCTTTTGTATTTACCGTGCTCGATTCGTGTAGGATGTTCCAACGTGGTGAGAACGTTAAACCGTCAGATCGATTTAACTTGTATTGATGAAGCAAAAACCCCATGTTATCATAGATTTAATGCGAACCATGGGATAATCGGCTCAGAGCCGATTCACGGAAACCCAGGAGCCGTCACGGCTCGAATTTTACGTATGCTTGTTTACCATGCAGGAAACTGATCGAAGCAATCCATCACCTTCCTGACCGGGTATAGGTCAGGTGGCACGCCCTTGCATTAGCCAGACGTGTCGAGTTTTATGGCCGTTGCCCGAGGGACCAGGGCCCACCAGCAGTTCTGGGAGCCTCCCGACTCTTCGTGTTGCTCGTCGCTGCTCGCCGGTGGGTTTTGACAGGCAACAATATTTGACCGCTATCCAGTGATCTACTCCTGGATCACTTTGATATCTGCTAGTCAATCTAACAACATATGCAATATCTGGTCTTGTACACAGCATGGCATACATGATAGATCCTATGGTTGAGGCATAGGGAGTCTTACTCATCATCTCTCTATCTTATGTCGTAGATGGACTTTGAGTTTTACTCAAGGTCGTATTTGGCAACATGGGTTATCTTCCATTCCAAACCTCTTTAGAACCTTGTCAAAATATGTACTTTGTGAAAGCGCTGTTAAGCGTCTTGATCTATCTCTATAAATCTTGATGCCTAATATGTATGCAGCTTTGCCAAGATCCTTCATTGGAAAACTATTATTCAAGTAGTCTTTGACACTTTTAAGAAGTTCTATATCATTCCCAATCAACAATATGTCATCTACATATAGTACTAGGAATGCTACAGAGCTCTCACTTTCTTGTAAATACAAGCTTCTCCATAAGTTTGTATAAATCCAAAACTTTTGATCACCTTATCAAAACATTGATTCCAACTTCGGGATGCTTGCTTTAATCCATAAATAGATCGTTGAAGTTTGCATACCTTGTTAGCATCTTTAGGATCGACAAAACCTTTGTGTTGTACCATATACAACTCTTCATCAATGTCACCATTGAGGAACGCTATTTTGACATCCATCTGCCATATCTCATAATCGTAATATGTAGTGATTGCTAACAAAATCCTCATAGACTTTAGCTTTGCTACCGGTGAGAAAGTCTCATCGTAGTCAACTCCTTTAATTTGTCGGAACCCCTTCGAGACAAGTCGAGCTTTATAGGTGGTTACATTACCATCAGCATCTGTTTTCTTCTTGAAAATCCATTTGTTCTCGACAAGCTTGCGGCCATCCGATAAGTCCACCAAGGTTCACACTTGGTTTTCGTACATGGATCCAATCTTGGATTTCATGGCTTCTTGCCATTTATTGCAATCTGGGCTCATAATTGCTTACTCATATGTCGCGGGATTATCGGTGCTGTCCACCAACATGACACTCATAACAGGATCATACCAATAAGAAGTGGTACGACTCCTTGTTGACCTGCGAGGTTGAGTAGTAACTTCGTTCAAAGTTTCATGATCATTATCATTAGCTTCATATCTTATTGGTGCAGGTGCCATAGGAACATCTTTCGGTGCTGCGCTACTCTCAAATCCGAGAGAAGGTTCAACAACCTCGTCGAGTTCTACTTTCCTTCCGGTCACTTCTTTCGAGATAAACTCCTTCTCGAGAAAGGATCCGTTCTTGGCAACAAAGATTTTGCCTTCGGATCTATGATAGAAGGTATACCCAATAGTTTCCTTCGGGTATCCTATGAAGACGCATTTTTGCGCTTTGGGTTCAAGCTTGTCGGGCTGTAACTTATTTACATAAGCATCGCAACCCCAAACTTTAAGAAAATACAATATAGGTTTCTTACCAAACCACAATTCATACGTTGTCATTTCAACGGATTTAGATGGTGCCCTATTTAAAGTGAATGCGGTTATTTCTAATGCATAACCCCAAAATGATAACGGTAAATCTGTAAGAGACATCATAGACCGAACCAAATCTAGGTACCTTGATCATTCTTTACTGAATCTCTTCTCCTTCAAACATGTAGAAAACGAGCCGTTTTCTTTCTCTAAGGACCTTGAAGATGGATCATGTCAACAAGAAATTCAAGATACAAGTTGCGATAAGTCCTCGATCTTGCAAAATATGTGGAGAAGTAGGCCACACCTCTAAGGAACATCGAGATCAATGTCCCTATTGTGATTCCAACCATCCAGTTGAAGAATGCCCCGTATCTCAAGTCACTTGTTTCCTATGTGAAGGAACCAACCACATTCCTGCCAAGTGCCATCTCGACTTCATAGTGCAACAAGTGAAAGAACAAATCAAGGATGGAATGTATCAAGATCTAAGAAATATAGAATAAAACCTTAGCCATATCACTTGCTCCAAATGCAAGAAGAAAGGACACAACATCAATGAATGTCTAGAGAAGGAACTTCAAGACAATCACAACAACACTTCGAGGAAACGGACCAGAGAAATTACAAAAGTGTTTTGCCATCGCTGCCGGAAGACAGGACACTTCACTGATGATTGCCCAACTCAATAGAGAGCTCCCACTGATGTTATCATAGTGTGACCCAAGAGACATTAGATTGCCTACCAGGTATTTAAGACTTCTATATCGTGTTAGTGTATGGATCATACCGACCTATGTGGTATGACTATACTAGGTTGATTGTTTCAAGAAAACTTGTTGTTTTCTTCAACTCATGAGTTAAACTCATAACTTGTTAAGTGATTAGTTGCTTGTTGATTGTTTGATTGAACTTGTTTGTTTTGGGTTGTGTGTTATAACTTCTTTAGATCTATCTATCATTAATTATCCCTATTAAACCAACAGATGCCTCCGAGACACACCAACAACAACAACAACAATGTCAATGAGATGCAACAACTAATGGCTGCAGAAGCACAAATGAAACCCTACAAATTTTCCTTTTAAGGGTGGTAGCACCCAAGTTATTCTAAAACCCAACCTGTTATTTCTAGCCTTCTCGAATATCGGGACGAGATTCCTTTTAAGGGTGGTAGTCTGTCACATCCCAAAATTTTGCAAATTTTGAAATGTAGAAAAACTTAAATAAAATTAATAACTAAGTCTTGGAAATTCAGAGGGAACAATTTTTTTTTGACTATTTAATATAACTCCCTCAAAACAAAAGTTAAATAAAAAAATTTGTTTGTGAAGTTGTATGCATGTTTTCAAAACCTCAAAATCATGAAGCATGCATGGTTGAATTTTAAAACTAAGAGAAATAACTTTCTTCTCAAAGTTAAAATGACCACTTAACAACATGATACTTTGGATATATTCCATATTTAAAATATATAAAAGGATTCCAAAGTGAGCTAAAAATATAAAGGGAAAAATTATAAAACCATAGAAATTAGTTTGACTCTATTTGAAGCTCCAGATGAAATGATATGAAGTTTATAAAATATAGGAAGAAAAATAAAGTCAAGTTAAGGAAATTACTAAAAAAAGTATTCTTAAATGAGTGATTATGATAAATAATAAAATTGTAAAGCTAACAAAATTGGTTTGAACCTTTTTGGAGTCATAAGTCAAAATATATGGTTTTTATAAGAAAAATAAATAGAAAATAATAAAACTAGACATACGTACCATACTCAATTTTTAAAAATAAATTATATTTTATTAAAAAATATTCTAAATACTTTATTTGGAGTAAACTATCAACTTATATTTTATATAAACTTTTCTGAAATAGTTTGATACAAATTTGAGTCAATTTAAAAGTTGAATCAATAGATAGAAGACAAAATAGAAAAAGGAAATAAATTGGTTAAAAAAACAGAGAGCATCAATAACCCAAGCCCAGCTAGCCAACTCTTTTTTTATTCCTTTATTTCTATCTTGGACCGCATTCCCTGGCCCATCAAGCCAATGATCGATCCATCCTCTTCCTCCTTCAGGTACGCGTACAGGAACACAACGTTCATGGCTATAGATCTTGCTCTCCCCCATCAATTATATTGACCATTTCTTGTCGAGTTAAACACGAAAGTTATTGGAAATTCGATGGGGAATCCATTTAGGGAAGAAATTTCGCATTTAGGTGAGTAATTACATCAAATAAAATCGGTGCTCCGAGTGTCATACGTAGGCATACGTCTCCCGGTCTCCCTACACAGACCACCTCAAAGAAAACCGAAGCGAGCACCATATTCCTCTCCTCCTCCTCCATCATTTTCGTTCATAAACTTTATCGAGAGAATATCTATAGAACACACACAAACCATGAAAGATCAGCCTAATCTAGGAGTTCATCATCAGATATTGTCGTCCTCAGTGGGTCTCTTGTCAATTCCTTCTATCATAAGACTACTCTTGATGTTGCCTACCTCCAGGACATGATTGTGCATCTTTTTGTTGTAGTTGGCTGCACCGCCGACGTCGCACGTTGCTCTAGCCGTAGATTGTCGACACCGTTAGAGACGAACGACCTCTAAATCACGTCCAGTAGCACCGCTTCGATGTCCTCTATGCCGTCCACGCCTTCTTCAACTCCGGATACGTTGCTAGCGACAGGAACGACAACGCCTAGCCCGTGCCCGCAAATCCGGCGAACTTCTCCGGCGAGCTTTTCCGGTGATCCATCTTGGACCATTAGATCTTCATATAAAGGTCATCATAGATCACTTAAACTAAGGGGTATCCTCCAATTAGAATCTGCCAAGTGTCATATCTATTCCTATTTTTGGATTTTTAGACATACGAACATAGAAACTTGTAAAAATCATATCTTTAGTTCTGTATATCCAAATGTAGTAAATAATATGTCTATTGATTCATAAAAACGAGTAGAACACAGTGGAGCCATAATTTGGTATTTTAATTCGGTTAAAATCACGTTTTATATAGAACCATTTGTGGAGTATTTTTTTAGTATAAAAAATGTTGTGTAAATTATTTTTAAGTGAATCCTTTTGCAAATGGTTGTAAATTGAACCCTCTGTCCAGTAAGGCCAAAATATAATTTTATTCTATTATAAATAAGATCGTGGCAATTATTTAGTGAGAACGGCATTTCCAAGTGTTAGAAAATATTGCTAATGGCTACAATTGCACAAATAGTTGTATTTGTAATCTTGAAAATAAAAAATGTTCATAAATCACTTAGTAATATTCAGAACCTTGTTATAAAAATTTGTACAATAAGAATTTCCATCTTGCATGTTTGCATACTTTGCATGATTTTTATGTTGTCATTAGTATTGATCTTGTGATTGTTTTGTCTTGGTTGTTTTGCTTCATAGATTGTGTTGATTGTCAAGTGTGTTACTGCGAAGAGTGTACCAACACTACCAACTACTAAGGCAAGTGGCACTATCATCCATGTCCTACTATTTTCATTACACTTAGTGGAATTTTTGTAGTATGCATGATAGGGCTAGTATGTTACTATGCTATGCTATGTCATATTAGCATACCCTTTATATCTTCCTTAGTGGAAACATCGTAGTTGTAGTATGCTTAGCCCTGCTATAGATTCGGGGTGGAATATCATGTTATGATTATATGAAGTGTTGGAAAATTATATGTTTTATATAATAAAACAAGTACTCAATGAATCACCTGGGTGGAATGTGGATACTCAGTTGTGGATAAGGTGGCAACGAAGGGAACCATATCTATGGCTATCTTTTTCGTGTGTGCATTAGAAGAATACCACCTAGGGACTTAGAGATTGAACATGTTTCTCATACAGTGGCTTCCGTGTACAGTAACATGCTAAATTGGATTTGGCTTAGTCAATTACATAGTGGAAGACCCTTGCATTGGTACCTATTCAGGTTAACTAGAATTAGGTATTGGAAGTATATCCTTACATTGGTGCCTGGTAGACGTGCTAGCATTATGTCTTGGGAGGACTTCTATGGAAAGACTTTATCACATTCTCGATCTGATGGTACTCCATTTGGTGTGTACTTATCCAGCGGCCACTGGTGGCATCAAGATGAGATTGTGTCATGTGGGTAAAGTGTATAACTTCTGCAGAAGATCAAATTCTAAGTACTTAGCCGTGTCCCTGGTTACGGACAACTCTGAGCAACTAAGGCCTGAAGCTATGGAAGATCTCAATATTCCAATTTCGCAAAGTAAAACTTAATGGTGTCAACAAGGTATTAGAATCACTTGGAGTTTGCCAAGGAGTTTAGAAAGTTGTTGAAAGATCAAAACTATTTTAAAAATATAGGATAAAACCATATTGCTTTCTGCAAATGATCCTAAACACTATTTAGCCAAATATGCATGTATTGTTAGGTTTCAAATTTTACAATTCAAATGTATTGACCCTTGTGGCTGTAACTTATCATATTGCAGGATTACTTGATGATAGTGATGTTTGATGAGTAGGGGTTATGAGTCTGCACCCAACATGTTTGCCTATGGCACATGAAGATGAAGGACTCCATGCTTTACTTTTATTCTGCTAATTTGTAATAAGATAGCCTATGGCTATGATATTGTAATAAGTATTTATATTCTGGATCATGCGATGTAATATGACCTTTGTATCTTGATATTACATCTTAAACTGTGGGTGCTATCTATTTGATCCAGGGACTAGCACTGTAATCACAGGGATTTCGAACCAAGCCGGATTCGGGTCCGCTACACACACATCACTATGTATGATTTCCAATAAGTCCGTAGCTCACTCCATTATACCAGAGAATGAAGTCTTAGTCATTTTTCCCATCAGACATGCTTCGCATCTTTCAAGTGATTCAAGAATCCATCAGAATGGAGTTTATTCATACGCTTCACTCCAATGTGACCAAGACGACAGTGCCACATATATGTAGAATTATCATTCAATTTCAATTGTCATCTGTATTATGAACATGTGTATCACTATTATCGAGATTTAACAAGAATAGACCATCTATCATAGGCGCATGACCATAAAATATATTACTCATATAGATCGAACAACCATTATTCTCGGAATTAAACAAGTAACCATATTGCAATAAACAAGATCCAGATATAAAGTCCATGCTCAAGCAGGCACAAAACAACTATTATTTAAGTATAGAACTAATCCCGATGGTAAATGAAGAGGGAGCGTGCCGACAGCGCTCACATCAACCTTGGAGCCATTTCCAACGCACATCCTCACCTCGTCTCTCGCTAGTCTCCATTTATTTTGCAGCACCTATTTCGAGTTACAAATATGAGCAACCGAACCAGTATCAAATACCCAGGCACTACTATGATTACTAGTAAGATACACATCAATAACATGTATATCAAATATACCTTTCTTCTTGATGTTTCCGTTCTTCAGACTTGCCAGGTACTTGGGGCAATTTTGCTTCCAGTAACCTTCTCCCTTGTAGTAAAAGCACTCAGTATCAGGCTTAGGACCAGCCTTGGTCTTCTTTGCAGGCGCGGCAGCTTTCTTGCCGCCTTTCTTGAATTTACCCTTTTTATTAGGCTTGCGTTGCTTCTTGATATTGGTGGTCTTATTGACCATCAACACTTGGTGCTCTTTCTTGATCTCCACTTCCGCAGACTTCAACATAGAGAATAGTTTTGGTAACGACTTATCCATGTGCTACATGTTGTAGTTCATCACAAAGTTCTTGTAACTAGGTGGTAGTTATTGGAGGACATGGTGAATCCCCAATGCATTAGGAATCACTATACCCAAGCTTTGGAGCTTATTGGCGTGCCCAGACATCTTAAGCACATGCTCACTAACGGAGATGCCCTCTTCCATCTTGCAGTTAAAGAACTTTTTATAAGCTTCATAACTCTCAATTGTCACGTGAGCCTCAAATATCATTTTGAGTTCACGGACAATATCATGTGGGTCAAAGTTCTCAAACCTTTTCTAAATCTTTGATTCCAAACCATACAAGATAGAACATTGAACTATGGAGTATTGATTCTTCCGAGTAAGGTAAACATTTTTCACCTCATCAGTAGCATCAGCTGCAGGTGGGTCACCCAGCGGTGCATCCAACACATAGGTCAACTTACTAGCATTGAGGACAATCCTCAAACTGCAAAACCAATCCACTAAGTTGCTTCCATTGTTTTTCAACTTATCTTTCTCTAGGAACGCATTTAAATTGATGGTAGGGGCCGTCATGATCTACAACATATTTATGAAAGTTTAGACTAAGTTTATGACAACTTGAGTTCATCTTTAATAATTCAATTAACTAGGTGAACTCCCACTCAAAACACCCTCACATTGTTTTAGTGATCACACGAACCAAATCCACTACATCAAGTCCGATCATCACGAGAGATGATGTAGTATCAAAGGCGAACTCATCGTACCATCTATATGACTCATGATTTACCTTTCGGTATTCCGTGTTCCGAGACCATGGCTATACATGCTAGGATCGTCAAGGTTAACCTTAGTATCCGCATGAGAAAATATGGCTTGCTCCCGTTGTATGCACACGTAGAATCTATCACACCCGATCATAACGTGGTGCTTCGAAATGACAGTCTTAGCAACAGTGTCTATTAAGGATGAACACTTTATTACTTGATATTTAGTGAGAGTGGTCATCTTATAATGCTACCATAGCGATCTAAGCAATACAATATGCATACAATGATTTAGGTTTAGGTTACTATGTATCTGAAAGCTTATAGCAAACAAACTATTGAAATGAATTAATCTTATGCTATGCTTAACTATAGGAGTATGTCCATAACATCATTCTCCTAATGATATGACCTTGTTATTAATAACATCCAATATTCATGATCAGAAAACCATGATCACAAATTAATCAGCAAGCTAGTATTACAAGAGGCTTACTAGGGACTCTTACATGTTTACAAATCACACAAGTATTAATGTTTTCCAGTTAATACAATAGTAGCATGGTATGTAAACATTTATCATAAACATAAAGATATAAAAATAACTACTTTATTATTACTTCTTGGGCATATCTCCAACATGCGTCGCCCAGACGAAAGGCTGTACCTAGGGCTACCTTTTTTTCTTTTTTCCTATGTAAATTATCTATATAAATTTTTGGAAAATAAGCGCGCTTTTATATTTAGTCTGAATTTCAATTTTTTGTGTGTTTATGGCCAACAGGCCAAGACAGACAGATTGGGTTGCGCTGCTGGGCGCTTCAGACAGGCTCGACCGCAACCAAAATTGCTGAAATTTGGGTGTGGGCTTTGGCCTATAGCCTAATACAAATTCTGAAATTCTCTTGGCCCATTCATGCCTAGAAAGAGATGGCACCAAAGTTTAGTCTCACCTTGCTAGTTTGGAGGGAGTTGGACCAATATATATAGTGGAGTGTTTCACTACCTCCTAAAGAGAGTGAAGAGGAGTGGCATACACACGTGCTCCTCCTCCGCTGCCGCCCGCCTTGTCACGATGCGCACGCGCCATGGTTTGCGGAATTGTGCCTCGGTGACGATCTTATCTTTTTGCTGCTCGGGAAAATTATTGTGCGAGTTATTTCCAGTCAGCTGTTTCCGGTCTTTCCGGAAACGTGGGATGCGCCCCACGTCTTACTCGACCGGCGCTATATATAAACGGCTCAGGCGTAAACCCTAATACGCGTTACACACATCTTTCTCTCTGCCTCCAGAACCTTGCACCGCCGCTACACCTTCTCCATCCCCTCTTCCGGTGTGCATCGGACGACGGGACAGTAGGCCTCTGGAACCACCGCCTCTCGTGAACCTATACGAGTGAGGGGCGATCAGGTTTTTGGGAAGCGTGTCTGCGCGACTACTGACGGCATCATGTGGACCGACTAATCCTTCCCTGATGAGGACTTCTTCCCGGACATCAGCAGCCTCTACATCGACGACATGGGTGACGATACTGGTGTCAACGCGAACCTCAATGCCAACCTGAACGCGAACCCGATTCCTCCTCCAGCACCATACGCAATCTGCTCCTTTCTAGTTTTGTTTCTGTCACAGTTTCTTGTACTAGCTTTTGGAATAGATGCGATCTGCTTATTCTAGTTGAATGTGATCCGTTCGTCTATTCTGCTAGTATACATGATTAGGTTAATTCCTGCACTTATAGTCATGTTTTATTATTGCTTATTTCGGATTAAATACTATGGTGATTTGCTTATATTTTCAACAATCCAAAAACCTGATTATAGGCAACTGAATTCAACTGGTTTAGCCGCGGCTACAAGGCTGCCTCCTTTTGACGGTGTCAACTATAAGAGATGGCGCACGAGAGCAGTCCTATGGTTGAAAAACCTAGGTTGCTATAGCGCCACTCTTGGCAAACCTGAGGGAGACCTTTCTCCTGTTCAGGAGGAAGCGTTTCAGAAAGTCGACACCATGTTTATGGAGGCTTTGTTCAATATTCTTGGTGACAACATTGTTGACACCTATATGTCATTTGAGAATGGCAAGAATGCGTGGGATGCACTTGATGCCAAGTTTGGTGTTTCGGATGCTGGCACTGAACTGTATATCATGGAGCAATTCTATGACTACAAGATGATTGATGACCGTCTCATCGTGGATCAGGCTCATGAGATACAGTCCCTTGCCAAAGAACTCGAGTAGTTCAAGTGTACCTTACCAGACAAGTTCGTGGTCGGAGGCATTATTGCAAGCTTCCTCCTTCCTGGAGGAACTTTTCTACCTCTCTGAAACATAAGAGACGGGAGTTTTCTGTTTCGGATCTCATTGTATCTCTTCATGTTGAAGAAAAGGCGAGAGCAAAAGATACACATCCTCGAGGTTTTGACGCAAGTTCTAGCGCACATGTAGTGCATAAAAATAACTTCTAGTCCCACAAGTTCAAGAATAAGAACAGGTCTAATGGCAAAGGAAAGTTTGATGGCAAAAACAAGCCCGCGTAGACTACCAACTTCAAGAAGAAGACTGAGTATAATAAGAAAGGATCCTGCCATGTCTGTGGTGATCCTAATCATTGGGCTCCTAGCTACCCCAATCGCTTTGACAAGCGTTCAAATGAAAACAGTGCCAAGTCCGCTAATGTTGTTCTTGGTGATACTGAGATGAAGGATGTTGGGTATGGTATATTTCCTACTATTCTTTCAGTTTGTAATTCACATGAATGGTGGATAGACACTGGTGCAAATATACAAGTTTGTGCTGATATTTCCATGTTCTCTTCTTATCAGGTCAAACGGGTTGGCTCCATGCTGATAGGAAACGGCTCACGTGCTTCTATTCAAGGTGTTGGTATGGTGGATATCAAGTTTACTTCGGGGAAGACCGTATAGCTGAAGAATGTGCAGCACGTCCCCTCCATCAATAAAAATCTCGTCAGCGGATCTCTTCTGTGTCGAGATGGTTTTAAGTTGGTCTTTGAGCCCAATAAAGTTGAAGTGTGGACAATTTGTTGGAAAGGGTTATGAGTGCGGAGGCTTGTTCCTCTTATCTTTGTCAGACTTATGTACTCAAGTTATTAATCATGTTTGCAATGATAGTGAATCCAATATTTGGTATTCACGACTTTGTCATATTAATTTTGGGTGCATGACACGTCTTGCCGATATGAATTTAATTCCGAAATTTACTACTGTCAAGAGTTCCAAGTGTCAAGTGTGTGTGCAAGCTAAGCAACCTCGCAAGTCTCACAAGACTGCTGAGGTACGAGATTTGGCACCACTGGAACTAATACATTCAGATCTTTGTGAAATGACTGGTGAGTTAACAAAAGGTGGAAAGCGATATTTCATGACTTTAATTGATGATTCCACTCGATATTGTTATGTGTACCTTCTGAAATCTAAAGATGAAGCTTTTAATCACTTCAAAATCTATAAAGCCGAATTAGAAAACCAACTTGGTCGAAAGATTAAGCGGCTTCGGTCTGATCGTGGTGGAGAGTATTTTTCCAACGAATTTGATTCTTTTTGTGCGGAGCATGGTATTATCCATGAGAGGACGCCTCCCTACTCACCTCAGTAAAATGGGGTGGCCGAAAGAAAGAACCGTACTCTAACTGATTGGGTTAACGCCATGTTAGATACATCGGGTCTATCCAAGGAATGGTGGGGGAGGCAATAAAGATTGCGTGTCATGTCCTAAACCGTGTTCCCAAAAAGAACAAAACCATTACTCCATTTGAAGAATGGGAAAGTAAAATACTGAAACTCTCCTACTTACGGACTTGGAGTTGTTTGGCTAAAGTGAATGTGCCGATACCCAAGTAGCGCAATCTTGGACCAAAAACCATGGATTGTGTCTTTCTGGGATATGCATTTCATAGAATTGGCGATAGATTTTTTATAGTGAAATCTTAGGTATCCAACATGCATGTTGGTACAATCATGGAGTCGAATGATGCGACTTTATTTGAAGACATGTTTCCCATGAAAGATTCGTCTAGTTCATCAAATTAGGAGATGCCTAGTTTATCTAGTCAAGAATTAATTACAATTCCTGAACCCACCATTTCGAAAGAACACCCTGATAATCCTATGGAGGATAACAATGAAGCTCCTACCAGAAGTAAGATACAGAGGACTACGAAGTCCTTTGGTGATGATTTCATTATATACCTTGTGGATGATACTCCCACTTCTATTTCAGAAGCTTATGCATATCAAGATGATGACTACTGGAAAGAAGACGTTCGCAGTGAGATGGATTCCATCATAGCAAACGGAACTTGGAAAATTACTGATTGTCCTTATGGATGCAAACCTGTAGGATGTAAGTGGGTGTTCAAGAAGAAGCTTAGACCTGATGGTACTATTGATAAGTCCTTTTTTACTAAGCTAAATTCGTGGTCAACTCACCAAACAGTCCCGATCCAACAGGCCCGAGCTGAAGGCCACGAGCAGGGGATCAATCGGCGGCCGATCGCGAGAGGCCGCTCGGGAGGAGGCCATGGGCGGGAGCAACAGGATCGATCCCGCTAGGAGACGAGGAGCGGCCGATCGCGGGAGATCGCGGGAGGTAGGGCGACCGATCATAGACGACCTGGTTGCGGGCGGCCGAGCAGAGGACCACGGGCGGGATCACAGCAGGAGGCGGCGATGGTTGATCTGGATAGGGAATTGACGAGCTGAAATCGATCTGGGGCAGGGCGACGAGCAGAAATTGACGAGCAGAACTTGACGACTTGAAGAGAAAAATGAGGAACACCATGCAAGTGGCCAGAACAGGAACCAGTGGTGGCCGAGGCGAGATGACGGCGGCGGCGGTCACAAGCAGAGAACCGGTGGGCACGGGAACCCTAAAACCAGCTCTGATACCATGTTAGGAATAGACAAGTTATATTCCTCTGGGGCCAAAGGCCACAATATATAGTACATGTATAGGTGGAAATATGCAGGAAGACCCCCTAACAAGTGGAGACATATAATATACAAATATACATCTAACAGAAAGAAGGCGGAGACTTCTTTGATACTTATTCACCTGTGGCTAGATTGACCACCATTCGAGTACTGCTATCCTTAGCTGCCTCGCATGGTCTTCTCGTTCATCAAATGGACGTTAAGACGGCTTTCCTAAATGGATAGTTAGATGAGGAAATTTATATGGATCAGCCAGATGGATTCGTGATAGATGATCAAGAAGGCAAGGTGTGCAAGTTACTGAAGTCTTTGTATGGTCTTAAGCAAGCACCTAAGCAGTGGCATGAGAAGTTTGAAAGAACTTTAACTGATGAAGGCTTTATTGTAAACGAAGCTGACAAGTGTGTGTACTATCGCCATGGTGGGGGCGAGGGAGTCATCTTATGTTTGTATGTTGATGATATACTAATATTCGGGACCAATCTTAATGTTATCAAGGAGGTCAAAGACTTTCTATCTCGTTGCTTTGAGATGAAAGATCTAGGAGTAGCTGATGCGATCTTGAACATCAAGCTGCTGAAAGATGATGATGGTGGGATAACACTGCTTCAGTCTCACTATGTGGAAAAGATCTTGAGTCATTTTGGTTATAGCGAATGCATATCCTCTCCTACACCATATGATACTAGCATGTTGGTTCGAAAGAATCAGGGAGATCCTAAGGATGCTAAAGATCATCTGAGATATTCTCAGATTATTGGCTCGCTTATGTATTTAGCGAGAGCTACGAGGCCTGACATCTCATTTGTTGTAAGCAAGTTAAGTCGATTTGTCTCAAATCCTGGAGATGTTCATTGGCAGGCCCTTGAAAGGGTTTTGCGTTATTTGAAAGGCACTGCGAGCTATGGGATTCACTACTCCGGGTATCCAAGGGTACTTGAAGGGTATAGTGACTCAAACTGGATTTCTGATGCTGATGAGACTAAGGCCACGAGTGGTTTGTGTTTAGACTTGGTGGTGGCGCTGTTTCTTGAAAGTCTTGCAAGCAGACCATCTTAACGAGGTCAACTATGGAAGCAGAACTCACAGTATTAGACACAGCCACTGTTGAAGCAGAGTGGCTTCGTGAATTCTTGATGAACTTACCTGTGGTTGAAAAACCAATAGCCGCAATCCTGATAATCAAACTGTGATCATCAAAATAAATAGTTCTAAGGACAACATAAAGTCATCAAGACATGTGAAGAAGAGATTGAAATCTGTCAGGAAAATGAGAAACTCCAGAGTTATTGCATTGGACTATATCCAAACATCTAAAAATCTGGCAGATCCCTTCACAAAGGGTCTATCACGTAATGTGATAGATAATGCATCGAGGGAGAAGGGTTTGAGACCCACATTTTGAGTTGCTCACAGTGGTAACCCGCTCTATGTGATCGGAGATCCCGTGAAGTAGAGTTGGGAGACAAGCTGTTGGTCAACTGGGAGGAGAGTATCCTTACAGTATATTACCACTCCGTATAGATGCAATACTCTCCTATTCTGCATGGCAGGTTGTATTCACCTTAATGTGTTTCGAGTGGCTTGTTTCAAGCAAAGATGTTGTCCTGCAGAACATCTTCTGAGGAACACACCTATATGAGTCTGACTGTCAAACGTCGCAGTCCGTGGGAGTTAGGTGCTCTCTAATAAACTCATGAAAGGCCATGGAGTATGACGCATAATCTCCAAACCGCGGGGAAGCCTCACGGCAGCCATGTATCGGTCTAGACTTTATGTGAAACTAGGGCGCACCAAACTTGTAGTTCAAGGCATAGTCCACTATTCAAGTTGCAATCTAGTGTAGCATGAAGTTCTAAATGGAATTTCAACTTAACAGTCTCCACCTTGCACCGGTATATAAACAATGTTTTGGAACTGATTGATGTGATGTGATGATATGTGTCTATGATACTTTGTGGGGGATTGGCCAAAGCCTAATACAAATTCTGAAATTCTCATGGCCCATTCATGCCTAGAAAGGGATGGCACCAAAGTTTAGTCTCATCTTGCTAGTTTGGAGGGAGTTGGACCAATATATATAGTGGAGTGTTTTACTACCTCCTAAAGAGAGTGAAGAGGAGTGGCATACACGCGCGCTCCTCCTCCTCCGCCGCCCACGTCAGCACGACGCGCGCGCCGAGTTTTGCGGAATTGTGCCTCGGTGCCGATCTTATCTTTTTGCTGCTCAGGAAGACGTGGGCTGCCCCACGTCTTACCCGACCGGCGCTATATATAAACGGCTCAGGCGTAAACCCTAATACGAGTTACACACATCTTTCTCTCTGCCTCCAGAACCTTGCGCCACCGTTACACCTTCTCCATCCCCTCTTCCGGCGTGCACCGGACGACGGGACAGTAGGCCTCCGGAACCACCGCCTCTCGTGAACCTGTACGGGTGAGGGGAGATCAGGTTTTTGGGGCTTCTGCGCGACTACTGATGGCATCACGTCGACCGACCACTCCTTCCCCGACGAGGACTTCTTCCCGGACATCAGCAGCCTCTACATCAACGACATGGGTGACGATATTGGTGTCAACGCGAACCTCAATGCCAACCTGAATGCGAACCTGATTCCTCCTCCTGCACGAACGCAATCTGCTCCTCTGTAGTTCTGTTTCTGTCACAGTTTCGTGTACTAGATTTTGGAATAGATGCGATCTGCTTATTCTGGTTGAATGTGATTTGTTCGTCTATTCTACTAGTATACATGATTAGCTTAATTTCTGCATTTATAGTCATGTTTTATTATTGCTTATTTCGAATTAAATACTATGGTGATTTGCTTATATTTTCAACAAAAATTTCTCCACGGACCAAATCGGATGGTTTGCATCGCCAAATTGGGTCGGCTCGCTGGACATGCCCTAAGAGCAGGCACACCCAAAACTACCCATGTTAATCTGTTTACGCCGCGCTCAGCATGATTTTGTAAGCTCGCTCTACTTGTTTCTTCTCCTTATGCCACGGGCGTGGTAACTTTGTAAATGTTCCCTGTTGAGACTGGTTGAGTATCTATCAAGATAATGTAGTTGAACTTCTGACTATGTGAGGGGTAACTGAATATAGTTGTGCTTGGGATAACGAGGACAGTTTCTCGTCAACAGGGAAAGATTGCATAAAGGCCAACCCCACGGTGCAGGTACCGAGAGAGATTTGTGAGCTCTGGGATTGCACCCAGCACATCACGTTCAACGACAACGACAACGACCACAACACGGTAAGATGGAAATGGACTGTTGATGGATTTTATTCTGCTGCGAGTGCCTACCAAATTCAGTTTGAGGGCAAATTTCGGCAACATGGCCTATATGCCCTTTCGGCAACATGGCACCTGAAATGGCAAACCACACCTTGGGAGTCTGCAACGACGTCCCCACTAAGATCAAGGTAACAATGGGGGCGCCATTCAGCAGCCTTCCCCATGATCCACAGTTATTACTGCGAGGAATGCAGCTCCCTCTTCTGCAACCCAATGATCAGCAAATCTGGAAGACCACTTCTCATAATCTCACCTGGCTGATATGGAAGGAGCGGGATGCACGGGTCTGCTACCGAAGACAATGCAGTCCAGAGTAACTACATGGAAGAATCGTCGATGAAGCTTGCACCTGGCACACAGCCGGAATCAAGGCAGTAACAAGAATTTTTCCAGCCACCCTGAGCATACTTCTAGCTAGCTAGCTGGGTGTCAAAAGCCCGTAACCAGCGTTGGCAAACTGTCGCCTTCTCAACATTCAGGTTGTAATTTGTTAACACCTATTCTTCATCAATGAAATACAGCAAGTCCGGTGGCTTTTTGTGAAAGAAAAACAGGGAAAGATTAAAGTATTAGGCTTACTGCAGCGGAGTTTTGTTTGCAGATTTGTATTGCTCCGATGTAGCATCGAGTCTATTAGGAATATGCAACTTGTATTATCTAGGGGCCAAAGGCCACAATATATAGTACAGGTACATGTATAAATATGCGGAAAACCCCTAACATATGGGGAAACTATAATATATAAATATATATATAACACCCACCCCTTAAACTTATGGTGGATCCACAACACTGAGTTTGGAGAGTAAGAAATCATGCTGCGTTCTAGTCTGTGTCTTCGTAAAGAAGTCCGCCAACTGTAACTCTGAAGGCACCTACTGAAGCGTAATAATCTGAGCCTGCACCTGAGCACCTGTATAAAAAGCATCAACACCAATATGCTTGGTAAGCTCATGTTTGACCGGATCACGTGCAATACTGATAGCACATGTACTGCCAGACAAAATTGGAGTAGGTGTCATAACAGAGACCCCAAAATTCGCAAGCAACCACCGTAACCAAGTCACCTCAGCAGTCAACAAGGCCATAGCTCGCAACTCAGTCTCAACACTCGAACAGGAAACCTCTGTCTGTTTCTTTGTCTTCCAAGCAATGAGCGAACCACCAAGAAACACACAGTAAGCAGAAAGAGAACGACGATCCGTAGGATCACTCGCCCATGTAGCATCCGAGTAGCACTGAAGCTGGAGGGAGCTGGAACGAGGAAAGAAAAGGCGACGAGTGATCGTGCCACGAAGATAGCGAATAACACAAGAAGATGACTATAGTGAACAGTGGTAGGAGCTGAGACAAACTGACTCAGAATATGAACAGGATAAGATATGTCAGGACGAGTGACAGCAAGATAAACAAGACTCCCAACAAGATGACGATAACGCGTCGGGTCAGAAAGAGGATCACCATCAGTAGGACGAAGCTTAACATTAAGCTCCATAGGAGTCTCAACAGTGCGCTCATCCCCATGAGCAGCACGAGCAAGAAGATCCTGAATATACTTTTCCTGAGAGATAGAAAAGACATCAGAAGTGAAGGAGACCTCAATCCCAAGAAAGTAGCGGAGAGGGCCAAGGTCAGTCATAAGAAACTGATCATGAAGACGAGCCTTAACAAAGGCAATATACTCAGTATCATCACCAGTAATGATCATATCATCAACATAGAGAAGGAGAAGAATGCGTCGACAAGGAGAAATGTGAACAAACAGCGCTGAATCATGAACACTAGGAGATAAACCAGCAGCAGTCACCATAGAGGCAAAGCGCTCAAACCAGGCACGAGGGGCCTGTTTCAGGCCATAAAGAGAACGCCGAAGACGACAAACCATCCCATCGGGAACAGAATACCCAGGAGGAGGCTGCATGTAAACCTCCTCACTCAATTCTCCATTGAGAAAAGCGTTCTGAACATCAAGCTGAGACACGCACAATTGTCGATGTAAGCAACAAAGAAGAAGAGTGCGCACAGTGGTCATATGAGCCACAGGGGCAAAGGTCTCATCATAGTCACGGTCGTGCTCCTGCTGAAAACCACGAGCCACAAGACGCGCTTTATAGCGCTCAAGAGATCCATCAGAGCGGGTCTTAATTTTATAGACCCACTTGCGCGTGATGGGACGAACACCGGGAGGGGGAGAGACAAGATCCCAGGTTCCAGTGCGCTCAAGCGCAGCAATCTCCTCAGCCATGGCAAGCTGCCATTTGGGATGACGCTCAGCATCCCGATAAGAAGTCGGCTCAAGGGCAACAGAGAGACCGTACTGACTAGGAGAGTAACGATCAGGTGGACGACAAACACGAGTCACCGGAAGAGGAGAGGGAAGCTCGTCATAAGAAGAAGACATATCAGAAGAAGAAGAAGAAGAAGAAGAAGAAGAAGGGACATCAGGAGGAGGATCTGGAGCATGAGAGCGACGAGAATAATGAAAGGGAAAAGGAGACAACGGTGAGGTGAGTGGAGGATCGGGAGAAGAAGTAGGAGAACTAGGTGGGAAGGAGGACAACGGGGTCGAAGGTGAGACATCAGCAATAATAGGTCCCGAAAGAGGAGCAATAGGAACAGAGGGAGATGTGTCAGGAAAAAGTAGAAAGGAGATATCCTCCATCGGATAGGTCAAGGAGGTGGGGCGAGGATAGAAAGGACACGTCTCATCAAACGTGACATCACGAGAAATGCGCATCCGACGTCCAACGGGGTACCAATACCGATAGCCCTTATGCTCATCATTGTATCCAAGAAAGACACACTCAACAGACTGAGCGGTCAGTTTTGTGCGTTCACGAGGGGGAAGAAGAACATAACAAACGCAACCGAACGGTTACCGAGTAATCAGGAGGATGACCAGAGAGGCGCTCTAGAGGAATACCACCCTGCAGAGCAGCAGTGGGTTGAATATTGACGAGATAGGTGGCAGTGGAAACAGCCTCATCCCAAAAGTAAGGCGGAAGAGAAGCGGCAATCATCAACGCACGAGTCGTCTTAAGAAGGTGACGATGCTTGCGCTCAGCCACACCATTCTGAGCATCAGCACCAGGAAAAGAAAACTGAGGAAGAGTACCCTCCTCGGCAAGAAAAGCGCGCAGTGAATGAGAGATATACTCGCCAGCAGAATCTGCACGAAACACACGAATAGGAGTGGAGAACTGGGTACGAACCATGGCAGCAAATTTCTTATAGATAGACAAGACCTCACTACGAGAAGACATGAAATATATCCAAGTGTGACGAAAAAATCATCTATAAAGAGAACATAGTAGCGATGACCTCCTTTCGACGGGAAGGGAGCTGGGCCCCAAACATCAGAGTGAACAAGATCAAAAGGACGCTCGGACACAGACTCACTGTGAGGATACGGTAGCTGAATCTTCTTACCAAGGCGATAGCCCTGACAATCCAAAGAAGCGTTTCCGGAGACAGGCCCTAGAACACCATGATGAACTAAAGACGAGAGTCGAGAACCACATAAATGTCCAAGACGATGATGCCACTGCTGAAAAGAGCTAGTAGCAACGGCTACAGATGCCGAGGAACTGGCAACGGTGGCATCAGAAGGAAGACGAAGCCAGTGAAGCTCCCAGAGGCCATCATGGCGGCGAGGGCCAGCACCAAGCATAGTGCCGGTGCGACGATCCTGAACAGAACAAGAATCAAAGTCGAGAGTGATGCTACAACGAGAGTCGGCGATCTGACTACCAGAAAAGAGTTGCATGTTAAGTTGAGGAACATGCGCAACAAAAGGAACATGAAACGAGGAAGTACTAAGAATGCCTCGACTAATGACTGGGTGAGGGGTACCATCGGCAGTAAGAACACAAACAGGAGGAGCGACAGGTCGAACAGAATGCAACAAGGAAGAATCATGAGTCATATGAAAAGAAGCTCCATTATCAAGAAGCCATGGGGATGTACCTGGAGAAGGAGGAGGTGGTCGCTCAGTGCCAGAAAACTCAGTCGCAGAACCAGCAGAACCTGTCGGTGAAGAATCCCAAGCAGCAAGCAGGCATCAAAGTTGCGCTATCTCATGCGCAGAAAGGGGCACGACTGGAGAGGTCGAGATACAATCAGGTGCCGACGAGGAGCTGTCACCCACACACACAGAGGCCGCCAAAGGTGGCGACGGAGAGCAACACGCTGATGAAGACGGAGTCGACGAAGGACGGTCACAACCGTCTAAAGAAGCCGCAAGAGTCGATGTCGAGCGGCGAGCCGACATAGACGGGGTCGGCGAAGCGCGGCCATAACCACGTGAAGAGGCCGCGAAAAACGATGTAGAGTGGCAGGCCGACGTAGACGAAGTCGGCGAAGGGCGGCCATAGCCGCGTGAAGAGGCCGCGAAGGTCGATGTAGACCGGCAGGCCGACGGAGACGGAGTCGACAAAGCGCGGCCATAACCACGTGAAGAGGCCACGGAAGTCGATGTAGAGCGGCAGGTCGACATAGAGGAAGTCGGCGAACGGTGGCCACAACCGCGAGAAGAAGCCGCCAGGGCCGACATAGAGCGGCGCGACGATAAAGACGAAGTAGACGGACAAGGACCATCTAGAGACGGAAACAACATTTTTTTTGATTTTTTTTTGAGAGAGAAAACAGATCTAAAATCTGGAACAGTGCATGCTGGTCAAAGAGGCTCACGCGCGCGCGTCACTTGGAAATTGGCAGACGCCAGGCTAAGGCCATGGGCATGCAGCAGCTGGGGCGGACGGGACCAGGCAGCCAAGGACGGTGGGCGGGAATGCGGCCGGGGCGATGGGATTTGGCTGGGCTGCGGCGACAGCGGGCCGGACTGGACGGGCGGCCGCCGGAGGACAGGGCGGCGGCCAGGACAGGCGACGGTCGACCTTGCAGGTAGAAGGAGCAGCGGAAAAAACCCGGCAACGATAGCCAGAGAGATTGGCGGCGCCGGTGAGATTGGATCTGAGAGATCGAAAGAAATCAGAGGAGTCACGACGGGCGACGTCGACAGTAAGAAAAACGGCGGCGACAACCGCCGGAAAACGATGGTGGCGCCAGTGAGATTGGATCGGAGCATGAGTTGCGCGTGCGAAAAAAAAGAACCTATAGCTCTGATACCATGTTAGGAATATGCAACTTGTATTATTTAGAGGCCAAAGGCCACAATATATAATACAGGTATAGGTGCAAATACGGAGTCCTTATTTGGTAGCTGTTGATAGATGTGAAGGCTGACAACTCATCAATTGCCTTGAGTTTGGCGTTAATTCTCTTTCTGCTTCTGAACATTGTATTGCGTCTAATTCTCATGTGTTGAAGGATGGTTTTCTTTTTGTGGGTCGCTGAAGGATGAATTAAAGGCAAGATATTCTGCATTTTGCAATTCATTCTAAATAGAGTAGCACATTCCCCCAATAAATGCCTACACTAGTCTGCAGATTTGTGATTTTTTGTCTCAATACTACAGAAGAAGCATCGTGCCTAAGATTAATACGAGCGGCAGCGGTGTAAAGTATTCTGATGGATGGGAGCTCATAGAATAGAACCCACCCTCTCACAGCTCCACTCCAGGATTAGGGAAGGTCAGATTTGGTTGGCCATCAGCAGTCTATGTACTGTTAAGATCTCAATTGTTAATAATACGGTTGTATGTGTCGCGGTGCAGCTGAGAATGATCCACACGGTAGGAAGAGAAAGTGTGAGCTGCTGTGGCCCATCTTCAAGATCAATTACCAGAGGAGCCGATACTTGTATGAACTCTACTACAACAAGAAGGAGATTTCCCTGGAGCTGTATGAGTTCTTCCTTGATCAGGGACATGGTGAACGTAACCTCGCCGCCAAGTGGAAGAAGGTATTCATTTGTTCCCTTGAGGAGACGCCCATGCGTGTCATGTTAGCTTTTACAAGTACAAATTAAAAAAATATGTGAAAAGAAATGATCTATTAATCTGTTTACACTTCGATTAATTTCGAGAGTTTGCTCCTCGTGTCCCTATAAATTACAATCCGATTTAGTTGTTGCATACACCCTATAGCTACAAGTCTGATGCCATTTTTCTTTCCATACATGATGTTGCCTTAAGGAGATACCGATGTGTATGTTAACTACTAGGCCTTTACAAGTATAAAAATGCAAAAATATGGCAAAAATAAATGAATATTGACAGAGCTGAGTCGCTCAGCTCTCTCTCTCTTTGCTAATTCACGTAGCTCTCACAAGTACTCAAAATGCATCAAGTATTTTGGTCTCGCACGGCATCAGACACTCAGCTCTCTCTCTGCTACTTCACGTAGCTCTCACAAGTACTCAAAAAACACCAAGTATTTTGGTCTCGCACTGCCTCACATAGCAACGAGATTTTCTTCTCTGTATATTTCCTTCTTACAAAGCAAACATGGCTACATCTGTTTAAATAGACTCCTACACACGCACCCTCTGACCCACACCGGCCACTAACTCAACTAACTATGCATGCACTCACGCACTAACTGTTCGGATCAGATCGATTTTATCCTATTCTAGAATCCAACTAGATACCATGCGACCCGGACACACATGCCTACATGCAACTAACAAACCAGGGCGTGTAGAGCAGCCTCTCGCCACCATCGGCATCTCATCGTGCACGCCGTATCACACGGCCATCTCCGGCATCTCACCGTACGCACCTAGCTGAACCAAGTTACACTGCATGCAGCTAACTAAATGCAGAAAGAAAATTAACTATGCTGATAACTAAATCAAGATTAAAGCTAACAATCCCCCCCCCCCCCCTAATCTTGATTCCATATTCTTGGTGGAGTTTCAGAGTAGAGCCGGCTCGTCGTCGACGTACCGTCCGAGCAACGCCTTGTCTTCTCCATCATCATTGTTGTCGTTCTTCTTCTTCTCGGGACACTCTCATGCAAAGTGCCCAAGTTCCTGGCAATTGAAGCAACACACCTTCTTCTTGTCCCTGCCATAGTTCTTCTTCTTCTTCATGCGCTCCAGCCATTGCTGCTCGGTGAGGAGCAGGTGAGTGCCACCGTGCTGCCCACCCTCTTCTTCCTCCATGTCGAGTTCCTCCTCCACAGCCAAGAAACAACCTGTCAGCTCCTCCACCGTCATGTTCTTGAGGTCCAGCAGCTGTGTGATGGAGTGCGCGAGCTGCTTGAACCGCTTCGGCACGACCCGAAGGAACTTCAACACGGCCTTGTGCTCGGAGACGCCATCTCCCAGGACCTCCAGGTCGTGCATGATGCCGGTGAGGCGCATGGCGAACTGCTCCACCTTCTCGCCGTCCTTGAACTGGATGTTCTCGAACTCGGTGCGGCGAGTTTGCGCCCTTGCCTCACGGACGCGCTCGAAGCCCAGCCTCAAAGTTTTGAGGGTGTCTCAAGCCTCCTTTGCGGTGCTCTTCACCGCCAGCGTGCGGTACATCTCCGGCGGCACAGCGCGGAGGATGGCGCCCAAAGCCTCACGGTCGTCTTGGTAGTCGCCGACACCATGCTCGATGACCTCCCATCGGCCTTGTCCTTGTAGCTGCACTCGCATAACGAGCGCCTAGTCGGAGTAGTTCGTGCGGCTCAGCATGAGATGCGGTGCCGCCGCCACGACGGAGCCGTGCCGAACCACACGCTCGACGACGCTCGCTTGCCGCCGCTGTCGCCGGCGGTCAGCTGCGCCTTTGGTGGAGTCAGCGGCTCCTCCTCCGCCGCCTTCTTCTCCCGTTCCGCTGCCATGGCCTTCTTGCCGGCAGCGTCGTCTCCCGCATGCGCCATCACAACAGGAATCAAGAGCGGAGGTGGCTCTGATACCAAATGACAGAGCTGAGTCGCTCAGCTCTCTCTCTCTCTGCTACTTCATGTAGCTCTCACAAGTACTCAAAAACACCAAGTATTTTGGCCTCGCACTGCCTCACACACTCAGCTCTCTCTCCTATACTTCACGTAGCTCTCACAGGTACTCAAAAAACACCAAGTATTTTGGCCTCGCACTGCCTCACACAGCAACGAGATTTTCTTCTATGTATATTTCCTTCTTACAAAGAAAACATGGCTACATCTGTTTAAATAGACTCATACACACGCACCCTCTGACCCAGACCGGACACTAACTCAACTAACTATGCATGCACTCGCGCACTAACTGTTCGGATCAGATCGATTTTATCCTATCCTAGAATCCAACTAGATACCACACGACCCGGACACACATGCCTACATGCAGCTAACAAACCAGCACTAGTGGAAACGAGGCTTTTTGTTGATCCTGGAAAAGGGCTTTAACACCGGTTCTTCTACGAACCGGTGTTAAAGGAGGGGCCGTACCAGCGTGGCCCGTGCGACAAAAAAGGAGCCCCCCTTTAACACCGGTTTGTGCCACGAACCGGGTGTTAAAGGACCCTGCAACAGTGGCCCGCGCAGCCCCCCCCCTCCCCTTTAACACCGGTTCGTGGCTTGAACCGGTGTTAAAGGGGGCTATATAAAACACCGCAGCCCATACCCCACTCTTCCATTTTTTCACTATCTCATTTTGGAGCCTAGCAAGAGGGTGTGAGAGTGCTAGTTTGTGTTTTTTTCATATGCACAAGAGGTGTTCGGTGAAATGCCCGAGAGCTCAAAATAAGTTTTCTCGTTGTTCTTTCCTTCTCGGTCGAGGTCGGCAACTATCCTTTCATGTGTCATTGATGTACTATATATATAAATGGTCATCTCCCTATTAATTTTTGATATATACTACATATTAATGCAGATGAACCGGCAATGGATGTACGGTGACCGCCGCACTTCCGAGTACATTACGGGCCTCCAAAATTTCATCGTTGTGGCTAATGCAAACCGTGGTCACAATGGTTTTATGTGTTGTCCGTGTGTCACCTTTGTCGAACAAGAAAGACTACTCAAATACCAGAACCATTCACGCCCACCTGCTTCAATCCGGTTTCATGCCCAGCTATAATTGTTGGACTAAGCACGGAGAAAAAGGGGTTGTGATGGAAGACAACAAAGAAGAAGAGGATGATGACAACTATCATAATATGTATCCTGAATATGATGATACTGCAACGGGGGTAGATAATGAAGATCAAGAGGCGCAGATGGGCTCATTGATGACGATCTTGGTCGGGCCATTCTTGATGCAAAGGAAGAATGTGAAACTGAAAAGGAGAAGGAGAAGCTGGAGCAGATGTTAAAGGATCACAAAACATTGTTGTATCCAACTTGCGAAGATGGCCACAAAAGCTAGGTACCACACTAGATTTGCTGCAATGGAAGGCGAGAACGTGTGACTTACAAACGCATTTTCAAAGTTGTTGGTAAAATGAAGAATCTTCTTCCAAGAAATAATGAGTTGCCCGACAAGTACATACCAAGCAAAGAAGGTTGTCGCCCTCTAGGATTAGGCGTCGTAAGATACATGCCTGCATTAATGACTGCATCCTCTACCGTGGTGAGAAGTACGAGAATTTGGATGCATGCCCGGTATGCACTGCACTGTGGTATAAGATCAGACGAGACGATCCTGGCGATGTTGAGGGCGAGGCCCCCAGGAAGAAGGTTACTACCAAGGTTATGTGGTATGCTCCTATAATACCACGGTTAAAACGCTCTTCGAAATAAAGAGCATGCCAAGTTGTTGCGATGGCACATGGAAGACCGTAAGAAAGACGCGATGTTGAGACACCCGCCGATGGGTCACAGTGGAGAAAAGTCGGCGAGAGTACCCGGACTTCGCATGACGCAAGGAACTTAAGGTTTGGTCTAAGTACGACGGCATGAATCCTTTTGGTGAGCAGAGCTGCGATAAAGACACTGGTCTGTGACTCTATGTATCTATAACCTTCCTCCTTGGTTGTGTATGAAGAGGAAGTTTATTATGATGCCAGTGCTCATCCAAGGCCCGAGGCAACCAGGCAACGACATTGATGTGTACCTAAGGCCATTAGTTGAAGAACTTTTACAGCTGTGGGCCAAACCAGGTGTACGTATGTGGGATAAGCACAAAGGGGAGCCATTTGACCTACGAGCATTGCTTTTCGTAACCATCAATGATTGGCCTGCTCTTAGTAACATTTCAGGGTAGACAAACAAGGGATACAATGCATGCACACACTGTTTAGATGAGACTGAAAATGTATATTTGGATAAATATAAGAAGGTTGTGTACCTAGGGTATCGCCGATTTCTTCCAAACCTGCATCCAGTAAGAAAGAAAGGCAAGCATTTCAAACGTCTGGCAGAACCCCGGAGGAAGCCTGTCCTCCGTACTGGTGAGGAGGTATTTGGTATGGTTAAGGATCTAGAAGTAATCTTTGGAAAAGGTCCTGGCAGTCTATCTGTTCCGAATGACGATGCCGGACACGCGCCCATGTGGAAGAAGCAATCTATATTTTGGGACCTACCCTATTGGAAAGTCTTAGAGGTCCGCTCTTCAATCGACGTGATGCATGTGACGAAGAATGTTTGCGTGAACCTGCTAGGCTTTCTAGGAGTGTATGGGAAGACAAAAGATACACCGGAAGCACGGGACCAGCAACGTCAAAGCCCTCAAGAGCCTATGCATCCCGAGAACGAAGGGTAAATGATGCCACTTAACTCCTGTCACAAGAACGCTCTTACCAAAGGTAGAAGGAAATCTTTTGAATGTCCGAGCGAGATCAAGGTCCCGTCTGGCTTCTCGTCGAATATAAAGGGAATAATAAATATGGCAGAGAAAAAATTCCAAAACCTGAAGTCTCATGACTGCCACGTGATTATGACACAATTGCTTTCGATTGCATTGAGGGGGCTTCTACCTAAAAATGTTCGAGTACCCATTGTGAAGCTATGTGTATTCCTCAATGCAATATCTCAGAAGGTAATCGATCCAGAAAGCCTACCAGGGTTACAAACAGATGTGGCCCAATGTCTTGTCAGCTTTCAGTTGGTGTTCCCACCATCCTTCTTCAATATTATGACGCATCTCCTGGTTCACCTAGTAGAAGAGATTTCCATTCTCGGTCCTGTATTTCTACACAATATGTTCCCATTTGAGAGGTACATGGGAGTTTTAAAGAAATATGTTCATAACCGTGCTAGGCCAGAAGGAAGCATCTCCAAGGTCTATGTAACAGAGGAGGTCATTGAGTTCTGTGTTGATTTTATTCCTGACCTTAAGGCGATTGGTGTTCTAGAATCACGACATGAGGGGAGACTGCGTGGAAAAGGCACCCTAGGATGTAAAGCAATGATATGTAGGGACGGTCATTCTCTAAATCAAGCACACTACACGGTTTTACAAAGATCTATCTTGGTTGCCCCGTATATCAATGAACACAAGAATTTAATACGCCTCAAACACCGGGATACCGATGAATGGATTATAAGTGAACACATGGCGAGTTTTGGCGGCTGGCTGCAAAGACTTCTCACGAATAACACCACTGTTGGGGATCAGTTGTACTTGTTGGCCAGGACACCATCTTCGACTGTATGTACTTTCCAAGGGTACGAGATAAATGGGAATACATTTTACACGATAGGCCAAGATAAAAAGAGAACCAACCAAAATAGTGGTGTCCGCTTCGATGCAGCAGAAGACAATGGGCAGAAGACCACGTATTATGGGTTCATAGAGGAGATATGGGAACTTGACTATGGACCTAATTTTAAGGTCCCCTTGTTTCGATGCAAATAGGTCAAGCTAACAGGAGGAGGGGTTGAGGTAGACAAGAAGTACGGAATGACAACGGTGGATCTCAACAATTTTATGAAGGTAGACAAGAACTTAGACGAACCATTCGTCCTAGCCAATGATGTGGCTCGGGTTTTCTATGTGAGGACATGTCCTCCAGACCAAAAAAAAAGAAAAAAAATATGCAAACGAATACATCATATGATGAGCCAAAGCGTCACATAGTTCTTTCAGGGAAAATAAACATCGTGGGAATCGAGGACAAGACAGACATGTCAGAAGATTATAATAAGTTTGATGAAATTCCGCCCTTCACAGTGAAAACTGACCCAAGCATTCCGTTAAGTAAAGAAGATGCTCCATGGTAACGTCTGAAGCGATCATAAGGAAGGACGTATGCCAAGAAGTTCATGCTCATATTATGTAACTCTAGTTCATGTATTTCGCGGTTTGTGGCTTGACCGAAGGATATCTTTCGCGGTTTGTGGATTGACCAGGACTATATATAGGGGGGACCGGTTTTGTAGTCTCAGTTTTTAATATTAATAAATGTCTTGAGTGTTAGTCTTGTTTTGTGGATGGACCGGGACTGTGAGAAGAAGTTGTCCCGATTCGTACTTACCATTAAGATCTGATCTCCAAACGCCATGTCACATATTAGAGTGCCTCTATGACCAGTTTCTTGGAGATGCCGAGGATCAGGCTCGTCGGCATCTCCCCGAAATCGCCGTAGTGGTGTCCTCGCTCAAAACCATCTTGCAGCTTGTAACTTCTATAACTACATCAATACACAGGAGCTAACTAATTTCACATATTAGGAGTGCCTCTATGACCGATTTCTCGGAGATGCCGAGTCTTGGGCTCACGGCATCTCCCGAACTGGCCGTAGTGGTGTCCCTGCTCTCGAAAACCATCTTGGAGATGCCTCAAACTGGCTGGAGGACTGGACTCACAAGGAAGCATCTCGGCATAGTGTCGACACTCACCCCTATTATTAGTGTTGACTCGTGTTTTGCCCCGGTTGGTGTCTCCAACCGGGACTAAAGGTTCATGCCCGTTGTTCGACAAAGTTTGACGATAGTTTAAAACGGGGATAAAAAAAATAAAAAAGATCGAAACAGTGCGAAACCTTCGCGTGGTGTTATATTATGTGACATAGTTAGAAGGAAAAATCTCAAACTTGGTATATTGATTATGTATCAAAAAAACCTTCACAAAATGACCTATCTCATTCGAGGTTTCTTGGCTTTCGGGTCAAATGACCAATGTTATGGCTAGAATCAAGGCATAGTTTGTGATAATATGGCCATATTGTGCATACATGTGCATCATGGCATGGCAAACAATGTTGCAAGAGGAAGTTTTCCTTTTTATCGCACCAAAAAGGCATTTTCCATTTTCTGAGCATAAAAAACGGACGGTTTTGTGAAGCAACCACCAGATGGCTAATTCAAAAAACCACCAACACATTTTACAAAAATACTAGACCACCTTATATGGACAATGTACCAACAGGGGGATCTCAAACCTTTCCGTCCACCTCTGGTGAAAAAGACAAATTCCTGCCGAATCGGTAGGAAGTGGGTCAGATATGAACTACAGGTACATGATACGATGCTCATGATTTTTTAAAAAAATTATTTTTAGGTTCACAATATGCTATTTTATCAAAAATCCAATGCAAGTTGAGCGAGGCTTGGTCAGATTCAAGTGTATACAAAAGATGCGGCATTAAATGCGCGCCTTCCCCTTCCTTCTTCCCCCCAGAGCCAGATCGAACCCGCCGCGCAGAGAAACAGAGAGCATCCGCCGGCGCCATCCAGCCCTCGCCGTCGCCGCCCTCGCCCAGCAGGCCCCAACGATCTCATCCCCCCGAGGTCCGGCCGTCGTCATTGTCTTCAATCGCCGTCGTTCTGGAGCTTCTCCGGCCTCGACACCGTCATCACCACGCTCAGGGTGAGCATGCGGTGCTCAGGCACCACCCCGCGAATCCCCTCCTTCTCTCTGTCGTGCCCGCTTCGCGCACCACCGCATACCGCCGCCAGTCGTCGACGCATTTGGTGCTCCGATGACCTAGGATCAGCGGCGTCGCCTCTATCTCGTTCGCGCTGCTCCGCTGATTCAAACGCGCGCAATCCCGCTTCCCAAATCGCGCTCCTCCACCGTCCCCCGGCACGACGTGTCTCAATGAGCTGCGTGGCGCTATGCATAATGACGTGGCGCTCGTCACCCGGGTCCAGCCGGGCTGGTCAGACACGTGACCCAGTGGCCCACATGTCAGCCATAGTGGCTAGGTTCTGTGATGTGTAAAAAAATTAACCCCCCAGCTGACGTCAGCCTGATGCAATAAAGTCTTTAATAATTCCAAAAATTGATATAAATTTATAAATTCAATATCTTTTTATTTATAAATCAGAAAAATAAATAATATATCAAAATGTTCAGAAAAATGAAACCTAACTATCTAAGCTATAATCATGCATTATTTAACAACTTAAATGACAAGTTTAATTAGAACACCCTAGTAACCCTAATAGGTGATTCCGGAGTTTTCCCCCGAGCTAGGGTTTTCACCCCTCGGAACCCCGATTAAGTTGTCGAGCATGCCTTAGGGTTACATTTAAAAGAAAATTAACTTGTCATATCATCATACTTGCTTGAGCATTGCATCGATGCCATGTGTTGATTGTTTCCCCTTTATTTCCGGTGTTTGGTTCTTCCCGGTAGAATACGATATCAAGATCGAGATCGAAGCCCGAGGACAACACCGTCGAAGATCGGAGATCGACGAACAATACTTGACCAACTGTAATCAAGTCAAGTACAAGGCTCCCGAAGATCTGTTTATCTACTATCAATAGGCAAAGTAAAGCATAGCCCCACCATGATATAATCCTATGTTTTCGAAAGCATTTCAATTCCTGCCATGATGCATACGATTCTACTATGGTCTTTTATCGATAGATAGAGTATCCTATCTATTGCATTACTCCCTTGATAATATGTATATTTGTGTATGAATCCAAGTCCACTTGAATGTTTACTCTCTTACTCTAGATAATATTATTGTTTTAGAAACTATGGATCCACTTAGTAGAAACCTTGAAGAAGAAGAAATAATGGAGAAAATTATTGATGAGGACACCTCACAATATCTGAACTTGGAGGGACATGATGACAGCTCAAGTAGTCATGGAGAAGATGAAGACTCTGGTGAACGCAATTTAGTGATTACAAAACCAATCATGCGCCCCGCTCCAAGTGTTCGACACACGGGACGCTCCTCCCATAAATGACTATGAGGCAGAGCTACAAAGAAAGGCCAATGAGATGGGGATGACTTACATTGCATACTTGAACATCATGGGAGACAACTTGCCCAAATGCGATGCCAACCCCATACAGCCATGGAAGTATGGGAAGAATCTCGTCAAGAAAGAGGAGCTCAAGAATCTACCAACAAAGATGCGAAGATTGCACAAGTGGTACCTTGATTTCTGCAAGACGAGAAAGGAAGAATGGATCACGGCGCATATAAGAGATCAGATTTTCTTGTGCGGAGACGACGAGATCGATTTCAACATTCAAGACTTGTATTTTCTATTCAATCAGAAGGAACTCGACAAAGCTGCCATCAGCCTTTATTGTGTGTAAGTACTATTTCTATAATTTATATCTCATCTCATTCACTTCATTAATTGCATGTATATATATATGCTCACCATATATGTATATACTATTATGCAGGGAAAAGGTTATGGAATGCATGAAAGGAGTCCCTTTTGACATTGGGTTCGTTGACCCAAATAGAGTTCATGAAGAAGTGGTAAGAACCAAACCCGGGCAAACAGAAGATTACTTGCTAAGGTCTTTACTGAGACAACAAACCAAAAGGTAAATACTATTGCCTTACAACTTCTCGTGAGTACTGTTACCCTCTCTTGTACACATTCTGTTTCGGCTTACTCGATGTTAAGTGTAACTGATGATGAGTTATGCGTGCGTAGGTTCCACTTTATTCTGCTAGTCATTCAACCCGACTCAGGAAAAGTCCTTGTCATGGACTCGTTACGAAAAGAAAAAGAGATATGGGCAGACTTTAGAGAGATGCTCCAGAGGTAATTTTAATCATATTATCGCACTAGATCAGAAACTTTCGTGACAACAAGTAATTAATTACTCCTTTATCCATTTTCTTTGCCGGACAGGGTTTGGAAAAGGTTCACGGGCAGGGCCGTGGGTGAATGGTCAGAAGAACTAAAATTTATAGACCAAAATGTAAGTAATACTAGCTAGCTAGGTCTGCGTATCTCTTTGATTCTGCTTCCAATTCCATTATATCATGCTTTATTGATTATATTTTGATTGAACTCTCTATTCTCGTAAAGTGCGCGTATCAGGGACACGGCAATAACTTATGTGGATACTATGTTTGCGAGTTCATTCGCAACACGATATGTGTGACGGGCCAAGCCGCACTAGAACAACTTAGAGTAAGTAAACAAAGTCCACAATATTATTTTATTACCATTAATTGTGTTGAGTTTTATTCTTATATATATATTGACCCCGTTCTTCATATATATTCAGATCGGACGGATGCGGGACCAACTCCTACCATTTGAACGCATACGAGCCATTCAAGAGGAATTGGCGGGGTTCATACTTGATGAGGTCGTCACGCCTGGCGGAGAACTCTTTAGATATCCACCAAAATGAACGTTGTATATATGCTTGAACGTGTTTGTCTTGTACTTGATGCTTCAACGTTTACGGAGAATACCACACAATGACGATGTTTGTGTATAATAATAGTTGCTTAATTATCCATGTACTCGTATGTAGCGATGACGATGCATGTGTATACCGTTTCCGATCGATTCCCCCTCCGTAAATACGCCCGTAATCGGCAGGCGTAACTCTGGCGAAGATTTAGGCTTTTCTGCCATGCGAACTCGTCGCGCAGAGATTTATCTCTTTCCTGCCATGAAGAACCCCCTGAGCCCTGTGGCAGCCCCACGTGTGCCACCCTTTAACACCGGTTCGTATAAGAACCGGTGTTAAAGGGGGCCCCCTCTAACACCGAACCCTCAACAGCGGTTCTACAACCGTTGTTAGGGGCCCTCCAAACCGGTGTTAGAGGGGGGGTGTCTGCACTAGTGCAGGGTGTGTAGAGCAGCCTCTCGCCACCATCGGCATCTCACCGTGCATGCCGTATCACACGGCCATCTCCGGCATCTCACCATGCGCACCTAGCTGAACCAAGTTACACTGCATGCAGCTAACTAAATGCAGAAAGAAAATTAACTATGCAGATAACTAAATTAAGATTAAAGCTAATAAATATTTCTCTACGACCATCATCTATTTTTTAGTTTGGAGAATTTGCTCATGTGTCGCTATACGTTGATTTTTTTTTTGTTGAAATCTGTAGAAGCAAATCTGGTGTCATTTTCTTCATCAGTTTACTTATGCTGCATACATGATGTTGCCTGGTGTCTCTTTCTGATATATAGGCCATAGGGAAAGCGTCACCATGTTGCATGTTGGTCTTAGTTATGACTTGTTTTGCTCTGCCAACTGATGTCCAATTTGCATTGGATCGTTGCAGCCATGCTACGAACGTCTGTGCTGCCTGCACTGCATCCAGACACGACATCACAATTTCGCAACCACATGTGTCTGTAGGGTTCCTAAACATCTGAGAGAAGAACACAGGTCATAGCACGTTTTTGTCTGTTTCATAAACCACATGCTCATGTAAGATGCTGCATTTGGTAACGGAAGGAACTTGAATTTGCTTCAACTGATTCACATTCTCAGTTTCTGTTTATGAATGCATGCCCCAGTTTTTCTTTTTCTTTACACTACCTGTTTGCAAGTGATTTTACCTCGCTAATACTGGCTACTTCGATTATGATAAATTTGTTATAATCTCAGCGAGAATGGAAGGATCTCTTTTCAGATGAAGATCCCTGCTTTTCCTCATATCCGATCATTGCATGTAGGTTCTGTCCCTGAATCGTTTTCTGATTATTGTAACCGAACATACTATATTATGAGTCAGACAGATAACTCGGCGTTGAAGCTATTTTCTCAATATTCGACACAATCAAACATTGTTAAATCAATTCAACCAACTTGGAACTCACATAACACTGACCAGATCATCTGAGCTACAGATGGACTCATGGAACATAGGAAAGCAGCAATCACAAACGAAGTGTCTGACCTTTGCAGCACATGACCAAATGTGACGAATACAGCTATTGCCTAGTCTAAGTTCCTAACTTGGCTGGGGCAGGGAGGTCTGCATTGGCACGAGCGGCGCCGTTGGCAAGGTGGGCGAGAGGTATGAAGGTACCCTCCACGAGGCCGGAGGAGTCGATGCCCTTGGAGAGAGCTGTACCATCTCCAGCGCTTGCATCCTGAGCTCCATTGGATAATCCTTCACACACCCAATTCTTGGACCATTTCCAGTGCTCCATTTCAGAGACAGCCTGTGGCCAAGCTGATAGGATTTTGCCTTGCTCTTGGAATTCACCCTCTCGAGAATTGCCTCCTTCGAGACTCCAGCATCTCTAGGGCTTTGGAGGCCACCGGATAATGTCCTTTCGTAGGTTGGCCTTGCTTGCTCTGAACGTACATTGTTGGCCTCGTCAGCTTCAGCCTGTGAAGATAGCCTAGATGCCTCGTCTCCTTCTACCATTTTTGGAGGAAATGCCAGTTCTGGAGGATTGGATGCCATGATATTAGGCACTGGATCATCATAGAAGTCTTCCTTGTTGGATGAGCGCACCTGAATATGCAATAATACACGCATTAGGTGAAACCGTCTTACATTTGACAAAGGACTATTCTCAGATTCTGCTGTACTGAAAATAGTGTACCTCGATTTCTTTCAGATCAACTCCGTTCTCTTCTAGAAAACTCATGAAGTTGCTGAGGTTCTCCGCACTCGGTCTGTAGTGGCCACTATATGCCCAGATGGACTGAAACCAGAACAGATCATCAGAGAATCAAATTAGCACACTGCATCCAATGGGGAAGCACGATAACAAAATTATGGATATGAAATGACTAATCTTTTGGGACACATATGCAATATGAAATAACACCAAAAGCATTCGCCAGGAATGTAAAATCTCTGCGTAAATAGTAGAACTTGTATACGACAGTGTATCTCAACAATACCTTGATAGCTCCATTTTCTGCGGTAAACCTTCCAGCAGCTATGGTAGCACCTCCTGCTAAAAAGCTAGAGTGCTGGAATACACCTTTCACTTTCTGGATACAGAAATAAGCATACAATTTACAGATTTAGCGATTCTAAACTACAAAAGCATGATATAACATTTTACAGCATCAATGAAAGTAAAATTCTTATGAGAGTTGGCAAACTACCTCCCCGGCATAAAGTTTCTTTGATGTGCTCATAACAAAAATCCATTTCGTCCCTTTAGGGCCCTGGTTTGTATCAAGTGGTTCTCCAGATATCTTATGGATAATATTTCCCTCTGAAATGATGTATTCATAGTACTCACGCTCTTGCTGCAAAATATCAAAGAACTGTTACACTCATCTCGGAGGCACAGCTGCTGCAAAAATAAAGAGTTCACACACTACTATCTTCTAAATACTTTCACGTGGCAATGTTGTAGGAACTCATTTCAAAACAAGTTAGATGTGCTGTAGCTACCATGAACAATTGAAAAATGGTGTTAATGGAAGCAGGCCAGGAATTCTGCAACCTCGTAAGTATAAAATATTAAAAATCAAGATTTGTGAAACTTCTGGAAGTAAAATATAAGTTTAATACACACAGATTTATTTACAAAGGCATTAAGACGGTATGCCACGTGCAGTGATTGGCACAGGTCAAGAGACCAGGGATAGGGTACTCGCCCTTATGTAGGCGCCAGCAGGGCCTAATCCCTGTCATGGTTAGAGATGCTCTTTTGCTTAGTTGTGTCTTGATCCCTAAGATATCCTTACCAACTAAATAACTTATCTACTGCCTAACCAAATATCATTCCTAGCAACCATAGCAATGTGCTATCTTTCTATTGTAAACCTATCTATTTCCTAACTAAATAGATATCTTTCCACCTAAAATAACCTACTGGATTTATCAATTGATCATTGTATTGTTGACATGAATAATGATTCCTTTACAATAGGGCCTTGATTTGGCATCCATGACAACATAACACATCCTTACTGTAAGCAAAACATACTTTAAAAGGTAAACATGAGAAGCACAAATTTCGTTGTATTTCATCACACTGAGGCTTGATGAAGGAACTTGAGGGTTGGAGGAATTTAGTAGGCTGAAGTCCTAATACAGCTCTCCTCGATGATTTTTCATAAGAATAGTATGATTTGAAAATAAGGATAGTGTCCAGTATAAAATTATCTTACTGGACCAAGATATCGAATGCATTGCTTCTTTAGCAGAGCCCTTGGACAGACTGGAAGATCAACATCCTTTCCTTCACCAATATCAAGCCTGCACATTTAGAAAAAAATTATCAATTTCTGTGCAACATGTAACAAGGTTATCTTGTGTAGGAAAATGACAAATATCTATATACACATCGCACGATTTCTTTCAAACAAGAAAAAAATAATGCATATATCATGTTCTTTACGAGCACTAGTTTGAGGAAAAGAAATTCTTTACCAGTAGAAGAATGGCTGGCCAGCTTGGGTCTGGCACCAAACATCATAGTAGAAATGCAGGTTGTGTCCATAGCGATGTCTTGGATCAATCTACATGACAGCGGATGAAATTCAGACTTTAGCAAATAAGAGTGCAAGTCATCGGGTCAGAAGACAAGCTGTGAATTTTTTTTGATCCATGTTCACACGCTAACAAAAGGTCCAGGTCAACTGATACCGGGAAGCAGATTCTTTTCACACACACATTTGTGAGCATACAAAATCAGCAATATCCAGCAAACAAGATACTGCTAAAATTAGATTGAAAAAAAAACAGCAGTTGATGTGTACTCACAGCCTCGATCCAGTGCTGGAAAGCCAACTTGCGAGCCTTAGCATCCTTGGATAAACCCTGACCCACCTGCATCAAGCTCAGGATGATATGTTAGCTAGCTCAGAGTTAAAATTAAGGATCCTACTAATTCCAATCAACAGAATCGCTTTCTTTTGTGGTGCAGAGTGATGCAGGAGGGGAAGAGAAGTGGCAAGACCTTGGACGCGTTGAGGCTGACTCGGTTCCAGCGCGAGGCTGCGGTCTCCGGCTCCGGGTCGTCGTAGAAGGAGACGGTGCTGTGGTTGAGCCGCGCGAAGTCCAGCGCTTGCCACCTTGACCAATCCCAGCCAGAAAACAGGTTAGTTTTCGCCAGCAGTTCAGTTACCATGAAGAAGAAGCAAATCAGGCACCAAAATCTCAGAGGGGGGTCACGGAAGCCAGGCCAGAAGACAGAGAGAAGCAAGAGACACGGAGCAATAAGGGCAGAATCCCAAGAAAAAAGGGGGGGTTTGGCCGGTTTTCTTCAGTACCAAATTTTAACAGACGAAACGGTTGCAAAGCGAAAACATGGCCAAGATAAACTGTTTAGGTAGGCAAGTGGGGGAAATAGATGTTTCCTCTTCTGTAGGATCCGGTTACCAGAGCTCCTCGACGACGACGGCGGAGTCGGCGAGCTTGCGCCGGGTCCGGTAGCTCCGGTAGACCTTCTGCACCTTGGTGGCCGCGCCATTCGCGCCCCCGCCACCGCCGGTCCCGTCCGCCAGCGCCGGCTCGAGCAGGGCGGAGACCACGTGGTCCAGCCCGGCCGCCGGGGGAGCAGGCATAATCGCCGTCTCCACCTCCATCTCTCGAGGTTCAAGAGTGTAAGGCAGGCAGCCTCCGAGGAGCAGCGCGGTAATGGTGGCACTGGCGGTAGTTGTCCTCTCGAGGACTGGAGGAGAGGCACCAGCAGGCAGCAGGGATTTAAGCAGAGTCGCTGTAACCCGAGAGGATAATTTAATGCGTTCGTTGAGAGTGTATTCTGTTCTCCCCGCAAAAAAAAAAAAGGTGTACTCTGTTCTCCTCGCGGGAAATAGTGTACGGGAAGATTTCCGCGCAACGGAAAATAAAAAGCGCAGAAATGTTTTTGAGGAGCCACCTACCGGAGTACGCGTGGCACGGCAGGTGGCTGTATGAATACGACCGGTCCACGGTGGCAGATGGGGCTGCGGCAGTGCCTAGACCATATACTATGTGTGCTTAAAGCGATTCAAGGAGGGTTTTGAACCGGTTCCACACATAGGACAGCATCGCATCACATGGTCTGACAATAAAAGTGAACCAATTTCTTGGTTCGGTTCATACCCATAAACTATCAATTCTTTGATGAGAAAAAGCAACGTGGAAGAAGGAAGCTTACGGGAAGAAGTAGAAAAGAAGGAAATAATCATTCTTTTATGTCTACTGGGCCCCATCAACACTGTATGATGCGATTCTATACATAGCAAAAACATTCTACCGATCCCTAAACCTGACAACTTTTTGGTTGAACCGGCGTCACCTAGCGTATGGCCTAAACGCGAGACTGGATCCCGTTTGGCTGTTGACGTGCATCGCCGGTCGTGACGGGGCATGCGCGCGCGCGGACGCGGTACACCATCGGTCCACCACCACTGGCACGCCAGCAGGTCGCTCTCCCTGCCGACCCGATGATCATGCATCAACAGCTCGGTCGTACTATGTGAAGAAGTACCGTGCGTTTTGTCTTCGAGCGGCTACGTAGATATCGTGTATTCTGTCGTTAGAGGATGATGAGTCAGTCACCCTATACTTTGATAGATTTAGACGTTTTTTATATCGAATTTGATGATGCTAGTTGCGTGCCATTTTTCTCTCAAGACTTTCTAGCCCAGGTGATCTCATCCTTATTCCTCTATATCCATTCTGTAAATATCAAGGTGTTGACTTAGACATTAGAAATCCCCATAAAATTTAGCAAAAAGTTCTACTCCATCTGTTCCAAATTAGATGTCACAGATTTATCTAGATTTAATATATTTATGCACTAAAACACGTTTAGATATATTGAAAAATATGTGACAAATAAGACGGCATAGAGAGGGTATTATTTTGTTCTTTGTAGTTTTTTAGAGCCCCGATCCATTTTTGCTAATGCAAGCTTAGGGGTGTGTGGTGCAAGATCAAGACTAGGGGGATGCATAATTGAAGGGGATTTTTAGAACATGGGTATTTTGGATCCTGAAAGAATAGTAATATCCAAAAAGGCACTACCTTCGATCCGTAATAAGTATCAGTGCTCTAATTCAAATTTGGAAAAAAATAAATTAAAACCCCGACACTTATTATGAATTGGAGGATACTAAATATAATTAAAAATACCATATAAATCATGCAAGTACAGAATATGTCCTGAATTTGAAGCTTACGTACACAAATGTGTAACTTGCGAAAAACAAAAAAACCAATAAACGCGTCTAGATTTTCATTTTGCAAGTCCAGTTTTCTCCTTTTGAGCAGGACACGTGTAATCATATTTTATCTTGAAATTTCACACGAGTAAGTATGAAGGCCGTATGTACAAGTGCATAATTTATTTTAATATCTTCTGAAACCTACAAATAAGATCTTTTTGTTGGTTTAAAATTTGGGTTCATGAGTACCTATGTCAATTCACGTATTTTCCGTCGATGTACTAGCACGAGTACGAACAATCATGCCCCAAGGATTAGAGGAATGGCTTGAATATTTGCAGACTAGTGAGATGGCTTGAACTTTTTTTTTTTTTTTGGCTACTGGCTAGAAGACATATAGTAGGAAGATTCATAGGCGTTTTCGCGAGCCCGTGGAAGTTGCGGCAATGTCACTGGAGGCAAAGAAACAGAGTGGTGATCATATAAAATGCAAGATTGGGAGATTAGTAAGATGTTCGCAAGATATTAGACGTGAATCAAACAGACAAAAAAGTTGCCACAAGTCAAGAAAATTTAGGCAACTTGGTAATGGCATCCCTATAGTAACAGGCGTCTTTGCAATTCATGAAGTATAAACATTTCATTTGTTGTAGTTTAGTTGGTCCTTCAAATTTTGGAATCCTACAAACTTAAGGTCAGGAAAAAATCCTGGAGGTGGGAACCTATGGCTAGTCTTATGAAGTTATAGGCGACCCAATACACCTCCTGTACTGGATGCAAATGCTTGTGTGACCTAAGAGGGTGTGCAGCGTTGCCAAATAAGGCGTAGCTAACAGCATCTTTTCTATGCTAGCTCGAGCCTAAACCCTGCAAGAGGTGAATCTAGCTAAGCTTTTATTAGACTTCAGTCTAATACTAGATAAGTCTAACATAATTAAATGACAGATGATTCCACTCGTCAGTGTAAGATGTATTTCTTATATATTTTTTCTACTCTGATTCATGGGACCCTCATCTATGCTAAACAGTGAAACAAACTTGGATTCCTTAGACTTGTGTCTATATTTTTCTTAGCTATACCTAAACTTTGTACACACCCTAAGAATCTACCTACCCATGTCATCCATTATCGTGGACATTTCGAGTGCTTCCCATCATATGAAGTTAGCTACTGTGCTACCTAATAACAAAATCATAGTCTAAAAGACAAAAAGTCGAAAAATGGCGATATTGATACTGCATGTATCTACCATCATAAAAAATGTTAGATCGACAACTCGAGAAACAAAAAAGATAAATCTGACCAACGGTAACAATAAAAGAATATTATATTGCAAATTTAATATTGTAATGATAATATCATTTGGTACTTCCAGCGTAAACTTTCTTCTTGCAGGACTACACCTGCATGATGTGTAATGATAATGTTCTAGAAACAAGAGATCATATATTCTTCAATTGCAAATTTGCAGCCGAATGCTGGAAGTATCATTGCCCCAATTGGACTCCCACTTGGACTGCATTTTCCAGCTCAAATTGTTACATCAAAAATCTTTTTCCATGGAAATTGTGATTTTAGGAGCTTGGGCTTTGGGCTATACGGAGGACTCACAATGCTCATATCTTCCAAAATGTCACACCCAATCTATACATAAGCAGGGCTATTTCAAGGAAGAATTGAAATGGCTTCAATATAGATCCACAAGGAAAGCTTATAATCAACACACAGATGGAAAATTTTATTTAATCCTGACAAATTCGCATTTCAGATCTCCTCAAGATTGGCAGCATCACACACGAGGGCTTGGTTTTTTTCTCCTATGGACAAGATACGGTTTGGGTCATTGTCTCTCATAGCTAGTTTTGTCTTTCCTCTTATCTCTTTCTAGATTAGCTATATTAGCTATTTCTTTGTTGTTTTTTACCTTCACTTTGTACAAACCTTTAGTACTTTTATACCCTAGTCCTATTGTTAGAATTAAATATATGTGATATGAAAGTATATTTAGCTTTGGTTCTAACAATATCAATTTGGTATTGCAAATGTTGGTATATCTTTCTACATAATTAGTCAAAATTTGCAACTTTTTAATCTAACCAAATCTTATGTTCGGAGTAATATGAAACAAAGGTGGTTCAAAGGACCCAAGGCCAAGGACCTAGAGGAGGACATCTAATTCATGACTTGGACAAAGACACGTCATTTTACTAATTAATACATAGGATTCTTTGCAAAAAAAATAAAAAAAATAATACATAGGATTTTAAGAATATACAACCAAATGACCATATTAATGTTGGAGATATGCCCTAGAGGCAATAATAAATATAGTTATTATTATATCTTTGTGTTTATGATAAATGTTTACATTCATGCTATAATAGTATTAACAAGGAAACATTAATACTTGTGTCATTTGTAAACTTAATTTGAAGTCCCTAGTATAGCCTCTATACTTCACTAGCTTGTTGGTTGATTAATGATTGTGGTTTCCCTATCATGAACATTGAGATGTTATCAACAACAAGATCATATCGTTAGGAGAATGATATGGTGGACATACTCCTATAGATAAGCGTAGCATAAAGATCAAGTCATTTCAATAGTTCAATTGCTATATGCTTTCTGATACATAGTAACCTAATTCCTTCGACCATGAGATCATGCATATCACCTTTACCGGATGGATGCTTTGATGACATCAAACACCACACCGTGAATCGGGTGGCTATAAAGGTGGCATTGAGTGTTCGGAAAGTATTGGTTGAAACACATGGATCAAGAGGGATTTGTCCATCCATATGACGGATAGATATACTCAGGCCCTCTCGGTGGAATGTCATCCAATTAGCTTGCAAGCATGTGACTGGGTCACAAGGGATCACATATCACGGGAACGAGAAAAGAGTACTTATCGGTAACGAGGTTGAATTAGGTATGCAGAGATACCGACGATCATAACCTCGGATAAGTAAACTATCGTGAGACAAAGGGAAATTGGTATCGTATGTAAGTGATTCATTCGATCGCAAAGTAATCGTAGAAATATGTGGGAGCCATATGAATTTCCAGATTCCTCTATTGGTTATTGTTCGGAGAAGTGTCTCGATCATGTCCGCATAAATTCACGAACCGTAGGGAGACACACTTAAGGATTCGACGTTGTTTTGAGTAGTTATGGTATTATGAGAAAGAGACCGAATGTTGTTCGGAGTCTCGGATGGGATCCGGGATATCACGAGGTGATCCGGAATGGTCCGGAGAATAAGATTTATATAAGGAAAGTCCCGTTTCGGAGTTCGGGAATGATTCCGGTGTTTTCATCGGGAATGTTCTAGAAGGTTCCGGATTGTCCGACACTCCGGGGGGGGGAGGGTACATGAATGTGTCATTGAATGATTGCATCATGTACTAAGTGTTCTTGTTGTTCCAAAACTGAAAAGTCAAACTGCCAGTTTGAAAGTCAAACGGCTAAAACAGGAAACTGTGGAAAACAGGAAACTGTGGGAAGCGAACTGTGGGAAACAAGCAAGAGGAGGTTGAAACCAACTTGGAGGAGGAGTCCCTCTCCTCCAAGCCGGTGGCCCACCTAGGCCGAGTTGGGGAGGGACTCCCCTCCCTCCCCTGGCGCGCCGGCCTCTCCACCTATAAAAGGAGGGGCAAGGCCTCCTCCTCTAGACACACAAGTTTCTATCCTCTAATCTCCGGTTTAGAGCCGTTTTGGTTTAGAGCTTCTAATTGCTTTAGCCTGCGGTTTAGAGCCTTCTAATTGGTGTGTCTAATCTCTAGACCACTAATAGCCCTCTCTCATACTCCACCATACTCGCCCGCTTAAGGCGAAGCCTCATGAATTTCCCTCTACTTAGACCACGCCACAGTTGTCTTTGGAATCGCGAGGAGAGTGCTACAACCTCCGCCTTTCTGGAACAAGGAGAGGAAGGTCTTCACGAAAGTACCGAACGCAGTGACCGAATCGGAAGCGCTGCCGAACGCATACCGGAAGGATCGTCTACACGATCTTGAGATCGGAAAGAGTACGACTACATCACCCACGAGAATCCGCTCTCGTTAAACACTTTGGAATCTTCGAGGGTAAGTTATTCCATCGACTCGTTGCTACAATCTAGTAGATAGATCTTGGCTTGTTTGTTTGTATGCGATAGAAAATTTTTGTTTTCCATGCTACGAACCCCTACAGTGGTATCAGAGCCAGGTTTATATGTAGATATGTTGCACGAGTAGAACACAATGGTCATTGTGGGCATTGATGCTTTTATTGTCGATTGCTTTTTGCGTACTTTGCATCTTGCGGTATGTTGGGATGAAGCGGCCCGGGCTAACCTTACATGACATCGTTCATGAGACTTGCTCCACGCTTGACATGCAACTTGTATTGCATAAGTGGCTTTATGGTGCTGTTTCTCCTAGCATAGTTAAGATCCAATTTACAACGGGTAATCAACAATGCTAGTATCAATGTTGTGGTTCTTGTTCGTAAGTTAGAACGACACTTATTGAAAGCCCCAAACCACGTAAAATATGCAAAGAAAGTAGAGGCGTCTAACTTTGTTTTGCGGTGGGTGTGCATGATGTGATATGGCCATGATTGTGATTATATTTGATGTATGCAATGTTCCTTATTGTAAGTTGGCAACCGTGAGCCATATGGTTGTCTTTAATTTATGTTAAGACCCGCGTGTCTATTCAAAGTAGTTGTAATAGTTGAAGCCGGTGGACGACAACCATGGTGAAGCGTCATTGACCTTGATGCAATGCTGGTGATGATGGAGATCATGTTCGTGCTTGAAGATGGAGATCGGAAGCACAAAGAAGAAAGGCCATATCATATCACATATTATTGAATTGCATGTGATGTTAATCCTTTATGTATCTTGTATTGCTTGGTAGAGGACGGTAGCATTATAAGATGATCCCTCATGCACATGAATTTCAAGTCATAAAGTGTTCACCCTTAGTTAGCACCGTTGCTAAAGCTTGTTGTTTCGAAGCACCACGTGATGATCGGGTGTGTTATATTCTGCAAGTGTATACAACGTGAGCAAGCCAGATTTGCTCATGCAGAAACTAAGGTTTGATCTTGACGAGTCTAGCATGTACAGACATGGTCTCGGAACACGGATCACCGAAAGGTAAAGCATGAATCATATAGTAGATATGATGAACATGACGATTGTTCGCCATTTAAACTATATCAACTCTCGTGATGATCGGTGTTGATGTAGTGGAGTTGGTTCGTGTGATCACTAAAACAATGTGAGGGATGTTGTTTTAAGTGGGAGTTCACCTAGTTTAATTTCATTAATTAATTTGAACTCAATTTGTCATAAACTTAGTCTAAACTATTGCAAATATGTTGTAGATCAATGGCAGCCCCTACCATCAATTTTAATGCGTTCCTAGAGAAAGAAAAGTTGAAAAACAATGGAAGCAACTTCGCGGATTGGTTCCGCAATTTGAGGATTGTCCTCACAGCTGGTAATTTGACCTATGTCTTTGGATGCATTGGGTGACCCACTGCGGTGATGCTCCCGATGAAGTAAAGAATGTTTACCTCGCTCTAAGAATCAAGACTCCATAGTTCAAGGTGCTATCTTGTATGGTTTAGAATCGAGCTTGAGAAAAGGTTTGAAGAGTCGACCCATATGATATTGTCGAGGATCTCAAATTGATTTTTGAGACTCATGCGCAATTGAAAGCTATGAGGCTTCAAAAGTTCTTTAACCGCAAGATGGAAGAGGGCAGTCGGTGAGCATGTGCTTAAGATGTCCAGGCACGCAAACAAACTTCAAAGCTTGGGTATAGTGATTCCTAATGCTTTGGGGATTTACCGTGTCCTCCAAATCCGCCACCAAGTTACAGAACTTTGTGATAAACTATAACATGCGTAACATGAACAAAGAGTTGCCGTAACTGTTTGCTATGTTAAAATCTGAAGTGGAGATCAAGAAAGAGCACCAAGTGTTGTTGGTCAATAAAACCACCAAATTCAAGAAAGGCAAGTCTAAGCAAAGGACACTTCAAGAAGGGTGGTAAGAAAGTTACCACGGCGAAGAAGACCAAGGCTGGACCCAAGCACAGGCGAGTGCTTTTACAAGGAGAAGGTCACTTTGAAGCGGAATTGCCCAAAGTACTTGGCGGATCAAGAACGGCAACATCAAGAAGAAAGGTATATTCGATATACATGTTATTGATGTGTATCTCACTAGTACTCGTAGTAGTGCCTGGGTATTTGATACTGGTTTGGTTGCTCATATTTGTAACTCGAAACAGGTGCTGCAGAATAAACGGAAGCTAGCGAAGAACGAGGTGACGATGCGCGTGGGAAACGGATCAAAGGTTGATGTGATTGCGGTCGGCACGCTACCCCTTCATCTACCATCGGGATTAGTTTTATACTTAAATAATTGTTATTTAGTGCCTGTGTTGAGCATGAACATTATATCGGGATCTTGTTTATTGCGAGACGGTTACTTGTTTAAGTCAGAGAATAATGGTTGTTCGATTTATATGAGTAATATGTTTTATGCACATGCACCTTTGATAGATGGTCTATTCTTATTGAATCTCGATAGTGGAAATACACATATCAACAACATTGAGGCTAAACGTTTGAAATCAAGCGATAATTCGACCTATATGTGGCATCGCTGTCTTGGTCACATTGGAGTGAAGCGTATGAAGAAACTTCATTCCGATGGACTTCTTGAATCACTTGATTTTGAATCACTTGAGAGATGCGAAGCATGTCTGATGGGAAAAATGACTAAGACTCCATTTTCTGGTATGATGGAGCGAGCTACGGACTTATTGGAAATCATACATACCGATGTGTGTGGACCAATGAGTGTAGCATCGCGCGGTGGTTATCGTTATGTTCTTACCTTCACGGATGACTTGAGTAGATATGGGTATATCTATTTCATGAAACATAAGTCCGAAACTTTCGAGAAGTTTAAGGAGTTTCAAAGTGCGGTAGAGAATCAACGTAACAAGAAGATTAAATTTCTGCGTTCTAATCGTGGAGGTGAATATCTAAGTTACGAGTTTGGCGAGCATTTGAAGAAATGCGGAATACTTTCACAGTTGACACCGCCGGGAACACCACAGCGTAATGGTGTGTCCGAACATCGTAATCGAACTCTTTTAGATATAGTTCGTTCTATGATGTCACTTACAGATTTACCGCTATCATTTTGGGGTTATGCATTAGAAACATCCGCATTCACTTTAAATAGGGCACCGTCTAAATCCGTTGAAACGACACCGTATGAATTATGGTTTGGAAAGAAACCTAAATTGTCGTTCCTTAAAGTTTGGGGATCTTAAGCGGGCTATGTAAAGAAGTTACAAAAGGACAAGCTTGAACCCAAAGCGAAAAATGCGTCTTCATAGGATACCCAAGGAAACTATTGGGTATACCTTCTATCATAGATCCAAGGCAAAATCTTCGTTAAGAATGGATCCTTTCTAGAGAAGGAATTTCTCTCGAAAGAAGTGACTGGAAGGAAAGTAGAACTCGACGAGGTTGTCCAACCTTCTATCGAAATTGCGAGTAGCGCAGCACCAGAAGAAGTTCCTGTGGTGCCTGCACCAATTAGAGAGGAAGCTAATGATGATGATCATGAAACTTCGGTTGAAGTTGCTACAGAGCCTCAGAGGTCAACGAGAACTCGTACCACTCCAGATTGGTATGATCCCGTTATGAGTGTCATGTTGGTGGACAACACCGATGACCCCGAGACATATGAGGAAGCGATGATGAGCCTAGATTCCAATAAATGGCAAGAAGCCATGAAATCCGAGATTGGATCCATGTACGAAAACCAAGTATGGACTTTGGTGGACTTACCGGATGGCCGGAAGGCTGTCGAGAACAAATGGATTTTCAAGAAGAAAACAGATGCTGATGGTAATGTTACTGTCTATAAAGCTCGACTTGTCGCAAAAGGGTTTCGACAAATTCAAGGAGTTGAATACGATGAGACTTTCTCACCAGTAGCGAAGCTAAAGTCTGTGAGGATTATGTTAGCAATCGCTGCATATTATGATTATGAGATATGGCAGATGGATGTCAAAACAAAGATTCCTCAATGGAGATATTGATGAAGAGTTGTATATGATGCAAACCAAAGGTTTTGTCGATCCTAAAGATGCTAACAAGGTATGCAAACTTCAACGGTCCATTTATGGATTGAAGCAAGCATCCCGAAGTTGGAATCAACGTTTTGATAAGGTAATCAAAAGTTTTGGTTTTATACAAACTTATGGAGAAGCTTGTATTTACAAGAAAGTGAGTGGGAGCTCTGTAGCATTCTTAATACTATATGTGGATGACATATTGTTGATTGGGAATGATGTAGACCTTCTTAATAGTGTCAAGGAATATTTGAATAATAGTTTTTAAATGAAGGATCTTGGCGAAGCAGCTTACATATTAGGCATAAAGATTTATAGATATAGATCGAAACGCCAAATATCATTGTCACAGAGTACATATTTGGACAAAGTTCTAAAGAGGTTTGGAATGGAGGAAAGCAAGAAAGGGTTCTTGCCCATGTTGCCCAATACGACCTTGAGTAAAACTCAAAGTCCGACATCGGCAGAAGATAGAGAAAGGATGAGTAAGACTCCCTATGCCTCAGCCATAGGATCTCTAATGTATGCCATGCTATGTACTAGACCCGACATTGCATATGCCGTTAGTTTAACTAGCAGATATCAAAGTGATCCAGAGTGGATCATTGGACAATGATCAAAAACATCCTTAAGTACTTGAGAAGAACTAAGGATATGGTTCTTTCTTATGGAGGTGATGAACAGTTCGTTGTTAATGGTTACACCGATGCTAGTTGGAACACCGATCCGGATGATTCTAAATCACAACTGGATACGTATTTATTTTGAATGGTGCAGCTAGTGGAGGAGTGCAAAGCAAAGCGTTGTGGCGAGATCTTCAACCAATCGGAATACATGGTCGCTTCGGAGGCTTCACAAGAAGCGATATGGATGAAAGAGTTCATTACAGAGTGTGGTTCCTAGTGCTGGACCCAATGTCTATCTACTGTGATAACATGGGCGCCATAGCCAATGCGCAAGAACCAAGGTCACACAAGAAGTCAAGCATATCAAGCTGCTTTCACGCTATTCGAGAACATATCCGGGATGGGGATATAAATATTTGCAAAGTACACACAGATCCGAATGTGGCGGATCCGTTGACTAAACCTCTCCCGAGGGCAAAACATGACCAACACCAAACTGCCATGGGTGTTCGGTATATTACCATGTAATCTAGATTAGATGACTCTAGTGCAAGTGGGAGACTGTTGGAGATATGCCCTAGAGGCAATAATAAATATAGTTATTATTATATCTTTGTGTTTATGATAAATGTTTACATTCATGCTATAATAGTATTAACAAGGAAACATTAATACTTGTGTGATTTGTAAACTTAATTTGAAGTCCCTAGTATAGCCTCTATACTTCACTAGCTTGTTGGTTGATTAATGATTGTGGTTTCCCTATCATGAACATTGAGATGTTATCAACAACAAGATCATATCGTTAGGAGAATGATATGGTGGACATACTCCTATAGATAAGCGTAGCATAAAGATCAAGTCATTTTAATAGTTCAATTGCTATATGCTTTCTGATACATAGTAACCTAATTCCTTCGACCATGAGATCATGCATATCACCTTTACCGGATGGATGCTTTGATGACATCAAACACCACACCGTGAATCGGGTGGCTATAAAGGTGGCATTGAGTGTTCGGAAAGTATTGGTTGAAACACATGGATTAAGAGTGGATTTGTCCATCCATATGACGGATAGATATACTGGGCCCTCTCGGTGGAATGTCATCCAATTAGCTTGCAAGCATGTGACTGGGTCACAAGGGATCACATATCACGGGAACGAGAAAAGAGTACTTATCGGTAACGAGGTTGAACTAGGTATGCAGAGATACCGACGATCATAACCTCGGATAAGTAAACTATCGTGAGACAAAGGGAAATTGGTATCGTATGTAAGTGGTTCATTCGATCGCAAAGTAATCGTAGAAATATGTGGGAGCCATATGAATTTCCAGATTACTCTATTGGTTATTGTTCGGAGAAGTGTCTCGATCATGTCCGCATAAATTCACGAACCGTAGGGAGACACACTTAAGGATTCGACGTTGTTTTGAGTAGTTATGGTATTATGAGAAAGAGACCGAATGTTGTTCGGAGTCTCGGATGGGATCCGGGATATCACGAGGTGATCCGGAATGGTCCGGAGAATAAGATTCATATAAGGAAAGTCCCGTTTCGGAGTTCGGGAATGATTCCGGTGTTTTCATCGGGAATGTTCTAGAAGGTTCCGGATTGTCCGGCACTCCGGGGGGGGGGGAGGGTACATGAATGTGTCATTGAATGATTGCATCATGTACTAAGTGTTCTTGCTATTCCAAAACTGAAAAGTCAAACTGCCAGTTTGAAAGTCAAACGGCTAAAACAGGAAACTGTGGAAAACAGGAAACTGTGGGAAACATGAAACTGTGGGAAACAAGCAAGAGGAGGTTGAAACCAACTTGGAGGAGGAGTCCCCTCCCTCTCCTCCAAGCCGCCGGCCCACCTAGGCCGAGTTGGGGAGGGACTCCCCTCCCTCCCCTGGCGCGCCGACCCCTCCACCTATAAAAGGAGGGGCAGGGCCTCCTCCTCTAGACACACAAGTTTCTATCCTCTAATCTCCGGTTTAGAGCCGTTTTGGTTTAGAGCTTCTAATTGCTTTAGCCTGCGGTTTAGAGCCTTCTAATTGGTGTGTCTAATCTCTAGACCACTAATAGCCCTCTCATACTCCACCATACTCGCTCCGCTTAAGGCGAAGCCTCGGGATTTCCTCTACTTTCGGTACCACGCCAGTTGCCGGAATCGCGAGGAGAGTGCTACAACCTCCGCTTTGGAACAAGGGAGAGGAAGGTCTTCGTCGAGTATCGAACGTGTGACCGATCAAGGAAGCGCCGAACGCAGCGCCGGAAGGATCGTCTACACGATCTTGAGATCGGAAAGAGTACGACTACATCACCCACGAGAATCCGCTCTCGTTAAACACTTTGGAATCTTCGAGAGTAAGTTATTCCATCGACTCGTTGCTACAATCTAGTAGATAGATCTTGGCTTGTTTGTTTGTATGCGATAGAAAATTTTTGTTTTCCATGCTACGAACCCCTACAATTAAAAAGTTTAGAGCGTGTGCACGGAGGACGTCGAGAACTTCTTAAATTGGAGCGGGTGGCCTTCCCGCCGGCTTCTTCGTAGGCTTGATTGTCCGAAGATGTATATACCTTTCCGCCTGGTAGAACTACCACATGGGCGAATATGCATGTGTGTCTTGGAGGAGGCACTTCTCGAGGACCCAATTTTGTTGGCACCACCGGATATGTCGTCGTGGCATCTTTAGCAGTGAAAATTGTGGTGCTGACAGTTGATGGAGAATATCAAGATGGTTGCGTCCGGAAGACCAGTAGATTTGGATTTGGTAAACACTGTGACTCGGATGGTCAGTGTTTTTGCAACACGATCGACAAGCGGGGTGACAACATAGGGGGACATCGTTCTTGGTGGTGTTATTTGAGCACGAATTCTGAATTTCTGGGGTGAAAAGCTAAGGACTGACCTTCACTGATTGTACCTAGCAATGACAGATCTATATTTGTCTCCTTTTTGAAGGCATTTTTTGGATTTTATTCAGACTTTCTTCAATGTGAAACCCATAATCTGTTGACCAGACGATGCCAGTGTTTGTATTCTAATCCTTTCCTGGAGGCGTCATTCGTTGGAGAACCTTTTTTTCCAGTCCGTGTGTGGTCATTGTAAGTGGTAGTTCATGCTGCTTTGTTGATCAGTTTGGTGGGGTTTTTTTTCCCTTTCTTTTGGCTATTCATATTCTTGATGTCTATCTTGATTGTTGACATTAGGCTCTCGTGTTAACTGATACTACTCCATATGCTTGTTATATTAATATATTTCATTTATTGATTTTCTGGATTATCACCATATATTAGCATACAACATCTATCCTAGCCAGACTCGGATTCAATTTGGATTGTGATCAAATGGGGAAAAATTATACTATAATTGCATATGCTTATGCATTACTAGGAAGTACGCCGCGCCTAACTCTAGTATCCATAAATCCATGTGATGCTAGAACAGTATACACATTTGAAAAGTATATAAATCATCCACGTTGAAAGCGACTTAAAAGCAATGTCTAAAGGCATTATGATCTGCGTACTGTACCCAGTACCCGTTTTTAGAGAAATATATTAGATCCTTTCGTCTCGAATTAGGTGTCAGGAATTTATTTAAATTTAAATATATTTATATAAAAATATTCGATACATGCGAATTTCCCGAGACGAGAGAATAGCAATTTAGAGATGTATTACTGGTCTACCTACTCGTGCTACCCGGCAGCTGGCTCCATGACTGCGTACTGGACCGTGCCCCCACGCCGCAGTGAATCACCACCCATCGTTCAGTCTCGGTCCCCATGGGCTAGTGGCAGACTAATACGAAGGAGAGACACGGGCTTTGCTTTTTGCCTTTCTTTTGGTTTTGGTTTTGGTTTTGCTTTGTTTCCCTTTCGTGCGTGGACTGGTTGTCCATCAGCGGGGTCGTCGATCGTGCTTAGACTTATTCGGATCTGCCACCGTGGCTAAGGACAAGGAGGGAGAACGATTTCCAGTTTCAACGAGGAGGGGGGGGGAACGATGCCGACCGGGCAGCTAATAAGCTTCGTACGTACTTAAATGGTCCTCGATCAGTGCGTGCTGCTCCACGCCGAGATCGTGATTCACCGACGATCTAATATATCTCTCTCTCACGTCGCCGTCGTCGTACCACGAGCTAGTTAGCTAGCGTCATCAGGCGCGACAGAATCAATCTTCTTCACGCCCTTTTCCCCCTATGGTGATTGCGGATGATCACTCCAACGACGACACACACACCGGCCGTAAATAGTGACCTGACACAGACCGGTACCTAATAATCTCTTAATTCGCACAAGTAAATCAGGCCCATGCCCCAGCTCTGCTCTGGTACAGTTGTACTACATGGATGCACATGAAAGAAACTCGAACGGAGATTGTTGCATCGATGATGATCGATCGATCTAGATGGAACAGATATATCGTACTACCAAAGGTAGATTTGTTAATTTGTCTCATGGCGAACCCAAGGCGTGGTCGTTGGTCCACGAGAAATTGAGACTTGTCTACTACTTTACCCGCCCTGATATATAGTACTATTATCCACATAGAAAACGGGTCATCGACCGATATGGATTGGTCTTCCAGGCATGAGCTGGATTACTATCTAGTTTAATACTAGTGCAGTTGTTTTTCTTCCGGAGTTTGTCGTTCTGGGATAGGACAAGATGGCGTCAACAAAAAGAACCGAGAAATGTGAATGAGGTATATCCAGATCGACCAACCCCATCAAGAGCGCAATGCACTCCCTAAGTTGAGAAGATTTGCCGGGTTGGGCTTCAGACAATTTGTTACAGAAAACATTCGGTGAATTTTCTACTTCTTTCAACCCAGATTAGTTGACTCAAATACGGATGTATCTATCACTAAAACTTGTCTAAATACATCTAAATTGAAGTCAACTAATATGGGTCGGAGGGAGTAGAAAAAAAAAACATTCGGTGATTTTAAATATGCCTTTCAAACATTTGCAAAGACCTTTTAATCAAATCAGAAATTGGTAGTTCAAGTACGCTGGAAATGTGTGCGAATATGATGTTGGTTCTAGACCAAGACGTGAGGTGATATCTGCCAGCCGTGCTTATTATCTTATTTTCCTTTTTGGACGGGGCAAACATAGTCATTTTGATTAATTAAGAGAGCGGGAATTGTACAGCTAACTAGAGGAAAGCCGGATACACGACTACATCCATCTATCATGTGAGAGCAACTCTAAGAGATCTCGTAAAAGTCGGTTCGTAAAAACAAATGTAAAGGACAGCTTAAACTGGTTTTAGGGCGTGAAACAAACTCCACAGGATATACACTGCAAGTACACCCTTAAAACGCAGGGTATATGTCTAGCCCATATTTTCTTTTTTGCTCTATGTCTTCATCTTCTTCGTGGGCTCGCGTCCGGCCGCCGCCAGGCTGTAGGCTGTAGCGCCTGTGCCGGCCGCCACGCCCGCTAGCCGCCTGATGGAATCGATCAACTAGCTATCCAGCTAATCAATAAAATCGACCTAACTAGCACCACCTAGCTAGCTGAAGGACGTGTTGGCAGGGCAGATCCAAGATTTAACCTTAAGACTCATCTATCTATCTATCTCCATATCTATATCTACTAGTTGAATGTCCGTGCGTTGCTACGGGTTATCAAATTTGTTTTCTCATGTTAATTTTTTCTTACCTCCCATATAACATAATATACTTGAAAATTCCTGGTTGTGTAGGATATAACTAACGATTCTACCTCTTTAATCAGCGATTCAACAGCAATGCAATCCATCCTAGGGAAGAGCACGTAGTTTGGGCATGTTATGATCTCGATCTGCTTCATCACTGTCTATTTGATAGGATAGCTAACTATAAGAAAATTTATATTTTTTCTCCATGAACTATTAGACAAAGGTTATCCATAGCAAGTAAATCAACAAGTTGAAGAACAAATTCTCAACAAAAAACAAGTTGCAATAAAAAAGTGTCACTTTTTCCCACGAATTATACAATTTTTTTCTTATTATTCTCTTCTATTTTTAAAAAAATCGTGAAATGAGATAATTTACTTTTGAGAGATTTTGTATCGACATTTTCGGTGATTCTTCAATATCTGTTACCCAATTATTTTCTATTATTCTTGTATTCTTTCCTAGTTTTCTAGATAAATGTCTAATGATGTGACGTATACACCAAAGTACAGGACCACCCTTTTCAAAGTGTTGATAGACCAAAGACACTATTACTTGTTTTTCCTAACTATAGATAAAAAACTCAATATCATACTTTATCCTAACCACATACCAGTTTTCATAGAAGGGCATTGATTATTTCTCAGAACTGTATGACGGACCATATTTCTTTCACTCTATAGTCAAAAAACTAAACAAAAATTATTGTCTTGTTTTTTTGTCTGTTCTAACCCTGGAAATATCTAAATACCAATCTAAATTAGTTTTGCAGAAGATAACTGCATTTTCTAAAATAACTGCTACAAAGCTCCCAAAGACAAAACAAAAGAAAAATAAGTAGATAACAAAGCGGAAGCAATAGTTTGAACATATTTTTTACAAGTATCAGTAGTCCTCAGCCGCCATACTCCTGATTTTGCACATGCTTTGGTCATCTATTATTCATGTCCAATAAACTCTTTCCTGATGAATTCATAATATGTCTCTAGAAAAGTGCACACATCACTCAACAGCCTTTACTTTACGACAATTGTTGTAGCCTGCATTTGCTCTAGATCCTCCCATCTCCACCATGTAGCGGATCATCGAGTCCAACTCCTCACCAAATATGGTGTAGACTGCCACTACCTGAATGTAATTAAAGCCCATTTCTAGGAGCAACTACATGATGGGCAAATAGCTGATCAACCTAACACTACCAATTTACTTCTCAAGAGAAGTGTGCTTACTGGTGGCAGAAGAAGATGGCTCTGCCACTGACCTTGATGACTCTGAAGTTAACCTCCCGTCGGTTAAGATCCTCTTCTCTAGTGGCTTCCATCACCATCTGCTATATTTCTTTCCGAGTCAACTCCGAATCAAAGTAGAGACACCTTTCATCCAAAAGTGTCTAAACATTATTACCAACAACTCAAGTATCAAGCATGAACAATTTGAAAATTTGACCTCTATAATCTAACATTCACCCTATAACTATGATCTAAATTTTACTGTTGATGAAGTATATTTCTTCAGAAAAAATCACCACTAATAATCTAAAATGAAATTTCATAACTGATGAATTTTCAGCTGACATCTACCATGATATAGACGATTTATACTAAATTTACCTTCACCAGATCAATTTCAGTGGAAAATTAACAGTACTTCTAGCTGTAGCTGCATTAGTATTCTAGCCCTCCAAGTTTCAATCAGAGTATATTAGATGAATTCCACACAAGACGATGTACCATTGAGACGATTGTATTTCACATCTCCGACACAAGTGCATCTAACTCTGCTATACTAAGCATGAGAAAAGGTATATATTTCTCTGTTGGCAATATCACCTTGAGAAAAAATTCTACAAAAGATGATGCATGACTTATACTGGAACTATTTTTTTTCCTTTCAGAGAGTAATTATTAATCTGTTGATTATAGCTTTGCATAATTCTAACCCTTCCTATTGAAGTCATAACCTTGAGAATAATTAGAAGTACCGAACCTGTAGAGATAGATCATCATAACTCTGACAACACGTCTTAGTGGCACAAACATTTCACTTCTCTTTGTCTAGTACTTACTTAATTAACCCACTCCTTACAACTTGAGATCCTTGTGGATCATCGCAGGCTCATTGGCAAATAATCAAGGGCACGCACAATTTTACATTATTTACATAATGATGATGTACAATCAAGAAATATATTGTAGTGTACTCTAACTCGGAAATTTTTTCCATTTATGTCTTCTAGATTTGACATTTTCCTACAACTAAATTCCATATTAGTAGATACAAAACAAATCCTTCTAAATAGACATTTTCTTTCCACAAAAATCACATGAATTTTAGAAGATCACTCGATATCATATAAAGTATCGTGAGGACGATTGTGTTCCATGTTTAACGCGCACAAGTCCTAGATATACTCGTATCATCAGGAATCTAATTCTCAAATAATGGCAGGCATGCAAGGTAAAAATATCTATTTAAAGTAGGATTAAGAATTCCAATCGGCTCCTTTCCCCTCCCCTCTCCCTAGTTTCTTCTACAGTTGAGAGTCCCCCAGCCAGATCCGGGCCGATCCCGAGCCCTCTCCGACGGCGATGCCGTTCAGAGGACATGGAGGACAGGCGACGGCGTAGTAGCTAGGTTTAGATCAAGTAGATGTAGGTTGTATGTGGGCTCTATGCCCGGTAGTGGGAGGAAATCGCCGGATCTTGCGACCCAGATCCTGCTCGGTTTAGGGTTATTCCTGCTCCTGTTGTTCCTTCGGTGGCCAAAGTGGGCAGCGGTGAGGAAGACTGCCGAATCCTTGAATAACTTCGTGGTTGTGGGCCTCTTCGAGATGTAGAGGTGGGGTGCTTCTTCGACCTTCCTGGCCGGCCATGGAGGTGAGGAGAAGGACATGTAAGCCCAGGTGGTGTGGTTTTGCTCACAGTGGCCGTGGCGGCGCTACTCGGCGACCTCTGCTACAAGAAGATGCCCTTGCCCTCCTGTGGTGAGGGTTGGTTTGGTGGAGTTCTGTTGCAGCTCGTGGGAGGTGGTTCCCCGGTCTTGTTCGTGTCATCATGGTTCGTATTTTGCTCCGGCATGCTCCCTTATATCCAAGGGAAGTTGCGAGGTGTGCTCTCCAACACCTCGCCGAAGCTGCTCCGTTCAAGATCTTCCTCAAAGACGGCAACTTGGTGCCGCTGTTATCCATGGCCAAAAGGGCCATTGCTGCACTCGGATGAAGCCGAGATTCTTCTTCCATGAATGGCGGAATATTTTCGTCCTTCTGCGTGCGGGCTCCATAGTTGGTGCCGCCCCAAGTGGCCAGTTCCCTGGCGGCGGCGCTGACTCCCGGACGGCGATGTCTCTCATCAGCGATGGAGGAGGGCGAGGACCTGATTCCGTTTTCCTTTTATTTGCCAGGGTCCTTCTTTTTAATCTTACGCCCTTATCTTCAGTACCCCCTTCTGTTAGGGGCTTCAATGTAATTGTACCCACCGCTTGGGTAATTTAAGCAGCTTCCGGGGCCTTCGTGCCCTTTCCCTGTTCAAAAAAGTAGGATTAATGAGGAAGAGGAGGAACAATGACCCCGCTGGAGAGATGGCCTTGTCTTTCTTCGCGGCGATACGGATGCAACTTACCTCGTTGACAATCATAGGCATCCTAGAATGTGTGGTGAAGAGGGCGGCAACTCTACTCCCCTTGTTTCTGCTCAAACCATCGATGATGGTTACGTGGAGCACGCCGACGCGGTTGCTGATGGCGATTCCCTTGGCGAGCGCTCCGGTGAGCAGATCCCTCCAGGTCATGTCCCCATTCAAGTGTTCTGCTAGTCGCTAACATGAAGTTTTCTATCTTCCATGATTCTATTAACAAATATCAGCAAGAAAAATAATAACCATTTGTTCATAAAAACCAAACTAATTCTCAACCAAAAATGTTTGTATCTTCAAGCACGAGATGGATATGACAAAACATCAATTAGCCGAGATGTATATATGTATCAAAGATGCTGATGTTAAAAAACAGAAGATGGTTTCTACAGGTGCTCAAATCTCCCAAATGTTTAAAAACGGAATGAAGAAGACGCAGTAAGAAGAAATACATAATGCATATGGGAAGGTATGCAACCGTGAACTGATCATATGGGAAGGTATACAACCATGAACTGATCGAATCCAGTTGAAATATGCATGCATTCCTGAGGATCAGGACCAGAAACAATGCTTGACGGGCCCTTCCTTCCTTCTACAGAGAGTTATAACCATCAGGCAAGGAAACAAACACGAGAGGAGTACTGTCGGCGCCGCAGACAGTTCTCCTACTATTTGATGACATCTAAAATTTCTCAAGTGTCTATAGTGAGAGCAAGCAAGCCACAAATCACCAAGTTGCATGAATGTAGCTGAAAGAAAACATATCTTCTTTGAGTAGAAAAAACTACGTAAATAATACTTCAAATTTCACTCAAATGACAATATGAAAGTTAATGAATGATCTTTTTTTCTTCTCTTGCAGGGTACCTTTAATAACTCAATTTTCCTTCCTTTGACCATTTGGTTGCTTTATGTCAATATATTGAGATGTTTCTGTTGGGACATAATAATAGTATGTATATGATGGTTCTTTATATTTAACATGGCACATATATCAACCAAATAAAAATGAGTTCCACCAAGTTAATTTCTCAATGCGAGTTATTTGCAATACACATTATCAATATAAATAAAAGGTAAGCAATTACCTAGACAGAAAACTATGTTTCTTTCTCAACAATGGTGTTCTACAGTTCTGCCACTTTCCATCGTCTTGAAATTATTCCAAACAGATGATTTCAATTGCTTCAGAGCACGAGCAAGAGGAGGAATAACTTATGGTTCTGCAACTACATTTGCTTCATCAGCTATTACATCTTGCTCCTTGTTCAGTCAGTCACCGCTCCCACTGCCCTTCCCTTTTCCCACTCTTTCTTCCCTTCAGCAACACGAGCAGCAGTACGAGTAACGACAACAGTCTGAGTAGGAGCCAAGCTCAAGCAGCAACAAGAGCTGTGGGCTGAACCAAGACAGCACAATCTTCACCACCGGCGAGATCATATACTTCATCTTCTATAATCTCCTCATGCTCCATGGACTTGCCATGCCTAGCACAAAAATTTCACAGATACTTGATGTTTATCAATAACAAATAAACAAACAACTACATATTATTTACCAACAACACCACGAGATAAATTGAACATAACCAAGTAACAAATTCTCTAAACAAGCCATAATTTTTGCAGTATAAATAAATCATAAAGTGCACTGCAGATTTGCACAACAAATGTATACACGCAAACACAAACCGATTGCTAATTTCAGGGTTGTGTAGAATTACCATGTAAACAACAATAGATCCCTGATTGACTACTGGAAGGGGAGACAAGGCGAAGGGTCAAGGGATGATTGACTACTGGAATAGGAGAAATAGTGGAAGGTCAAGGGAGAAGGGACATACCTAATCTTCAGTGACCGAGGCTGCCTGGCTGGACAACGGGTCATCGGCAGACAAAGGGATGCGCGAAAGGATGGATGCCCTATTGGCGGCCTGGGGTAATGGAGGACGACAGCGGACGGCGACGTGGTGCTCGAGGTCTAGGACGGAGGTTGGGGTGCTGTAGGACGACGCCAGGGTGATCAAGGTCCAGAACGGAGGTCAAGGTGCTGGAGGATGATGGCGGACAACACCGACCTCAGCGTAGACCCCTATCCCAGAACGAACATATGGTGGCCGGACGACGGCTGGAGCAGGGGGCGAGGCAGGGTCCGGGAAGGGGAGCAGGAGCGACGGGACGAGACGGGAGGGTGGCGGCGGAACCCTATGCTAGGGCTCCATCGGAGGAGGTCGGGAACGAGGGCACCGGGCTGGGTTTTTTAAGAAGCACCGGGGCTAGGTTTTTCTTTTTTTAGCTGGCACCGAGTTTTTTGTACCATTTTCCTTTCGGTGTTCTAATCGGTACTTTTTCACTTAATAGGTGGTAGCGCGTTGTAATTAGCTAAGCAAGCATTGAGACGATGTACCATGAGAGAACGCACACCATCGGATCTATATTGGACGGACTCGATGATTCCAATGTTTGATGTCAAACGACCTACGATCACCAACTTCCTTTTAATAGTAAAGATATCTATTATACTACTATAATTTTTCTTGAGGTAGGTTCATCCTCAAGAATTTTCGTTCCGATTTTATTGAGACGATTTTACCCTCAAAGCGGTGAACAATTACACACCATGCCATGCCTAAGTGAAATAACCATTCGATAGAAAAATGGTTCGCACGGCGAGCGGAAGAGAGGCGCCAGGGCGCGGAGGTGCTGGGTGGCCGAAGGTGCGCGGGTGGAGAGGAGACCTAAAGGAGGCGCATCGCGGCGTGTACCAACATGCGAGGGTGGAGAGAGGACCTAGAGGAGGCACTAGTACAAACTCGCTACTTAGAGACAATTTCCCATAGGCCTCGGACGGTTTCTCGTTCCGGCTCAAGCACATAGCTTCTAACAGCACACCACCTAAGCCGGTTTTTCTTTGTGGCTCTAAGATACGTAACCTCAGACGGTGAAAAATGGAAAACGCCTCTAACATGTATGAGTTGGAGACGTCCAATATTTCTGCCCGCTTGCAAGGATTCCTCAATCTCTGACGGCCTATACTAGAGACCGTCTCTAATATTGAGGCGACTTGAGTTGGATTATAAAAAAGACCGTCTCTAGAACTAGTGTGTCTTGAAATGTATTTTTAAATTGACCATCTCTAGTGTGTGTAAACCATTTTAAATTGTAGCATGCTAATTCAAACCCGATCATAGCTGACATGACACATAATCATGATTCAGCAGCCAGATAGACAAATTAACTTAGGAACACACACACACACACACACACACACACACACACACACACATATATATATATACATATATATATATATATAAGCTTGATCACGGTAAACATTAGCCAGATATATATAGTTGGGAAAATCCAAACAAATTTAGCCATTACACATTATGACAGTACATACAAACTGCATTGCATAAGTCAATCAACTAGCATAATTAGTACTCTCTAAGAAACCAGCATTGCATTTATAACAGGCCACCCCGTGAAATTTGCTGAACCAGAAATACCTCTCCATTATATTTTTCATCGAAGCAAAAAAGACAATGTTATCCCGATTAAGGTTGAAGCTTCTCACAACCTTCTCCTATCCGGTTGTCAAGATTTCATTTGACTCGGCTCTCATCTTCTTCCTAATCATCTTTGGCCTTTTTCTCTTTATTTGCCAAACATGGACATCAATAGGTTCATGAAGAAGATTCTTTAGGTATTTTCTTATGAACTCAGCTCCAAATGTTTGGGCAAGTACAAAGAATTAAAGAATTAGTGTGCTTGTGATTACTGGAAGTATTTAAATATCACGCGGTAGCTTGTTGTTGATAACATTATCATGAATATATAATCTTACTAGCTTGCACTTCTTTTTCATGACAGATAAATAGGGCAACCTGTAGATGTAGTACTTGATTTCTGATGGAAATTTGGGTTCACACCACTCTAAGAGGAAGTCTACATGAACTTATTTCAGATACATGTCGTTTCCAAAAAGGCTCTGCTTATCAAAATCAGTGCCCACTTGTGTTGAGGCCCTGATGCAACAACAAATCAATGTCTATCGTCTAAACGCATACAAAACAGATCACTGAAATTTTGATGTGAAGGGAATATGTCCTGAGAGGCAATAATAAAGTTGTTATTATGTATATTCCAAGTATATGATATATGTTTATTTTGTATGCTATTATTGTATTAATACGAAAACGTTAATACATGTATGTTTAATAAACAAACAAAAAGTTCCTAGTTATGCCTCTCATATAAACTAGCTCGTTGATTAACAAGATGATCAAGGTTTTCTGATCATGGATATTGGATGTTGTTAATAACGAGGTCACAACATTATTGGAATGGTGTGATGAACATTCATCCGAAGTATAGCATTACGATCAAAGTCATTGTGTTTATATTGCTATAACATCATACGAAGTAATCATAATCCTTAGAACATAAGATCATGTCAATCACTAACACTAGAAGAGTATCTTGATAACATCAAATGTCACACCGTAATAAGGCGACTATAAAGATGGGTTCAGTGCTACTAAGGTATTATGTTGAGGCTCATGGATCAAGAGTGGAATTTTTCCATCCCGATGATGGATGGATATACTCTGGGACCTCTTGGTGATACCACATTGGTTAGCTTGCAAGCAAGTGATTTGATCACTAGAATGTAATATCATGGGAACAAGAAAAGAGTACATGTTAGTAACGAGATCAAACTAGGTATTGAGATACTAATGATCGAATCTCAGACATGTAATATATCGCGAGACAGATTAAGATTCTAGCGTAAAAGGTTCTCACGATCACAAGAAGTCATTATTGAATGTGTGGGAGTCAGTATGGATCTCCAGTTTCCGCTTCTGATTATTGATCCGAGAAGGGTCTCAATCATGTACATATTATTCATGAACCGTACGGTGACACACTTAAGAGACACTGACACCATTTGGAACAAATAGTTTCTTGTCAAAAAGATTTACAAAGCGCATGAATTTATTTCACTAGACACCGGAATTGTTTCGGATGAACTTACTGAAAGTGTTTCTGCATGTGAAATGAAATACGATCAAGGGGTTTATGTGAATGTTTGTCCATTAAAGTAATTGACAAAATTCTGAATAAATAAATAAAAGGAGTTTTATTTAAAGAGAGATTGCATTAAATTTGGTGGAAATTTTAATGGGAAATTGAGTGGGATTTTGAGTGGAGAAGGGAAGGGGCTAAAAGTGAGTGGATGCTCCACCCACATGAATGGAGAGAGGGCAAGGGGGCAGCCCCATGCACTGGCCACCCCCTTGGGGTTCCCCCTCCTCCTATATAAATCCCCCTCTCCCTCTCTCTCTCTCACTCACAACTCCTCGTGAAGGATCTCTCTCCCTCTCTAGTTCATTCCCCATGATCTCGGACTAGCGAGATACATGTTCCCGGTGGCTTTTCGGCAATAAATAGTTGTTGCTTCCGCTGCATCGCTGGAGCAAGGAGGCAGAGGTTGCTCGGTGGCTTGAACATGTGTGCGAGCACGGATGCGCTGCTGATTTGCGGCCCTGGACTTCTTCTCGATCTTGAGATCGGCAAGCGTTTGTCTATATCATCCATGAGTACAACCTCGTTAAACTTTGTCGGTCTACAAGGGTATATTCTCTATGGATGTATATCCACCTGTTGCTTGTATCTAGTAGATAGATCTTGGTACATAGTTGTTTTCATCGTAGGAAATTTTTTATTTTATATGCTTCAAACCCTACAGTGGTATCAGAGCCGGATCTATGCGTAGATGCTTTGTACGTGTAGTACACATATGAGTATGTGGACGATGATGATCATGTTATTGCTTCTTGTTTGTACTTTGGATATTGGTGGCATAGTGGGATGAAGCGGCCCGGACAAACTTTACATGTCCTCGCACATGAGACCTGTTCCACGCTTGACATGCAACTAATTTTGCATAAGTGTCAGCGGGTGTCTGTCTCTTCTACTATAGTCAATATCTAATTTATAACGAGTTGTTAATAATTTGGTTATCCTCGTTGTGGTTCCATATTCGTAGGTAAGAATGATTCTATCTTTCAAATCCCTAAGCCACGTAAAACTTGCAATGGATAAATTAGAAGCGTCTAGTTTAGATTGTTGCTGGGCTAGTGTCATGATATGGTAATATTGTAAGTAAAAGTATAAGTCGATACTCTTACAACACACCTGACGTGTAAGTTTCATAGACCTTGGCCTTACATACAAAGGAATGATAAAGATCATACCACGATGCACATGATGATGATCAAGTGCAAGAACCATATCATTTCACTTTTCACATATGATGTTTGTTGCTACTTATATTGCTTGTTTGGCATTTTATTAGCATAATAAGATGATCCCTTATTTAGATATCAAGATAAAAATGTGTTCTCCCTTAAGTATGCACCGATTATGTTTCGCCTCTTCAAGACATCACGTGATGATCGGGTGTTCTTGGATCCACGATCATATTTCGGGTGTAAGACAGTTTTACACACGTGAATACTAAGTTCCTTACTTGGCGAGCCTAGCATGTACATACATGGCCTCATAACATGGACCGAAAGGTTAAGCATGAGCCATATGATGATATGATGCCCATATAGATGCTCGCCTTTGAAGCTGCACCGACTCACGTGATGATCGGACTTGGTGTAGTGAATTTGGTTCATGTAATCACCAAAAAGGCATGAGGGATGTCGTATTTGAGTGGGCGTTCATTCTTAATTTGGATTAGTTGAACTCTATATATCATAAACTTAGTCTAAACTTTACAAATTCTGTTATAGATGGCACCACCTGCTTTTAATTTCAATGTGTTCATGGAGAAAGAGAAACTTGCAACAAACGGTAGCAACTTTATCGACTCGGCCATGAATTTGAGGATTCTTCTCATTGATGCACAAAAGCAATATGTGCTAGAAGCGCCGCTAGGCCCCCCACCGTTCTATGATGCCCCTGACGAGGAAAAGAACGTCTATCAGACTCGTTAGGAGGACCACAACTTAGTTCATTATGGCATACTATATGGGCTAGAGCCAGAACTTCGAAAGCGTTTCGAAAACGACAATGCTTTTGATACAATGGGTGAGTTGAAAATGATTTTCGACACACACGCTGCTGTAGAGAGTTATAAAGCTTTAGAAAAGTTCTTTAGCTGCATGATGGAAGAGAACAGCTCTGTAAGTGAGCATGTAGTCAAGATGTCGGGTTACGCTGATAAGCTTGTGTCCTTGGGTATAATGATTCCCATTAACTTAGGCATCCATCGTGTTCTCTAGTCTCTGCCACCTAGCTATAAGATCTTCGTGATGAACTATAACATGCAAGGCATGAAGAAGTCTCTCCCGACCTTCTGTCAATGCTTAAAACTGCAGAAGTGGAGATCAAGAAGGAACATCAAGTGTTGATGATCAATAAGACCACTGGTTTCAAGAAAGACAAGAAGGGTAAACAGAAGGGAAAGAAGGGCGAAAAGCCGGTTTCTGTACCTGGAAAGAAACCCCGAGTTGGCCCTAAGTCTGATACCGAGTGCTATTATTGTAAGGAGACTGGTCATTGGAAGCGCAACTGCCCCAAGTATTTGGCAGACAATAAGGCCGACAAGGCAAACAAAGGTATATTGGATATACATGTTATTGATGTGTACTTGACTAGTACTCGTAGTAGCACTTGGGTATTTGATACTGGATCGGTTGCTAATATTTGTAACTCGAATCAGGAGCTGCAGAACAAGCGACCACTAGCAAGGGGTGAGGTCAAGATGCGTGTCGACAACGGATCAAACGATGATGTGATCGCCGTCGGAACGCTACCTCTCCACTTACCGTCGGGATTAGTTATAAACCTAAATAATTGTTATTTGGTGCCTGCACTAAGCATGAACATTGTATCCGGATCATTTTGATGCACAGTGGTTATTCATTTAAATCCGAAAACAATGGTTGTTCGATTTATATGAATGGTATCTTTTATGGTCATGCACCTGTGATGAATGGTTTATTTATGTTGGGTCTCGATAATGGTGTTACACATATTCATAATGTTGATGCTAAAAGGATTAAACTTAATGATGATATATTCGCATATATGTGGCGCTTCCATCTAGGTCATATTGGCATTAAACACATGAAGAAGCTCCATTCATATGGACTTTTGGTATCACTTGATTTCAAATCATTTGATACATGTGAGTCATGCCTTGTGGGCAAGATGACTAGAACGCCATTTTCCGGTTTAATGGAATGGGCAAAGATTTATTGGAAATCATACACTCTGATGTGTGTGGTCCAATGAGTGTGTTAACGCGAGATGGATATCATTATTTTGTTACTTTCACGGATGATTTGAGTAGATACGATTATATCTACTTAATGAAACACAAGTCTGAAACCTTTCAAAAGTTTAAGGAATTTTGGAATAAAGTGGAAAATCATCGTAATAGAAAGATCAAATTTATGCGGTCTGATCGTGGAGGTGAGTATCTAAGTTACGAGTTTAGCACACATATGAAAGAGTGTGGAATAGTTTCACAAATCACACCTGCCGGAACACCATAGCGAAATGGTGTGTCAGAATGTCGTAATCGTACTTTACTAGATATGGTTCGATCTATGATGTCTCTAACTGACTTGCCACTATCATTTTGGGGTTATGCACTAGGAACTGCTGCATTCACTTTAAATCGGCTACCATCTAAATCTGTTGAAAAAACACCGTATGAATTATGGTTTGGAAACAAACCTAAGCTGTCATTTCTTAAAGTTTAGGGATGCGATGTTTATGTGAAAAAATTTCAGCCGGATAAACTCGAACCCAAAGCGGAAAAATGCGTCTTCATAGGATACCCTAAGGAAACTATTGGGCATTCCTTCTATCACAGATCCGAGGGCAAGGCTTTCGTTGCCAAGAATGGATCCTTTCTAGAGAAAGAGTTTCTCGCGAAAGGGTGTGTAGTCAGAAGGTAGAACTCAAAGGGGTCGTTGAACCTTATCTTCATAATATGGCGAGTAGCGCAGCACCGGAAGCTGTTCCGGAGTTGACTTCACCAAATGAAGAGGGAACTAATGATAACGATCATGAAACTCCGAAAGAGAATACTATCAAACCTCGCATGTCAAGCAGGACGTGTGTAGCTCCTGAACTGCTTGGAAATCCTATTATGAATTTCATGGTCGATGAAATTGATGACCCTGCGACATATGAAGAAGCGATGATGAGACCGGATACCAAAAAATGGCTAGAAGCCATGAAATCCGAGATGGAATCCATGTACGAAAACCAGGTTTGAACCTTGGTGGACTTACCTCACGACCGAAAGGCCGTGGAGAATAAATGGATTTACAAAATAAAAAACGGATGCTGATGGTAACATAACCATCTATAAAGCTCAACTGTCGCAAAAGGGTTTTGACAAATTCAAGGAGTTGACTACGATGAGACATTCTCTCCCATAGCGATGCTAAAGTTAGTTAGGATTATGTTAGCAATTGCTGCACATTTCGACTATGAGATATGGCAGATGGATGTCAAAACTGTGTTCCTCAATGGAAACATTGAAGAATACTTGTACATGATACAACCAAAGGGTTTTGTCGATCCTAAGGATGCTGACAAGGTATGCAAGCTTCAGCGGTCCAACTATGGATTGAAGCAAGCATCCCAGAGTTGGAATCTTCGCTTTAATGAGGTGATCAAAGAGTTTGGATTTATCCAAACTAATGGACAGGCTTGTATTTACAAGAAAGTGAGTGGGAGCGATATGGCATTTCTGATATTATATGTGGATGACATATTACTAATTGGAAATGACATAAATCTTTTAAACAGTGTTAAAAGTTATCTAAACAAAAAAATTTCAATAAAGAACCTAGGTGAAGCTTCATACATATTAGGCATAAAGATCTATAGGGATAGATCAAGGCGCCTAATAGGGCTATCGCAAATTACATACCTTGATAAGATTTTAAAGAAGTTTAAAATGGACGAAAGTAAGAAAGGGTTCTTACCTATGTTTCAAGGCAAGACATTGAGTAAGACTCAAAGTCCGGATACGACGGAAGAAAGAGAGATAATGGACAAAGTCTCCTATGATTCAACCATAAGTTCTATAATGTATGCCATGCTATGTACAAGACCGGATGTGGCACATGCTATTAGTTTGACTAGTAGATACCAATCTGATCCAGGATCGAAACACTGGATAACGGTCAAGAATATCCTTAAGTACTTAAGAAGAACTAAGGAAATGTTTCTCGTGTATGGAGGTGGAGAAGAGCTCGTCACTAAGTGTTATGTCGACGCTAGCTTCTACACCAATCCGGATGACTCTAAGTCTCAATCCGGATACGTATTTCTCATGAATGGTTGAGCGGTTAGTTGGAGGAGTTTCAAACAACCCTTGGTGGTGGGATCAACACCGGAGGCCAGATATGTTGCTACTTCGTAAGCGGCTCAGGAAACAGTTTGGATGAAGGAATTCATAACCGAACTAGGTGTGGTTGCTAGTGCGTTGGACCCAATGGGGATCTATCGTGACAACAATGGAGCCATAGCCAATGCCAAAGAACCAAGGTCTCTCAAGAATTCCAAGCATATTAAGCGTCGGTTTCAGTCCATCCGCGAGCATGTCAAGGATGGAGATATAAAGATTTGTAAAGTACACACATATCTCAATGTAGCAGATCCGTTGACCAAAACTCTCCCTATAGCAAAATATGATCAACACCAGAACTCCATGGGTGTTAGATTTATCACTATGTAACTAGATTATTGTCTCTAGTGCAAGTGGGAGACTGAAGGGAATATGCCGTGAGAGGCAAAAAATAAAGTTGTTATTATGTATATTCCAAGTATATGATAGATGTTTATTTTGCATGCTATAATTATATTAATACGGAAACGTTAATACATGTGTCTTTAATAAAAAAATAGAAAGTTCCTAGTTATGTTTCACTTATAAACTAGCTCGTTGATTAACAAGATGATCAAGGTTTCCTAATCATGGATATTGCATATTGTTAAAAACGAGGTCACAACATTATTGGAGTGGTGTGATGAACATTCATCCAAAGTATAGCATTACGATCAAAGTCATTATGTTTATATTGCTATAACATCATACGAAGTAATCATAATCCTTAGACCATGAGATAATGTCAATCACTAACACTAGAAGAGTATCTTGATAACATCAAGTGTCACACCATAACAGGGTGACTATAAAAATGGGTCCAGTGCTACTAAGGTGTTATGTTGAGGCCCGTGGATCAAGAGTGGAATTTTTCCATCGTGATGACAGATAGATATACTCTAGACCCTCTCGGTGATATCACATTGGTTAGCTTGCAAGCAAGTCATTTTATCACTAGAATGTTGTATCACGGGAACGAGAAAAGAGTACATGTCGGTAATAAGATCAAACTAGGTATTGAGGTACCAATGATTAAATCTCGGACATGTAATATATCGCGAGACAGATTAATATTCTAGCGTAAAAGGTTCTCACGATCACAAGAAGTTGTTGTTGAATGTGTGGGAGTCAGTATGGATCTCCAGGTCCCGCTTTTGATTATTGATCCGAGAAGGGTCTCGATCATGTTCGCATTATTCGCAAACCGTAGGGTGACACACTTAAGAGACACCGACACCATTTGTAACAAATAGTTTCTTGTCGAAAATATTTACAAAGCATAGGAATTTATTTCACTAGACACCGGAATTGTTTCAGGTGAAATTGCTGAAAGTGTTTCTGCATATAAAATGAAATACTAGAAACGGGTTTTATGTGAATGTTTGTCCATTAAAGTAATTGACAAAATTCTTAATAAATAAAAGGAGTTTTATTTAAAGAGAGATTGCATTAAATTTGGTGGAAATTTAATGAGAATTTTGAGTGGAGAAATGAAGGGGCTAAAAGTGAGTGGATGTTCCACCCACACTTATCCAGGGAGGGGGTATCTCCCATATCCAATATGCGGACGATACCATGATCATGGTGCAGGGTTCGGAGCTCGACATCATTAACCTGAAGTTCCTGCTTCTCTGCTTCGAGTCTGATACGTCGGAAACGTATCTATAATTTTTTATGTTCCATGCTTGTTTAGTATCTACTTTGTTTTGCTTTATCTACACTTTGAGGTGTTTTTACAACTTTTCTAGAACTAATCTATAACAAGTTGCCACAATACCAGTTGCATGTTTTCTTCTGTTTTTGGTTTCAGAAAGGCGGAAAATCAATATTCTCGGAATTGGACGGGACAAAAGCCAAAGTCAATATTTTACCGTGGGCGTCATGAAGTCTAGAGGAGAGACGGAGAGGCATGCCGGGGCTGCCACACCCCCTAGGCACGGGTGGGCCCACCCCGCCTGGGTAGGGTGTGGGCCCACCTCACCTGGGTAGGGTGTGGGCCCTCCGGCCGTCTCCCAGCCTCGCCTCTTCGCCTATAAGAAGCCCCCGATGCAGAAACCCTAGGCACCCGATCAAAACTCCACGAACCCTTCTGTAGTCGCCGCCACCGTCGTCCCTAGATCGGGGGATCTAAAGCTCTTCCCAGCACCCTGCCGGAGGGGAGATCATCCCGGAGGCCTTCTTCTTCATCATGCCAGCCTCCGGTATGAAGCGTGAGTAGTTCCACCTTGGACTACCTGTCCATGTAGTAGCTAGATGGTTGTATCTCCTCCTTGTGCTTTCATGTATAGATCTTATGAGCTCCATTCATGATCAAGATCTAATCTATTTGTAATCATGCATGTTATGTTTGCGAGGATCCGATGGATATTGAGATTACTATGTCAGATTGATTAATGGTTTTGTCTATTTGATACTATCATGTATGTTTGTTTGTGATCTTGCATGCTCTCCGTTGTTAGTAGCTATCTTGGCCAAGTAGTTGCTAGTGACTCCAAGAGGAGGTATTTATGCTCGATAGTGGGTCCATGCCTCTAGTTTTCAAGGGAAGTGACAGAAATCTCTTCGGTTGTAGATGTGTTGTTGCTACTAGGGAGAAAACAACGGTCTCTTGTTCATGGAACAAGCGGATTGTTTACCTTACACACTTTTCTTAAAGCAGTTGTCTGTTGCTTGCAACTTAATACTGGAGGGGGTTCGGATGATAACCTAAAGGTGGAATTCTAGTCATAGATGCAGTTGGACGGCAGTCTATGTATATTGTTGTATTACCCAATCAAATCTCATAGGATCTTTTTGTATGGTATTGCATTGTTATGCCTTGCTCAGTTCCTGTCAATTGCCCTGCTGTAATTTGTTTATCCTTCATGCCATGTTGTTTATCTAAGGAGAGCACCCCTAATGAACTATGGACCCCGGTCCAATCTTTACCATTGATACATCCTACAGTGTTACCTGTTTACTTGCTGCAAACCATTACCTTCCACACCATACGTTTAATCCTTTTGTTACAGCAAACCGGTGAGCTTGACAACCTCACTGATTCGTTGGGGCAAAGTCTTGAGTTTGTGTTGTGCAGGTTGCCATGTTGCTTGCAATACCTTTGAGACGTTTCCTTCCTCCTACTGTTTCGATAACCTCGGTTTCTTACTGAGGGAAAACTTGATGTTGTGCTCATCACATCTTGCTCTTGGGGTTTCCAACGAAGCATCCCACGACAGTGCTGGGCGTCATCAGAGTCCATGTCAGGGCTAAAGATCAACTTCGACAAGAGCGAAGTTACGATTCTGGGGTACTCAGAGGAGGATAGACAACAGATTGCTATTAATCTTAACTGTAAGTTGGCGGATTTCCCCATTACATACCTAGGGATGCCCATCCGGGAGACTAGGGTTCTGATCAGGTACCTTGCCCCCTTGGTCACGAGGGTTCGCTCAAAAGTTGAGCCCTGGAGAGTGCGCCTCACGACTAAGGGTAGCAAGATGGTTCTGATCAACTCCTGCCTCTCGAGTCTGCCCATGTACCAGATGGGATTGTACCTGCTTCCGGAAGGAACCCATGCCGACTTTGCTAAGGAGTTGTCTAGGTTTTTTTGGGCAACTAGGGATGTCCACCAGAGGTACCATATGGTCAAATAGGCGGACGTTTGCACCCCCAAGAGCCTTGGGGGCATAGGGATCCTTTACTCCTGCCGCTTTAACGTGACATTGATGCTGAAATGGGTTTGGCGCATCCTTAGGGACGACGGGGGTCTTTGGGTTCCACTCATCAAGGCCAAATACCTCTAGGGCCGCCCCTTATTGGCATGCGAGCGTCGGGAGGGCTCTCAATTTTGGAGAGCCATCCAGGATATTAAACACTTCATTGGTTTGGGCATCTCCTTTGTCGCTGGCACTGGCCAGGGGGTGCGGTTTTGGCTCGTCCCTTGGCTTCTACCAGTCCCCTTGGGGGAACAGTTCCCCGCCCTCTTCGCCATCACCGATTCCCCGTCATCCCTCGTTGAAGAGGCCTTCCGAGAGGGCCACTGGAACATCTTGTTTTGCCGGACCTTTAGTGCGGCTGAGACGGAGGAGTTCCAGCTTCTGATGGCGGCTCTGCCGACTTCGTTGTCCGAGAATCCGGACTCGGCCACTTGGCGGTTGCTTCCATCGGGGGAGTTCTCGGTAGTTCGGCATACCAAGCCCTATTCCAGGGACCGGAGTTGCGGTGGACGTCGCCCCTTTGGAAAGCCCCCCTTCCCCTCATTCTTCTCATTTTCGTCTGGCAGCTGCTCCACGACCGCTTACCTTCGGTAGTGGAGGTGGCCAAGCGCAATGGCCCAGGCAATGGCCTCTGTCCCCTATGTAGGACACCGTAGACCTGTATCCATATTATGTTCTCTTGCACGGCGGCTCAATTTCTGTGGAATTTTGTTCGGGAGGCACTGGGAACTGCATGGCAGGCGCATGAACTCGGGGAGTTCCTGCAGACCCAGGCAAACATGGCTGGATGGGGCGCCGCCTCTTCTGGCTCGTGTTTTCGGCCATCTCCTGGACTTTGTGGAATGTGAGAAACAAGATGGTGATTGAGAGGATCTACCCTACCGGGTGTATGACTCTATTTTTGCTATGCTTGCCTTCCTCCAGCAGTGGTCCCCTTTGGTGCGACAGCGTGACCGGCCGTCCTTTGATGACACTTTGCAGGCCTTGAGGACGGCGGTACTCCCCTTCTCGGCTTCGACTACTTCGACCCCTGCAGGCCTGAGTATTGTCTCCGTCCCCCTTTTTCTGTTTATTTCTTGGGCTTTGTTGTGCTATGGCCCCGGCGGATACTCGGACTTTTTTTTCTTTTCGGTTTGGCTTTAGCCGGTGTGGTTGTGTGTTAGACTTTTGTACCTGGATTTTGCTTTATCTATAAAAGAGGACGAAAGCCTATTTCGAAAGCGAGGCCGTCGTCAACATGTCAAAGCTACCTAACATCCATGACCGAAACTTCTCCATGCTGGCTGGCTGGCTGGCTGGTCTTTGGACGTCCATGGACGACCGGATCGGTCGTATACACGGCCACACGGTGCGTGCGTGCGTATTTGTTTACCATTGAAGCTCAGACATACATACAGACACATATGCCCATGGCTTCAGGGAGGAAGGTCTTGGCTAGGACATTCTTTATTCTCCGTTGCAGTTTTCGGCTATCCGATCGAGCTAGTCACGAAATCGTCCAGCCCGTGGCAGCTAAAGGTCTCGTGCAAGTTAGAGTCGCCATCGCGGAGCATAAAATAAAACGAAATGCCGGTGCACATTACTGCAAGTCTAGCGTTGCGACCACACTGTAGCCATAGACCGAGAATGTTTGCATGTATCATGGGCTCCCTCATATTATGATCGATCACATCACATAGGACGGTACCTCCACCTCCGCGGCCCTGCCTACCTAACCTAACCTAACCTCTGCATACCTGTCCTGTCATGCAAATAGTTGTGGTGCAAATGCAAGAACCAAGTATTCAAATATAGTACCAACTAGATAGTGATCTGGAATAGAGGAGGGATACCTCGATCGTGTCACGGGTAGGGATGTAAATGGCACTTATACGGCATCCGCAAGTCTTGTTTATTCAAAATCTGAATTCTTTGTTTTAGAAAAGACAAACTTTATTAAACTAGAATACTAATAAACGGTATCACGCGGGATTAAATAGTGTGCCACTTACATCCCTAGTCACGGACCATATGATAATCCGGAGATTGTAGTAGTAGGAGTAGTAAAGAGCAGTTTGGTCACGTTTTCATATGGTTGGTCCATGAGAAATTTGTCCACTTCTTTACCTGCTGACTCGCAATGCTCATATCTTCCAAAATGTCACACCCAATCTATACATATGCAGCGCTATTTTCAAGAAAGAATTGAAATGTCTTCAATATAGAGCCACAAGGAAAGCTTATAATCAACACCTGGAGGGAAATTTTTATTTAATCCTAGCCAGACTCGGGATTCAATTTGGATTGTGATCAAATGGAGTAAAAACTATACTATAATTTCATATGATTTTGCATTACTAGGAAGTACGCCGCGCCTAACTTTCTAGTATCTCCATGTGATGCTAGAACAGTGTACACATTTGAAAAGTAGATAAATCATCAACATCGAAAGGGACTTAAAGCAATGTATAAAGGCACATATAATTATGTGCATGCGGGAGTTGGAAATCAGGACATATATAGAAGCAGCTAAAAAAAATTCAAATGAGACATAGATCGTGATAAGGAGAGATGGGATCGTCGGCGAGAACGTGGAGTATACCCAGTTTAACCGAATACACATGTATAAAGGTACACGTAAACCTCGATATGGATTTCGACGGATCAAAACAAAATTCCCCAATGCAAACTTAAGTTTAGGGGGGGGGGGGGGGGGGGTGGTCAAAGTTTATCTAAATTAAATATATCTATGTAATTAAAATGTGATAGATGCGAATCTCTGACATCTAATTTGAGACGAGAGAATAGTAATTTGAGGTGTATTACTGCTCTACCTAGACTTGTGCTACCCGGCGGGTGGCTCCATGGCTGCATACTGGACCGTGGTTCCACGCCACAGTGAGACCATGGGCGGACTGAGTGGATGCCTAGGCCCCTACTTAAAATATCAAATTCTTTAGTATTTATCCATTTTTGTGAGAAATTTCTTGAGATTATAAAGTTATGGAAGGAATGCCCTCATTCACTTCATTTGCCCCCGCTTGTAATATGTTCTAGGTCTGACACCCATAGTTCAGTCTTATGGGCTAGTGGAAGACTAAGAGCATCTTTAGCCGATACCGCATATCTGGTCAAACCCGTAAAATATGCTGTTTTGGTTTGAAAAGAGCTCAAAAAAGGAGTGATGAACGCTTCACTCCACTAAAAATACACCAGCAACTACTCTTGTCCGGCTTCGACGACGCCATCACCGCTGTCCTCCGAGCTTGATTCCATGACGGGAAGCCTCAATTTTTTTTTGAGAAATGGGGAGCCTCAATTCCAGCATCAATCTTCTATTCATAAAGAGTCTATTTGATTCCACGGACTAGTTAGCTTTGTCTAACTCTAATCGATAGAGCAACAGGAGCAGAGCGAGTGACACCGGGAGCAGAGTGCGTGCAGCGGGTGGCCGGCCGTGTGGCCGTGCGTGCAGCCGGGCATTGCATGCCTAGTTGCTTAGCTTGGCCGGCAGTGTGCGCGCAGCGGGAACAGAGCGAGTGGCAGCGACCGGCGCAAGGGCGAGGGACTATATCAGAAGGACAGTGCCAGGCGTCCTCGGGGAATGTGGTTTTCATCCCCGGTCCCCACCAAGTGTCTCCTGTTTTCGGTTAAAATTCCGTTTTTACTATATGTAGCAAAAAAAACGGTTTGATAGAAAAAAAACTAGACCTCGTCGGAGATCTCGCCGGAGACCTCGCCGGTAAAAAAAAGTACTAATGTAGCAAAACCAACTTCGCCGGAGATATTGCCGGAGACTTTCACCGGAAAATCTCGTCGGAGACTTTGTAACAAAATATTTGTGTTGTTGTAGCAAACATAAAAAACATTTGTAGCAAAAAATATTAGTAACTGTAGCAAAAAAGTTCAGCATCTATAGAAAAAAACGATTTCGTCGGAGACATTGCTGAAAACTTTCACCGGGGACTCTATAGCAAAAACTACAAGTTATTGTAGCAAAACCAGTAAAATATTGTAGCAAAAAAACTTCTAATTTAGCAAATCCGATTTTATCGGAGGCTTTGTTGGAGAACTTGACCGCAGGTAGCAACGCTTCTCCCCATAGGTAGCAACAATATTCGCCAAAGTAGCACCTTGTAGTAGCAGCGACGGGAGGCCCATGGCTGCGCATACCTTGCAGCAGCAGAGGCGGTAGCAGTGCCATGGTAGCATGAGTAGGATATGTAGCATGGTGACTCGGAAAAGAGCCATGGCGTCGCCAATCAAATCTCTTGCCCATGGAGGAGTACGCCATGGAAGAAGGGGATAGGCTGGCACTGAGGTGGGGACCCAGGATAAGGTGATGAGGGAGGAGGGTCTGGGAGTTCTCCACCGCCAAACGGCGAGGCGGGGGACCGATGGCGACGGACGACGATGGCGAGGGACCGGTGGCGGCGGACGGTTTTACGGTCGAACGGTCAGCGGAGATCTCGCTGGAGGTGGCGGAGCGGGACAGCGGCGGCGCTGGTCGGGCCGACAGCGGCGCTGGGCGGGCTGGCAGGCATCAACAGGGTGGGCTGGTAGGCAGCATGAGCGCGAGGGATGGCGTTCCGGCGAGCAGCTCCAAGAAAAGAAGATTAAGATTGGAAGAGATAAAGAGATGGGTGGGCCCGTACATACAGTTGTCTACGCGGACTGCGCACGAGCGTGCGACCCGGGGGAGGTGTATCGTTTTCCATATCAGAAACAACCGAGGCGCGTGCCACGGCGGTGGTTGGGCATTTGTCGATCTAGTGCCACACCCAGTAGAGTTTGCGGGATCTAGTCTGCATCTATATATTTTTGCCAAAAAATAAGTTTTTTATTATATACTCACTCCGTTAAAGAATAGATGTCATAGGTTTTTAAAATTTTAGATAAATCTATATAGTAAATAGTGTTTAGATTTATGTAAATTTTAACAAGTTTATGACATCTATTTTAAGACGAAGGAAGTATATGTTTTACACTACGCGTGTTTGCAGTATGTACTGCAGAAGACTCTACCGAGGAGAGACTCCATCTTGGAGATCGATGGAATGACACGGGCTTTGCTTTTTTCCTTTCTTTTTACAACGGGAGTTTTGGTTTTGCTTTGTTTCCATTTGGCGCGTGGACTGGTTGGCCATCAGCACTGCATGTTCGTCGTGTTGGAACACCCCCTGTCGGCTGGCCGGTTTCGAGGCTGCTCCACACCCGAGGGAGAAGACTAGAGTCGAAAAACACACAGATAACACAAGTAAATGACACAGGGAACAAAGGGAAACTTTATTAATCTTTCTCTCGGTAAACTCCCGTACAATGATTGCCCATCTATTTATAGACTAAGGGGATAGAATACCCACATGAGCGAACCCTAGCCTGGTAGAGGCCACACCGAGTGGGCCTCTACCGGCCCAGTTTCCCAACACTCCCCCTGGGTATCTTATCTGTATAACCATGGCTTTGAACTCCGAAAAACCCAGTGAAAAAAATATGAAGAAATGCACACGGTATACTTGTTGCTATGTTGCACGAATTGACTCATTAAAAACCTCATGTGAGAAACTTCATAAAAACTCACTAAGGGAAAAAGAGTACAATTCACTTAACTATAAAGTTAAGCACTCGATCATCGGGATCAAGATTTTAGCGATGAGTTTGTGAAGATTCTTTCCCTGAACCTTGCATCTCCCTAAGTCTCATCATGCCGAACTCACGGACACATCTCTCGAAAGAAGATGCTGGCAATAATTTAGTGAATAAATCAGCGAGATTTTCACACGACTTAGTATGCAAGACTTTCACTTCGTTCATCTTTTGCAACTCATGTGCATAGAAGAACTTGGGGTTTATATGTTTTGTGAGATTGATCTTCACGTAACCCATCTGGACTTGTGCAACACAAGCGGCATTATCTTCATAGATAATTGTTGGGGTTTGTACGGTGTTCAGTCCACATGACATTTGGATGTGGCTGACTACTCGTCGAAGCCATACACATTCTCGTGATACTTCATATAATGCTATGATTTCCGAGTGGTTCGTCGAAGTTGACACAAGAGTTTGCTTAGACGATTTCTAGGAAATCGCTGTTCCACCACAAAGGAAAACATATCCAGTCTGCGACTTGGATGTGTGCGGGTCCGAAAGGTACCCAGCATCTGCATAGCCTACAATAGATAGGTCTTGGTTCTTTTGGTAAAACAAGCCAAGGTCCTTTGTCCCTTGTATGTACCTAAAGATGTCCTTAACGCCTTTTCAATGCCTCTTGGTAGGCTCAGAACTATACCTTGCAAGCAAATTGACGGCGAATGCAATATCCGGCCGTGTACAGTTTGCGAGGTACATAAGTGCGCCAACTGCACTTAACTAGGGGAATTCCGGTCCTAGAATTTCCTCCCCCTCTTCTTTAGGCCTGAACGGGTCCTTGTCTTGCTGCAAAGATCTTCCGACCATCGGGGTCTTAGAAGGATATGCCTTTTCAAACCCAAATCGTTCCAACACCTTCTGGGTGTAGGCTGACTGGTGAACTAGAATCCTAGCAGGGGAATGCTCAAGTTGCAGACCCAGGCAAGAACTTGGTTTGGCCTAAGTCTTTCATCTCGAATTCCGACATCAGGTAAGAACTCGCTTCCTCAATATCGTCGGGTGTACCGATTATATTCAAATCGTCCACGTACACCGAGATAATACAGAAACCATCATGAGATCTCCGTATAAAAACACATGGGCAATCTTCATTGCTCGCGTAGCCCTTCTAATGAAGGAAATCGCTTAAACGATTATACCACATCCTACCCGACTGTTTTAGTCCATACAATGACTTCTTAAGCTGAACACTGTATAAGCTCTTATTTGCTCTATCCTGGTTCGGGACAGGGATACCTTCTGGTACTTTCATGTATATGTCCGAATCCAAGTTACCATATAGGTAAGCGGTGACAACATCCATTAGTTTCATTTTAAGTCAATGTTTACTGTCATTGAGATCAAGTATCTAAAGGTAATTCCATCCATGACCAGGGAGTAAGTTTCCTCAAAGTCGACACCTGGTCGCTGAGTGAAACCTTGAGCAACGAGCCTTGCTTTGTACCTTACTACTTCATTATTCTCATTTCTCTTTTGAACAAAAACCCACTTACAACGGGGCGAAAGTGGGGAGGTGTTAGACAAACAGGTCCAAATACCTCTCTTTTGTTTAACGATAATAATTCAGCAGTAATTGCCTTCTGCCAATCTTTCCAATCTGACATTTTCTTGCAATCAGCGAGCGTGTTAGGCTCAGGGTCAAGATCTATGATTGAGGCAATTTTCTTGGCAAAATTAACGTCGACATTTGACATGGCTCGGTTGTATGACTCGCCCGAATTAACATAGTTAATGGCCATCTCGTCATGGAGTGCATCAGTCACATCCTCTTGCTCCACCGGATTTCCCAATCTAGGAGCTAGGTCCTTTAGCTTTCCCGCTCCGATGTGTGCGCACACAAATTCGCTGGCTATTTACGATATAGGAAAATTCAAGTCCGGAATTTCGTGCACTGGAATATCCGTATTTGTGCCAGGTCTCGACTGGCTCCCCTCAACAGGGGCAGACTGTAATAAATCTCTCTTATCCTTTTTCTTCGGGCGTCCCCGGGTACTTGGGATTTGAGAAACCGGAATCCGCGTCCTCTTAGGCCTTGGAGCAGGAGCGGGTATATCATCATTTTTCTTTGATATTTCAACCCTTTCCGGTGCATTGCGTGCATGCACATGCGACTTTGTCACAGCATTTAAATCACTAAAATGATCGGGCAGTTGATTCGCTAGGGAGTGCAAATCTATTATCTTTTGGACTTCTCTAGTAGTCTCAATAGTGCGCGGGTCATGAGCGTGGATCCCCGTGGCTTTTCACGTGATTTCTCGAATTTTGTCATCCAGGGGTTGATTACCTCCCCCTAAAGTCGGAAAAAGATCCTCGTCAAAAATGCAGTCAGCAAAACAGGTCGTGTGACAGTCACCTGTCAAGGGGTCCAAGAACCTGATTATGGACACAGTCTCATAACCAACGTATATCCCCGACTTACAGAGCGGTCCCGTTGCTGATCGCTGGGGTGGTGGTATAGGTACATATACCTGGTAGCCGAACCTACGTAGGTGGGAAATTTTCGGTGCCGACCCTTGCGCAAGTTGGATAAGAGAGTGGATGTTGTAGGCCGATGGTCGAAAGTTGATGAGATTAGCGGCGTGTAACACCGCGTGTCCCCAACAAATAGTTGGTAAATTACAACCCTGAAGGAGTGGTCTGACAATGAATTTAATCCTTTTAATCAATGCCTCCGCAAGTCCATTTTGATTGTGGACATGCGGTACGGAGTGCTCAAGTTTGATTCCAGTTGCCATGCAATAATCATCGAATGCCTTTGAAGTAAATTCTTCGGCATTGTCCATTCGAATAGACTTTAAACGATAAACAGGGAATTTATTCCTTATTTGTATGATCTGAGAGATCAACTTTGCAAAAGCATGGTTCCATGTTGATAGCAGGCAAACATTGGACCATTTAGAGGAAGCATCGATGAGCACCATGAAGTACCGAAATGGCTCTGAGAGGGGCTGAATTGGACCACATATATCCCCTTGAATACGTTCCAAGAACGCGGGGAGTTCATCCTTCAGCTTTAGGGGGGACGGTCTAATGATCAATTTCCCCATAGCGCATGCGAAGCACACGAAATCATCGGGATTCAGGAAATTTTTCACATTAACATTATGACCTTCGAGTTGTTAATTATATTTCTCATCATCCTAAGACCGGGGTGGCCTAACCTATCATGCCAAAGGCAGAATAGTTTGGAGCTTCTAAAGACAGTCTTAAGGGTAGTGTAAATATGTGGTGCTACTATCTTAGTGTAGTACAGCCCAGTAGCTAATGAATAGAGTCTTTCTACAACATGTTTACCATTTTCGTCGCGCTTGGTATTGAGTAGGAACTCATTTCCATTCTCATCATCATCGGTTTCTACATGGAAACCATTGGCGTGGATGTCTCTAAAACTCAAGAGAGTACGAGTCGACTCCGGATACAACAATGCCTCTTCAATGATCAGAGTTGTTCCATTTGGGAGTATGATAGTTGCTCTTCCGGAGCCAACTACATTCGGACCGCAGCCGGCGATCGTCATTATGTTACCGGGGTTTTTGGTAATGGACTCAAAATACTTTGTTTCTCTCAAGATGATATTTGTGGTGCCTCTATCAGCAAGGCACGTTTCCTCCATTTGGGCGCCACACGCGTTCTAAAATATAGTGCCTAATTAATATAATGGAGCGAGGAAGATGCTACATCAAGTAAGTAAAACACATAAACATTTCAGATAATCACACAACCAAATAATGGAATAAATGAATGAAGTAAATGTCATCCAATCGCCGAAAACAAATAAATGTTATGCTCTCATCGAGCTTACAACCATATCGAAAAATTGTATCTGATTATTGCGGAAAATGAATCATCACAACAAAAGGGAGCTCAGGTGGATTCTGTAAAGAAACCATCAAGCTCAGCCTGTATCTCAAGATCAGTGAGCTTCTCTTTGTTGGCTATCATCATCGAGGCAGCAGAGATGTCTAGCTGAGGCGAGGAGGGGGGGGCACAACGTGCTCAACCTCCATGGCCACAGCGGCGTTCGTGGGAACCGCCGAAGGTGCTGCCACTTGTGCTACGTCCTGCGCCACTACGGGCGTGACGTTCTACACAGGCGCCGCTCCGGGCGCCAGTGGTGCCTCAACCTGGAAAAGGTGCGCCTCGCGCGCCTTCTTGTTGGCCTTGAACGCGTCGACGACGTGTTTAGGGGCCAAACACTTCCTGGAGAAGTGAGTCTTGGATCCACAACGGAAGCAGTCCTGGGGCCTTGCCTCCCCCTTGCCCGCCTTGCGTTGCTTGGCCGAGTTGGAGGAGTTGGGGCCCTTCTTGCCCTTCTTGCCTCTCTTCTTGTGGATGGTCTTGCGCACCTTGTAGGCGTCGGCATTAGCCTCATGACTTGGGCCCCCCGCGAAGGGTTGCGCGGAGAAGTTCTTTTTCAGAACATTATCCTGCGTCTCGGCCACCTGCAGAGCATCAATAAGCGCTGCGTTAATCCTTCCTGACGAAAGTTTCGCGAGGACTGGATGTTGTCGGGATGGAATGTGGAGAGGGTTTTGTCTATCTTCTGCTGATCGGTGGTACTGGTCCCACACAGCTGAAGAATGGTACAAATCCGGTGCAACCTGGAGTTGTACTCTCCCACTGTCTTGAAGTCCGCAAACCTCAGACAAATCCTATCTGCCTCCGCCTGTGGCTGAATGGTGTACTTCAACCTAGAGAACCGCTTGTTGAGGGTGTTGGAGATATGCCCAAGAGGCAATAATAAAGTGGTTATTATCATATCTTCACACTTATGATAAATGTTTACATACCATGCTATAATTGTATTAACTGGAAACATTAATACTTGTGTGATTTGTAAACTAAAATAAGAGTCCCTAGTAAAGCCTCTTGTTAAACTAGCTTGTTGGTTAATATATGATCATGGTTTCCTGATCATGAACATAGAGATGTTATTAACAACAGGATCATATCATTAGGCGAATGATGTGATGGACATACTCCTATAGATAAGCGTAGCATAAAGATCAAGTCATTTCAATAGTTCAATTGCTATATGCTTTCTGATACATAGTAACCTAATTCCTTCGACCATGAGATCATGCATATCACCTTTACCGGATGGATGCTTTGATGACATCAAACACCACACCGTAACTGGGTGGCTATAAAGGTGGCATTGAGTGTTCGGAAAGTATTGGTTGAGACACATGGATCAAGAGTGGGATTTGTCCATCCATATGACGGATAGATATACTCTGGGCCCTCGGTGGAATGTCATCCAATTAGCTTGCAAGCATGTGACTGGCTCACAAGGGATCACATATCACGGGAACGAGAAAAGAGTACTTATCAGTAATGAGGTTGAACTAGGTATGCAGAGATACCGATGATCATAACCTCGGATAAGTAAACTATCGTGAGACAAAGGGAAATTGGTATCGTATGTAAGTGGTTCATTCGATCGCAAAGTAATCGTAGAAATATGTGGGAGCCATATGAATTTCCAGATTCTTCTATTGGTTATTGTTCGGAGAAGTGTCTCGATCATGTCCGCATAATTCACGAACCGTAGGGAGACACACTTAAGGATTCGACGTTGTTTGAGTAGTTATAGTATTATGAGAAAGAGACCGAATGTTGTTCGGAGTCTCGGATGGGATCCGGGATATCACGAGGTGATCCGGAATGGTCCGGAGAATAAGATTCATATAAGGAAAGTCCCGTTTCGGAGTTCGGGAATGATTCCGGTGTTTTCATCGGGAATGTTCTAGAAGGTTCCGGAATGTCCGGCACTCCGGGGGGGATGGGGTACATGAATGTGTCATTACATATTGGAATAATTGTATCATGTACTAAGTGTTCTCGCTGTTCCAAATAAAGGATTAAATTGAATCCTAAAACTGAAAAGTCAAATGGCTAGTTTGAAAGTCAAACGGCTAAAACAGGAAACTGAGGGAAACAAGCAAGAGGAGGTTGAAACCGACTTGGGGGAGGAGTCCCTCCTCTCCAAGCCGGCGCACCACCTAGGCCGAGTTGGGGAGGGACTCCCCTCCCTCCCCTTGGCCGTCGGCCCTCCTCCACCTATAAGAGGAGGGGCAGGGCCTCCTCCTCTAGACACACAAGTTCCTATCCTCTAATCTAAACTCTAGCCAAAGCCTCCGGTTTAGAGCCGTTTTGGTTTAGAGCTTTTAATTGCCATAGCCTTCGGTTTAGAGCCTTATAATTGGTGTGTCTAAACCCTAGACCACTAATAGCTCTCTCATACTCCACCATACTCGCTCCGGCTTAAGGCGAAGCCCTGCGGGATCTCCACTCTACTTCCGGTACCACGCCGTTGTGCTGCCGGAATCGCGAGGAGAGTGCTACAACCTCCGCTGCCTGCTGGAACAAGGGAGAGGAAGGTCTTCGAAATCGAACGTGTGACCGATCATGAGGGGCTAACGCAGCGCCGGAAGGATCGTCTACGCGATCTTGAGATCGGGAAGAGTACGACTACATCACCCACGAGAATCCGCTCTCGTTAACCGCTTTGGAATCTTCGAGGGTAAGTTATTCCATCGACTCGTTGCTACAATCTAGTAGATAGATCTTGGCTTGTTTGTTTGTATGCGATAGAAAAATTTTGTTTTCCATGCTACGAACCCCTACAGAGGGCGGTCCAAAGGGCAGAAGCATTCCGTTCTGCCATGTACTCGTTCTTGAGAGTCTCACACATATGATGGCGGAGGAAATGCAGGGCTTTGGCGTTATTCGCCGGGATGGTTTTGCTGGGGGCCGTCGGAGTCCCCTCAATCAACGCATCCTTGATGCATCGGCCCTCGAGGACGATCTCAACGTCCGAGGCCCAAGTCAGGTAGTTAATCCCAGCCTGGGTCAACTCCGGGAACTCGCGGCTGACGATTCCGGTCATCTTCAACGAAAGCCTGCGTGATGCAGGCTCGACGGTGGCTTGACGGAGGCTCGACGGAGAGTCACATGCTGATAACGTGTTGGAACACCTCCTGCCGGCTGGCCGGTCCCGAGGCTGCTCCACACCCGAGGGAGAAGACTAAAGTCGAAAAGCACACAGATAACACAAGTAAATGGCACAGGGAACAAATGGGAACTTTATTAATCTTTCTCTCGGAAAACTCCCGTACAGTTATTGCTCCTCTATTTATAGACTAAGGGGATAGAATATCCACATGGGCCAACCCTAGCCTGGTAGAGGGTACACCGAGTGGGTCTCTATCGACCCAGTTTCCCAACACGTCGATCGTGCTTAGACTTTAATCCGATCTGCCGCCGTGGGTAAGGACAAGGAGGAAGACCGGTTTCCAAGTCTCAAGAAGGGGAAGAAAGGGGGAGAACGATTTCCATTCAGAAAAAAAATAAAAAGATAAGGAGAACGATGCTGACCGGGCAGGTAGTAAGCTTCGTGTCCACGCTTAACAACCAATGGTCCTCGATCGGTTGTTTTGCACGCCGAGATCGTGATTCACCGATGATCTATATATCTCTCGCACGTCGCCGTCGTACCTGAATCTATATATCTGTTCAATCTAGATGGATCACCATCGATGCAACAATCTCCGTTCGAGTTTCTTTCATGTGCATCAATGTAGACTGTACAAGAGCTGGGGGCATGGCCTGATTTATACTTGTGCGAATTAAGAGATCAGGTACCAGTCTGTATCAGCTCACTGCTTACGGCCGGTGTGTGTCGTCGTTGGAGTAATCATCCACAATCACCATATATAGGGGAAAAAGTGCGTGAAAAAGATTGATTCTGTTGCGCCTAATGACGCTAGCTAGATTCGTTTGTGTCATGGCGAACCCAAGGCAAGTTTTTCGTGGTCGTTGGTCCACGAGACATTGAGACTTGTCTACTACTTTACCTGGTCCACACAGAAAACGGGTCATCGACCGATATGGATTGGTCTTCCACGCATGGGCTGGATTAGCAACAGTTTAATAGTGCAATTATTTTTCTTCCAGAGTTTGTCGTTCTGGGGCAGGACAAGATGGCGCTAGCTAAAAGAACCAAGAAATGTGACCGAAATTTTGAGGTTTATCCAATTCGACCAACCCCATCAAGAGCGCAAGGCACTCACTCCGTAAGTTGAGAAGATTGGCCGGGTTGGGATTCAGACAAGTTGTTACAACAAACATTCGGTGAATTTTCTAGCAAAAAGAACATTCGGTGAATTTGAGTATGCCTTTCAAACATTTGCAAGGGGCTCCTCGGTGCCGAAGCACCTCCACCCCGCGCGACGGAGGACAACGCCATCTTGGTCAACAACAACTTCAACACTCGATCTTCTAAAACCGGGACCGTCGACTCACGGACACCGGCAAGGGGAACGCCTGCTCGAGAACTCCGACGATCCGCGAGCAAGGAAAGGACGGCGAATCCGCGGCGGAGTTCCAGTGAAACCGCACCATCAGAGGAAGAGATCACCGCCAGCAAAAGCCACTCCGGCATCGTCGCTGCTTCCCCAACGCCGCCGGCTGGCCACACCCCACACACACCTAAGCTATATACCCGCCGGGATCCGTAGATCCCCCGTCCCGGAAGACGAGGAATCCATGGGATCGCCGGCGGCGAGCCTGGGAGCACAAGATCGTCCAAAAATCGCCCCGATCACTGTAGACGCTTCAATTCTTCAAAAACTAAACAATATCTATTTATGTACAGCTCCCATCATGTTCCCATCATATAATAAAGTAATGTCCTCATAAATTTTATGAATGGTTATCCTGCCGCAGTGGCAATCGTTTTTTGTTTTATTACTACAGATCCATAGTTTGAATCTCAACGCCCACATATATTGTTTGATCTCTTTCTCCTGACCATGATAGGTGGGACCCACCAGGGTGGCGGCGCCAAGGTCACATGTGGGTTAGTAAAATATACAAGGGTCTTTTTGTAAAGCTTTTTATGCCGCATGTCATCTTTAGAATGATTATGGGACCTATTTGCTCTCTTAATACAAGTTCTTGTACCATAGGTGTACACTCTACAAGTTGTGGGACTAATTTACATGTCCAATGAAGTTATGGGACTAATATTATATATACCTCAATTATTTTTCTTTCGGAGTTTGTCGTTTTGGGGCAGGACAAGATGGCGCTAGCTAAAAGAACCGAGAAATGTGACCGAATTTTTGAGGTTTATCCAATTCGACCAATCCCATCTAGAGCGCAAGGCATTCACTCCGTAAGTTGAGAAGATTGGCCGGGTTGGGATTCAGACAATTTGTTACAACAAACATTCGGTAAATTTTCTAGCAAAAAGAACATTCGGTGAATTTGAGTATGCCTTTCAAACATTTGCAAATACCTTTTAATCAAATCAGAAATTGATAGTTAAGGTATGCAGAAAATGTGTGCGAATATGGTGTTGGTTCCAGACCATTACGTGAGGTGGTATCTGCCAACCGTGCGTATTAGTCTTATTTTCCTTTTCTGGACGGGACAAAAATAGCCATTTTGATTAATTAATGAGAGCGAAAATTGTATGGCTAACTAGAAGAAAGCCGGATACACGAATACAATCATATGTCATGTAACATGATAGCCTAGCATGATCTGACACTTTATGTCCCATAATATAATAAGATGTTATTACAATTAATATGCCTATATATTTATTGTAATAACATATTCTCCCTGTTCAAAAATAATGTATGTGCTCACATGTATCTAAATAAATCCAAGTCATTTATTTTTTAAATAAAGAAAAATATATATTATGAGGCCTCGAGGGAAACAAGACTTCGGTTGTCAAATACTTTCTCTGTTTTAAAATATAAGATGTTTTAGGTTTATAAAAAAAATGTATCTAGTTTTCTTTTAGTTTATAGACTCATTTTAAACCTGAGTGAACTTACGTACTAAAAGTTGCTTGACAAAGCTAAAACACTTATATGACGGGTGTAACATCTTTGCATAGGATTTTCGCAAGGTTGTGATTTGGGGGCATCATGGAGATTTTGTGGACCCAGCCGCATCGACTTTTTCAATCTTCGTCGGTGTCCATTTCTCGTTTATTCATTTATTTATTTGTCTCCACTATCCTGGTTCGTAATCAGATATTAAAATTTGTGATATAGTCGAAAAGTGTCTACTCGCTCCGGTCCATATCAATAGCTTTAATTTTGCTAAATACGAATCTAGTCTAAATACTTAACTAATACATACGAATTGAACCGGTAAGTACATTATTATTCTATTCTCTTTTGTAAAATTTCACGTGCGAGATGTTGGATTATTAGACATAATTTCCACGAGTAACTTCAGAATATAAATCATGACAGCAACAACTACAATTATGTGAACCTCTAACATACTAGATATATTGATCAACATAAACAGTAGCAGAACATATGCACTAACAACCATATATGCACTAACAACCATACTAAAGTAACAAATCTGATGACGGTATATATACTGATCGGTTGTCGATGAAGTCACTGTTGGTGCAGTCTGTCGAAGAAGTTGGCGTTGAAGACGACGTGCACGAGGTCCGGCTTGACGACCGGGAATACGCGCCGTGATGACAAACTTGAGCAGTCGCGCGGAGCGCTTTCCAAAAACCTTATTCGCCCTCTCCCGTACAGGATCACAAAGGCGAGTGGTTCCGGAGACCTGCTCTCCCGACCGCCGATGCATGCCGGCAAGCGGGATAGAGTAGACTACGGTGGCGGTGCAAGTAGAGAGGATGGCAAAACCCTAGATTGGTTTTCGGTGACTTGTGGCGGTAGCCGCACAAGACTTTATATAGAGCGGCTCAGAAAACCCTAACGGAGGCAAAGATGGGACGAGTCCATGTTGCGCACGTTCGGATCGGTTATAGTATCCCACGATCCGGGAGCGACCCGAATAAGCTAGCCGTTTGACATGTCTGTCAAAATCTCATAATTTTCTGAGCAACAAAAATAAGCTCGACTCTGCGAGATACCCGTAACTCACGACGCCCGCGCGTCGTGACGAGACAAGCGGACGGGCGGGCAAGCGGCGTCGGAGGAGGGGGAGCGCGCGCTTGTATCTCTTATTTCCACTCACTTATAAAGTGGTGCAACACTCCACCTTATAAGGTGGTGCAACTCTCTTTCAACTTCCCATGTGAGACTAAATTTTAGCTCCCACTCCACTCCCATGTAAGCTGCCACAAATATGGGCCCAAACACATATGGGCTGCCACAATCTGGGCTTTGAGATTTAAGGCAAATCTGAAATACACATGAGCTAAATGGACTAGCCCATTATTTCTAACAACCCCCCATCAGATCTCAAATGCCCATTTGAAGATTTGTCAATCCTCGCTATTTGTTTATATACCAGTGTTTTAGCAGAGACTGTTAAGTTGAACTTCCGCCTAGAATCTTGAACTACGTCTATCAACAACTTGAACAATGGACGAACCTTGAATTGCAAGTTTGATGCCAATATATTTTACTCGAAATCATAACTAGTACCTGGATGCCAGTATCCTACCCCGCGGGTTGGAGCATATGCGTCATACTCCGTGGTTTCTTCATGAGTTTACTAGAGATCACTCATGTCTCATAGACCGCGACGTTTACAGTCGAGCTCATATAGGTGTGTTCTTTCAAGAATACCCTGTAGGACGGTATCTTTGCTAATTAAAGCCAACAGAAACACAACAAGGCATGTTGCCAACCTGCCTTACAGATTATGAGAGTTATGCATCTTCACATAGAGAGAGTTATAAGTACTCTCCTCCGTCAAACCACTAGCTTGTTCTTCCCAAGTCCTAATTTACGGGATCTTCATCACATAGGTTGGGTTACCACTAAGGTGTGATATCCATGGGTCTTAACCCCATCTCCCTCGATGCACTTTTTATCATATTTCGTGATAGTCCCTTTATAAAGGGATCTACGAGGTTTTTGTCTGTTTGAATGTACGTAACAGTTATTACTCCAGAGTTTTTTAATTTTCTGGCAGATTTCAAATGTCTCTTCATGTGTTTTGATGACTTCATGTTATTATTAGAATTGTTTACTTTGACAATCACAGTTTAGTTGTCACAATTTAAAAGGATTGCCGACACAGGTTTCTCAACTACAGGCAAGTCTATCAAGAGCTCACGCAGCCATTCTGACTCAACATTGGCTATATCTAAAACAGTAAGTTCTGCTTTCATAGTTGACCTCATCAATATGGTTTGTCTATGAGACCTCTATGACATTGCGCCACCTCCAAGGGTAAACACATACCCGCTCGTGGCATAGAGTTCATCAATGTCAGAGATCCAATTCGAATCACTATATCCTTCAAGCACAGCAGGGTTCCCTGAATAGTGAATCCCATAGCTCATTGTACCACATAGATAGCGCATGACTCTTTCAAGGGCATGCCAATGATCAATACACGGGTTAGACATGAACCTACTCAACTTGCTCACAACAAAAGATATATTGGGTCTTGTAGAGCTTGCTAAGTACATGAGAGAACCAACAACTTATGAATATTTTAGCTGATCTGTTGGTTCCTTCTTATTCTTTTGTAATGTCAAACTGGGATCATACGGTGTTGGAGAAGTCTTGCCATCAATAAAGCCAAATCTGTTCAAGACCTTCTCAACATAATGAGATTGCATTAAAGTAATTCCATTCTCGTTCTTAATAAGCTTGATGTTCAAAATCACATCAGCCTCTTCCGGATCTTTCATATCAAAACTCTTTGACAGGAAATACTTGACTTCATTTATCACTTTCATGTTTGTACCAAAGATCAGAATGTCATCCACATACAAACATAATATAACGCTATCACCCCCCATGTTGATAGTAAACACACCTATCAGCCTCATTAATGACTGACGAGGTTTCGACTCGTCAATGCCCATTGTTATGGACTTGGGTTTTGGAGAAGATGGGGATGCTGGAGATCGTGGCACGGTTAACAGACAAGCAACCAGGGGACACGAGATTTACCCAGGTTCAGGCCCCCGGAGGGAAAACCCTACTCCTGCTTGTCTGCTCTTGATTACGACGGAACCGAAGGTTACAGGGTGCGCAGATTCGATCTGGCGTGGTGGTGCGTATGCGGAAGTATGAGTCGAGAGATCTAGGCCGTGCCCTCCTGGCCTTTATATAGACTTAGGCAGGTCCCGGGCATAGTCCTAGTCGGTTACAGGTTCTAGGGTTTGACCCCTTTGAATTTTCTATCTACTCTAGTCTTGCTCTCCAAGGATCCGAAGGCGTTATGGGCCTAGGCCACCCGAAAGTCTTCATGGGCCGGCATATATCCTCCGTGGGCCTTCCTTGGGTTAGAACAGGTATGCTGAGACCACGTACCCGTAGGGTATAACCATGTCAGTAGCCCCCGAGTGATCAGTCGAATCGTAGATTCGGCTGAGGACTCTCCAATCCTTCGGGTGCAACTATATATTAACAGTATGTGTGTAGGGATTGTTGATGCGTGTGCCTGACTCACCCGACGGATCAGGGTCAGTTAACTGTCTTAGGACGAAACAACACGATCTTCCTCAATTTCGAGTCCCTTAACTCGAAACTGGAACATATGCTGGCGTAATTCGACTCAGGCCACAGAGGACTTACAGAAGTAGAATTCCAGTGAATTTAATTGATGTACCCAACGCGTCCGTCGGGATTTTTCATCGCACCTGTTGGCACGGATTCATACTAGCAGAGCGCAGTCGGGTGCGTTGCCAGGCCACCAAATGATATCTGTAGGTCTTATCTTTGCGTCGCGGACGCAGCATCCGAACATTTGTCACCGCGGAGGTGTTTCGGGTGGCCAAGGAGATTGTTGCTCACTCAGCATTTTGTTGGGGCAGAGTTGCCAAAAAGTTTTTGCATGCTGATCCGAAAGATCGCAGTCAAAGATTTCATAGGGTGCGCGACCAACGCTCCCTATGGGAGTAGCCCCCGAGTGTCTGTTCGAGTCGTAGACTTGAGCGGAGACTTTTATTCAGGCGCTTGTTCAGTGTTAAGTCCGTAGGACACAAAAAAATTCAGATGCTTAAATCCATCCTCCCTATGGGAGTAGCCCCCGAGTCCGTAGTGGAGTCGTAGACTCGACGTGGGTCTCGAAGAATTATTTCGACTTTATTCGTCTGTCGGGTGCGCGGCCAGCGCTCCTGATAGGATTAGCCCCCGAGTATTTAGTCAAATCGAAGATTCGAGTGAGTACTCTTAGTTGTGGAGCCAAAGAATTGTAGTTGGTGCTAGTATAGCTTTTGATGACATCATTGCTGACGATCAATAACCTCAAGCGTCTGCTACGCCAGAGATGACTTGACTTGACGAAACGTGGGACCCATTTGCTGACCTTGAATTGACCGGTCACGCGCAGCGTGGAGATAATTACGGCGTCTCCTCGATTTCCGCGCGTAGTGGATGGCATGGTAACGACGGTTCGTTGTGATGCTGACACGTGGACGGTCAGATCTGGCGTTGGCGTTAGGTCTTCTGTATGGACGGCTGTCGTGCATCGTCTTCGCTGTTATAAACATTGGGAAAAGCCGCGGTTTGTTTTCACCGCATCAGTTCTTGTTTTCACTGCCTCCTTGTGCTCTAGCAATTCTTGCTGCGCGCTGGGATTTTCTTCCACATTTCCATCTTCCTTTCTGCGCTTTTACCACCGGCGCCGCCGTAGCGCAATGGGAAAACCAAAGAAATCGTCATCTGCAGTTGGGACCAGCGCCGCCGGAGGAAAGAAAGGCGCCACCGCTACTCGTGTCACCGATGGTGGCTGGCGGCGATCAGAGACGCGGGAGAGCGATCTCCGCAAGGTTCGCGAGTGGGGTCTGATCCCGCAAGATAGGGAGGCCGTCAAACTTCCCGGCAATGAGGTAATCCCCCGTCCCCCATCTGGGTATCGGGTTATGTTTCTCGCCTTCGTTATGCGTGGGTTTTCTTTTCCAGTCCACAACTTCCTCCGTGGATTGCTCTTTTTCTATGGCATTCAGCTTCACCATCTGTCGCCCAACTCTCTTCTCCACATTGCTTGCTTCATCACTTTTTGCGAGTGCTGGCTTGGCATTGAGCCGCATTTTGGCCTCTTCCAAAAACTTTATTCCGTGAAGAGGCAGTCTGGTTCAGATGGTGTTTATCCAATTGGGGTTTGCATCATCTCCCTTAGTCCCAATCTTCTTTTCTTTTCCTTTTCCATGTCCGAATCTGCCCAGTACTGGCGGAGGCGATGGTTTTACATCTGCGACTCCGTAGTGCCAGGGCAAGATTTTGGTCTTGTTCCTTTTGACCCCTCCCAAATGATTGAGCCGAAGAGGTCTTGGAAAAACAAAATCTTGGATGGCGAGGTGGCGGAGATAGAGGCCCTTTACCGTCGGGTGGAGGATCTCCAGCTGATTCCGGAGAAGGAGGTGAACGGCGTGGACATCATCCGGACGTTTCTTGAGCGTCGGGTGCAACCTCTCCAAGCGAGGACGCACCCGATGTTTCTTTATTCTGGGCGCCGTGATCCGACGAGGGTTTCGGCTGAGAAAATCTCCGAGGAGGATCTTGACAGGACCCTTCGCGCGCTGCTGAAGTTCAAGGGCGGAGAAAAAATCCCGGGGAAGTCGCTAACTCCTCCGTTTTCTTCGACGTTGGCCGTTCCGCATGTGTAGATTCGTGCGTGTAGCGTTTTTCTGTTGACTGCGTGTTTATTTCCTTTGTTTGCTAACAAAGTCCATTCTGGTTTTGCAGAGCTTCAAAGTGCCGGGCATGGTGCCGCCAGTGATCGAAAAGTATCCGAATGCTCCGGATAATGAAGTGGTGGAGTCCGTGTCCGAACTGCCTTCAGCGCGATCTCCGGCGGAGGATGCCGACAAGTCGAGTGAGGACCATACGCGTAAACGATCTCGGAGCTCCAGCGAGTCTTCGGATGCTTCGACTCCTCCGACTCCCAGAAACCCTCTGGGCCTTGAGCGTCATAGTGCCGGGCATGGAGGCTCTTCCTCTCCCATTCCTGCCATTCCTGTGCGGGCTGTAGCACCGCACCCTCCAGCGAAGCGGAAGAAGGAAGAGAAGAAGGAAGAGAAGAAGGAAGATAAAAAGGAGGAGAAGAAGGAGGAGAAGAGAGCCCGAAGGACTCCTCCTGTCTTCGACCTGAGCTCACTGGGCTCGTAAGTTTCTTGTTGTACTATTGTCCTTTTTCCTTCATGATTTTTGCACTTGTGCTGATTTCTTCGTATGCAGGCATTCCTCCCACGATTCCTCCAGTGATGGTGCGCGGGAGATGATGGGGGAGTCGAAAATTGCGTCTCCTCCTCCTCAGACGGTGGCGACTTCGGGTGGCGCGGCTCCGGATCCTCCGTTGCAGGAGGTGCAGGTGGTTGCGCCTCAGAATTTCGCCAGCGAGCCTTCGGAGTCGCCATCAGAGCATGTAAGTACCTCTTCTTCGTACCACAGGGGAGCCCCCGAGTGTCTAAAAAATTACATGTCTTGTTCTTTTTGCGAATCTTCGGGGTGAAGCCCCCGAGTGTCTTCGCGTTCAAGTGTTGCCTTTATTCCTTGATGCTGGGCGCAGCCCCCAAGTCCTTTTTTCTTACTTGTGTTTCTTTTTTTTCTGCAGCCTTTTGTTCAGGAGGCCAAGCGACTGGTGCAGGAGCGCCTAGCGCTGGAGGCTAACCTTTGGCAGCTTCAAGGTACCTATTTGCCTTTTGGTGCTTTTTTCGTTTATTCCGGTCCTGCTTTCTGACGTTTGCTTGTTTTGAATGCAGAGGAGCATAATACTTCTCTCCGTGAGGTCGACGCTCTCAAGAAGAGCCTTGGTCAATCGGAGCAGAAGGCCGAGGCCGCCGTTGGCGCGAAGGAATGCCTCGAGCTAGAGCTGACTAAGGCAGCCGAAGCGAAGGAGCGTCTGCAGCAGGAGGCCGCGGATCGTGAGGAGCAGCTGGCCACTATTGCGGCTGCTCGTGAAAGAGAGGTGGCGGCAAAGCTCATGGCTGCTGCCAAGGCTATTTCGGGTGAGTGATGTATTTGTGTTTGTTTCTTCGTGTTTCTTCTTAAATCATCGCTTTTCTTCATGTCTTCTATCCTTTTTTTTTGTCTCAGATGCCGCAGGCATCGAGTTTGACCGCGGTGCTCTAGAGCACGGGAGTGCTCTAGATGATGCTACTGTGGCGGTCGAAGATCGCTGCAGCACCGTCGTTAGCTCCCTTTCCAAGGCGAAGGAGGTCCTTGGCCGCTTTTACAGGGAGCTTGTCCCTAAGGGCGTGGCCCTCGATGATGTGGATGCTCTGGCGGAGGCTCTGTCAGCCGAAGCGCCTGCGACGTACAAGCGCAAGTAGAAGGGCATCGGCGCGTCCGTCGGGCTGGCTATGGCCTTGGCGGCTGGAGCGGAGCTGGATCTGCCCCAGATCACTTCCCGGATGCCGACGACCGCAGATGGATACGAGGTAGCCTTTGCTGCATACTCTGCTCGCTGCAAGCGATATGGGCCCAAGCTCATTGATTTGCTATTTGAGTATGCACTGCGGCAGCAGGGCGGGGCCAAAGCTAGGCAGTCCGGCTCCGAGGCGACTCAGGGTGCCGCGTCTTAGACGTTGTAGACGTAGGATAGTTTGTAGTCTGCTTTTGCTGTAAATATTTGGAGAACACAGTCCTTGTGCCATGTAGTGGCCTTATATGTTTAATGAATTCGCCTGAGTTGTGCTTCTACCACTGTCTGAATGTTTGTGTCCTTTGCTTTCCTGCTGTTTTAGGTTTCTTCGGGTGCCGAGCCTGTTGACACCTCGCCTGCAGCGCAGCTGCGGCCATCTTTGGATGATCCTTCTCAACTCGCTTTTCTTCGGGACCGTGTGCGTAGTCTGGAGAGGGAGTTGCTCGGGTTGCGAGGTCATGCCGATGTTTGGAAGTCCAAGGCGGATCGTGGTGCAGCCAGAGAGGAGTACTTGATGGAGGAACTGCCTTGTCTGGCGCAGCTTCAGTGTAAGTTGTTCTTTGTTTCGAGCTGCAGCTCAATTCTTCGAGTGAGCCTGCTGGATTTGCCTCTTATTGTGTGCAAATGTCGCAGGTGCTAACCTTGCTCCTAGGGAAGAGAAAGAGCGTGTCGCTGTTCAGGTCAATTGCTTGACTCAGCAGGACATGGAGGTTGGCGGCTTCTTCTGGATGGATCATGATCGCGCCATGGCTCTGGCGACGGTGCAGGATCGTGTGCATCAAGTTTCGCGGGTGCTTCGCCAAGTGCAGACATCGCTTTCATCGGTGTTGCACATCATGTTCCCTTTGGATGCCGTACCGACGAGCCTTGTGGGTCTTCTGTCGAAGTTTCGAAGCGTGAGCAATGTCAAGGAGTTGGTGCGGCAACAGCTCATCGCCGGAGTCAAGGTTGCGTTGTCTCTTGTGAGGCTGCACCGGCCTGATGTAGATTTGGCTGTTGTGGCAGCTGGACCGCCTCTTCAGCCGGATGGTGGTGAGTGGGACATGCGGCCACATTACGCAGCTGTAAGGCAGTATGCCGAATAGGTCGTAGATTTGTTTGAGCAGCGTGCTCAGGTTATTCTTCAACATAGGTAGTACCTGTAAAAAGAGATAAATGTAAAATTTGTATATTTCGACCTGGCGTGTTGTGCCCTTTGTAAATGTTTGTTTGTTGTAAGCATGCAATGATTTGTTTGAGTACGTGTCCTTTTCGTTTGTCTGACGTTGTCAGCTACTCAGGTGTACACGCGCGATCCTCAGTCGACAAAATCGTGAGGTGGGGGGAGCCCCCGAGTGCGTTTGCAGCGTAAAGTAGAGTTGCAAATAATGAACTGGAGTTTGGGGCGAGACACTTAGCTTTATTTATATCGTAATGGAGGGAGTACATTATTCGGCTGAATAGCCTTGGCTGAAAGCCTTATTGAAAGTAAAGGGGGTAGGTAGCTAGGGGTAGAATCGTCGCAAGTGTGAGATGTTCCATGGGTTGGAGTATGCGAATCCAGACTCCACGTGTTTGAGGCGGTAGGCGCCACCTGGGATGACTTCGGTGATGACGTAGGGTCCTTCCCATGGTGACTCGAATTTTGTCGGTCACTCTTGCTTGAGTCGCAAGACGAGGTCTCCTTCGACGAAGGACCTTGGGCGCAGCCGGCGGCTGTGGTAGTTGCGGAGACTCTGCTGGTACACCGATGATCGAGCTGCTGCTATGTCTCTTGCTTCGTCGAGTGTGTCGACGGCGTCTTCGAGTGCAGCCATGGATTCGACTTTGCTGTAAGCGACGACCCGGGGGGGCTGGTGACGTACTTCGGCTGGTAGCATGGCTTCAGCTCCGTGCACCATGAAGAACGGTGTGTAGCCTGTGGAGCTGTTTGGCGTGGTCCGTAAGCTCCATAGGACGGATGGTAGCTCTTTCGTCCAGCTCCGCTTTGCTCGAGTGGACTTATGAGGCGCTTCTTGATGCCAGCGCCGATTAGGCCGTTGGCCTTTTCCACTTGCCCATTCGTTTGGGGGTGTGCCACTGAGGCGTATGTGATGTTGATCCCAAGGCCTTCGCAGAAGTCCTGGAATTCCTTGGAGATAAAGTTCGATCCGTTGTCGGTGATGATGCTATGCGATGCCGAACACAGACAATGGACTCGAAGAACTTGACGGCAGTTTTGCCCTTTTGGTTGGTGACGAGCATGGCCTCGATCCACTTGGTGAATTTGTCGACTGCGACCAGGAGGTAAACGTGTCCCCCTTTCGAGGACTTTGGCAGTTTGCCGATCATGTCGAGGCCCCATTGAGCAAAAGGCCAGGCTATGGGTATGGGTCTGAGCTCGGACCGGGGTGCGTGTGGTTTGTCGGCGAACCGTTGGCATCCATTGCATCTTCGAACGATGTCCTTTGCGTCGCTCATGGCCGTTGGCCAGTAGAATCCGGCCCGTAGAGCTTTGGCGACTAGGGAGCGGCTGCCTGCATGATGGCCGCAGATGCCCTCGTGGATGTCTTGGAGGATGGCTTTCCCATCACCGATGGTGACACACCTTTGTAGTACGCCTGTAATACTGCGCTTGTACAGCTCGCCATTGATGGTGGTGAAGGCTTTTGACCGACGAGAGATGCGCCGGGCATCTGTCGGGTCGGCGATTCTCCATTTAACAAGAATCGGAGGTATGGACGGCGTCAAGTTTCTTCGACCGCCATGACCTGCATTAGGTTTTTCATGGCGACTTGTGTCCGGCTTGGGTCCTTCATGTCCTTCGCAGCGTAGCCCCAGTGTTCGCTTCTTGGGTGATCCCTTAGGGAATTTCCGCTTGATGGATGGCACGCAGATCTGTTAGGAACACACACGGTGGCACCTTCGGCAGTGGAGCCGATTTTGGCGAGTCTGTCGGCTTCCTCGTTGCTTTCTCTTCCAACGTGCCAAAGCTCGCAGCCGTCAAATTCTCCTTCGAGTGCGTTGTAGAGCGCGCGATACGCGATCATGTTTTCGGCGTGTGCGTCGCACTCATTCATCGTCTGCTGGACGACGAGTTTGGAGTCACCGTAGATGACCGGTAGCGTTAAGCGCATATCTTTGCCATCCTCATGCCGTGGATGAGGGCTTCGTATTCGGCCTCATTATTAGAAGCTCGGAATTTTATCCGAAGGACGTACTTCATCGTGTCGCCTTGCGGGGAGGTCAGTATGACCCCCGCTCCTGCTCCATCTTCTCGCTTGGAGCCGTCGAAGTGCATCGTCCATGACTGCGACATATCTGGGGTGTCTGGCGGCATCAGCTCCATCAATGTACCGAAGTCGGAAGGACTTGAGATTTGATTGCGAGTCGCTTCTCGTGACGATTTCCAAGGGTGATGCTCGATGCCCCATAGGGCCACGCGTCCGTGGCCTCTGGATTATTCGTGATCTGTTCGTGGGTGCTCTTGACGACCATCACTTGGTGCTCCTGGAAGTAATGGCTCGACCGTCGAGCCGTCATGAACACGCCGTGGGAGAGCTTACGGTAGTGAGGGTACCTGCTTTGTTGGTGTCGATTACCGAGGTAGTAATTGGGCGCTGGACCCGTCGGTCTTGCCTTCTTGGTCGTTCGACCACAGTGCAGTCTTGACCACTGGTGTGTGGCTGCTATGCAAGAAAGAGGCTCGCGCTCCTTTGGCGTGACCAAGAAGGGCGAGGTGGAGAGGAGCCGCTTGAGGCTTTCGAATGCATCGTTGGCTTCTGGTGTCCACTCGAACGTGTCTGCCTTGCGCAGCAGTTGGTAGAATGGCAGGGCCTTCTCGCCAATGCGGCTGATGAATCTGCTTAGCGCCGCTATTCGCCCTGCGAGCTGCTAGACGCCTTTGAGGTTTTTCGGCTTCTCCATTGCCATGATGGCTCTGATTTTCTTCGGGTTCGCCTCGATCCCTCGCTGAGAGATGAAGTACCCAAGCAGCTGACCCGATGGGACGCCGAAGGCGCACTTTTCCGGGTTGAGCTTGATCCTGTAGCGATCAAGGTTGTCGAACATCTCGCGGAGATCGTCGATAAGTGTTCTTCCCTCTTTGGTTTTTATCACTATGTCGTCAACATAGACTTGGACGTTGCGTCCGATCTGGACCTTGAGGCAGGCCTGCATGCATCGCTGGTACGTAGCACCTGCGTTCTTTAGCCCGAAGGGCATTGTGTTGTAGCAGAATACTCCGAACGGTGTGATAAACGTCGTTTTCTCCTGATCTTCGACCTTGAGTCAAATCCGGTTATAGCCTGAGTAGGCGTCGAGGAAGGAGAGTTTCTCACAACCTGCAGTCGAATCGATGATCTGATCGATCCGAGGAAGAGGGAAGTGGTCCTTTGGGCAATGCTTGTTTAGTGACGTGAAATCCACGCACATCCGCAGGATGTCCGTGTCCTTCTTTGGGACCATGACTGTGTTTGCCAACCACTCGCTTTCCTTGATTTCCCTGATGAAGTCTGCAGCAAGTAATCTGTTGATTTCCTTGCCGATGGCTTCGGATCGTGGTTCGGACAGTCTCCGGATGGACTGCTTGACTGGCTTGGTGTCTGGAAAGATGTTGAGTGCGTGCTCGGCGAATTACCTGGGAACTCCTGGCATGTCCGCAGGACACCACGCAAAGATTTCCCGGTGCTCACGGAGGAATTCGACGAGCGCGCCTTCCTATGCGGGGCTGAGGTCGTTGGCGATCAGCGCCGTCTTGGAGGCGTCAGTCGGATGGACCTGCACCTTCTTTGTGTTGACGGTGGAGTCGAAAGACATGTCAGGTGCATTTTGCCTTGTGACTGGGGGTGCCCCGTTGTCCGTCACCACGCGAAGCCTTACGAGTTCGTCTTGCATGCCGAAAGACTGGGAGATTTTGTTGAAATCCCTGTCGCATTGGTCTGATCGGGTGAATCTCCCGTGGACTATGATGAAGCCCTTCGGCCCTGGCATCTTGAGTAGTAGTTCTGCGTAGTGTGGGACAGCCAGGAACCTTGTGAATGCTACACGCCCAAGGATGGCGTGGTATTGTGATGGCTACCACCACTTCAATTGAGTCGCCCGCCGAAGTTGTCCGGCTTCCCGAAGATGACGTCGAGCCCTATCTTGCCTAGGGGGAATATGCCCTTCCCTGGAACGATGTCGTGGAACGTTGTGTCTGACTGTTCCAGGCTGCATTGCGGGATTCGCATTGCCGCTAGAGTGCTTGCGAACATTAGGTTGATGCCGCTGCCGTCGTCCATGAAGACGCGACTCATCTTGAAGCCTCCGATCTGCGCCTCAAAGACTGTGGCAGCATGACTGGGCGAGGATCTAGCAAGGATGATCCGCGAGTGAATGTGATGCAGACTCCGATCCACCGAGGTACTGTGATTCCAGCGGAGTTGCCACGGCCAAGTTGATTTGTCGGGTGATTTTCTTCTGCACCCTGTTCGTGGGGCGCCCCTTCTGGATCATATTTAGTGCTCCTTTCTGTGGGGGGGTACCCGTTCCCAGCGTTGTTCTGTGCTGGTGCGACTGGTTGGTTTGGGCCTCCAATAGGCGGCGGTGGAGGGGCTCCGAGCCCTCTTTCGCCTGGCGCAGGTGGGTTTCTAAACGCAGGTGTTGGGGCTTGTTGCCTCATCTGCACCATGCTTTCCGAAGTTTCGAACTCATGGCCCTTGAGCATATGGCTGGCTTTCTTTTTGCCATCTTGCTTATCGATGTAGAAGTGTATGGTGCATGGACCCGAAAGTTTGTCGTATGCTGAGGGTCCGTTGTCGCGGTCGCGGCGTTGCCACGACTGTCTGGCGCCCATCGCGGAAGTTTCTCCGCGTATCCTCCGCCGCTGTTGTCGTTGCGGCGGTCGGCGTAGCCGGCCGCGACCATGTCGGGTCCGTCGCGGTCCTCGTAGACGCGCGATCTCCTCTTGCTGCGGCGTTCCCGTCTTCGGCCGTAGTCGTCCTCTTCATCCGATTGTGCTCGGTGAATGCAATCTTCGCCGTCTGCCCACCTGTTGGCGATGTCCATGAGGTGGTCAAGTGTTTTGGGCTTGACGCGCCCAAGCTCCTCCTTGAAATCTTGGCGTTTGACGCCGTCCCTGAAGGCGTCGATGGCCCTCTCTTCGGAGATGTGTGCCGCGGAGTTCTTGGTGGTAGACCAGCGTAGTATGTACGAGCGAATAGATTCGCCCGTTCTCTGAGTGCAGGCTCGCAACTCTTCGATTGAGGCGGGCCTCTTGCTGGTGCCTTTGAAATTTCGGATGAAGCTGTAAGCTAGCTCCTCCCAACTTCGGATGGACCCTGATGATAGGTCGCCGAGCTGACTCGCGCACCGTCACCGCAATGAAGGCATTGCATGGCGGTTTCTTTGTTGCCGCCGTGCAGCTTGACGGATGATAGATGGTCACTAAGCCAGGATTTTGGGTCTTGCGTGCCGTTAAACTTCGGAGTATCCGAAGGAAGCTTGAAATTGCGTGGCATCTGTGTTCGCCGAACAAATCTGCTGAAGCATCGGGCTCCACAGAGACGAAGGGAATATATATATGGGATTGATTGAATCCTGGCATCGTGGTTCATCCGATATGATCATCGATGAATGTGTGGGAGTCAATATGGGTTTCCAGACCCCGCTGTTGATTATTGATAGAAGATCATGTCTGCATATTCTCGAACCCGCAGGGTCACACACTTAACGTGTCTCGACGCTAGGATAGGTTGGATAATTGGTTTATGAGTTTTTGTTCGGAGTCTCGGATGGGATCCGGAACATCACGAGAGGTTCCGGAGTGGTCCGGAGAATAAGATTCATATAAGGCAGTGCAGTTTTTGGAGTTCGGAATTGTTCCGGGTTAATCGGTATTGCACCTAAGCTTCTAGAACCTTCCGGAAGGGGACCAACGTGGCCCCACCTTCCGGGAGGGGGCATGGGCCTATGAAGGGAGTGCTCTGGCCGCATTGGTCCAGGGGCACAAGGCCCCATAGGGCCCAGACGGCCAAAGAGGTTTTAAACCCTAGATAGAGCTTCTAGAAGGGGGGGGGTTTCCTTGCCCCCCACTCCTCCTCCTTTGGGGCCGCCGGTTTGGACTTGGGGGAGGGGCAAGGGCAGCCGCCCACCCCTCTATATAAAGAGGGCTGGGGGCGAACCACCCCCCTACACCTTCCCCTCCAAAGCTAGCCGCCCTGCTGCCCTCCTCTCTCCCTCCCGACTGTTTGTAGGCGAAGCCCTGCTGCAGAAATTCTCCACCATTTACAACACGCCGTAGTGTTGTAGATCCAATCCGTCTCTCCACCATAATTGCTGGTCAGAGGAAGGAGGAGACGTCGAGGTGCTGCACGTGTGCATCTCACGGAGGCACCGCCACTTGTGGTGCTAGATCGGATCGGATCGCGAGGAGGAGAAGCGAGTACGACTACATCACCCACGTTCCGACGAACGTTCCGCTGTGCGAATCTTCAAGGGTATGAAGATCTAATCCAATCTCTCTCGTTGTTTGAATCTCCTAGATTAGATCTTGGCTTTCCCTCTGTTCGCATCCGTAGAAAATTTTGATTTACTATGCCGCGAAACCCTTCAGTGGTATCAGAGCTAGATCTATGCGTAGATGTGTTTCACGAGTAGAACGCGACATGGTTGTTGCGGGCGTTGATGTTTTATTTTGCAAGCCTCTTGTTTGTGTTCTTCTTATGATGCGGGATAGTGAGATTGAAGCGGTCCAGGCCAAACTTACGCGACGTCGTTCGCGAGACCGGCTCTGCACTTGACGTGTGGCTTGTTCCACACATGCGGCTGGTGGATGTCAGTTTCTCTCACTATAGTTGTCATGAGATTAACACCGGAGTTTGGCAACCATAATATCACCGTTGTGGCTTTCCGTAGGTAAGAATCGTTCTTAGCATCTACTCCCATAAGCAACGTAAAACGTGTAACAACAAAGTAGAGGCATCTAACTTGTTTTTGCAGGGAGTGTTTTATGTGATATGGTATGGCCCAAGATGTGATGTGTATAATATATGCGATGATCATGTTTTGTAATGTTTCACGACTTGCATGTCGATGAGTACACAACCGGCAGGAGCCATATGGTTGTCTTTATAATTGTGTATGACCTGTCTGTCAACTTCTTATGTGCCATGTAATAGTTTCACTTTATCGCTAAGTAGTTAGCAATAGTTGTAGTTGCTATTCGTGGTGGAGGCAATCATGGTGGAGTGATGGATATCATGCCGGAACGCACAAGATGGAGATCATTGCGCGAAGATTGGCTATACCATGTCACATAAAGTTATATGCATGTGATGTTTATCCTTTTATGTATCTTATTATGCTTAGATCGCGACGGTAGCATTATAAGATGATTCCTCAATTAAAGATCAAGATAAAACTGTTCTCCCCAAGTATGCACCGCTATGAAAGTTCGTCGTGTCCAAGCATCACGTGATGATCGGGTGCTATAGACTCTACGCTCACATACAACGGGTGCAAGCCAGTTTTGCACACGCGGAAATACTCGGGTCTAACTTGACGAGCCTAGCATGTACATACATGGCCTCGGAACACAAGAACCGAAAGGTTAAGCATGAGTCATATGAATGATATGATCGACACTTCGTTGTGCACCATTGAAACCACATCTCTTCTCGTGATGATCGGATTAGGTGTGGTGAATTTGGATCATGTTCACTAAACAACTTGAGGGATGTTGAATTTAGTGGGAGTTCATCTAGTAATTTGATTAAAAGTTGAACTGGTTATCATGAACATAGTATAATTTGTACTTGCAAATACTGTAGATCACATGGCCAGGTCCAACTTCAACTTCAACGTTTTTGCTGAGAAGGAAAAACTTAGAAACAATGGGTCTAACTTCACCAATTGGTTCCGCAATCTAAGAATCATTCTCTCTGGCGGTCAAAAGGACTATGTCCTTGGGAAAGCGTTAGGTGACCCCGTTGAACTTAGCTACCGATGAGAAAGTCTGTCATCGCCAAGAAAGATGATTATGGTGTGATTAAGAGCACCATGTTGTTTGCTATGGAACCGAACTTCAAAATCGTTTGAAGACTATCCTGCCCTTTGAGATTCTCGAAGAAGAAAACCATGTTTCGACGCAGGCCCGAGAGATATGAGATCTCGAGAAGTTCTTTAACTCCAAGATGGAGGAAGGAGTTCGTTAGTGAGCACGCCATTAAGATGACGGGCTACACTCAACGCTTGAGCAACTGGAATGCACGATTCGAGAGGAGCTCAAGATTGTGTTCGCAATCACTCCCTCCCAGCTACAAAAGTTTTGTAGTGACTCATAATCATATTGGTTCCACTGATACGATCACCGAGCTCTTCGCAAAGCTGAAGGCCGCAGAAGTGGACATCAAAAAGGATAATAATGTGTTGATGGTCAACAAGCCCACCTTTAAGAAAGGTAAGGGAGCCAAGAAGCCCTTCAAGAAGGGCGGCGGAAAGCGCACTGCCCCTGCTGAGAAGAAGCTCAAGTCTGGTCCTAAGCCGGACACTGAGTGCTTCTATTGCAAGGACAAGGGTCACTGGAAGCGCAACTGTCTGAAGTACTTAGTGGACAAGAAGGCTGGCACCATCAAAGGTATATTTGATATACATGTTATTGATGTTTTCCTTACTAGCCCTCGTTGTAGTGCCTGGGTATTTGATACCGGTTCAGTTGCTAATATTTGTAACTCGAAACAGAAGCTACGAATAGACGGCGGCTTGCGAGGGATGAGGTGACGATGCGCGTTGGCAACGGATCAAGAGTTGATGTGATGGCCGTCGGCACGCTCTCCTTAGTTTTACCTTCGGGATTAGTTTTAAACCTTAATAAGTGTTATTATGTGCCTGCGTTGAGCATGAACATTATTTCTGGATCTTGTTTATTGCAAGACGGTTATTCATTTAAATCGGAGATTAATGGTTGTTCTATTTATATGAGTAACATCTTTTATGGTCATGCACCTATTTTGAATGGTTTATTTCTTCTTAATATCGAAAAGGATGAAACACACATCCATAACATTGAGGCTAAGAGATGCAAAGTAGATAGTGATAATACTACTTATTTGTGGCACTGTCGTCTAGGTCATATTGGTGTAAAACGCATGAAGAAACTTCATTCTGATGGACTTTTGGAGTCTCTTGATTTTGAATCATTTGATACATGCAAACCATGCCTCATGGGCAAGATGATCAAAACCCCATTCTCCGGTATGATGGAGCGAGCAACGGACTTGTTGGAAATCATACATACCGATGTATGCGGACCGATGAGTGTTTCGACGCGCGGTGGATATCGCTATTTTCTCACTTTTACCGATGACTTAAGTAGATATGGGTATATCTATTTAATGAAACATAAATCTGAAACGTTTGAAAAGTCCAAAGAATTTCAGAATGAAGTGGAGAACCATCATAACAGAAAGATTAAGTTTCTATGATCTGATCGTGGAGGTGAATATTTGAGTTACGATTTTCTCACGCATCTTAAAGCAAGCGGAATCGTTTCGCAACTCACGCCACCCGGAACACCACAGCGCAATGGTGTGTCTGAACGCCGGAATCGAACCTTATTAGATATGGTCCGATCAATGATGTCTCTTACTGATTTGTCGTTATCATTTTGGGGTTATGCATTAGAAACCGCTGCATTCACTTTAAATAGGGCTCCATCTAAATCCGTTGAGACGACACCGTATGAACTGTGGTTTGGTGCTAAACCTAAGTTGTCGTTTCTTAAAGTTTGGGGATGCGAAGCTTGTTGAAATTATGCCCTAGAGGCAATAATAAAGATGTTATTATTATAATTCTTGTTCATGATAAAGTTTATATTCCATGCTATAATTGTATTAAGCAGAAACTTTAATACTTGTGTGGTTTGTGAACAACACCGTGTCCCTAGTACGCCTCTATGGACTAGCTCATTGATCAATGATGGTTAAGGTTTCTTAACCATAGACATGAGTTGTCAATTGATAATGAGATCATATCATTGGGAGAATGATATGATGGACAGACCCAAACTAAGCGAAGCAATTAGATCGTTTCATCGTGTTCATCTTTGCGAAGCTTTTCCTATGTCAAATATTGTATTCCGTAGACCATGAGATAATGCAACTCCCTGGTATCGGAAGAAAGCTTTGAGGTCATCAAACGTCATCCTATGAGAGGGTGATCATAAAGGTGTCTCTCAGGTGATCGGAAAGTATCTGTTGGGTTGTATGTATCGAGATGGAATTTGTCCCTCCCAAGTCGGAGAGATATACTTCGGGCCCACTCGGTAATCGATATCAACACCGCTTGCAAGCATGTGGTTAAGGAGTTAATCACAAAGTGATATCGGATTACGGAACGAGTAAAGTACTTGCTGTGAACGAGATTGAACTAGGTATGACGGTACCGACGATCGAATCTCGGGCAAGTAAAATATTGCGAGACGAAGGGAATATATATATGGGATTGATTGAATCCTGGCATCGTGGTTCATCCGATATGATCATCGATGAATGTGTGGGAGTCAATATGGGTGTTGATTATTGATAGAAGATCATGTCTGCATATTCTCGAACCCGCAGGGTCACACACTTAACGTATCTCGATGCTAGGATAGATTGGATAATTGGTTTATGATTTTTTGTTCGGAGTCTCGGATGGGATCCGGGATATCACGAGAGGTTCTGGAATGGTCCGGAGAATAAGATTCATATAAGGCAGTGCAGTTTTTGGAGTTCGGAATTGTTCCGGGTTAATCGGTATTGTACCGGAAGCTTCTAGAACCTTCCGGAAGGGGACCAACGTGGCCCCACCTTCCGGGAGGGCGCATGGGCCTATGAGGGAGTGTCCTGGACGCATTGGGCCAGGGCACAAGGCCCCATAGGGCCCAGCCGATTCTAGAGAGATTTGACTGCTCGTTTAAATCTCGGGATAGAATTTCTAGATAAGGGAGAGTTTAAATCGTTTAAACTAGAGATAGGATTTCTAGATAAGGAGAGTTTAAATTGTTTAAACTAGAGATAGGCTTGGAGGAGGGGCAGGGCTGGCCGCCCCCTCTATATAGAGGGTGCGCCTCCCCACACCTACACATACACCTTCCTCCAAGCCCTAGCAGCCTTGCTACCTTCCTCTCTCCCTCCCGACTGTTTGTAGGCGAAGCCCTGCAACAGAAATTCTCCACTATATACACCACGCCGTCGTGTTGTAGATCCAATCTATCTCTCCACCATACTCGCTGGTCCGAGGAAGGAGGAGACGTCGAGGTGCTGCACGTGTGCATCTCACGGAGGCACCGCCACTTGTGGTGCTAGATCGGATCGGATCGCGAGGAGGAGAAGCGAGTACGACTACATCACCCACGCCCGTTTAACGCTCACTGCGAATCTTCAAGGGTATGAAGATCTAATCCAATCTCTCTCGTTGTTTGCATCTCCTAGATTAGATCTTGGCTTTCCTCTGCTCGCATCCGTAGAAATTTTGATTTACTATGCCGCCAAACCCTTCAAGGGTATCGAGCTAGATCTATGCGTAGATGTGTTTCACGAGTAGAACGCAACATGGTTGTTGCGCGTTGATGTTTTCTGTTGCAAGCCTCTTGTTTGTGTTCTTCTTATGACGCGATAGTGAGATTGAAGCGGTCCAGCCAACCCACGCGACGTCGTCATGAGACCGGCTCGCACTTGACGTGTGGCTTGTTCCACATGCGGCTGGTGGATGTCGGTTCTCTCACTATAGTTGTCATGGGATTAACACCGAGTTTGGCAACCATAATATCACCGTTGTAGCTTTCCGTAGGTAAGAATCATTCTTAGCATCTACTCCCATAAGCCACGTAAAACATGCAACAACAAAGTAGAGGCGTCTAACTTGTTTTTGCAGGAGTGTTTTCTCGTGATATGGTATGGCCCAAGATGTGATGTGTATAATGTATGCGATGATCATGTTTTGTAATGTTTCACGACTTGCATGTCGATGAGTACACAACCGGCAGAGCCATATGGTTGTCTTTATAATTGTGTATGACCATGAGTCAACTTCTTATACGCCATGTAATAGCTTTACTTTATCGCTAAGTAGTTAGCAATAGTTGTAGTTGCTATTCGTGGTGGAGGCAATCATGGTGGAGTGATGGAGATCATGCCGAACGCACAAGATGGAGATCATTGCGAAGATTGGCTATACCATGTCACATAAAGTTATATGCATGTGATGTTTATCCTTTTATGTATCTTATCATGCTTAGATCGCGGTAGCATTATAAGATGATTCCTCACTTAAAGATCAAGATAAAACTGTTCTCCCAAGTATGCACCGCTATAAAGTTCGTCGTTTCCAAGCATCACGTGATGATCGGGTGCTATAGACTCTACGCTCACATACAACGGGTGCAAGCCAGTTTTGCACACGTGGAAATACTTGGGTCTAACTTGACGAGCCTAGCATGTATAGACATGGCCTCGGAACACAAGAACCGAAAGGTTAAGCATGAGTCATATGAATGATATGATCGAAATTTTGTTGTCCACCATTGAAACCACATCTCTTCTCGTGATGATCGGATTAGGTGTGGTGAATTTGGATCGTGTTCACTAAACAACTTTAGGGATGTTGAATTTAGTGGGAGTTCATCTAGTAATTTGATTAAGTTGAACTATTTATCATGAACATAGTCTAAGTTGTACTTGCAAATACTGTAGATCACATGGCCAAGTCCAACTTCAACTTCAACGTTTTTGCTGAGAAGGAAAAGCTTAGGAACAATGGGTCTAACTTCACCAATTGGTTCCGCAATCTAAGAATCATTCTGTTCGGGGACAAAGGACTATGTCCTTGGTAAAGCGTTAGGTGACCTGTCAAGAATCGCTACCGATGAGAAAGCTGTCTATCGGCACAAGAAAGATGATTATGGTGTGATTAAGAGCACCATGTTGTTTGCTATGGAACCGGAGCTTCAAAATCGTTTTGAAACCTATCCCGGGCCCTTTGAGATTCTCGAGGAGCTGAAAACCATGTTTCAGACTCAAGCCCGTTCTGAGAGATATGAGATCTCTGAGAAGTTCTTTAACTGCAAGATGGAGGAAGGGAGTTCTGTTAGTGAGCACTCCATAAAGATGTCGGGCTACACTCAACGCCTTGAGCAACTGGAATGCACGATCCAAGAGGAGCTCAAGATTGACAGGGTTCTGCGATCACTCCCTCCCAGCTACAAAAGTTTTGTAGTGACTCATAATCAGATTGGTTCCACTGATACGATCACCGAGCTCTTCGCAAAGCTGAAGGCTGCGGAAGTGGATATCAAGAAGGATAATCATGTGTTGATGGTCAACAAGCCCTCCTTTAAGAAAGGTAAGGGAGCAAGGAAGCCCTTCAAGAAAGGGAGCGGCAAGCGCGTTGCCCCTGCTAAGAAGAAGCTCAGGTCTGGTCCAAAGCCGGACACTGAGTGCTTCTATTGCAAGGACAAGGGTCATCGAAGAATCGTCCAAGTACTTAGCGGACAAGAAGGTGGCACCATCAAAGGTATATTTGATATACATGTTATTGATGTTTTTCTTACTAGCCCTCGTTGTAGTGCACAGGTATTTGATACCGTCGCTTGCTAATATTTGTAACTCAAACAGAGCTACGGAATAGCGGCGACTTGCGAGGGATGAGGTGACGATGCGTTGGCAACGGATCAAGAGTTGATGTGATGGCCGCACGCTCTCCTTAGTTTTACCTTCGGATTAGTTTTAAACCTTAATAAATGTTATTATGTGCGTTGAGCATGAACATTATTTCGGATCATGTTTATTGCAAGACGGTTATTCATTTAAATCGGAGAATAATGGTTGTTATATTTATATGAGTAACATCTTTTATGGTCATGCACCTCTTGTGAATGGTTTATTTCTTCTAAATCTCGAAAGGGATGAAACACACATCCATAACATTGAGGCTAAGAGATGCAAAGTAGATAGTGATAATACTACTTATTTGTGGCACTGTCGTCTAGGTCATATTGGTGTAAAGCGCATGAAGAAACTCCATTCTGATGGACTTTTGGAGTCTCTTGATTTTGAATCATTTGACACATGCGAACCATGCCTCATGGGCAAGATGATCAAAACCCCGTTCTCCGGTATGATGGAGCGAGCAACGGAATTGTTGGAAATCATACATACCGATGTATGCGGACCTATGAGTGTTTGGACGTGCGGTGGATATCGCTATTTCCTCACTTTTACCGATGACTTAAGTAGATATGGGTATATCTATTTAATGAAACATAAATCTGAAACATTTGAAAAGTTCAAGGAATTTCAGAATGAAGTGGAGAACCATCGTAACAGAAAGATTAAGTTTCTACGATCCGATCGTGGAGGTGAATATTTGAGTTATGATTTTCTCACGCATCTTAAAGCAAGTGGAATCGTTTCACAACTCACGGCACCCGGAACACCACAGCGCAATGGTCCGATCAATGATGTCTCTTACTGATTTGCCGTTATCATTTTGGGGTTATGCATTAGAAACCGCTGCATTCACTTTAAATAGGGCTCCATCTAAATTCGTTGAGACGACACCGTATGAACTGTGGTTTGGTGCTAAACCTAAGTTGTCGTTTCTTAAAGTTTGGGGATGCGAAGCTTACGTCAAGAAGTTGATGACGGACAAGCTCGAACCCAAAGCGGAGAAATGCGTCTTCATAGGATACCCTAAGGAAAATATTGGGTATACCTTCTATCACGTAACCAAGGCAAAGTGTTTGTCGAAGAACGGTTCCTTTCTTGAGAAGGAGTTTCTCTCGAAAGAAGTGAGTGGGAGAAAAGTAGAGCTAGACGAGGTTATTGAACCTTCTCTTGAATTGGAGAGTAGCGCAAGACTGAAATTGTTCCGGTCACCGCACCAACAATAGAGGAAGCTAATGACAAGGATCATGAAGCTTTGGACGATGTTGCTCGAGCGTCAGGTCGACAAGGTCGCGTGCCCCTCCTGAGTGGTACGGCAACCCTGTATTGACTGTCTTGTTGGTAGAAGACAGTGAACCTACGAACTATGAGGAAGCGATGATGAGCCCAGACTCTGAGAAATGGTTGGAAGCCATGAAATCCGAATTGGGATCCATGAGCGACAACCAAGTATGGACTTTGGTGGACCCTCCTAGCGACCGAAGGCCGTTGAGTGCAAATGGATTTTCAAGAAGAAAACGGACGCGGATGGTAATGTTACCGTCTATAAAGCACGGCTTGTCGCAAAAGGTTTTCGACAAGTTCAAGGTGTTGACTACGATGAGACTTTCTCTCCCGTAGCGATGTTTAAGTCCATTCGGATTTTATTAGCAATTGCTGCGTTTCATGATTATGAAATATGGCAGATGGATGTCAAGACTGCTTTCCTCAATGGCAACATTGATGAAGAGTTGTATATGATGCAACCCGAGGTTTTGTCGATCCTAAGGATGCTAGTAAAGTATGCAAACTTCAGCGTTCCATTTATGGACTGAAGCAAGCATCTCGGAGTTGGAACCTTCGTTTTGATCAAGTGATCAAGAGCTTTGGATTTGTTCCAAATTGCTACGAAGCTTGCATCTACAAGAAAGTGAGTGGGAGCTCGGACGCTTTCTGCTGTATGTGGATGACATATTGATTATCGGAAATGACATCAACATGCTTAACGATGTGAAGAGTTATTTGAACAAGTGTTTTCAATGAAAGACCTAGGTGAAGCTACTTATATATTGGGCATCAAGATCTATAGAGATAGACAAAGACGCCGATAGCTTTAAGCCGAGTACATACCTAGACAAAGTTCGAAAAGGTTCGAATGGATAAGGCAAAGAAAGGTTCAAAGGCCTATGTTGTCGGGTAAGATATTGAGCAAGGCTCGGTCCACTACGGTAAATGATAGGGAAGCTATGAGCAAAGTGCCTTATGCCTCGCCATAGGTTCCATCATGTATGCCATCTTTGTGTACTAGACCGGATGTGTCCAATGCTCTTAGTTTGACAAGCAGATATTAAAGTGATCCAGAGTGGAACATCGACAGCCGTGAAGAACATCCTAAAGTACCTAAATAGAACTAAAGAAATGTTCTTAGTCTATGGGGTGATGAATGCTTATCGTAAAAGGTTACGTCGATGCTAGTTTCGACAGACAAGGATGATTCCAAATCTCGCATGTGATACGTTTATATTTTAAATGGAGGAGCTGTGAGTCGAGAAGCTGCAAGCAAAGCGTGATCACGGGATCTACAAGAGAAGCGAATACATGGCTCTGCGCAGCGTCAAGTGAAGGAGTTTGGATCGAAATTTCATCATCGAGCTTGGCGTGGTTCCAAGTGCATTGGACCCACCGGAGATATTGTGACAACACCGGCGCCATAGCACTCGCTAAGGAGCCAAGATATCATCCAAAGACCAAGCATATCAACCGCAAGTTTCATATAATCCGGGATTATATAGCGATGGATATCAAGATTAGCAAAGTACATACGGATCTGAATGTCGCAGATCCACCGACTAAACCTCTTCCACGTAAAACATGATCAACACCTCGATTGCCATGGGTGTGAGATTGTTGCCAAATGTAAACTAGATTATTGACTCTAGTGCAAGTGGGAGACTGTTGGAATTATGCCCTAGAGGCAATAATAAAGATGTTATTATTATAATTCTTGTTCATGATAAAGTTTATATTCCATGCTAGAATTGTATTAAGCAGAAACTTTAATACTTGTGTGGTTTGTGAACAACACCGTGTCCCTAGTACGCCTCTATGGACTAGCTCATTGATCAATGATGGTTAAGGTTTCCTAACCATAGACATGAGTTGTCAATTGATAATGAGATCATATCATTGGGAGAATGATATGATGGACAGACCCAAACTAAGCGAAGCAATTAGATCGTTTCATCGTGTTCATCTTTGCGAAGCTTTTCCTATGTCAAATATTGTATTCCTTAGACCATGAGATAATGCAACTCCCTGGTATCGGAAGAAAGCTTTGAGGTCATCAAACGTCATCCTATGAGAGGGTGATCATAAAGGTGTCTCTCAGGTGATCGGAAAGTATCTGGGTTGTATGTATCGAGATGGAATTTGTCCCTCCCAAGTCGGGAGATATATTTCGGCCCACTCGGTAATCGATATCAACACTTGCAAGCATGTGGTTAAGGAGTTAATCACAAAGTGATATCGGATTACGGAACGAGTAAAGTACTTGCTGTGAACGAGATTGAACTAGGTATGACGATACCGACGATCGAATCTCGGGCAAGTAAAATATCGCGAGACGAAGGGAATATATATATGGGATTGATTGAATCCTGGCATCGTGGTTCATCCGATATGATCATCGATGAATGTGTGGGAGTCAATATGGGTGCCTGCACTCCCGTTGATTATTGATAGAAGATCATGTCGCATATTCTCGAACCGCAGGTCACACACTTAACGTATCTCGACGCTAGGATAGATTGGATAATTGGTTTATGAATTTTGTTCGAGACTCGTATGGGATCCGGATATCACGAGGTTACGGAATGGTCCGAGAATAAGATTCATATAAGGCGGTGCAGTTTTGGAGTTCGAATTGTTCGGGTTAATCGGTATTGTCTGGAAGCTTCTAGAACCTTCCGGAAGGGGACCAACGTGGCCCCACCTTCCGGGAGGGGCATGGGCCTATGAGGGAGTGTCCTGGCGCATTGGGGGCACAAGGCCCCATAGGGCCCAGCCGATTCTAGAGAGATTTGACTCGTTTAAATCTCGGGATAGAATTTCTAGATAAGGGAGAGTTTAAATCGTTTAAACTAGAGATAGGATTTCTAGATAAGGGAGAGTTTAAATTGTTTAAACTAGAGATAGGCTTGAAGGAGGCGCAAGGGCTGGCCGCCCCCCTCTATATATAGAGGGGTGGTGCGCCCCCTCCCCCCACACCTACACACACACCTTCCTCCAAGCCCTAGCAGCCTTGCTACCTTCCTCTCTCCCTCCCGACTGTTTGTAGGCGAAGCCCTGCAGCAGAAATTCTCCACCATATACACCACGCCGTCGTGTTGTAGATACAATCTATCTCTCCACCATACTCGCTGGTCCGAGGAAGGAGGAGACGTCGAGGTGCTGCACGTGTGCATCTCACGGAGGCACCGCCACTTGTGGTGCTAGATCGGATCGGATCGCGAGGAGGAGAAGCGAGTACGACTACATCACCCACGTTCCGACGAACGTTCCGCTGTGCGAATCTTCAAGGGTATGAAGATCTAATCCAATCTCTCTCGTTGTTTGCATCTCCTAGATTAGATCTTGGCTTTCCCTCTATTCGCATCCGTAGAAAATTTTGATTTACTATGTCGCGAAACCCTTCAAAGATTGCGTCAAGAAGTTGATGCCGGACAAGCTCGAACCCAAAGCGGAGAAATGCGTCTTCATAGGATACCCTAAGGAAACTATTGGGTATACCTTCTATCACAGAACCGAAGTCAAAGTGTTTATGTCAGAAGAACGGTTCCTTTCTTGAGAAGGAGTTTCTCTCGAAAGAAGTGAGTGGGAGGAAAGTAGAGCTAGACGAGGTTATTGAACCTTCTCTTGAATTGGAGAGTAGCGCAACACCTGAAATTGTTCCAGTGCCGCCTGCACCAACAATAGAGGAAGCTAATGACAAGGACCATGAAGCTTCGGACGATGATGCTACTGAACGTCGGAGGTCGACAAGGTCGCGTGCCCCTCCTGAGTGGTACGCAAACCCTTTCTTGACTGCCTTGTTAGTAGAAGACAGTGAACCTACGAGCTATGAGGAAGCGATGATGAGCCCAGACTCTGAGAAATGGCTAGAAGCCATGAAATCCGAATTGGGATCCATGAGCGAAAACCAAGTATGGACTTTGGTGGACCCTCCTAGCGACCGAAAGGCTGTTGAGTGCAAATGGATCTTCAAGAAGAAAACGGACGCGGATGGTAATGTTACCGTCTATAAAGCGCGGCTTGTCGCGAAAGGTTTTCGACAAGTTCAAGGTGTTGACTACGATGAGACTTTCTCTCCCGTAGCGATGTTTAAGTCCATTCGGATTTTATTAGCAATTGCTGCGTTTCATAATTATGAAATATGGCAGATGGATGTCAAGACTGCGTTCCTTAATGGCAACATTGATGAAGAGTTGTATATGATGCAACCCGAAGGTTTTGTCGATCCTAAGGATGCTGATAAAGTATGCAAACTTCAGCGTTCCATTTATGGACTGAAGCAAGCATCTCGGAGTTGGAACCTTCGTTTTGATCAAGTGATCAAGAGCTTTGTATTTGTTCCAAATTGCTACGAAGCTTGCATCTACAAGAAAGTGAGTGGGAGCTCGGTGACGTTTCTGGTACTATATGTGGATGACATATTGATTATTGGAAATGACATCAACATGCTTAACTGTAGCATCCCATTTGTCTATCAACTGTAATGCTACTTGGTTTAGTAATAAAATGGCTACTTCCTACACATAATTGTTGCATCATCTTCATATCATGCTCATGTCATCATGCCACCTTGCAATTTGAGCATCATATAAAAACCCTTGTGTTTTGGTTCTTATCTCATATGCATCATTATTTGTGTTTTGCCTCTTGATATTGTATTTGGTTCTTGATATATTGTTGAAATGCCCAAGTTGAGTTGGGGGCATATCTTTTATTCTATTCCACCACCTTTTTCTTTGTCACCACCTTACACCTCCCCCATACCATAACCTATGAGCTTGTAATTTTCTTTGGATTTTATTTCTAGCTCATGTGGGTTGGATGGATCCAATTCTAAATCCTTTTGCTTGGCTTGTTCCATATTTCTGGAATGCATATGTATGAATGACTTGAATGATTGTTTTGTTTTCACAAGATTGAAACATGGCATTTAATGCTTATGCATGGCCCATGCAAGCTTGCACCAATCTCTTAGGGAGTGCATTAAATGTAATGCATGTCCCATGCAACCATCACCAACTTTGGTCATCTTTGTTTTTATTTGAAGTTTTGAGTGGTCCATCTCTATCTCTATCCTTTCTTTTAGGCTTGATATTTTTTGGATCTTGCTTAAACTTCATTCCCATCTCTATCTACCCCATCACCACCTTTCCTTCTTTTTCTTTCTTTTGGCTATCTTGTTGAGCTTGTGTTGATCTTGATTGATATAGTTGGAGCATGCAAGCATCTAAAGCCCTAGCCCTCACCTCTCCCTCTCCCTCTCCCTCTCTCTTTACCCTCTCTAGCTAACCCTAGTTCCCCATCTAACCCTAACCCGAGCCATACCCCTCTAACCTAACCCTAGTTCCTCCCTCTCTCCCTCGGGCCTCTCTCTCCCACCTAGCTCGGTCCCACCTGACCAACCCCTCCCATGTGCACCCCCCTGGTCCCTCCCCTCTCCAAACCCTAGCCAAACCCGAGGCACCCCCCTTCTCCCTTTTTGCATAAAGGTGGCACCCCTTCTCCCCTCTCCTCCCTTATCCCCAACCACTCAGCTCGCCCCACCCCAGATCCTTCCAGGAGGCTCCTGGTACCTCCTCTTCCTCCCCTCTTCCTCTTTTCTTCACCCCCAAGCTTGCAAGCTGCCTTTGCCCTCACAACCCTAGCGCGCCACCTCTCCCTCTGGGCCTTTCGGGTCGCGCCGAGCTGGGCAGAGCACAGGGCCTCCCTCGCTTCCTCTTGGCGCCCAGACGCGAGGCCGGACTCGCCGGAGAAGCCCCGCCACCGTGCCGTGAATACCAGAGCTCAGAGCCAGCCTGCCGTCGATCGTCACCCTCCGGCCAAACCTCACCACCGTCCGGATCTGGTGAGCTCCTCGACCCCTAGACATGCTCCTTTTCCCTCTCGTGCACCGTAGCGCCGCCGCCGTCGAGCACACCTGCGTCTTGTCGCCAGATCACCGCCACGTCTTGGCCAAGATGTGATTGACACCTGTTCCTCGCCCTGCCCCGCACGCTGCAGCCCTTCTCCGCGCTAGCTCCCTGAACGAGAGTTGTAGACCGGACTGTCCCCTCCACCTTTTGTTTTGGCATCATCGTCTAAATCTCGCTAGGTGCGTCGCCATCGTCGTCCAAAACCCCGGCCAGATCCACTTGCACCGCGGACCGATCGACAGCAGACGGCTGCTTGTTTTGCGCTTAGACCCCTGCAGAATTTCCCGCCTAAACCCGCGGTCCCCCGAGCCCCACCGTCAGCCGCTCTGCTCGTTTTGCAAAACAGCCCCTCAGCTTTTCAGCCTCCAACCCGCAGCCCTCTGGATCGCACACGTGTCACGCCCCGGCTGGCGACGCGTGCGTCTACCCTCTGCCCTTTGTCATTCATCGTGTCTAGCGAGCCCGGTGTGAAAAGTTTACGTGCACGTGTCAACCTGGGCCAGTCGACCCCACATCCTTTGGTGGGGTAGGTTCTGGCAGAGTACCAAAAGTCCAGGAGCTATTCTTTTTTCCAAATTCAAAATCTTTTCAAATTCAAAATCAATTTCAAATCTATTTAAACCTAAATGAATTCATAACTTTCAAATGGTTTGGAATTTGAATTCAAACTTAATATGAAAAATGTTTTATTTTTGAATGTGAATTCAAATCTTTAATCAAATATTTTCAGAATTAATTTAAATAGTCAACCTTTGACTTTGACCCTATTTAATAATTTTGACTATAAAATAAATTTAAATTCATAATTCCAAATAATACAAATAATATATGTTTTTGAATCAGAAAAATGTGAGGATTTCAAATATGCTATTCAAATTACCTTTTGCACATTTAAAATTCCAAGTTGAGTAAAATTACATAAAATGCCCCTTGACTTAAATAATTAATAACTTTAGTTCTATAACTCCAAATTTGACAAATGATATGTCTAAAATGATCAGCTTGACGAGACCGTTCTGTTTATGCTATCCATGACTTAAATTGCAGCATGCATCATATAAATATATAGTATACAGCAACTAATATGACAATAAAATGTGACCAAAACTCAATAAAAATGTTATTTCTTGTATTCTACACCTCACCCATGCCATGCTACATTCTTGCCATGCAACTTGTGCATCATTCATCATGGTATGATTGTTTGCTTGTCGCATTTTATTCATATGCTTGCGCACTTTATTTATGTTGGCCTTGTTTGTTTGGCTCTTCTTCGAATAGACACTGAGCAGGGGATATATCAAGAGAACCAGGAGCACTACCCAGATCCGTCTCTCGCTTCAACTGAGTTGCCAGGAAAGCACTACCACATGCTTGCATACATACAGTACCTATTGCCTCTATCTTATTCTTGCATCATTGAGTCGCGATTGCATTAAACTGAATCCCAAGTATTGCATAGACTTTACTTTTAAACCCCACCAAGCTTGTTCCTCCATCCCATGAGCCACTACTACAGGAGTTGTTTGAGCCATGCGAGCCATGCGAGTCGTAGAACCGCATTGAGTCGCGATTGCATTAAACTGAATCCCAAGTATTGCATAGACTTTACTTTTAAACCCCACCAAGCTTGTTCCTCCATCCCATGAGCCACTACTACAGGAGTTGTTTGAGCCATGCGAGTCGTAGAACCGCATGTGTAGGGTATGTGAGAGTCTGATGGATAGCGAGGTACCTAAACAACTTAACTTGAGTAGTAATGGGATAATTAATGAAAGTGGCACCGGTGAGCAATATCTGCTATTTGGTTTTTCCTGCTCACTTGTGTCCCGTAGGACCCCGAGTACTTGATTCCTGTTCCTTGATTATTCGCGCTATCCACATCCGGGAGGCTTATGGGACCCCCCTGAGCCAGAGCTTGATTCCGTCTTATTTCTTGGGGCCACAAACTAGTTTGAGGTTTTATTTACTATCCTGTACTTATGCCATGCTTTACTGTTTTATTTAATATTGTGCGAGGAGAACCTGTACTATTTAGGATCGTGGCACGATTCCGCGGTATCGACAAGCCCAGCCACACTTTCGGGTTCCCGTTACCGTCCCCACAACCTTGAGTCAGTCTCGGGCAGCCGGCTTCGCTATGGTCTACTTTAAGGGTGGCCCCAAATATTTCGAATCTGTGATTGCTTTGTCGTGAAGGCCTCGTTGGGTTTTGATTTGGTTTTTCGAGGTTGATCGAGTGTGTTGCTATTTGTGCACCCTAGGGTAAAACTTCTGGAAAGTGTTACATTTGTTATGGACGACTTGGAGCACAGTTTCTCGATCATAGACAAGCATAACTAAAGTACCGCTTTTAATTTGACTAAGTAATTGACTAGTAAATAGTGCAACACTCATGGAATTGTTAATAAAACTGCCAACGGATTGGGGTTGTTCGTCCGCTTCCTCGTTGGTAAGCGAGGAGGAGGATGGATCTGTGGATATTACTGTTATAACTGTTGTCCTTAATTCACGGACATCCGTCTATCTTTGGTTAGGTGGATGGTTAGCGAGTAGCTATAGAACTGTTAGGGTTTATCTTTTAATGCAATTGCGTCACCCCAGGTTGTGTCCCCTTTAGAGGCATAAAGACTTGCTGAGTACCCCTAGGGTCTCACACGATAAATTATTGGTTCAGATGAACAGGTACACTCGCAAGACGGATACTGGGTGGAGGAGGCTGATGATGTGGGCAATGATCGTTCGGTGTAGAGATTCCGGGAACGGGGATCCGTGAGATCTGTGGGCGGGATGTGCTTATTTCTGGGGCATCTTATGCCGATTTGCTTCTTATCCGTACTCGGACCTTGTTTGCCGCTTCCGCCTGACACTCTGATGTGTGATGTATGAGGAGATATCCTAAACTATTAAATCTATCTAGGACATTTGAATCTTGCCGTATGGCGTTGCTATATTTTCCTTTCTTTTTAGATAGAATGGCTCTGATGTACTATTGTATGGTGGCTTGCATACATACTCATTTTTGTATGTAGTTGATCCCTTCGCCTGCCGATTACACCGCCCGTACTTGTCCCGATGACTGGAAATGGTTGGGACGGCCGAAAGGTCTACCCGTGAGTGGCTTTTGGGCCCCACCGTACTATTTCAACCATTTCCGCTCATCCAGGCTTGTATCTAGGAGCGTAATTCACCGAGGTAGTTACATTAACGATGTGAAGAGTTATTTGAACAAGTGTTTTTCAATGAAAGACCTAGGTGAAGCTGCTTATATATTGGGCATCAAAATCTATAGAGATAGACAAAGATGCCTGATAGCTTTAAGCCAGAGTACATACCTAGACAAAGTTCTGAAAAGGTTCAGAATGGATAAGGCAAAGAAAGGTTCAGTGCCTATGTTGTCAGGTAAGATATTGAGCAAGGCTCAGTGTCCAGCTACGGTAAATGATAGGGAAGCTATGAGCAAAGTGCCTTATGCCTCGGCCATAGGTTCGATCATGTATGCCATGCTGTGTACTAGACCGGATGTGTCCAATGCTCTTAGTTTGACGAGCAGGTATCAAAGTGATCCAGGAGTGGAACACTGGACAGCCGTGAAGAACATCCTAAAGTACCTAAATAGAACTAAAGAAATGTTCTTAGTCTATTGGGGTGATGAACAGCTCGTTGTAAAAGGTTACCACGACGCTAGTTTTGACACCGACAAGGATGATTCTAAATCTCATACAGGATACGTTTATATTTTGAATGGAGGAGCTGTGAGCTAGAGAAGCTGCAAGCAAAACGTGATCGCGGGATCTACAGTAGAAGCGGAATACATGGCTGCTGCAGAAGCGTCAAGTGAAGGAGTTTGGATCAGGAACTTCCTCACTGAGCTTGGCGTGGTTCCAAGTGCATTGGACCCACTGGAGATATTGTGTGACAACACTGGCGCCATAGCACTCGCTAAGGAAACAAGATATCATCCAAAGACCAAGCATATCAACCGCAAGTTTCATATAATCCGAGATTATATAGCAGATGGAGATCTAAAGATTAGCAAAGTACATACAGATCTGAATGTTGCAGATCCATTGACTAAACCTCTTCCACGTGTAAAACATGATCAGCACCTCAGTGCCATGGGTGTGAGATTGTTGCCAGATGTAAACTAGATTATTGACTCTAGTGCAAGTGGGAGACTGTTGGAATTATGCCCTAGAGGCAATAATAAAGATGTTATTACTATAATTCTTGTTCATGATAATATTTATATTCCATGCTAGAATTGTATTAAGCGGAAACTTTAATACTTGTGTGGTTTGTGAACAACACCGTGTCCCTAGTACGTATCTATGGATTAGCTCATTGATTAATGATGGTTAAGGTTTCCTAACCATGGACATGAGTTGTCGATTAATAATGAGATCATATCATTGGGAGAATGATATGGTGGACAGACCCAAACTAAGCGAAGCAATTAGATCGTGTCATCGTGTTCGTCTTTGCGAAGCTTTTCTTATGTCAAATATTGTATTCCTTAGACCATGAGATAATACAACTCCCTGGTATCGGAAGAAAGCTTTGAGGTCATCAAACGTCATCCTATGAGAGGGTGATCATAAAGGTGTCTCTCAGGTGATCGGAAAGTATATGTTGGGTTGTATGTATCGAGATGGGATTTTTCCCTCCCAAGTCGGAGAGATATACTTCGGGCCCACTCGGTAATCGATATCAACACCGCTTGCAAGCATGTGGTTAAGGAGTTAATCACAAAGTGATATGGATTACGAGCAGTAAAGTACTTGCGTGAGCGAGATTGAACTAGGTATGACAATGACGATCGAATCTCGGGCAAGTAAAATATCGCGAGACGAAGGGAATATATATATGGGATTGATTGAATCGTGGCATCGTGGTTCATCCGATATGATCATCGATGAATGTGTGGGAGTCAATATGGGTTTCCAGACCCTGTTGATTCTTGATAGAAGATCATGTGCATATTCGCGAACCCGAGGTCACACACTAACGTGTCTCGGCGCTAGGATAGGTTGGATAATTGGTTTATGAGTTTTTGTTGAGTCTTGGATGGGATCCGGGATATCACGAGAGGTTCGAGTGGTCAGAATAAGATTCATATAAGTAGTGCAGTTTTGGAGTTCGAATTGTTCCGGTTATCGGTATTGCAGGAAGCTTCTAGAACCTTCCAGAAGGGGACCAACGTGGCCCCACCTTCCGGGAGGGGGCATGGGCCTATGAGGGAGTTCCCTGGCCGCATTGGGCCAGGGGCACAAGGCCCCATAGGGCCCAGCCGGCCAAAGAGGGTTTAAACCCTAGATAGAGCTTCTAGAAGGGGGGGTTCCTTGCCCCCCACTCCTCCTCCTTTGGGGCCGCCGGTTTGGACTTGGGGGAGGGGCAAGGGCAGCCGCCCACCCCTCTATATATAGAGGGCTGGGGGCGCACCACCCCCTACACCTTCCCCTCCAAAGCTAGCCGCCATGCTGCCCTCCTCTCTCCCTCCCGACTGTTTGTAGGCGAAGCCCTGCTGCAGAAATTCTCCACCATATACACCACGCCGTCGTGTTGTAGATCCAATCCGTCTCTCCACCATACTTGCTGGTCCTAGTCGGTTACAGGTTCTAGGGTTTGACCCCTTTGAATTTTCTATCTACTCTAGTCTTGCTCTCCAAGGATCCGAAGGCGTTATGGGCCTAGGCCACCCGAAAGTCTTCATGGGCCGGCATATATCCTCCGTGGGCCTTCCTTGGGTTAGACCAGGTATGCTGAGACCACGTGCCCGTAGGGTATAACCATGTCAATGACAAAGCCAACAGAAAGTAGAGTTCTGTCAAACTTCTCATGCCATTGCTTAGGTGCTTGTTTCAGGTCATATAAATATTTTAATAACTTGCACACCTTTGTCTCTTCACCTTTTACCATAAACCCATTCAACTGATCCATATAGATCTCCTCTTCCAACTCTCCATTAAGGAAAGTTGTCTTCACGTCCATTTGATGAACAAGAAGACCATAAGAGGCAGCCAGAGATAGTAGTACTCAAATGGTGGTCAGTCTAGTGACATGTGAATAGGTGTCAAAGTAATCTCCGCCTTCTTTCTGTGTGTAGCCCTTAGCTACAAGACGCGCCTTGTACTTCTCAATAATACCATCAGGCCTTAGCTTCTTCTTGAACACCCACTTATATCCCACAGGTTTACAACCATAGGGTCGTTCTGATAATTCCCAAGTTCCATTAGGAAGAATCGAGTCCATCTCATTTTGAACAGCTTCTTCCCAATCATCTGCATCAGGAGATGCATATGCCTCAATAATGGATCTTGGAGTATCATCCACAAGGTACATGATGAAGTCATTACCAAAGGATTTTGCAACCCTCTGCCTCTTACTCCTCGTGAGAGGTTCATCGTCATCCTTCTCAAAGAATTCCTCATGTGGTTGTTCAGAATTCTCAATAGATACACTAGATCCAGGAAGTATTTCAGAAGAAATCCTACCAATGCTATGCATATCTTTCATAGGAAACATATTCTCAAAGAATGTTGCATCACGAGATTCCATTATAGTATCAACATGCATATCAGGTATCTCACATTTAACCACTGGAAATATATAGCCTACACTCCATGGAGCATATCCTAGAAAGATACAATCCACTGTCTTGGGTCCAAGCTTACGTTTCTTGGGAATTGGTATGTTGACCTTCGCCAAACACCCCCAAATGCGCAGATACGAAAGTGATGGTTTCCTCCCATAAGGGGTATTTTCTTTATTCTTGTTAGGAACTCTATTCAGGACATGATATGAAGCCAACAAAGCCCCCCTATGCCTTTGATAAACCAACGGTGGCTAACATGGAATTCATCAAGTCAGTTAGCGTGCGATTTTTCCTCTCGGCAACCCCGTTTGATTGTGGAGAGTAGGGAGGCGTGCTCTCATGAATAATTTCGTGTTTTCTCCACCACGATCCGACCTAAGACGCTTGATCTTTCTCTCTAGTTGATTTTCAAATTCGGCCTTATAAATTTTAAAGTAGTCTAAAGCCTCATTTTTAGTTTGCAACAAGTAAACATAGCAGAATTTAGTAGCATCATCTATCAATGTCATGAAATATCTCATTTTACCTTTTGTTAACACACCATTCATCTCGCATAGATCAGAATGTATGAGTTCTAGAGGTATCAAGTTTCTCTCCTCGGCAGCCTTGTCAGGCTTTCGAGGTTGCTTTGATTGCACACAACTATGGCACTTAGATACTTTGGCAATAGTGAAATTTGGAATTAAACTCATACTGGACATCCGAGACATCAAACCAAAATTAATGTGACATAAACGAGAATGCGAAACACTGGTATCATCATTAACACCACCACAAATATGATTCACGGATTTATTACAAAAATCCGAAAGTAAAAAATCGGAACAAGCCTCCAAACTCATAACCTTTACCAATAAATTGTCCATGTTTCGAAACAACGATTTTATTAGACTCTAAAAGAACCTTAAACCCATCTCTGTATAGAAGGGAACCACTAACGAGATTCTTGTTTATAGTAGGGACATGCTGCACAATTCCTTAGCTGCACAATCTTTTCGGAAGTAAACTTTAGATTCACTGTGCCAACACCACAAACAGAAGCATGTGATCCATTCCCCATTAGGATGGATAAATCCCAAACGACATGATAAGAAGTGAACATAGAGATGTTAGCACAAACATGAACATTAGCACCCGTATCAAGCCACTAACACGATGATTGAAATACTGAAAGAACAGTAAATAAATTACCATACCCATCAGTATTGCTAGCGGTCACGACGTTGACAGTCTTGGCCTTTTTGCCTCTGCGGTCTATCATTCTTTTTTTGAGGGCTAAAAAATGTTTTCATTCAGATAGGTAGTGCATACGGTTACAGTCTAAGGCCAAAGCCTTGTTTATCTGTTCTGGGAAAGCATAGCTCCAAACACACTCAACACCTAAATGCCGCACACAGGCGGCACACTCATGACCAGCACAGTTCTGCACTCTTTTAGCTAAGACACACTTCCAGTTTTGGTGATCAAGGATACAATTTCTAAAATCATGAAGGATACTCCTCAGATAAGATAACGTGTCGCCGCCGTTTTGAACAACTTTAACGATTGATGCACAGTCTGATTCAAAAATGATTGGTTGCTTTGCCCAATCCTTTGCGAGACGAGCTCCGTGTAAGAGTGCCAAAGCTTCAGCTTCTTCTGCACTGCTGCTATTGTTCAGGACACTACCCGTGGCCACGATTGTTTTCCCCTTGTCATTGCGAATCACCACGCCTGTGGCTCCATTGTTGTTGGCAGCAACATAAGACCCATCAACGTTAACTTTCAGCCATCTCAGTGGAGGAGGTTCCCAGTAAGTGGCTGCTTCTTTCTCATCCTTCCGATTTGCTATAGTAGTTTCCAAGCCGATTGGTTTTTCCCCCTTTTTGTGTATCAGATTACATACCGTAGCATCCATAAAAAATGTATTAAGAGTAGCGGCATAGGATAGGAGGTACCTCGCAGAATGTTCGATGCTTGCATCCCTCTTGCCATGGTAATATCATTACGAAGGTGCCATGATCTCCAAAGCGTAAGCAGCGTAGCCTGGTCTACACATTCTAGACAGTCCTTGAAAAGGTGATCGGGCTCTTCACAAGTGTAACAAGACAGATTACTCTTGTTTCTGTTCGTCTTCTTCTTTTTGAAGGTTGTAGTCTTTATAGACTTGTTAAAGGAGGGTTTGAAGTTTCCTTTATTCTTATCTACGGTATTTGCTTTTCTGCACAAAATCTGTGAGTCTAAATAGACTAGCCCATTATTTCTAACACGAGATTTTCTAAACTGGGAATATAAACCGTGGAAGACTTGCTTCAAAAAATAAACCGCAGCATTGGAAACTCGTGACGCTGATACCAGATAGTAGTGGGCGCGGGTTCTCTTTCGAATCGGTCGTGTAGACGGCCACACGGTGCGTCCGTACGTATTTGTTTCCACATTTCCAGCTCATACATACAGACAGAGACAGACACATATATATGCCCATGGCTTCAGGAAGGAAGATCTTGGTTGGTTTGTGGTAGGACATTCTTTATTATCCGCTGCAGTTTTCGGCTATCCGATCGAGCGAGCTAGTCACGAAATGGTCCAGCCCGTGGCAGCTTAAAGGTCTCGTGCAAGTGGAGAGTCGCCATCGCGGAGCATAAAATAAAACGAAATGCCATTCTTGGACCTCCAGCAGTCGGTGTGCTTCTTTCGTCGTGCCGGTGCATATTACTGCAAGTCTAGCTGCGCGACCACACTGTAGCCATAGACCGAGAACGTTTTACATGTAGCATGGGCTCCCTCATATTGTGATCAATCACGTAGCAGGATAGACCACTACTTGTGCTTGCATGAATCAAGTATTCAAATATAGTACCAACTGGATAGTGAACAGAGGAGCATGCAATAGGTCAATCGCGTCACGGGCCATGCCAAACCGGCGATTGTAGTACTAGTGTCAAAGAACAGTTTGGGCACGTTTTCATATGGTTGGTCCATGGAGAAATTTTGTCCAGCTCTTACCTGCTCCAATATATCTCATATCTCTTCACATATAAAACTGGTTGTCGCGTCCTTGATGATATGGATTGGTCTCCAATGCTGAGTGTATAGTTTAGTTTATATATATATATATATATATAATGCATATGTCTGGTTGTCAGGAGTACCGTTCGCCTATCCTAGATGCGTTTTTCTTTGCCGGCACGACGACCGCACGAGCTGCTCGATACTGCAACTGCCAGCTTCACGAGTCGATTCTTCTGGACAGGAGAATAATTAGCGTGAAAAGCATGGGGTCATTTTGTCACCCGAGGAGCCAACAGATCGAGCAGCGCCTCTATGCCAGAGCTGCGTCGTGTCGTTTGCTTCTTCGTCCGACGGTAACATAACATCATCGCTACGCTGCGCACATCAGATCGCACTATCATCCGTATCCGTGGTAGGGCCACCGTTACGGTAGATCACTGTGACAGATTGGCCCACTGCCACCGATCACAAGAAGCCGTATAACATGTTTTGTCCAGCGAGAACCCACCCCCCGTTTACCAAGTTGCCTTTTTTCTTTTCTTTTACCGCTATGTGTTTCATGAAAAAGATTGAGGAGATCTACGCGGGGATGTTCCATCAACGTTTTTGGGTTTTTGCGCTACCAGTGGCCCTGTCGGAAAGGGAGAAAACGCGCGAGGTTATGGGCCAGGCATATTTCAGTGCCTGGCGTTCTTTTCTTATGTTTCCTTTTTTATTCCTTTTATTTTTATTTTCTTTTTCTTTTCATATTAGAAAAAAGTTCAAATTTTAAAATGTTTAAAATTTTAATATATTCAGATTTTAAATATGTTCATTTTTTAAAATTTTAGAAAATATCCGGACATTAGTGGAAAACTGATTAAAAACAACAGGAAACAGAGAATCAGGCTGAAAAACCAGGCCGAAAATCAAACATCCTTATATGGGCCATGCCCAAAATGCGACTGGGGTGTGCGGCAGGTGGTATATACACGTCCGGAACCGACTTTTACCAGAAAAAAACTGGGACACCCACGTGCAGTTTTACCGCGTTGCGCCGTGGTAGGGGAACACACTGGTGATGCACACGCATGCAAAAAAAAAAAGAATGTAAATCCTGATAGAAATGCACGGGACGTGGCTTGTGATATATCTAAAAGTACACATCAAACAAGAATACAAATTGTACTTACCCATTTAGCATCATGGTAACTTTATGCTTCACGATGTCTCCTAGCACTAGCAACCCAGTAAAACACTACCGGAAAAAATATCGCTGCCATGCCATCGTAGCGTTGCCGTGCGCCAATGCACAACAAACAAACCTTTGCCGTGATGCGCCTGAGCGGAGCGCATGGCAAAGAACGCCTACACGGTAAAAGGACCTAGGCCTCACGGCAAATAAACGAGGCACGGCAAAGCCAATAAAAAGCACTGGCAAAGAAATAAGACACAGGAAATGCAAGAATCGGCGCACGGCAGAGAAAATGCATGACACATCGTCATGTAGGGCCCACCACTTTAGGCGGTTAGTTGGCGAGTGGCAACGAGTGGTTTTCTGCTGTGTCTCATTGTCGAACACGACAAATATTTGAAATAGCAAATTTATTTTACGCGCAAAATTTTCCACCCTTTATTTTTATAACGCACGAAATTTTCAGCCCAAATTCATCCATATGCGAGAAAAAGGCTTTGTCGTGCGCCACACACGGCAAAGACTTTACCGTGGGCCTATACACGACAAAGACATTTTTTCTAATTTTTTACTTGTTTTTGCCACCATTTTCTTTAAGCACGTATTTTATCTCTAATATCACCCATATTTCATCTATGGACACTTCCAAACATATCCTAGGTCTACATTAGAACTTTGTTATTTTCCGGCGCTCCGGAGGAGTCATTCTCCACCAGAAACACCCGTCTATGGGCTCGGGAGGTCTAATCCTAGCTTTCTCTGCACGAGGTTCCATCAATATACTTTTTCATTGGCTTAGATTTGTTTAGACCAAAGATACAAGGAAACCAAGTTTGGGATCATGTGGCACATTCTAACCCCCGGTATACCCATAGCGAGACATTTCCACCTAGAGTTCCAGGAATCTGCTAAGTGTTATCGCCCAAATGTAAAGAAGGTCATATCGGGATCCTAGGTCCACTTGCATGTTTAATTAGTTTTTCGGCGCTCCAGGGGTCATTCTTCAATGGAAACACTCGGCTATGGGCCCGGGAGGTCTACCCCTAGCTTTCCCCGCATGAGGTTCCGCCAATGTACTTTTTCAATGGTTTAGGTTTCTTTAGGACAAATATACAAGGAAAACCAATTTGGGGACCATGTGTCACATTCTAGCCCCTGGTATACCCGCAGCGGGACATTTCCACCTAGAGTTCCAGGAATCTGCTGAGTGTTATCGCCCGAATGTGAATATGGTGACACTCGGGAGCTATGTATTCCATACATGGGCCTTCCACCACAATTTTACACATATCCTAGGTACACTTGCATGTCTCCTAGGTCCACATGAGAATTTTGAAGGGTTTCTGGCGCTCCGGGGGTCAGTCTCCACTGGAAACACCCGTCTGTAGGCCCTAGGAAGGTCTACCCCCTAGCTTTCCCCTCACGAGGTTCCACCAATATAATTTTTCATTGTTTTATGTTTGTTTAGGCCATAGATACAATGAAAACCAAGTTTGGTACCATGTGGGACATTCTAGCCCCCGGTATACCCGCAACGGGACATTTCCACTTAGAGTTCGAGGAATCTGCTAAGTCTTATCGCCCGAATGTAAAGACGATCACACCAGGGAGATATGTATTCCATCCATTGTCCTTCCAGCACAATTTCGCACATATGCTAGGTACACTTCCATGTTTCATAGGTCCACATAAGAGTTTTTGTGGGTGTCCGACGCTCCTGGGGTCATTCTCCACCGAAAACACCTGCCTGTGGGCCCCGAGAAGGTCTACCCATAGATTTGCCCGCATGAGGTTCCGCCAATGTACTTTTTCATTGGTTTAGATTTTTTAGGCCATAGATACAAGTAAAACCAATTTTGGGACCCTGTGGCACATTCTAGCCCCCGGTATACCCGCAGCGGGACATTTCCACCTAGAGTTCCAAGAATCTACTAAGTGTTATCGCCCGAATGTGAAGATGGTCACATCGGGGAGCTATGTATTTGTGAGATCCAGGCACATGGCTTAATAGGATTGATAGGATACTCATAACAACAAGTTTCAACTTTTTTTCCAGAAGCTTATCTGAAAAGAACTGTGAGGTTAAGCGTGTTTGGCCTAGAGCAATTTGAGGATGGGTGACCGACCGAAAAGTGGGTACCCGGTGCGCACGAGTGAGGACAAAGTGTGTAGAAAATACTAGTGTTGGCCTATGGGGCCAGTCTAGAAATCCTATTAAGCTGCTAGGAGTGACACCCCCGGGGCCAAGAGGGAACGGGGTGCTACAAGTGGTATCAGGGCCGACCCTCGCGGTTACACAGGTGTACGGGTTAGTTGCATGAAATGTGGAGCATGGCGCGTGTGGCTCGGAGTGGACACGACATGTCACATGTGTCGGCACTGGACGCACATACGTGTGCCAAGAGGGAAAGTTCCTAGGGTGTGCTTGATCGATGAGGGCATCAATCTTCTAAAGGGTGGATGTATGTGACATCCAGGCACATGGCTTAATAGGATTGATAGGATACTCATACCAACAAGTTGCAACTTCTTTTATAGAAGCTTATCTAAAAAGAACTCTGAGGTTAAGCGTGCTTGTCCTAGAGAAATTTTAGGATGGGTGACCAACCGGGATGTGGGTATCGAGTGCATATGAAGAAGGACAAAGTGCGCAAAAAAGACTAGTGTTGGTCTGTGGGGCCAATCTAGAGATCCTATTAAACTGCCAAGAGTGACACCCCCGGGGCCAAGAGGGAACGGGGTGCTACAGTATTCCATCCATGGGTCCTTCCACAAAAATTTAACACATATCCTAGTTCCATATTTCCTAGATCCACTTGCATGTTTTGGTGGGTTTCCGGCACTCCGGGGGTCATTCTCCACCGGAAACACCCGTCTGTGGGCCCTGGGGAGGTCTACCCCTTAGATTTTCCCGCAGGAGGTTCCACCAATGTACTTTTTCATTGGTTTAGGTTTTTTTAGGCCATAGATATAAGGAAAACCAAGTTTGGGACCATGTGGCACATTCTAGCCCCCGGTATACCCATAGCGGGACATTCCCACCTAGAGTTCTGGGAATCTGCAAAGTGTTATCGCGCGAATGTAAAGACGATCACACCAGGGAGATATGTTTTCCACACATAGGCCTTCCACCACACTTTCACAGATATCCTAGGTACACATGCATGTTTTGGTGGGTTTATGGCTCTTCGGGGGTCATTCTCCACCGAGAGGTCTACCCCCTAGATTTCTCCTCACAAGGTTCCTCCAATGTAATTTTTCATCGTTTTAGGTTTGTTTAGGCCAAATATACAATGAAAACCAAGTTTGGGACCATTTGGCACATTCTAGCCCCCGATATATCCGCAGCGGGACATTTCCACCTAGAGTTCCAGGAATCTGCTAAGTGTTATCACCCGAATGTGAAGACGATCACACCGGGTAGCTGTGTATTCCATCCATGGGCCTTCCAACAAGATTTCACACATATACTAGGTCCACTTGCATGTTTCCTAGGTCCATATGAGAGTTTTGGTGGGTTTTTGGCACTCTGGGGGTCATTCTCCACACGGAACACCCCTCTATGGGCCCCAGGAAGGTCTACCCATAGATTTACCTGTACGAGGTTCTGACAATGTAATTTTTCATTGGATTAGGTTCGTTTAGGCCATAGATACAAGGAAAACCAGGTTTGGGACCATTTGGCACATTCTAGCCCCGGTATACCCGTAGAGGGACATTTCCACCTAGAGTTTTAGGAATCCACTAAGTGTTATTGCTCGAATGTGAAGACGGTCACACCGAGGAGCTATGTATTCCATCCATGGGCCTTCCACCACAATTTCACACATATACTAGGTCCACTTTCATGTTTTCTAAGTCCATATGAGAGTTTTGGTGGGTTTCCAGTGCTCCGGGGGTCATTCTCCATCAGAAACATTCCCACTCGACATAGTCAAATCTTTCGTTACAATGCTGCCAGCCCTAAAGATGTACCCAATCTTGGCATCTTTATAGGGTTAGGTGGAAAATCTAGTGGCATGAAGAGGCTCAAGATAACGAATCCCCAATGGGGCTTAATCCACTAGTATGTCTTGAAAATCATGAATGGAGTGAAGTCGTACATTGAGTAAGTGCTCACCACTTAGTTTTTTCACAAACATTCACTCATTAATTTGTGACTAACATTTCCTCTTTTCATTGTCATAGACGATTCAATAAAACATTATTAAAATCTAAGCATGAGTTGTACAACCCAAGAAGATCAGGATCTTTTCGAAAATGGTGGTGATTACGATTTCATTAGTTGGTTCTCAAATTTGGTACCTTTCTATATAACTTTGCTCATAGTGACTCCATTATTCGAGCACTTCTCCTACTAAACTTCTCCTACTGAACTTACAGGCACAAACCGACAGTGAGATGAATCCCGACTTGATAAAAATCACTAAGGGATTTAGCTCACCCGTCAATGCATTCGATGCTTATGACATGAATGGGTATCGCTTCCATACCCATGAGTACACACAACGCCGGGCCAACCGGAAGACAACAAACAGCGGGGTCGTGTGTGAAGGCTCAGATAATCTCCAGTACTATGGTAGAGTCGAGGGGATATATGAGCTACCTTATGGTTTCGTCGAAGGGCTAGATCCCATTGTATTCAAGTGTCACTAGTCGAAGTTGAGTGAAGCTCCATTTACTCGGGAGAGACAAAAACCTGAAATTGGCTTGGTTGAAGTTGAGCGAAGCTCCTTTTACGCGGGATATGATGTATAATTTTTTAGCTACCCAGGCCTTTCAAGTATTCTATCTCCCATACACGTGCAAGAACCCCAAAAAAGTCTGCATGGCTGGGATATCGTGATCATAGTGCCTACGCACAATAGGCCGCCTAAGCCAGACAAAGAATATTACCGTCACTTTGACCCCTTCACATATGACAGCGAATTTTTCCAGAAAGAAGGGATCCCAGGACATTTCACTATCAACTTGTCAAACGATGATGACATGGTCGTAGAGGAGGAAGACATTGCACAAGATGTTGGGGAGGAAGACGATGCGCAAGATGTAGTAGAGGAGGTTGAGAACGCACAAGACTTGAATTTGCTTTCCCGGTTCCAACCAGGTCTTTCTACCGATGAGTCAACAAAACCGCCTCTAGGTTACATGCCTGGTTATCAGGGGGAGCCCGATAGTGATGACGAAGCTTGTGGCCCGTTGATTGTTCGCGATGATCAAAAAGCGAGCTTCTAAATTTCGTAGTCCTTCTCTATGTAATAGTGATATGTAAAACTAGCCTATTCTAAGAACTCTATGTATTTTAATTACTTGCATTGTAAGAAATCTATGCTATGGTCTTGTAAGAACTCCTTTTGTATCATGCAAGGTTCTATTCTAATTATTACTTTCTACTTTATTACTATATGCTATGTTGTATTCTAATTATTCTAAAAACTGTATCTAATAGATACTTTTTTTTGGTGAATGTAGGTAATTCAAAGATGGCAGGAAGTGGAGGGGGAGAAGGAGTAGCAGGCTTAGTGAAGAAGGCCACGAAAAAAGTTAGGGACGTGTCGAGTCTTCTCTCGAAGCCAGACCAGATAGCTTTAGGATCCACTCCGAGGAGTGGGTGTAGCCCTCCACCCACTACGAGGAGGAAGGGTATATGGCCACCTAGTCCTTCTCCCACATCCGTTGACTAGGAGGAGGAGTAGGAGGAGAAGGATGGGGAGTACGAGGAGGGAGAGGACTCAGAGGAGGAGGAGCAGCCTGTTTGAACCTCTCTCCCTTGCACTCAATCATTGGTATCCCGATCCAGGTATCCCGCTCCTACATTCAAAGTAGGAAAGTCCGCTTCAAGGTCCATCGTCGGTGGCGCTGCAGGGGTTGTCGATGACGACATGGCCAACAACTCGCTGTCTGCAGGCATGAAAACTGGCAGGAGGAAGATGCTAAACACCGCCGGTGTGTGATCTGAGGGTTCGACAGAGGCCCGCTCCACCTCCGGATCCTTGTGCTATGCCACCTCCTAGGAATTCAGGCTGGTGGTGCCGTCGCCAGCTTCGACTCAGAAATCATCCTTGTCCATCTTCACACACGACTGATACGTCCAAAATGTATCTACTTTTCCGAACACTTTTGCTATTATTTCTCCTCTAAACTTGTGTGATTTGGATACAACTAACATGAACTGACGCTGTTTTCAGCAGAATTGCTTCGGTGTCTAGTTTTTGTGCAGAAAATCAAGTTTCATAAAAAATCAATATGCCAAAAATCCTATTTCACCAGAAGACTCACAGAGCCAAAAGACGAGACGGAGAAGGGCCACGAGGGGCCCACACCCCCTGGCCGCGCGGGTTAGGCCTGGCCGTGCGGGTTAGGCCTGGCCGCGCCTGGAGGGGGTGTGGCCACCTCGGGCACCCCCTCGGCCTCCCTCTTCGCCTACATAAAGCCTCCTAACCTAAAAACTTCAGGGGTTTGACGTTTTTCCAGAAAGAGTTCCGCTGCTTCGCCACCACCAGAAACCGCAATTTGGAATCAGAAACTCCGTTCTGGCACCCTGCCGGGACGGAGTTTTGGAGGAGATCATCGCCATCATCATCACCGACGCCTCTCCATCAACCATCCATGTTTCCCCCATCTATGAGTGAGTAATCCCCCGCTGTAGGCTATGGGGATGCTAGGGATTGGATGAGTTCTATCATGTCAAATAAGATTGTTAGGGCATGGTGCCTAGTATCTTTATTTGTGCTATTTGACTTTGTTGCAACTTGTTGTGCTTAATGCCTGTCACTAGGGTCCGAGTGTAGTAATCTCAGATCTAAACTTATTATTGATTCATGATGATAGTATTGTTTGTGATCTTATCTGCAAGTTGTGTATACATATCATTGTCCGAAACCAAAGGCCCCGAAGTGGCAGAAATTGGGACAACCGGAGGGGATGGCTGTGATATGAGGATCACATGTGTTTATGGAGTGTTAATGCTTTGATCCGATACTCTATTAAAAGGAGTACCTTAATTGCCAGTAGATTCCCTTAAGGCCCCGCTGCAACAGGCTGGCTGGACAAAAGATGTTGTGCAAGTTCTCATTGCGAGCACGTATGACTATGTATGAAACACATGCATATGATTGTTTAGTACTTGGATGTTTTATCTTATTTATCTGTAAATTCCCTAGATCTTGATATTACATGAATAGTCTCGTCCATGCAACGCCCGTCCATCCATCCCTATGCCTATCGCACTCATATCATAATGTTTTCTACTATTGTTACTGCTGCTGTTATTTTGCTATTGCTACTACAAAACTGTTGCTACTGATAAATTATTGTGAGCAAGACTATTTTTAGGTGCAGCTGAATTGACAACTCAGTTGTTAAGGCTTATAAGTATTCTTTGGCTCCCCTTGTATCGAATCAATAAATTGGGTAGTACTACCCTCGAAGACTATTGCGATCCCCTATACTTGTGGGTCATCAACTACCTCCGTCGTCGGCTCCGAAATGTTCATATTTTGATGATCTTGTCCATCTTCACCCACCATCGTGTCAAGATCTGATGACGAGGACGCCACCACCGATCCCGTAGACTCCAAAGATCTGCAAGAGGAAACGCCTGACATACCGGTGCATGGCGACGACGATCTTTTGTCCCTCTCCCATAACCGAGACTCGGTAGTGAGGAATCCTGCATCGTCCCAAAATTCTTGCACGATCTCCTCGGCAATCTTCCCGCATGATCTCGCCGGCGTCTTTCCATGGGGGTGAGAGTTAGCCAGTGGCTCATTCATCGTCGTCTTTTAAATACGTGCTTAAGCGCTATGTATGATCATAGATCGAACGCACCAATAATGGAAGCCTTGGCGATCCGTGACGGAGCTAGATTGGCAGCGGAGAAGGGCTATCACCACGTTATCATTGGAAGGGATTGCAGGAAAATAGTAACATGTTTAATGAAGTTAGTTACTGTATAATAGATCAGAACTAGTTGAATGCCCGTGCGTTGCTACGGCTCTCAAGTTTAATTTACTTCTACATCCACACCTATGTGTGGGATTGTTGGAGATATTATTCTGTAACTCGTCTACTTTGAAGCATTATGATGTGGGAATATATGAAAGGTTCCATATATGTATCACACCACCAGAAATAAAAGTAATTTTTGAAATATTTTATCATCAATTTAAGTATAGAAAAATAAAATTAGTTGTGCAATATATTGAAACAACATGCATGTTTATTTCACCTTGTCGCCTCTCCTTATACAGAAAACTCATCATCACTTCTTAATATACTTCCAAGTTCCAAAATTTTCTCAAATAGGAATAACATTTTTTGTACATAAATCAAATTATCACGTACAAGCTATTATATGCACACATACATAAAAATAAAAATAGGATATATGTATAGTCTTGCACTATGGAGAGCAATTGTAATCGCTAGACAGTGAGCTGCGTCTTGTAGTTAGTTTTGCGGGCATTCATCAATTCTTAATACCATGTCTAGTAGGTTTGGTGCCTCTTAATTGTCACGGCCGCATAAAGAGAAGATATTCTTCATCAAGTACAAGAAGCATAGTGCGGAAACACGATAAATTTGCTTGCTCTATTTTTCATCTACATTTTGTCAAAATTTTCAAATCGCCGATAACATAAAATAGAACTCTATCATGAACTACAAGATTAAGGATACATAATACATAATATTCCATCAAGAGAAAAATAATCAGCATAATTAAATATTTGAGAGCGTACAAGGCCAATACAGTATATTCAACATCAGTTCAGCCTTGAAAAGATGAACATGGTCAAATAGAAGGCTTGCCTATAGTTATGGAAACATTTAAGATGCAGACTGCTACTCCTCTGTTAAACTCATTGAGTTCCTTACTGAATACAAATATGGTGTGTTATCTCCTGTATATGGCATCTGAATTAAACATGGAAAGCATATTCAAGGAAACTACAAATTATTATCTCAGTGCATTGGTTTTATTATTGCCATAAAGGAAGGAAGGAAAAATGAATCACACATGTGTAAACAATCAGAATTCTAATGAAAAGTATATTCAGTTTGTTTCAATAAGTAGGTAGGATATTTCATATAAAAAGAGTAACATGTTAACCGTCTGTTGACATGTAGAATATGAAGGGGTTTCGACATCAAACCTTCCCGACGAGCATCAGTTTCTCTTAAGGAAATTCTTGCATGCAATAATCATGTAGTCTCTCTTGTCCCCAATACCGGGTTGGACTGCAGGGGCATGGCACCAACACAAGTATTCAATTTGCTTGATAGATAAGTTTGATGACACACTTCTTTTGAACTTTGCTAGAAGTTACATTGTTCATCTTCTCTGGGCCCAAATATTTAGAACAATATGATGGATTGTATTTTTACCTTTATAAACATTATCAAGTAACTAACACTATGATGGACTCTCTATTTACCATGCCCCCAAATCTACATCGTTTTTTTTATGTTAACAAATAACCAAGACCAGGACCAAACGGAACTCCATAAGAAGGATCTTTTTTTCTTTTGGATATGAGAGGAAATCATCTAGCATCACATGTCGCACTATCTTATGTATCTAGAATTTAGATTTATAAACAATTTATGCTAGTATGGTATATACATCTATTATTTTTTGTTTGCTCCGGGTTGTCCTGCCAAGAAGTCCGAAAAGACCACATATGAGAGTACTGTCATTTTCCGTACACTTAATCTCATCAGACTACAAAACTTTATCATCAATATCTATACCTAATAATAAAGGAAGGAGTGTTTCTGGTAGTACCTACACTTTTTTGGATGGTTTTGCCCTCCCACCAAATTTTATATTACATCAAATGCCACCATTAAGTAAAAAAAGCACAATACGGTTTTCTCTCGCTCGCGTTCCGATCGCCACCACGTCAACCACGGGAGGAGATAAAAACGCGAGCAAGGAGATAGAAAGGATCCACGAGAGAGACAGAGCCGCTACCTCCTTCCTCCTTAACAAACCAAGCCAGGCCGCCCCTCTTGAAATCAAATCGGACCAATCAGTCTTTCAACTCGATTATTTACCAATCAAAACCCTAGCATAGCAATCGACGAGATGCGTCCATGGCAACAAACAGAGGGAGGACCTCCGCGCAGGCTGGCCGGGCTTTATCCACTAAATTCACCAATGACGACTTCAACGAGGCATGTGCCGGCGTGGCGCGTGTGATCGACGGGTGACGCGCGGTAGCTAGCGCGAACCACGTGCATGGCATCGATTTGGACTAATTAGAGGGATGCTAAATCGTGCGCGGCCGGTCACCGGTGTGCCCTGCTAAACACAAGGAGGCCATGGTGCGGTGCAGGCGGGAATAGTTGTGTGTGGGTGGCTCGTGATGTTGAGACCGAAAAATGCCCATCTGCTCATGGTACAAGTCTTGCTGCTTCTCTTGGCGTTCATGGGGTCTATAACTCCAAGTGATACAAATATACAAGCAAATACGCTGAAAAAATGATTGGATTGATGGATTTGGGCTTCAAGTGTGGAGATTTGGTGGATTTTTCTGCAGATTTTGAGACAAAATTGGAAGATATTTTCAGAGAAAAAAGAGGAGCTCATCACATGTTCAGTGCAAAAAGATGAATTGTACGTAGTCAAAGTTGGAGATGGAGAATAGAAAATTAGCATCGATATTGGAGATGGAGAATAGAAAATATCTGAAGAGGGTGTCGACTGTCAAAGTTCAGAAGAATAACTAATTGGTCGTATTGACTTAAAAAGAAGCTAAGTTCGATAAATTTATTCTTTTTTTATGTTTAATATTAATATAGAGGCGATGAATTTTTATTATGATAGAGCAACAAAATAAATGCGACAAGAAGCATTCCTCTGTTCTTCCTATTCATATTAGGTATAACCTTTTGTCTGAATTGTCGTGTACTAGAAAATCTCGGAAAATTGAAATTTAGGTGAAAAAAATATATTTCTAAAACAATGGCACAACCCAAATCAAGATATACTTCAAACCTAGCAATGCTTGATTTATTTAAATCCCGCTGCAACGCACCAGCACTTTTTTGGACCGCTTTATTCCTAACAATTCAATTGTATTACCCACCATATCACTCATAAATCACGTAAGCGTTCAATATTTTTCGTGGATTCCGTGTACAACACATGCAAAGCTGTGCTCAATATCCTTATCCATCGCTGCATACAGGTACGTTCAAATCCACTTGGCCACGAGGCTACGAGTCCACGAGACAAAAGACACTCAATTTGTTCCAAGTAGCTGCAATTGCCATGTTGTCTCGCTGGGTTGCCGTTGGTGCCGCTCCATATGTTCCAAGCAGCCGTGATCGCCATGCCATCTCGATGGGTCGCCGTTGGTGCCGCGGTGGATAAGATCGGTTGGGCGCTACTGTTGCTGCAGGTGGGAAGGTTAGTTGGAAGTGCAGAACTACAAGTAGCCCTAGAGTCGCCCAATTATATTGGATCGAAACATGACAAGGTGCAATATAGTAGATCATTTTTGCCGGCCGAGGACATGAAGTCGATCAAAACAAGGCCAGCCGAGGACATGAAGTCAATCGAAACAAGGCCAGGCCACGGGCCGCCCGGAGGAGAACGAGAAGTACCTGCCAGCCTAATTCATCCATGGCATGCATCGCGAGTCCCAAATGCAAGGAGCCATTGTTCCCAAGAACGGCAGCTAAGGGGACGGCTACATGCGACGCTACTACAACTACTACGGAATAAACTAGACAGATAAATTTCATGACGGCCAAGATTTAAACCCGGTGTGAAAGAGTCCCAAGCGACCAAGCCCCGAGGACAACGGCTCAGATAGAACCGCACCAAGATGGGTGACCGGCGGCAATGCTGGTGGGCTAAATGCAAGACACACACACTTTGCAGTCAATGCAACATGCCAACCTTCGGGCTGAGATTTTCGTGGCAGCTTCGACAATTTCCAACCTCCCGATCGATCACCAGGTGAGGTGCGCTTAGATCCAAGCATGAATTTCTTTCTAACGAATATAAAAGCGGCTCATGTATCCTGCGTCACATTTTATTTTTAAACCACGTTAGATGTTAGCTTGCACGACATTTTTTTCTAACCTGCATGTCTCTTTCTTTTCTCTAACTTGTTCTTGAATTGTTATTAGCTTTTCCAAAGTAGAATATTGAAGTTCTCATATCATCTCATTAGCGATCTATGGATCTAAAAAATGATTCAATGTAACTAGAGAATTCAAATTAAGTTTTATTTTTCTACATTGCCACTATGTCACCACTTGGGGACCACGAGGTCACAACCGTGGCGATCTAAAGGTCATCGCGGAGGTGGCCGCTGATGGCACAAACAGTAGCAAATGGAGTATGACCTGGCTATCATGGTGGCAATCCAAAGGTCATCGCAAAGATGGCCGCTGACTGCACACTTAGCAACTTCTGGTGGCCGACGAACTATGCTAGGCGAAGAAGGTATGTACTAATTTTTCTTTCTCTCCCGTTGCAACGCATGGGCTTGTTTCCTAGTAATACCTAACAAGTGACATATTCTGAATTCAGTAAAAAATGCTACATGCTAAAGAAATTCATAAGGACTGGAGATAAAACCTTCATTTATATCTAAGTAACAGAAATCACCCGCATCAACAACATAAATTAGCTGAAATTCAAAAAGAATTACCAACTCATGCAGCTGACAGAATGCTTGGATTTTTGAAAATAACCACATGAATATGAACCTCTGAAAATTTAAAATATGAAATAAATCAGTGAAATTAAAACATATTTTGAAAGATAGAAAGCTAAAAATTGAAGTCCATTGAAAGTAAAGAATAAATCCAATTTTACATGAGATTGCAAAAAAAGGTGGACCGATCTTTGATTAATAACTCCAGATCTGAATGTTCTCCACAAACTGAACCTGTAACTCACTTGCTGTACCAAACGCAAGCTAGGCAATGCAGGAAAAGTCCTTGATACATCTGCACGACGAAATAAAAAATTTACTGCTCCAGCAATTCATACATGAGACTGGCCAGGGTCATTCTGCAGTGTTATACATAGCTTTCTACTATGGATAAATATTCCTGCAAGTTGCGGTTCGAACAAAGAACCATAAATCAAATAAATCTTGTGGATAATAAAGGGCATAACATTCTAATTTGCTTAAATATAAATGAACAACTTGATGAAAAACTATGCAATCCTGTGAGCAAGGTAACTTCCAAATGTTGTAGTCTATAAGAGCATCTCTAACCGTAACTAAAAATGTCGGAACCGAAAAACATGAATTCAGTCTTCCGAAATCGTGGGGACGAAGATTTTGCAGCTGGCGCAGAACAGAACCCGTAAAACACGAACTGAAAAAATGCATTTCAAATATCGCAGGGAAATCCGTCGATGATCATATATATAGATGGCATTTGATGCAATGATTCAGCATCATAATTACATAATCGGATTAGCAAACCTAAATTACATATTACACCTAACCGCACTAACTAATTTGAAGCAAAATGCGGCCAATTTAGCCTCTGCGCACGGCGGTGCCGATGGTGGCGGAGCGTCGAGGCGAACAACGGCGTCGACGCGGGTGAAGAGCTTCACTCCTCCTCGTCAAGATCGACTATCTCGAGCTTGACGCGACGGACACGGTCCTCCCGGCAAGCCACCTCGTACTCACAAACTTGGCGGAGGCGTCCGCCTCCTCGCGGCGGAAGCGCGCGGGGGCCTCCTCCTCCGAGATCGCAGCCGCCTGCGCGACCGTGGCATCCTCTGAGTCGGAGCCGTGCACGTAATCTCCCACGGAGGACGTGGGCTCCTGCGCGGGGACGAGCTCCTTCTCGTCGGAGCTGTCGTAGACGGGTGGCCGCGGTGGGCGACTCGAACCGCCTGAGGACGAGCCCTGCCGTACTTCGCGAGCTTCCCTGGGGGCATGAGCCCCTGGTTCGTCCACCGGCGGGCGCTGCGCTTGCGCGCGCCCTCCGACCGGTTGAACTTCCGGCGTTCCACGTCCGTGCGGAACACGGGGGGCCGCGGCGGCGAGTCCCCGCCGCCCAATCCCGCGATGCGCCCTGCTGAGCCACCACGGGAGGCCATCGTGTCGCGGAGCTGGGGCGAATGGGGGGCTGCTGCGAGCTGGATTGCTCGCCGGAGTGGTAGCGGCGGAGGGGAGTGGGGTTTGGAGACCGAACTCCCCTCAGCGGCCCATTTTAATACGGGTCGACCGCCAAGTTTTTCGGGCCCCTGAACTCGTTTTACGGGTCAGGCCGCGAGTTCGGGCTCCGTTCTGGCCCACTTTCGGCCTGAACCCGTATTGTCGCCGGACTTTTTCGATTACTGTTAGAGATGCTCTAACTACATTAGATTTCACAGGTCATTATATTATTAAAAAATGTACTGAGTAGTTACCTGATCATCTTGGCCACACCAAATATAAAATATAATAAAATAGACTTGTCATACTTCTATACAAGGTTAAGCAGACCCAAACGTATGCAAAATATATATGTGTACATGTTCCTATCTTGGGTTGTACACCCTGTATTTGTGTATGGATTGGAGAGAACTTTTGTTCTTTACTCATCAACAACAACAAACATACCAAGAGTCCCAAACGACATGTACATTGTGGCCCATTGAGAAGATATCATTCATCCATTCATATATTATAGACGCAATGACGATGGGGAGCGAGGGTAGGAACGCATACAAACCTTGGTGCAGAGTGACCAGGATTTGAAATCTTCCTCTACTGACTACTGATCCTTCCTAGGGCGTGACAAGGGATGCGGCCACATGCTTGAAGAAAGAAACACACAAATCATAAACTTAATTAACTAACCCCTGATATAGCTGAATCTGACCTCACTGACCATATACCTTTTTTTTCGAGGTAATGACCACGTACCTGAAGAACAAAACACAGATCATAAACTTAATTAATTAACCCCAGGAGCTCCTTCTCTTAGAAACGAATACACTGTTCTAGCTGAGGCTGACCTCACTGTTTTTCTCGTGAACTAAGCTGCACAAAGAAAGAACAACAATAAAATTTGCAAGTACAAACCGATCTCCTTGTAGATGCCAGCAGCGGGTGTCAATATTTCCGCGGCGCGTGCAGGTCACTGTTGCACCCATTGCAAAATCTATGTCAATGGAGACGGAAGAGAGCTGAGCCGGAAGAACGGGGTGAGGGAAAGAGCCACCGCTGCCGACGCCGGCAGCGTCGACTCCGGCAAACGTGTGGTGCGCCCACCGCGTGCGGCGTCGATGCGCCTGGACCAGCCGATGTGTAATGAGCGCCCGCGTAACCGGCGATCTCCTCTTCCTCCCAACCTCTCTTCTTCACTATTGATTACCCAGCCACCCGTCCATCGTTGCTGGCCGTCAGATGTGAAAACACGCGGTGTAGGCGGAGGGAGAGGCGGAGGCGGCACGACGGCAAGGCCAAGAAGATCGAGGCGGCGGCAGGGAGCGGTTAAAGCTAGAAAAGCGGGCAGGACGGAGGTGATTTGCCTAGCATATTGGCCCGTGTGCGCTATATGAAAAGAGGCGGCCGCCACGTACCAAGTATTGATGACGTGATTAGCGGGTTGGATTTTTTAACGTGATTAGCGGCTTGAATTTTGGTAACCGTTTATGATAATGAGGAGGGCAGGAGGCTTTTTGGAATGTGTTTAACGCTAACAATTACGGATGCCCATGGATAGCGGAGCGCAGCGAACGGCTAAGATTCATCTGATGTTTGGTGGGCATTGTTTAGAGCGATTTGACGGTCGTGATGTATTGAATGTTTGACCCCAAAGTGAGCCACCAACTCGGTTTTAATAGTAAAGATTTAAACCTATTTTTTATAGAAAACTAGGGAGATTACAAGAGCTTTTTCTGCATTTCGAAAAAAAAAGCTTTTCCTAATTTTATCATATCTTTTATTGGGCGTGATGCTGATCATGCATCCCACTTATGCGCCAAATTAACAGGCTAGGTCGGATAGGAGAAGAAGCATATGGATTAACTATAACCCAATTTTTATTTCCGACACTCTTTTCAGCGATTGTAATCCTATCAATTTATTGAGGAAATGAAGATATCTGAATTCACAAAAAGGTTGTTTTTGCTATTATCTGAGAAATTGATACGCTCACGTGTCCGTGAATGTAGGTGTACTTTGTGTGAAGAGTATGACATTTCTACTCAACCCCCTGCAACTTTTCGTCACGTACAAGCATTATGTATTTGCATTTGACTTCAGAATATAATGCCAATTATTTTTGAATAAGACAAGTTTGAGGACAAGATATTGTAATGATGGACGGCAAAACGATGGAATCACTTCCGTTAGCAGGCTGTTAAGCACATGCATTGGCCTCTTTCTTGAAGATTAAGCTGCACCTCCTTCTTTGCAATTTGCTCCCGAAACCTGCGGCGTTACTTGGCAGAACCTGAAATCACGATTAGAACGTCTTAGCAGTACTTAGATGCATGTAGCTACTCTAGATGATAATAACTACTAGTAGCAGCTAGCATGAAGTTTCATATACTCTTCCTTTGTTTAGAAATAACTGATTTGATTTTGTCTAGATTCGAATGTATCTAAACGTATTTTAATGTATAGATACATTCGAATTAAACAAAGCGAAATCAGTTATTTCTAAAAGGGAGGGAACGTATATATTATCGCTTCAAGCGAGCAGCAGCCGCGTTACGTTCCAGTGAAGATATACAGGCGTTGACAAGCATCACGTATGAAGCGATCTTACATTGGTATCAGCTGGATCGATCGCCTATAAATACTCTAGTAGGAATCATGCATACAGACGTACCTATCTCGATCAGTAATCAGCACCAAAGACACTAGTACAAAACTAAGAGCAAGCTAGTAACATCGTGAGGGCGCTCGCAATGGCGAGGCGCCTGGGAGTCGTGCTCGCCTTGGCGGTGGTCGTCCTTCTCGCGGCCGCGGCCGCAGTCACTGCGCAATCGGATAACAAGGGCAAGGGGCCGAAGGAAGACAAGCCGGAGGGGCCTAAGAGCCCATCCAAGGCGCAGGGGCCGAAGCCCAAGCCCAAACCCAAGCAGGTCAAGTGCCATGTCAACAAGAAGATGAACCCCTACTGTTTCAACAAGAAGATGGACTGCCCCACCGACTGCCCCTACTCATGCTTCGCCAGCTGCCAGGAATACGATTGCAAAGCCGTTTGTGGTGAGAACGACGCTCTTGATGACCGATGTAATAAGTTAATTCATCATTTTGGCTAACATTAATTGATGTGCGTGCAGCGTGCAACCTTCCGGGAGCAGCGTGCGGCGACCCACGCTTCATCGGCGGCGACGGCAACGCGTTCTACTTCCACGGCCGCAAGGACGCCGACTTCTGCGTTGTCTCCGACCGCGACCTTCACATCAACGCGCACTTCATCGGCAAGCCCGGACACAGCGGCATGTCCAGGGACTTCACCTGGATCCAGGCCATCGCCGTGCTCTTCGAGGGACACCGCCTCTACGTCGGCGCCATGAAGACCGGCACCTGGGACGACGCCGTCGAGCATCTCGAGATCACCCTGGATGGCGAGCCCGTGCACCTCCCAACTGACATGGTCGACGGTGCCAAATGGACGTCCAGCCGTGTTCCCGCCCTATCCGTGACCCGCACCAAGGCCGCCAACGGAGTACTCGTTGCTCTCGACGGGAAGTTCAGCGTCAGGGTCAACGCGGTGCCGATCACCGAGGAGGACTCGAGGGTGCACCGCTACGGCGTCACCTCCGACGACTGCCTCGCTCACCTCGAGCTCGCGTTCAAGTTCGACGCGCTCACCGACGACGTCCACGGTGTTGTCGGGCAGACCTACCGCCTTGACTACGTCAACAAGTTGGACGTCAGGGCCTCCATGCCCACCATGGGAGGAGATGCCAGCTTCACCGCTTCCAGCCTGTTCGCGGCGGACTGCGCCGTGGCACGCTTCGGTAGCAGCCGTGGAAACGACGGTGCTTCCGTCATGTCGGAGCTCGCTGGTGTCACCTGCGCCAGTGGCATGGACGGCAAAGGTGTGGTGTGCAAGAAGTAAAAACCTTCTACGGGTATGGTGAGTTGTACTGGCCTTGCACGTATGCATGGTTTGCCAGGTACACAGAAATAAGTATTCTCGTCAATTGACGTGTTGGAAACTTGGAATTGTATTATGGATCTGTTGCACCAAGGATGAATATCGAATCAAACTTTACATTCAAGGTAGATATGGATTTGATTCCGCTTCCTAGATTGACTGGAATTCCGCCTCGGATTGATAATTCATACGTTCCCCTTCTTTAAGGACGATCCACAATAAGATCGTTCGACGTCCTCTGCGTCGTCCTGGGAGAGCTCGAGTTCCCATACCTTTTCCACTCCTATATATGCTGTCGGCTGATCTTGGCGCGCCACCGGCCGCAGAATACGCCCCAATGGCCAGTACTCCCGTGCCCAGACACCATGTATTCTCTACACTACTTTTCTTTTGCGGGTATGCTGTATTCTCTACACTACAATCTCCACTAGAACCGGCGCCGCCGAGCTCTAGTACATCCTAGCCGATAAAAACACGTATGTCGTACGGCTACCCGAGTAACCCGATCCACACCCATCGTCCATCGAGGACCCCTACATCATCGGACAAACTCGATATGTACGAAATTTTTCACTCTGATGGCCGTCTCCCGACAAAGGACTTATCCACCTGTGTTATCTACCCTCTGAATTCCTCTCGGGTAGTTCTTGTATCTGAAGGCCGTCCTCTCCTCCGACCCTTCAAGTAGCAATTACACGGCGTGATGATGTTGATGCATCATCTGTGGCATCATCTCTCCTTTGGGAGATCTGGCGATCGACGATCGTTGGACTTGAGTCAAATTTGAGAATAATATTTGGTTCGCCGATTGCATCCATCATGATATATAGCGTCTTGTCAGCCCAAACCTTTACTGCGGCCATCACTACTAATACAGATCGTGCCTATTAAAGTATCTCGTCGCATACTGAAGGCTCTTTTTGTATGTGGGAACGCCCACGCATAAAAATTTGGAATGTATGCATGCAGCCCAGGCAACCCCGCGGGGAATATAACGAACGACAAACTTTCAACGACCGTTGGAAACACATCACACAAGCTTTTTTCACGCCTCGTAATCATCCTTGCGTAATTGATAGCGAAGTTTTCAATTTTGCACATGGTTTATTCTATACTAGTTGAATGCCCGTGCGTTGCTACGGTCTTTTAATTTATTTTATTATCGTACATGTCAGATGGTAAATTTATAATAAACGAAATTTCGAGTATAGAAAAAATAGCCACATACTATTCAGAAAGATTTAAAATTTTCACTCCGCATAATTTGATATCATATACATAGAAAGCAATAACTCAGCTAATATTAATTAAGATACGTTCTTGACACGAGTTTAAAATTTTCTCGTACAACATCACATTGACTTCATTTGCATAGTGATACAAAGAACTTATGTAACGAAAATAAATCATAGATGATAATATACTTTCTAAAGACCTAGCTAAATGCCCGCTGCTGCGACTTTATCTTCTCAAGTTTCACATTAAACTATGTGTTGTAACGAACATTAATGCAGAGCATATAAACGTGAAAGGAAAACATCGTTCCCTTCTCCCCTTGATTCTCATACTAAGCCCGGCTTTGGTTTATGAATGTACTTCGACTATGTTAAGCTCGCCGCAGCCTTGTGTTTGCTATGAATTCTAAAAAACAATAGCCCACTTGTGTATTCTTGATAATGAAATAATAGAATCTACCCCCTATGAACCTCCAGCCAAGGTCGGGAAAAACGCTCGGTCATCTTGGACCAGCTCATGTCGAGTTCAAGTTTCTCCATCCATCACTCATGTAACTACAGTATTATATTTGAAACCCATAAATACTCAAGGCAGGAGGAATTTAGTTTCCACGTGTCCTGCTAAACCGCCAACTTCATTTAGATCTAAGCAAAAAAGGATTTCTCATAATGCCATCCTCTAATTGCTTGCTTGATTCTTTTGCGTAGTATGCCACCACACTGCCGTTTGAACCAGGATGCTGAGGGCTAACACGGCCTGTATTTGGAACTGGATTCCCAGAATATGCAATCCATCTTGGACTAATCCAATTGGGCCATAACCTGAAATCGGTGAAACAACTACAACTCGGCACTGCACCTAATGGAATAGACAGCTAATCTGAATTTCATTGAATGAATGTAACCATGTTCGTTCAGTGAATAAAAGCGAAGGATGGTAGGCAGTTTTCACCGCCAATATTATGGTGATTGTCATTAGTTCCATTGAACACAGGGCCTTTGGCATCATTGCTGTTTGCACTTCCCGTCTTCACCTTTCTTCGAGGTAATTAGTTTCTTTAAAAGTTGCATCAAAGAAATGGCACCATCATGTCTAAATTCTAGCTGTCTTAGATCATCAGCATGTTCAACATCCGATACTTGGAAGCCAGATCTGTATGGTAGCAGCAAAACCTGCCGCGGCATGTCACATCCACATTTAAGTTTACCAAACCCAGCCCATTGTACCTACAAATCATATTACAGATGGGACATGTATTAGCACATCGCAAGAGCTCTCCCGCCGCCAGCCATGTATCTCCGACGCTTACCGATTTCACCACGCCAAGCTCATCCGCATCGCCCAGCCATGGCCGGCACAACCCCGCTCCCTCCTGCAAGCGCCGTGACGCTCCCGTCCAGTACCGCCATGGCCAACTCGCTAGCTAGCGTGGTCGCCTTGTGGCTCGACCTTGCTGCTCTGGGAAAGGATCATTTGCGCCAAGTCGGAACTGTCCCCGACCGGTCTCGATCCTCACCGCGGTCGCCTGCGGATCCAAGTTTGTCGGGGCGCCGGGATCAACGTGATTCAGAGGGATGGGGATAGGTTGGGGGCAGGATCGGGCGCTGGGGGCCCCTCCACGGTATCCTCGCCTTCTCTGGGCCCCAGGGCGCGTTGGGTTCGAGGACCCCGCCAGCCTCCCCCTCCGCCCTCGCGCCACAGCGAGCGCATTTCGGGGGCTCGGAGTGGGGGCCGGGGCCGGAGCCGACGATCGCGGAACGGGCTTCCCAGAGGGTGACAGCCCGCGATGAGTTTTCAGGTACCTTCCGACCTCCTCCTCCCCCCTCCTCTTGCACTTCTGGCTTGCCTTCGGGCTCTAGGTTCTTGGTATTGGAGGAGGTGCCCCTGGACCACCTAAGTGGGGTGGCTGCTGATTGTGGTATTGTGTTTCGCGGCGAGAAGGGCCCCCGGCTGGGGAAGATCGAGGCCATTAAGGCACGGGAGGTGTACGAGGGCCAGATTGCCGCCGCCCGTGCACGGGATGCACGGGAGCGCGAACGGGCCCTCATGCTGACAGGCCCTTGCTCCTCGGAGCCGGGGGCCAGCTCGGCTCCACCCGCTGTTCCTGATGGAGGTCTGCCTCCCTTGAGGAACCCCTGCCCTGGGAGACCTGGAGGGCGCCCCCCAAAGGCCCCAGCTCCTTCCCCCGTGACTGATCCTCCCCGCTCTGCCCCCAGTAAGGGGGCCGCCTCCGAGTGATCGCTCCTATGAACATCCTCCGGGCGTTCCGGGTGTTCATTTGGAACATCCGGGGGTTCGGGCAGGAAGGGCGCCGTCGTCAGATCAAGGAGTACTTGGGGCATGAAGATGTGGACATTGTGGGCCTGCAGGAGACGATTCGGCAGGATTTCTCGATTGGGGAGCTGGAGGCTCTGTCCAGACATAAGTTTGTCTAGACGTGGCTTCCGGCCTCCGGCCTCCGGTCACTCGGGTGGTATCCTCCTGGGGGTTAAGGAGGAAACCTTCGAGGTAGAGGATATGGACCGAGGGGTCTTCTTTGTGAGCATGGCCCTCACCCATAAACAATCACGCCTCAAATGGGAGGTGGTGATTGTGTATGGCCCCACGGACCATAGGAGGTCCTAGGAGTTCTTGCTGGAGCTCAAAGCCAAGGTGGAGCGTACGGAGACCCCCGTTATCGTGGAAGGGGACTTCAACCTAATTCGCTCCGCCGCGGAAAAGAGCTTGGCGAACGTGGACCTCAATAGGATTAGGTTGCTCAATGACTGCATCGCCGACCTTGCTCTTAGGGAGATCGCCCGGGTGGGTGCGAGGTTCACCTGGACAAACAATCGTTTGGACCCGGTCCGAAGTGTTTTGGATCGGGTCTTTGTCTCGGTGGATTGGGAACTAGCTTTCCCTCTTTGCTCCCTCCGCGTGGTCACCAGGGTGGGCTCGGACCATACCCCCTCCTCCTATCCTCAGGAGGAGGGCGCCCCCTAGGTCGAACCTCTTTCACTTCGAGAACTTCTGGCTCCACCAGAGGGGCTCCGTGGAAGCAGTTCGGGATAGGTGGTTGGAGGCTTCGGCTTCCCCGCCACGTGCTTTCTAGCGGTGGTCGTCTGGCACCACTGCACATTGTTGTCACGCCAACTGATGCGGGGTTGGGGCGCCAATCTGGGGGCTGCGCTCCGGGGTCAGAAGCAGGCGATTCTTCAGGAGATCCAGGCTCTTCACCGGCAGGCGGACCAGGTGGGCCTTCGGCTGACGTCTGGGCTCATAGGTATTCCCTTGAGACCTCCATCATGGAGATCTATAAGGTGAGGAGGCTTTCTGGAGGCAGCGGAGCCACCAGAACTGGACTATCCAGGGGGAGTCTAACACGGCCTACTTCCATGCCATAGCGAATGGCAGGAGGAGGAAGTGCCCCTGCCTCTGGGCTGCAGATTCTCTTCTGGAGGACCAGAGGGACATCTCAGCCCATATTTATGATTTCTACCGGGACCTGTTATCGGCCTCCCCGAGATCGGGGCTGGCCCTGGGGCTAGATTTTTGGCCAGAAAATGCCAGAGTTAGCGAGGAGGAGAATAGGGAGCTGACCCTCCCCTTTATCCTATATGAGGTCGCCGAGGCCATCAACTCGATGAAGGCCAACTCGGCGCCAGGGCCGGAAGGCCTACCGGTTGTGTTCTTTCAGTCGTTCTGGGCCCAGCTGAGCACGGTGATCATGCGCATGTTTCAGGAGTTCTACATTGGGACCCTTGTCATGTCGAGGCTCAATTTTGGGGTGATTACCTTGATCCCCAAGGTAGTGGGGGCCACGTATATCCGCCAATTTAGGCTGATCACGGTGATCAATGTCATCCAGCAGATTTTCGTGAAGGTCTGCGCCATCCGCCTCGCGCCGATCATGGAATGCTTGACCCACCCTCTTCAGTTTGCCTTCCTTAAGGGCCGCCTTATTCATGATGGTATACTTGCTCTTCATGAAATCATTCATGAGGTGAAGGTATCCCATCAGAAAGGGGTGTTTCTTAAGCTAGACTTTCAAAAGGCTTACGATAAGCTGGATAGGGCGTTTCTGAGGCAGGTCCTCGAGCGTAGAGGTTTTGAGGATAGGGTGATCTCGTGGATCATGCAATTCGTGATGAGTGGGAGCACGGAGATAAACGTGAATGGGGAGGTGGGTCCTTATTTTAGACCCTCCTACGGCATTAGACAAGGGGACCCTATCTCTACCTTGCTCTTTAACGCCGCGGTGGATGCCCTGGCAGGGATCTTGGACAAAGCCAAGGTTGTTGGCCACCTATCAGGGGTGGTGGGGCATCTAATCCCCGGAGGTGGTATCACCCACCTCCAGTATGTGGACGACACTATGATCATGGTTTAGGGATTGGAGTCGGACATCATTAACCTCAAATTCTTGTTGCTTTGTTTTGAGTCCATGTCTGGACTCAAGATTAACTTTGACAAGAGCGAGGTCATGGTCCTGGGGTTCCCCGAGGACGAGCGGCAGTTGATTGCTAAACGGCTTAACTGCCGGTTAGCGGACTTCCCCATCACCTACCTAGGGATGGCCATGCGCGACTCACGGGTCCTGATCAGGGATCTGACCCCCATGGACGCAAAGGTTCGGTCCAAAACTGAGTCGTGGCGCGCTCGCCTTACGTCCAAGGGGTCCAAGACGGTCCTGATCATTTCCTTCCTGTCCAGGCTCACCATGTATCAGATGGGCCTGTACCTGCTGCCCGAAGGATTCCATGCAGACTTTGCGAAAGAGCTGTCTCGATTCTTTTGGATGGTAGGCGACGGGCACCAGAAATATCATATGGTGAAATGGGCTGATATTTGTACCCCCAAGATTCTTGGGGGTTTAGGAATTCTGGACTCCCGCCGCTTTAATGTGGCCCTGCTGCTAAAATGGGTCTGGTGTATCCTCCAAGATGAGGGAGGTTTGTGGCTACAACTGATTAAGGCCAAGTACCTTCGTGGCCGACCCCTGCTGGCTTGCGAACGCCGAGAGGGATCCCAGTTTTGGAGGGTGCTTCAGGACATCAAGCACCTCATCCGCCGAGGGTTAGTCTTTGCGGTCGGGGACGGCCAGGGCGTCCTGTTTTGGGAATACCCCTGGTTGCAAGAGGTCCCCCTCAAGCGGGAATTCTCGGCGCTCTTTGCTATTTGCGCGGCCCCTTCGATGTTAGTGGCGGAGGATATGCAGGAGGATCAATGGAACATCCCGTTCCAGAGGACCTTCAATGTAGCCGAGGCGACGGACTTCAGGAGGCTGCGAGGTTCCCTGCCCCTATCCCTCTCTGGGGAGAGGGATTCGATGTCGTGGAATCAGTCTCCCTCGGGAGCCTTCTCTGTTAGCTCGGCTTACTGGACCCTCTTCCAGGGTCTGGAGTTCCCTTGGATGTCACACCTGTGGAAGGCCCCTCTTCCCTTGAATGTGCTCATCTTCCTGTGGCAGTTACTCCGGGACCGCCTCCCCTCCGGGGTGGAGATCGCGAAATGTAACGGCTCGGGTAATGGTCTATGTCCGTTATGTGGGACCCCAGAATCTAGCGCCCACATAATGTTCACTTGCTCTGCCGCCCAGTTTCTATGGAACTTTATCCGGGAGGCCCCGGGTCCGGCCTGGCAGGTCCAGGAGCTTGGTGGGTTCTTGGAAACTGAGGCGACCAGCACCAGAAGTGGGAGCCACCTCTTCTGGTTGGTGATCGCGGCCATCACTTGGACGCCGTGGAAGATTAGGAATAAGATGGTCATTGAGCGGATTTTTCCATCCCGGGATTCTGACTCTGTTTTCTCTTTGCTTGCGCAGCTCCAGCAGTGGTACCCTCTCTCCAGGCAGCGTTACCGGGTGCGCGTGGACGGCATCATGCAGGCGCTCCGGGCGTCGACGCAACGCTTCTCCACTCCTGCTAGTGCGGCCGCGGCCCAGTAGGGGTGCCCCTTGCTTCTCCAGCGGCGTGTTTTTTCTTTTTTGTTGGGCCTATTGTGCTGTTGCCCCAGCGGACTCTTTTTATTTCTCGTTTTGACGCACTAGGCGTTGGTGACCTTGTATCATGGATGGTTGTTGCTTTATTTATAAAGCTGGGCATGGAGCCTGTTTTGAGAGGTTGGGGGCAGGATCCACGAACGTCTTTTTTTTGGCGGTGGAAGGTGGTGTAAAATCTATGAACATACAGGGGCAAAATCTTCCAAAAATTGTCGAACGGAAAATCCTGCGAATGAACCTACGCTAAGGAAAATTAGTAGATAGATATATAGATAGACTACCCGTGTATTCTGTTCCTGCTTCCTTATCCGGTTGTTTTGCTTCTTTTCCTATCGGTTCCTGCTCGTTTATAAATTAAGCGAGTGACATCGATAGCTCATATCTATGATGCATTGTTGAAAATAGTCAAGCAATGTCTTGCCGCCGCAAATTTGCGACGGCCCAGGAAGAAGCACTATTGGCCGTGCGTAGAACGTGGATGGAGGCATGCCTCCCTCCTCCGCTATCGGCAGCGTGCTTGGCAGAGTACGGGCCCGTCCGGTTCCGGTACTCCTGCTTCCTGGTGAAGGTGCGGCTCCCTCTGCCGCCCCCACTGTGGAGTTACCGATGGAGGTTCCCATTGGGGATTTGCTGAAGTTCTCCATCGAGTCATAAAGTCGCCATGCATTCACGAAGCCTCGTCGCTTGGACGGCTTGGAGGTTGTGTCCTACAACCGCTCGCAGGCATACATAATGTACCGAGTGGCAGTAGATTTCAAGAACTGCAGTCTCCAAGACCCCACGCCAAAGAAACAAAAAGACACTGGGCCAAGAGGAGCCCCACCGGCGATGCTGAGGCATCGAGCTCCGACAAAGGCCTGGCTGACGAGTCCGAATTTTAGTTTAATTAGTTACCGTATTATTTTTCTATTTGTAACATAGGTGGAAAATATTATCGTGTGCCACCTCGCACACATATTAGTTAGTTTTCTATGTATTAAATATATATTTTTCAGTATATGTTTCCTTGAATTGTTATCCCACATCGCACATAATATAAGTGTATATCAATGTGTCAGCTATAACATATAGATACTAGAAACATGGATGCCATCGTCTGTGATTAGTCAAAATGCTTCTGAGTAAACTTTTGTTCAAAGACGTGCACCATTTATTTTATTAATTTCTATGGTTGATTGTCATGACAAATCGTGCATGTTGTTAGGAAAACAGGTAGAAGTAAGCACACGGTGTTTGGTGATAAACTGTTGATGCATGTAAAATACATACATAAACTTTATAATTTGTTGACACATATTTCCACATATTTACAATATATATAATGTAAAAACTATGTTTTATATTGATTTTTGGGGATTTACCAATAATCCCCTTTATTTTGGTTATAACTCTGCATGACACGAAAATGAAGTCCAATGGAGCTAAGATTCTAGAAAGCCAGTATTTTGGGAAGACGATGATCTGGAGTCCCTGGACCTCATAAGAGAGGCCTTCAGCCTAAAAGAGTGTAGGTGACGCGGCTAACCCTACTGCATGCGCCACCACACCTCTTTTGGCCTCCGGTCGTCCGATTTGCTTCAATATTTCGCCCACCAAGTTGGTTTGACCTAAAAACTGCTGTAAAAGGGTCCCCCAGGACATCCTCTAGGAGAGTACCAATAAAACATGGAAACACCAAAAAGGAGCCAGAACCAACGAATATTTAGGGGGTAAACTCCGTCGGAGCAGCCGCCGGAGAGATCTTTACTTTGTCCAACATCTCCAACTTCATCACCATGATGAAGAGGGAGAAGTCCACCTCTAAACTATGGGTTTGTGGCAGTATCTTGATCTACCTCTCTCTTGTTTTTTATAGATCTAGTACCATATGAGCTACCCAACATGATTATGGTAATATATGTAATTCCTATGTGGTGGATCTTTATTCTATGATTTGATATATGAGATTGGGACCTATCTATGTGTAATATGTATTGATAGATGCATATAATGTAACCCATTCTTAATTACTTTTTTTAAGCCAACTTGTATACAAGAGTGTGTGTGGGGGAGGGGAAGTGTGTATTAGATGGAGTAACATGGTGCTAGTGATTGAATAGTGACAGCAAATTCGTGATCTACTATGGTTTTTACCTTTTTTTTGTTACCTCACCTGGGATTAAGTGAATTCATGTGCTATAATTATCGTGTGACAACCAGATAATCTTGTTTGTTCAAGTAGCATATTTGTTATTCAAATATCATGTCAAAGTACCTAAGGTTATGCTCTGTTAATTCTTAATTCTAGATTGCTTGGAGTTTTCCCTTTCTAGATGATTATAAGAGAGATGTGTTGCATCATATCTATGTTAGGACGTGATGCCCATATGAAAGCTTATCATACACATAGTGAAGTTCCACCAATATTATATTGATGATGAATTGTTATGTCCATTTCAACTTAAAAGAAAGTAGACAAGTGAACCCATGAACTCTAGTCCAAATTTTATCATAATAAACAACCTTTAAACACTACTACTATCATTTACCTTTGCTGCAATTTAATATGTCAAAAACACAAAAACATTTTCTTTCTTGCAAACACAAACAAAACACAAAAACACCTTTTTATTATTGCATTTACTTTACTTGCATACTTTATTACAGTTTTACTTGTTATTTTTATTATTATTTCTTATTACTAATACGAAACCTTGAGCTTGACAACCATATTGCGGAATTAGGGACACAAGGCAAAAAAAATGTTTTGTAGATTGCTTAAGAGGAGAAAGAAAAGATAATCTTTGCCAATTCCCCGAGAGTTTGATATAAACTCTCGAGTCACCCTTGTGAGGAAAAGACTATTGCTACAACACTCTGCACTTGGAGTCCCAACAAGTTGGTACACACAGAGTTGTTGCCATCAAGAACATTTTCTATCGTCGTTGCCAGGGAGTTGCAAGATATCTCATAATGGTTGCAAGTGTGGTTAAAATCCTAATACAATTGTGATAACCTTTTATAGCATCATTTTCACCAACTTTGTGCAAACACCTAAGCTTGGGGAGGTTGCACCGCTGTGAGCTTTTTCTTCTCTTTAGATTTTCAAAACAATTTTCTTTTTTCTCTTGTTTTAGTCTTTTATTTGTTTGTTAGTTTGCATTAAAAGCCATAAAAATTAGTATAACTTTATTTTACAAACATTGGAGAAATATACAAAATTTTGTGACTACACAAACACATCTAATGATCAATTCATTGCTAGGCCCATTACAACTCCTGACATATCAGCTAAAAGTTTTGAAGTTAGTCCTGGGCTACTTAATCTTATTGCTAAAGAACAATTCGGGGTAAGTGCTAGTGAAGATGCCTCTATGCACCTACACGACTTTTGTGAAATATGTGATATGCAAAAAAATTAAAACATGGAAAATGATATTGTTAAACTCAAACTATTCTCATTTTCACTTAGAGGAAAAGCTAAAAATGGCTATTAGCACTACCAATAGCTAGCATAAACTCTTGTAATAATCTTAAAGAAGCTTTCATAAATAAATATCACCCGCCAGTTAAATTTTTGCAAAATAGGAATAGCATCCTATCCTTTAAGCAGAATGATAATGAACATGTAGCAACATCTTGGGAAAGAATTAAAATCATGCTTAGAACTTGGAAATCACATGGAGTAAATGAATGGACTATTTTACACTATTTCTATAATGGGTTAAACTATGTGTCAAGAAGCATGTTAGATTTCGCTGTAGGGGGTGCTTTCATGAGTAAAACTGTTCCAAAAGCTAAAGCCATCTTAGAAAACATGTTGCATAACCATAGTCAATGGCACACTGAAAGAGCACCAAACTCATCATCTAGAAAAGTTAATTTTATTGAAGAAGTAGATTCCTTGTCTAGTAAAATGGATGCCATACTTACCCACATATCTAAAAAAAATGTTGATAATGTGCCCCTACAAGAGTTAGTTGGAAACAACAATGAAAATGTAGATGTCAACTACATAAGAAATTTTTGACAACAATGGTTATGCGAACAACTATAGAAATTCTTATGGTAGGCCACCTTATGCTTTAAACAACTATAATAGCCGTCCTTCCATTCCATATCCTAATGTTAATGAAAACAAATGGATACCCACCACTATCCACAAACTAGTGAGAACTTGGAAAAACAACAAGGTACAAATAAGAACCTTATTGAACAAGTAGCTAGTCATGCTACCATGATAGAGGAATTAAAGACGTGTGTTTCATCTATAAGTTCTGATATAAAAGGTTTGCAGCACCAAGCATCGGGTTTAGAAAAATATCTCTCTAAACTTGCCGATAATCAAGCAACTCTATTAAGCATGTATATGAGAAAACCACAAGGACTACCTACTATTGGAGCAACCATTGATTCAAAAGAATGGAATATAAAGTTTTAGTTCCCACAAAAAAAGTGTATGGAACACTTTCCCAAGGAAGAAGGAGATAGCATCAAGGTACAAGCTACCACATGATCTCCATATCACATAAACAAGTAAGTAAAGCCTAGTTATTAGGGATATTATAACCGGGACAAAAGGGAGTCATCTCAGGCCATCTGCGTTCGGAGCCGTTGGATCATATTTTATGCCTATTTTTGACCGTCTTATTTCACTAAGCCCTCCCTAAACGGATGTCCCTGAGCCTTTAGTGGTCTACAAGAGACCGGAGGAGGTGGATTTGGAAGCATAGGAACACGATCGTCTTCAACAACGAGTCCCCCTGAGTGGCTCCTCTGGTCGACACGATCAAAGTTGAGGCTAAATCATGGGCTGAGGCTGGGGCACGGGGGTTGCGTCGGATGCTCCCTTAGATTAGCTTGGCTTAGCTTTGCTCTGCCTCCTTGGGTTGAGTTGTATGGCGCGGGTGTTGGTCCTTTCTGGACTTGTAAATTGACTCTTTTTTGATCTATCAATGCATCGAAATGCAAATCTTTTATATTTTTGTGAAAAAAAGAGGCCGGAGGAGGTCGGGGCGGCATGGACATGCTGCTCCTCGACGCTTTCAGCGGCGATCAAACCTTCTTGGAGGGGCCCGACCCACCCATGGAAGGTCGATCCGGGCTTGGTCACACTCACCTATCATCAAGATACTACTCCCTCCGATCCATATTACTTGTCTCAGAAATGGATGTATCTAGACATATTTTAGTGCTAGATACATCCAATCCAATGACAATTAATATGGATCAGAGGGAGTAACATGCTTTTCGATTTTGTGGCTTCCCTGGTAGACTAATTTGGCGAAGCTCAATTAACAGTCTTAAAGATGCTCAATAATGATGTAGATCCTATACTACTTTTATGATGTTGGTTTTGTGTTTATTTGTGGTGAACTTTGTTGTACTCCCTTCGTCCGTAAATAAAAGTACTTCTAGCTTTTTCTTTGAGTAAAACTTTTAAATATTTGACCAATTTTGTAGACAATTTGTAACTCTCTCGTCTGATAAAGCCGAGTTTATGTGTATAGTGTCAATCCCTGGATCGATTCACTAGCATACACAGTACAATTGAATACTACCCCCGTTTCAGGGCTTAAGGCGCACACGCTTTCCAAAGCAAAGTTTGACCAAAAGAATTGAACAACAAAATCTTGATTATATTGTACAAAATTAGTACCGTTGGATTCGTATTGAAAAATACTTTCCAGTGGTACTAGTTTTATATCAAAACTCTTTACGTATTTAGAGTAATTCTTAGTCAAAGAAAAAACACGCAAAATGAGGACGCCTTAAGCCCTGAAACGGAGAGAGTATCAAAGAATTTAATAGTGCATCATTATTACAACGAATGATTGAGAATTTGCAATTATTACATAACGCTTAGCTCAAGGCTAGCTAAAATATCAAGTAGCATATGGAAGCATAAACAAATAATAGGCTCCATCTTCAATTGTGCCACAAACGAACAATTGTTGAGTGGAGTATCACAACCTAGTCGATCACTCAGCATCTCGCTTCCCATGTCCGTGCCATGCATGCGAGCATCTCTCGTGTCCCGTGTTTGTGCCATGCATGAAACATGCAGCATCTCGTTGCAGCTTAGCTATTTTGAGCATATCGTCACAGTAAAGCATCGTTGCAGCCTAACTATTTTGCACACATAGCCATGCATGCACGCAACAACGCTGCAGCGATACCCTCATCGCAGTAAAGCAAACCTAGCACATGGCGCAGCTAAGATACATCACATCATGGTAATTAACGCAGAGACACGCAAATGCCACAAAGACACGCACAGTCACACAAGTGTATCGGGGCAACCTTACCGTCACGCGCTAAACATATTCGCACGCGGGTGCATCGGGGAAGCTTTACCGTCATGGGATGATTCCCCTCCTCGATCGTATCATCGTGTGCCGCTTTGGATGCTCTGCCGCAACGTTGAACTAAGCATCTTCACATTTTGTTTCCTCATTTCTCCCCACCCCTCTCGCCTGCATCTCTCAAGACGCCACTACTTCTTCTTCTCGAGCAACCACTCTAGCCACCGCACATCCCCTAGATAGCAACCATGCAGTTCACTGGGCCAACCTACCAGCACCCTCACACCGTGCCTGAGAGGCAGTTCGACGGTCTCCTGGTGGAGAACCAACTCTGGGTGTGGGAATTTTCGAGGTGGAGGAGCGGAGCTGATCTGGCTCATTTCTTCCTCGCGGCGGGCTACCGCCACCTCACTACGATGCACCGCGCATGTACCACCTCAAGGAGTACTATGATGGCAGAAGTCGCCTCGTCATAGGCCACTTCGTCACCTTCACCAACCCGTTCGATGCTCACCTTATCCTCGGCCATGTGTTTTTGTGTGGGTGCGAGTTCATCGCATTCACGCCCTATAACGTCTAGACCGACTTCCGCTCCATCTTCCCCCGTGGCCACATCCATACCCTCCCCTACCCGAAGGATGACGAGTGAGGGGCCAAGTGCGGACAAGGAGCGTCCAAAGAGCGGGACGACCGGATGGAGTGAAGACGGCGTTATCTTTTTTATCGTGTTTAGCTAGTGTTTATTATCCATGCCTTGTTCGTTGTGTCATGAACTATGCCTTTATCGTGTTTGTCGTGCCCGTTTATTTTCGGTGAACAACTCTTGTATGAGACTGTGTGGCTTGCTATGTTATGTTGTTATAGTTTGTGCAGAAAACCTATATTTTTTAATTTACATTTGCATATTATTATTTCTATAAGTTTCCATTTTATTTGGCCTAAAATGTGGTAACATACTTGTGCATACAAACAAAACACCTTCTTCATATGTGCGCATGCATAAGCAATGTGCCACAATTTTAAATTTGTTCTTGTGCATCAAAAGGCTAAAAATACTCTAAAAATTTGACAATAAAAAATTGGTACCCAAAAATAAATATACACTAAAAAACAAACCAAACAATCTAAAAATAAGTTCTTATATAAGAGTCGTGCAATAATCTCAAAATGAATTAAATGAGATCAGCTCAAAAGGAGTATACATTTCTATTAAGAAATCCCTTCTTTTTTTGAGACTCCTTCACAAAGTTTGCATAAGTTAACCCGAACACCATCGGGTGGATTTTCAAACCACACATGCCTGCTAGGTGAAATTATATAAGCTCAAAAGGGGTATGCATTTCCATGTTATGCGAGTTTTTTTGCTGAATCTACACATCCCTAGTTAGATTGCACGGCTACACGTACTTACTATTGGGTCTAACTATATTGTATTTGAGACTGGCTTTTTCTAGCACTCGTCGATTGTTCTTTTTTTAACACTGATTTTTGCACTCCCCTGCTCTGCTCACTCACTAAACTTTGCACTTAACTAACAAACTAAAGAAACTAAACATAACAGTTTAAAATTTGGCTGAATTTGTGTTGTATTTTAATTAAGGCTAAGAGAGCATAACATCCATCGGTATGATTACAAAGCATGGTGATTGTTACTTAAACATTGTCTAACAACTAATGATCTAAAGATAAACAAAATCAAGACAAATTATAAAAAGATAAAAAATTCCGGCAATCAGATTGTCCTGCTTCTTTAGATTGACAAGTTTCACTACTGTTTGTTCATCTTCTTCAACTCATTCAACCCCAACTCAGTTGATCCCAACTGCTCTAGTATAGCAACCATCGCAGCTGATCCCACCTGCTCCACTGTCGACGGCAAATTGAGGGGTCCCAAATTGAGCCCTAGGGATGCATCCTCCATTTCAATCCTCTTGATGTAATCATCAAGCCACTCGAAATGCCCGCATTTCGGCAGATTCTAAAAATAGGAAATATAACCCCAATTGCAAAATTGGATGAAACCCAAAAATTGAGGAAAATAAATGAAATTGGGAGAGGGGAAACTCAGATCTCACATGTCTCGGCTTTGCTTTGCTCTCGCATTTCACAAACTCGCGCCCCCGGCATTGCAATTCTCATCATTCGTGGTGATCAGCCGCTTTATGGGCGTCGTACGTGGGCAATCAGGTCACCTTCCTAGCAGCACTGGACCGTAGCGCGGCCACGGGCAGTGGGAGGCTGAAGAAGAGCTCGACATCTGCCGCCAGCGTCGCAGTGCTTCAAAGTTTGCCGGAGAAGAAGGGAAAGAAACGGGAGGATGCAACGGTCGGAACTGGCTCCGGTGCAGGGGCGAGATGCTCTGTCTTATACCAGCTGGGGGTTCTAGGTCCCACGCCGTGAGGTGAAAAAGCAGTGGGTCCCACGATCTGAGGTGGATATGTTTGGGGTCCCGCTCAACCCAGCTAAGTTTAACTGTTAGGGCATCTCCACTGGGTCGACCCAACCCGTATGAACATGTCCGAACTCGTTCGCGTGGACGTGTGGGTCGTGCTGTAGGGGTTCGTAGCATGGAAAACAAAATTTTTCTACCGCATGCAAACAAACAAGCCAAGATCTATCTACTAGATTGTAGCAACGAGTCGATAGAGGAACTCACCCTCGAAGATTCCAAAGCGGTTAACGAGAGCAGATTCTCGTGGGTGATGTAGTCGTCCTCTTCCCGATCTCAAGATCGCGTAGACGATCCTTCCGGCGCTGCGTTAAAGGCGCTCCCTTGATCGGTCACGTTCGGTACTCGGCGAAGACATTCCTCTCCCTTGTTCCAGCGAAATGGAGGTGGTAGCACTCTCCTCGCGATTCCGGCGGCCTGGGCGTGGTCTGGAAGTAGAGGGGAGATCTCGCAGGGCTTCGCCTTAAGCCGGAGCGAGTATGGTGGAGTATGAGAGAGCTCCTCGGCGATCTAGGGTTTAGACACACCAAGGAGGAGAGGCTAGAGCCGGCGGCTAGGGTGTCGGGGACCCCAAGTCGGCGGCTAGGGCAAAACCCTAGGGGGCGGCGGCTATGGAGGTAGGCACCAAGCTAGGGTTAGAGGAGAGGTACTTGTGTGTTCTAGGAGGGAGCCCTGCCCCTCCTTATATAGGTGGAGGGGCCGGCGGCCAAGGGGAGGGAGGGGAGTCCCTCCCCAACTCGGCTTGGATGGTGCGCTGGCTTGGGGAGGAGGACTCCCTCCCCAACTCGGTTTCACCTCCTCCTCCTCTTTTCCACTTTCCAAATTTAGCCGTTTGACTTTTCAATTTAGCTATTTGACTTTTCAAACTAGGATTCGATTAATCCTTTATTTGGAACAGCGATGACACTTAGTACATGATGCAATCATTCCAACTTGCAATGACACACTCATGTACCACTTCCCCTCCGGAGTGCCGGACATTCCGGAACCTTCTAGAACATTCCCGATGAAAACACCGGAATCATTTCCGAACTCCGAAAAGGGACTTTCCTTATATGAATCTTATTCTCCGGACCATTCCGGATCTCCTCGTGATATCCCAGATCCCATCCGAGACTCCGAACAACATTCAGTCTCTTTCTCATAATACCATAACTACTCAAACAACGTCGAATCCTTAAGTGTGTCTCCCTACGGTTCGTGAATTATGCGGACATGATCGAGACACTTCTCCGAACAATAACCAATAGAGGAATCTGGAAATTCATATGACTCCCACATATTTCTACGATTACTTTGCGATCGAATGAACCACTTACATACGATACCAATTTCCCTTCTCACGATAGTTTACTTATCCGAGGTTTTGATCGTCGGTATCTCTGCATACCTAGTTCAACCTCGTTACCGATAAGTACTCTTTTCTCTTTCCCGTGATATGTGATCCCTTGTGAGCCAGTCACATGCTTGCAAGCTAATTGGATGACATTACACCGAGAGGGCCCAGAGTATATCTATCCGTCATATGGATGGACAAATCCCATTCTTGATCCATGTGTCTCAACCAATACTTTCCGAACACTCAATGCCACCTTTATAGCCACCCAGTTACGGTGTGGTGTTTGATGTCATCAAAGCATCCATCCGGTAAAGGTGATATGCATGATCTCATGGTTGAAGGAATTAGGTTACTATGTATCAGAAAGCATATAGCAATTGAACTATTTAAAATGACTTGATCTTTATGCTACGCTTATCTATAGGAGTATGTCCATCACATCATTCTCCTAATGATATGACCCTGTTGTTAATAACATCTCTATGTTCATGATCAGGAAACCATGATCATATATTAACCAACAAGCTAGTTTAACAAGAGGCTTTACTAGGGACTCTTTTATGTTTACAAATCACACAAGTATTAATGTTTCCTGTTAATACAATTATAGCATGGTATGTAAACATTTATCATAAGTATGAAGATATGATAATAACCCACTTTATTATTGCCTCTTGGGCATATCTCCAACAGTCTCTCACTTGCACTAGAGTCAATAATCTAGTTTCAAACCTTTGTGTATTCAACACCTATGGCTTTCCGGTGTTGTAAGTACACGTTCGCTAGTGGTCAACTGATCTCTGGATCTGACACTTCCAGGTCCGTGTGTAATTGCATGTATTTGCGTCTCTACGCATCACTCATTCTCTAATGAGATGGCTTTGTATAAATTTGGTCCTTTGGTGAGACCTTTAGTTCTTTGGGGTTAAAACATGTTGATAATATTATCGTATAATATATCTTCATAGTATTATCCCGCTATGAACTACACCTAGTTTGATAACAAACTACTTGACCCAAATGCCCTCTTTAGCTGCTATAATAGCAGTCATATACTTAGCCTTTTGTTGTAGTATCTGTCACAATGTCTTTAACTTTGGAACTCATCCAAATCCATTATGGAACTTACTTTCCATTATATTGTGCCACCCTTAGTTTAGATTGAGATAAACTTAATTTGTACTTTGTGACAAAACTAGTATCAATGTAGTACTTTTACAATGAACTAACCATCTATTTTTCACTTCTACAAACAATATATTCTTAGTTCTTCCAAAAGATCATAAGAATATCCTTACTATTGTCCAATGATCATCTTATGAATCATTCTGGTATATGCTCACATCATTTAGAGCATAGGACATTTCTGGATTTGTACATATCACAGCATAATTGATATAAATACTCTTTGTGATTTCATACATCAAGTATCAATCTATACTTGAATCTTTGTTTCACTTACCAAGTGTCAATACACTTGAATATATCATTAATATTGAACTCATTCAATCCTTTCTGTGTGACAAGAAACTTTCTTGTAGTTTCTATATTGAACTCATTCAATATCTCGTCTATGTACTTCTGGCACAACCATATTAGCATCTATTCATGCCAAATATTTGGGTTTTGCCTAAGCCTTTCATCGAGATGAAATTCTTATCTTGTGTTAATAAAAGATACATCATTTCCAATCAACAATATGTCTTCCACATAATGTAGTAGAAACATGTCTTAGCGCTCCCACTTAATTTCTTGCAAATGCAAGAATCTTCATTATCTCCGACGAATTTAAACTCCTTTAACAGTTTCATCATAGTGAAGATTCCAACTCCGTAATGCTTACTTCAACCATTGAAGTTTGCATATGCATTTAGCATCCTTTGAACTAACAAAACCCTTTGGACCGTGTCATGCACACATCCTAGGTAACCCTTCTATTAGAAGAATTTGTTTTGTTTATCCAACACATAACAAAATTATATGTCGGGGTTACTACATTAATCCGTCTAGACTAAATATCAATATGAAAGATCAAATCTTTTCATAGTCAACCCTTGAACATTGTTGTGAACCCTTTCCCAACATGTCGACCATATTCATGTCTATTTCTTTATAGATCCAAACACAACTGAAAGGTCTTACACCTTTCTCGAGGGTCCTTCAAGTTCAAAACTTGATTTCTCATGTATGGAACTATCACGGATTTTATGGCTTCAAGCCATTTGACGGAGTCAGGGCCCATCATTGCTTCTTTGCATGTAGTCGGATCATTATTCTCAAATAATGATTCAACCCTCAAATCTTTGTATTTGATTGTTTATCTGACCTACTTGTTTCAATAGGAACTTGGATCTCCGTGACCACAACCTTTGAGGCACGTGAGCCATGAGCATTATTCTTTCTCCTAACACTTTTCGGTGCTGCGCAACTCTGCACATATAGCTAAGGTTCTTTTAACCTTATCAAAGTTCTATTGTCCTCCCACTTTACTTTTCACGAAAAATTCCTTCTCAAGGAAACTTGACATTCTAAGCGACAAACACTTTTTGTCTCTGGTGTTTATGGAGGAATACTTAACAGTTATACAAAGACAGGTTCATCCGACTTTGGTTGCACACATCTTTCTTATGCATAGCATACCAATGTTTTAAGAAAGGACTACTTGGGTTTTATCCCAAACCATAACTTTATATGGTGTCATTTCAACGGATTATGATGAAGCTCTTTTCAGTGGAAAAACGGTAGTCTCTCAAGCTTTTAATCTTTAAAATATAATGGCATTTTATGAATTACACCTTTGATCTCACCATGTCAAACAAGGTTTAATTACATATCTAGAATGCTCCATACTCTTATGGTGTTTCGGGACATGCAAATCCACGGAACGATTCCTTAAATCTTAGGTATTATGCTAAACTTGTAACTCAAATATCTTCCTTTATGATTTTATCATAAACTATTTATATTTTGTTACAATGATCTTGCACTTCATCTTGAAAGTCTTTGAACTTTTCAAATGTTTCATACTTCATCCTTATTAAGTAAATATTCATATATTCACTCAAATTTTCGGAGAAAGCATATGAAGTTGAAATCCATCGCTCTTGACTACACATAATGGACTTCGTACAACAATATGTACAAGTTCCAATAGGCTAGTCATTCGTTCCCTTTTGGCCTATGAACGAAGTTTTAATTATCTCTAGGAAAGTTTCACAAGCGTCATGTGATCAAAATCAAAAGACTCCAAAATTCCATCCACATGGAGTTTCTTCATGTTTTCTTTCAAATATAATTTAAACGGCGATGTTACTTCCTAAGTGATCTATTAATCAATTTGTCTTTCGACATTTTTAGCACTAGTTTTATGGATGTGATTTCTCCAACGAGATTTGTGAATCATCCATCTTTTATGGATTACGGCAATTGTTTGAACAACCCTTTTGTTCTCATAATACCTGATAAAACAAATCTTGAAGGCAAACTTTGATGTTTAACGAGCAACACAATAACCCTTTATTTGTTCTCGATGAACATCATCACATATTCTTTTGCTAGTTATTTAGGCCATTGTAGTTCATGAATTGTGTTGTTTCGTATGACGATTCACACCAACAAATTCGGTATCAAATACTTAAGAAACACATTGTTTAATAAGCAAAGAATATAGCCATAACATGTATATCATCTATATACTTAAACTGAACAATTCTAGTCTTTTCTTTTCTGCCATATATTTATGAGATTCTCTTTCAGTATTTCCTTTTCTGTTTGAAAGAATCTATCAACATCAATAGTGGAGTCATACATATGACACATAATCCAAAGCATGTATAATTAAATACCAATGTCTTTGGACTTGCACTTTGAAGTAGATCACCATCATCAAATGTTTGGTGTTCTTTCAAATTCCTTTCTTTAGTAATCTCTTGGTGTAGTAAATATTTTACCTACATCAAATATTCACCCTTATCATGGAATTATCCATGATCAAGCTACTTTTAGCTTATAAAGATGAATCGTGAGTATAATGTTGCTATCCAAAACCTTTTGGTGGATTAGGACAACTAGTGTCTCCAACCCTTTGCAAATTCTCATCAAATATGAGAACATGACTTTTGCCATATTATACTACTGTCATGTTGCAACAAAACTTCGTTTCAGATATCACAATATCTTCCACACATCATGGTTTCTGAAACAACTCTTTCAGATCCTAGATAACCTTGATATTAAGACAATCTTTTGAATATCAAGAATCATGGAGACAAACATGATACTTATACACTAACACTTGGAATTGTCACTCTTATTTTAATACCAATTATTAAACTTCATGGAGTAACCGGAACTTACTGAAAGTTTGCAATAGGACTTTTAAACTTTAGATTAACACTTCAAAACAATACGATACCAGTTCGTAAAGTAACTAACCAGAATTCTATAGTTCTATCATCTCAATTATAACTAAGCGCAAGGTGGTAAACGGATGCCAATGACTACAACAACTATGCAAATTCACTTTGATTTAATTTATGATAAATAGTGTTCAACTTTTAATCATATTGCCGTTGAACTCCCACTCAAAACAATATCCCTCACATTGTTTTAGTGATCACACGAACCAAATCCACCACATCAAAACTGATCATCACGAGAGTTGATGTAGCTTCAATGGCGAACAATCAACATGTTCATCATATCTACTATATGACTCATGCTTTACCTTTCGGTGATCCGTGTTCCGAGACCATGTCTGTACATGCTAGGCTCGTCAAGATCAAACCTTAGCTTCCGCATGAGCAAATCTGGCTTGCTCACGTTGTATACACTTGCGGAATCTAACACACCCGATCATCACGTGGTGCTTCGAAACAACAAGCTTTAGCAACGGTGCTAACTAAGGGTGAACACTTTATGACTTGAAATTCATGTGCATGAGGGATCATCTTATAATGCTACCGTCGTCTACTAAGCAATACAAGATGCATAAAGGATTAACATCACATGCAATTCATAATATGTGATATGATATGGCCTTTCTTCTTGTGCTTCCGATCTCCATCTTCAAGCACGAACATGATCTCCATCATCACGGACATTGCATCAAGGTCAATGACGCCGCTCCATGGTTGTCGTCCACCAGCTTCAACTATTACAACTACTTTGAATAGACACGCGGGTCTTAACAGAATTTAAAGACAACCATATGGCTCCCGCCGGTTGCCAACTTACAATAAGGAACATTGCATACATCAAATATAATCACAATCATGGCCATATCACATCACAGCACACCCCTGCAAAACAAAGTTAGACGCCTCTACTTTCTTTGCATGTTTTACGTGGTTTGGGGCTTTCAATAAGTGTCGTTCTAACTTACGAACATGAACCACAACATTGATACTAGTATTGTTAATCACTCGTTGTAAATTGGATCTTAACTATGCTAGGAGAAACAGGCACCCGCAAAGCCACTTATGCAATACAAGTTGCATGTCAAGCGTGGAGCAAGTCTCGTGAACGATGTCATGTAAGGTTAGCCCGGGCCGCTTCATCCCAACATACCGCAAGATGCAAAGTACACAAGAAGAAATCGACAATAAAAGCATCAACGCCCACAATGACCATTGTGTTCTACTCGTGCAACAGATCTACATATAGACACGGCTCTGATACCACTGTAGGGGTTCGTAGCATGGAAAACAAAAAGTTTCTACCGCATGCAAACAAACAAGCCAAGATTTATCTACTAGATTGTAGCAACGAGTCGATAGAGGAACTCACCCTCGAAGATTCCAAAGCGGTTAACGAGAGCAGATTCTCGTGGGTGATGTAGTCTTCTGCCCGATCTCAAGATCGCGTGAGCGATCCTTCCGGCAAGGTTCGGCAAGGCTCCTCCATGATCGGTCACACGTTAGATTTTCGATGAAGACCTTCCTCTCCCTTGTTCCAGACGTGGAGGTGGTAGCACTCTCCTCGCGATTCCTAGCGACCTGGCGTGGTACCGAAGTAGAGGGAGATCTCAGCGAGCCTTGGCCGGGCGAGTATGGTGGAGTATGAGAGAGCTCCTCGGCGGCCTAGGGTTTAGACACACCAAGGAGGAGAGGCTAGAGCCGGCGGCTAGCGTTCCGGGGACCCCAAGTCGGCGGCTAGGGCAAAACCCTAGGGGGCGGCGGCGGCTATGGAGGTAGGCACCAAGCTAGGGTTAGAGGAGAGGTACTTGTGTGTTCTAGGAGGGAGCCCTGCCCCTCCTTATATAGGTGGAGGGTCCGGCGGCCAAGGGGAGGGAGGGGAGTCCCTCCCCAACTCGTCTTGGATGGTGCGCTGGCTTGGGGAGGAGGAATCCCTCCCCAACTCGGTTTCACCTCCTCCTCCTCTTTTCCACTTTCCAAATTTAGCCGTTTGACTTTTCAATTTAGCTATTTGACTTTTCAAACTAGGATTCGATTAATCCTTTATTTGGAACAGCGATGACACTTAGTACATGATGCAATCATTCCAACTTGCAATGACACATTCATGTACCCTTCCCCTCAGTGCCGGACATTAGGAACCTTCTAGAACATTCCATGAAAACACGGAATCATTTCCGAACTCAAACAGGACTTCCTTATATGAATCTTATTCTCCGGACCATTCCGGATCTCCTCGTTATATCCGGATCCCATCCGAGACTCGAACAACATTCGGTCTCTTTCTCATAATACCATAACTACTCAAACAACGTCAATCCTTAAGTGTGTCTCCCTACGGTTCGTGAATTATGCGGACATGATCGAGACACTTCTCCAACAATAACCAATAGAGGAATCTGGAAATTCATATGGCTCCACATATTTCTCGATTACTTTGCGATCGAATGAACCACTTACATACGATACCAATTTCCCTTTGTCTCACGATAGTTTACTTATCCGAGGTTTTGATCGTCGGTATCTCGCATACCTAGTTCAACCTCGTTACGATAAGTACTCTTTTCTCGTTCGTGATATGTGATCCCTTGTGAGGTCACATGCTTGCAAGCTAATTGGATGACATTACACCGAGAGGGCCCAGAGTATATCTATCCGTCATATGGATGGACAAATCCCATTCTTGATCCATGTGTCTCAACCAATACTTTCCGAACACTCAATGCCACCTTTATAGCCACCCAGTTACGGTGTGGTGTTTGATGTCATCAAAGCATCCATCCGGTAAAGGTGATATGCATGATCTCATGGTTGAAGGAATTAGGTTACTATGTATTAGAAAGCATATAGCAATTGAACTATTTAAAATGACTTGATCTTTATGCTACGCTTATCTATAGGAGTATGTCCATCACATCATTCTCCTAATGATATGACCTTGTTGTTAATAACATCTCTATGTTCATGATCAGGAAACCATGATCATATATTAACCAACAAGCTAGTTTAACAAGAGGCTTTACTAGGGACTCTTTTATGTTTACAAATCACACAAGTATTAATGTTTCCTGTTAATACAATTATAGCATGGTATCTAAACATTTATCATAAGTATGAAGATATGATAATAACCCACTTTATTATTGCCTCTTGGGCATATCTCCAACACGTGCGCGGCGCCCCAGTAGCATGACCCATCTGGTTGGACGCGTACGGCTCGACCCATCCATGCACCAAATATGGGCAACGATTGCGCCGGCCCAGACGCACGCGGACAGAGGGCGTGTCCTGCCTATTGGTGCTGCTGGCCCACCGTCATCCATCAGACGGAACCGCAGCAGCGATTCAGAGGCGCTGGTGGAAGGCTCACCGGCAAAAGCCTGCGCCATCGATGGCGACAAGACAGCACACTGACTGACTAGACGTCAGGCTCTCCAACGCCGCTGTAGGCGCTGCCCGATGACTTCCCTCCTAACTGGACACTTCAATGTCGTCTCTTCGGCCTCCTCGTCGGCATCCGATGCCGGTCTGACCGCTCGCGGCCATCTTCCCCCACACCACACCATACTCTCCTCCTTCTCCTTTTCGTTCTCCACTACCTGTATCTATCCATGTCCGGCGGCAATGGATCGAGGGAAGGGCATGCCGATAAAACCTTCACGAAGAACCGATAAAACCTTCAAACTCGAAAACGCCATAGAAGATGCATACGAATTCCGTTTTCGATGAACTTGGGCTTGTTGAAGAGCTAGCAACAAGCTAAAGAACCTCACATGGATAAACACCAATAAGCAACAAAATAGGAATATGCAAAGTATGGAAAGGATTGAGCTCCCTATGACGATGTGATCAAGTTACTCAACCGAAAGCCCCTCTTAATAGTGCGTCTATGTATCCTATAACCCGGTCTCCCAACGACCACCTTGAGACCGGTAAAAGGAAAACCTAGCAAGGCCATACCTTTGCCTTGCGCATCACGCTTGATCTTGATGACAACACTTCAATATCCATCCAAGTCGGAATGCAACACTTGATCATTATTGCTTCCTGAAGACTCCTAATTTTCTCCCCCATACACCACTATTGGATAGCTTCATTAATACATGTCTTCACATGTCCATTATCACCAATATGGACGGCAAGATTTAAGCAAATGATCTGCTCAAGATGCTTATCTTGAACTTGCCCTTCTCAACCTTGATGACGATCACCACTTGATGTCATCCTCTCATGGGCTATATAATATCTTCACTTTTTGAAGCATGCCCATGGATAGATACCTATCCCATATAGAAAATGCAAATGCACATATATAATGGATTAGTTCATGATGCATAATTGACAAGGCTTACCATACCACAAGATCCATGTGGTACATTTATGCTTCACGTGTTGACCAACTTGAAATCACACTTCACTCTTTGTATAGGTCAACCATGTATCTTCTCATGCTCCATCTCAATATCTTGAGGTACATAAAGAACTCTTAATTTGATTACATGCTCTAAATATTAGTCAATCATAGCTCAACTAATGAGGCTATCATGACACCGTCTTAGAGCCATATCTCGAATTCTTCTATTGAGATCACACTCTCAAGATCTTGATCATATCATATTCTTGTCTTCAACTCGATGATCTTGATGCCAATACTTAAGGTATATCTTTATCTTCATGGCATCCATACTTGAATCCAACACATAGACTACAAGCATGACCTATGGAATATTCCTTCATATAAAACTCAGTGAAAACATTAGTCCATAGGGATTGCCATTAATCACCAAAACCACATATAGGTGCAATTACTCTTTCAATCTCCCCCATTTTGGTAATTGATGACAATCACAACAAGAGGGTTTATATAATAAATATTAGAAACAAGTACGCAGCTTATCCGAGAATAAGTTGTGTACAAGAGGTTGCATTTGATATGGTTAAGTAACACAAAGCTACTAGCACATATCAAAACAGATTCTACTTACACCAACTACAACTAATGTAAGAGATGTGAGTAGAACCAACATATATAGAGAAAACTCCCCCACAATATATGCATGTGTGGTGAACTTGAATTTCATTGCATACATTGTCAAGAATAAACTTTGGGAGAGTTTACACTATATATACAACCATGCAAAACATAATAAATATGAAATGCATGAAAGACAAATACTTAAGAACAAACCAAGCTTAAGTATAAAACCATTTCCCTTAAACCCTTTCTCCCCCATTGACAACAAGTGACAAAATGGATGACAAAGTTAGAAGGCCAATATAGTATGAGTTCCTCCCCAAGGTGTGCATTCTAATATTTTGAGTGCAATCAAATGCATGTATCCAATGACAAATATTTGGAGGAAATCAAGCTATATTGAGGATAAAAGATTGCTACAATGATAAAACGGTGAAGAAACTTCAACAGATGAAGCAAGCAATCCAATGATCCAAAAAAATCAAACGGACAAATAATGCTTAAATGAAATAAGGAAGCTCCCTAAGGTTCGTGCATAATTTTAATTATTGCATTTGAATACAATATGCACAAACATGGAATCCTCACTCCCTCTATATCATTTAGAACACAACCAAGATACAATGAGTGGATATAAATAAATACACTTGTCAAGACAAGCTTAAGTCCAAAATAAACCAAATATGAGATATGAGTGCGTGAAGATGCAATAAAAGTAAACCAAGCACTCATAAATCAAGACATTAACAATATCATTAAAAACCAAGAGGATAAGAGATATGGTCGGCAAAGAGCGATGATATCAAGGCGAGAGATTAACACTCTCATGTATATAAGTTTATAAGTGGACAAAACATGAGAATAATCCACAAATAAACAACCATACATAAGAGGTTAATAAAGTAAGAAAACATGATATCCAATAGGAAGTCATAACATATACAAAACATGATAATTTTTTTTGCTTAACTACATATATAGCCCATGGCTCTATTTTCTCTTATGGTATATCAATGAACTTCACCAAAGAAAAAACACTCAAAAACACCACAACTAACACTAAGGGAACAAATGCTAGTTGGGATACTTTGAGAAAGGCAACAAGTAGCAAAAGGAAGGATTCAAAGCAATTTCAACAGTATTTCACATGAGAGTACCTTGAGGAATTGATATGCAATAAATTGCTAGAAGGCATATTTGGAATTAGTGAATCATGAACATGATTTTATATACTCCCAATTATATGCATCATCTCAAATTACTCACATAATCAATAAGGATAAAGAAGTCTTTCAAAGATCCTTGCAAGAACTGCAACATTTACAACAGATAAATTCATGCCAAGATCCAACCTACAAGAGATTGGATGAAAGAATAGTATGCATGAATAAGATACTTGTTACCGAGATAGCAATGGTATGATGTAGTAGATAAGAATTTTTTGATCATACTAGCTTGGCTCCAATTATCATGTGGTGACAAAACTTTCCTTATAGACGAGACAAGCATCCATTGCATCTCCAATGTACCTAAAACAACATTCAAGTACATCTTGGTCCCCAAACTTATTGGGTCCAAAGTGCTTAGACTAACCACAACACATAGGACACACTCCATAAAAATATGTGCATATTTAGAGATGAAATTTGAATTTCATGTACATCTTAGACCTTTAAGGATTTGATGGAGTATGCCCTATATATTGGATCAAAGAAAGCAAAAATGATATGAGATATACATTTAGTAAGCATGCATGCGCGAGACTTTCAAGATCCAACGAAGATATAATTTGGACAAATCACCAAAATATTCAATAAGGCATACAAGGTGTGACCAAACACATTTGTTGCCCAAACTATATCAAAGAATCAAATCAACACAAGATTTGTTCAACGGAGTTCAACAAATGAACTAAACAAAAACTATTGAGCAAAAAGATGAAATAAAAACACAAATACTCAAAGATTTATCTCATTCAAGAAAATAAAATAGAGAAGAAAGAATGAGATAACAAACTCCCCAAAGAGCAAGGTTTCAACAAATAAACCAAACCCATAAAAATTTTCACAATGGCACAAGGTTCCAAGAAGAAAAGGTTTGTCTTCCACTAAAACACATTTGATAATAATCAAAAACATCATCAAAGAGATGTTCAAAAGCCAAGGAAGACAATGGGAGCCACACCAAAATTTTGGAAAAGAAAATAAGTCAATAATAGGTGAAATCCAAGGTGAAGATGATCCATAAATGCTACCACACACAAGTATCTCAATTGTCGAAGACAATGAGTGTATTGGAATTGATTTCCGGTGGTATATTGCACGGATATTAAAGATAAATCTTCACAATAAAAAGCATAGGATATGAATAAAAAGATTAAGCACTATTCAAAGATAGAGATTCTTGATAGCTTTAACTAGTCACACAATCATGCAATGCAACAATTAGAATATCTTGAAGCAAATGGTCTCCCAAACAAGATATAGAGATATGTATTCGAGGAAGACCGCACCAAGAATTTCTTACTCAAACAAAGACCAAAAATACGAGCAATAAAATATTCTAACAAAAAATAGGACCTTGTTTGAGCCAACATGCCAGCTAGAAACAAGATAATCAATAATATCAACTCTAAGTGGCACTACCTCATATGTTCACATTTCCTAGGATTGTGATATGCAAAATAAGCATATTACTCCCCCCATAATGTGAAATTCATTTTTTTCTTAATAAGAGGCAAAGCAACCTCAACTAGAGAGAATTAATGGACATTTAGAAATTGAATTTCTCATGAGTATGACACACCACATAGTGACTAGATAAGCTTGCAATATCAGTACTAAGTGGTAGTACTCATGTACACACATTTTAAGGTTTGAGAGATGCGCGGGGCATGTCACTCCCCCAAAATGGGATGTTCCATTAACCACTCGAAAAGAGCCAAGTAAGATATCATCAAGATGCATTAGAGGCTCAAAACAAAACACACGGGTAAATGATGTGCCAAACACCTAGACATACTTGAATACACAAAATAATCAAGCATGAAGCACACCAAATACAAACACATACTTGGTACACAACCAAAACATGTAAAGGGTCAAGTAACTTACAAAATAAATGGGTTAAGTACAAGTTACCGCGAAGAGGCACATTGGATATAAGATAGGGAAATGATAATCTATATGACTTGGCTAGATCAAATATAATATATGAAGATCCCTTAATTCTTCATGAGTTAGCCAAGTATTCAATGCCCTCCATAAACACCTATTCATCAAGTTTGAGCTTGTTGGTCCCCAACCAAGTTGGGTCCTAAGAGGTTAGTCACAATAGGCTTGGCAACCCAAATGGCTCTTTTCTTGACACCACTTTGAGTTCCAACAAACTTGGCAAACACAATGCCATCCTTATCCTTCCTAAGATAATAATCATCATCAACAATGATAGGGTTAGATAAGGTACTGTTTGAACATGAAGAGGCAAAGTGCCCCTTAACACGACATATGTAGCAACAAGTGCTCCCCTTTCTATTCTTCACTGATTTCTTGTCTTGGGGAGCATTATATTGATTCTTCTTTGGAAGTGGCCTAACTTCAACTTGGGATTGACCTTGTACTTGTGGCCGCTTCCCTTGTTTATTCTCACTCAAGTGTTTTTTCTTCAATGGACAAGATCTTACATGATATCCTTCAACGTTGCACTTGAAGCAAATAATGTTGGCCAAATTATTGACTTGGTTTTGGCCCTTATTCTTGTTTCTCTTGGACTTGTTATTGTTATTGGAGTTGAATCCAAGTCCACTTTTATCATTAGGGGATTTTTGCACACTCAAAATATTATCGAGTGTGGATCATGAATCTTTTCCAAGTCATTCCTCAAGGAAGTGACTTGGGCCTTGAGCTCTTTGATTTCCTCTACATGGTTAGTAGAAATACAAGTACTGTAGGAAGTAGAAGCTTCATTGTTATAGCAACAAGGAAAAGCAAGTAATCCAACACAAGATTTATCAATAGTATGGCTAGATGGATTACTAGGACTAGCACATGGCAAAATAGCATTTTGAGTAGAAGTTGTGCTAATGTACAAAAGAGGCTCACAAGATGTTACCTTAGTTTACTTGCCTCACGAGCTAACATTAGCCCATCATGGGAGATTAGAAGATCATTATGAGAGCCCGAGAGCTTTTCATGACTTTCTTCCAATTTCCTATACTTGCTAGTTAGCAACTCAAGTTGAGCCCTTATCTCAACTTTCTCCTTTAGGGTTGAAAGGATCGTATGGGAACCTAGAGGGGGGGAATAGGTGCTACTTAAAATTTTCTTCTTTTTCAATTTAGGGTTTGACAAGAAAGGTAAATTCTCTAGATTATGCAACTAAGGTGAATTTACCTATATGTCAACCAAGAAACAACTATCACAACACTAAGAAAGAGCAAGTAAGTAGTGCGGTAAAGGATAGAAGTAACCAAAGTGGTGGACGCGGAGACACAAGGATTTGTTTCCCGTAGTTCCTTCCTTTTGAGGGGAAGTACGTCTACGTTTGGAGAGGGGGGTGGTTTCAAACCACCAACGCCACGAGAGGCCTCCCTTGTTCTCCGATGAACCTCACCCCAAGGGGATCGATTCACCTTCCACTATATCGGCAACCTTTGAGGTGGAAGCCGACACCTTTAAAACAAGTTCGGGGCACACATCCACAACTTAATTGGAGGCTCCCAAATACAAGCAAGTTGTCAAAACAATCAAAGACAAGCTTGTAAGAAGCAAATCAAATTTAGGGTTTCCAAAGAAACACTAGAGCTTGGGGGCCCTCAAGTGAATGAGGGGGAAATGAAGATCTCTCTTGGTGAAGTTGTAGATCAAGGCCTCCTCCTTCGATTCTCCAAAGATCAATGACTTTGGATGGTTGGGTGGAGAGATCTTGTAGATTTGGTGGCTCTAATGGAGTTTGTGTTCTTGAGAAGGTCAAGCAACTGGCGGAAGGGGATACGGGTCCCTATTTATAGGCATCCCCCTCCATGAACCGTTTTCTGACCATTGGAGAAGAACCAAACCGAAGACTCCGGTCTGTACACCAGAGACTCCGGTCTACACCGGAGATTCCGGCCTATCTCCGGACTAGCCTCGAGACCGCCCATCTGAATGACCCGGGCCAGGCATGACCCAACTTGGCCGGAGACTTCGGTCCTCCAACATCGGAGACTCTGGTCTAAACCAAGACTGGAGATTCCGGAGAAGCCTCCGGACCTTGCTCTGCACCCCCTTACAGTATGTCCCAGCAATGATTCTGAAGCCTCCACCGGGGACACAACCGGAAACTCCAGACCACAATGAAGACTCCGGTCTAGGCAGACCGGAGACTCCGGTCTGGAATTTCCAGAATTGTGTCACACTTAGCAGGAATCTTGCTCACGTGTGAGGGTACTTTTCACTTATCATAATACCAACCTGTGGACAGTGACAAACTGTAAAATGATCTACTTTTTGTTAACAAACACCAAAAGTGATTATGACAATAAATGCCCTTTCAATCTCCCCCTTTTTGGTGTTCGATGACAACAAGTGATTTTGCATGGAATAAATTATATGGGGCTCCCCCTGACTATGTGCAATAAGATAAATAAGTAAATCATGCAAGGTAGATAGTATCAATGATAGCACACATAGATCTCACATGAGTTACAATAGATAGTGCACAAGCACATAGTCACACACATAAAACGGCAAATAACACACATGAAGTTCAAAGTTCGAATATGGCAAATGAAATCAGATAATATCAAATCCAAAGCCCCAAAGCCCAAACCCATGCAAATCGATGTCTGTCTTCTCCCCCTTTGGCATCGAAATGCCGAAAAAGGGAAAATACCTAAGCTAGCACCCCAACAACTCAGTAGTCATCATCATCCTCGTCATCCTCGGCATCCTCATCCTCATCCTCGGCAAAGTCATCATCATTAGGGACTGCAGGCCCTTTGCCGTGAGGGCGAGAAGAGGAGGTAGACTGGCACCCGTATCCAGAGGTGATATCGTAGAATGTCTTCCAGTCAACAAGGTTGTCCTGCTGGGCATTCCATGCCCCAAAGGAGAGAGTGTGATATGACTCTGTAGACTCCTGAGCACCATGCTCATCATTGTACTCGCCCTCTCCTTCCTCATCATTCGCTTCGCCCTGTGCCTTGATGTCCTTCAGGAGCTTCTTAATACTCCGACTGCTTTGGTAGGAGACATGTTGCTGCTTGCGGATGTCAACATTCATGCAGCACAGAGTCCTTTCCCAGAAAGTGGCCTTCTTGACCCTCTCATGAACATAGTCCCTGGTCATGGAAGGCATATGTGCATTGGAGGCATTCTTCCTCCAAACTCTAGGTGGAGAGGGTGCCCTCTCAGTCTAAATATCCTCCTCATCATCATCATAGCCATAGCGACGCCTAGGAGCAGGCCCCATACACCCTTCTGCTGTAGTGAGACCAAAGTGTGCTCAGTGAGATGCGGTGCTATGCCAAGTGGAGAATTATGCTCCTTGGATTTGATGAGCCTCATAACCAAAGGTGCATATGGAGGATACTTCTTGTAAATAATAGCATAGAACATCTCCTCAAAAATAAAATCCATCACATCAATAGGTTCAGCAACTGCCTCTGGTTCAGCATTGTAGATCTGGTGGGTGTGGTAAAGAAGGTTAGCTAGCCCACCCCTAATAGCATCGTCATTCCTATCACTTGGTGCGATGGTGTGACGGAATATACTCAACATTAGGTTGTAGAGAGTCTTGAGTCCCTTGGACCCCCCTATAACACCCTCGATGCCATACAGAGGTTCAAGCTTCATCTTGTTCTCACCCAGAGCCGCAGAGTGCATACGCATACCAACAGGAGTGGATATGCCATGAAAGGTCTCAAACATGACGTTGGCAAAGTCATGGAATGTAGCTATGCAGCGAGTGGTGCCAGACATCCAAGTCATGGTCCTGTCTTGATCAGACCCAAACACCACGGTGGCGTAGAACTGTTGTACTAGGTAGACATTGTAGTCTTCACGAAGCTCCATCAAGTTAAACAGTCCCAGCTTCTCATAGATCCACAAAGCATCATTGAAGTAGGGGTTGAGGCGCATCTGCTCAACACTCATGAACTTCTGAGGGCAGACAGGTGATTTGGTGAGCACACCATACACATCCTTCATGAACACAGCATGTTCCTTCCTCCAGAAACGAGGGTCATCGCTGGTACGAGGCAGCCCATAAAAATCAGTCTTTCTCAGTTCACGGTACTCCTCTTTTGACATTTTGGCCAAGGACTGAAGGTTTTCATATTTGGCCTTCTTGGCACGGTCCTCTCGTTCGGCCCTCACCTGGTCCCTCCTCAAATAGGCTGCATCACGTGCCTGTTGTCTACGGTTGGAAGGAGGCATGATAAACTGACCCTGAGCTTCATCATAGCGAGGAGTGCCCCTTTGTGACTTGGCCTTGGTACGACGAGGACGACAAGAACCATCACCTGTGAACAGCAGTGAGGGAGATAGCATGGAGATGAGTATATATGTCCCAACAATGCAGTACAAGAGCTTTGATGCATTTCTGATCTGTTTTGATTCACCCAACACCGGAGTCTCCGCACCTCATACCGGAGTCTATGGCTCAGACGGGAGTCTCCGGTCCTGGCCACCGGAGTCTCCGGACCTAAGTTCGGAATCTCCGGTCGGGAGGCTCGGGCATGAGATGGGGAGATGCTGGTGGGGGTGAATCTAGTAGATCGGGCAATGCAACAAGGCTAAAGTACTAGAGTGCACTCAAACAAGTGATTCCAATGGGCAAATCAACACCAATCCTCAAAAATACATCTAGAGATGAACCCTAGGAGAAAAAGAAGAGGAGAGGTACCAGATCTGTCCATGGGATCAATTCCTCTGGTGGGAATGACCCAATGGAGGAGTGGAGAAGGTTGGCCGGTGGCACGACGGATCCCAGGGGCTTCTTGACCTCCGGGGAGGATTTTTGGAAGGGGAGGCGACAGGTTAGGAGGAGGGGGACGGGGTTGAGAATGAGAAACTGCAGTATCAGTTCACCCCGTCCCCTTACTATAAGTGGCAGAAACTGTCTGGACCAGAGACTCCGGTCTACACCGGATACTCCGGTGCATGTGCACTGGATACTCCGGTCCTCCTTGACCAAAAACTCCAGGATAGGTGCTTGGGGACATATATGAGAGATAGACAGGTTTAAGATAGGGAAAAGGCTTGGGTTGAGACATCAAACTGTGAAGAACCAACAAGTGCCATAGGAGTTCACAAAAAACATTCAGAAAATCTCCAAGAGACCAAAATTAGGCAAATGACAAACATGAGTAAGTGCCAACCTCTCTAGTCTGAGAGGGTGGTGGCCTAGGCCACCATATTTGAGTATACTTGGCTTGGCACCACGAAGATATATCTTGGGTCCATTACCGAAACTCACCATTTAAGCTCACATATCACAAAATGATATTAAGAGGAATGATTTTGATTGCTTTGGGCATAATGGGGGAGGGATAGTCCAATCAATTAGGACCGCACTCCCCCTATATCCATGCCTACACCTAAACCAAATAATGGTCAAGTCATAGGTGAGAATGTAAGATAGTCAAGTCAAGCTCCTTGAATCAATGCTATTTAGTTCATTCCTCAAATAGAAAAACCTTGCTTCATCAAGTGGCTTCGTGAAGATGTCGGCAAGTTGGTCTTTGGTTGACACATATGATAGATCAATATCACCTCTAGCAACATGATATCTAATGAAGTGATGGTGAATCTCAATATGGTTTGTCCTTGTATGATCCACCGGGTTGTAGGCAATCTTGATAGCACTTTCATTCTCACATAGAAGAGGCACTTTGTCACAATGGACGCTGTATTCCTTTAAAGTTTGCCTCATCCATAGCAATTGGGTGCAAGCACTAGCAGCTGCCACATACTCGGCTTCGGCGATGGAGAGAGATATGCAATTTTGCTTCTTAGACGACCAACATACCAAGGACCTACCAAGGAATTGGAAAGCCCCGAATGTTGATTTTCTATCATCCTTATCACCAGCCCAATCCGAGTTCGTGTATCCACACAGAGCAAATGTTGACCCTTGAGGATACCAAAGACCATAAAACGGGGTATGAACTAAATATTGAAAGATTCTCTTGACTGCCATTAAATGGCTTTGTTTAGGAGCCTCTTGATATCTTTCACACACACCTACACTCAACACAATATCGGGTCTAGATGCACAAAGGTAAAGCAAAGAACCAATCATGGACCGGTATACCTTTTGATCCACATATTTACCATTTGGATTCTGTTCTAGATGAGTCTTTGTATCCATGGGAGTAGGAGCTCCATTTAGATCTTGCATATTGAATCTCTTTAGAATATCTTGAGTATACTTGGCTTGGTTGAAGAATGTCCCTCCTCTAACTTGCTTGATCTCAAAACCAAGAAATACTCTCAACTCCCCCATCATAGACATCCGAAACCTACTAGTCATAAGCTTTGAGAATTCATCATTAAAAGCTTTGTTAGTTGAGCCAAAGATAATATCATCAACATATATTTGGCATACAAAAAGCTCCCCATTGACCTTCTTAGTAAAATGTGGCATCCCGCAAAACCACTACTAGAAAATCGCGTTGAATTTGTGCATTGCATCGTCATCATCATATGTTGTTTGTCTAAAACTATTTTTCGCAAAGCCTGTTTTGTTTCTAAAAATGCTCCGTCTTTTATTCAAACGCCAAACCCCGGGTGCTGCCGGATATTTTGTTTGTCTAAAAACCACTTGTAAAAGTTCATCGCAAATTAAATAAAATCTTTAATTATTTTAGTGGGGCAGTCGAACGGGCCGAATGACCCAAACGACCACCCCAGAAAATTACAACGGTCCACCCCAACAATTACTACAGCTACCAACTAACCTACCCAGCCCTCCCCTCCACCTCACCCCAACCAATGGCCTCTCGCCACCTCACCCTCTCTCCCCCTCTACCCAATCCTAAACCGCCACATCACCACCCCACTCCCCCCTCTTCCCTCTCTCTCCTTTCAACCCAGCCCCACACACCCCACCTCCAGCAAACACACACCACACAACGCACGCACCCACACCTGCAACACGCGCGCGCGCCCTGGCCACATCACCCCCCTGCCTCCCCTGTCGCCTCTGGGACCCACCCGACCCGCGGGCCCCACCGCCGCCGTACCCCTGTTCCTCTTCCTTCTCTCCCTCCTCTCTCCAACCTCCCACCGGCGCTGCTCTCCCCCGTTTCTTCCCCTCTCCGAGCTCGCCGACCGCCCGCCCTTTGCCTCTCCCTCGTCGCCTCCCCTCCACCCTTTGCATCCGCATGGCCCCTCTCTCCCAAGTCGCTGCCCGCTCCCCCGCTCTGCTTGCCTCCGCCAGCCTCCCCCCGCCACCGCCCTTCTCCCCACCCCGTCCCAGCCGCTCCCTCCCTCACGCAGCCGCTCATCCGCTCGGCAGCTCCGCCCGCTCGTCGGCCCCTTCATTGCGACCTCTCCAGCGCCCTCCCTCGCCTCCCTCTGGGCGCCTCCGCCAGCGCCGTCCGTTCCTCTCCGGCGCCGACCGCCGCTGCGAGCCGCCCGTTCGCTTCCTCGCCAAGTGCCGCCGACCTTTGCCTCCGTCTCCGTCTTGCGCTCACGAGCCTTGGCGCCCAGCGTCCTCCGCGCCGGTCCCACCGGGCGTCTCTCTCCCGCCTCTGCGGCGTCTTGCGCAGCGCCGCCCTCTGCTGGAACTCGCCTGAGCCGCCAGGCCGCTCGCCTGCCAAGCCCTTCCGCCTCACGGTTGGGTGCGTTCCGCCCGACATGGCGCCCTCTCAAGGCAGTCACCGTCCGGCCCCGAGCTCCGCGTCCTTCCCCGAGCGTGTATGCGTGTTCAGGGCCAGCTCGAGCTGGTGGTACGCCGAGATCTACCGGCACCGAGAACCCCAACCCAAAGAGGACCGGAACGCAAGACCCTGTCCCGAAGGCAAAGTCCGGACCCGAAGACCCCATCGCCAAGTTCTACTTCCTTGTGGCCAAGGCCCCCAAGCATGGCGACACCACGACGTCAAGGTCCAAGAGCCCCATCGACATCAAGGAACCGAAGGAGGGCTATGAGGTACCTGGTACCGCACAAGCTCGTCAGCGACCCCCGACGCGCGAACCCCAAGGCCTTGAAGAGGAGCCGATGGTATCGCCTCCACGGAACACCGAGTTCTCCATCGAGGACACCAGAACCGTCGACATGACCTGAAGACCGCGAATGCGACTAGAACGTCAGCGATCAGGACGAGTCCGATGCGCCCCTGACGCCGGACCAAGCCCTGCTTCCCGGATGCCGAGGTCACCGACACAGAACCACAAGATCTACTTCGCGGGCACCGTGCGACAAGACCTACCTTCGTTATCCGAGAGCGCTTCAGGCGAGACCGGACCCCGGACCCTGTCGAACCCCGAAACCTCGGACCAAGATCTGCCGAACCCTAATGTGTGAACCTTTTCCGAAACCCTATTTCATAACATAATATAACTTGTCGCATAATAATTGTCTTGCATGCATACATTCATGTGGTTTGGGGGCCTTATGCCGATTCACCTAATAATTAAATATGGGGCCCATATGCGGGCAAATCTAGTCTTATATTGGCCTCATTTAAATTCGTGTAGCGAACCGGTACTATCTTTTGCCATGCTAAAACAACCTTTAAATTGCGGGGTAGGTAAATAACTTGAACCATCTAATTAATTGTCGGGACCCCGGTTCCGCTTAATATGACCTAAATGCATCGCATCTTGCCATGTCATACATCATACATGCATCATGCCGATCTTCTGCCGTGTATTAAATATTACATCCGGTGTTTATTCTAGTGTTTTGCTTCTTCGCGGATAAGGCCGTTGAGTTGATGTGAGCTTCGCCCCGATCGTCGGTTGAACCTTCGGCAATGTTTTTCAGGCGAGCATCTCCCCCTTTTCTACCTATCTTACTTTTATAGTGTTTTACTCCTTCCTGTTGATCTACTGCTATCTGTGCTGCGATGCTTTAGTTTCCGTACCTGTGATATACCGTGCAGCCCTATATTGCCTTGGACACATCCTATTACCTGTTGTTTGGTAGATAGTTGGACCTGCGCGTCGTAGTCGCTTGCTCAAGTGCTGTTGCGTGTCGTCGATTACGATTGTTGATGTATTGCCGCATGTTGATGTTGGAGATGATCATAGTTTTACTTATCGTTCACTTTAATTCCTGTTTAACAACTAAAATTGAAGTAAGCGAGGCATCGGTGGGTGATAGATAATATTTGGTTTCGAGCCCACTTGTGTCCGTGGGACCCCGAGTACTTGATACATGTTCCTTGATTTATCGCGCTATCCACATCCAAGGTATATGGGACCCACGAGCTAGAGCTTGATTCAGTCTTATTTCTTGGGGCCACAAACTAGTTTGAGGTTTTATTTACGATCCTGTACTTATGCCATGCTACTTATGTATTTAAATTGTGCGACAAATAGCACACTGTACTGTTTAGGTAAGCGGAGTGATTACGCGGTATCGACACCCCGAGTTTTCGGGTTCCCGATCTTCTGACCATTGGCGCAAACCTTGAGTCCATCTCGAAGCTAGCTTACTTCGTTGCGGGTCTACTCAATGGGGTGGCCCCCTGAAATATTTCTAAATCCTGTGATTGTTCAGTCGTGAAAGCCTCGTTGGGTTTTGATTTGGTTTTTCCGAGGTTGATCGAGCGTGTGTTGCTATTGGTGCACCCCGGCCGGTTAAAACTTTCTAAGCCGTGTCATGGTTATGGACGACTTGGAGCACAGTATCTCGACCATAGACAAGCATAACTAAAGTTTATTGCTATAAATTTGACTTTATAATGACTAGTAACCAGCTTCACTATAATGGAATGGCTAAATAATACTGCCCACAATTGCTTGTTTGGCTTGTCGCTTGCGACAATTGTATCTGACTAGTAAGTATTGCAACTACAACGGAATGGCTGAATAAAAGTACCAACAACTGCTGGGTTTTGGATTTATCTCATGCTATCTGTATCTGATTAGTAATTGTTGCAACTACAACGGAATGATTAACTAAAAGGGCCCACTGCTTACTTTATCAGGATGATTATCTAAACCTGACTAGTAAAGTGCCGCAACTATAACTGAATAAGTAAAACTGCCAACCGTGTGAGTTCCTCGGTTGACTTCCTCGTTTGGTATCGAGGGGGAAACACCAGGATGGGTTTGTCGGTGTTAGCTTCAGTTGGATCCGGATAGATCATTCTTATCCCTCTCGATAACCGCTAGTTGTATCGGTATCTATAGGTTGTTCGTGCATGCTCCGCTGCCGCTTGATCCACCATACCTATGTGGCGAGGACCGAATTCTAGCCTCGCCGTGTCTTGGCCTCGATCTTGGCGCTCCTTCTTTTCCTTTGCCCTTTGTCGGCACCCCTTTTGTTTAAGCAGGTTTGAGATCGGCGTCGTTAGCGGGGTTACCCTTCCGGCTTGGCCTGGGGGTTATGGACGCCATTGGTTATTCTTGGGGCTCTTAGCCCCATTTGCATCTTGTCCGTAGCTGGACGCTATATCGTTCAATGTGATTTGGATCTTTGTATATTATATCTATTCTTGACTCACCGAGTCATTTATATATATATATACATTACGTGGGTTCCATCGAGGACTGTTGTGTAATGTTATTACTTCGTTTTCCACCCGCACGAAAGTGCCTGGTGGGCACCTTTGAATCGTTTCTATGCGGGTTTGGAGAATTTTGCTCAAACTTGCATAGGTCCGATTCTGAGGGTGTTACAGAGTGGTATCAGAGCTCAGCAGTTGCGATACCCCACAAGTCCAGCCTGTAGGATAACCTAGCTAACGGCTGAAGTAGAGTGTCAAAACTATTTTGGGAAAATCGGTTGGATAGTTCTGATTAGGTCTGATTTTACTTCTTACCCCTTTGCTATTCCCCTCTTATCTCGACGTGTTTTGAATCCGCTCTCTTCTCTCTCTTCGAGTCCAGGATTTCTCGTGGATGGGTTTCCGTCGTACCTTCAGGGTTTCGCTTCCTCCTCTGATAACGGTGTTCTACCATCCGGTGTTCATGCTGCTTGCGGAATCCGTCTGCTGTGGTACCATTCTTTGTTCCTTGTTTGTGCCTTCCGGTGTTTCCAACGCGACGACATCCTCTACGCCAGATCCGATGCAGAGTCTGCATCACTCCTTTGTTCTGAACCTTGTTTGTCAAGATCTTCAGTCTAATCCCGAGAGTTGATTGCATAATCCGCCTATTCGTCTGCAGAGTAATGGTTTGGGTGCGCGATGGACTGATCACCATCCGACTACTCTTAACATTCGCTCTTGTACATCGAATCGGTGGACCCAGCAATTTTACTCCGTCCACGGAAGCTAGAGGTGGCTTTATTTGTGGATACCTCTACCTTCGACCTTTTGTCCCCGGAGTGTTCTCTCGACGATCACGGACAACAACCCTTGTTAGTGGTGTCGTGAGGATCTACACGAAGCGAGAAGACGCAGTTCGCCGACCTTCCTTCCGGTACCATGAGGCGGATCTCGAGGGCGAGATCCATTGTTAGTGGTGTCGAATTGTGGCATCCCGCAAAACCACTACTAGAAAATCGCGTTGAATTTGTGCATTGCATCGTCATCATCATATGTTGTTTGTCTAAAACTATTTTTCGCAAAGCCTGTTTTGTTTCTAAAAACGCTCCGTCTTTTATTCAAACGCCAAACCCCGGGTGCTGCCGGATATTTTGTTTGTCTAAAAACCACTTGTAAAAGTTCATCGCAAATTAAATAAAATCTTTAATTATTTTAGTGGGGCAGTCGAACGGGCCGAATGACCCGAACGACCACCCCAGAAAATTACAACGGTCCACCCCAACAATTCCTACAGCTACCAACTAACCTACCCAGCCCTCCCTTCCACCTCACCCCAACCAATGGCCTCTCGCCACCTCACCCTCTCTCCCCCTCTACCCAATCCTAAACCGCCACATCACCACCCCACTCCCCCCTCTTCCCTCTCTCTCCTTTCAACCCAGCCCCACACACCCCACCTCCAGCAAACACACACCACACAACGCATGCACCCACACCTGCAACACGCGCGCGCGCCCTGGCCACATCACCCCCTGCCTCCCCTGTCGCCTCTGGGACCCACCCGACCCGCGGGCCCCACCGCCGCCGTACCCCTGTTCCTCTTCCTTCTCTCCCTCCTCTCTCCAACCTCCCACCGGCGCTGCTCTCCCCCGTTTCCGCACCCTCTCCCGAGCTCGCCGACCACCCCCCCTGCCTCTCCCCTCGCCGTCGCCTCCCCCTCCACCCTTTGCATCCATGGCCCTCTCCCCCAAGCTCATGGCCCGTCCTCGCTCGCTCCCCGACAAGCTCTGCTCACTTGCCGCAGCCACGCCTCCCCACGCCACCGCCTTCTCCCCACCGTCCCAGCGCGTCGCTCCTCTCCCTGCCGCCCTCCGCGCCGCTCGGCAGCTCCGCTCGTCGGCCCCTGCTCGCGACCTCTCCAGCTCCTCGCCTCCCTCACAGCCGCCTCGCCCCGCGGCGCCCGCCGCTCCGTCCGTTCCTCTCCCGCCGCTGCGACCATCGCCTCGCTTCTCCTCGCCGCCCTTCGCCTGCCTCCCGTCTCCGTCTTGCCGCCCTCACGAGCCCTTGGCGTCCTCCAGCGCGGTCCCACCGGCGGCCGTCTCTCTGCCGCCTCTCGCCCGGCGTGCGAGGCAGCGCCTCCTCTGGAACTCGCCTCTGAGCCCGTGCACGCCAGGCCGCTCGGCCCTGCCAAGCCCTTCCGCACCGCCTCTGGTTGGGTGCGTTCTGTCGCCGACCGCGGCGCCCTCTCCCTGACCGTGCAGTCACCGTCCGGCCCCGAGCTCCGCGTCCTTCCCCGAGCGTGTATGCGTGTTCAGAGGCTCGGTGGTGGTGCGCCGAGATCTACGGCAAAGAACCCCAACCCAAAGAGGACCGGAACGCAAGACCCTGTCCCGAAGGCAAAGTCCGGACCCGAAGACCCCATCGCCAAGTTCTACTTCCTTGTGGCCAAGGCCCCCAAGCATGGCGACACCACGACGTCAAGGTCCAAGAGCCCCATCGACATCAAGGAACCGAAGGAGGGCTATGAGGTACCTGGTACCGCACAAGCTCGTCAGCGACCCCCGACGCGCGAACCCCAAGGCCTTGAAGAGGAGCCGATGGTATCGCCTCCACGGAACACCGAGTTCTCCATCGAGGACACCAGAACCGTCGACATGACCTGAAGACCGCGAATGCGACTAGAACGTCAGCGATCAGGACGAGTCCGATGCGCCCCTGACGCCGGACCAAGCCCTGCTTCCCGGATGCCGAGGTCACCGACACAGAACCACAAGATCTACTTCGCGGGCACCGTGCGACAAGACCTACCTTCGTTATCCGAGAGCGCTTCAGGCGAGACCGGACCCCGGACCCTGTCGAACCCCGAAACCTCGGACCAAGATCTGCCGAACCCTAATGTGTGAACCTTTTCCGAAACCCTATTTCATAACATAATATAACTTGTCGCATAATAATTGTCTTGCATGCATACATTCATGTGGTTTGGGGGCCTTATGCCGATTCACCTAATAATTAAATATGGGGCCCATATGCGGGCAAATCTAGTCTTATATTGGCCTCATTTAAATTAGTAGCGACAGGTACTATCTTTTGCCATGCTAAAACAACCTTTAAATTGCGGGGTAGGTAAATAACTTGAACCATCTAATTAATTGTCGGGACCCCGGTTCCGCTTAATATGACCTAAATGCATCGCATCTTGCCATGTCATACATCATACATGCATCATGCCGATCTTCTGCCGTGTATTAAATATTACATCCGGTGTTTATTCTAGTGTTTTGCTTCTTGCGGATAAGGCCGTTGAGTTGATGTGAGCTTCGCCCGATCGTCGGTTGAACCTTGGCAATGTTTTTCAAAGAGCATCTCCCTTTCTACCTATCTTACTTTTATAGTGTTTTACTCCTTCCTGTTGATCTAGCTATCTGTCTGCGATGCTTTAGTTTCCGTACTGTGATATACCGTGCAGCCCTATATTGCCTTGGACACATCCTATTACCATTGTTTGGTAGATAGTTGGACTGCGGCGTCGTAGTCGCTTGCTCAAGTCTTTGTTGCGTGTCGTCGATTGCCACGATTGTTGATGTATTGCCGCATGTTGATGTTGGAGATGATCATAGTTTTACTTATCGTTCACTTTAATTCTGTTTAACAACTAAAATTGAAGTAAGCGAGAGGCATCGGTGGGTGATAGATAATATTTGGTTTCGAACGCCCACTTGTGTCCGTAGGACCCCAGTACTTGATACATGTTCCTTGATTTATCGCGCTATCCACATCCGGGAGGTATATGGGACCCACGAGCGAGCTTGATTGATCTTATTTCTTGGGGCCACAAACTAGTTTGAGGTTTTATTACGATCCTGTACTTATGCCATGCTACTTATGTATTTAAATTGTCGACAAATAGCACCTTTGTCTTGTTTAGGTAAGCGGAGTGATTACGCGGTATCGACACCCCGAGTTTTCGGGTTCCCAGTCGCTTACAGCCATTGGCGCAAACCTTGAGTCCATCTCGAAGCTAGCTTACTTCGTTGCGGGTCTACTCAATGGGGTGGCCCCCTGAAATATTTCTAAATCCTGTGATTGTTCAGTCGTGAAAGCCTCGTTGGGTTTTGATTTGGTTTTTCCGAGGTTGATCGAGCGTGTGTTGCTATTGGTGCACCCCGGCCGGGTAAAACTTTCTGAAAGCCGTGTCCGCGGTTATGGACGACTTGGAGCACAGTATCTCGACCATAGACAAGCATAACTAAAGTTTATTGCTATAAATTTGACTTTATAATGACTAGTAACCAGCTTCACTATAATGGAATGGCTAAATAATACTGCCCACAATTGCTTGTTTGGCTTGTCGCTTGCGACAATTGTATCTGACTAGTAAGTATTGCAACTACAACGGAATGGCTGAATAAAAGTACCAACAACTGCTGGGTTTTGGATTTATCTCATGCTATCATGTCGATTAGTAATTGTTTAACTTCTAGCGGAATGATTAACTAAAAGGGCCACTTGCTTACTTTATCGGGATGATTATCTAAACCTGACTAGTAAAGTGCAACTATAATCGAATAAGTAAAACTGCCAACCGTGTGAGTTCCTCGGTTGACTTCCTCGTTGGTATCGAGAAACACGAGATGGGTTTGTCTGGTGTTAGCTTCGAGTTGGATCCGGATAGATCATTCTTATCCTCTCGATAACCGCTAGTTGTATCGGTATCTATAGGTTGTTGTGCATCTTTGCCGCTTGATCCACCATACCTATGTAGGCGGACCGCGAATTCTAGCCTCGCCGTGTGGCCTCGATCTTGGCCTCCTTCTTTTTCCTTTGCCCTTTGTCGGCACCCCTTTTGTTTAAGCAGGTTTGAGATCGGCGTCGTTAGCGTGGTTACCCTTCCGGCTTGGCACAGGCGAGTTATGGACGCCATTGGTTATTCTTGGGGCTCTTAGCCCCATTTGCATCTTGTCCGTAGCTGGGCCTATATCGTTCAATGTGATTTGGATCTTTGTATATTATATACGTATTCTTGACTCCTTTGAGTCATTGTTATATATATACGTGGGTTCCATCGAGGATGTTGTGTAATGTTATTACTTCGTTTTCCACCCGCACGAAAGTGCTGGTGAGCACCTTTGAATCGTTTCTGCGGGTTTGGAGAATTTTGCTCAAACTTGCATAGGTCCGATTCGAGGGTGTCTGAGTGGTATCGAGCTCGGCGGTTGCGATACCCCACAAGTCCGACTGTGGGATAACCTAGCTAACGGCGTAGAGTGTCAAAACTATTTTGGGAAAATCGGTTGGATAGTTACGATTAGGTGATTTTACTTCTTACCCTTTGCTATTCCCTCTTATCTCGACGGGTTTTGAATCCGCTCTCTTCTCTCTCTTCGAGTCCAGGATTTCTCGTGGTTGGGTTTCCGTCGTACCTTCAGGGTTTCGCTTCCTCCTCTGATCACGGTGTTCTACCATCCGGTGTTCATCTGCTTGAATCCGTCATTGTGGTACCATTCTTTGTTCCTTGTTTGTGCCTTCCGGTGTTTCCAACGCGACGACATCCTCTACGCCAGATCCGATGCAGAGTCTGCATCACTCCTTTGTTCTGAACCTTGTTTGTCAAGATCTTCAGTCTAATCCCGAGAGTTGATTGCATAATCCGCCTATTCGTCTGCAGAGTAATGGTTTGGGTGCGCGATGGACTGATCACCATCCGACTACTCTTAACATTCGCTCTTGTACATCGAATCGGTGGACCCAGCAATTTTACTCCGTCCACGGAAGCTAGAGGTGGCTTTATTTGTGGATACCTCTACCTTGACCTTTTGTCCCGAGTGTTCTCTCGGCGATCACGGACAACAACCCTTGTTAGTGGTGTCGTGAGGATCTACCTGCGAGAAGAGCGATTCGCCGACCTTCCTTCCGGTACCATGAGGCGGATCTCGAGGCGAGATCCATTGTTAGTGGTGTCGGTGGCATCCGCAAAACCACTACTAGAAAATCGCGTTGAATTTGTGCATTGCATCGTCATCATCATATGTTGTTTGTCTAAAACTATTTTATAAAAGCTTTGTTTTGTTTCTAAAAGCGCTCCGTCTTTTATTCAACGCCAAACCCGGGTCTTTGCGGATATTTTGTTTGTCTAAAACCACTTGTAAAGTTCGCCATAAATTAAATAAAATCTTTAATTATTTTAGTGGGCGATCGAGCAGGCGAATGACCGACGACCACCCAGAAAATTACAACGGTCCACCCCAACAATTCCCTCACTACCAACTAACCTACCCAGCCCTCCTCCACCTCACCCCAACCAATGGCCTCTCGCCACCTCACCTCTCCCCTCTACCCAATCCTAAACCCACATCACCACCCCACCCCCTCTTCCTCTCTCTCCTTTCAACCCAGCCCCCACCTCCAGCAAACACACACCACACAACGCACGCACCCACTTTGCAACACGCCTTGGCGCCACATCACCCCTGCCTCCCTGTGCCTCAGGACCCACCCGACCCGCGGGCCCCACCGCCGCCGTACCCCTGTTCCTCTTCCTTCTCTCCCTCCTCTCTCCAACCTCCCACCGGCGCTGCTCTCCCCCGTTTCCGCACCCTCTCCCGAGCTCGCCGACCCTGCCCGCCCCGCACCTGCCTCTCCCCTCGCCGTCGCCTCCCCCTCCACCCTCTGCATCTGCCGGCGACCCCTCTCCCCCAAGCTCGCCGCGGCCCCCGTCCTCGCTGCCCGCTCCCCCGACAAGCTCTGCTCACTTGCCCGGCCAGCCCACGCCTCCCCACGCCACCGCCTTCTCCCCCACCGTCCCATGGCCAGCCCTCCCTCCGCTTCCGCCTCCGCGCCCGCTCCGCCGCTCGCTGCCCGCCTCGCGACCTCTCCAGCCCTCCTCCTGGCCGCCTCGCACGCCAGACGCCCGCTCCGCCCGTTCCTCTCGGCGCCGACCATCGCTGCGAGCGCCGCCGTTCGCTTCCTCTCGCCCGCGCGCGGACGCCCTTGACCGCCTGCCTCCGTCTCCGTCTTGCGCCCTCTCACAGCCCAGCCCGCGTCCTCAGGCGCCCGGTCCCTCACCGGCCGTCTCTCTGCAGCCGCCTGCGCGTGTGGGGCGGCGCCCTCCTGCTGGAACTCGCCTCTGAGCCCGTGCACGCCAGGCCGCTCGGCCCTGCCAAGCCCTTCCGCACCGCCTCTGGTTGGGTGCGTTACAGCCGCCATGGCGCCTCTCCTGACCGACTGCGATCGTCCGGCCCCGAGCTCGCGTCCTTCCCGGCGTGTATGCGTGTTCGGGGCAGCTCAGCTGGTGGTACGCCGAGATCTACGGCACAGAACCCCAACCCAAAGAGGACCGGAGCAAGACCACTCCAAGGCAAAGTCCGGACCAAGACCCCATCGCCAAGTTCTACTTCCTTGTGGCCAAGGCCCCCAAGCATGGCGACACCACGACGTCAAGGTCCAAGAGCCCCATCGACATCAAGGAACCGAAGGAGGGCTATGAGGTACCTGGTACCGCACAAGCTCGTCAGCGACCCCCGACGCGCGAACCCCAAGGCCTTGAAGAGGAGCCGATGGTATCGCCTCCACGGAACACCGAGTTCTCCATCGAGGACACCAGAACCGTCGACATGACCTGAAGACCGCGAATGCGACTAGAACGTCAGCGATCAGGACGAGTCCGATGCGCCCCTGACGCCGGACCAAGCCCTACTTCCCGGATGCCGAGGTCACCGACACAGAACCACAAGATCTACTTCGCGGGCATCGTGCGACAAGACCTACCTTTGTTATCCGAGAGCGCTTCAGGCGAGACCGGACCCCGGACCCTGTCGAACCCCGAAACCTCGGACCAAGATCTGCCGAACCCTAATGTGTGAACCTTTTCCGAAACCCTATTTCATAACATAATATAACTTGTCGCATAATAATTGTCTTGCATGCATACATTCATGTGGTTTGGGGGCCTTATGCCGATTCACCTAATAATTAAATATGGGGCCCATATGCGGGCAAATCTAGTCTTATATTGGCCTCATTTAAATTCGTGTAGCGAACCGGTACTATCTTTTGCCATGCTAAAACAACCTTTAAATTGCGGGGTAGGTAAATAACTTGAACCATCTAATTAATTGTCGGGACCCCGGTTCCGCTTAATATGACCTAAATGCATCGCATCTTGCCATGTCATACATCATACATGCATCATGCCGATCTTCTGCCGTGTATTAAATATTACATCCGGTGTTTATTCTAGTGTTTTGCTTCTTCGCGGATAAGGTCGTTGAGTTGATGTGAGCTTCGCCCCGATCGTCGGTTGAACCTTCGGCAATGTTTTTCAGGCGAGCATCTCCCCCTTTTCTACCTATCTTACTTTTATAGTGTTTTACTCCTTCCTGTTGATCTACTATCTCTTTGCGATGCTTTAGTTTCCATACTGTGATATACCGTGCCCTATATTGCCTTGGACACATCCTATTACACATTGTTTGGTAGATAGTTGGACTGCGCGTCGTCGCTTGCTCAAGTCTTGTTGCGTGTCGTCGATTGCCACGATTGTTGATGTATTGCCGCATGTTGATGTTGGAGATGATCATAGTTTTACTTATCGTTCACTTTAATTCCTGTTTAACAACTAAAATTGAAGTAAGCGGAGGCATCGGTGGGTGATAGATAATATTTGGTTTCGACGCCCACTTGTGTCCGTAGGACCCCGTACTTGATACTGTTCCTTGATTTATCGCGCTATCCACATCCGGAGGTATATGGGACCCCCGAGCGAGCTTGATTCATCTTATTTCTTGGGGCCACAAACTAGTTTGAGGTTTTATTTACGATCTGTTTATGCCATGCTACTTATGTATTTAAATTGTGCGACGGATAGCACATCTGTCGCTTAGGTAAGCGGAGTGATTACGTGTATCGACACCCAGTTTTGGGTTCCCGATCGCTTCTGACCATTGGCGCAAACCTTGAGTCCGTCTCGAAGCTAGCTTACTTCGTTGCGGGTCTACTCAATGGGGTGGCCCCCTGAAATATTTCTGAATCCTGTGATTGTTCAGTCGTGAAAGCCTCGTTGGGTTTTGATTTGGTTTTTCCGAGGTTGATCGAGCGTGTGTTGCTATTGGTGCACCCCGGCCGGGTAAAACTTTCTGAAAGCCGTGTCCGCGGTTATGGACGACTTGGAGCACAGTATCTCGACCATAGACAAGCATAACTAAAGTGTATTGCTATAAATTTGACTTTATAATGACTAGTAACCAGCTTCACTATAATGGAATGGCTAAATAATACTGCCCACAATTGCTTGTTTGGCTTGTCGCTTGCAACAATTGTATCTGACTAGTAAGTATTGCAACTACAACGGAATGGCTGAATAAAAGTACCAACAACTGCTGGGTTTTGGATTTATCTCATGCTATCTGTATCTGATTAGTAATTGTTGCAACTACAACGGAATGATTAACTAAAAGGGCCCACTGCTTACTTTATCAGGATGATTATCTAAACCTGACTAGTAAAGTGCCGCAACTATAACTGAATAAGTAAAACTGCCAACCGTGTGAGTTTCTCGGTTGACTTCCTCGTTTGGTATCGAGGGGGAAACACCAGGATGGGTTTGTCTGGTGTTAGCTTCAGGTTGGATCCGGATAGATCATTCTTACCCCTATCTGATAACCGCTAGTTGTATCGAGTATCTATAGGTTGTTCGATGCATCTTTGCTGCCGCTTGATCCACCATACCTATGTGGCGAGGACGCAATTCTAGCCTCGCCGTGTCTTGGCCTCGATCGGCTCCTTCTTTTCCTTTGCCCTTTGTCGGCACCCCTTTTGTTTAAGCAGGTTTGAGATCGACGTCGTTAGCAGGGTTACCCTTCCGGCTTGGCCTGGGCAGGGTTATGGACGCCATTGGTTATTCTTCAGGGCTCTTAGCCCCATTTGCATCTTGTCCGTGGCTGGACGCTATATCGTTTCAAGGTGATTTGGATCTTTGTATATTATATCTGTATTCTTGACTCACTGAGTCGCTGTTATATATATATATCTATTCTGTGGGTTCCATCGAGGACTGTTGTGTAATGTTATTACTTCGTTTTCCACCCGCACGAAAGTGCCTGGTGGGCACCTTTGAATCGTTTCTATGCGGGTTTGGCGAATTTTGCTCAAACTTGCATAGGTCCGATTCTGAGGGTGTTACATAAAAAGAGTGAGATCGATTTTCCCAACCTCAAATCCACGGGCAAACAACAACTCTCTAAGGTGCTCATACCACGTGCGTGGGGCTTTCTTGAGCCCATATAGCGCCTTATCAAGTTTGTAGACATGGTTTGAGAAGTTTGGATCCTCAAATCCCAGGGGTTGCTTTACATATACCAACTCATTTAATGGACCATTAAGAAATGCACTTTCTACATCCATTTGTTGCAATTTAAAGTTGTGATGTGCCGCATAAGCAAGAAGGATACGGATGGACTCAAGGCGAGCCACGGGTGCATATGTCTCTCCATAATCAATGCCTTTAATTTGAGAGAACCCTTGTGCAACCAATCTTGTCTTGTTCCTTACTATAATTCCATGCTAATCTTGCTTGTTCTTGAATATCCACTTTGTGCCAATAACATTGCGGCAATCCTTTGGCTTCTCAACTAACTTCCATACTTTGTTTCTCTCAAAGTTGTTGAGCTCTTTGTGCATAGCTTACAACCAATCCGGATCTTCAAGAGCTTCCCACACTTTCTTTGGTTTAATCATGGAGATGTGTTCTTGGTGTTCACTGAACCTCTTCAATTGTGCTCTTGTGGAAATGCCTTTCCTTAGGTCACCAACCACATTTTGTAGAGAGTGGTCTCTCAATTCCAACATTCTCTCCTTTCTAGCTTCACGACGAGCGTGGATCTCCAAGTTGTTTCTTGGGGGACCCTCTTCATCATTTTGGTCCTCGTCTTGACCATCAACTTGACCTTGATCATCACCGGGATCATTCTCTTCATTGAGAGGCAAAGATTAACCTCGGTCTTGATCAAGCGCTCTTGTAGCATCGATTTGAGCTTGTCTCAAGGCAGTTTGTACGGATCTTACTTGAACAATTGACTTGACACCACTTGACATCCTGGAGAATGAATCAAGCTCCTCTTGACTAGAGTCGTCACTATGATCAACATGTTGAGGGTCCACATCTTGCCTTTCGCTTGAGTCATTTCCCTTCTCGGTGGATGGAGCATGTTGAGGTTGTGAAGATGAGGGCTCCACTTGAGTGGATCATAGTTCTTCTCGATCCACCATAAGGGGTTCCTCAACAGGGTGGATATATCCCACACCCATTCTTCCTATGGCATCCTGAGGCATTTCATCATCTGCATCACAAGCATCAACACGCCCCCCTTGGGGACCATCATATTCTTCGAAGGTCACACTACAAGATTCTATGACGGCTCGGGAGAGCTTATAATAGATTCTATAAGTGTGAGATTCGAGACCATAGCCAACAAGAATACCCTCTAATGCTTTAGACTCGAATTTGGACAAACGAACACCTTTTATGAGATAGAAACACTTACAACCGAACACCCGGAAGTAGGATATGTTGGGATTGTTACCGGTAAGTATCTCATATGGAGTCTTGTTGATTTCTTTGCGGAGGTAGAGCCGGTTTGATGCATGGCAAGCAGTGGAGATGGATTCGGCCCAAAATTTGTATGGAGATTTAAACTCCGCCAACATGGTCCTAGACATCTCAATAAGAGTCCGATTCTTCCTCTCGGCCACACCATTTTGTTGAGGTTATGTTTTATCCCCTCGTCACTAAGGAAATCATTCAAGGTGTAGTTCTTGAACTCGGTGCCATTGTCACTTCTTATAATCAACACGGGAAGATTGTATTGACGTTGAACCATGTTGATGAAGTCGATGGAGGTCTTTTGGGTCTCACTCTTCAACTTGAAGAAATATACCCAGGAGTATCTTGAAAATTCATCAACAATCACCAAACAATATTTCTTCCCACCAAGACTTGCATGAGATGGAGGACCAAAGAGATCCACATGAAGGAGCTCCAAGATCTTGGTAGACTTGATGCGGTTCTTTGGCTTGTGGGGAGCATCATGCATTTTTCCTAGAACACACGCCCTGCAAACATGATCTTTGGCAAAGGAAACATTTTATTTTAGTCCAACAATATGGCCCTCCTTATGGAGACTTTGCAAATTTCTCATATTGACATGAGCTAGTCGGCGATGCCATAACCAACCCACGTCGGCCTTTCCTAATAAGCACATCACACTTGTAGTGGTTTGCCCCAAAAAGTCCACCACATACAAGTCATGCTCGACGTACCCAACGAAAGCGACCTTGAGAGACTTGCTCCACAAGAGGACCACGATATCATTATCAATAAAGACAGCAAAACCCATCTTTCCAAGAGCACAGACTGAAAGTAAATTGTATCCAAGGGTCTCAACAAGCATGACGTTCACGAGTGTAATGTCGTGAGCGACCACTACCTTGCTGAAACCCATTACCTTAGATTTTGACTTGTCGGCATGTATCACGGTGATTTGCTCATCATTTGGCCTTAAGTCCTTGACAATAGGCGAGCTTCCGGTCATATGACTTGTGCAACCACTATCAAGCACCCACTTTGACCCTCCGGAAGCATAAGTATACGAAAGATCAAACTAATTTTTAGGTACCCATTTTTCAATGGGTCCTCTTTTGTTAGCAACAAGGGTCTTGGGAACCCAAATAGACCAAGCAATATAACCATCATATGGGCCAACATATTGTGCATACACATCACCGTAATAATCACGCATTAGAACATAGTGAGGTTTAGCACTTCCCGCAAAGTCATCATGAGACATAGTTTTACCACTTGTGGTCTTACTATCCACAGTGGCCTTGTTGATCTCTTGTGCGGGCTTGGACTTCTTCTTCTTGTTGTTCTTCTTGTTGTTGTTCTTCTTCTTGTTGTTCTTCTTCTTGTTCTTCTTCTTCTTGTTGTTCTTCTTCTTCTTAGTTTTGGAGACAAAACCAATGCCCCCTTTTTCACCACTAGGCCTTTGCTTACTCAAAAGATCATCAATGGACTTGTTGCCTTGTGGAAACGTGGCCTTGGCTAGTTCCCCCTTCAACCTAGCATTTTCTTCAAGAATAGTTGTGCTACTAGATGGAATGAAGTTACTAGATGAGGAAATATTGGCCAATTGAGTTTGAAGTGTTTCATGGGACTTTGTGAGTGACAAGAGTTCACTTTCCAAAGCCTTGTGAGCCTTGTCAAGCAACTAAAGTCCTCGGCAAGTTTTTCATGAACCACACCAAACTCAATCTTGTCATTTTTAGCCCTTTTGCATTTAGCAATAGCATTATCACGTTCTTTGATGAGTCTATTAACAATAATGTCATTGGCCTCATCAAGCCCTTCAAGTTTTAATTCAAGTGACATTCTAGTCTCTTGTTCTTCTTCTAGAGCATTGTTTAAGGCCTCTAGCTCAATCATGAGTTCATGTCCAAGTTTACATCTTACATCTAGAAGCTCTTGTGTGTGGGAAAGTTGATCTAAGATGTTTCCAAAATGTATCTTAGCATCTCCTTGTAGGTTAGTCATAAACTCATCTAAAGCGATTAATTCCCATTTGTACATCAAGAGACATCTCATCATCAATTTCATCATTAGCTAAGGGAGTGGAGTGAGATGATGAGGATACCTCCATTCCTCTTGCCATAAGGCAAGTGACGTTCTTGATGGGAGAGTTCTCATTTGGAGAATCGAAGAGTGAGAATGTTGGAGTAGAAGTAGTGGCTAGAGCAGCCACACCATGAGTTGTTTCTTCTTCCTCATCATCATCATATTCATTGTCGGAGGAGAATTCTTCATGAGTGATCAAAACTATTTCGCCCGACTTCTTGTTTGTGGGATTCTTCTTGATGAAGGGTTTCTTGTAAGGAGCTTTGGGAGTTTTCTTCAACACAAGCTTACCCCCAGGATCTTCTCTCTTCTCATAAGGGCAACTTGCCACAAAGTGATAGTGGCCAGCACAATTGAAACACGTTCTCAATATAGTGGTATTTTCTGTTTTCCCATTTGGATTGCTTTTGCGTTGCATTTCCATCTTGGCCTTGGCGGGGTTCTTCCAAAATTTCTTGGCATAGAAAGCCATATATTGACTATGAGCAATCTTGACCTCATCGGGGTGGTCCATGGAGAGGCCTTCATGTCAACACCCAGATTTTTAATCACAGATGCATGTTATGCCATACATCGCAATCCCAGGATTACCATTTTTGCGAGACATAACAGATTTGGATACCATAGTACATCATCCATTACAAACCATACATAAGGTCTTACACAAATAAGGATCTGATGATCCAGTTCTTAATACAACTCAAGCGGCGAAAATACGTAATAATAACGGTAGCGTAGGCGAAGCTCCATCTTCGGGGTCACAGGCAATGCTGACGATGGGAGATGATCCTAGTTGTCGTAACCTTCCTGGGGTCCATCATCCTGGTACTCCTCTTCATAGTCTGGCCACGGGAATAGCCAGGGACAAAGCCATGAGTACTCTTTAAGTACTCGCAAACTAATACTAACAAGTGAAGGGGTTTTTGGCAGTAGGACACTAAGCTCTAGGGTTGTTTTGCAAAAAGCCAAATTTACCTCTACTAAGTTCAGAAGCAAAGAATGCTAGTTGAAGTTTTATAACACCTAAGTGGGAACTTGTATTTCATATCACAACTCAGTTATGGTCAAGTCAAAATCTCAATCCATTTCACAAGTCATTTTGAAAACATCTGACGGGGGAACAATATGGTCACTCCAACTATCCATAACCGCGGACGCGGCTATTCGAATAGTTTGACACTCTGTAGAGATTGTACACTTTCACCACAACATTCGATACATCCGTCAGGAACAAATCCTGAATTCACCATACTCAGCATGCGGATAATCAATCCTAACCTTTCAATTACACGCCCTAGTATAAGCACCTGTCCTGTGAGTTTGGCCTCCCAACCATGACCAACTGTCATCTTGGGTACTGCATAGGTGGACAATCTTCACAAGGTAGCCTTAGCTCAGACCTTGGCCGTGAGGGAACCAATACTAAGGTATATAAGTTTCCAGTCAAGCCCTACCCAATCTTCGGGTATTGTGGTTGTACGGTAATTGAAATGGTATCGCATCCAGACAACCATCAGTTTTATAAAGGTGCTAAGGCTCATGCCTCAACATTTTCATTACCAAAATCATCTGGTGTTCGGAAACACATGTCAAAACATCTCAATAGAATGATCCATCATTCCAAGGTTTTCATAACCATTTTTCCACCAAGTATTCCCATCTAAAGTTGATCAAGTTTTATGCTTAGCACTAGCATCTACAAGTGGGGGTAAGTACTAATGAGGGGTGGCAAACTAGTGGAGTTTAACTAAGTTTAATCTCATGCCTTAGGATGACATGAAGATTATCTAGCTTAGGCCAAGTTTTATGCTCTTTATGCAACCTTCAGTTATCTTTCTAGTACCTACAAATTCACTTAGGTAAGCTCTAAGTAAATAGCTTTGATAAAGAAATAAAGTATAAAGCTTGTAATTAAAACTAGGAATGGGGTTATCAAGTGGGTATGATCACATATGCTTAAGGCATCTAGTGGTCATGGTAACAAGCAAGTATTTGCTTGCATAGGTCAACTTGATTAGTAAGGCTTGCTAAAGTAGAGTATCTTGCAAGTGTTAGCTTGCCTTGTGCAGAGCAGTGGTTGAAGTTCTCCTCGGCTTCTTCTTCGTAGTATCCTCCTTCTTCCTCGTATCCTTGGTCGATACTAGCGTCTATAAATAAATACGAGGTACACAATCACCAAACAATACTTAACTATTTTCAATCATCACACCAAAGGGTCCTATAGATGATCTAGCATCATCACTAACATTACAAGATTAAAGCTTGGTTTAATTTCTTTTATTTTTAGAAAAGTAATTTCTACTCATTGAAAAACTACTTAAGATTTAATATTCTCCAAACCAAACATGGGATCATGTTGACACATGTCATCACCACACATTTCAGTATATGGGAATGTGATTTAAAGTGGTGTCACAATTTAATAAGGTTGAACCTTTTATTTTAATAAAGTGACTAGAAATGCCTATGTGGTATCCTTTTATTACTTGGACATTATTTCTGTAAGTAAACCCATATATTTTTATATATTCTGAAAGGTATGATCAAATGTGATTTTTGAGAGTTGGAATCAACTCAAAAGCTATTATGGTTTAAATTTTAAAAACGTTTGAATGTAGAAAAGCTTCTGCCTTGTTATTTTTACCAAGGTTGATCTACAGATCCAAATGATTTGAATCCAATGGGCTTGGATTAAGCATTTCAATATCTTTCTAACAAAATTGGTTTCATTCAATTTGGTTCACTGAATCGAGCTGGGTTGATTTTTGAAACTAGGTACAGAACTGTGTTTGAATTAAAATGGAAAAAGTTAAATTCAAACGATTGGGCTGCGTGGGAAACGATAATGGGCCGGCCTGCTACGCACGCCGCTTACGTGGGCTGGTTAAGTGGCTGTCCCCACGCGTCAGTGAGACGGGGGGTGCGAAGCGGTACGGGGCAACGTGGTGTGTTGGATCTAGTTCTGATCCAACGACTCTGGTTTATCGTCCACGTCGGGCAGCGAGCGAGAACCCTAACGGTGGGGTCGTCGGGGGCTCACCGGGGCTCAGACGAGGGTCGGCGATGCGGGCGAACGACGAAGTCGACGACGGCGAATCTCCTGGTACCGACAGCTTCTCCTGGGGCGGCTCCAATCGCTGGCTCCCTTCTTCTCCAGCAGTGGCGGGCTCCGGCCAAATTCCGGCGATGCGCTGCTCGCCTTGCTCTAACGGGGTGGAACGATTAGTGAGGAGAGGGGAGTGGAATGGTGTGAAGAAATCGAGCGGGGGAGGCCTCTATTTATAGTCTCGACGGTGAGACCGAACGGGATGGGCAGGCAACGGTGGCGACATGGCTACGGGCTGCTAGAGGCATGGCCGAGGATGGCGATCGATCGGTGGTCTCATGGCGATGCTCTATGGCTTTAATGCGCATGTAGGGGCGGTGGCAAATGGTCTGGAACGCTCGACGTTCTGCGCGGTAGAGGCGGCGTCTTCGACGGCGAGCAGTGGCTACGGGGCACGGGCGGTGAAATAGGCATGTTTGGCGTGTTCCTAGGACGGTGGGGAGCATGTTGGCGGGCGGCGAGGGCTCGAGGTGGTCGGGTTGCGTGGGAACGGTGCGTGCTCTGCAGTGCACGTCGGCATGGTCGATAGCGGCACGGGCACGGCGTTCCTAGCGGTTCTGGGCATTGTCTGCGAGGCAGGGCTGGTCGAGAGGGGGCGGTGAGGCATGGGCTACCTCCCAGATATGCTGGCTAGACTTGGTGCTTCTCGTATCTCGCTGTCGACATGTGGGTGGCAAGGGTGCACTCGGCTGTTCACCATTGATGATATTGGCTAGATCACAGTGGTGCTAGTGATTAGTTAAGTTCGTTAGATGATCTACTAAGGCTAGTGGTGTACAGAGAGGGAACAAGTTTGGCCCAAAACACTGCACACTATAGTGTTTTGATTTTGTTTGATTTGTATCTGCAAGGTGTTTGATGAAATGGCCGCATGAATTCAAGTTTTGAATTTTGAAAAGATTTTTGGTGGGTGTGCTAGGCATGTGCTGGTGAGTTTGTGGATGCTTGGGTTTTGACAGTTGAGCTTGTTTGAGTGGTTTTTTGAAAAAGTGGGATCTTCCCATATGATAATGATTCAATTTTGAAGCTGTCATTCAAAATATACATTTGAATGTTTCTGGATGATCACAAGGTGGGCCTTGATACTTTGTTATGAGTACTATCAAGGGGTGCAAAGATCCAAACAAGTTTCTGTTAAGTTCTGAAAGTTAGACATAGCCAAAGTAGGCATGGGAGTTAAATTGGCCAAAGTGACCATTCACTCATTTTGTTTGTTTTGAATTATTTGTCTTTGGGAAAAGTGTGGGGATTGTTTAGATGATGTTTAATTCACCTAAGAATCATTTTCCAAGCAAAGAAACACACAATCATGGCAATTCAAAAGAATCTAAATTTTGTTACATACACATATGAATGCTTTCATATTTTTAATTGGAAAAGTTTTTGTTAACCCTAATTTTGGTGATTAGAGTTTGATGATTCTAGTTTGATATTTTTGGGATGTTACACTTCATCACTATCATCTTCATCCCCATGTTCCACAACTTTGGCCTTCAAGGCGACATTGACAACATTGCTCATACCAAGGGCTCGAGCACGGGCATCTTTGGCATTCTTGGCGGCAACCTTGAAAGAGTCCATCTCTTGCATAACTTCATTGGAGGTCATGAGATGGTAGTTGTGTCTTCCTTGTAGGCTCTTCATGTCGGTGGGCTCAAAGGGCATGAGTGCACTCACATATTTCCTTTTTATCCAAGCATCATCCACATGTGAGGCACCCACATTTCTAAAAGCGGTGGCGGTGGTCTTGAGCCTATGGTACATGTCTTCATGGTTTTCATCTTCCATCATGTAGAAGCCTTCGGCTTCATTGCTTAGTGCATCATATCGGTTCCTCCTCATGCTCTCATTCCCAACAAACAACACCGTGAGAGCATCCCAAGCTTCCTTGACAATGCTGAAGTGCTCAATGTGTGGGTAATCCTTTGTACGCAATCCTTGTTGAATCATGTGCAAGGCGGTGGCATTGAGTTGACTATTGACAACTTCTCTTCTTGTCAAGTTGTTTGGATCCCCAATAAAGAGTCCATGCTTGATGATGTTCCATAGTTCAATGCAAGAGCTGCGCACATGAGTTTTCATTAGAGATTGCCATTGAGAAAAAGTAGTAGATGCTTCAAGCTTAGGTGGGTCACCTCTATTGTATACATGAGGGTGAGGGATTGGAGGGTCGGGAGAGTACCATGAATCACAGTGCTCACCCTTCCCACCATCATTTTGTGTGGAGGAATTAGTGTTGTCTTGTTTACCCCCCACTGCCATACCCTCGGGTGATACCGGAGTATTACCCTTGGGTACCACAGATGGAGGATCATCTTGAGGAGAAGGGGATGATGAGCCATCCTTATCTTTAACAAGTTGCTCAAGTAACTTGTGTAATTGTTTGATCTCGTTGCCCAAGGTAGAGCTCAATCTTGCTTCCAAGTTATTGAGATCATCCATGGTCACCGAGTGGATAGACTCACCATCACCTTCCCCTTCTTTGCTACCCATATACTCTTAGGCGGTAGAGCCCTAATAAAGAGCCGAGGCTCTAATACCAATTGAAAGGATCGTATGGGCACCTAGGGGGCGTGAATAAGTGCTACGTCAAATTTTCTTTTTTTTTTCAATTTAGGGTTTGACAAGAAAGGTAAATTCTCTAGATTATGCAACTAAGGTGAATTTACCTATATGTCAACCAAGCAACAACTATCACAACACTAAGCAAGAGCAAGTAAGTAAAGTGCGGTAAAGGATATAAGTAACCAAAGTGGTGGACGCGGAGACACAAGGATTTGTTTCCCGTAGTTCCTTCCTTTTGAGGGGAAGTACGTCTATGTTTGGAGAGGGGGTGGTTTCAAACCACCAACGCCACGAGAGGCATCCCTTGTTCTCCGATGAACCTCACTCCAAGGGGATCGATTCACCTTACACTATATCGGCAACCTTCGAGGTGGAAGCCGACACCTTTACAACAAGTTCGGGGCACACATCCACAACTTAATTGGAGGCTCCCAAATACAAGCAAGCTGTCAAAACAAACAAAGACAAGCTGGTAAGAACCAAATCAAAGTTAGGGTTTCCAAAGAAACACTAGAGCTTGGGGCCCTCAAGTGAATGAGGGGGAAATGAAGATCTCTCTTGGTGAAGTTGTAGATCAAGGCCTCCTCCTTCGATTCTCGAAAGATAAATGACTTTGGATGGTTGGATGGAGAGATCTTGTAGATTTGGTGGCTCTAATGGAGTTTGTGTTCTTTAGTAGGTCGAGCAACTGGAGGAAGGGGATAAGGGTCCCTATTTATAGACAGCCCCTCCATGAACCGTTTTCTGACCGTTGGAGAAGAACCAGACCGGAGACTCCGGTCTGTACACCGGAGACTCCGGTCTACACCGGAGATTCCGGTCTATCTCCGGACTAGCCTCCGGACCGCCCATCTGAATGACCCGGGCCAGGCACGACCCAACTTGGCCGGAGACTCCGGTCCTCCAGCACCAGAGACTCCGGTCTGAGCCAAGACCAGAGATTCCGGAGAAGCTTCTGGACCTTGCTCCACACCCCCATACATTATGTCCCAGCAATGATTCTGAAGCCTCCACCGGGGACACAACCAGAAACTCCGGACCACACCGGAGACTCCGGTCTAGGCAGACCGGAGACTCCGGTCTAGAATTTCCAGAATTGTGTCACACTTAGCAGGAATCTTTCCCACGTGTGAGGGTACTTTTCACTTATCATAATACCAACCTGTGGACAGTGACAAACTGTAAAATGATCTACTTGTTAACGAACACCAAAAGTGATTATGACAATAAATTTCCTTTCAAGGGTAGATGCTTCACAAGAAGTAGAGTTAGTAGCACAAGCATCATTAATGGAATTTTTCTTTTCAAGCTCATAAGATTCAATTTTTTGTGTGACGAGACAATTAGTGTGCTTCTCCTTGGCAAGATCTTGCTTAAGGAGATTGAATCTCCGACTCTCATCATCAAGTTGGAAATCCAACTCCTCTATGGTTCCCGTTTGTTTAGTTATGGTGTCCATAACATGTTTGATACAAGTAACGGCCTTATTATTACCACGAAGAGAGGTACACAAAAAAGTCAACTCAAGCAAGAGAGCACTAGTATCCTCATCAATTTCATCATCACTATCATCATTATCATTTCTATTATCTTTAGAATATATATTGGGATCCAAAGTAGGAGATACCTTTGATCCTCTTGCCATAAGGCACATGTGAGCATGAGAGGATGAAGATGAGGATATTCTTGAATCTTCATTCATGATCATGTCTTGATCCATAGAATGTTTGATTTCCTCTACATTGTTAGATAAACAACTAGATGAAATAGAAGCATTTTTTTTCATGGGAACAAGGCAAATCAAGCATATCATCTACACTAGTACTCAAAAAGTTTCTAGAAGATATACAAGGACTAGCAATACTAGGGGATATAGCATCATTGTTGCAAGAAGTGCTTAAGTCCAAACTCCCTACACCATTATCATTTATAGAACAAGAATCATTGGTGTAAAGAGAAACACTACCATCATCACATATGATTTTTCCACTCACCATGCCATTACCTTGTGACTTGTCACATGTAAGTGAGGTGGAAAGAATTGAGGTCACATCGCAACCGGAGGTGGAAGCAACTTGGAGATCTTCATGATGTGAGTGAGAAGAGAGATCCTTGGAGATACCACCAACCCTATGAGAAATGGAGCCACCAAATATTTCTTTAAGTTTGGTCCACATCTCATGAGACGACTTGCGCTTTACAATCGTCAAGAACAAATTAACTGTGGGGCTCAAAGAGAAAATAAGCTCATTAGATACTTGAGCTTCGAGATGTAAATTTTTCTCATCCTCTAGAGATAGATTTTGAGGATCCATCGGAGGAGAAAAACCTACATCTAGAAATCGCTCAATATTTGGACACAAGGTCCAACGATTATAAAGCAATTAATTTCTCCACAAAGCATAATTTGTTCCATCAAAGATAATTGTGTCATTGTGCACTATACTACTAGCTGACATATTTACACTCTAGGCGGTGAAGCCTAAACAAGGAGATACCTTGCTCTGATACCAATTGAAAGGATAGAGATGTCGCCTAGAGTGGGGGTGGATAGGCAATTTCAAAACTATTACGGTTTTGGCTTGATAGAATGCAGAATTAAACTAACGTTTATTTTACAAGCACAAAACCTAAATAAACTAGGCTCAACTAAGTGCACCAACAACAAGTTAAGCTAAGCAAGATATAAGTACTTCAAGCTCGATGGCTATCACAAGGAAAGTAAGCTCGGATATAGAGATAACCGAGGCACACGAAGACGAAGATGTATTCCCGTGTTCCCTTACAAGTAAGGTACATCACGTTGGAGAGGTGTGGGATTCCACAAAGGATTTCCCAACACCACGAAGGCTCACCTTCTTCTCCGAGTCTATCCCACGAAGGAATAGGCCCTTTCCTTATGGCTAGCTTTTCCTCCACTCCGGAGATGGAAAGCTCCACAACCACTTCACAAGCTCCACGAAGGAGAAGCCCGGGTCTCTTCACAATCTTCCAAGAAGAGGACACCGCGACACCAACCGCCAAGCCAACTAGGAGGTCACCCTCCAAGAGTAACAAGCTCATGGTCTCTCACTCGAACAAATCGTAATGGAAAGCTCAACACTTATGCAAGAATGCAAAGCAAGAACACCAAGGGTGCTCAAATCCTCCACTCTCAAATCCCACCAAAGAAACAAGTGCTAGGGAGGAATTAGGGAGGAAGAACAATGGTGGAAACCAACAAATGACTCCAAGATCTAGATCCAATGGTTTCCCCTCACTTAGAGGAGGAATTGATTGGTGGGGATTGTAGATCTAGATCTCCTCTTTCAAAGCCCTCAAAAAGATGCAAGAATCATAGGAGAGAAGGGAGAGGAAGCAAGCTCAAAGGGGTCAACAATGGTGGTCAAAAACGTGCTCAAGAGCCCTAGAACTTTGGGAAAAAAGCCCTCCTTTTATACCCCTTCAAGGGGGATGATCGTTGGAAGCAAGATGCGCTAGGCGAACACGTTCCGGCTACAAAACCGGCGCCGCCGGAATTTTCGGTCAAAACCAAAAGTTCCGGTACAAACCGAAACAACATACAGAACAGTTTTTTGGCGGTTTCTTTGAAATTTCAGTGATGCCGAAATTCGCCATAGGCTCGGTCTCGTGAATTCCATAGGAACAAAACAGGGCACACGAAAACGGCGATAACTTTTGCGGCCGGACTCCAATTTTGATGATCTTAGGATTGTTTTGACGAGCAAAAAATCTCTAAAAGATGGTGCAGAGAAACATCATAGTCCAGCAAAGAAGTATAGAACCAAATAAAGAAAGGTAAGAAGCCTCCCTACACGAAGAACCAATAAAACCTTCAAACTCGAAAACGCCATAGAAGATGCATACGAATTCCGTTTTCGATGAACTTGAGCTTGTTGAAGAGCTAGCAACAAGCTCAAGAACCTCATATGGAGAAACACTAATAAGCAAAAAAATAGGAATATGCAAAGGATTGAGCTCCCTATGACGATGTGATCAAGTTACCCAACCGAAAGCCCCTCTTAATAGTGCGGCTATGTATCCTATAACCCGGTCTCCCAACGACCACCTTGAGACCGGTAAAAGGAAAACCTATCAAGGCCCTACCTTTTACTTGCGAATCCCGCTTGATCTTGATGACAACACTTCAATCTCCATCCAAGCCGAAATGCAACACTTGATCATCATTGCTTCGTGAAGACTCCTAATTTTCTCCCCCATACACCACTATTGGATAGCTTCATTAATACATGTCTTCACATGTCCATTATCACCAATATGGACGGCAAGCTTTAAGCAAATGATCTTCTCGAGATGCTTATCTTGAACTTGCCCTTCTCAACCTTGATGACGATCACGACTTGATGTCATCCTCTCATGGGCTATATATCTTCACTTTTTTAAGCATGCCCATGCAAATATACCTATCCCATATAGAAAATGCAAATGCACATATATAATAGATTAGTTCATGATGCATAATTGACAAGGCTTACCATACCACAAGATCCATGTGGTACATTCTTTATGCTTCATGTGTTGACCAACTTGAAATCACTCTTCACTCTTTGTATAGGTCAACCATGTATCTTCTCATGCTCCATCTCAATATCTTGAGATACATAAAGAACTCTTAATTTGATTACATGCTCTAAATCTTAGTCAATCATAGCTCAACTAATGAGGCTATCATGATACCGTCTTAGAGCCATATCTCGAATTCTTCTATTGAGATCACACTCTCAAGATCTTGATCATATCATATTCTTCTCTTCAACTCGATGATCTTGATGCCAATACTCAAGGTATATATTTATCTTCATAGCATCCATACTTGAATCCAACGCATAGACTACAAGCATGACCTATGGAATATTACTTCATATAAAACTCAGTGAAAATATTAGTCCATAGAGATTGTCATTAATCATCAAAACCACATATAGGGGCAATTACTTTTTCACTAGGCTATGCGCGCGCCATGTACAATGTATCAATGTAGGCATTGTCCATTTGCAATGAAAGTCTTTATTCAAGTCTTAGAACATTTATAATAAGCACACCACACATCTAAAACTACGTGCCACCTACGGTGCTGGGAGCGGCGACCGCGACAGGTCAGATACACTATTCTTCTTCGAGAGACACGATGATCGCTCGCTGCGTCTACACCTCCTCTTCAGCTCGGTCGAGGCGGGCACGCAGGAAAGCGTCGTCGGGATTGGCCCGCACCGCTTCCCACATATCGCCACGCACCAATGCGAGCTGGTCCCATCGCCGGTACTCCGGAAAAAAGACGCGTTCCGCCACCTCCATCGTGAAAGGCTCGCCGGTGGTCACGTGACGGTTATAGAAAGGGCGACGCGGCCCGGGCGCAGCGTGTAAATCCACGGGTGCCCCGAAGTCGGAGGCGGCGACACGTCCGGTAACTCCGACGGGTTTGGCCACCACGAGGGCAGCGGGCGCTTGGGCACCTCTTCTCTGTCGGCGTCGGGATTGCCACGGAGCTCGTCGGGCCGCCGCCGATGGCTAGGCATGGTGGTTTTGTGCTGGGGTGGCGCGGGTCTGGTCAAAGATATCTCGACGCCCTTCCCTTTTTATGGCGGCCTGGACGCAACGGGAGGCGGTCAGAACTTGCGAGAAGCGGCGGAAAAGAAAGACAAGAGAAGACGTAGCGGCGGGAAAACACTAAAAATACGTGAGCGTTGGTGATGGCCAAACACGGACAGATGAGTCACACCACTGGACACAGTTGTCCGGACAGACCGGGCCCTGATTTAAAAGCGACCACAAACTAACCGAAACAGAAAAAATGAACCGTTTGGACGATCAGATAGTCGGCCCGGGTGAAAATGCCCTTAAGCTATCTAAGGCGGTTCATGAGAGTATCGTATACGGGTTATTTGCTGCCTCAAAATCGTCGCATGCCAACTATTCTGTGCAACCATGTCAGTCTTGTTCCAATTCAATGGAAAGATATTGCACATGAGTTATTCGCCCGAACTAGGCAGGTGGTGACGGTGTGAGAAAATTACAAAAAACCATCACAATTAGGACTAGAGTTTTAAAAGACCACCAAAAATTTAAAAAATTTCCGACAACACCATTTTTGGGGCGAGAGGTTTCAGAAAGCACTGATCAGACTCAAACTCGGGTCTAATAACGAAACTGACTGGTGGGACCCGGTTATCAGGCTGACGTGTCATCTTTTTTACCAAAAATATCTCCACACCTTATAAATTCTAATCATACGTTCTTTTTCTATTTTCTCAATTCCTTCTCATAAAATTATTTTTTATTTCTCTTTTTTTTTCAATTTATTCACTATATCTGAGCAGAGCGGCGAGGTCAGCCAGAGGCCAGAAGCCGGAGCGGCCGGGCGGCGCGAAGCCGGGCGCGTGACCGGGCATGGAAGGGCAGGACGGCCACAGCGACGGACAGAGCAGCCTCTAGGCCGGGCGGAGGTCGGCGGCGCACGGCTAGGCACGCATGGGCAGGGCGTGTAGCCTAGAGCGGAGCGGCACGGCACGACGACGACCCGAGCGGCCTCCAGGCCGAGCGGAAGTCGGCTGCGCGCGAGGTAGGCCGGAGAGGAAAGGGGCACGGGGCACGGGCGAGCTCCGTCGGGCAAGCTGTGTGGCGCCTGCGCCGGCAGCCAGTAGCGCGGAGACGGGTAGCGCGCGGCGGCAACAGCTTGAAGGCAAGCAGCAGCGGGGTGTGCGGCGGGGTGCGTGGCTCGAGGAAGAGGGCAAGCAGGCGGCCGCCGCGAGGTGGAAGACGAGGAGCTCGCCGACTACTCCACCTGGTCGACGCTCACCCGCGCCCCCTGTTGGCTGGAGGAGAGGAGGAAGGGGCAACAACTCGACAGTGGAGCGGCCGGCGAGGTCGCAGGCGGCCGGAGGCCGAGAAGCACGACCGTGGAGGAGCTGCGTTGACCCTGGCCGGAGCTCGCCGGCGCCTCCTCCTAGCCGGAGAACAACAGAGCTCCATCGAAGCTGGGAAAGACGAGCGTCCTCGGTGTGTTCGTATGGGGAGAGAGAAGGGGATAGATCGAAGATGGAAATTTATAAAAAAGACCTAAAGTTTAAAACTTTTAATATGTAAGTGCCACCACCGGGTTCCACCAACGTCAAAGTCAGATTCGTCGCTAGGTCTGGTCCCCAGATGCATAGGCTCCTTACACGTCTCCAGCCTCTCTCGCTGGCAATGGTGGGCATCGACCTCAGCACCGTGGAGGAGGTACCCTAAAAAAAAAACACCGTGGAGGAGGACGAGGAGGAAGGCAGTCTGGTTGCAGAGCCAGCGAGTGGCGCTGTGTGCCTGGAGCTGTGGCACGCGTGCGCCGGTCCCGTGGGGCCACTGCCTCGCAAGGGCAGCGCCGTCCTGTGCATGCCACAGGGCCATCTCAGGCACATCGGGGAAGCGGCGGCCACAGGATCCACGGTGCCACTGCCGCCCCACATGTTCTGCCGCGTCGTCGACGTCAATCTCCAGGTGCGCGCGTATTATTGGTGCTTGTGCTGTGCGGTGTCCACGAGCTCAGCGTGTTCGACCCATTGACTAATTGAGAGAGTTTGCGCCCGTTCTGCTCTGCAGGCCGACGCCGTGACGGATGAGCTGTACGCTCACATCTCTCTCTGCTGGACGAGGTACTGCTGATCTGAAGATGTATCCGGGATTGGTCAATGTGAGTTGAATGATCAAAGGTCTACACGTTGCCGGTGATTGCAGGAAGCGAAGAGTGACATTTCTCCCCATATTTTCAGTTCAATTTTGATTTGCTATAGTTTGTCTGATATTGTGCAGAACGAGTGTTCTCGTCATTTTTATGTGAGCCTACTCAGCTCGGCTCCTCAGTTATTCCCTTGTATAGCTATATGTTCTTTTTAGAAATCGACTTATCTTCGTTTTGCGTTAGTGTACCAGGTCTTCAGATTTGATATCTTAAAGTTTACTGATTACAGAATTTACTCCTACATATTGGTCCATCATAGAATGCTTTATACTGAAGATCTCTACACTGTCAAAAGAATTGTACATGATTGCTTTATTGTTGTTTGGAGAACGAATACCCATATTTCCTGGTATAAAATGGATTCCATAACCAATTTGTGCTGTTTTGTGATTCTTGTTTGGAGAAATCTGGACTAGCAGAGGGAGGGAGGGAGGGAAGGAGGGTTCAGTCCTACTGCTAGCGCTAATTAATAGATATGCAACCATGATTCTCTGAATCAACTATTTTCTTATGCACTACATGGCTGTGTATAATTAGTGATAGTAGGGAGTTTATTCCCCTGATAATATCATCTGGTCATCAAGAAGACCAACATCGTTGATGGCAGCATTGACCGGCGACCTGCTTTTAGCCCTTGGTTGATGTTGCACGGATGACTTTTGTTTTCTATTGTGTCTCGTCCAATATTGTAGGCCAGATATATTTATTTTTCTAAGCATGTGCCCATCTATTGTTAAGTGCTTGTTCTAAGTTATCTTTTACTGTGTGATGAATAGCTTTATCTAGGTGCTCTTAATCTGGAAGGAATTAAATTTTTTACTTTTTTTAGTATTTACTGACAACCAGGCCAAAGAAACATTTCTTGTGCTGGGTTTGTGTCCGCCTTGTTCATCTCGCTACTTTTTCCTTTTGCAGGTCCTTTCGTGTGCAGTGTCGAGGATGTGGCAGTGACAATGGTCTCCACACAAGTTCCAGAGCATGCAACTCTTGGGAACAATGTGTATGCTTCACCATTCTTGAGCCCTTCTTAGTGGTTTGATTAATTGGATAGAATATCAGGCCATTTGTGAATCCTTATGGTCAATACAGGAATTTATGCCTGGATGTATGATAAGTAGCCTTATATGTTTGTGGGATACAACATCACCATCACATGTTTGTTAAAATTATTTCGAAGGATGGATTGCTTGTCTTATTATTTAGAAAGGTTTTGGTTGTTCAAATGTCTGTAATAGTCTGTTCAAATGTCTACAAAAATATTTTGGGTATATCTGCTAGCATGATTGACATATGAAGCAAGTGGGCAATAGATTTTCCTGTTGTGTTAGACCGTGAACAGCAGCTTACTTAATTGCTTATCGGCACCTGCTATGAATTAGAGTTATTTCTTTCTGCATTGTCATGTTCAGTGATATTTGAATAGCTGCTACTCTCTAGAGGTTTGCATAGGCCAAAATCTGGAAGCTTCAGGTTGCCAGTTTGATCTATCCAATAAATTCTCATACTTGGCCGGTATCCCTAAAAAGATGCCCATTTCATGCAAGTTTACCCCCAATTAATTATCGGTTGCCCCTTTGAAGTTTAACTTTAGTTTCTAGAGGTACACCCTAAGTGCTTGATACATGGGCTTTTGGTTTCAATATGCAGTTGGTCATATCGAGGTTGTGGGGCTGGTGGACAATGAAATGTCTTACTCTTCAAGGAAACTTTTCCTTTATATGAGTACAGGGTCTATATAATGTAGGGTCTATATGTAATTAGAAGGGTTCTGGTGCACATTATGGCCATTAAATTAAAAGGAAGTTCTTACTCTTGCTGATATAGTATTCAGGTTTAGTTAAAAGGTAGTCGTTCAGGCATTTTCATGGAAAACACACATTTCCTGATTTAGATTTTTTCCCCACTTTCTAATGCCAAAAAAAGTAGGCCTGGTAAAATACTACAGTTTTTTGTGAGTTGACAAAGTTGCCCATAAAATATGCATTATTTGTGTCATGGCCTAAAATCACTTGGCATGTTAGGTATCTGGTAGATGTTGATGTGTTGTTTAAAGGCGGGGCTATCTGCGAGGTCACCAACATGAGTCGAAGATGCCAAAACTAGGTTTTTTGCAATACCCTTTGTAGGTCTTTAGTTTATGGTGGTCGATGAACTCTCTTATTTGTTGAGTATTATAAGCATTGGTATTTCACATGTTTGGCAAAATATCACCAATATGTATTTCATATTTAGAGGTGAGAGTCAAACTAATTATAATTTTAGTTTTGGTGCTAATCCACTGTACACATTTCTTCTGGTAGAAGTGAAAAGGATAATAATAATAATGAAGTACTTCCATCATTTCCTCTTAAGGTTAGTCTGTATTCATTCATTTGTACACTGTTTTCTAGATGGTTCATTAATTTATTCCTTGGTCCTCCCGGTGATGTCAGTCAAAGAGTTGGTATTTGTATTGTTTATCTTGCTCAGGGCCCTATCAGCATTGTTAGTGAGGTCATATGTATGTAATTAGTGTTTACTAATTGTTGTCAATTGTTAGGTAGTTGTTGCCTTTCGGATTCTTGCCACAGAGGAACATTGACCTTATTCATCTACTGCTTGTTTTGTTGCGTATACTGACACTGGTTCACGAAAAAAAAAGTCCTGTCATCTACGCGTTCATTTATTTTTGTTGCAAAGGTTACCTGCTTGACAAAGTGCCCAAAAGCTTAAAATATCAAATAGCTATCTGCAATGCCAGGTTAGGATCGTCAATCTCCATATATTATATTCTTTGTGTTCTGTGACAAAATTGAGTGGTTCTTAGTGATATATGTTAATCCCAGAATGTTGTACTGCAATTCCTTTTAATTTGGTTGTAACGATGATAAGTTCCCGAATGTGGTTAGTTTTTTGCCTGTCAAGTTCGCCATGGGGACATATAATTGTAGTTTTATCCTCGATTGTTACTTTTGAAGGTTCTTGGCGCTAGAAGAATTAGAGACTTAACTGGATTCTGAATATGTAGCAATTTTCCATATTGCATCAGTTGTATATCTTGCTTGCACTATCTGGAATTTCAGTTTTGGTGTTAGATCTTTGCCCATCAGGTCTTACCGATTTAGATTCAGTGCTACTTGCTTTTTCCTGCATACCGAGGATTTTTCATTCGTTGCTTCAGTAGCCTTTTTTTAAATTCCAGATAGGATGCCTAAAGTATTTTTGTGACACTTCACCTGAGGTTTTTGTTCACTGCTAGCATTTTCAAGTAGTGAAAAAACATGACATAGGATGCCCGAAGGTCATTTACAGAACTTAGTCACCAGTTTAAGCATTGTTTTATTCTCTGCTATTTCCATTATAAAGTACTATTACAACAATTACTTTTTCTCATATCGTTTGACAGCATTTTACTCTGGTTCCTTTTAAGCTTTTGTTTTGTATATTTGTTGATGTCCATGTTGAGTTGCAATCTTTATTATTTAATTAACCTACCAGTTCTGTTGTCTAGGTTACCTGTTGATAAATCTATGTCCCTTACCATGTTGCATCTCTGTATGTTGTGTTTCTGCATGTTCGATCCATTTTGTCTCTGTAGGGATTCCTCCTTAAGTACTAATTCCTATAACGTTGCTGCCAAGGCAACTGGGACATCGAAGAAATCAAAGCAATATTTGCTCTGCTATGTTTGCAGAAAGTGTTAGTTTATAATGTATATCAGGTGGGATCCCACTATCGCTGTGCCGGATTTCCGCGGCTGCGCTTCAGCCCCTGGTGGACAACATAGCCGACATATTACCAACCTGGAAAGCTGCCATGATGGCGAAAGCAGGACGCCTAGCGTTTGTCAAGTCGGTTCTCATGGCGATCCCCCTTCACCAGCGTGCTTGGGCTCAATAAACAGACGCTCAAGCAGATTCAGAGGATATTGAGGAGCTTTCTCTGGGCCGGCAGAGCGGAAGCCAAGGGCGGCCACGTTAACTGGGAGAAGGTTTCATGGCCGAAGTGTTACGGCGGACTGGGAGTCCCCGACCTGGCCCGCACAGCGATAAACCTTCGTGTCCGCTGGATCTGGAGGATGCACACTGACCCCCTGAGGCCCTAGCGTGGCCTAGACATGCGCTTCTCCCAGGCTGAGCTACAGTTCTTTGGTGCCTCTACTCTACCTCGATGGAGGTGGGCAATGGGTCCACAACGTTGATTTGGCTCGACGGGAGGACCATCTAGGAGCTAGCGCCTGAGCTTTTCGCGCTGATCCCTGCACGCGGTAAGAAGCGCCGGATGGTGAGAGAGGCACTTCTAGAGCGCCGTTGGATTGACGACATCTAGGGCGCGCTCAGTCCGCTGGCCCTATGGCAATATGTACAACTCTAGATCCGGGTGCGAGATTTCGAGCTGTATGACAGGCTGGATACCTCCTCTGGCGGTTGACGTCGGACGCTCAATATTCGGCCAAGTCTTGCTACGAATTCGTGTTCCGAGGATCGATCGCATCACGATCTTGGCAGCTTATCTAGAGGACTTGGGCGCCGCCCAGAGTAAAGTTCTTCATCTGGCTCGCCTGCTAGGACCGCTGCTGGATGGCTGAGCGACTAGCAAGAAGGGGTTTAACTCACCCCCCGCACTGCCCGCTGTGTGACCAATTGGCTGAGACCATTCACCTCATGGTTAGTTGCCCCTTCTCCAAGACAATTTGGCATGAGGTTTTATCTTGGGTTCGATCCATGGTCACACCATCAGATGAAGAGGGCGACTTCGTGAACTAATGGCTGCAGGCTTCGTCATCCACCCCTCGCGCCTTGCGTAAGGGGACTCCTCGCTCGTCATGCTGACGGATGGTGGATATGGAAGCAGCGGAATGCGGTCGTCTTCGACAATGTGTACAGGGGGAGACGTAGTCAATTAGGAGTTGAGTACCATATACTCCCCCTGAATTTCTTGATTCTGTTATTTTAAACATGGTCCTTTGGGTACAGATAAAATCTGTTGACTGTTTAAAGAGTGGAAAGACAGCCTCCACCCTGTGATTGTATGATCTGCAAGATTTAGCTTGCATGAGTTCCATATATTCTTTATTAATGTTAACAGTTTAATCAAGTATTTCTGGACTAGAAACAAATTGCTATGGCATGTCATTTTAATGGTAGTAGGCTGCCCTTGTATTATTTGTGTGGGAGTGCAGTGGTAGAAACTAGATCGTACATGTCAAATGATATACTCTGCACAACCTTATCAGTCTATGATTCTGGCCACTTCTTAAGGTGTTGGTGCTCGTGCAATTCAATTTTTTGTATAGAAAACCAATGATTTTTCCCATAATTAATCGACCTATCCTAAATCTTGAATTTCACATGGCACACAAAAATTTCAGAAAGCTGTATAGCTGCAGATTAAAAGGGAAAGTGGCAAACCCCAACGATCTTCGCTCCATTTTTGTGCATCTTACGAATGATGTGGTAGTAGAACCTGTACTCAGCCGAATTGGTTCTGTTTACTTTGTGGGTTAAAACAGTGGGGTTAAGATTGTAAAATAAAAACCGAACAAGTCTGTTGGATTCATGGATAAAACTTTTTGTTTGGTGCCTGGGCACCATGGTGTCCCAGTTATTTTATCTCTCTCTATATATATTATATTTTTGTAGGGGAATTTTGTAGTTTTACTCTCTGCAGCTTCATTGACAAATTGTAACAGCACCATTTTATATTTATCTATGTATCAGTCTCAAATTAAAATATTAATAGGAAAAATGCTGTCTCTGTGCGAGCAGTCCATGTCATATTGTCCTTTTCAGATTTCAGTGATATATGATTTTAAGTTTGGACACATGCAATCCAGCTCTAACGTTTAAAAGTACGCCAAATGGTGGAAGCCAAAGACAAGCTTGACTCCTTAGTCATGAGGTTTGCAGCTAGCTGTATTTTTTGAGTATTGGACTGTAGTTGGTGGACTTTGTGTGAAGCAACCTGGACGGAATATTTCATACTCCATGATGCCAATTCTTCCTATATTCCAAACCATGTATAGAACTTGAGGAGCGGATTAAACTAGGAACAACCACAGCAAGCTTTATCACAGCCGGCCTTGCCTGGCAATTGACATATTCACCTCCTGGGAAGAAGTAGAGTACCATACAAGCATTAGAGGCCAAAAAGGCTGGAGAGCCAGATAAACTACCTCTGCAACCAAATCGTAGTTGCTTGCCTCTCCAGTTGCTAGTTCCCCATGGCCAAACATGGTTCCCTGTTCTTCTTCCTTGCCTTGCTTCTGCAGCACCTTCACACCAGCAGAAGCAGCTTACCAACACCAGTGGAGCAATGGCAGCCCATGCAATGTGATGCTGCATCCTTCAACCCTTCCTGCAGCTCGTACCTTTATGTGACTCCTGGAGGGCGCAACCTGTCCCAGATAGCATCCGAGTTCAATGCGACTGCAGCTCTCACCCAGCCCATCAGGCGGCTCTCCGGCTCGGAGGATTTGCTGGTGCATGTGCCGTGCGTGTGCAAGGCGATCAATAACACCACGAATGGTCTCTTCCATGATACCGAATATAAGGGGAATCAGAACGACGTGGCTGCCAACATCAGTGACAATTTCAGTGGCCTTGCATGGAACATTACTGCTCCATCGAATAAGACGATCGTGGTTCACCTCCTATGTGGGTGTTCCTCCATGGCGCCGGAGGGGGTATTGTCTTACATGGTCCAGTCCAGAGATACCCTGAGCAACATCGCAACCTTGTTCAGGTCAGGCTGGAAGGAGATAGTGAGCTTGAATCCGGGGGTAACAGATCCTAATTTTCTCAGCCCAGGTTGGGTCTTGTTTGTTCCAATGGGAGTTGCTGGTTCTTCAAAAAAAAGTGAGTTGCTCTTACTTTTCAACTATGTATTTATTTTGCTTGAATCCATGGAATTTCATAAATTAGTTAAACCGATTCCAATTAGTCTCAAGTTATTACTTCTTTATTTTGGAGAAAGATTCTCAAGTTATTGGTGCCATTGGCATGCTATTAATCTGCTAAAACGAGATAAGCAGTAGATTTGTTTTGCAATTCAAGTGGACTATGTGCTTTTGATCTAAAATTGTTCTTTTTTGCATTATATAGGATTTCCAGTAATTTTCAAGATGATATTATGTTCCCTAAGTTCTTGTCCTTTGGTAACTGACAGTTTTTTTTGTGTGTTTTCTCTGTGCTTGATTGAAACATTTTTAGAGATTGGCGTTTTACCAATCATAATTGCAGTATCCATATCAGCTGTAGTCATGCTCCTTTGTTCGATCACCATCAAACTTCACATGAAAAGGAGATCTCTTCTGCCAAACATTGAAGTGCCAAAGGATAAAAGGATGGAGAAAGTTCCCAGCAACACAAGCATTGCTATCCTGGAGAGCCGTTACTTCCCATCCAAGAGAATTGATGGTATTTCTGTGCTACCTATGCTATATGTAAATGTTTTGGGCACACTTGCATCTTATTACTCTGATATGATCTGATTGATTGTTTGCAGATATCGATCCCTTCCAAACAGAGAGGCCTGTGATTTTCAGTTTGAAAGAGGTTGGGGATGCTACAGCTAATTTTGATGAAATGAGGAAGATCGGCGAGGGAGGATATGGCATGGTCTACCTAGGTTTTATTGGGACACATGTAAGAATTTATGTATCTTTCATCAAGGTGACTGTAATCTTGAAGCAACATCGGATCCTTATATGTGTGACCTTGGTCGCAGGAGATTGCAGTTAAGAAGATGAAAGCCAGCAAATCAAAGGAGTTTTTTGCTGAGCTGAAAGTGTTGTGCAAAGTACATCACATAAATGTGGTATGTGCTTAGATTGTGGAAATGGACATCCATTGTGATACTCGCTGCATGTCAATTGTCAAATGAGCATTTTAAACATCTGTTAATCCACATATAGGTTGAGTTGATTGGTTATGCTGCTGGGGAGGACCACTTGTACCTTGTTTATGAGTATGTCCAGAATGGATCACTCAGCGAGCATCTGCATGATCCTTTGTTGAAAGGTACACGAAACTTCATACTGTACATGTTTATATTTGTTTGCTTATTTCCATAAAAAATGATGTTTTTGTAGTTTCTGAAAGCTTGAATGAACTGTCAAATTCTAACGGCAGGCGAGCTTAAACATATATTTGGGGTGAATACTTACGAAGACTTTATTTTTTACCTGGTTCTTTAGGTCATCAACCTCTCTCATGGACTGCAAGAACACAGATAGCAATGGATGCAGCACGAGGCATTGAGTACATCCATGACCATACAAAGGCCTGCTATGTGCACCGTGACATCAAAACCAGTAATATTTTGCTGGATGGCGGGCTAAGAGCAAAAGTGAGCATTTAAACTCATGAACTTTCAAATATTATCTTCTCAAAAGAAAAAAAAATCAATCTGATGATTTTCTGCGTAACAGGTTGCAGATTTTGGGCTGGTGAAGCTTGTTGAGCGTTCTGATGAAGAAGATTGCTTTGCAACTCGTTTGGTTGGAACACCAGGCTACCTTCCACCAGAGTTAGTTCTTACTTGGATTTCATTTACATTTTGTTGACCTGATGGAGCTTCACATGTAGTGGTAATGCCAAGCATCAACCTTGCAGGTCAGTTCTGGAGCTTCACATGACTACAAAGTCTGATGTGTATGCATTCGGAGTAGTTCTTGCAGAGCTCATTACGGGCCTCCGTGCACTTGTGCGGGATAATAAGGAAGCTAATAAGACCAAGTCACTTATCACAATCGTAAGACCATTGAGAACTCCTCCTGTGAATGTGTGAACTGTCCATTTTTACCTTTTTAGAGTTTGCATATTGATCTTCATCAATGTTGCATCATGCTTCAACCAAATCACCAAGTATTTGTCATGCTCTGAACAGATGAGGAAAGCTTTCAAAACAGAATATCTAGAGAGCTCACTGGAGAAAACCATAGATCCCTCCTTGAAGGATAACTACCCCATAGAAGAAGTGTGTAAGGTTAGTGAAACTGCTTATCACTATGGACTCGTTGAATGACAGAAACATCTACAGTAACTTAATCGAATCCTGCATCTATCATGTATGTAGCTTACAAAGATTTCGATGCGGTGCTTGAGCGAGGATCCACTGGACCGGCCTGAGATGAGGGAGATTATGTCAATGCTGTCCCAAATTCATTTAGCCTCCATAGAGTGGGAGGCGTCACTCGGAGGTGATGCCGAAGTCTTTAGTGGTGTTTGCAATGGCAGGTGATCAAACGGCATGTATGCTTTGTTGTAGATACGGAAAATGTGCTCCTCTTGATTTTTATCCATGCAGAGTGGTTCTTTATATGCAGTTTCGGACATATTTGTACTGCAAATTTATTCGGGTTCTTGAAAACTAGAAATGTGTACTTTGTTTTCCATGACTTACTTTCTGTTCTTCCTTTCCAACTTGTTTTCTTTACCAGCAATTACCTTATTTCCAGTTTCTCTACAATTACTTCTGATTAGTTACCCTGTCCAATTCCTAGTTCTGGATCTCCACATACACATCAGGTCCTGACAATTGGTATCAGAAGCCTCGATCTTGCAAGCAAAAATTCCCCCTCCCTCGGGGTTACCTGGTCACATTGATCCAGAGAGTAAAATTTGTCGCTGGATAGCCAGATTTGATTCCCTTCTTCTTTGGATGAGCCGCGATCTTGAGCTCCTCCATCGATATCGATCATTAGGACTCGCTCGCAAGAGCGCCACGGCCGTGAGGCGGCTTTTGGCCGATCACACTGAACGAGAGAGTAAAATTACTCGCTGAAAACCCAGATCTGATTCTCTTCTTTGTTGGACGAGCGGCAATCTTGAGCTCCTCCATCAATGTCGAACTCTCTCGAAAGAGCCCCTCGATCGTGAGGCAGCTTTGGCCGAAGAAGTGCAATAACAAGCACGCGCTTAGGAAGAGATCAATAGATGCCTACCAAGAGAGGTGCTAAAAAATTAGACCTTGAAAATAAAAAGAGAAAATTATAAAAAAACTAGAAAATTAGACATAGAAAATAGAAGGACAGGATAAAGAGACAGATACCAAAGTAAGAAAAATACAAACCAACATGTGGTTGGATGGTTAAGAGGGTGGTTGTACCCCCAGCCCACCAGAGTTCAAACCCCAGGTTTGACATTGTGTGTTACATAAAAGGCGGAATATTATTTCAGTGGGAGGCGACGTTCCCGTCGACAGCGAGGCGCCGGTGGTGACTTCTTCAATCTCAAGACCCGATCCACGGTCTCAGTTTCTCGGAGTTGCTCATAGGGGTAAGGTGTGCGTTCATAGGGGTGGATGCATGTACGTGTGTGAGCGTCTTCGATTGTACTATGTTTCTAAAAAAAAAAAATTATAGAAGAAATTACCCCTTGAAAATAAAGAACTGGATAGGAAGAGAGATAGCAAAAATAAAAATAAAAACGAAATGTATAAAAGTGCTGCTTGAGCCAACGCCGTTCTACAACCATGGACTGGAAGTGCTGCTAGGGCCCATGAAGAGCCCAGGCGCGTGCTATGACCGTCCACATAAGTGCTGCCGGAACAAGCGTGCTACATCCGTTTAATGGGGTAGAGTCTAGCCCACCGCCGTGGTCGGCCTGCTAAACCCAGCCCATAGCTCCCTTTCAATCTAGGGTTACAGAACCACACCACCGGTCCCAGCTGGAAGGAGTGGCAGACTCGAAGTATACATGCTGGTCAAACAGCTAGCCAAGTAGCGAGGTGGGACTAATAAAGCGGGGGTCTTACCTCTGTCGTAGCATCTCCACGCCGTGACGCGTCGCCGACCCGCTGCTCCTTGTCGTGCTCTTCTTCGTCGCTGCTGCAGACCGCCGAAACTGATCTCCAGCTCGAGTTTTCCACTCGCGTTCCTAGACCGAGTTTTCGGGACACCTGTTTCCGCTCAAGTTCGTCTAGATTTCGGCATAGTTCGGCGTAAATGTATCTCCTCGTCGTCCGAGTATCTCCTCGTCGTCGAAGTCCATGGCTGAACCAGCCAAATGCCGAACACTTGGCGGGCGTGGTGGTGGAAGCACGCAGCGAAGCAGAGCTATGGCGAAGTTCGGGCGACGAAAGCGGCGACGGAATGGGCGGCGGAGTGGGCGGCAACTACGGCGAGCATATCTAGAGGCGTGGGCATGTCTCGGCATGGAGGAGCTCCGCCGGCGAAGTCATGGCGACAGAGGCGCTGGGAGCTCTTCGCCGCAGTCTAGGCGAGTGGAGCGGGGAGATGGGACTGTCTCGCCGACAAAGCTGGTCCACGCCCATTTTCACTGCGTCCGGTGTCCCCAGGGCGCTCCCGAAAACCTGGATACGGCCTAGGAAGCCCGAACCAAAGTTCGCCTGAATCCGGATGAAAACATGTTCCTGGTACGCGACTAGACCGATTTTCGTGTCCGGACATATTTTCGGCATCCGGATCGACGTCCTAGGTAGACGAATGGAGATGCTCTAAGCTTATTACCACTGGTCAATCGAGATGTGGGACTAGATGATATACACGCCCGGCACGAGCGTGTTTGCGAGACGGCATGTTTGCATGGGTGTACGGCCAAAATAGAGCGGTAGATTTTGGTTGATCCGGAGCCCCTCTTTCTTGAGTGTACTCTACCTAGTAGCCAAAGTGAAGTTCCCAACTTTTCATTCTTCCCATAATACCCACGGGAAGTTCTACTCCTAAAAGAACAGAGGATGATCTTGGTATTTGCATTGATTGATGCACATGATATAAATTATGATTACGATTATTTCAATAAGTCCAAAAAAATCAGTCAATAAGGTGAATTGGATGTCCTCCTTGATCAGAATTTTTTTTCTCCTTCACCGCAACGATGGCCAAGTCCATCAACACCAAGTTTGAAGAGGCGGCGCTCTCCGTCAATGCGCAGTTCAACAACTTGCGTGACGAGATCAACTTCGGCACGGTAGGGCCAGTTCTATCAAGGTGCCTTCAGATCCACTGCCGCCAACCACGTCAGCGTCGCCGGCGTTGGCCAGCAAGAGCTCCGGCAAGGATGCAAGCCCAGAGGGTCCTGGCTTGACCAAATTACACTGAGGCCTCCCGCAAGAGGTACACATCCTGATCCGAATGTTTCAGCACGGATGCTGCTGATGTGTACGGGCTGGACCGCAGGTGGAATTACCTCGATTTGATGGAACAGATCCAAGGTTATGGCAAGATCGCTGTGAAGATTATTTCCAAGTGTGGGGACTCCTATGCACTTGTGGATTCAGTATGCTTCGGTTCGTGTTGATGGAGCTGTAGCTTGTTGGTTGGAATCTGCTCGTCACCGAATTCGCAACGCAACATGGTTTGAATTCTGTCACCATCTGAACACCTGGTTTGATTGCAATCAACATTGTTCTCTGGTTGGTAAATTCTCTCAAATCCATCGGTTAACCACAGTGGGTGGAGTATTTGGAGCGTTTCTGTGAACTATTCAATCAACTGTGTCCTTATGAGCTTACTCCTGATATGGTGCATTATACAACTCGTTTTGTTGAGGGTTTGAAACCGGCAATTCGCATGGCTGTCGCAATTCAGCAACCAGTTGACTTGGATAAAGCAGTGGAACTAGCCCTGTTGTTTGAAGAGTTAGAAGAAGAGCCCCATTTCCTGACAGCACCTTCCTGTCTTTTGTATCAATCAATAGCTATACACCTTCGTATCAGCAAATGGCACCTCCACGAATTCAGATGTCTTGTGCCCCAGTTGCGAAGAAATTGCCTGAACTTCCTCCACCTGTGACCACCGAGGATAAATGGACTCAGCTGAGAAACTTTAGAAAATCAAAGGGCCTATGCTTTATTTGTGGAGAAAAATGGGGCAAGAAACATCAGTGTAAAAGTTCAGTGCAGTTGCATGTTGTCCAACCATCTTATATTTACGGCGCCGAGGCATTATCCCTGGAGTTTTTCAACACTTCTTTTTGGGTATGAGTTATGGACAACGCTCACTTAATTTATAAATGGGTCGGAGGCGACGGGAAGGCAGCTTTTTTTTTTTGCGGAAAAGAGGCGAAAAAGAAAGCGAGAAAAAAAAAGCGGAAACACATCACACACGCTGAAGATCCTACACAAGCAAATTATCCACTACCGTTTGCATTTGTATGGAACGATTTACAATTCTGGCAACGTGCCCGATAAGAAAACTACTCTCACGATTTGTCAAAAGTGAAACATGTGGGATCTATTTGTTAGGGTCACAGAAAACTCTCCGTGTGATGTGGCAGTGAACGATCATATCTAGACAGACGGTCAAAAATTTACAACATCAGTTATTTTTTGTACTAAGGCTCGTTTGGTTCTCAGCCATAGTTTGTCAAGCCAAACTTTTACAGCCACAGGTTGTTTGGTTAGTATTTGGTTTGTATCACATTTGTAGTTTGCCACACTTTATTAATTATATAACCCACTTGTCATAGAATTAATTTTTTTGTCAACTTTTGTCAAAGCTTAAATTCCAATTTCTTAGTCACACTTTATGACTATCATACTTTACCAAACTTTGGCTTAACAAATTATGACTAGAAACCAAACAGATCATCCATGCACGAGCCCGATCTGTACTGGTGCTTGTGGAAATCAGCGTAACAAATCCGTAGTCCGTGTGCCATATGGGTGCATATTTCTAGCAGAAAAGTACGAGGTACGATCTTAAAATATATATGTACCTGCTCGTGGGTGGTGGACGAATGGTGAAGACTCAAGACATCCTACTCGACGACCGTTCTACCGTTATTGAATCCTGGCGGATCGGACTGTGATGCCGCGTCACGCGAGATATCACATGGGAACCACCGGTTAAACTAGATAACTTTGCATGCATGCGAAGCTGATGTCATGCGTATTAAATATAAAGTTTGAAAATTTAAAATATTGTGTAGCTTAAACTGTTTATTCGATTGATGATCCGTTTCACCGTTGGGCTAGTCACGACGAGATCTTCAAAACTAGATCTCATATTGATATGTTCCGAGAATGTTTTTTTCGGACCTAAAAGTTATCCATTCCGTAACATATGATTTATCAAGATCATAGTATATAAGTTACCCACTCTATAAACATGTTGTGTGGAAACTCTTTTACTTGGATGCAAGAAAAGTATTCGGCGACCGTTCTAAGAATTATATAACTTGATGGACATTCTAATAGCCTGCACGAGTGTCCCACGTGCATGTTCTGGCCAAATAACACGATATTTTTGCCACAAAAGTTACTCACCAGTGACATTAGAGTTATCCAGGCTCTAGCATGTAAGTTACCTACCCTATAATATATAAGGTATCAATCACTACAAAAATTTACCTGTAGATAGAATATAAAATTTATATGCTGTGTAACTTATATGTTTTAGGGTTGATAACTTATATACTATGACATGGATAAGTCACGTGTTAGAGGTGGGTAACACGACTTTTTTAACCCAAAAAATTATCCATCAGTAACACCAGAGTTATCCAGCCTTTAGCATGTAAGTTATCCATCCAAATAACATGTAAGTTATTCATCATTATAAAAATTTAAAGTTATTTTAGCGTCTTGGCTTCGTCGTCGTCTTCGCTATCACGACATACCGCATGAAAATCAAGCATAATTTTTTAAAAGACTATAAATATAAGTTTCTTTTGAATAAAATATAATAAATGTGTCTTATATCACATCCACCCATGACCCTAAGTCATAGTGAATAAATATAACGTGCAACCAGTAGTTTAGAGACTTGGCTTCATCGTCACTAGTCGTTGCTATCGTGGTGTACGAGTGACGAAGCCTTAAAGAGTGTTAGGTTACTGAGACTTACACATCCACCATCGACGAAGTCTCGGTACCCTAACACCTAAGATATCATGTTCTAATTAAACTTGCTCAACGCATATGCAAGAACCCTATATCCAACATATTTATATGGTGGATAACTTATGTGTTATAGGTGGATAACTTACGTATTTTGTCATGGAAAACTCACGTGTTAGGGATGGATAACTTTTTGGTCCGAATTTTATTTCATCAAAACATATCAACATGTGATCTAGTTTCGAAGATCTCGTCGCGGCAAGGCTAACGGTGAAAACGGATCCTAAATCGGGTAAACGATTTGATCTACAAGATATTTTAAGTCTTTGCTTTGTTTGTAATTTAGCGCGTTCACACTCCACGTATGGATCTACGCAAAAGGTAGATGAGTCCGCCAGAATTTGACATCCACCGACCGGTCTCAACCTAGATTTACCGAAAAAGAATGGTGAAGACAGAAAAAAACTACTAGTAGAATAGTCAAAGTATCAAAGATACGCCGAACGAACCATCGCCAATCTTCATGAGCTGACACGCCGGCGTATGCACCGGTCGCGGTCAACGGTCACTATGCGCCCGCCCGCGATGGCAATGGATCGATGTACGGAGACTGTAACATCCCAAAATTATCAAACTTAGATCATCAAAACACTAATCATCAAGATTAGGGTTAACAAAAACTTTTCTAAATAAATTCATGAATGCATGTATATGTGTATGCATGGATTTTGAATTTCTTTAAAAACCACCTTGTTTGTGTGAACCATTGCTTGTAAAATGTTTCTTAGGTGAAAAGAACATCATCTAAAACATTTCCCACACTTTTCCTAAAGACAAGTAAATCAAAACAAATATATTAAGTGAATGGTCATTTTGGCCAATTTAACTCCCATGTCTACTTTGGCTGTCTCAAACTTTCAAAACCTAATGAAACTTTTCGGATCTTTGCACCCTTGAATGTACTCATAACAGTATCAAGACCCACTTTATGATCATCCAGAAACTTTCAAATGCATAGTTTAAATGACAATTCAAAATTGAATCTTCTTCATATGGGAAGATCCCACTTTTTCAAAACCCACTCAAACAAGCTCAACTTTCAAAACCCAAGCATCTGCAGACTCACCAGAACCAATCTAGCAAACTCACCAAAATTCATTTCAAAATTCAAAACTTGACTTCATGCGGCCATTTCATCAAGCAAAGGTTGCAGACACAAATCAAACAAAACCACAAACACTATAGTGTGCAGTGTTTTGAGCCTAACTTGTTCCCTAGTTAGCTCACACACAAACCAGTAGATCATCTAGAAAGATTAGCCCAACACTAGCACCCCTGTGAGCTTGCCATTGCCATTAATGGTGAACAATAGCACACCCATGTCACCCCAATGTGGATGACAAGCTAGGAGCGGCAAGCCTAGCCGGCATGCAGGAGGCATCCCGCCCACCGCCACTACTGTCCCGCATAGCGTTGCCAAGCCACAGACCACGCGCACAAGCCGCGCCCGAGACCATGCCGAGCGCCAGAGCACCACCGCGACCAGCGTCCCGGACCAGCCGCCCTCACCGCGCACACACGATCACCACCGACCCAGGAGACCGCCAGACATCCCCATTAGCAGCCCCGTGCCATACAACCACCGCCCGCCGTCGAAGACGCCGCCTCTGCCGCGCAGAGCGCCGCCCGTTCCAGACCAAACCACACCGCCCCATGCCTCGCGATCATGTCGTTAGGCATCGCCAGGAGACACAGCACCGTCCCCTACCTTTGCCCATGCCTTTAGCCGCCTGTAACGTCGCCCCCGACGAGCTCACCTTGCGCCCCGACGGTCCCTTCGCTCGACTATAAATAGAGGCCACCCCGCACAATTTCTTCACACCATCTCACTCCCCTCTCCCCACTGACCGTGCCACACCATCCTCAGAGCAAGGCGAGCACCACTTCGCCGGAATTTCACCGGAGCCCGCCGCCGGAAGAAGAGCCAGCGATTGGAGCCGCCCGGAGAAGCCACCGGTACCGGGAGGATCACCGTCGTCGACTTAATTCGCCCGCCTCGCCGACCCTCGCCGTGCCGGTGAGCCCCAGCACCCCAGCGGCGCTAGGTTTCATTCTCGCCGGAGCTGTCTCGCGTCGACGATGACCCTCAGCCGTTGGATTAGAACTAGATCGAACGACCCACGTTGCCCCATACCGCTTCGCCCAGCCCCGTGTCACTGACGAGTGGGGACACCCATTTAAGCAGCCCACGGGAGCACTGCGCTTAGCAGGCTGGCCCAGTAACATTTCCCGCGCAGCCCAGCAATTCAAATTAAACCTTTTTCTTTTTAATTTCAAACACACTTCTGTACCCAACTTCAAAAATCAACCCAGGTCGATTCAGTGCACCAAATTGGATGAAACCAATTTTGTTGGAAAGGTCTGTGAATGCTTAATCCAAGCCCGTTGGATTCAAGTCATTTGGATCTGTAGATCACCCATAGCAAAAATAACAAGGCAGAAGCTTTTCTGCATTCAAACATTTTTCAAATTTAAACCATAAAAGATTTTGAGTTGATTCCAACTCTCAAAAATCACATTTAACCATACCTTTCAGAATATATAAAAATATATAGGTTTACTTGCAGAAATATTGTTCAAGGAATAAAAGAATGCTACATAAGCATTTCTAGCCACTTTAATCAATTAAAATAAAAGGGTAAAACCTTATTAAATTGTGACACCACTTTAAATCACATTCTGTCAACATGTGGTGATGACATGTGTCAACATGATCCCATGTTTAGTTTGGAGAATATTAAATCTTAAGTAGTTTTTCAATGAGTAGAAATTACTTTTCTAAAATAAAAGGACTTAAACCAATCCTTAACCTTGTAATAGGACCCTTGTTTGTGATGATTGCAAGTAGTTAAGTATTGATTGGTGATTGTGTACCTCGTATTTATTCCTAGACGATAGTACCGACCAAGGATACTACGAGGAGGAAGGAGGATACTACGAACAGGAAGCCGAGGAGAACTTGACCTTTGCTGCACAAGGCAAGCTAGTAACTATGCAAGCTTATATTGACATTGTGCAAGCAAACACTTGCAAGATACCCTATTGTTGCCACAAACCCATGCTTGTGATATGAATACCATATGCCTTAAGCGTATGTGATCATACCGAATTGCTAAACCAATCCTAGTTTTATGGCAAGCTTCCTACTTTATTTCTTTATCAAAGCTTACTTAGAGTCTACTTAAGAGTTTGGTAGATATTACACAGCCGTGCTCAAGTTTGCCCTAAGAACATAAAATTTGGCCTAAGCTAGAAACCTTGATCTCAGCCTAAGATATAAGGTTGGACTTAGTGAAACCCCACCAGTTACCACCCCTCATTATTACCCTTCCCAACTATAGATGCTAGTGCTAAGCATAAAACTTGATAAACTTTAGATGGGATTACTTGGTGGAAAATGGTTATGAAAACCTTGGAATGATGGATCATTCTATTGAAATGTTTTGGACATGTGTTTCCAAACACTTGATGATTTTGGTGATGAAAATGTTGAGGCATGAGCCTTAGCCCTTTATAAAACTGATGGTTGTCTGGATGCGATACCATTCCAAATTTATCGTACAACCACAATACCCGAATATTGGGTAGGGCTTGACTGGAAACTTATATAACTTAGTATTAGTTCCCTCACGGCCAAGGTCTGAGCTGAAGCTACCTTGTGAAGATTTTCCACCTGTGTAGTACCCAAGATGACAGTGGTCATGGTTGGTGTGGCATCCCGCAAAACCACTACTAGAAAATCGCGTTAAATTTGTGCATTGCATCGTCATCATCATGCATTGTTTGCATAAAAACTATGTTCGCAAGCCCGTTTTGTTTTTCTAAAACGCTCCATCTTATTCAAACACCGAAAACCGGGTCCCCGGAATATTTTGTTTTGCCCGAAATCGGTTTGCAAAAGCCTTGTTTGTAATGAATAAAAATTATAATTATTTTTAGCGGCGGTCGAGCGGGCGATTGACGACAGCCTGTAAATTAAAGCCCAACCTTTGTCCTCTGTTAAATCCTAGACCTACCCAGCTATCTACCCAACCCAAACAGCCACATCACCCCCTCCTATCACGAGCCGCCCCCTCATCCTCTCCCTATCCCTCACCCAACCAGACCACGCCACGTCACCCCTCACCCTCACCCTCCTCTCTCTCTCCTTCCCTGCCCACCCACACACAAAGACGCACTGGAACCGACCAACCCAGCTGGCGCCCCTCACCCCAGCCCGCTCCGGCCCCACCATGCCCTCCCAGGTCCCACGCGTCCTCTCCCTTCTCCTCCTCTCCCTGCGCCTTGATCCCATAAGCCCCTCCCAGGCCCCGCCCGACTCCTCCTCCCGCTCGCCTCCCTCAGCACCACCTGGCCGACCGCCTCGCCCCGCACCCGCATCCTCCTTCCACCTCTCTCCGCCCGGCCGCCTCACCTACCTCGCCCTCAAGGCCAGCGCCAATGGCCTCCTTGTGTCCCTCCCAGCCTGCTCCCGCCCTTTGCCTCCTCAGTTCCCCCGCCCTCCGCCTCCCCAGCGCCGCCCGGCCTCACGACCTCGCGGCTGCAGCCCTCCCTCCTTCCCTCCATAGCGCGAGCCCGCGCTCCAGCGCCCAGCCTCCCTCTCCCTCGCCGGCCTCGCCCCCTCGTCGCCACCCGCCTCCGGCCGCCTCGCTCCGCCTTGCAGCTCACTCGCCCGCCGTCCACAGCCTAGCCCCGCGTCGCCTCCCTTCCCCGCCTGAGCCGCCTAGCTCGTCAAGTGCCGCCCATGAGCCGCCTCAAGCTCGCCCGAGCCTCGCGGTCTCTACTCCACTTCGCCAGGAGCCACGCGACCCCTCTCCTCGAGCTTCGCCGATTCGCGTCTGCCGCCGTCAAGTTCGCGAAGCCGATCCATGGCCTGCACCGCACCTGTGGACCCAGCGTTCGAGCCGCGGTACCCGGCCTCGAGCTCGTCCATGAGGCTGGCGTCAAGGACTCGCAACCCTCGGTACATCAAGGTCTCCCTCATGGAATCGAGGACCGAATCCTCGACACGCCAAGATCCACCCCCAAGGACGCCCCCGACAAGTTGCACAAGGCCCTTGGACTCGACACCCTCGAAGCGATCTTCTACACGGAGCATTGTCCGATGGTCGGAACCCCCGAAGACCGAACCCGGAGCTGGATCCGAAGACCATATGTGCGACAAGACCTCCATCACGGACGCAGAAAAACCCGGGACTCCAAGATCGCCACGAGGGACAAGTTCTTCTTCCTCGCCAAGACGCCTCGATGGCGCGGGCCGATAAGACCTCGCAGCAAGACCGACCGTGGGACCGGCAAGACCTTCGCGATGGCGAAACGGCGCCGACCGGAAGAAGCCGATCGCCCGACACCGACCAAGTTCGCCCGGACACGAGACCCGATCGACAAGATCTGCCCGATCGAACGACCCGAGTCGAGAACGCTTCACGAACCCCCGAACCCCAGATCCGTCGAACCCTGAGACCGACCCCGAACCCCGGAACCCCAAGACCGTCGAGACCCTAATGTGTGACCCTTTTCCTCGATACCCTATTTTATAAGATAATAACAACTTGTGCATATTAAATTGTCATACTTGCTTGCATCTTGTCATGTGGTTTGGGGGCCTTATGCCAATTCACCTAATAATTAAATATGGGGCCCATATACGGGCAAATCTAGCCTTATATTGGCCTCATTTAAACTTGTGTAGCGAACCCGTATCTTCTTTTGCCATGTAATGCAACATTTAAATTGCGGGCCTTCTAAACAACATGAACCACCTAATTAATTGTCGGGACCCGGTTCCGCTTAATAAATGACCTAATTGCATCGCCTTGCCATGCCATGCATCATACATGCATCATGCCGATCTTCTGCCGTTGTATTAAATATTGCATCCGGTGTTTCTTCTAGTGTTTTGGTTCTTCGCGGATAAGGCCGTTGAGTTGATGTGAGCTTCGCCCGACCTTCGGATGAACCCTTCGGCAATGTTTTCAGGCGAGCATCTCCCCCTTTCTACCTATCTTACTTTTATAGTCTTTATTCCCTCCTGTTGATCTATTGCTATCTGTGTTGCGATGCTTTAGTTACCGTACCCGTGATATACCGTGCAGCCCTATATTGCCTTGGACACACCCTATGACCTGTTGTATGGTAGATAGTTGGACTTGCGCGTCGTAGTTGCTTGCTCAAGTGCTGATGTATGTCGTCCTATGCCACAGTTGCTGATGTATTGCCGCATGTTGATGTTGGAGATGATTCTAGTTTTACTTATCGTCACTTTAATTTCTGTTTAACAACTAAAATTGAATAAGCAGAGGCATCGGTGGGTGATAGAAAATATTTGGTTTCGAACGCCCACTTGTGTCCGTAAGACCCCGAGTACTTGATACTGTTCCTTGATTTATCGCTATCCACATCCGGAGGTATATGGGACCCCAGGCGAGCTTGATTCATCTTATTTCTTGGGGCCACAAACTAGTTTGAGGTGTTTTACTATCCTGCTTATGCCATGCTACTTTTACGTATTTAAATTGGGCGGTCTTGCTGCTTGTCTTGTTTAGGATCGGGACACGATTCGCGGTGTCGACAAGCCCAGCCACACTTTCGGGTTCCCGATGCGTTCACAGTATACCCAAACCTTGAGCCCGTCTGAGTCGGTGGCCGTTGCGAGGTCTACTTAAGGGTGGCCCAAATATTTCTGAATCTGTGATTGTTCATCGTGAAAGCCTCGTTGGGTTTTGAGTTGGTTTTCGAGGTTGATCGGCGTGTGTTGCTATTGGTGCACCCGCCGGGTAAAACTTTTAAAGCCGTGTCGCGGATATGGACGACTTGGAGCCTGATATCTCGATCATGGACAAGCATAACTAAAGTTTACTGCTATAAATTTGACTTATAATGACTAGTAATCAGCTTCACTATAATGGAATGGCTAATTAATACTGCCCACAAATGCTTGTTTGGTTGTCGCTTGCGACAATTGTATCTGACTAGTAAGTATTGCAACTACAACGAAATGGCTGAATAAAAGTACCAACAACTGCTGGGTTATGGGTTTCTCTCATGCTACCTGTATCTGATTAGTAATTGACGCAACTATAACGGAATGGTTAACTAAAATTGCCCACCGCTTACTTTAACAGGATGATTATCTAAACGACTAGTAATTGCTGCAACAATAAGCGAATAAGTAAAGCTGCCAACTGTGTGAGTTCCTCGGTTGACTTCCTCGTTTGGCCTCGAGGGGGAAACACCAGGATGGGTTTGTTTGGTGTTAGTTTCAGGTTACATCCGGATAGGTCATTCTTACCCCCTCTGATATCCGCCAGTTGTATCGAGTCTCTATAGGTTGTTTAGTGCATCTTTGCCGCCTCGATCCACCATACCTATGTAGGCGAGGACCGCCGAATTCTAGCCTCGCCGTGTACTGGCCTCCGTACTGACGCTCCTTTTCTTTTCCTTTGCCCTTTGTCGGCACCCCTTTTGTTTAAGTAGGTTCTGAGATCGACGCCGTTAGCAGGGTTACCCTTCCGGCTTGGCCTGGGCAGGGTTATGGACGCCATTGGTTATTCTTCAGGGCTCTTAGCCCCATTTGCATCTTGTCCGTAGCTGGACGCTCTATCGTTTTCAAGGTGATTTGGATCTTTGTATATTATATCTGTATTCTTGACTCTTTGAGTCATATATATATCTCTGTGGGTCCCATCGAGGACTGTTGTGTAATGTTATTACTTTGCTTTCCACCCATGCGAAAGTGCTGGTGGCACCTTTGAATCGTTTCTATGCGGGTTTGGCGAATTTTGCTAAAACTTGCATAGGTCCGATTCTGAGGGTGTTACAGAGTGGTATCAGAGCTCAGCAGTTGCGATACCCCACAAGTCCAGCCTGTAGGATAACCTAGCTAACGGCCGAAGTAGAGTGTCAAAGCTATTTTTGCAAAATCGGTTGGATAGTTCTGATTAGGTCTGATTTTACTTCTTACCCCTCTGCTATTCTCCTCTTATCTCGACGTGTTTTGAATCTGCTCTCTTATCTTTTCTTCGAGTCCAGGATTTCTCGTGGTTGGGTTCCGTCGTACCTTCAGGGTTTCGCTTCCTCCTTGGTTAACGGTGTTGCTACATCCGGTGTTCAAGCTGCCTGAGGAATCCGTCTGCTGTGGTACCATTATTTGTTCCTTGTTTGTGTTTCCGGTGTTTTCCGACGCGACGACATCATCCACGCCAGTTCCGATGCAGAGTCTGCGTCACTCCGTTGATCCGAACCTCGCTTGTCGAGATCTTCAGTCTAATTCCGAGAGTTGGTTGCATAATCCGCCTATTCGTGTGCAGAGTAATGGTTTGGGTGCGCGATGGACTGATCACCATCCGACTACTCTTATCATTCGCTCTTGTACATCGAATCAGTGGATCCAGCAGTTTTACTCCATCCATCGGAAGCTAGAGGTGGCTTTATTTGTTGATGCCTCTAACTTCGACCTTTTGTTTTCCGGAGTGTTCTCTCGACGATCACGGACAACGACCTCTTGTTAGTGGTGTCGCGAGGATCAACACGAAGCGAGAAGACGCAGAACGCCGACCTTCCTTCCGGTACCATGAGGCGGATCTCGAGGGCGAGATCCATTGTTAGTGGTGTCGAATTGTGGCATCCCGCAAAACCACTACTAGAAAATCGCGTTAAATTTGTGCATTGCATCGTCATCATCATGCATTGTTTGCATAAAAACTATGTTCGCAAGCCTGTTTTGTTTTTCTAAAACGCTCCATCTTATTCAAACACCGAAAACCGGGTCCCCGGAATATTTTGTTTTGCCCGAAATCGGTTTGCAAAAGCCTTGTTTGTAATGAATAAAAATTATAATTATTTTTAGCGGGCGGTCGAGCGGGCGATTGACCCGACGACGCCCAGAAATTAAACGGCCCAACCTGTCCATACTGTTAAATCCTAGACCTACCCAGCTATCTACCCAACCCAAACAGCCACATCACCCCTCCTATCACGGCCGCCACCTCATCCTCTCCCTATCCCTCACCCAACCCACACGCCACGTCACCTCACTCACCCCTCCTCTCTCTCTCCTTCCCCCACACACACCGCACGCACCAGGAACCGACCAACCCACGCGGCGCCCCCTCACCCCTGGCCCGCTCCCGGCCCCACCATGCGCCCTCCTGGGTCCCACCGCGTCCTCTCTCCCTTCTCCCTCCTCTCCCTGGCAGTCCCCCCTCAAGCCCTCCCAGCCCCGACTCCCTCCTCCCCGCTCGCCCTCCCTCAGGCACCACCCTGGCCGACCGCCTCTGCCCCGCACCCCGCATCCTCCTTCCACCTCTCCGCCCGGCCGCCGCTCCCCCTACCTCGCCCTCGCCCAAGGCCTTCCACATCCGCCTCCTCCGCGCCCCACGCAGCTCCCGCCTGCCTCCCCTCAGTTCCCGCCTCGCCACGCTCGCCACACGCCGCCTCATGACCTCTCAGCGGCCCCTCCCTCCTTCCCCTCAGCGGCCTTGAGCCCCTCTCTCGCTTCAGCTCCTCCTCTCCCTCGCCCCGCCTGCTCGTCGCCACCCGCCTCCGGCCTCGCTCCCTTGGCGCTCACCGCCGCATGAAGCTCCGCTCCGCCGCCGGTCCACCCCGTCCTAGCCCCGCGTCGCCTCCCTTCCCCGCCTGAGCCGCCTAGCTCGTCAAGTGCCGCCCGCAGGCCGTCCTCAAGCTCCGCCCGAGCCTCGCCGGTCTCGCCTGCTCCACCCCGCCCGCATGAGCCACCGCGACCCCCTCTCCTCCGAGCTCGTCGCCGATTCCGCGTCCCCTGCCGCCGTCAAGTTCCGCGAGAAGCCCGATCCCGCGGCCCTGCACCGCTTTGTGGACCCAGCGTTCCGCCCGCGATGCGACCTCGAGCTCGTCCCCCGGCGTTGACGTCAAGGACTCGCAACCCTCGGTACATCAAGGTCTCCCTCACGGAATCGAGGACCGAATCCTCGACACGCCAAGATCCACCCCCAAGGACGCCCCCGACAAGTTGCACAAGGCCCTTGGACTCGACACCCTCGAAGCGATCTTCTACACGGAGCATTGTCCGATGGTCGGAACCCCCGAAGACCGAACCCGGAGCTGGATCCGAAGACCATATGTGCGACAAGACCTCCATCACGGACGCAGGAAAAAACCCCGGGACTCCAAGATCGCCACGAGGACGACAAGTTCTTCTTCCCTCGCCAAGACCGCCTCGATGGCGCGGGCCCGACAAGACCCTCGCAACGGCAAGACCGACCCCGTGGGACCCGGCAAGACCTTCGCGATGACTGAGAACGGCGCCGACCCGGAAGAAGCCGATGCGCCCCGACACCGACCAAGTTCTGCCCCCGGACACCGAGACCCCGATGCGACAAGATCTGCCCCGATACCGAGAACGACCGAGTCGAGAACGCTTCCGCCGAACCCCCGAACCCCAGATCCGTCGAACCCTGAGACCGACCCCGAACCCCGGAACCCCAAGACCGTCGAGACCCTAATGTGTGACCCTTTTCCTCGATACCCTATTTTATAAGATAATAACAACTTGTGCATATTAAATTGTCATACTTGCTTGCATCTTGTCATGTGGTTTGGGGGCCTTATGCCAATTCACCTAATAATTAAATATGGGGCCCATATACGGGCAAATCTAGCCTTATATTGGCCTCATTTAAACTTGTGTAGCGAACCCGTATCTTCTTTTGCCATGTAATGCAACATTTAAATTGCGGGCCTTCTAAACAACATGAACCACCTAATTAATTGTCGGGACCCCGGTTCCGCTTAATCGTGACCTAATTGCATCGCCTTGCCATGCCATGCATCATACATGCATCATGCCGATCTTCTGCCGTTGTATTAAATATTGCATCCGGTGTTTCTTCTAGTGTTTTGGTTCTTCGCGGATAAGGCCGTTGAGTTGATGTGAGCTTCGCCCGACCTTCGGATGAACCCTTCGGCAATGTTTTCAGGCGAGCATCTCCCCCTTTCTACCTATCTTACTTTTATAGTCTTTATTCCCTCCTGTTGATCTATTGCTATCTGTGTTGCGATGCTTTAGTTACCGTACCCGTGATATACCGTGCAGCCCTATATTGCCTTGGACACACCCTATGACCTGTTGTATGGTAGATAGTTGGACTTGCGCGTCGTAGTTGCTTGCTCAAGTGCTGATGTATGTCCTATGCCACGATTCTTGATGTATTGCCGCATGTTGATGTTGGAGATGATTCTAGTTTTACTTATCGTCACTTTAATTTCTGTTTAACAACTAAAATTGAATAAGCGAGGCATCGGTGGGTGATAGAAAATATTTGGTTTCGAACGCCCACTTGTGTCCCGTAAGACCCCGAGTACTTGATACCTGTTCCTTGATTTATCGCGCTATCCACATCCGGGAGGTATATGGGACCCCCCTGAGCCAGAGCTTGATTCAGTCTTATTTCTTGGGGCCACAAACTAGTTTGAGGTGTTTTTACTATCCTGTACTTATGCCATGCTACTTTCTGTATTTAAATTGTGCGAGGTACTGCACACTGTACTGTTTAGGATCGGGACACGATTCCGCGGTGTCGACAAGCCCAGCCACACTTTCGGGTTCCCAGTCGTTCATAGCCGTATACCCAAACCTTGAGCCCGTCTTGGAGTCAGCTGGCTTCGTTGCGGGGTCTACTTAAGGGGTGGCCCCCTGAAATATTTCTGAATCCTGTGATTGTTCAGTCGTGAAAGCCTCGTTGGGTTTTGAGTTGGTTTTTCCGAGGTTGATCGAGCGTGTGTTGCTATTGGTGCACCCCGGCCGGGTAAAACTTTCTGAAAGCCGTGTCCGCGGATATGGACGACTTGGAGCACAGTATCTCGATCATAGACAAGCATAACTAAAGTTTACTGCTATAAATTTGACTTATAATGACTAGTAATCAGCTTCACTATAATGGAATGGCTAATTAATACTGCCCACAAATGCTTGTTTGGTTGTCGCTTGCGACAATTGTATCTGACTAGTAAGTATTGCAACTTCTAGCGAAATGGCTGAATAAAAGTACCAACAACTGCTGGGTTATGGGTTTCTCTCATGCTACCTGTATCTGATTAGTAATTGACGCAACTATAACGGAATGGTTAACTAAAATTGCCCACCGCTTACTTTAACAGGATGATTATCTAAACCTGACTAGTAATTGCTGCAACAATAACTGAATAAGTAAAACTGCCAACTGTGTGAGTTCCTCGGTTGACTTCCTCGTTTGGCCTCGAGGGGGAAACACCAGGATGGGTTTGTTTGGTGTTAGTTTCAGGTTACATCCGGATAGGTCATTCTTACCCCCTCTGATATCCGCCAGTTGTATCGAGTCTCTATAGGTTGTTTAGTGCATGCTGCCGCTGCCGCTCAGTCCACCATACCTATGTAGGCGAGGACCGCCGAATTCTAGCCTCGCCGTGTACTGGCCTCAGTACTGACGCTCCTTTTCTTTTCCTTTGCCCTTTGTCGGCACCCCTTTTGTTTAAGTAGGTTCCGAGATCGACGCCGTTAGCAGGGTTACCCTTCCGGCTTGGCTCAGGCGGGGTTATGGACGCCATTGGTTATTCTTGAGGCTCTTAGCCCCATTTGCATCTTGTCCGTAGCTGGACGCCTATCGCTTTCAAGGTGATTTGGATCTTTGTATATTATATCTGTATTCTTGACTCTTTGAGTCATTGTTATATATCTGTTACGTGGGTCCCATCGAGGACTGTTGTGTAATGTTATTACTTTGCTTTCCACCCTTTAAAGTGCTGGTGAGCACCTTTGAATCGTTTCTATGCGGGTTTGGCGAATTTTGCTAAAACTTGCATAGGTCCGATTCGAGGTGTTCTGAGTGGTATCGAGCTCGGTTGCGATACCCACAAGTCCAAACTGTGGGATAACCTAGCTAACGGCCAAGTAGAGTGTCAAAGCTATTTTTGCAAAATCGGTTGGATAGTTCTGATTAGGTCTGATTTTACTTCTTACCCCTCTGCTATTCTCCTCTTATCTCGACGTGTTTTGAATCTGCTCTCTTATCTTTTCTTCGAGTCCAGGATTTCTCGTGGTTGGGTTCCGTCGTACCTTCAGGGTTTCGCTTCCTCCTTGGTTAACGGTGTTGCTACATCCGGTGTTCAAGCTGCCTGAGGAATCCGTCTGCTGTGGTACCATTATTTGTTCCTTGTTTGTGTTTCCGGTGTTTTCCGACGCGACGACATCATCCACGCCAGTTCCGATGCAGAGTCTGCGTCACTCCGTTGATCCGAACCTCGCTTGTCGAGATCTTCAGTCTAATTCCGAGAGTTGGTTGCATAATCCGCCTATTCGTGTGCAGAGTAATGGTTTGGGTGCGCGATGGACTGATCACCATCCGACTACTCTTATCATTCGCTCTTGTACATCGAATCAGTGGATCCAGCAGTTTTACTCCATCCATCGGAAGCTAGAGGTGGCTTTATTTGTTGATGTCTCTACCTTCGACCTTTTGTTTTCCGGAGTGTTCTCTCGACGATCACGGACAGCGAACTCTTGTTAGTGGTGTCGCGAGGATCAACACGAAGCGAAGACGAAACGCCGACCTTCCTTCCGGTACCATGAGGCGGATCTCGAGGGCGAGATCCATTGTTAGTGGTGTCGAATTGTGGCATCCCGCAAAACCACTACTAGAAAATCGCGTTAAATTTGTGCATTGCATCGTCATCATCATGCATTGTTTGCATAAAAACTATGTTCGCAAGCCTGTTTTGTTTTTCTAAAACGCTCCATCTTATTCAAACACCGAAAACCGGGTCCCCGGAATATTTTGTTTTGCCCGAAATCGGTTTGCAAAAGCCTTGTTTGTAATGAATAAAAATTATAATTATTTTTAGCGGGGCAGTCGAACGGGCCGATTGACCCGAACGACCGCCCCAGAAATTAAAACGGCCCAACCTGTCCCGCCCTGTTAAATCCTAGACCTACCCAGCTATCTACCCAACCCAAACAGCCACATCACCCCCTCCTATCACGAGCCGCCACCTCATCCTCTCCCTATCCCTCACCCAACCAGACCACGCCACGTCACCCCTCACCCCTCACCCTCCCTCTCTCTCTCCTTCCCTGCCCCACCCGCGCACACACACCGCACGCACCAGGAACCGACCAACCCACGCGGCGCCCCCTCACCCCTGGCCCGCTCCCGGCCCCACCATGCGCCCTCCTGGGTCCCACCGCGTCCTCTCTCCCTTCTCCCTCCTCTCCCCGCCGCTGCGCAGTCCCCGCAAGCCCCTCCCAGGCCCCGACGCCGCCGACTCCCTCTTCCCCGCTCGCCCTCCCTCAGGCACCACCCTGGCCGACCGCCTCTGCCCCGCACCCCGCATCCTCCTTCCACCTCTCCATGCCGCCTACCCTCGCCTGGCCACATGCCTCCGCCTCTCCTCCACGCCCGCCCGCCGCAGCTCCCCGCCTCCCTCCTGTTCCTGCTTCACACGCTCGCCACGCCCGCGGCCTCGGCTGACCTCAAGCTGCAGCCCCTCCTCCTTCCCTCCAAGGCGCGAGCCCGCTCTCCGCCCGGCGCTCCTCCTCTCCCCTCGCTCGCCCGCCCGCTCGTCGCCACCCGCCTCCGCCTCCGCTCACCGGCGCTCACCGCCCATGCCCGCAAGCTCTCGCCGCCCGGTCCACCCGTCCCTAGCCCTGTCGCCTCCTTCCCGCTGAGCCGCCTAGCTCGTCAAGTGCGCCGCAGCCGTCCTCAAGCTCCGCGAGCCTCGCCCGGTCTCGCGCTCCACCCGCCCGCATGAGCCACATGACCCCCTCTCCTCCAGCTCGTCGATTCGCGTCCCCGCCCGTCAAGTTCCGCGAGAAGCCCGATCCAGACCTGCACCGCAGCCTGTGGACCCGTTGCCCGAGCCGCGGTACCCGACCCTCGAGCTCGTCCGCGAGGCTGGCGTCAGGACTCGCAACCCTCGGTACATCAAGGTCTCCTCACGGAATCGAGGACCGAATCTCGACACGCCAAGATCCACCCCCAAGGGCGCCCCGACAAGTTGCACAAGGCCCTTGGACTCGACACCCTCGGCGATCTTCTACGGAGCATTGTCGATGGTGGAACCCGAAGACCGAACCCGGAGCTGGATCCGAAGACCATATGTGCGACAAGACCTCCATCACGGACGCAGGAAAAAACCACGGGACTCCAAGATCGCCACGAGGACGACAAGTTCTTCTTCCCTCGCCAAGACCGCCTCGATGGCGCGGGCCCGACAAGACCCTCGCAACGGCAAGACCGACCCCGTGGGACCCGGCAAGACCTTCGCGATGACTGAGAACGGCGCCGACCCGGAAGAAGCCGATGCGCCCCGACACCGACCAAGTTCTGCCCCCGGACACCGAGACCCCGATGCGACAAGATCTGCCCCGATACCGAGAACGACCCCGGAGTCCGAGAACGCTTCCGCCGAACCCCCGAACCCCAGATCCGTCGAACCCTGAGACCGACCCCGAACCCCGGAACCCCAAGACCGTCGAGACCCTAATGTGTGACCCTTTTCCTCGATACCCTATTTTATAAGATAATAACAACTTGTGCATATTAAATTGTCATACTTGCTTGCATCTTGTCATGTGGTTTGGGGGCCTTATGCCAATTCACCTAATAATTAAATATGGGGCCCATATACGGGCAAATCTAGCCTTATATTGGCCTCATTTAAACTTGTGTAGCGAACCCGTATCTTCTTTTGCCATGTAATGCAACATTTAAATTGCGGGCCTTCTAAACAACATGAACCACCTAATTAATTGTCGGGACCCCGGTTCCGCTTAATCGTGACCTAATTGCATCGCCTTGCCATGCCATGCATCATACATGCATCATGCCGATCTTCTGCCGTTGTATTAAATATTGCATCCGGTGTTTCTTCTAGTGTTTTGGTTCTTCGCGGATAAGGCCGTTGAGTTGATGTGAGCTTACCGACCTTCTGGATGAACCTTCGGCAATGTTTTCAGGCGAGCATCTCCCCCTTTCTACCTATCTTACTTTTATAGTCTTTATTCCCTCCTGTTGATCTATTGCTATCTGTGTTGCGATGCTTTAGTTACCGTACCCGTGATATACCGTGCAGCCCTATATTGCCTTGGACACACCCTATGACCTGTTGTATGGTAGATAGTTGGACTTGCGCGTCGTAGTTGCTTGCTCAAGTGCTGATGTATGTCGTCCTATGCCACAGTTGCTGATGTATTGCCGCATGTTGATGTTGGAGATGATTCTAGTTTTACTTATCGTCACTTTAATTTCTGTTTAACAACTAAAATTGAATAAGCAGAGGCATCGATGGGTGATAGAAAATATTTGGTTTCCGAACGCCCACTTGTGTCCCGTAAGACCCCGAGTACTTGATACCTGTTCCTTGATTTATCGCGCTATCCACATCCGGGAGGTATATGGGACCCCCCTGAGCCAGAGCTTGATTCAGTCTTATTTCTTGGGGCCACAAACTAGTTTGAGGTGTTTTTACTATCCTGTACTTATGCCATGCTACTTTCTGAAGTAAAATTGTGGGGTGAGCACACTGTACTGTTTAGGATCGGGACACGATTCCGCGGTGTCGACAAGCCCAGCCACACTTTCGGGTTCCCAGTCGTTCATAGCCGTATACCCAAACCTTGAGCCCGTCTTGGAGTCAGCTGGCTTCGTTGCGGGGTCTACTTAAGGGGTGGCCCCCTGAAATATTTCTGAATCCTGTGATTGTTCAGTCGTGAAAGCCTCGTTGGGTTTTGAGTTGGTTTTTCCGAGGTTGATCGAGCGTGTGTTGCTATTGGTGCACCCCGGCCGGGTAAAACTTTCTGAAAGCCGTGTCCGCGGATATGGACTTGGAGCGATATCTCGATCATAGACAAGCATAACTAAAGTTTACTGCTATAAATTTGACTTATAATGACTAGTAATCAGCTTCACTATAATGGAATGGCTAATTAATACTGCCCACAAATGCTTGTTTGGTTGTCGCTTGCGACAATTGTATCTGACTAGTAAGTATTGCAACTACAACGAAATGGCTGAATAAAAGTACCAACAACTGCTGGGTTATGGGTTTCTCTCATGCTACCTGTATCTGATTAGTAATTGACGCAACTATAACGGAATGGTTAACTAAAATTGCCCACCGCTTACTTTAACAGGATGATTATCTAAACCTGACTAGTAATTGCTGCAACAATAACTGAATAAGTAAAACTGCCAACTGTGTGAGTTCCTCGGTTGACTTCCTCGTTTGGCCTCGAGGGGGAAACACCAGGATGGGTTTGTTTGGTGTTAGTTTCAGGTTACATCCGGATAGGTCATTCTTACCCCCCTCTGATATCCGCCAGTTGTATCGAGTCTCTATAGGTTGTTTAGTGCATCTTTGCCGCTGCCGCGATCCACCATACCTATGTAGGCGAGGACCGCCAATTCTAGCCTCGCCGTGTCTTGGCCTCAAGATCGACGCTCCTTTTCTTTTCCTTTGCCCTTTGTCGGCACCCTTTTGTTTAAGCAGGTTACGAGATCGACGCCGTTAGCGGGTTACCCTTCCGGCTTGCTTTGGGCAGGGTTATGGACGCCATTGGTTATTCTTCAGGGCTCTTAGCCCCATTTGCATCTTGTCCGTAGCTGGACGCTCTATCGTTTTCGAGGTGATTTGGATCTTTGTATATTATATCTGTATTCTTGACTCTTTGAGTCGCTGTTATATATATCTGTTCTGTGGGTCCCATCGAGGACTGTTGTGTAATGTTATTACTTTGCTTTCCACCCGCACGAAAGTGCCTGGTGGGCACCTTTGAATCGTTTCTATGCGGGTTTGGCGAATTTTGCTAAAACTTGCATAGGTCCGATTCTGAGGGTGTTACAATTGGGAGGCCAAACTCACAGGAGAGGTGCTTATACTAGGGAGTGTAATTGAAAGGTTAAGATTGATTATCCGCATACTGAGTATGGTGAATTCAGGATTTGTTCCTGACGGATGTATCGAATGTTGTGGTGAAAGTGTACAATCTCTGCAGTGTCAAACTATTGAATAGCGCGTCATGATTATGGACGATTAGTGTCCATACTGTTCCCCCGTGAGACCCTTTTCAAAATGACTTGTGAAATGAGTTGAGACTTTGACTTGACCACAACAGAGTTGTGACCTGAACTACAAGATCCCACTTAGGAGTAATAAAAATGTGACTAGCTTTGGAGCTTAGTAGAGATAAACCTGGCTTTTTGCAAAACAACCCTAGAGCCTAGTGTCTTATATTCCAAAAACCCCTTTACTTGTTAGTATTAGTTTGCGAGTACTTAAAGAGTACTCATGGCTTTGTCCCTGGCTATTCCCATGGCCAGACTATGAAGAGGAGTACCTGGAGGATGGACCCCAGGAAGGTTACGACAACTAGGATCATCTCCCATCGTCAGCATTGCCTGTGACCCCGAAGATGGAGCTTCACCTACGCTACCGTTATTATTACGTATTCCGCTGCTTGATGTTGTATTAAGAACTGGATCATGAGATCCCTATTTGTGTAAGAACTTATGTACCGTTGTAATGGATGAAGTACTATGGTATCCAATTCTGTTATGTCTCGCAAAAATGGTAATCCTGGGATTGCGATGTATGGCATAACAGGCATCTAGGATTGAAAAATCCGGGTGTTGACAAGTTGGTATCAGAGCCATCCTGACCATAGGAGACCCTAGTTAGGTTGGACGTTGAACCAAAAACTTAGTTTCAAAAACCAAAGAAAGCAAATATTTACAAAAACCTATTCTCATTCTTATCTCTTTAATTCTTTCATAAAACTTCATGTTCCTCAAAAACTCTTGCAAAATAAATAAAATTTTGACACACTTGATCACTCTGCTAATCTACTCATCCTCTATTTTTATAGATGGACGTGAAGTACAGCAAGTTTTATCAACTCGGAAATGGGGGAGACCTTATCTTTGAGAGGGATCTGGATCAGCTTTCGGAACTTCTGGAGCGTCCGCACCCCGAGTTCTTCGGAGCTCAGCTCAATGATCAAGGAGGAGAAGATCTGCAGTGGCTAATTGTTGCAAGTCTCCGAGGAAAGATTGAACCTCCCACAGCGGAGGGAATTCAGTTTACCTTGAGGGAAAACAACTGGCTCGATGGACTTGCCAGAGCAATGCAGGAAGCTCTTTCCCGTCTGTGTGGACAGAGCATCAATCAGATCAAGGGTACTCGCTTTGAGTTTTTCCCAAGACGTGATGCAAATGGACAACCACTGGAAGCCCCATACCACCCCGAGCTGAAGACTCAATTGGACCACCTCAGCTTCATGATGTATGACCGTCAGCAGGAGTTGGACAACTGCCGTGACTATTGCAACCACAAGTCTGCCATCATCAAGACGAAGGATCAGACCATCGCCATGCTCGCAAAGGATCGCAAATCTCGCCGCCGTCAGCTCGACAAGAAAAGGTGCATTATTTCCCGTCTTCGCCATCGCATCTCATCTCTGGAAGAGACCATCCACGAGAGAGACATGCAGCTAGAGGAAAGGGAGAATGCCGGAGAGGATCTTCGTAGAGACCCTTACTCCTATCTCAGCGATGACGATGATTTTCTGGAGGATCAGGCCATGGACTTCTTCATCGATGAGGATGATTTCGCCTTCATCGATGATCCTGAAGATGATGAAGCCACAAACTCCGAGGAGTAGTAGCACTGAGCACTAGCGTAGTGAGTAGTAGTCGGTCCCACTGTATCGTAGATTTTAGAATGGTTCTTAAAACCATCTGTTTTTCCTTGTTGTGGTGTGTGTTGTACTGTGTGCTATGAGTGATTGAATGAAAAAGCAAGTTGCTAGAAAAATCTGAGTCAAACCTTTAAAAAACCTTCAAAAACCCAAAACCTTAGCAATTTCCCTCTTTTCTCATAATCAATATCAATCTTCAGATGCCACTCGGAGGAAGTGGTTCAGCCCCGGACCCGATGTTGCAGATCCTGCAAATGTTGACTTCTGACCGCGAGGCTGAAAGAGCCGAACGTCAAGCCAACCTAGCCACTCTACAACAGATAGCCCAACTAGCCCACAACAACCAAGGCCATGGAAACCAGGACAACCACGGATATAAACTCAAGAATTTCCAGAATACCAACCCACCCGTTTTCACCAAGTCGGAAGAACCCCTAGATGCCGACGATTGGCTGCAAACCATGGAAAACAACTTAGAAGTAGCAGGAGTGGAAGCCAACGAGAAAGTCTTATTCACCACCCATTATCTAGCCGGAGATGCCAGGGCATGGTGGAACAGTGTTCGTGGAATGACCGGAGGCCAGATGATGACAGGAGGAATTCAAGGTCAAGTTTAGCGTAACCCATGTGCCACCGTGTTTGATCAAGAGAATGAGAGACGAGTTCGTAGAGTTGAAGCAAGGAAGGATGACCGTAGTGGAATACCGTGACTAATTTTTGTCATTAGCTAGGTATGCCGGACGAGATAGACACGAAGCCAAGAAGAAAGAAAGATTCTGAATGGTCCGCATGACGAGATGCGACGGTGTTAATCAATATCCCTTTGTGGATATTGAAGCCCTTGTCGACTCGCTATCCAAATGGAAGGAAAGATCAACCAAGCCAATGAAAACCGCCGCGTGCATGATGCATCAACCAGAACCCATCGGACCCCAAAGTATCGCCCCAACCCATCTCGAGATTTGCCCCACGAACCAACATACCCCTATGACCCGTCCGACCTATCCCAACCGTGGAAACCCTAGACCAGGAAATCACAACAACCCGCAACTCTAGCAATTTCACCCGTGCCCCACCAAGTTCAACACCAACAATACTACCACTAACCCCAATATCCTTGAGGAATGGAAGCAATGTTGTGCCTATCGCACCAAGGACAAGTCACAAGTGACTGTTATGATGTGGAAATAAAGGCCACTATTCCAATGAGTGCCCTAACAAGAAGAATGCTACAACCCAACGCCAATGTCCCAGCTCAGCAGACGTTGTGTCCACCAGGGAGAAGATTTTCCCGAAATTCACTCAACCGCAATGGCCGTCTTTTTCTCATGCATCTTTGAAGAAGCTCGAAGCGCCAGACGTCGTCTTTGGGTATGTTTTTACATTAATTAAGTACTTGCAAGAGTGTTGTTTGATTCTGGTGCATCGCATTCATTTGTCACCGAAGAATTTGCCTGCACTAGTAAAATTCAGCCAACCAAATTGAAGCATGTGATGATTGTGCAAATTCCCGGATCAACCACCAAGGCTAGGCAAATTTGCAAAGCCGTCCCTATCCGAATCCATGGCATAGATTTTTATGCTAACTTAATAGTACTCGGAACTAAAGGTTTGGAAGTAGTACTAGGAATGGATTGGATGTCCAAGCATAAAGGATTGATTGACTGTGCCAAGAAAGCGATTACCATGACTAGTACCACCGGAGTATCAGTCGAGCATATATCTGAAACCTTACCTCACCAATTCAAGTGTAACAAGAGTATAGCCCAACCTACCATTGACCAAGTTCGGATAGTCTGTGAATACCCTGATGTATTTCCAGATGTTTTGCCTGGTATGCCCCCAGATCGGGATATCGAGTTTATCATAGAACTAATCCCCGGAACAGGACCCATAGCCCAGAGACCCTATAGTATGAACCCGTCAGAACTAGAAGAACTGAAGAAGCAACTGGATTCCATGTTGGAAATCGGATTGATTCAACCAAGTGCGTCCCCATGGAGATCACCTGTCTTGTTTGTAGACAAGAATGATGGAGGTAACCGTTTGTGTACGGACTATAGGAAGTTGAATGATGTCACCATCAAGAACAAGTACCCCTTGCCTAAGATCGAAGATTTTTTTGATTAGTTGACCGGTGCCCAGGTGTTTTCTAAGATTGATCTTAGAATTGGCTATCATCAACTCAAAATTCGTGCAGAGGATATTCCAAAGACTGCTTTCACCACTCGATATGGATTGTATGAGTATACAGTCATGTCTTTTGGATTAACCAATGCCCCCTCTTATTTCATGAATCTCATGAATAAGATTTTTATGGACTTCCTGGATAAGTTTGTCGTTGTTTTCATCGATGACATTCTGATTTATTCCAAATCGGAAGAAGAACATGAGCTACACCTAAGGACCATTCTTGGAACCCTTATAGAGCATCAGTTGTATGCAAAGTTTAGCAAATGTGAATTCTGGTTACAGGAAGTAGGATTCCTCGGTCACATTGTATCAGCCGGAGGAATTGCCGTAGACCCTGCCAAAGTGAAAGATGTAGAAGATTGGCAAGCCCCAACCACTCAAACCCAAGTTCGTGCTTTTCTCGGATTGGCGGGATATTACCGCAAATTCGTGGAAGGATTCTCGAGTATAGCCCACCCATGACCCAATTCATCAAGAAAGACAAGAAGTTTGAATGGACGGACAAGTCTGAGCGAGTTTTCAAGAACTCAAGAGGAGATTGATTTCAGCCCCAATCTTGATCATGCGGATATTACGAAGCCCTTCGATGTGTATTGTGACGCATCCAAGATTGGTCTCGGATGTGTGCTAATGCAAGAAGGCAAAGTTATATCTTATCTATCGCGACAACTGAAGCAACATGAACAAAATTCCCCAACCCATGACTTCGAACTCGCAATAGTAGTTCTAGCCCTGAAGACATGGAGACATTACCTTATGGGAAACCGTTGTGAGATTTATTCGGATCACAAGAGCCTAAAGTATATATTCACTCAAAAGGAGCTGAATATGAGGCAGAGAAGATGGATTGAGTTAATCAAGGATTACGACCTGGACATTCACTATCACCCGGGAAAAGCCAATGTGGTAGCCGATGCCCTTAGCAGATTGCCGTGCCGCTTGAACTCCATGATTTTAAAGGAGCAACCAAGTTTGCACAAAGAGATGGAAGATTTTCGAATGGAATTAGTAAGTGAAGGATTTTTGGCTAGCATCGAACTTCACCCACTTTGATCGCTTAGATTAAAGAGGCGCAGAAAGGAAATGCTAGTATCGACGAAATTAAGCGTCGTATCGGTACAGGCAAAGCCCCCGGCTTCACCGAGGACGAAGAAGGAGTTCTGTGGTACAACGGACGCCTTTGTGTACTAGCAGATTCGGAGTTGAAAGAAGTTATCTTGAAGGAGGCTCATGATACCCTTTATTCTATCCATCCCGGAGGAACCAAGATGTATAAAGATTTGAAAGAGCAATTTTGGTGGCATAAGATGAAGAGAGAAATCGGAAGCTATATCGCCAAGTGTGACATATGCCAGCGAGTCAAGGTGACATCAATGACGCTACCGGATTGTTGCAACCTTTGCATTCGAATAGAAATGGGATTCGAGAATGGACTTTATCACTGGACTACCTACTTCTAGTAGGGGAAATGACTCTATTTGGGTCATAGTGGACAGATTGTCCAAAGTAGCCCATTTCTTGCCCGTCAAAACCACCTACCAGAGTTCGAAGCTAGCGGAGTTATACATCGCTAGAATCGTTAGTTTGCATGGAGTCCCCAAGAATATAGTCTTGGATCGAGGAACTCAGTTTACCTCGAGATTCTGGAAGAAAGTCCAAGAAGGTTTAGGAACCCGCCTAGATTTCAGTACCGCTTATCACCCTCAGACCGATGGACAAACGGAGCGAGTAAACCAAATACTCGAAGATATGCTTAGAGCATGTGTGCTAGAGTATGGATCCAAATGGGAAGACTGTCTGCCGTTTGCAGAATTTTCATACAACAATAGTTACCAAGCCAGTTTGCAAATGGCCCCATTTGAATTTATGTACGGAAGAAAGTGCCGCACCCCTTTGAATTGGTCGGAAGTAGGAGAGAGTCAGATTTTCGGACCCGACATTCTACGAGAGGCAGAAGAGAAGGTTCACAAGATTCGTGAACACCTCAAGACCGCCCAATCCCGACAAAAGAGTTACGCCGACAAGAGACGTCGAGACCTCGCCTTCAACATCGGAGATTTTGTTTATCTGAAAGTGTCGCCATTGAAGGGAATGCAACGTTTCCAACTCAAAGGAAAGTTAGCCCCTAGATATATCGGACCTTTCAAAATCTTGAACCGTCGAGGAGAAGTATCGTATCAACTGGAACTACCTGAAGAGATGTCAGCTGTGCACAATGTGTTCCATATCTCTTTACTTCGCAAATGTCTCGAAGTCCCCGAGAAGACCGAAGTGTTCAAGAATATCGATCACCGGACCATAGAGATCAATGATGATCTAACCTATCCTGAAGTACCCATCCGTATATTGGAAGAAGCCTTCAACTACCAACCCAAGCATCAAGTTTCTAAAGATTCATTGGAGCAACCACACGTAAGAGGAGGCTACACCGGGAACGCGAAGACCACATCGAGCGGAGTTTCGGATCGCTTCAAATCCTAGGTAATCTTTTTCGTTCTTTTAAAATCTCGGACGAGATTTTGTTTAAGGGGAAGGTTTGTAACATCCCAAAATATCAAACTTAGATCATCAAACACTAATCATCAAGATTAGAGTTAACAAAACTTTTCTAAATGAATTCATGAATGCATGTATATGTGTATGCATGGATTTTGAATTTCTTTAAAAACCACCTTGTTTGTGTGAACCATTGCTTGTAAAATGTTTCTTAGGTGAAAAGAACATCATCTAAAACATTTCCCACACTTTTCCTAAAGACAAGTAAATCAAAACAAATATATTAAGTGAATGGTCATTTTGGCCAATTTAACTCCCATGCCTACTTTGGCTGTCTCAAACTTTCAAAACCTAACAGAAACTTTTCTGAATCTTTGCACCCCTTGAATGTACTCATAACAGAGTATCAAGGCCCACTTTGTGATCATCCAGAAACTTTCAAATGCATAGTTTAAATGACAATTCAAAATTGAATCTTCTTCATATGGGAAGATCCCACTTCTTCAAAACCCACTCAAACAAGCTCAATTTTCAAAACCCAAGCATCTGCAGACTCACCAGAACCAATCTAGCAAACTCACCAAAATTCATTTCAAAATTCAAAACTTGACTTCATGCGGCCATTTCATCAAACAAGTTGCAGACACAAATCAAACAAAACCACAAACACTATAGTGTGCAGTGTTTTGAGCCTAACTTGTTCCCTAGTTAGCTCACACACAAATCAGCAGACCATCTAGAAAGATTAGCCCAACACTAGCACCCCTGTGAGCTTGCCATTGCCATTAATGGTGAACAATGAGCACACCCATGTCACCCCAATGTGGACAAAGAAGCTAGAGCAGCAAGCCTAGAGGCAGCCCACCATCCACCGCCATCGCTGTCCCAGCATAGCGTTGCCAAGCCACGACCACGCGCACAAGCCGCGCCAGACCATGCCGAGCGTGCGCCAGAGCACCACCGCGACCAGTCCCGCATCGCGCCTCACCGCGCACACGATCACCACCGACCCAGAGACCGCCAGACATCCCCATTAGCAGCCCGTACATACAACCACCGCCGTCGAAGACGCCGCCTCTCTTCAGAGCCGCCCGTGCAGACCAAACCACACCGCCCCATGCCTCGCGATCATGTCGTTGAACATCGCCAGAGACACGACCGCCCCTACCTTTGCCCATGCCTTTAGCCGCTGAACGTCGCCGACGAGCTCACCTTGCGCCCGACGGTCCCTCGCCGACTATAAATAGAGGCCAACCCCGCGATTTCTTCACACCATCTCACTCCCTCCCCACTAACTGGTACACACCATCCTCGAGCAAGGCGAGCACCACCGCCGAATTTCACCGAGCCCGCCACCGGAGAAGAAGGAGCTAGCGATTGAGCCGCCCAGGAGAAGCCACCGTACCAGGAGAATCGCCGTCGTCGACTTGCTTGCCTCTCACGACCGCCTCGCACTCGGTGAGCCTCCCAGCACCCCCAGCGCGCTTAGGTTTCGTTCTCGCCGAGCTGTCTCGCCGACGATGACCCTTATCCGTGGATTAGAACTAGATCAAACGACCCACGTTGCCCATACCGCTTCGCCCAGTGTCACCGAAAGTGGGGACACCCACTTACACAGCCCGCGGGAGCACTGCGCTTAGCAGGCCGGCCCGTTAGAATTTCCCGCGCAGCCCAGCAATTCAAATTAAACATTTTTCTTTTTAATTTCAAACACACTTCTGTAACTTCAAAAATCAACCCAGGTCAATTCAGTGCACCAAATTGGATGAAACCAATTTTGTTGGAAAGGTCTGTGAATTCTTAATCCAAGCCCGTTGGATTCAAGTCATTTGGATCTGTAGATCACCCATAGCAAAAATAACAAGGCAGAAGCTTTTCTGCATTCAAATATTTTTCAAATTTAAACTATAAAAGCTTTTGAGTTGATTCCAACCCTCAAAAATCACATTTAACCATACCTTTCAGAATATATAAAAATATATAGGTTTACTTGCAGAAATATTGTTCAAGGAATAAAATAATGCCACATAAGCATTTCTAGCCACTTTAATCAATTAAAATAAAAGGGTAAAACCTTATTAAATTGTGACACCACTTTAAATCACATTCTCTTGGACTACAATATGTGGTGATGACATGTGTAAACATGATCCCATGTTCAGTTTGGAGAATATTAAATCTTAAGTAGTTTTTCAATGAGTAGAAATTACTTTTCTAAAATAAAAGGACTTAAACCAATCCTTAACCTTGTAATATTAGAGATGATGCTAGATCATCTATAGGACCCTTGTGTGTGATGATTGCAAGTAGTTAAGTATTGATTGGTGATTGTGTACCTCGTATTTATTCCTAGACGCTAGTACCGACCAAGGATACTACGAGGAGGAAGGAGGATACTACGAAGAGGAAGCCGAGGAGAACTTCAACCACTGCTCTGCACAAGGCAAGCTAGTAACTATGCAAGCTTATATTAACATTGTGCAAGCAAACACTTGCAAGATACCCTATTGTTGCCACAAACCCATGCTTGTGATATGAATACCATATGCCTTAAGCGTATGTGGTCATACCAACTTGCTAAACCAATTCTAGTTTTATGGCAAGCTTCCTACTTTATTTATTTATCAAAGCTTACTTAGAGTCTACTTAAGAGTTTGGTAGATATTAGACAGCCGTGCTCAAGTTTGCCCTAAGAACATAAAATTTAGCCTAAGCTAGAAACCTTGATCTCAGCCTAAGATATAAGGTTGGACTTAGTGAAACCCACGATTACCACCCTCATTATTACCCTTCCCAGATGCTAGTGCTAAGCATAAAACTTGATCAACTTTAGATGGGATTACTTGGTGGAAAATGGTTATGAAAACCTTGGAATGATGGATCATTCTATTGAAATGTTTTGGACATGTGTTTCCAAACACTTGATGATTTTGGTGATGAAAATGTTGAGGCATGAGCCTTAGCCCTTTATAAAACTGATGGTTGTCTGGATGCGATACCATTCCAAATTTATCGTACAACCACAATACCCGAATATTGGGTAGGGCTTGACTGGAAACTTATATAACTTAGTATTAGTTCCCTCACCGCCAAGGTCTGAGCCGAGGCTACCTTGTGAAGATTGTCCACCTGTGCAGTACCCAAGATGACAGTGGTCATGGTTGGGTGGCCAAAATCACAGGAGAGGTGCTTATACTAGGGAGTGTAATTGAAAGGTTAAGATTGATTATCCGCATACTGAGTATGGTGAATTCAGGATTTGTTCCTGACGGATGTATCGAATGTTGTGGTGAAAGTGTACAATCTCTGCAGAGTGTCAAACTATTCGAATAGCCGCGTCCGCGGTTATGGACAGTTGGAGTGGCCATACTGTTCCCCCATGAGACCCTTTTCAAAATGACTTGTGAAATGAGTTGAGACTTTGACTTGACCACAACAGAGTTGTGACCTGAACTACAAGATCCCACTTAGGAGTAATAAAATTGTGACTAGCTTTGGAGCTTAGTAGAGATAAACCTGGCTTTTTGCAAAACAACCCTAGAGCCTAGTGTCCTATATTCCAAAAACCCCTTTACTTGTTAGTATTAGTTTGCGAGTACTTAAAGAGTACTCATGGCTTTGTCCCTGGCTATCCCCATGGCCAGACTATGAAGAGGAGTACCTGGAGGATGGACCCCAGGAAGGTTACGACAACTAGGATCATCTCCCATCGTCAGCATTGCCTGTGACCCCGAAGATGGAGCTTCACCTACGCTACCGTTATTATTACGTATTCCGCTGCTTGATGTTGTATTAAGAACTGGATCATGAGATCCCTATTTGTGTAAGAACTTATGTATCGTTGTAATGGATGAAGTACTATGGTATCCAATTCTGTTATGTCTCGCAAAAATGGTAATCCTGGGATTGCGATGTATGGCATAACAGGCATCTAGGATTGAAAAATCCGGGTGTTGACAAGTTGGTATCAGAGCCATCCTGACCATAGGAGACCCTAGTTAGGTTGGACGTTGAACCAAAAACTTAGTTTCAAAAACCAAAGAAAGCAAATATTTACAAAAACCTATTCTCATTCTTATCTCTTTAATTCTTTCATAAAACTTCATGTTCCTCAAAAACTCTTGCAAAATAAATAAAATTTTGACACACTTGATCACTCTGCTAATCTACTCATCCTCTATTTTTATAGATGGACGTGAAGTACAACAAGTTTTATCAACTCGGAAATGGGGGAGACCTTATCTTTGAGAGGGATCTGGATCAGCTTTCGGAACTTCTGGAGCGTCCGCACCCCGAGTTCTTCGGAGCTCAGCTCAATGATCAAGGAGGAGAAGATCTGCAGTGGATAATTGTTGCAAGTCTCCGAGGAAAGATTGAACCTCCCACAGCGGAGGGAATTCAGTTTACCTTGAGGGCCGCTGCCACTACCCGTTGCCGTTGTTGCCCTTGCGATATCGAGCAACACCGCAGGCCACACGTGTTTCCGGAGTTGACTAGACGCGCCGCAGGCTATCCCGTCGCCCTGGCCTTCGCCTATCGACTGGACGCGTGACTCTGAAGTGCGTCGCGCACAACCTGCTCGATTGTTTGCCTGACCACGGTTGAGGTATGTTTGTCGGCCATTTCTAGGTTATCTGGTCCCTGCCGGAGTTGGCATAGCCATTGACGGTCGTATACTTTAACAGACGGGTAGCAGTCAAAGGGCAATCGAGTTCTTCTACAAGAATTTTGTCGAGTCATCGTCCGAGAAGGAGTTCAACGGTGAGATCAAAGTTCCGCTGTCCGCTGCACAGATGGTGCACGACCACTACCGCCAGCTGCCGCATAGAGGTGGCTAGGCCAAGCGGCGCGAAGCCAACCATGAAGGCAACCGAGAAGCTGGCCACATACGCCTTGATAAGGACTACTTCCACCCCAACTAATCTGGTCTTCAAAGAGAAGGCATACTGTCGCTGCTATCGGATATCCAGGAATATGTTTTTGGACATTCTCAATGGGGTGTGGGAGTACGATAACTACTTCTAGGCCAAGTACGATTGTACCGGTAAGATTGGCTTCTCCTCTTACCAGAAATGTCCTGCTGCTATTCGGCAGCTTGCATATGGAGTGCTATGTGATCTCCTCGACGACTACATGCGCATGAGCGAGTCCATGTGCCATGAGACCATGTACCGGTTTTGCAGTGCAGTTATTTTGGTGTTCGGCAAAGTTTACCTGGGAGAGCCAAACACCAAAGACACTGTCCGCCTTTTGTCCATCAACGAGAGTAGGGGTTTTTCCGGGATGCCTAGCAGCATCGACTGCATGCATTGACAGTGAAAGAACTATCCTTTTGGTTGGCAAGGGGAGTTTAAAGGGCATGCAGAGGGGTGCACCGTCATACTAGAGGTTGTTGCATCACATGATATCTGGATTTAGCACTCCTTTTTTGGCATGGCTGGATCAAGCAATAGTATCAGTATGTTGTAGCGGTCTCCGGTGTTTGCTCGGCTGGCAGAAGGCCATGCCCATAGGTTTCCTATGAGATCAATGGCAATCCATATAAAATGGGTTACTATCTAGATGGCGGTATCTATCCCTCCTAGACCACCTTTGTGAAGACAATCCACAACCCTGGAGATGAGAAATACAAGAAGTTTGCGAAAGAGCAAGAGGTCGCTAGGAAGGATGTGGGGTGATCATTTGGTGTGCTTTAGTCAAGGTGGTCTATTGTTTGATACCCTGTTAGAACCTAGAGCACGAAAATGATGTGGGATGTGATGACTGCTTGTGTTATTATGCACAACATGATCATCGAGGACGAACATAATGGCGGCATCTTGGACCAAGGCTAGGATTTTCAGGGTCATTTGGTTGAGCCAGAGCCAGATCTAACATCTTAGGAAGATTTCATACGAGTGCATGAAAATTTTCGTCACATGTACAGCCATAACCGGCTACAACTATAATTGGTTTAGCATATATATAGGCTCGTACAAGAAACCAAATCGGTTAACCCCTTATTTGTTTTTTGTAATTTGAATGATGTTTGGTTATTTTTTTATTGGATCATGTGAGTGTGAATTGTTCATGTGTAATTCATGTGTAAGCACTATTTTAATTAGATTACCTAATCTACTTTATTTGTTTGTTAAAATATACATTTTTCTATGTACTTTGTGCTAAATCTACAAAAAGATAAAATTCTGGCCAACACAGACAAATTGTTCGCGCCGTTGAGCGCGGCTTACCAGGCAGGTCGGACCACGACCAAAAGTGACCACAACTCGACTTAAATGGACAGAAACTAACCGTTTGGATCGACAGTTTGGATTGGCCTGGTGGAAATGCCTTGATCCAAGAAGATTGGCGAGGGTTCGTCCTGCATATTTGGAGGCTTGCAACTTCGTACAGAAGATAGATTTAAGATATATGACGTGGCTCTTTGAGTTTTTAAATATTTTTTCTGTCTTAAAATAGATGTCACAGATTTATTAAATTTTGAATAAATTTAGATACTATTTAATATATAAATTTATTCAAATTTTTTATATACACATTGTGAGCGTCTATGTTTATACTGTGTTTTTATTTATTTTTAACAAACTTGCAACATCTATTTTAAGGTGGAGAGAGTTGTATCTTGGTTGTTTTTTATTTTATTTTTTCCTTCACCATTCGTCCATGACCCACGAGTGTAATATCTCTAGTAGCAGGAATGTATGCATCACAAGATCGCACGTGCTACTTTTATGCTAAAAATCTGCAGTTGATCAAAAGACACGTACGTTGGCATGTACTAGCCCAGTTGACTGAAGAGCCACCGCGATCAAAACGTGATAGGCTAAAATGGGGCACACACGTGTCGTGAGCTCAGGCTAGTCGGTCTGTACTAATAATACAAAAAAGGCTCAATCTTCCCTATAGGTGCTTGACACCTGGTACGTGTCGCTTAAATAAGTCTGCTAATTTAGCTGAGGGGTACTGTACTACCCAGTATAGTAGAGTAGGCGATGCATGCTGTCACCTTTCTAATAAGGACTATTTTATTTGAATTTGGCCGGCGATGCAATCTTGGCAAAGTGACAACAAAAGTCAGACATGCTTCCCGTTGAGTAGGAAATTTTTTGTTTCCCTTGTTTGATGGGGATGGCTCAAACACATGATGACATCCATATATCTTAATCAAGAAAACATGAACGGTTGTACTGTGCCGCCGAGTAGTAACGTTTTATTTCCATTGACGCTGAAAACTTGCGGTCCAACTTTTCGAACAAGGTAATGAATTACTCCCTCCGTTTAGAAGTATAAGATGTTTTAGGTTTGTGAAGAAGATGTATCTAGACATCTTTTAGTCTAAAATGTGACTTTATGAAGGAGATGTATCTAGACACCTTTTAGACTAAAAGGTGTGAAATGAAAAGGATATTGATTTCTACCAAATGTATGCGAATACAAACCACGTTGCCATTACCAAACTCGCCTAGCCTGCACTGCATCGGTTGGTGACGGAAACATGTGTCGATCGTACTAGCCGGCGAGCGAGCGCGCCGGTACATCCCATCAATGGGTTTAGCGTTTACGGTCTTGATGATCCATATGGGATGTATCCATGTACTATATATAGACGTTTTTTACTTAGGCCAAAATATATTGGCCCAATTTTTTAAGAGCATGTTTGGAGGAACATGTGTATTATATGGAGTAATATGTAGTAGTAATTGGATGTGACAGCAAGTTCGAGATCTACTACTGATTTTTACCTTTTTTTGTTACCTCGGTAGGCATTAAATGAATGCATATATTATAATCATTTGATGACAGCCATAATGATCTGATTTGTTCAAGGTAGCATATTTGTCACTTAAACATCATGCCAAAATTTCTATGTCTATATGTTGTTTTTATCTTAAATCTAGATTGCATGGAGTTTTCCCCTTTCTAGAGAAGTATGAGAAAGATGTGTTCAATCATCTTTGTGGTAGGATGTGATGCCTATATTAATGCTAATCAAACACATTATGAAGTTTCAACAATATTATGTTATCTATAGTTGTTTATGTCCACCACACTTTATGCGAGAGGGCAGACAAGTGAACCCACAAACCCCGGTCCACCTTTACACTTTTTATTCGCAATTATTGTCCTTTACATTTTATGCAACTATTAAAATCGAAAATACAAAAATACGTTTACTTTTTGCAAACATAATCAAAACCCCCAAAATGAACTTTACTTTCTTGTTTTAGTTTACTTTATTGTTCTAGTTTACTTTCTTGTTATTTTATTAGTGTTTTATTTAGGTTTTGTTTTACTAATACGAAGCCTTGTGCTTGCCAACCACACGGTGGAGTTGGGAACACGAGACAAAAGCTTTGTTTTTGTAGATTGCTTGAAGAGACTAGATGAAGGCTGCAGCTCAGATCCTCGAGTCACACTTGTGGGGCTAAAACACTCTTACTACATCACTCTCCACTTGGAGCTCCAATGAGTTAGCACACATAGAGCTGGTGTCTTCAAGATACTTTTCGGGTGACGTTGCCGGAGATATAGCGGCAACACCATAGTCGCGTCATCACCAATCTTGGAGCGCGGTTCATCACCCATAGCAACCGTCAGATACAATTCTGGCAATGCATCATTATCAGACTTGTGCAAACACCTAAGTTTAGGGAGGCTGCACCATTGCGAAGTTTTCTTGTCCTTTAGATCTACAAAGCAGTTTTATTTTGTCTTGTTTCTATCCTTCTTGTACTTTTTTGTTTTTTATTTGCTTTCTTTTCAGTTTTGTCTTAACTTTTCCTATACATAAAATTACATAAAAATTAATATGAAATGGCTTTAAATATATCAACCTCAAGTGCAGTACCTCTTCCTATTAATGATGAAGTAACTAGTTTTAAACAATATATAGGAGAATATTTGATGGAAGCTTGGTATAGAATGCAAGAGGTTAGATAAAATTGCCCTAATACTTATACTCAAAGTTTCATATTAAGGATATTCTATAATTTTTTGAATATGCAACCCATCTTTTTTAGTCTTATTTTAGTAAGATTATTTGAAAACCCTGGAAAAACTAATAAGAAAATTGAGTTTTACAATTTAAAAAAGATTTATAAGGAGTTATGAGTAACTTGCAAAACGTGATTAAGGTAGCACCTAGTGGAGACAACATCAATCAACTTTGCACACATGCGCATTCAAAACTTAAAAAACTTTACTGTTAGTTTTAATGGGCTTGTCAAAAAGGTAAAAGCTGTTGAACATCATGCTAAAACTAAAGTGTCTAATTTAGAGTGTTCATAACAAGATACCATTTGTGAATAGTTTGTTGGGGCTTGCTAAAGATTTGTTAAAATTTTCTGGAGAAAATAAGAAAGAAGAAAAACAAGTATTCCCTTCGACCCATATTAGTTGACTTGAATTTGTCTAGATTCGAATGCATCTTGCACCAAACATGTCTAGATGCATTCCGTATCTAGAGAAATCCAAGTCAACTAATATGGTTCGAAGGAGTACAGGAAGTTAAAATGACTCCTAACTCCAAAAATCACAAATATACATGTTTCTTGCTGTCAACGCCAGAATTATTATTTTTGACTGGAACAGCCGAGTTTTTTTTAGGTTGCCTAAAAAAAGGACAGCACTACTTATTTTGGTACTAGTTGGTTCTGACATAACGCGCTTGACGTTATCACTTACCAGATGAACACACCGGCATTTTAAAAATGTCTAAACACAGCTTGGTATTCTTCTTGTAGCATTCGTTAGCAGTCCTGTTCGTTAGTTGCACAGGATTATGTTTTTCGGTGTCCTGTGTCGTGTCGTATTGAGGAAAAAAGAAAGTGCGGTGCGGTTGGCGACTCGCCCACAACTCCTTGGGACAAAAGTCGAAGTCGGGGCGAGCTTGGCAAGACATGTTTCGTTCTTTTCTTCCGTCATTTTTTTTACTCTTTTGGAAGTCCACATGGACACATGGTCGCTTCTGCAATTGCATTGCAAAAGTTAATCCTGCAAGGAAGACCGCTGCAATATCATAAGCTGCAGTTCGGCAGGCCATGATTATCTTCGCTAGATCGAAATGAGATTGAGGATTAGAGTACTGTTGTCCTCTGACGGTGCCCGCAAAATGTCCTTGTTTTAGCGGCCGGCGGAAGGCCGGACACCATAGCACCAGAGCGGCTGCACTGGCTCATGTTGTCAGGCTGTTGTGTCGGCTGTCTCTCCATGTTGAGACATCACAAGTTTTTGTATTCCTCGAAGCACGCTGTTTAAGCAGATATACTACCACTCCATTTGGTTAGCCAAGCGTGTGTAAAATTGGATGGACCAGATGGCCTGAATCTGAATGCAGGGCGGCGACGGATCGATCTGTCCTGGTCTTCGATATATGTTCCTGCACGGATGCGACTGCAATGCTACTCCCTTCTATCCGTCATGAGTGTCGTTTACTTATTATAATCTTTTTTAAAAGTGTATATTAATATTATATGGATACTAATTACACAACAACGCATGCCCTAGCGGTTCTACGAATGCACATAGCCAAAAAAAAAAGAATTACAAAAAAATAAAGTCCCGCTACAGAGAACTAGTCCACAAAGTAACGACAGTGACACCATCAGAACAACACCAGAAGTCTCCCACTCTAATAACAACGTCTTCAAGAAGAAAACAGTGTCCAAGCGTCGTCGTTGCCCGATTAAAGATCATAGGTTTTCACTCTGGAGAAAGTCCTTGCTCACGAAACAATGCCTTCAACAAGGTCATTACCAGACACAACCAGTTAAGGCCAGACCTTGGATTTTCACCCTGCAAGATAAGACTAGGAACTCCCCTTGTGTTGTCTTCCCGCATCAACAGTCGCTGCAACGAGTCCCAGATCACGCAGTCAGATCTCCGTCGCCACAAGAACAAAAATCACCATCGCTACCCTCATATTTCCGCTATCCTGACATTCTCTGCATCTGACTTCACCATGGCTCTAAGAATGGCGTTTGGTGGGAACAAACAACAGAGCTTCGCAACGCTCCCGCTGGAACCAAACGGCCAAAAAAACAAGGTGCGTACGACAGAATACCTTTCGATGCAGCAATCTCCAGGCATGATACGTCCATGGGAGTTCACTAGCGGAGCCTTCCGGAACCCGCCTCTCAAGACCAGATTAACGAGGGCAGACATCAAGCAGATCTTCGTCTTCGTGCGGAAGAAACCAAAGGACCACCACCTTTATTAGATCCGACATAGCGATCCCACACCGCCCGCCGGTTTCCGGAGAACGGATCGAGCAGACAATTAGGGAAAGAGAGACGATCTAGGTCTTCCAATAGAATCCCATCGCCGGCACCTCCTCCACCAGATCGCCACCCGCCCTACTCCGGCAAGGCCGCCGCCTCCAGATACGAGCTCCCACCGCCGGCCGAAGCCATGATGGCGAGGAGGCCCCATCCAGTGCCGGCGAACTCCACCCCACCACCGCTCGCCAGGTCGTGCCGTCGTGCGCTAGACCCTGACCGCCGCGCCGGAGGCAGCCCATGCGCGCGTCACCGAACCCTCCCGAGGACCTCCGCCCAGGTGCTCAAGAGGGACGCGAGGAGAAACCCCGCGCCGCCGCCGTCGGCCGCACGGGCTTCGCCCGATGGCTTCCTCCGGCGGCGGCACGGGGGAGGAGAGGGACCGACGGCTGGGGGCTAGGGTTTGGAGGTCGCCCCCGAGTCGCCCTGGGTGAGAGCGACCAGGGTGGTCGTGTTTCTAGGCGAGAGCGCAGTTATTATGAATTCGAGGGAGTACATCAAATTGGAGAGATCACTCTTATCTGATTGATCCTTAATCGATGGGATGGGACCATCTAGAGATTATTGGTCGATCGGTTCTTGATTAAGGATGGCAATGGGCAGGGTATAAGTAGGGTGAAGCAATACCGTACTCATATCCGTGTAGCCAATGACTATAAAACTTTACTCATACTCGTATCTGTGGGTACGGATATTTCCCATAAATATAAAAGTGTGCGCATATCCTATCATGCGGGTACTCTTAATCATAAGTAAAATTGCCATCTTATTCTTGCGGGTGTTAATTTGGTGGGACTTAGCATGTAACGGTCACCTTTGAGCTGACGGCAACCAGCGGCGGATGCAGGAAAAAAATATAGGATGGACAAAGCTAACCAAAATTCAATTAGACAGAATTCTAAGCAACATATTAAGGATAATAGTACAAAGTTTTCAAATTTGGGGTGGGCCACGGTCCACCCAGACCACCCCTGCGTACGCCACTGATCGGCAACCCTCCATCCGAGTATCTGCGAGGTTTAAAAATAGAGAAACGAAAAAGTGAAAAAAAGTTATACGGCCAAAAAAAACTAAGTACAACCAACGAATTAAGAACACGAAAATAAAAACCCCGATGGAGCGGTGCCATCAAGCAGTCGTCGGTGTCTATGATTTTGTCGTACAGACGTCCAATGACCAACGTGCAATGTGGACGCCTCGCAACCACGCTTGAATAATCACACGACATACTGTACTAGCCATGGTTGCTATATCATCGTGTGCCGCCCTGCCGGGGACTACTACTACTCCCTCCGATTCATATTATTTGTCATAGAAATGGATATATCTAGACATGTTTTAGTGTTAGATACATTCAATCTAACGACGAGTAATATTGATCGGATGGAGTATATTTTTTGATCCTGCATGTCGACCCGTGCGGATGAGCAGCTATCCGGGCTGGCGGGCAGGGCAACGATACGCACCTACTCCGAGTTACGCGCAGCCAACGCGGCCTCGCTAGTACTAGTACTATCTCACTGTGATTGATTATTCAAGCATGCTTGACAGCCGTCCACTGATTTTGATCGGACACCGCCCCATCCATGAGTATATGTATATCTCTTAATAACTTTTCATGTTTTCCTTGGAATGTCCACGTGACCTCAATACTAGTCCATGGTGCCAAAATTTGCATTTGGAATAATATATTTTCATAAGTAATATGTGCAAAAAAAGATAAATACTGGAGGAAGAAATGAGTTTTTTTTGTCTTTCGAGACATGCAATTTTGTGATTTCTGTGTAGCTTTTCAATACAAAGGATTATATATCTAACAAAACTCCGTGCATATACAATGATAACATGTGTATGCATCCATATAAAAAATATTTTGATTGTAGAAAAAAATCAAAATACCATTATCAAGTTTTACTGAAATACCAAGATCACTGAGGCCAAACACCTCACTCATTTACGCATGTGTATACCATGCTAACTTTTTTCCTTTTTCCGAGGACAGAGTATTGTACACTTCTGTCAGTCCGTGGAGTATCTTGTTTTTTAGATTCACTCACACACTTGATATAAGAGATTAGATTTGCGAGTTTCGGGGATGACAAATCAAAAGAAGTGTCATGCTGCTGACGGGAAAGTAAGTCGTAAAAGACAATTCATTTTGATACGGAATTTGCTAGTTTTTAGGCACTTAAGAATTTACTAAATCTCAGTCACCTTGGTAGTCATCAGATCATGTGTCAAGATTCGTGTGCCCTTTTCTTTTCTCTTTGCAGGACTGTGTCAGGTCGCTAGCATTTCTGGACATGTTAACAGGTACTCCCTCTGTTCGAGATTAGAGGTCCTACGCGCATACCTAGGTTGTTAATTTGACCAATAAAATATAACTTATATATCACAAAAATTATACCATTAAAAAATATAACCTCTAAGGTATCTAGTGGTATAATTTTTATGCTATAATATGTATATTTTATTGTTCAAATTGGCAACCTAGTTATCCGCGCGGGACTTATAATCCCAAACGGAGGTAGTAACGAGGTGCAAAGCAGCCACGTGGGCCTTTTTCTTCAAAGTGTTTCTGGGCCAGTCGTCCTTCTGGAGAGGTTTTAATGCCCGTCATGCTGTCACGACAAGGATTTGTGGATTTCCTTCTTTTTTTTATTCTTTTCTTGTGTATAACTTTTTATCCCATTTATTTTTTCTATTTTATACACATTTTGCACGTATAAAATTTTGATTGTATTTTTTTACTTGTTTGTGTTAATATGTTTTTTATTTTTTTGTATATATTTGTCACGAAGTGGATTGCAACTGAGATCTATTTTCGAACATTGTATTAGCATCGTGATATGTGCTAGCTATGAGTCGCTTGCACGTTGTAACTGTGATTTTCAAGTTCCTTTTTTTCGACGGATTTTCAAGTTTCAACTGGGCCGCAACTAAGTTTTTTCTAGTTATAAGTAGGTTGTAACTAGAAAAAATATTTTGACCGTTGTATTAGCATCGTGATTTGCGCTGACTAGGAGTTGCAAGTTGATTGCAACTATGATTTTCCAGTTGCAAGTGGGCTATCACGGGAAAAAATGTACCAGCTGTTGTATTAGTGTCATGATTCATGCTGGCTTGGAGTTGCAAGTAAATTGTAACTTTGATTTTTTAGGTAAAGTGATTTGTAACTAAGTTTTTCTAGTTGCATATGGGTTGCAACTAACAAAAAAAATCCCCGGCCATTGGATTAGCATCGGGTTGCAACTCCGATTTTCTAGTTGCAAGTGAGTTGTAACTAAATTTTTCCTAGTCACAAGAGGGTTGCAGCTAAGAAAAAAAAATCCAAGTATTAGATTAGCATCTTGATTTGTACTCAGACTTGCATGTGGATAATATGACTATAATTGTGAGAAAGTTGTATCACGGGCAATTAAAACTGCATGAGAATATTACTTCATTTCTCTGTACCACATCTAAAAAGAATCTATTTTACAAACAGACACACAAATCTCCTCCAAGTGATTTTTTATCAATTATTCAACTAGTTGGCACAAATTAAAACAAAAGCATGTACTAGAAACTAGTTGGCTCAGAAATAAGGGTCCATGGGCCATTGGAAATTGCACGTACGTTTCATCATGCCTTAAAAAAAAGGACGATCGCTCCAACCGGAGACATAACCGCTCGCTGGATGCATGGTCTAAGCTCTAGACAGTTCCTGAGAAATAGTACTGCCTTCCTTCGATTCATATTGCTTGTTGCAGAAATGAATGTATATAACATGTTTTAGTGCTAGACATATCAAATTCTATACCAATTAATATGAATCGGAGGAAGTAGTGCTCTTGTCGCATCGTCCATCTTGAAAGACAATCAACGTGTACCCAAGAACCAACGAACCAGATCTCGAGATAAAAGAAAACCCAATCAACCAATAATCTCTAGCAGCTGGTCCCGACTGCCCATCAGCCAGAAACTAATCAGCTGGTTAGTTTCTCCAACTTGATCTATATACAAATGATATCGCATTACACTACAAGCGCATCATGTGCAAGAAGCTAAGATAGATCACACCAAATGTTCCCACATATCATATTAGTAGTCTATCGTTCCTCCTTTCGCTTAGCATTCAGGCCATCTGCTCCGTGCGAGCTTTGTTCAAGCACATGCATGCATACCACTATAGAAATACAAGTATCGGCAGACTACAGTACTAATCCCTCCGTAGGTCAGAAGGACTACTACGTTAATATAACTTCCGGCAGAACATCATCCTCGATGTAGCAGCAGAAAGTGCGGCCGCCCTAGCCTGTCTCCGCCATTAACCCACCTTTGCAGCCTGCCGGCACCGTCAGATGATGAGAGATCGTCGAAGCACAGGCACCGCACCTGACCTGGATGCATCCACGAAATTGTCCTGCCGCCGCCTACTTGTTTGGTATTGCCAGGTTATATACCTTTCCAATCCAGGCTAGCTGAATTTTCCAACAAGTACACATGCATAGCAAGGGAATATCAGTTGGCGTTAGAAAATTGGAGCAGTTGACTTCATAAATTTCGTCTGGGGAAGTTCAGACAACCGGCCCACAACGACCGCCTGGGAAGATGAGCAGCTGTCCGGCCGCACGCATTATCACCGCTAATTAAACAAGCGTGTTTTGCAGGCACTGTCACAAAACGAACAGTGAAGTACTAGTACGATACAAAAGTTAAGCAGCAAGAGCATCACTACTAGTACCCCTAAACCCTTAAATCTTCAAAGCATTTTAAGGGTTGAGAATTGACATTTTTTGTCACTTTTGAGGGGTGAAAAACAGGGGCAAAGAAACCCTCAAACCCTCAAACTTTTAAGGATTCGAGGGTTCTAGTCTTTGCCTCAACCCTCAAACCCTCAAAGTGTTACTTGACATATCATAATTATCACTAGAAAAACACATTCAACCTTGAAACAAACTAGGACATGAAGATCATTGATGTATGGTTTAATAGTTTACATCACAAAATCATCATCTTCCCCCTCTCATCGGCACCGTCACCAAAAAGTTGCAGGCTTCTTCGGCCCAAGCGCCGCCGTCTTCCAACGGCCCTTGGTGGTGGGCGGCGGGGCGACGAGCGGGGCAGCCGGGGCGGTGGCAGGCTGCGGCTGGACGATGTGCTGCCCAACACGCCGCCGTTTTGCGCCGACGTGGGTGGCGACGACCACCGCGGCCACCTCTGCACCACTCGGGAGGGGCGGGTTCTCCACCGCGATCGTGGGTACGGGGATTAGGGGCGAGGCCGGGAAGGAGGCGGTGGGGGTGGCGATGGAGGAGGCGGGCGGGAGGACGGAGGTCGGGACGGCTCCATGGCGCACGGCGGCTGTCGGCGGCGTGCTTGGAGGCGGCGGCGAGGGAGGAGGCGGGGGGGGGGGGGAAATTTCCCTCTCGCGCGCGTGTGGAGGAGTAGGGGTTGAAGGGGTTGGGCCTCTCCAACCCTCACATGTACAGGCTGGGAGGGGGAGTAGGGGTTGGGCCCTTAAATTTTTTTGAGGGTTCGAGGGTTAAGGGGTTCTAGTCTACGTGTTTTTTTGGTCGCAAACTGTAAAAACGCGGTTATTTTCGAGGGTTTGAGGGTTTAGGGGTACTACTAGTGATGCTCTAAGTGGTCTCATATTCTTCACCTACAGTACATAAAATTGCAGTAGTGGACACCTAATGGGACACTTGAAAGAGAGGAAATCAGACAAAAACGTTGGCTCGTTAGGAAGCTCAAATCGAGTCTTTTTCGGAGTCAAGAGTTCGCATGCGGTCGCACACGTGGAAAAGAACGAGAGACGAGAGACGACATGCCGCATCAAGAATACGTTTCATAAATTCCCTCGCTACTCACTCTCCCACTCCCACTTGTCCCTTTCACACCGTCATATTATCTCTCCTCTTACCGTCAGCGGTTCCTATACGCCGGCAGATCGAAGAGCACCGCTTAGATGGGAGACGCTGGTAGATCGATGATCACCGCTTCACTTCCTATCTCGCCAAGGCTTTCTCGTCTCCGACGCCGACACATTCTTTTGAGCCACGTCCTCCCGGCCTCTATCAATGGTGGTAGGGCCTCTATCCACTGTCTGCATGTTGTACCACCATAGAACTCTACGTGGAGTGTACTTCTATGTGCATATGTGACATACATGATAGATTTGCAGAGATTTGGTTTACTTTTGGTCGGTTTGATGTATTCTCGGAGTTGTTGTTATTTTACTTTGTTTGCTGCCTTGGTAATTACAAATCTACCGATACATTGCTTGGATTTAGGGTTTCAATTAGCCCAATTTCGCATTAGGAATTTTTGCACTGTTCATGGTATCTTGTGAAGCTACTACTGCCGTCGGGAGCACACCATAAAGCAAGGTGATGATCCTATTGAACCTATTTGTATGACCAATTGTTGATCTTGCTCATTGGTTCAGTAGGATCATCTTTTCCCTTTCGGTGTACTAGGTTTGATGAGGCTATGTACTATTAGTTGTTCCACGTGTCGATGATTATACTTGTACACCATGTGCCTTGGATGAATCGGTATTACCATCAGTCGTCAGAATACACATTGTTCTACATTGTCCTTGATGTACAAATTCATTTCCTCGATTTTTGCAAGCACTAAATATGAGGTCTGCTAAGGTGATATTTCTGTCGATGATTATACCTATAGCAGGGGATGATTCTGCATTACCTTCTATCATTTAGAACACGCATTGTTCTGCATTGTCCTTGGTAATACATATTCATCTCCCTGATTTTTATGTGCACTGGTTATGAGGCTCCCGTAGGTGATGTTTCTACCGATGATTATACCTGTAGCACCATGTGTTTGATGGATGATCTTGTAATACCCAGGGTCGTGCTCTAACTCATTTCTACTACATGATCCTTGGTATTGCAGGATCATCCCTCTAATTTATGTGTTCTCTATAAATATGAGGCTCTCGATTATGAATTGTTTGTGAAGTTATCTTGCATCGTCCGATGATTGAAATTTTGGCACAATCTGTTGGAGATGTGCCCAAGAGCCAATAATAAAATGGTTATTAACAGGAAACATTAATACTTGTGTGTTTTGTAAACATAAAAGAGTCCCTAGTAAAGCCTCTTATTAAACTAGCTTGTTAATTAATAGATGATCATGGTTTCCTGATCATGGACATTGGATGTTATTAATAACAAGATCATATCATTAGGAGAATGATGCGATGGACACACACCCATAGTAAACATAGCATAAAATCAAGTCATTACGTTCGTTTTTCTACAAGCTTTCGGATACATAGTAACCTAATCCTATGACCAGGAGATCATGTTAATCACCGTCACCGGATGAGTACTTTGATTACATCAGACGCCACTTTCATAACTGGGTGGTTATAAAGGTGGAATTGGGTATTGTGAAAGTATGTGTTTGAAGCGCATGGATCCAGAGTGGGATTTGTCCATCCAAATGAAGGCTAGATATACTTCGGGCCCTCTCGGTGTAATATCATCCAATTGGCTTGCAAGCATGTCACTAGGTCACAAGGGATGTCATATCATAGTACGAATAAAGAGTACTTATCGGTAACGAGTTAGAACTAGGTATAGAGATACCAACGATCGAACCTTGGATAAGTAAAGTATCGGGCAACAAAGGGAATCGGTTTCGTATGTTAATGGTTCATTCGATCACGAAGTCATCGTTGAATATGTGGGAGCCATTATGGATCTCTAGGTCCCACTATTGGTTATTGATCGGAGAGGTGTCTCTATCATGTCTGCATAGTTTACAAACCGTATGGTGACACACTTAAGGTTCGATGTTGTTTAAGTAGATATGAAATATGAGTTGGAGACCGAATATTGTTCGGAGTCTCAGATTGGATTCAGGACATCACGAGGATACCCAGAATGGTCCGGAGAATATGATTCATATAAGGAAAGTCATTTTCCGGTGTTCGAAAAATTTATCGGTATTTTGACCGGAGCTTTTAGAATGTTCTAGAAGGGTCCACTAGTTGGCCCATAACCTCGGGAGGGCACACATGGGCCGAGGGTATGCTGCAGGGTCCATGGGCCAGCTGCACCAAGACTCAAGGGGCCCAACTGGCTAGCCTTAAGGATTTAGGGAAAACCCCTAAATTGGAAATGGGGGAAACTTGGGGGGCAAGTTTTCCCCAATCCCTATGTGCGCCAACCCTAGAGGGAGGAGGCCAAGGAGGCTGCCCTAGCCACACCCGCCTCTATATAGAGAGGGGAAGGAAGGGCGCACCCTTGCCCTAACCCTAGACATTGCCCCTCTCCCTCCTCCATCCTCTTGCTCTGGCTTAGGCGAAGCCCTGCAGAAATCTCTCCTCCACCACCACCACGACGCCGTCGTGCTGCTGGGATTCCAAGGGGATCTACTACCTCCGCTGCCTGCTGGAGCAGGGAGAGGAAGGTCTTCATCGACTCCATACGTGTGACCGAGTGCGGAAGCGCTGCCGAAACACGGCGCTGGAAGGATCGTCATCGCGATCTTGAGAACGACAAGTGATTGACTACATCAACCACGAGATCTGATCTTGTTAAACGCTTTGGATATATGAGGGTTAGTTCTCTCCTATATCGTTGCACCTATCTCGTAGATTAGATCTTGGCTTTGCCATAGATTGGATCTTGGTTTTATGTGTTCTTGTGATAGAATTTTTTTGTTTTCCATGCAATGAACCCTATAGTGGCATCATAACCGAATCTATGTGTAGATCTGTTTCATGAGTAGAACACAATGGTTTTTTGGGTGTTGATGATTTTTTTGTAGATTGCCTCCCATGTACTTTGCATCTTGCGGGATGGTGGGATGAAGCGGTCCGGGCTAACCTTACATGTCGTCGCACATGAGACTTGCTCCACGCTCAACATGCAACTTGTATTGCACAAGTGGCTTTGCGGGTGTCTATCTCTCCCACCATAGTTAAGATTCAATTTACAATATGCACTTGACAACACTTGTATCAACGTTGTGGTTCATGTTCGTAGGTAATGACGGTTATTATTCGAAATCCCCAAGCCACGTAAAACATGCAAAGAAAATTAGAGGTGTCTAACTTGTTTTTGCAGGGGCATGTGATGTGATATGGCCATGATGTGATTGTGATTATATTTGATGTATGCAATGATCCTTATTGTAATATGGCAACCGGCAGGAGCCTAATGGTTGTCTTTAAATTTGTTAAGACCTACGTGTCTATTCATCATGTAATAACTTTATTCCAAATAGTTGTAATAGTTGCTATTGGTGATAGACAACCATGAAGCGACGCCACAGACCTTGATGCAATGCTGATGATGATGGAGATCATGTTCGTACTTTGGAGATAGAGATCAAAGCACAAGAAGAAAGGCCATATCATATCACATATTATAAATTGCATGTGACGTTAATCCTTTTTATGCATCTTGTATTGCTTAGATCGCGACAATAGCACTATAAGATGATCCCTCTCACTAAATATCAAGTAATAAAGTGTTCGTTCTTAGTAGGCATTGTTGCTAAGAATCGTCGTTTCGAAGCATCACGTGATGATCGGGTGTTATAGAATCTACGTGTCCATACAACGGGTGCAAGCCAGATTTGCACATGCGGATACTAAGGTTAACCTTGAAAATCCTAGCATGTACAAACATGGCCTTGGAACACGGAATAACGAAAGGTAAAGCATGAGTCATATGGATTATATGATGAACATATTGATTGTTCGCCTTTGAAGCTACATCTTCTCTTGTGATGATCGGACTTGGTGTAGTGGATTTGGTTTGTGTAATCACTAAGGCAACATGAGGGATGTTGTTTTAAGTGAGAGTTCAAATAGTAATATGATTAAAGTTGAACGCAATTTATCATAAATTAAATCAAAGTGAATTTTCATAATTGTTTTAGTCATTGGCATCCGTTCACCACCTCATGCTTAGTTTTAATTGAGATAGTAGAACTATAGAATTATGGATAGTTACTTTATGAACTGGTATTGTATTATTTTGAGTGTCAATCTAAAGTTTAAATGTCCCATTGCACACTTTCAGCAAACTCCATTTACTCCATTAAGTTTAATAAGTATTATTAGTAAAAATTCGAGTGTTAGTATCTAAATATCATGTTTGCCTCCATGATTCTTGATATTCAAAAGATTGTTTTAATATCAAGGTTATCTAGGAGCTAAAAGAATTGTTTCAGAAACCATCATATGTGGAAAATATTGCGATATCTGAAACAATGTTTTGGTTGCAATATGATAGAGTATAATTTGGCAAAATATATGTTCTCATATTTGATGAGAATTTGTGAAGGTTGGAGATGCTAGACATCCTAATCCTCCAAAAGGTTTTTGGAGAGCAACATTATACTCGCGATTTGCCTTTATAAGCTATGGTAGGTTATCATGAAAGTCGTCATGATAAGGATGAATAGAAGGTGTAGGTAATTTTTTTACTACACTAAAAGATAACTAAAAATGGATTTTGAAAGAATGCAAAACATTTGATGATGGTGATCTACTTCAAAGTGAAAGTCCAAAGGTATTAGTATTTTACTATGAACGCTTTGGACTATGTGTTATGTGTATGTCACCACTGTTGATATTGATAGATTATTTTAAAAGGGAAAGGAAATGCTGAAAGAGAATCTCATAAATATTTGGCACAAAAAGAAAAGATTGGAAATGTCCAGCTTAGGTATATATATGATATACATATTATGGTTGTATTTTTTGCTTGTTAAACAATGTGGTTCTTGGGTATTGGATACCGAATTGGTTGGTGTGAAATGTCATACATGACAACACAATTCATAAACTGCAATGGCCTAAGTAACCAGCAAGAGAATATGTGATAATGTTCATCGAAAACAAACAAAGTGTTGTTGTGTTTCTCGTTGACATCAAAGCTTACCTTCAAGATGTGTTTCAATAATTGTTATTGGGTATTGTGAGAACAAAAGGTTGTTCAAATAATTATCGTATTCCATATAAGATGGATGATTTACAAATATAGTTGGAGAAATCACGTCCATAAAACTAAATGATAAAATGCCGTAAGACAAATGATTGAAAGATCACTTACGAAGTAACATCACCGTTTAAATTATATTGGAAAGAAAACATGTAGATACTCCATGTTAATGGAACTTTGGAGTCTTTTGATTTTGATCAAATGATGCTTGTGAGACTTTCCTACAAATAATTGAAACTTCGTTCAAAGGCCAAAGAAGAATGAACGACTAACTTATTGGAATTTTTACATATCGATGTATGTAGTCCATTATGTGTAGTCGTGAGCGAATGAATTTCAACTTCATATGTTTTCTCCAAAAATTTGAGTGAATATATTTGTATATTTACTTAATGAGGAATAAGTGTGAAATATTTGAAAATATTCAGGAATTTTCAAGATAAAGTGGAAAATCATTGTAACAAGAAAATAAAGAGTTTATGATTGGATCATAAAGAAATATATTTGAGTTACAAGTTTAGCATAACACCTAAGATTTGAGGAATCGTTCCATGGATTTGCATTTTCCAAAACACCACAGGAGTATGGAGTGTTCGAGACATATAATGAATCCTTGTTTGACATGGTAAGATCAAAGGTGTCAGTTATAAAACTGCCATTGTATTTTAAAGATTAAAGCTTTAGTGACTACCGCTTTTACATTGAAAAGTGCACCATCGTGATCAGTTGAAATGACACCATATAAGTTATGGTCTGGGATAAAACCCAAGTTATCCTTTCTTAAATTTTGGTATGCTAGGCATAAGTAAAATGTTTACAACCAAAGTCGTATAAGCATGTTTTTGTATATTATTTCGAATAACAATTGGGTTTTCCTCCATAACACCAAAGTCAAAAGTGTTTGCCGCTTAGAACGTCAACTTGAGAAGGAATTTTTCGTAAAAAGTTAAGTGGGAGGAAAATAGAATTTTGATAAGGGTATTGAACCTTAGCTATATGTGTTGAGTTGCGCAACGCCGGGAAGTGTCCCGATGCTGCAATAATGCTCATGGCTCGCGTACCTCAAAGATTATGGTCACGGAGGTCTAAGTTTCTATTAAGCAAAGTAGGTTGGGTAAACAATAAAATATTAAGATTTGAGAGTAAATCATTATTTTTGATAATGATGGATGTTACATGCAAAGAAGAAATGATGGGCCCTGACTCCATCATATGGCTTGAAGCCAAAAAATCTATGATAGTTCCATACACAAGAAATCAAGTTTTTGAACTTGGAAGACTCTCTAGAAAGGTGTTAAACCTTTCAGCCGTATTTGGATCTATAAAGAAATAGACATGGACGTTTCACATCTATGAAATAGTCGACATGTCGAGAAAGATTCTACGACAATATTCACGGAGTTGAATATGACAAGATTTGATCTTTCATAGCGATATTTAGTGTGGATGGATTAATATAGCAACCACTAAATATAATTTTGGAATATGGTAGTTGAACAAACAAAACAAAGTTCTTCTAATAGAATGGTTACCTAGGACATGTACATGGCACGATTCAAAAGGTTTTGTTAATTCAAAGGATGCTAAAATCGCATGCAAACTTCAATGGTTGAAGTAAGCATCGCGGAGTTGGAATCTTCACCGTGATGAAACTGTTAAAAGAGTTTAATTCTATCGAAGACGAAGAAGATTCTTACATTTGTTAGAAATTAAGTGGAAGCATTAAGACATATTTCTAATACATTATGTGAAAGACATATTATTGATTGGAAATGATGTATCTTTTATTGACACATGTAAGAATTTCATTTCGATAAAAGACTTAGGCAAAACCCGAATATTAGGCATCAATGTCTATATGGATAGATTGAGACGCTAATATGGTAGTGCCGAAAGTACATAGTGTAGATATTGAAATAGTACAATATAGAAACTACAAGAAAGGTTCTTGTCGCACAGAAATGGTTGAATAAAGATTCAAGTGTGTTAACACTTGGTGAGTGAAATCACATGAATATTTTGATCAATCATATCGTGATATGTACACATCCAGATATGCCCTATGCAATAAATGTTATGAGCATATACCAGAATGACTCATAAGATGATCATTGGACGATAGTAAGGATATTCTTATGATCTTTGGAAGAACTAAGGATATGTTATTTATGTAAAGGTTACAAATAGATAGATAGTTCATTGTAAAGTGTTACATTGATACTAGTCTTGTCACAAGATAAAAATTAAGTTTATATCAATTTAAACTATGGTGGCACAATGCAGTGGAAAGGAAGTTCCATAATGGATTTGGATGAGTTCCAAAGTTGAGACATTGTGAGAGATACTACAACAAAGGCTAAGTATATGACTACTATTGTAGTAGAAAAAGAGGACATTTGTGTCAAGTAGTTTGTTATCAAACTAGGTGTGATTCACATCGGGCTAGTACTATGAAGATATATTGTACGAAAATTATATCGACATGGTTTAACCCCAAGGAACTAAAGGTCTCACCAAAGGACCAAATTTATATTATGTCATCTCATTGGAGAATGAGTGATGCGTAGAGACGCAAAGACATGCAAATACACACGGACCTAGAAGTGTCAGATCCAAATATTATGTTTATCACTAGCAATCGTGTATATACAACACTAGAAAGCCATAGGCAGTGAATGCACAAGTTTTTTCGAACTAGATTATTGACTCTAGTGCAAGTGAAGACTGTTGGAGATATACCCAAGAGGCAATAATAAAGTGGTTATTATTATATATTTGTGTTTATGATAAATGTTTACATCCCATTCTATAATTGTATTAAAATGAAATATTAATACTTGTGTGTTTTGTAAACATAAAAGAGTCCCTAGTAAAGCCTCTTGTTAAACTAGCTTGTTGATTAATAGATGATCATGGTTTCCTGATCATGGACATTATATGTTATTACTAACAATATCATATCATTAGGAGAATGATGTGATGGACACACACCCATAATAAGCATAGCATAAGATCAAGTCATTAAGTTCATTTTGCTATAAGCTTTCAGATACATAGTAACCTAATCCTTCGACCATGAGATCATGTTAATCACCGTCACCGAATGAGTACTTTGATGACATCAAACTCCACTTCCGTAACTGGGTGGTTATAAAGGTGGAATTGGGTATTCTGAAAGTATGTGTTTGAAGTGCATGGATCAAGAGTGGGATTTATCCATCCAAATGACTGATAGATATACTATGGGACCTCTCGGTGGAATGTCATCCAATTGGCTTGCAAGCATGTGACTAGGTCACAAGGGATACCATATCACAGTATGAGTAAAGAGTACTTATCGGTAACAAGGTTGAACTAGTTATAGAGATATCGACGATCGAACCTCGGATAAGTAAAGTATCTCGCAACAAAGGGAATCAGTTTTGTATGTTAATGGTTTTGTATGTGGGAGCCATTATGGATCTCTAGGTACCACTATTGGTTATTGATTGGAGAGGTGTCTCGATCATGTCTGCATAGTTCACAAACCGTAGGGTCACACACTTAAGGTTTGATGTTGTTTAAGTAGATATGGAATATGAGTTGGAGACCGAATGTTGTTCGGAGTCTCAAATTGGATCCAGAACATCACGAGGAGATCCGTAATTTTTCAGATAATAGGATTCACATAAGGAAAGTCATTTTCTAGGGTTCAGAAAATTTATCGGTATTTTGACTGGAGCTTCTAGAATATTCTAGAAGGGGACACCAGTGGGCCCGCCACCCCGGGAGGTGCCACATGGGTCAAGGGTATGTTGTGGGGGCCATGGGCCAGCCGCACCAAGATCCAAGGGTTCCAACTGGCCAGCCCAAGGATTTAGGGAAAAACCCTAAATTGGAAATGGGGAAACTTGGGAGGAAAGTTTCCCCCCAATCCCTGTGTGCCCCAGCCCTAGAGGGAGGAGGCCAAGCGGTCTGCCCTAGCCGCACCCCCCTCTATATGAAGAGGGGAGGGGAGAGCGCACCCTTGCCCTTTCCCTAACCCTAGCCGCTGCCCCTCTCCTCCGCCGTCCTCCTGCTCCGGCTTAGGCGAAGCCCTGCAGAAATCTCTCCTCCTCCACCACCACTACGCTGTCATGCTGCTGGGATTCCGAGGGGATCTATTACCTCCACTTCCCGCTGGAACAGGGAGAGGAAGGTCTTCATCGACTCTGTACGTGTGATCGAGTGAGGATGCACTACCGGAACGCGGCGGTGGAAGGATCGTCATCGCGATCTTGAGATCGGCAAGTGATCGACTACATCAACCACGAGATCATATCTCGTTAAACGCTTTGGATCTACGAGGGTTAGTTCTCTCCTATCTCGTTGCACCTATCTTGTAGATTAGATCTTGGCTTTGTCATAGATTGGATCTTGGTTTTATGTGTTCTTGCGATAGAATTTTTTTTGTTTTCCATGCAACGAACCCTACACAATCATATTTGCACCACCAAGCTAATGATGAAACTGTAGCACTATGGTTATCATATGGCTGGTGTGATTAGTACCCGAGGGTATGTACAACCAAATTGGTTGTGCATATCCTCTGGATTCGGTCGCACCGACTCTACCAACTGTATGTATGGTAGTTATTTTAAAGGTGTTCTCATGAACTGCTTGGTATTCGATTTGCATTTCTAAATGGCTCCTTTTTGCAGTGCTCGAAGATGATGGATAGTGTTGTCCCCTCCATCGGGGAAGGTTGATAGAGGGATGCCGGTGAAGTTAGAATCGCCAAGAGGCCTAGGGTTAGGTGGGCAAGTTTGGTCACTTCCATGACCTAGTTGTCCCAGCCCACTTTGCTAAGATCGTCATGTCACTAGTGTTGGACCTGCCGCCAATTCCTTGTGGCTTTCCTCCCTTCCTTGGTACTATCCCGAGGACTATCATCGGGAATGCGAGACGCACACGATTTTTTTCGCAATGACGAATACCAATAAAAGTGAGAATAATCATCGACAATTACAAGGAAATATCAAAAACCACAATTACTATAACTGGTGATGTCCAAAGATCACAATATATCAAATTAAATTTGGCACTAGACACGGAAGTAGACAAACTAAACGGTAAATACACGTGTTTGTCAAGTTGACAAGCATGACAAATAGAGGGGCGTCTAACTTTATTACACTTTATTAAAGAGAATCACTAAAGCGCTGACATAGCATCATGTCCAGGATATCCAAGACATTGATTTTAGAGATCGACAGTGTTGGCGAGCATGGCAGTGGTGGTGAACGACGAGTGGTGTTAGGAAACGTGTAGAGATCCCCTTCACTATTGCAGTGAGGTATCACACGACGAGTCTTCATGTCGTTCACGAAAAACCAAGAGCGTCAAACCCAACGGAACAAAAATTATCACAAGTAAATTTACGGATGGAAAGTAAGTTGCAAATTAAATGGGGAACAAGAAGAACATGGTTGAGGTTGAAAAGATGACCAAAAGGAGAGCAGAAAGAGGTGTAACCAGAAGAAGAAATAGGCACAGATGTGTCATTTACTATGGTGACGAAGTATGGTCAAGAGAGAGGTGTGGAAAAAAGAATGTTACCCTCATTGTTTGTCATACGAGAGGTGGTGCCAGAGTCCATGACCTAGCCTTCCCGCTGGTAGAGGTTGTTGCGGGTAGCAATCAGCCTCACTTTGTCCCAAGCGGGAGAGGGTGATGATGACCATTGGTCCGCGTCAGGAGAGAATCAGACCCAGGGCCCGTGGGGCCAGAATTTGTCGCGTGGAAGGGGGCAACATCTGGTTTGCCGCCCGTCTTATTCTTTGGCTTCCGAGGCTTGACGGAGTTGGAGGAATCGTTGCGGAAGGCCGTGCCGGTACACACACTATGGAAGGTACAGTATTCAGAGGCACTCTAAAGTGCCTCCAATAGTTAAATTAGTGCCACAATTAAGTTTTTGAGGCACTAAAAAAAGCGCCGGGGACGGTCGTGTAGGTAAAAGTTTTTTGAGGCAGTTTTAAAAAATGCCTCTAAATCATAGTTAATTGAGGCACTATGACTAATGCCTCTAAATCCTAGCCAATTAAGGCACTATGACTAATGCCTCAAAAACCAACTTAAGGCACAAATTAGAGTGCCTCTAAATCCTAGTCAATTGAGGAACTATGACTAGTGCCTCTAAAAACCAACTTTTTGAGGCACTATCAATAGTGCCTCAAAAAACCAACTTTTTGAGGCACTATCCATAGTGCCTCTAAAACCCAACTTTTTGAGGCACTATCCATAGTGCCTCAAAAAACCAGCTTTTTGAGGCACTATCCATAGTGCCTCTAAAACCAGCTTTTTAAGGCACTATCCATAGTGCCTCTAAAACCCAACTTTTTGAGGCACTATCCATAGTGCCTCTAAAAGATAACAACCATAAAATTACAGTAGCAATTTAGCTAACAGAAGTCAAATTACAGCAGTTAAATTTTCAAAATGGCTCACAACTGTCAAATTACAGCAGGTATTGCACTCAAATCTCATCAATACAAATCACAATAATACAAACAAATACATCGCTCACTCAAATTACAGTAGTTTATGCAGATGTTTAAATTTCACTCAAATTATTACAGTCAAATTACAATAGTCATACATAGCTTGAGACCAATAGATTGCACATATAAACTTTAAATAGCATTGTGATTGCATAGCTAGAGCTGCAGTGGAATCAAATTGTACTTCTAAGGATGTGGAACATCATAAGTAGCTATAGCTTGCGACCATGTTGTAACATCAACCTTGGACTGTCTTATGAAATCCATGTCATTGATGGGCTGCAAGCAATCAAACATGTCACGGAAGTAACTAGAATATATATGAAAGATGGACAGCAAACATTGCATATACAGTAAGTAGGTATTTTGGAGAAACAACTATACTTCAAATGGAATCCTTCGATTGAATGATGTTCCAACATATCAAAATAGAGATAAAATACCTTCTGTCAAACTGACTCTAGAGTTCTGATGCTTGGGACTCGACTTCTCTTGTAATGATGAGTGTTCAATTGAGCTGTAGACTACATTTTTGACTACCAGAATGAGTCACACAGAATGAACCATATCAATATGCTACATGTTTCAGGTTTAAACTATATGCAATCCTATATATGACACTACGTTCTATACGGACTGTATGCAAGTTTTTTTTCTGAATGAACAATTTTTCAGTTGTTCTAGCTTGCAAAAATAATGGCAGTGTCATTTTCAGAAGTAGAAACAAGGTAGGCTACCAAAATGAGTAGTTTAGGTTCCACTTTGAGTAGTGTATGTTAATGCCTGGCTGTAGTATTTACAAAATATATTTATAGAATAATACATGCTACAAAGGGATCATAAAATTGTCCGTAACATGATTTTTTTTTAGAAAATATTGTCTAAATTTGTTTGCAGATTTGTTCCTAGAAGAACAAAATCTTCATGAAAGCTGAACATGTCTAGATAGGTACTTCTTCTTTAATAATGTTGGCATCTAAATAAAGGAATTGGCACTATAAGCAACTGAGAACACGAAAACACATGAAGAAATAGAATCAATGAGCACGAAGCATGAGCAGGCATCGAATAAGATCTGGAAGGATGGCTTCAAAACATAATTCAAGCAATATGAGATTGATGAGTTATATTTTGATGTAAAGTTGTTGATTTCCTCCAATATCAGTGAACCTGAAATCCGTTGTAAATAGGCATAAACCACGCTAGACATAAATGGAGTATATATAGCATAAACAAAAAAAAGGCTAGAAATGGTACAGAGTTCACTAACAGGAGCAAAACCATGCTACACGTTGCAACTTAGAAAGAACGCAACTGAACAAATTCATACAAAATAGAGGTGATTACCGTATTTAAAATGTCACTCATGAGCTCAATGGTGCAACCTAGCTCAGATCTCAAGCCACCATCTCTCCACCAACAAAAGGAGTGGCTTCTGAGAAAATGACATGAGGTTTATCTTCTGAGAAAACTGGAGGACAATAAGAAATCACGAAAACAACAAAAAATTGATAACTATAGCAACCTGCAAGGAGCCATCTATCTTGCAACAGAAACTTTGCTCTCACCTGTAATGCAAAAGCTGAAGGAAGTTAAGTTTATTACCTAAGCCATATTCTGGTTGCAAAGTAACAAATATGCAAGCGAATGATCATATTTCCTTTTCGAAGTAGAAAACTTGCTATCCAAATAGAAAACACAAATCTACAGGGTAGAATAAATCTACACCGTGGATTCAACTAAACTAAACTAAATCATTGCTTAAATTAATGAGATGGTGCTTGTTCATAAGTTGTAATTGTACCTTACTGCTGAATGTTAATTCACTTTTTAATGAGAATGTTAGCACATGCCAAATCTCTCGAAAGCACCTTTAATCGCTCAGATGCTTCCTTGGTGACATTTTCTGCCCTCTCCTTATACCAAGTTCACCACTCTTGTGTAGTTTATAGTTACATAGATCTGGACACAAATGTCGGAATCTAACAGATTGAAATATTTAGGAGCTAGTAGTTAATCACATACTGATGTCCATGAATATAATATGTTTCATTGGTGACACTAAAGGCGACCTATTTACATCTGTAGCATATTTGATGTAATCTAAAATGAAATTTTGGTCTATCAAGGAACTTGCCAAACATTCAGCCACTCAATTTTATAAGAAAAATGGTCTGGCAGAAAACTTGTTTCTTCCAGTCATCTACGTCATCTAAGTCGATAATAAGAGGCCAAGGAAAATGTTAAATATGCATAAACATACTAAATTAACAGCAGCAAGATGTACTGGTATTGGAAGTCAGATAAAACTATTGACCAAAATTAGTATCAGGTGATGTAGCTTGCTATAGTAAACCTACATAGAATATTTTCCATCATAGGTTTTGCAAATATGTATGTCCCACATACAGGACAACAAATACAGCCATTTCAGACAGTCATCAGGAAGAAAAGAACACTATCATCCTTATTTGAGCTCATGGTAGACAAAAAAATAACAAAAAAGGGGCATGAATCGAAGAAGTGAGCAATTTATTCACCATAATTAGATGCATGCTCTAGTTGTAATGCATGGCCAATGAATGATTAATATACCTATATAGTGAGCAATTTATACCTATCATCCTTCCTTGTCCTAGAAAACGTGCATGCATGATACTAGCTCTCTCGCTCTCACTAGCTAAAAATGGCAGTAATCCTTTGCAAGAGAAAATAAATACAAACATAACGACAAGCATTACTAGATAAATTGCAGAATTGTACAAAGCTCAAAAGTAAATCAAGTAGTGGTTCAATTTACTTTGCATAATTGTTCCAAACATCCTGACTATCAAATTTGATAATGGTTGTCGCTATTCCAACCAAAATTTTATTCTACATGCAGGAACATGAGACTACAATAGTTCCATGTGCTCTTACTTGACAGGTGAAACAGTATGGTGCTAGAACTAAACTACATATCAGTGATACCACTGAAACTATAATCGCTCTAAGATAATTGCACTGGAGCACTTCATGTTAAAATCAGATGCATCAGCACAAAATCAGGATAAAAGCATAACATGATAAAACGTGGGGGATGAAGGTTCAGAGGCGGAGAGAGACGTCACCAGTGGCCGGGAATAGTGGCGGGCGAGCCTCGGTGGTCTGTAGCCGAGGCCGTAGTAGAGGGAGATGGTGAGGTAGTCTAAGAAGGGGACGGGGCAGCCGAGCCTACCAACGCACTACCAAAGCGTCGGAGCCGAGGGGCCGACAAGGCAGAGGACCACATGCTCGAGGTAGGAGTCATAGGCTTCGTCAGGGGGGAGGTCATGGAGGAATCGTGCTCGACGTAGGCAAGTAGCAAGAGACGCCGTCGGCGGCATCTGGGTTAGGTACGCGTCTCGGGCTGCTCGAGCTGGCTAGATGCGGTGCGCGACTCCAGGGCTCCACGCTGCGGCCGGGTGAGCTGCTATGTGCGAGGCCGGGTCGGGGTGGCGGCCAGAGGATAGGAATGGATTGTGGGCGCGGCGGCGGCGGTGTTTAGGATGGAGGATAGCTAGGGTTTGCGCGCGGCGGCGGGATTGTGGGCGCGGGATAGCGGCGGCGGAATTGTGGGCGCGGGATGCCGGTGTCGGTGGTGGAATCGAACAGGAAGAGGGTGGTGGAGATGCGCCGGCGAGCGGCTGGTCTGGGTCGCCGGAGAGATGTGGGGATGGGGTGGCCTGCGGCATGGCTACGCGAGAGAGGGAGAGGCAGGCGGCTGTCCCGGGAAAGAGATGAGGGTCAAGGACAGAAAAAAAATCTGGCATAGGGCCACAGCTTCCTCCTCCAGTCCTCCTATACGGAGCACCTCACACACCCCAAGCGGCCCGTGTGGTTATTTAGGCCGTGGCCCATCCGAAAACAGGTAGTTTTTCGTTTTCCTTTTATTTATTTCTTTTCTGTTTCTGTTTCTTTTCCATTTTTACGAATCTAAATAATTTTTAAAAAGGTAAAATAATAATTATAAAAATAACAAAAATCTGGACAAATTTTAAAATTTGAAAATTTTAAATTTTGAACATTTTAGAATTAAATATTTTCAAACTTTGAACAACTTTCAGATTTAAAAAAATTTCAAATCTAAATATTTTTCAAATTTAGCCTTTTCACAAAACCTGAAATAGTTTAGCTTCCTTTTCAATATGATCAGATGATGGGACACCTAGTACATGTTTGTGATTCTCCACTAATAAAGATATCTTATACTTGTTATCTTACACATTATCCTGCTGCTACTTGACTTGTGCTATATCTATCTACAGAAAAAAATTTGCCTTACGCATTAGCGACTCACATGCAGACAAAATCCTTTTGTTTAGTTCAGAAACACTCTACATGTACTAGTTTATAAACGGGAAGGAAAAGGTTCACACTGGTGCACTGGGAACATGTTGTGTGACAGGAAGAGAGTGGGCTCCAGAATTCAGATACCAACAACATATCCATGAGCTGATGAGCAGAGCATCAAGGATGACACGATCAGTCAAGCGGCGCTACGGTGAACCCAGATTAGATTAGCTCGGAATCCTATAAAGGCAAACACAAATACCCATTTCTTAAATCATACCAAGAGTGAAAGCAAGGAGAGCATGCCCGGGGACTGGCCATCCATGGATATACCTGCTGCAAAGCCACAAGTGGTGGAATCAATGATAAGCACATCACAATCAGCTGCTTCACGCACCATTTAGTTTTAATGTTAATCACCTCTAACCAAATTGGGGGCAAAGCTTTCTTGACATTGTCGGGGGTGCCATCCCTGTTGGCCATGTCCTTGGTTTCCACAAAACTGAGAATGTATATGGATTTACCATTGTCCGTTAAACTTTTTTCAAGAGTATGAAATAACATAAGGAGTAAATAAGTTTACACAGCTTCATGTAAAAATATACATCTTAATTTTCTGGTGCTTGGTTGGCTAAAACAAAAATATATATTCTCAGGAACGTATGGTTTAGGAGTGCTATTCTAAGCTTATTAGAGGAGCCAATATCATTAGCCATGTACCATTGCAGCAAGTTGCAGTCCCAGTTAAGATGATCTACTAACCGGTAGATTAACTCGCTTTTCTGGATGCCTATAAATCTGCAGAGGTATTTTTTTGCATAGTCATATTTTGATAGTGGTATTTTTCTACATAGTCATATTTCAATCTATTATCCAAGTACAATGGAGATGTTTCACTAATTTCTAAAGATTATTTTTTCTAAAGATTAACTAGCAGAAAGCTATATCACCAAACTACTCTCAGAAATAAGAGACCAGCCAACTTGAGAGAGAGAGAGAGAGAGAACTGGCAGACCACGTTGCTCCAGGCCCTAACAAAGCACTATATCTTCTGTTAGAAATCTTAGTAACTTTCTGAAGATTTTGATTCAGCATACAGCCCTCCAGGAGAACCATATAGAGGCTGACTTCTACAACAAAGAAGAAGTGGACAGAAAGTAACAACAAATATTTACATCTTTAGGATCACATTGCCAAATTATTTAGCTCACGGTTTGCTGAAAGCATGACCAATACTCTCACAAGAAATAGGATAGTATAGCTAAAAAAATCATGATAATAAATTGTCTAACTCTAACTAGTTTTGGGAAGACATGTCTTTTTGGATACACGGACCTGGTAGCCAGGGTAATAAATTCAGAAGACACAATAGACATGGATATTCAGTTCTAAACTTTTTGAAACACCACTCAACTATATCTATTATCTATAAGAGCAAATAGTAGTACTCGACATGGATGGATATTCAGTTCTAAACTTTTTGAAACACCACTCAACTATATCTATTTATCTATAAGAGCAAATAGTAGTACTCGACATGGACAAGTGCTCACGGGAAAAACTTAGCAAGCAGGTTGTATTTGAGATGGATATTCAGTACTATTTGACCATGCATTATATTTACATAATGATGAAGCACTATTGAGTAATATAATAAGTCTGTAAGTGTTACCACTGCCAATAGTTTTTCCCATTGCATAATATAATAATATATACATTAGACAATAATAGATAATGAAGAGTTGAAAATAAAATACTCCCTTCTTAACAGTAATGAAACAGAGTACTCTCAAATATTCCTCACAGTTGATGTATAACTACCACCCACGAACTCCAAATTGCAATGTGCATTTTTAGGGAAAAGAGAAGTATATTGCCAATGACAATGCAGAGCAGCAAGGAGCTTCCTACACCTCTGGAAGTGGTCTAAAGATGAAGCACTCCATAGTATATATGTATTTTCGTTAACTTTGTGAATATATTCCTACAATTCCTTTCAGTATATACCTTGGAGAATGAAAAAAGCATTTTCCACAAGTAGGTATTCAGGTAAGCAAATATAGATAGATCCAACATCGAGGAGTGAACATAACTTACAGTAGTTGTAGCTCGCTGAAGCCGGTGTGGTACTTGAGTGTTTCTTTAGTCTAGATGGAACTACTCTTTAGCGTGCACCAAGCAGCAGAGGCTGCCACTAGCGATGGGCATAGCAAGACCAACTCATATTGCATCAACACCATCACGGGAAGGAAGAAGACCAGCTGCATTCGCCATGGATAAGGACAAGAAGAAATGTTTCAGCACGAAGCAACTTCAATTGATATGCAGCAAAGCGGAGATGAAAGGGGAGCCGACCACGCACCTCTTGATCAGACTTGTCGTTCTCGAATTTGGGGTAGAAAGCGGCCCTGGTCTGCGCCTCCACGAACCATGTATCGTTGTCCACGACGAAGTTGCTGAGGCAATTCGTCGAACACCTTGAGTGCGTCAGTGGCGCGCCTAGCTCTCCCGGGGTGGACGAGGTAGGCCTCGAGTGTGGAGGGTCTGAGTGCGGACGGAAACTCCTGGAGGGGGGAGCGGACGGCGGGGAAATCGCGGAGGCGGGCGAGATGGCGGACGACGAGGGCGAGTGCGCCGTCCGGGGGTGGAAAGAGCGGCGAACGAGGAATCGAAAGAGGTCGGCGGCGGCACGCGAGGTGGCGGGAGGGGAGAAGGAGAGTGTCTCGGCGAGGAGCGCGGTGGTGGGGCGGACATCGGAGAAGTGGAGGTAGAAGTTGCAGCGCATCCTCTCCGCTGGTCCCCCTAGCGCGCCGCGCCGGCCTGGTGTACGGGAGGGAGGGTGGTGGGAAGAGGGCTCACGATGATGCGGTCGCGGTCGGCGTGGCTGGAGACGGCAGCGAGCGTTGAAGGAGAGGAGGTGGGCGCTCGGTCCTTGGTGAGGAGGATACAGAGGCCGGAGTTGGACGACGGCGGCGAGGGCTCCGCCATGGTGAGGTAGGGTTCTGCTTCGAGGGGCGCGGGTGAGTCCTCCGGGATTGGGATTCAGCGACTTCCCTCTACCAAGTCAAGCTCACGTTGAAATCCAGCGTCCGTCCGTCCAGGATCCAACGGACAGGAACACTCCAACACAAGATCTCGTCCAGCGTTGGCAGTTTTCGAGCAGGAGAAAACTGAACACGCTCCAAACAAGAATTTGGATGAAATTATGTTTCAAAAAAGAATGTTTAAAAAAAGAATTTGGATGAAATTACTATACTGGAAATTTTGTATTCTTTTTTTTGCGAATCAAAAATATGACAATTTGATTATGCTGGTTATTCTTTTGGAGGCACAGCACAAAGTGCCTCAAATGGATGACCATTTTGAGGCACACCTGATAGTGCCTCAAATGGATGACCATTTAGAGGCATGTTTGACAGTGCCTCCAATGATCATCCATTTGAGGCAATGTCAGGTGCCTCAGTTGGTTGGACATTGGAGGCAGCAGCATAGTGCCTCAGATGGATGATCATTGGAGGCACACCAAATAGTGCCACAGTTGGTCACTATTTAGAGGCATAATTTAGTGCCTCTAAATGGTAACCAATTGTGGCACTTCTAATTGTGCCTCAGTTGATATACTTTTAGTGGCATTATCACAGAAAATGCCTCTAAAAGTTATGTCTTTTTGAGGCACAGGTCAAAGTGCCACTGATAGTTTAGCATAGAGGCACTGGACTGTGCCTCTATTTTTCAAAACATTAGAGGCACTATCAATAGTGCCTCAAAAGGATAAACTATTAGTGGCACTTTTAAAACTGCCACTAAAAATTCATATTTGGAGGCACTATTTTTCAAAGTGCCTCAATAGATACAATTAGAGGCAGTTTGAAAAAGTGCCTCTAAGAAAAGTGCCTCTGATTCCTGGACGTGCCATAGTGACACCGGGGTAGGGGCATGTTTGGGCGACGAGGGAGGACGAGGCGGCGTTGGTAGACATGTTTTCCTGTTGCCTCTCTTCCATGAGGAGCATGCTCAGAGCACGGATGAAAGTGGGTAGCGGGTCAAGTCGTAGATATGACGGTGGTGGCGGAGGCGAACCGAGGGTCGAGGTCGCGCAGGGTGTTGAGGACGAGGGCGCGGGCCGACACGGGAGATTCGTTGTTGGCGAGGGCATCCGAGAGCTGCTTTCGGCAACTGCAACACTCGGTGATCGAGGACGAGCCCTGGACAAGCTGGCGAAAGTCATTGTCGAGGTTGATAGCCTTGTTGGCCCTGTCGGCAGAGAAGAGCTCGAGGAGAGCGAGCGAAAGTTAACATGCAGTCTGCTCGCAGGCGAGCACCATGGCGGTGACCTCCTCCTCGATGCACGCGTGAAAGAGGTTGAGGACGGTGTAGTCGTCGTAGGACGAAGCCACATTGGTGACGTGGCCGATGAGGCCGGTGCGATCAAAGGAGGATCTTATGTAGATCGCCCACTTGGTATATTTGGCAGCGTCGAGGCAGAGCACCATGAATATTCTGTTATATTGTGATCCTTTGAAAATTCAAAACCTTTTTCTCTTGTCCTTTCAAAGTTCAAACCCTGTCTATCGAAAGAAAGTGCGCACATAGCAACGTACGTTGTTGACATCGACGTGCGTATGATTTTCCTGGAAAAGTACTTCATTTCCAGCGTGTTAAGGTTTTTTTTTTGCCTATTCTATTGAACTAATCGCTGAATCCTATTCGTCTTAGAGCATGTCCAACCGTGTTCCTAAGACGGCGATTTTAGATCATTTTTTTTCCGGACGATGAAAATTCACCCGGCCGTTTCAGTATACCGAAAAGAGCCAAATTTGGCCAAACTTTCATCTAGCGTTCCTAGGCCAAACCCAGAACGCTGGAAACCGCCTAGGAACACTGGATGTAGCGGAATCGGCGGAAAAAAAAACCCTGCTCGTGGCCTCGCCGTGGCAGCGAGAAAAGCCGAGTCGTCCCGTCGCATCGGCTCCCGCGAAGGACCGCCGGTCAATGACCGCCCACCACCGCCGGCTTGCCTTCCCGTTGTTTCCCTTTTTCCGTCCACACCGCTATACCCCTCTCGCCTTTGTCGCTCTTTCCTCTATCGGATATAAATACCGGCACCCTCGCCGCCTCCTAGAGCACACACTCTCGCCTCCACTTCCTCACTCATAAGTTCCCCATTCGGCGACGAGAAGCAGAACTTGGCGGGGCAGCAATGGCGGAGAGTTATCCCGGCGACCCAGCAACGGCAAACGGCTTTGGCCGGCGTTCTCTGCAGCCCTAGGAGGCGCGACTGCTGCATGACACCAGCTACATGGCGCTGCCGGACTTCCGGTGCCTGCCGACGTGGAAGCTGAGCGTCGGCGGCCTGCCCGTGCCGCCGGTGCCGGACGGCTCCGACCTCATCAATGAGATCCACATGGCCATCGCCGCCATGGACGATCCTAACCTCGCCGAAGACCCTGGTAACCTCCTGTACTGGGAGAACTTCTTCGCCGATTGGCGGCGGCAACAGCTAGAGGCGCACGACGGCGCCGGCTCGCCACCGAAGCGGCACAACGCCGCCGCACGCCGGCGGTGCTGGAGCGCTCTAGGACGGACGCTCGCCGCCGTCCTCGGGCACATTGTGCGGAGACCGTTCAAGATGGCTTCTCGCGGTCGCCACCGCCGCCGCCAACATCGCTCGCGTCGAATCGGCTGCTAAGGAGGATGAAGCCGCCTCCTCCATCTCGCCTCGCCACACGCCTCGCTTGGCGCCGTCATAGTCACCTCACGCCAGAAGCCACGCCCGCCCGCCGAAAAGCCGGAGGTGGAATCTCGCGCGTCGCCACCGAGAACAAGGTCGCATGGCATCGTCATCAACGAAGGCCGCGCATCAAAGCCGCCAACCGACCAGCTTTGCCTTCACACGCCAAAGAACGAGCCGACGGACTGGGCAGTTTCCGTCGACGAGCACGCCTTCGTCCTCAGGATCGCGATGGAGCGCTCGCTCAATGACGTTCCGCTGATGCCGGCGCCGGACGCCTGTGCCTGGTCCAGGGCGGACTGGGAGCGGTAGGAGGGCGAACGCATCCATCGTCTGCAGCTGCAGGTCGAGCGTCAGGCTTCCAGCGACACTCGCCGCCAGCGATCCTACCAGGGTGCGCCGCTCATCGTCCTGGACGGCGATGAAGCCAGGCCCTCATCGCGGCCGTGGCGTTGCGGCGACGCCGGCCAAGACAGCTCCCGACCACTGCAGCCGCCGAGCGACGACGGCGGCAAGCGGGACGCCGACTACACCGTCTTCTACCGCAACTTCGCCATGTGAGCACCGTCGGCATCGGCATCGCTTAGTAGTCTTTCTATGTTTTTTTTTTTACTTTTCTTTAGCCTAATATAGTCTAAATTCGGTATATGTCCGAATTTGGCATAATATGTACAAACTCGCCTGTTTTTTAATGAAATCTCGTATATTCGTCCAAACTTCGCCGAATTTGTTCAAAGTTTGGCCAAACATGCGTGGTCGGACCTAGAAACGCGAATGAAAAACTGAACATTCTCATGCTAAAAGATAGGAGTACATCATCGTTCGGTGCTAAATAGCCGGATTTCTGCTTGGGACCCTAACGAGTGAAGGTGTTCTTATCTAGATTTTTTTAATAGTTATTCTGATTTTTTAAAATTCCCGGAACATACGTGTGGCACCGGCCAATGGACGGGTCGCCGTCAAGGGATAGCGACGAGCCTGCCGGTGATGGCCACGCGAACCCCGCGGTGCTTGGCATCACCTGCCGGTCTAGCTAGCTAGATTGCGGCCGGTGGGCACATCCGGCCGCGCGCGGATGCAGCCAGCGGCGCCGCAAACGTGCGTGCCTGCTCACTAGCTAGCTGTCTCCCAGCGGTGTTCCCGCAAGTGCTGCGTCGGCGACGCGTCTCAGATAATAACGAACTAGCCCCGATGGATACCGTGTACCTCGGTGTATGCATATCTTTATCTTTTGGCCGCCACCGCCCAGGCGCCCACCTGCATAGTGCTCGTTCAAGTGGTCTGGTCGACATGTAGGCAAGTAGAGGATCAGATATTCTTGGACCGTATCATGATCTTCTTTAAACACAGGCACAAGATTTACCCGACCTTAAGGAGAGAATTCATGAATTTATTGGTCGTGTCTTATAAAATTCACAGTTCTCATGTTGATGTTGAAATCAATGAGTGCAGTTTCTAGCGTTAAGCAAGATGCTTGGACTGTGTGTGCACGTCCTCCAGCAACAAAATGAACTATAGAAATTAGTTGAATACCCGTACCTTGCTACGGAATAACCAATTGATATATCGAGAGATTGATCATGTAAAGTTTCAGTAAAATATGCATTAAGCAATGTTTGAATGAGTGAAATAAACACATTTCGGTTTGTCACTTTATCCACATTTTTATCTTTCGGTTATACATTTCTACCCCATGTATCTCTTGTTTCTGTTGCGATTGTGTGTATTGATGATGTCTTACATGTGCATCCCCTCTGCTACCAAATATTGACTTAACATGGATAATGAAGAGAGATATTTTACAATTAAACTAATATCTCTCTATTATGGTATCATTGCCAGTAATCATAGTCTTTACTCTCACATCGACATGACTACACGACATGATAGATACCTAGAGTTACAGAGTGCTTGCCAGCATTTTTTTCTCCTTTTGGTTTTTGAAAATTGATCTAAATTTCGTAATTTTACAAAAACCTAATCAACCCCACGCCTCTCAAATATGTCGTTTGTGCTTTCTATTATGTATAGATATGTAGATCCCACAACCTCAATCCATTCACCAACCCACTAATTAGCAACACCATGGCTATTTTCTCCTTCACGTAGGACATCTCTAGCGAAGGGTGTCGCCGGCGTGGTTATTACTGTCGCCTGCTAGGACGTGCAATGTTCATGTCGATTAATTAAAATAGTACAATCATAATGATATGTAAAGTATATAAATGTAATAAGTATATATGTAAAATCTGCACAAGTATGATTTTTTTTGGCTTAGACGCTTCTACTGGTTGAGTTGCGCAAAAATCATACCCAAAGTTATCTCAAACCCTACATTATGTAAAGCATGACGACGTAACCCATGGAGTTAGAAACAATGACTCCGGATGGAAGAATAATTTTCTGCTCTTCTGGTCGAATAATTGTTCATCTATATTCAACTGCAGATCTAAAAAGCTTAATTCACAACTATGGATATATATTTGCAAGATTGGCTTTGACTAAGATACTGTGAAAAAAGAATCATGAACAACCATTCTAATTTTCATTTTTAAGCTTAAACCATATGTTTAAATTCAAAAAATATACAAAAAACTACCCCAAAAACAGAAAAAACTATAAACCAAATAACAATTGCGCCCCTGTACCTTTCTATTTAGTTGTGACATCAAGATTTAACATTGTTTACCACGACATGTATTTAGATAATAAAAAATGTGATATCCTGCATTACAAATTCAAAATTTGCAAACAATGTCAATAATTCCTTTAGCATGCTAATATTCAAATAGGTGAAGAAAATAGATGCAAAAGAAGAAACATACATGAAATAAGAACTCAAGCATGATGCACCTGTAGTAATGTTAAAGCATTTTTTGCAGATTCTCAAAAAGCATTAGCATTAATCTGAAATATTTGCAACGACCAATATCGAATTCATTGACAAGGATAACATTGGAGTCCAAAATATATTACTTCACACTTCATGAAAAGTGGTTATCCTCTAAAATATCCAGGTTAATTGGCACATAAATACACGGCCCAACAGAAACAGAGTTGATGTGTTTGGTATAATTAAATAAAAAATAGATCTTCAATACACACATCCAATGTAATCCAAAATATTTGTATAGACCAACAAAAGAAACTAATCTTCTTCTTCAAAGGTCGCTCTCCTCTCTAGCTCATAAACTGAAAAACTGAAAGTGCGAACTACATAAGCAATTAGCTCATACCTCCAAACCATTTTAACTTTGAGGGGTGCCTTGATAAAAGGGAAGATGCACACAACTGGCTAGCAAAAAATCAGTGTCGTCGACTAATAGCATATAAGTAAGTTTATTGTACAGTACCATAAGTTTATAGCTTGTAGTAGTAAGTCCGTATAACCAAATTGACTTCATTTAATGTCAAACTCAATATAAAATGGTACACTATAATTACATATACAAAAAGTGAGTCTCAATAATTCCTATTTCCATGTAAGCGTTCTTCCAATTAAATCTTCTAGGAATTCTGACATTTCTACATAGCATTGTTGAATCCACAGAAAGAAGAAATATGAAATCTGATTATACTTGTTTATGACAAGATACACAGTATTTCTTAATTTGACAAGCACAAAAAACATGAAAGATGGTCGAACCTATAATACATAATTAGAGACAATTTCTGTGTTTCCGGACAATAATCTGAACCATCACCGTTCCTCCAGAAGCTTACTTCTTGACAGTGCGGGCAGGGCTATATAATTGAAAGAAAATCTGCAGGATCCACTCGAGGGAGAAGAAGAAGCCGAACCTCATTCCATAGCCGGTGGTGATAAAGAGCATACCTTTTTTGCGAATTGATGAAGAGCATACATGCAAATATGAAATATGCAATGGCTGCAACGTCAGATCAGATTGAAAGCGAGGATCGGAGGGGCGCAGCCGTTGGGCATCAATGCGCTATACGTGGGAGCATGTTGGTGCTTATCGGAAGACCGAAAGTGCGACATTGCAGCAGTTGGTGACTGTGGCGAGCTTCTTTTTTATTTTCTCCATCTCAAACTGCTTTCCTTGAAGGTCGGAGGGCGTCGCCTCGTACAACACAACAGCCTCGCGGAGCGGCCACGTGGACGGGTCGGATCACGTCGGATTCCACAGATGCCGGCGTGCGTCGGCCTTGCGGAGTGATGGCATGGACGGACGCAGCTTCAGTGACTTTGAGTTACAAAGTCTAGCTGTGACTTTTCACCCCTATGAGCCATCCAAAGCAGATCCAACGGACAGAAATGAGTGGATATATTGAGTCAGAATCACAAAATTTGATTTATTCTTAAACAGTATGTTCAAATAAAATGAAACTTTTCTACAGTATATAATACAATACATGTGAATTACTGGACCTTTTTCAATTTTTTCTAAGCATTTTGAATTTTTAGTTTACAATTTGATAGCAAAACTTCAAATAATATTTATTCACAAACTACACGCACAAATGCGACGAAACTTTTCCAGAATGCCTAGCACAACATATGAGATTTATTGGAGTTTTTTCAAAAATTTCTAAACATAATATAACATATGTGGAAGCAAAGTTACGGTAAGTCAAAGTCACTGAAGCTGCGTCCGGTATGGACATGTCAGGCCGCGTCGGATTCCACGGGTCTTTTATAACTATGTAGCGTTGTCTGTTAGCTGATGGATAAAGGAGAGATAAGTTTTAGCGTGGCCTGTTATAGTCTCCACGGTATTTCATAATTTGGCAAGCACAAAAAACATGAAAGATGGTCGAACATGTAATACATAATTAGAGATAATTTCTGTGTTTCTGGCCAACAGTCTAAACCAGCTAGCAGTTCACCATCACCGTTCCTCCAGAAGCTTAGCCAAACAACAACTCGATGGAAGCCTTCCAACTTTACGAACATCATAACTGCTTGACAATGCAGGCAGGGCTCCATGATTGAAAGAAAATCTACAGGGATCCACTCGAGGGAGAAGAAGAAGCCGAACATCATTCCCGCAGCCGGTGGTGATGAAGATCATGTTGGATTATTAGGCATAATTTCCACGATTAATTTCAGAATATAAATCATGACAAAACCAGCTACTAGTTCATATAACTCGAACATACTAGATGTACTAAACAACAGAATGATCGGAAACAAACATCAGCTTAATATGTACTCGCAGAACATGATGAATAACCAAACAGGATCACGTAGCACGTACCGTTCGGTTGTCGTAGTAGGAACTTTGGGGAAGAGTGATCGCAGCAGATGGCGACGAAGACGGCAGTAGGCAGCACCGCCTGACTTGGATGGAAGACGACCCGTGATGGAGAACTCAAGAAGTCGCGCAGAGCGCTTCCCAAAAACCTTATTCGCCCTCTCCCATACAGGATTACAAGGGCGAGTGGTTCCGGAGACCTGCTCTCCCGTCCACTGGTGCACGCCGGCAAGTGGGATGGAGTAGACTACGGTGATGGCGCAAGTAGAGAGGATGGCAAAACCCTAGATTGGTTTTCGGTGGTGTTGTGGCGGTAGCCGCGCAGGACTTTATATAGAGCGGCTTAGGAAACCTTAACGGAGGCGAACGTGGGCCGAGTCCACGTTACGCACGTTTGGGTCGGTTACAGTAGCCCACGATCCGGGAGCGACCCGAATAAGCTGACTGTTTGACACGTCTGTCAATTTTCCTGAGCAGCAAAATAAAGCTCGGCTCGGCGAGATTCCCGCAACCCGCGGCGCGCGCGCGTCATGACGAGACGAGGCGAACGTGCGTGCGTGCGTGCGTGCGTGCGTGCGTGCGGCGGCGGCGTCGTCGGAGGAGCGCGCGTGTGTATCTCTCTTATTGCCACTCACTTGCAAAGTGGTGCAACACTCCACCATATAAGGTGGTGCAACTCTCCTCCAACTTTCCATATGGGACTAAACTTTAGCTCTCACTCCACTCCCATGTGAGCTGCCACAAACATGGGCCCAAACACATATGGGCTGCCACAAATTTGGGCTTTGAGATCTAGGGAAAATCTGAAATACACATGGGCCTAAATGGATTAGCCCCATTATTTCTAACAATCCCCCACCAGATCTCAAATGCCCATTTGAAGATTTGCCAATCCTTTCTACTTGTTTATATACCAGTGTTTCAGCAGAGACTGTTAAGTTGAACTTCCGCCTAGAATCTTGAACTACGTCTATCAACAACTTGAACAATGGACGAACCTTAAATTGCAAGTTTCGTGCCAATAGATTTCGCTCAAAATCATAACTAGTACTTGGATGTCAGTAGCCTACCCCGCGGGTTGGAGCATATGCGTCATACTCCCTGGTCTCTTCATGAGTTTACTAGAGATCACCCAAATCTCATAGACCGCGTCGTTTACAGTCGAGCTCATATAGGTGTCTTCTTTCAAGACTTCCCAGTAGGACGGCATCTTTGCTAATTAAAGCCAACAGAAACACATTAAGTCATGTGGCCAACCTGCCTTACAGATTATGAGAGTTAAACATAGAGAGGGTTACAAAATACTCTCCTCAATCAAACCACTAGCTTGTTCTTCCCAGGTCCTAAATCACGGGATCTCCAATCACATAGGTTGGGTTACCACTAAGGTGTGACATCCATGGGTCTCAACCCCATCTCCCTCGATGCACTTTCTATCACATTTCGTGATAGTCCCTTTGTAGAGGGATCTGCCAGTTTTTTTGTCTGTTTGAATATACGTAACAGTTATTACTCCGGAGTTTCTCAATTTCCTGATAGATTTCAAACGTCTCTTCACGTGTCTTGATAACTTCGCGTTATCCTTAGAATTATTCACTTTGACAATAACAGTTTGGTTGTCACAATTCAAAAGGATTGCCGGCACAGGTTTCTCAACCACATGCAAGTCCATCAAGAGCTCACGCAGCCATTCTGACTCAACAGTGGCTGTGTCTAAAGCAGTAAGTTCTGCTTCTATAGTTGACCTCGTCAATATGGTTTGTCTACGAGACCTCCATGACACTGCGCCACCTCCAAGGGTAAACACATACCCACTCGTGGCGTAGAGTTCATCAACGTCAGAGATCCAATTCGAATCACTATATCCTTCAAGCACAGCAGGATTCCCTGAATAGTGAATCTCATAGCTCATTGTACCACATAGATAGCGCATAACCCTTTCAAGTGCATGCCAATGATCAATACCCGGGTTAGACATGAACCTACTCAACTTGCTCACAGCAAAAGAGATATCGGGTCTTGTAGCGCTTGCTAAGTACATGAGAGAACCAACAGCTTGTGAATATTTCAGTTGATATGTTGGTTCCTTCTTATTCTTTCGTAATGTCAAACTGGGATCATAAGGTGTTGGAGAAGTCTTGCCATCATTAAAGCCATATCGGATCAAGACCTTCTCAACATAATGAGATTGCGTTAAAGTAATCCCATTCTCATTGCTAATAAGCTTGATGTTCAGAATGACATCAGCCTCTCCTAGATCTTTCATATCAAAACTCTTTGACAAGAAAGACTTGACTTCATTTATCACTTTCATGTTTGTACCAAAGATCAGAATTTCATCCACGTACAAACATAATATAACACTATCGCCCCCACCATGGCAATAGTAAACACACCTATCAGCCTCGTTAATGACAAAGCCAGCAGAAAGTAGAGTTCTGACAAACTTCTCATGCCATTGCTTAGGTGCTTGTTTCAGGCCATATAAAGATTTCAATAACTTACACACCTTTGTCTCTTCACCTTTTACCACAAACCCATCCGGCTGATCCATATAGATCTCCTCTTCCAACTCTCCATTAAGGAAAGCTGTCTTCACGTCCATTTGATAAGCGAGAAGACCATAAGAGGCATCCAGGGATAGTAGTACTCGAATGGTGGTCAGTCTAGCGACAGGTGAATAGGTGTCGAAGTAATCTTCGCCTTCTTTCTATGTGTAGCCCTTAGCTACAAGACGCGCCTTGTACTTCTCAATATTACCATCAGGCCTTAGCTTCTTCTTGAACACCCACTTACATCCAACAGGTTTACAACCATAGGGTCGTTCTGATAATTCCCAAGTTCCATTAGAAAGAATCGAGTCCATCTCATTTTGGACAGCTTCTTTCCAATCATCTGCATCAGGAGATGCATATGCCTCAGTAATGGATCTGGGAGTATCATCCAGAAGGTACATGATGAAGTCATTACCAAAGGATTTTGCAACCCTCTGTCTCTTACTCCTCGTGAGAGGTTAATCGTCATCCTTCTCAAGAAATTCCTCATGTGGTTGTTCAGAATTCTCAATAGATGCACTAGATTCAGGAAGTATTTCAGAAGAAATCCTACCAATGCTATGCATATCTTTCATAGGAAAAATATTCTCAAAGAATGTTGCATCAGGAGATTCCATTATAGTATCAACATGCATATCAGGTACCTCAGATTTCACCACTAGAAATCTATAGCCTACACTCCGTGGAGCATATCCTAGAAAGATGCAATCCACTTTCTTGGGTCCGAGCTTGTGTTTCTTAGGGATCGGTATGTTGACCTTCGCCAAACACCCCCAAGTGCGTAGATACGAAAGTGATGGTTTTCTCCCAACCCACTCCTCATAAGGGGTCTTTTCTTTATTCTTGTTAGGAACTCTATTCAGGACATGACATGAAGTCAACAAAGCCTCCCCCCACCATGCCTTTGATAAACCAAAGGTGTTCAACATGGAATTCACCAAGTCGTCGGTGCGGTTTTCCTCTCCAAAACCCCGTTTGATTGGGGAGTAGGAGGCGTCTCATGAATAATTTCGTGTTCCTGTCAGAATTCATTAAATATTTTGGGAAAATACTCACCACCACGATCCGACCTAAGACGCTTGATCTTTCTCTCTAGTTGATTTTCAACTTCGGCCTTATAGATTTTAAAGTAGTCTAAAGCCTCATCTTTAGTTTGCAACAAGTAAACATAGCAGAATTTAGTAGCATCATCTATTAACGTCATGAAATATCTCTTTTCACCTTTTGTCAACACACCATTCATCTCGCATAGATCAGAATGTATGAGTTCTAGAGGTGCCAAGTTTCTCTCTTCGGCAGCCTTGTGAGGCTTTCGAGGTTGCTTTGATTGCACACAACTATGGTACTTAGAACCTTTGGCAATAGTGAAATTCGGAATTAAACTCATGCTCGACATCCGAGATATCAAACCGAAATTAATGTGACATAAACGAGAATGCCAAATACTGCTATCATCATTAACACCACCACAAATATGATTCACAGATTTATTACAAAACTCTGAAAGTGAAAACCGGAACAAGCCTCCGAACTCATAACCTTTACCAATAAATTGTCCATGTTTCGAAACAACGACTTTATTGGACTCTAAGACAACCTTAAACCCATCTCTGCAAAGAAGGGAGCCACTAACGAGATTATTTTTCATAGTAGGGACATGTTGCACGTTCCTTAGCTGCACGATCTTTCCGGAAGTAAACTTCAGATCCACCGTGCCAACACCACGAACAGAAGCATGTGATCCATTCCCCATTAGGACGGATGAATCCCGAGCGACCTGATAAGAAGTGAACATAGAGATGTTAGCACACACATGAACATTAGCACCCGTATCAAGCCACCAACACGGTGATTGAAATACTGAAAGAACAGTAAATAAATTACCATACCCATCAGTATTGCTAGCGGTCACGACGTTGACAGTCTTGGCCTTTTTCCCTCTCACTGCTGCGTTACGGACGATCCTTGGAAAAATGGCCGGGCTCTCCACAAGTGTAACAAGACAGTTCACTCTTGTCCCTGTTCGCCTTCTTCTTCTTGAAGGTTGTAGTCTTTACAGGCTTGTTAAATGAGGGTTTGAAGTTCCCTTTGTTCTTGCCTACGGATTTGCCTTTCTGCACAAAGTTAGAAGTAGCAAGACCCTCTCCTTTCTCAGTAGTTTCCTTAGCCCGAGCCTTCTCCTCAACATCAAGGGACGCTATCAGATTTTCAACTGATATCTCCTATCTCTTGTGTTTGAGAGTTGTGGCAAAGTTCCTCCATGAAGGGGGCAACTTAGCAATAATTCATCCCGCCACAAAATTGTCGGGTAAGGTACACTTAAGGAGTTCGAGCTCCTTGGCAACGCACTGTATCTCATGAGCTTGTTGAACCATAGGAAGGTCCTTAGTCATCTTAAAATCATGAAAGCTCTCCATGATATACAGTTCACTGCCAGCATCTGCAGCACCAAACTTGGCATCCAGTGCATCCCAGAGCTCCTTCCCGTCTTTTATGTGCATAAACACATCACACAGACAGTCAGCAAGAATGCTCAGAATACATCCCACAAAGACAGTATTGGCATCCTCGAACTTCTTCTGATCCTCGTCAGATATAGTTCTCTCAGGTTTTCCTTTACTGATGTGGAACACTTTCATCGTGGTTAGCCAAATCTCAGCCTTGTAGTGCCACCTCTTAAAGTGCACACCAGTAAACTTATCTGGCCTCAGTGCATCGGTAAAACCAGCCATTGTTAATTTAGGAAATTGCCTACAATAAGGTTTCTGGATTGTTGGATTATTAGGCATAATTTCCACGATTAATTCCAGAATATAAATCATGACAAAACAAGCTACTAGTTCATGTAACTCGAACATACTAAATGTACTAAACAACAGGATGATCGGAAACAAACAGCAGCTTAACATGTACTCGCAGAACATGATGAATAACCAAACAGGATCACGTAGCACGTACCGTTCGGTTCTCGTAGTAGAAACTTTGGGGAAGAGTGATCGCAGCAGATGGCGACGAAGACGGCGGTACGCAGCACCGCCTGACTTGGATGGAAGATGACCCGTGATGGAGAACTCAAGAAGTCGCGCAGAGCGCTTCCCAAAAACCTTATTCGCCCTCTCCCGTACAGGATCACAAGGGCGATTGGTTCCGGAGACCTTCTCTCCCGTCCGCCGGTGCACGCCGGCAAGCGGGATGGAGTAGACTACGGTGACGACGCAAGTAGAGAGGATGGCAAAACCCTAGATTGGTTTTCGGTGGTATTGTGGCGGTAGCCGCGTAGGACTTTATATAGAGCGGCTTAGGAAACCCTAACGGAGGCGAACGTGGGCCGAGTCCACGTTACGCACGTTCGGGTCGGTTACAGTAGCACACGATCCGGGAGCGACCCGAATAAGCCGATCGCTTGACACATCACAATTTTCTGAGCAGCAAAATAAAGCTCGGCTCGAGATTCCGCATGCCAGCAGCGTGTCGTGATGAGACGAGGCGAGCGTGCGTGCGAGCGGCGGCGTCGGAGGAGGAGGAGCGCGCGTGTGTATCTCTCTTATTGCCACTCACTTACAAAGTGGTGCAACACTCCACCTTATAAGATGGTGCGACTCTCCTCCAACTTTCCATGTGGGACTACACTTTATCTCTCACTCCACTCCCATGTGAGCTGCCACAAACATGGGCCCAAACACATATGGGCTGCCACAAATTTGGGCTTTGAGATCTAGGGAAAATCTGAAATACACATGGGCCTAAATGGATTAGCCCCATTATTTCTAACAATCCCCCAACAGATCTCAAATGCCCATTTGAAGATTTGCCAATCCTTGCTACTTGTTTATATACCAGTGTTTTAGCAGAGACTGTTAAGTTGAACTTTCGCCTAGAATCTTGAACTACGTCTATCAACAACTTGAACAATGGACGAACCTTGAATTGCAAGTTTGGTGCCAATAGATTTCGCTCAAAATCATAACTAGTACTTGGCTGTTAGTATCCTACCCCGCGGGTTGGAGAATATGCGTCATACTCCCTGGTCTCTTCATGAGTTTACTAGAGATCACCCAAATCTCATAGACCGCGACGTTTACAGTCGAGCTCATATAGGTGTGTCCTTTCAAGACTGCCCTGTAGGACGGCATCTTTGCTAATTAAAGCCAACAGAAACACATTAAGGCATGTGGCCAACCTGCCTTACAGATTATGAGAGTTATGCATCTTCACATAGAGAGGGTTACAAAATACTCTCCTCAGTCAAACCACTAGCTTGTTCTTCCCAGGTCCTAATTCACAGGATCTCCGATCACATAGGTTGGGTTACCACTAAGGTGTGACATCCATGGGTCTCAACCCCATCTCCCTCGATGCACTTTCTATCACATTTCGTGATAGTCCCTTTGTAGAGGGATCTGCCAGGTTTTTTGTCTGTTTGAATATATGTAGCAGTTATTACTCCGGAGTTTCTCAATTTCCTGACAGATTTCAAACGTCTCTTCACGTGTCTCGATGACTTCGCGTTATCCTTTTAATTATTCACTTTGACAATAACAGTTTGGTTGTCACAATTCAAAAGGATTGCCGGCACAGGTTTCTCAACCACAGGCAAGTCCATCAAGAGCTCACGCAGCCATTCTGACTCAACAGTGGCTGTGTCTAAAGCAGTAAGTTCTGCTTCCATAGTTGACCTCGTCAATATGGTTTGTCTACGAGACCTCCATGACACTGCGCCACCTCCAAGGGTAAACACATACCCGCTCGTGGCGTAGAGTTCATTAACGTCAAAGATCCAATTCGAATCACTATATCCTTCAAGCACAGCAGGATTCCCTGAATAGTGAATCCCATAGCTCATTGTACCACATAGATAGTGCATGACCCTTTCAACTGCATGCCAATGATCAATACCCGGGTTAGACATGAACCTACTCAACTTGCTCACAGCAAAAGAGATATCGGGTCTTGTAGCGCTTGCTAAGTACATGAGAGAACCAACAACTTGTGAATATTTCAGTTGATATGTTGGTTCCTTCTTATTCTTTCGTAATGTCAAACTGGGATCATAAGGTGTTGGAGAAGTCTTGCCATCATTAAAGCCAAATAGGCTCAAGACCTTCTCAACATAATGATATTGCGTTAAAGTAATCCCATTCTCGTTCTTAATAAGCTTGATGTTCAGAATGACATCAGCCTCTCCCAGATCTTTCATATCAAAACTCTTTGACAAGAAAGACTTGACTTTATTTATCACTTTCATGTTTGTACCAAAGATTAGAATGTCATCCACGTACAAACATAATATAACACTATCGCCCCCACCATGGCGATAATAAACACACCTATCAGCCTCGTTAATGACAAAGCCAGCAGAAAGTAGAGTTCTGTCAAACTTCTCATGACATTACTTAGGTGCTTGTTTCAGGCCATATAAAGATTTCAATAACTTACACACCTTTGTCTCTTCACCTTTTACCACAAGCCCATCCGGCTGATCCATATAGATCTCCTCTTCCAACTCTCCATTAAGGAAAGCTGTCTTCACGTCCATTTGATGAACGAGAAGACCATAAGAGGCAGCCAGGGATAGTAGTACTCGAATGGTGGTCAGTATAGCGATAGGTGAATAGGTGTCGAAGTAATCTTCGCCTTCTTTCTGTGTGTAGCCCTTAGCTACAAGATGCGCCTTGTACTTCTCAATAGTACCATCAGGCCTTAGATTCTTCTTGAACACCCACTTACATCCCACGGGTTTACAACCATAGGGTCGTTCTGATAATTCCCATGTTCCATTAGAAAGAATCAAGTCCATCTCATTTTGGACAGCTTCTTTCAAATCATTTGCATCAGGAGATGCATATGCCTCAGTAATGGATCTGGGAGTATCATACACAAGGTACACGATGAAGTCATTACCAAAGGATTTTGCAACCCTCTGTCTCTTACTCCTCGTGAGAGGTTCATCGTCATCCTTCTCAAGAAATTCCTCATGTGGTTGTTCAGAATTCTCAATAGATGCACTAGATTCAGGAAGTATTTCAGAAGAAATCCTACCAATGATATGCTATATTCTCAAAGAATGTTGCACCACGAGATTCCATTATAGTATCAACATGCATATCAGGTACCTCAGATTTAACCACTAGAAATCTATAGCCTACACTCCGTGGAGCATATCCTAGAAAGATGCAATCCACTGTCTTGGGTCCGAGCTTGCGTTTCTTAGGGATCAGTATGTTGACCTTCGCCAAACACCCCCAAGTGCGTAGATACGAAAGTGATGTTTTTCTCCCAACCCACTCCTCATAAGGGGTCTTTTCTTTATTCTTGTTAGGAACTCTATTTAGGACATGACATGAAGTCAACAAAGCCTCCCCCCACCATGCCTTTGATAAACCAACAGTGGCTAACATGGAATTCACCAAGTCAGTCAGCGTGCGGTTTTTCCTCTCGGCAACCCCGTTTGATTGGGGCGAGTGGGGAGGCGTCCTCTCATGAATAATTCCGTGTTCTTGACAGAATTCATCAAATATTTTGGGAAAATACTCACCACCACGATCCGACCTAAGACGCTTGATCTTTCTCTCTAGTTGATTTTCAACTTCGGCCTTGTAGATTTTAAAGTAGTCTAAAGCATCATCTTTAGTTTGCAACAAGTAAACATAGCAGAATTTAGTAGCATCATCTATTAACGTCATGAAATATCTCTTTTCACCTTTTGTCAACACACCATTCATCTCGCATAGATCAGAATGTATGAGTTCTAGAGGTGCCAAGTTTCTCTCTTCGGCAGCCTTGTGAGGCTTTCGAGGTTGCTTTGATTGCACACAACTATGGCACTTAGAACCTATGGCAATAGTGAAATTCAGAATTAAACTCATGCTGGACATCCGAGATATCAAACCGAAATTAATGTGACATAAACGAGAATGCCAAATACTGGTATCATCATTAACACCACCACAAATATGATTCACGGATTTATTACAAAACTCTGAAAGTGAAAACCGGAACAAGCCTCCGAACTCATAACCTTTACTAATAAATTGTCCATGTTTCAAAACAACGACTTTATTGGACTCTAAGACAACCTTAAACCCATCTCTGCAAAGAAGGGAGCCACTACCGAGATTCTTGTTCATAGTAGGGACATGCCGCACGTTCCTCGGCTGCACGATCTTTCCGGAAGTAAACTTCAGATCCACCGTGCCAACACCACGAACAGAAGCATGTGATCCATTCCCCATTAGGACGGATGAATCCCGAGCGACCTGATAAGAAGTGAACATAGAGATGTCAGCACACACATGAACATTAGCACCCGTATCAAGCCACCAACATGGTGATTGAAATACTGAAAGAACAGTAAATAAATTACCATACCCATCAGTATTGCTAGCGGTCACGACGTTGACAGTCTTGGCCTTTTTCCCTCTGAGGTCTGCGCGTTCTGGACAGTCCTTGGAAAAATGGCCGGGCTCTCCACAAGTGTAACAAGACAGTTCACTCTTGTCCCTGTTTGCCTTCTTCTTCTTGAAGGTTGTAGTCTTTACAGGCTTGTTAAAGGAGGGTTTGAAGTTCCCTTTGTTCTTGCCTACGGATTTGCCTTTCTGCACAAAGTTAGCAGTAGCAAGACCCTCTCCTTTCCCAGTAGTTTCCTTAGCCCGAGCCTTCTCCTCAACATCAAGGGACGCTATCAGATTTTCAACTGATATCTCCTATCTCTTGTGTTTGAGAGTTGTGGCAAAGTTCCTCCATGAAGGTGGCAACTTAGCAATAATGCAGCCCGCCACAAACTTGTCGGGTAAGGTACACTTAAGGATTTCGAGCTCCTTGGCAATGCACTGTATCTCATGAGCTTGTTGAACCACAGGAAGGTCCTTAGTCATCTTAAAATCATGAAAGCTCTCCATGATATACAGTTCACTACCAGCATCTGCAGCACCAAACTTGGCATCCAGTGCATCCCAGAGATCCTTCCCGTCTTTTATGTGCATAAACACATCACACGTATCGGCCAAGAAGAATGCTCGAATACATCCCACAAAGACAGATTGGCATCCTCGAACTTCTTGATCCTCGTGATATAGTTCCCTCAGTTTGCCTTTTGATGTGGAACACTTTCATCGTGGTCACCAAAGCTCACCTTGTCGCCACCTCTTAAAGTGCACACCGTAAACTTATCCGCCTCAAAGGCATCGGTAAAACCAGCCATTGTTAATTCAGGAAATTGCCTACAATAAGGTTTTTGGATTGTTCGATTATTAGGCATAATTTCCACGATTAATTTCAGAATATAAATCATGACAAAACCAGCTACTAGTTCATGTAACTCGAACATACTAGATGTACTAAACAACAGGATGATCGGAAACAATCAACAGTTTAACATGTACTCGCAGAACATGATGAATAACCAAACAGGATCACGTAGCACGTACCGTTCGGTTGTCATATTAGAAACTTTGGGGAAGAGTGATCGCAGCAGATGGCGACGAATACGGCGGTAGGCAGCACCGCCTGACTTGGATGGAAGACGACCCGTGATGGAGAACTCAAGCAGTCGCGCAGAGCGCTTCCCAAAAACCTTATTCGCCCTCTCCCGTACAGGATCACAAGGGCAAGTGGTTCCGGAGACCTGCTCTCCCGTCCGCCGGTGCACGCCGGCAAGCGGGATTGAGTAGACTACGATAACGGCGCAAGTAGAGAGGATGTCAAAACCCTAGATTGGTCTTTGGTGGTATTGTGGCGGTTTTCTAACAGATCATACCTTTTTTTAAACTGATGAAGAGCGTACCTGCAAAGGCTGCAACGTCAGATCAGATTGAAAGAGAGGAGCGGAGGGACACATCCGTGGGCATCAATGCGCTATCGGTGGGAGCATGTTGGTGCTTCTCGGAAGGCCGGAGGCGCGCATTGTGTCGGCTGGTGAGTGTGGCAAGCTTCTTTTTGATCCTTTTCACCTCAAACTGCTTTCTTTGGAGCTGTTGTCGGAGATCGTAGGGCGTGGACTCGTACGACACACCGGCCTCACGAAGCGGCCACATGGACGGGTCAGGCCGCGTCGGATTCCACAGATGCCGGCATGCGTCGGCCTCGCGGAGCAATGGCGTGGACATGTCAGGCCATGTCAGATTCCACAGGTACCGGCGAGCGTTTGGGAGAGGAAGAGGATTGGGATGCTTGGAGAGATGAGGAAAATACCGTGTCCTCGACGTGGATGTAGCGTTGGCTGTTTTTTGACAACTATGTAGCATTGACTATTAGCTAATGGATAAAGGAGAGATAATTTTCCGCGTGGCCTGTTATAGTCTCCTTGTTAATCGGATCTTAATCAGTCCGTCAGCTGATGAATAAAGGAGAGATAAATTTTAGCGCCACCATATTAGAATATACAAGTGCGATGACATTTTCATATAATTAGTGTGAAGTGTGACACGGTGTGACACCACCGCTTTGCTTTTAATAGTAACGGATCTTAATCAATCCGTCAGCTGATGGATAAAGGAGAGATAAATTTTAGCGCCACCATATTAGGATATATAGGTGCGGTGGCATTTTCTATGTAATTAGTGTGAAGTGTAACACTGTGTGACACCACCTCTTTGCTTTTAATAGTAAAGATCCTATAGAAATCCAGAACACATATTTTTGCTACTCCCTCCGGTTCATATTAATGGTGTCAAATTTATCTATATTTGATTGTGTCTAGTTAAATATTTAGCCTATATACATTTGTATCTATGGCCATTAATATGGATCGGAGGGAGTAGTAAATAGACACTCGCGTCGCTTCCAGGAGGGGAGGCTTGTGCGGTACCCTAGCCGCTGCCTCCCTCTTCCCCCCATCCCCGATCCCCCGCAATTGCCGAATGATGCGCTGATGCTGATGGCAGGGCCCCATCCTCCTCGCGTGGTGGGATCTCCGGCCAGAGCCTTGTGGCAGCCCTGGACGATGCTACTCTTCCAACGGAGATGGAAGTCGGGGCGGCAACCCTCGACTTATTCGGCAACCTTGGCGGTCGTCGTGGCCGTGTGGACGGTTGGTTCAGGGGGCTCGGTGTGGCCGGTTGGTTCAGGGGGCACGTGGTGCGGGGTTGTGGCGGCAGTGCTTGTTGAGATCTTCGGCCTGCTATTGGAAGCCGGTGGGCGGCATGGGGGTCTGCACATCTGCCTAATAAAGGAGGCGATCGTAGGGTTCTTATCACATCAAGTGTTCTGCCTGATGCCTGGCTTCATTGATCTGGATGGTAACGAGTTCAAGATAGCTCTGTAGGAGATCTTCATTGGACGCATCATGCATGTAGATTGCTTGATCGGATGTGATTCGTGCACCCCTATTTTCTAGTCATGCATCTTCAGGAGGGTGTGACTCAAAGCTTTGTTGTTTGTTGTCATCATGGGACTTTTCGGTGATTCATTTTCCATGGTAAAGACATTGGCGTAGAATGTTATGGCGGATGGCGTCTCAGGTCTAGTAATGCTGGATCAAATCTTCGACCCAATTAGGGCTTTTCTTGGTGATTCTTGACTTGTAGCAGCGGCATCGACAAGCGGTGGAGGCAACACAGGAGGAGTAGAGAGTCTTATCTTTCGGAGAGAATATCTAAGGTCTGACCTTAGTTGGTGATATGTCGGAAACATATCTATATTTTTTGATGTTCCATGCTTGTTTAGTATCTAATTTGCTTTTCTTTGTGCGGTGACCCAGCATACCACTGCATGTGTTGGAGATATGCCCAAGAGGCAATAATAAAGTGGTTATTATCATATCTTCATACTTATGATAAATGTTTACATACCATGCTATAATTGTATTAACAAGAAACATTAATACTTGTGTGATTTGTAAACGTAAAAGAGTCCCTAGTAAAGCCTCTTGTTAAACTAGCTTGTTGGTTAATATATGATCATGGTTTCCTGATCATGAACATAGAGATGTTATTAACAACAGGGTCATATCATTAGGAGAATGATATGATGGACATACTCCTATAGTTAAGCGTAGCATAAAGATCAAGTCATTTAATATAGTTCATTTGCTATAAGCTTTCTGATACATAGTAACCTAATTCCTTCGACCATGAGATCATGCATATCACCTTTACCGAAAGGATGCTTTGATGACATCAAACACCACACCGTAACAGGGTGGCTATAAAGGTGGCATTGAGTGTTCGGAAAGTATTGGTTGAGACACATGGATCAAGAGTGGGATTTGTCCATCCATATGACGGATAGATATACTCTGGGCCCTCTCGGTGGAATGTCATCCAATTAGCTTGCAAGCATGTGAATGGCTCACAAGGGATCACATACCGCGGGAACAAGAAAAGAGTACTTATCAGTAACGAGGTTGAACTAGGTATGTAGAGATACCGACGATAACCTCGGATAAGTAAACTATCGTGAGACAAAGGGAAATTGTTATCGTATGTAAGTGGTTCATTCGATCGCAAAGTAATCATAGAAATATGTGGGAGCCATATGAATTTCCAGATTCCTCTATTGGTTATTGTTCGGAGAAGTGTCTCGATCATGTCCGCATAACTCACGAACCGTAGGAAGACACACTTAAGGATTCGACGTTGTTTGAGTAGTTATGGAATGATGAGTAAGAGACCGAATGTTGTTCGGAGTCGCGGATGGGATCCGGGACATCACGAGGAGATCCGGAATGGTCCGGAGAATAAGATTCATATAAGGAAATTCCAGTTTCGGAGTTGGGGAATGGTTCCGGTGTTTTCATCGGGAATGTTCTAGAAGGTTCCGGAATGTCCGGCACTCCGGAGGGGAAGGGTACATGAATGTGTTATATCAAGTTGGTATGATTGCATTATGTACTTGGTGTCATCGCTGTACCAAATAGAGGGTTTATTCAAATCCTAGTTTGAAAAGTCAAACGCTAGTTTGAAAGTCAAACATGGTTTTGGGAAAGAGGAGAAGGAGGTTTGAAACCGACTTGGGGAGGAGTCCTCCTCCCACCGCCCACCTTGTCCGAGTTGGGGAGGGACTCCTCCCCAGCGCCTCCTCCACCTATAAGAGGAGGGCAGGCTCCCTCCCAGACAGAAGTTGCTCCCTCTAAACCTAAACCCTAGCCACGCCTTAGGGATTTCTCCAAGCCGAGTTAGAGCTTCTAATTGCCCTAGCTGGTTTAGCCCCTTCTAATTGGTGTGTCTAAACCCTAGATCACCAAGGCTCTCTCATAGTCCACCATACTCGCTCCGGCTTAAGGCGAAGCCTGAGATCTCCTCTACTTCGTACCACGCCGTCAGTCACGGAATCGCGAGGAGAGTGCTACAACCTCCGCCTCTTTGGAACAAGGGAGAGGAAGGTCTTCGTCGAGTACCGAACGTGTGTCCGACTACGGAAGCGCTGCCGGAACGCAGCGCCGGAAGGATCGTCTACGCGATCTTGAGATCGGCAAGTGTACGACTACATCACCCACGAGAATCTGCTCTCGTTAACCGCTTTGGAATCTTCGAGGGTGAGTTCCTCTATCGACTCGTTGCTACAATCTAGTAGATAGATCTTGGCTTGTTTGTGTGCATGCGGTAGAAAATTTTTGTTTCCATTCTACGAACCCCTACAGCATGATGTAGTACACTATAGTCGTTGACATAACACCAATGAAACACCGTTCACTAGTATTACATCCCTCAGAGTGGTACAACAGAAACACAGCAGGTCCAAGACATGACTATAGGTTACAACTCGACTCTTTACATAAGATCCAAAGAACACTCTAGGTTAAAGAGAGAAAAAGAAACTTCTTACAAAGAAGAATCAGAAATAAATAACTCAAAAACTATCATACTAATAAGACTAGTATCTTAACCAATGGTCTGGCATTGCTGCTATCGCAATACACTACAGAAATAGGTTCTATGGCTAGAGATTATATTCCTATCTAATTAGTAACTTCGTCTTCACTGGAGTTGGTGTATATGTTGACTTCCTTGACTTTATTGAAGCACTTTAGCTTTTGATGATGATTCCTGGAGCATAACTTGAGGTAGACGTCGTCTGCATGGCTTCAGAATCTAGCAAGGGTTAAGAAGATACGTTGAGTACGAGCGTACTCAGCAAGTTCACTAGAAAAGGAGTGTTTGATGCACTATATCTACAACCATAGACCATAGGTCGTAGGCAATGCAAGTTTTCGTAAACATTTCTTCAAAGGTTGCTTTTATTCTGAAAAGCTATGTCCGTCAGACTTCACGGGTTTACCAGAACTTTCATGGAGTTCCTTTCCTGCCGCGTTCGCAACTCCTTCCCGGAACAGGGAGTAACAAGTTACATTTTTTACACTCTGCAGAGGTGCGTTACTTTACCCATGAGAGACCTTAGCCTTGTTGCACAACTAAGTCATGACCTTGTCCATACTTCCTTGGTATGGGGCCCAGTCTAAGATCCAAGCCAATCACTGCCCCCTTCGCGACCTCGCATGCCTCCTTGGTGTACACCATGCCCACATATTGAATTACGACAATGGTTTGTACAGACCGTTAGATGCCAGAACTATCGTGGGACGTTGAGGGCTCCCACCCATATGCTGCATATCCTCTATGAATTACCAATTAATATGCACGCTACGAGGATAACAACCACGACCTGCACATCCGGCTACATGCGAGAGGAAGAAGATACAGCTGACTTCTCTGTCCCATTCCAAATCTCATGGTTAACGCGTAATATATGGCGCAAGAATCATTGGCGCCATTGGTTGTTAAGTCCTAGATAATATGTTCCTTTACCACCAGAAATTTCATAGTAGGTTATTACCTCATGGTATATAACCTATAATCAAATTATTACGAAAAGAGTGTTTTTCTGACCTTTTTCAAATGCAGGTGATGACAACACTGGATTTTCAAAATACTTTACAGAAAATAATCAAAAGACATGAGCAAGTGTGAACTTGCCTTTTGTGATTGCAAGATTATACACTCACGGTCTTCGAGACAATATAAGATCCAATATCTGAAATCAGCATCATTGGTCCGTTAAGGACTAATGTTTAAAGAAGCAAGATGCTATTATGCATAAATAATGTAATGCAATTTCGTAAACTCGAATCCCGGGGATAATGTTGATCTAGGGTTTGGAGACTGGAAATGGTTTCTTTAGAATGTGTTGTCCTTTTAGATAATTTTCACACTTATGCTTCTTATTAAGGCTTGTGAGTGTGTGTGAAACAATATGTATCTATACAACAATAAGATACACACATATGGAATGCTACTCAAGGTTGCTTATACTTTAATTGTTTATCTTCAAGTTTTACTTTACAAGTAGTGTCACTTATAAAGAACTTAAGTGTTATTAATCCTAAGTTTACAAGTAATGTGATTATGATTAGTTGTCATTTGTTGATTAAAGTGGCAAAAATAATAACATTTGAAGAAAAGGTTTCTTTTCTGAGGTCTGAACAATCTTTGTGGTTAATCAAATGTGGTCGATGTTGATTATGTTTTCTTGAACAGTTTGAACTTGAGATGTTTTAAGACTTAACTATAACATACCAAAGTTAACTATAAAGCCTATAATGAGGTCTTTAACATTATATCTAAAGTCTTGTAGACTAAAGTTAACTTTAAAGGCATAGATGGATTTAAGGTGTAATGCTTATGGTATTGTACTTTGTTCACTTTGTAAGGATTCCCTAAGGATACTTTAAGAATGTTAACACTTCTACTTGAATAGTGGTTTTCTAACCATATAAATGTATAAAAGGATTTATCTCCATATAAGGGTATGGTTATGGCTTGTGACTAGGTAAACAATATTATTTATCGCTAATGAATTATCTTTGGATTTAGTCCATTATAAAGTTGGGAGTGAAACAATGGTAAAATATTTTATTTGGTTAAAAATATCAGTCTTGAAGATTTTATAATTGTTAAAGATTCTTTTAGAATATAAACTACACATATGGTTGAAGGATAATTCAACAAGATTGTATTTAAAATGTGTTGGGCCAATTTGACTTCATATTATAAATATTTAAGACTAGTATTACTTATTAGACTCAATTGGCTAATTTTAGAAATAGTAGCAAATTTTATTTACCTTTATATGAATTATTAATTAAGGAAATAAGTTTAAATTAAAGTTGTTTAAAGTGTTTAAACTTTTATTTACCTCAAAAGTAGGATATTATATTTTTAATATGTAGGTATTATTTTTGTGATCATTTTGGTATATTACATTTATTTTTATGATTTATAAATAATAAGATATGATTTTTACAGTGTTTATTACTTTATAAACACTTAATAAGTAATAAATATTTAATTAAGTGAATTAAGAATGTATGATTATAGTTTTCAAGTATTGTTTTTATTTTTCTAAAAATTTTGGTATTTTATTTATATTTTTAATATTTACCAATATTTAAATATGGATTATCTAAGTTTTATTACTTATAAAACCTTTATTAAATGATATTTATTTAAATAATTATCATAATAATATTTGATATTAGTTTTAAGTTATAGATTTTATTTTTCTAAAAAATTCATATATTATACACATTTTTCTGTATTACAAAACAAAAGTTATTGATTAAACAAGATTTAATCATTTTATTATATTTCAGGAATTATTTATATTTGATCTTATAATGTTTTATCTATTTCCTAAACAGGAATTACTTTTTATACCTAGGATAAACTTACCCAGGATCACTAACCAGTGGGGTCAGTACCACGTTGGATGCCACATGGACAAAGGACTAGTCAACAGTGGACTGGTCAAAGATGACGCAGGCGTGATGCCACGATGACATCAACATGAACCTATAATCTTTTTACACTCTGAACTAACCTAGCCACAGACATGAACAGGTGGGACTGTGGCCACATCACCTGCCACATGTGCCCGTCGGGGCCTCACCGGAGTTGCACTCGGGAACGGCGGCAGGGAGATTTCTGGGAAGCGTGGCTAGAGGTTTTCGATGCAGGGGAGTACGCTGAGCATAGTCGTGGCGTCGCCGTTCCTATTTGGTCATCGGAAATAGTTCAACGGGGAGCAACTACGGCGGCGACATGTAGCACACGTCGGCGGAGCCAACCAGGAAGCAATCAATAGTTTAGAAGGGTGCCAGAGTCTCAGAAACTCACCACGAAGCTTGTTGAAGGGTCGGCGATGCGATTCGTGACCGGAATTGAGGTAGACGACGACGGCTGTACCTCGGGAAGGACATCTCGATTCATGATACAGTGACCGTTTTAGGCTGCGTGGTTTGGCAGGAAGGATCGGGGAGACGAGGTGGAGGCAGGAGTGTGCTCGGTGGTGCATGGGGTGATGCAGAATGGCGTTGATTCGTCGGCCTCTAGAGCTAGGGTTCAGGACAGAGGGGAAACTCGGGAGGAAGAATAAACAAATGGGGATAAGGATGTGCGAGGTGTCGTCGTGTCCTTCTTATCCTCTCCTGGTGTTGACAGCCTCGGCACAAATCATGGCGACCACGATGTGTTGGAGATATGCCCAAGAGGCAATAATAAAGTGGTTATTATCATATCTTCACACTTATGATAAATGTTTACATACCATGCTATAATTGTATTAACCGGAAACATTAATACTTGTGTGATTTGTAAACTAAAATAAGAGTCCCTAGTAAAGCCTCTTGTTAAACTAGCTTGTTGGTTAATATATGATCATGGTTTCCTGATCATGAACATAGAGATGTTATCAACAACAGGATCATATCATTAGGAGAATGATGTGATGGACATACTCCTATAGATAAGCGTAGCATAAAGATCAAGTCATTTCAATAGTTCAATTGCTATATGCTTTCTGATACATAGTAACCTAATTCCTTCGACCATGAGGTCATGCATATCACCTTTACCGGATGGATGCTTTGATGACATCAAACACCACACCGTGAATCGGGTGGCTATAAAGGTGGCATTGAGTGTTCGGAAAGTATTGGTTGAAACACATGGATCAAGAGTGGATTTGTCCATCCATATGACGGATAGATATACTGGGCCCTCTCGGTGGAGTGTCATCCAATTAGCTTGCAAGCATGTGACTAGGTCACAAGGGATCACATATCACGAACGAGAAAAGAGTACTTATCAAGAACGAGGTTGAACTAGGTATGCGGAGATACCGACGATCATAACCTCGGATAAGTAAACTATCGTGAGACAAAGGGAAATTGGTATCGTATGTAAGTGGTTCATTCGATCGCAAAGTAATCGAGAAATATGTGGGAGACATATGAATTTCCGATTCCTCTATTGGTTATTGTTCGAGAAGTGTCTCGATCATGTCCGCATAATTCACGAACCGTAGGGAGACACACTTAAGGATTCGACGTTGTTTGAGTAGTTATGGTATTATGAGAAAGAGACCGAATGTTGTTCGGAGTCTCGGATGGGATCCGGGATATCACGAGGTGATCCGGAATGGTCCGGAGAATAAGATTCATATAAGGAAAGTCCCGTTTGGAGTTCGGGAATGATTCCTGTTTTCATCGGAATGTTCTAGAAGGTTCGGATTGTCCAAGACTCCGGGGAGGTACATGAATGTGTCATTACATATTGAATGATTGCATCATGTACTAAGTGTTCTTGCTGTTCCAAAACTGAAAACTCAAACTGCCAGTTTGAAAGTCAAACGGCTGAAACAGGAAACTGTGGAAAACAGGAAACTGTGGGAAACAGGAAACTGTGGGAAACAGGAAACTGTGGGAAACAGGCAAGAGGTGGTTGGAACCGACTTGGGGGAGGAGTCCCTCCAAGCCGGCGCGCCAACCAAGGCCGACTTGGGGAGGGACTCCCCTTACCTTGGCCGCCCCTCCCACCTATAAAAGGAGGGGCAGGGCCTCCTCCTCTAGACACACAAGTTCCTATCCTCTAATCTCCGGTTTAGAGCCGTTTTGGTTTAGAGCTTCTAATAATTGCCCTAGCCTTCGGTTTAGAGCCTTCTAATTGGTGTGTCTAATCTCTAGACCACTAATAGCTCTCTCTCATACTCCACCATACTCGTTCCGGCTTAAGGCGAAGCCCTGCGGGATCTCCCCTCTACTTCCGGTACCACGCCACAGCCGGAATCGCGAGGAGAGTGCTACAACCTCCGTTTTCTTTGGAACAAGGGAGAGGAAGGTCTTCATCGAAAGTACGAACGTGTGACCGATCAAGGAGCCGAACGCAGCCGGAAGGATCGTCTACGCGATCTTGAGATCGGAAAGAGTACGACTACATCACCCACGAGAATCTGCTCTCGTTAACCACTTTGGAATCTTCGAGGGTAAGTTATTCCATCGACTCGTTGCTACAATCTAGTAGATAGATCTTGGCTTGTTTGTCTGTATGCGATAGAAAATTTTGTTTTCCATGCTACAAACCCCTACACGATGGACGGCGGAGCTCGATCCAGGCAGCTGCTTGCCGGCGAGTCCTTCTATCGAGAGGAAGAAGAAAAGAATCAAATGGAAAGGTTACGCGGGCTACTGTTGGGCCGTCGTGGGCTGCTGCGGAGCGAGTGGAAGAGGAAGGGTGTTGCTGTTGGCCGGTGGATAGGGAGAGAGAGAAATGGGTTGCGGCCTGTTGCAGTTTTTTTACTGTATTCCTTTTCTCTTTTCTGTTTTGGTTTTTATATTTGTGTATTACACATTTATTTCAAATTTCCTTTATAGCATTTATTTGATAGTTGCGGCAATACTAAATGTACTAAGTATTACTTTGGTGAATTTTTATTGTGAGTCATCATTTCTTTATTTTCTTTATATACATACCTTTCCATTTAGTATTTGTAAGGGCTTTAGATATAGAATTAATTTATCTAATAACCACAAACTTATTAAAGAATGCATTACTATTAATCCATGAGTTTTGATTTTTATTGATATATAATATTAAAGAAACTTTTATATAAATTGATCCTTCATTATTATTTGATACATAAAGTTTTGAGTAATTAATATGGTTAATATTATTCTCATAAATTTAAGAATTAGCAATGTATAAATTTTTATTATAACTAACATAGGAGTTAGGGTTTTGAACTATAAATGTTTACCATAGGGTTTAGGGTACTTAATATATTTATATATTTTTGTTGATGTGGATAAAGGTTAATGGCTAAGACAAATTGTCTTTATGTTTGTGACCTTTAATGATACCATATTTTAAAATAGAAAGTTATTATCTAGAATGTCTTATGAAAAGGATTTGATAAAGATAACTCCTAAGCACATTTAATTATTATAGTTAGGAATGACAAAGATGTGCTTAAGTGATTTGCTATAGGAAATATTCCTATAAACCATTGTGGAAATAAGATGATAGATCAATCATATAAAGTGGATATTATGTTTGGTTCTAGATTTAGGGTTTAGGGTTTACCAAGAATTCCTATCCTCCATAATTCATAACTCTTGACTTCTACTTAAAGAATTCCTTTCCTAGATATACTACTCTTTCATAACCATCATCATGTGCTAACATGATGAGCTTAACTTCCCAAGAACATTCTTATCCATCCTTTATTCTTTTAAACCCATTTATAAATCCAATGAGCTTGACACTAAAGATTTTCATAATCTTCTCATATCCATACTTGGTTATATCCCCTTCTCTACTGTTGATAACCTCTAATACAACAAGTAGTTACTTCTAACTCCACTCATACTCTTCCTTAATCATTCACCACTAATATTACTCCAGTAGATGAATAGATCAAGCTACTCTCCTTAAAGCTTGCTATTCTTTAAGAGGAATAACACTACTTCTATAACTCCATGCTACACTAGCTTTGGCTTAATCATACTATCTTATATCTACTTTACTCCATAGTTTATATTCAAACTTCACATCCTATCATGGTGACTTATCATGGTTGACTTAGGATACATATCTATACTAGGGTTCAATCATGTTCTATCCACCAATGTCACTTGTACATGATATAAGCATTCAATCTTGGTGACTAAAGCATGATCATTATAATCCTTTGACCCTTTATGGTTTAGGTTTCCAGTTGGATAATCAAGGCTTCATCAATACAACATTACAGTTGTATTGAAACTATCTTCTTAGTATCTCCATTGGATTAAGGAATGTTATTCATTGACTATACCTACTTGATCCAATAGGTTTACTCCTGGTAACTTTCTTTAGGGTTCGTCCTTGTAATCCTCTTTGTTACCACATATATATTTATTTTAAATAACTCTTCTATCCATGCAGGAGTGAGTTAACTCCATCAATTATCATGTTGATTTAATTCTCTTCCAACACTCCCATCATATAGATGATATTTAAATCTAACATTACCATCTACCTCTTCTTACTTCATTCTCTAAGGACTTAGAGTGATTGTTATGATAAGGACAAGAGTTGATAGATGAAGAATTGATAGTTTAACAATTTGTGAATCAATAGTTGATTACTCAACATTGATGAGCAATAGATATTAATATAGGGTTCATTAAATATTATAAAGATTAATATGGAAAGAAAGATATATGGTGAATGATCTTGACTTGGTTTCTTTCCTACTCAAACTCACTAAAGAGTTAAAGTTAGGTATTACCATGATACTCATAGTATAAGTAGATGAGGTTAAGATAGATCAAGATTTAGTTGTTCCATTCCTATTACTTAAGTTATGTTTATAACTTGGTATTCATGGGTGTGTAATGAATACTATGATATGCTTTATTAAGGATCAACTATTAGTCATTAAGCAATGTTTTGATGGTTTAGTTTTATTATATTTGATCTACCCTTAGATCAAATCATGTTTACCCAAAATAAGGTTTTAGCAAAGGTCATGTTGAAACTTATCGCAGTCAACTTGATGATCTACTTAAATTCCATCAAGTTTAGAGAATCTTCAATCACTTTGACAAGTTTTGTTCAAAATCGCGAAAATTATCCGGATTTTCTATGCATGAATGCAGTGCACACATCTGGGTTCAGCTGATTTCTAAGCTCTAATGCTGGGATGTTACACTTTGTCTACACTTTGAGGTGTTTTTATATCTTTTCTGGAACTAACCTATTAACAAGTTGCCACAGTGTCAGTTGTGTGTTTTCTTCTGTTTTTGGTTCCAGAAAGGCAGAGAATCAATATTCTTGGAATTGGACGGGACAAAAGCCAAAGTCAATATTTTACCGTGTTCATCACGAAGTCTAGAGGAGAGACGGAGAGGCAGCACATGGACACCACACCCCCTAGGCGCGGGTGGGCCCACCCCGTGCCTGGGTAGGGTGTGGGCCCTCCGGCCGCCTCCTAGCCTCACCTCTTCGCCTATAAGAAGCCCCTGATGCAGAAACCCTAGGCACCCGATCAAAACTCCACGAATCCTTCTGTAGCCACCGCCACCGTCATCCCTAGATCGGGGGGATCTGAAGTTCTTCCCGGCACCCTGCTGGAGGGGAGATCATCCCGGAGGCCTTCTTCTCCGGTATGACGCGTGAGTAGTTCCACCTTGGACTATGGGTCCATGTAGTAGCTACATGGTTGTATCTCCTCCTTGTGCTTTCATGTATAGATCTTGTGAGCTCCGTTCATGATCAAGATCTAATCTATTTGTAATCATGCATGTTGTGTTTGCGGGGATCCGATGGATATTGAGATTACTATGTCGGATTGATTAATGGTTTTGTCTTTATAATTCTATCATGTCTGTGTTGTTTGTGATCTTGCATGCTCTCCGTTGTTAGTAGCTATCTTGGCCAAGTAGTTGCTAGTGACTCCAAGAGGGGGTATTTATGCTTGATAGTGGGTTCATGCCTCTAGTTTCCAAGGAAAGTGACAGAAATATCTTCGGTTGTAGATGTGATGTTGCTACCAGGGAGAAAATAACGGTCTCTTGTTCATGGAACAATTGGATTGTTTACCTTACACACTTTGCTTAAAGCAGTTGTCTGTTGCTTGCAACTTAATACTGGAGGGGGTTCGGATGATAACCTGAAGGTGGACTTCTAGTCATAGATGCAGTTGAATGGCGGTATATGTATATTGTTGTATTGCCCAATCGAATCTCATAGGATCTTTGTCTGGTATTGTATTGTTATGCCTTGCTCAGTTCCTATCAATTGCCCTGCTGTAAATTGTTTACCCTTCATGTCATGTTGTTTATCTAAGGAGAGCACCTCTAGTGAACTATGGACCTTGGTCCAATCTTTACCATTGATACATCCTCCACTGTTACCTGTTTACTTGCTGCAAACCATTACCTTCCACACCATACGTTTAATCCTTTGTTACAGCAAATCGGTGAGCTTGACAACCTCACTGATTCGTTGGGGCAAAGTCTTGAGTTTGTGTTGTGCAGGTTTCCGTGTTGCTTGCAACACCTGTGTGACGTTTCCTTCCTCCTACTGGTTCGATAAACTCGGTTTCTTACTGAGGGAAAACTTGTTGTTGTGCTCTTCACACCTTGCTCTTGGGGTTTCCAATGAAGCGTCCCACGTCAGTGCTGGGCGCCATCAGTTGGTTTTGCCTTGCAATGGCATGTTTGAGGCATTGTTTTGAGAGCACGAACTTTTTCTAGGGTAAATACCTAAGATCTATTATCGGGCGGCCACAACGCTTGTGCAATATTTCCTTCTTCGAGACGTCTCTTTTGGGAATTTGGACTCTTAGTGTTGTATTAGCATGGGTTTGTGTTGCAACTACAAGTTTTGATCGCTGTAGCTAGATCTTTCTTTTCTTTTTTTGTACATATATGTACATCAATAATGTCTTTAGCATATTTTGTTGTTGCAGAGGCCGGGTGTAATTGATATCTTCATGATATTAATATATTTTTTAAATAAAAAAGAGGTTATTTGGTTGTACTATATAAAAACATAGAAATTTGTTTAAAGTAATTGGGAATGCCATACTTATCAATAGAAAACATAAAAATTTGTCCATGATGGTAGGCCACAGAAAAATTATGATTTCTACTCCTAAGAACCAAACAAGATATATATGAGAAATTTGTAAGAAATAATTATCCAAAATTACTATGAAATTTCTTTGGACCAAATGGACTATAATTCCAAAACTTTCGGACTCACAACATGCCAATATGCCATCCCGACACCAGCGCAGATTGCGTATTTCAACATATTACTTGGGGTGGATGGTCTAGAGCCATGTTGAGGTTGGATATTTTCCATGTACATCATGTCTTGGTAAGCATGCAACCATTGTTCTATATTACATTTGACTTGCAATGTAGAGACCCAGGTATATAAGATCTTATGCAAGGCCATGTGTTTTTGACGATATATCATGTTACATTATCATGTCATTGATGTTACATTGTGGTACTTGTAATATGATGCACCTTATATTTGTCACATTTATCATGTCATTGATGTTACATTGTGGTACTTTTAATATAGTGCACCTTATATTTGTCACACATTTATCGTGTCATTCATGTTACATTGTGGTACTTGTAATATGATGCACCTTATATTTGACACACATTTTGACGTTTTGATATTACATTATGGTATTGTGTAATGACCTCTTTCATTCACACTCTTAACTTTATTTCCTTATTATTGATGCATGCATATAGTCTCCCACTTATCTCTCTTGTGTGTAATTTTCAGAATAAATCTAAGATACATATCTTTACACTATAATTTATGTTTTGATATATACACATACTTATTTTTTACTATTTAAAATACAAGTAATATATGGTTGTGTGCATCAATCGATGGAAAGACGGATGAATAACAACCATATTATTATTTTTATTGTAGAATCCGGCAACCAAAAAAATTGACTCAGAAAATAAAAACATGAGTCCATATGCCTCGTGACATATCGTAATACATAGAAGAAAATAAAAAGTACTAAAATCCTAAGCTACCCTTCAAGAAGGAAACACTTCCACGTGTGTCAATGGTGATACATCTAACCATACGTCGATATCGTGATTTTCATCATAAAGCAGACTTCGTCGGCATGGACATGATGTAGGCACGCATCAACATTGCTTGATCCAAGATCATGTGTTTCCCCAGGAGTGGGAATAATCACCATTGAAGCTACTTCTACCATCATCCCTTGTCCAGCTACCGACACATCGCTAGTCAAATACCGCAATAGAGATACTAGAAGACAAAGATGTTGCATACCACCTCGCTTCTCGTTAGTGTCGCACACCTTTAATCTAGCAGCAACATACATGATATGCCACCTCCACTTGAGTCATCGTGCATAGCACCTGCGACAGATCCTCATGAGATATCGTGCATAGCACCTGCAGTGATAGACATGACTTGACGCCTACCAAAGAAGTCCTCAGTAGTACCTACTGAACCGGACCGACCACGGTCTAGAGGTGGAAGGAGCGTCCCATACCAAAGCCAGTCTTGGAAAGGTCATCACCATCTTGAGATCCAGCCAGTACGTCATCTACATGATGACTGAGGCCGTCATCGTCGATGTACAAAGGCCGTCACCCCTATTGCCAAACTCTTCTTCCACCATGGATGGGAAATATCATAGCAAGCGGATCGAGGCCATACCCACCGCTGCTTAACCAGAGGAAGTTGTCATGCAGCAACAGCCACTGGCAGCCACCATTGCCCCATTTCGCATGCCCGAAGAACCAGGTGGCAACAGCCTTAGCACCGCCGCCGGGCCAAGGATGTCTGCCTCGCAACCGCGGCTACCCAGTCACCACCTCACCGGAGTGCAAGATCCACCATGGATGCATTCCACCCAGGGACGCCCACCACGCTATGCACGGAGGTTTCCAATCGCGACAAGAAGAAAAGACCACCGCCCCTGTCTAGTGTGAAGTGCTTTTCCTGCCAACTTCTTCTGCGGTGGCGGGTGGTTGAAGGAGAGATTCGGAGGCGGCGACATCTAGTGCCTGCCCAAGCCCCCTCCCCCACCCCCACACGCGTGCGCAGAGTGCCACAAACCCTACCATCCATATATGGATCTTTACAAAACTCTAAAATTGAGTGAATACAGTTCAAACACTAATCACATACTCCTTCCATTTGAATTTAGAGAAAGTTAAGATCATTAATATGAATCGGAGGGAGTATACGAATCTCAAAGAAAGCATGAGCATAGGTACCCATATTTTGTGTTCCTAGTAAAAGGTCCATCCGATTTGTCGCTTTTACTTTTTATGTAAAGATGGTTGAGTAACTAGTAGTATTATACTACTATTTTTATTTTATAATGTAAGTCTTTCTAACAGTTTAATTTAAGCTACTTGAAAGACTTATATTATAAAACGAAGATAGTAATATACTCTTTCCGATCCATGTTACTTGTTATTAAAATAGATGTATCTAGCATTAAAATATGTCTAAATATATTTATTTTTCAAAAAAGTAAATAAATTTATTTTAGTGATAAGTAATAAGAATCGAAGGGGTAAATATGAAAGGTTTTGTTAGACTAAATGGCCTAAAAAAAACGTTTTGTTTTTTCAGCAGAGGTGACACTTGTCATGTCTGAAAGGCTGGTCGGACTCTAAAAGAAAAACCCGGCTATTCGGTGGATCTTATCACTTCGTGTTCTGAAAATTAACACCCCCAAGGAACCGATCGGCCAATAATCTGTAGCTGGTCCCGTCCCATCAATTAAGGATCGATCAGATCAGAGTAATCTGTCCGATTTGATCTAAAAAAGGGGCAGTTACATTGCAGTCGCATCCCGTGCACGAACATATATTAAAAAACAGCACAAAGGCATGTTACCATTTGGGATCGTCCCGTCGCCGACTTGCCTTCAGATTCAGGCCATCTGGTCCTTCCATGTATACACACGCTCCGTTCAAAAAAAAAAAAGGTATACACACGCTTGGCTAACCAAATCGAGGTATGGACTATGGAGTAGTATATGTATAGTACATCAGCTATATCTGCTTAAACAGCGAGTGTCGAGGAATACAAAAACTTGTAATGTCTCAACATGCAGGGACAGCCGGCACAGCAGCCTGACAACATGAGCCAGTGCAGCCGCTCTCATGCTCTGGTGTCCGAACTGCCGCCGGCCATTAAAATAACACTGTACTACTTCGTCCCAAGGCTTAAGACATAAGTACTTCTCTGTCTCCAAGGTTTAAGACATACCAGATGGACACGCACGCTTCATCGCGCCATCTGCATATGACGTTGTTATGTAGTGTGACTATTACGGTATACTAACCGACGTTTTGTTTTGTGACCGCTGGATGCATGTGTTTCTAGTGTCATTGTTCATAAGACACTCAAGGTCGGGCCTTCTCGATCTCTTCCTTCTTCTCACCGTAGACGGTCGGCTAGCCGTCCGGAGAATAATGTACGACTTATTTAACATTATTTCATTATTTATTTATTTATTGACGGATGTCAAACTATTTGAGTTCAGTACAACACACAAAACATGAGTTCTTTTGGGTACTGGCTGAATCATATCATGTTGGCATTGAGGAGACATTCGATTTAACCGCACCCAGGTCTTCAAGACTTCAATAACTACATGAGATTTAATAACCGTTTTAGATTTTGGCACGGTACCTAAATTTTTTCCAACTTGACCATGTGGTAGACCTTCTCTCCTACCTCCCGCGTGGTCGGGCGCCTGACGGTGTCTTCAATAGAGGTGACCGCGCGACACCTAGCAGACCCTGCCAGAGGTTTGTCATGCGGATCCGCGCCAATATTTCCCTTCTTCTAGCCAGGCACCACCGTAGATGTCGGTTGCTTGGGCATGACATTCCTTGGCTTAAAGGCGGATGGTGGACGATAGCATGCGCATTCGTCGGCCGTGGAGGAGCAAACATCTATCCGCAGACGATGATGGCGTTAGGGTTGGGTGCATCAAGGGGGGTGGTCGTGTTGCGAGCGGCGACGAAACTGCTCCATCGGCAGACGTGGGGGCGGAGGATAAGGTGGGTTGGGGGAGTGGCGAAATAGTTGTCCATGGGTGATTTTTCCCTGGCGGCCGTCGAGGCGGGATGCGGGAAGTCACGCACGGAAGTTTTACTTTGGCGGTTGGGCAGCGCTAGCTGGCACACCAAATTTGCAGCAGAGGATTAGGCTTTTTGTATGCGTGCCTAAAATTGTTTTGCGCGTGACTTATTTTTCGTGGAGCATAATTTTTGTCCCCTGCTAAATAATAGCGGTTGTTTGTGCACCGATGGATTTTTGTGTGCGTATGCTAAAGATGTTTTAACCAGGTTCGTTAGTTTTTCACATGCAGGTTTTGGATAATTCCTTATTTTCTTTAAGCTAGCTCATATTTAATATTTTTTTCTTGGGTCCACAAGCCGTAGATACATAGCCTTTGGATCCACAAGCCATAGACACATACTACCACATGGCCTTAAAATGCTTCCTTTCCACCAAGCTTAAGTTTATAGTATATGCCTTTTTAAAAAAAATCAAGCCATATAAAGTTTGACAACTTTTAGAAAAAACTATCAAGAACTATTATATTACATAGATACCATGTGAAGATATGTTTCATGATATACGAAAGAGTATGGATTATATATTATAAATATTAATATTTTTCTCTAAAAACTTGGTCAAACTTTATTTGGTTTGACTTTAAAAAAAAAGTTATATGCCTTAAGCCTTGGGATGGAGGTAGTATAATTTTTTCAAAAGTCAAACTACCTAAATATTGATTAAGTTTTTTTAAAAAAATATTAATATTTATAATACATAATTCATACCCTTTCATACATTATGAAATATATTTTCACATGGTATATATATAATATAATATAATAGTTTTGATAGTTTTTTCTAAAAATTTGATCAAATTTTATATGACTTGACTTTAAAAAAATTATATGCCTTAAACTTTGGGATGGATGGAGTAACATTTTGCGGCACCGTCAGAGCACGATAGTACTCTAATCCTCAATCTCGTTTCGAGCTGGAGAAAAGATAACCATCAACCAACGCCTGCCGAACTGCAGCTTATGATATTGCAGCGGTCTTCCTCCTTGCAGGATTAACTTTTGCAATGCAGTTGCAGCAGGACCACGTGGACTTCCAAAAGAGTTAAAAAAAATGAATAAGAAATGGAAGCAAAGAGCGAAACATGTCTTGCCGAGGGACCTCGGCTTTTGTCCCAAGGAGTTACGGGCGAGTCTCCAACCGCACCGTCCAACTAGTCGATGTGGCATCAACTAGGATCAGGCATTGTTAAAATATCGACGTGGCAACAATCTTCTTCCTAAGACTAGTCACAACAAGGAGAATATGATACTTGTATATCTTATAATCTTCACGATGTATGCTATCGCATAGGAGTACCATCAGGGCCTGAGTACCATAGTTTAGTGTATTAATTGTTTTGAGAATCTTAATATAAAATTGTGTATAAGATTTATTTAAGATTTGTATTTATAGTTTTATATCTATCTATTACAGTAACACATAAGCATTTTACATGCATATAGTGAATGATAATACTTATAATACTTCATCGATTCATATTACTTGTCACTAAAATGAATATATCTAGACATGTTTTAGAGCTAGATACATCTATTCCAACGACAAGTAATATGAGTCGGAGGGAGTACATGTATTGGAGCTGGTCTAATAACCAATAAAACAGTAAACAGGCAAGACTTTTTGCCTTGTGTTTCCGAAGAAAAGCGACGTGTCTGTTTGATTCCATCAAGCGCGTTATGTCGGAATCAAGTGGTACCAAAATAAGTAGTGGTGTCCCTTTTTCGGTTACTAAAAAAATCTCTGGTGTTGACAGCAAGAAATTAACACGTATACACCTCTGATCTTGGGAGCTGGGAACCGTTTTATTAATCTCAGCACTCTCTGGGTGGATTTATTTGCATATTCAGGACAACACGTCGATGAACTTAAATTAAGTTATATTTTTTCCCAACCTACTTTTGGATAAATTGACTGAGAAATGGACACACATACTGTACAAGAAACAGTCGTTTTCAGGGTCGTGATCACTGCCAGTGTGAAGTACAGACACGTACAGCTCGTGCAACGTACCTTCGACACTTACGTCTTACCTCGTCCGTACTTCCTCAATAATTCCACAAGTTTTTTGTGGCACCAAAAGCACCGCGTCCCTTTAGTTGCCACACTGTTTCATGCCATCGTGATATCAGATTGCGACTCGTGGAGATTTTTCTTTTCTGAAATTGCTACCAGTGGAGGGTTTTCTTTTCTTTTGTATTTATTTCAATATATCAAAAAAAGTTGCATGGTAATATATGTCTTATTTATATCATAAATATCATAGTATAAGCAATCGTAGATATCGACCTGAAAAAACTAAAAAAAACAGCAGAACGTAAGCCTATGCGCAAAAGACCACCAGCCAAGAAAGAAAATTATAATCCAGACCGAAAAATCCTCTGAGCTTGATGCCGACACCCGTCACCTGCATCTGGCACCACAACAGTAGCCATCAAAGGAAATAAAGGATCACCTCCTCACCGAGCTCGAAGCGGCTCCATCGCTGATATGCAACTTTGCCTACCTTCAAGGTGGCTCAAGATGAAATCATTGTTGTTAAATGAATCAGACCGGGGCAGCATCCCAGACATGCCATCGAACTCCAGATCTAGCACCCCGCACGACTAAGATGTCGTAAGAGAAAACCACACCTGCCATCTACGAACCACGGATCCAGCACGTGATCCACCATCTTCCAGATGTCGTCGATACAGACCACAATGTGCACCCGCTCCTTGACTACTTCCTAGGTTCCACGTCTGCTGGAGCAAACGCTGCTACAACGGTCGATCCTGAGGAGCCACATCCACCACAAGGATGCCGCCACCGTCACACCATCCTTGCTTGAATAGACCGGTCTTCAAATCCATTGGGGAAGGATCTGAAGAAAACGTATTCAGGGCCACCATCACCGCCCGAACCAAGACGATGAACAACCTAAAAACAAATCTACTTTAGCTAAAAACTATCCACACACATGGATCCGGTGACCCTCCTCACCACCAATGACCTAGGTCATCGGTGGGGGTAGCCGCCAGAGACCGGCGTCGGAAGGCTTGTACCCTAGGGCAAGATCTCTTTCTCTTGACGGCGACACCTGATTATATCAAATATTCAGGACAAGGTGATTTGGCATGACATTATTCTCTACTAGTACAGCTGAAGCATACTCTGTATTCGTGAAAATTGTTAGAGTATTATACGGACACGATTATTACGATAGTTTAGGATAGTTAGGACTCTAGCCTAACTTGACTTGTACTCTGAGATGATTCCTGTAAATCTATATATACTCGCCCATGAGGCTTAATAATAAACCCAACATACTCCACCAATCCTTGCTCTATTGTTTTACATGGTATCAGCCTAAACCGATCCCAAACCCTAGCCACCGCCGGCACGCTTCCGCCGCACCGCCCCCAGGGAGGTCGATCCCCATGATCTCTGCCGGGGGCCGCGCAACCCGTACACAGGTTCGTCCGCCGATCCATGATCGGCTGTGCTGCAAGTCTTTTTTTCCGATCTCTTGATCGGTTTTTTTTTAGTTTACCGATCTTAAATTGGATTGCGTCGCCCATCGCCGTCGTCATTGCCACGCCTCTACTCCGACCATCGGCACCAACGATCTACACCGCGCTCGTGCGCCTTCCCTCTCCGCTGCCGCGCCTGCCTCAGCAGGTTGTTGCGGCCTCACGGCAGGCTTCCGCGCACCACAGACGGCTGCTACGCCTTCCTTGGAAGGCTGTCGCGGCTGCCCCCCTCGAATCGCCTTCGTCGTCATCATCCGGGACTGTAGGGTTTCGTAGCATGGAAACCAAAAATTTTCTACCGCATACAAACAAACAAGCCAAGATCTATCTACTAGATTGTAGCAACGAGTCGATAGAATAACTCACCCTCGAAGATTCCAAAGTGTTTAACGAGAGCGGATTCTCGTGGGTGATGTAGTCGTACTCTTCCCGGTCTCAAGATCGCGTAGACGATCCTTCCGGCGCTCGTTAAAGCGGCTCCGATCGGTCACATGTTAAATTCGGCGAAGACCTTTCTCTCCCTTGTTCCAAAGAAAATGGAGGTTGTAGCACTCTCCTCGCGATTCCTAGGCAGACAACGGCGTGTACCGGAAGTAGAGGAGATCTCAGGCTTCGCCTTAAGCCGGAGCGAGTATGGTGGAGTATGAGAGAGTCCCTCAACGATCTAGGGTTTAGACATGCCGAGGAGGAGGCTAGGCCGGCGGCTAGGGTTGCTAGGCGGCGGCGGTTTTCCCTAGGGCGGCGGCGGCAGCAGGTGGCGGCGCCGGCGGCTTAGGGTTTGGAGGAGAGGATCTTGTGTGTCTCTAGGAGGGAGCCCTGCCCCTCCTTATATAGGTGGAGGGGCCGGCCGGCCAAGGGGATGGAGAGGAGTCCCTCCCCAACTCGGCTTGGGTGGTGCGCCGCCGGTTGGAGGAGGGAACTCCTCCCCAACTCGGTTTCCCACTCCTCCTCCTCTTTCCAAAAACTGCCGTTTGACTTTTCAAACTAGGATTTGAATAAACCCTCTATTTTGATCAGCGATGACACCGAGTACATGATGCAATCATACCAACTTGATATAACACATTCATGTACCCTTCCTCCCCTGAGTGCCGGACATTCCGGAACCTTCTAGAACATTCCCTATGAAAACACCGGAACCATTCTCCAACTCCAAAACGGGACTTTCCTTATATGAATCTTATTCTCCGGACCATTCCGGATCTCCTCGTGATATCCCGAATCCCATTCGAGACTCCGAACAACATTCGGTCTCTTTCTCATCATTCCATAACTACTCAAACAACGTCGAATCCTTAAGTGTGTCTCCCTACGGTTCGTGAATTATGCGGACATGATTGAGACACTTCTCCGAATAATAACCAATAGAGGAATCTGGAAATTCATATGGCTCCCACATATTTCTACGATTACTTTGCGATCGAATGAACCACTTACATACGATATCAATTTCCCTTTGTCTCACGATAATTTACTTATCCGAGGTCATGATCGTCGGTATCTCTGCATACCTAGTTCAACCGTTCGATAAGTACTCTTTTCTCGTTCCCGTGATATGTGATCCCTTGTGAGCCAGTCACATGCTTGCAAGCTAATTGGATGACATTTCACCGAGAGGGCCCAGAGTATATCTATCTGTCATATGGATGGACAAATCCCACTCTTGATCCATGTGTTTCAACCAATACTTTCCGAATACTCAATGCCACCCAGTTACGGTGTGGTGTTTGATGTCATCAAAGCATCCATCCGGTAAAGGTGATATGCATGATCTCACTGTCGAAGGAATTAGATTACTATGTATCAGAAAGCATATAGCAATTGAACTATTAAAATGACTTGATCTTTATGCTACGCTTATCTATAGGAGTATGTCCACCATATCATTCTCCTAATGATATGATCTTGTTGTTAATATCATCTCAATGTTCATGATAGGGAAACCACAATCATCTATTAACCAACAAGCTAGTATTATATAGAGGCTTTACTAGGGACTTCAAATTAAGTTTACAAATCACACAAGTATTAATGTTTCCTTGTTAATACTATTATAGCATGAATGTAAACATTTATCATAAACACAAAGATATAATAATAACTACATTTATTATTGCCTCTAGGGCATATCTCCAACAGTCTCCCACTTGCACTAGAGTCATCTAATCTAGATTACATGGTAATATACCGAACACCTATGGCAGTTTGGTGCTGGTCATGTTTTGCCCTCGGGAGAGGTTTAGTCAACGGATCTGCCACATTCAGATCTGTGTGTACTTTGCAAATCTTTATATCCCCATCTTGGATATGTTCTCGAATAGCGTGAAAATGTAGCTTGATGTGCTTCAGCTTCTTGTGTGACCTTGGTTCTTGCGCATTGGCTATGGCGCCCATGTTATCACAGTAGATAAACATTGGGTCCAGCGCACTAGGAACCACACCCAGCTCTGTAATGAACTCTTTCATCCATATCGCTTCTTGTGAAGCCTCTGAAGCAGCCATGTATTCCGATTCAGTTGAAGATCTCGCCACAACGCTTTGCTTTGCACTCCTCCAGCTAACTGCTGCACCATTCAAAATAAATACGTATCCAGATTGTGATTTAGAATCATCCGGATCGGTGTTCCAACTAGCATCGGTGTAACCATTAACAACGAGTTGTTCATCACCTCCATAAGAAAGAACCATATCCTTAGTTCTTCTCAAGTACTTAAGGATGTTTTTGACCGCTGTCCAATGATCCACTCCTGGATCACTTTGATATCTGCTAGTTAAACTAACAGCATATGCAATGTCGGGTCTAGTACATAGCATGGCATACATTAGAGATCCTATGGCTGAGGCATAGAGTCTTACTCATCCTTTCTCTATCTTACGCGATGTCGGACTTTGAGTTTTACTCAAGGTCGTATTAGCAACATGGGCAAGAACCCTTTCTTGCTATCTTCCATTCCAAACCTCTTTAGAACTTTGTCCAAATATGTACTTTGTGACAATGATATTTGGCTTTTCGATCTATCTCTATAAATCTTTATGCCTAATATGTAAGCCTTCGCCAAGATCCTTCATTGAAAAACTATTATTCAAATATTCCTTGACACTATTAAGAAGGTCTACATCATTCCCAATCAACAATATGTCATCTACATATAGTATTAAGAATGCTCTGAGCTCACTCACTTTCTTGTAAATACAAGCTTCTCCATAAGTTTGTATAAAACAAAACTTTTGATCACCTTATCAAAACGTTGATTCCAACTTGGGATGCTTGCTTCAATCCATAGATGGACCGTTGAAGTTTGCATACCTTGTTAGCATCTTTAGGATCGACAAAACCTTTGGGTTGCATCATATACAACTCTTCATCAATGTCTCCATTGAGGAATGCTGTTTTGACATCCATCTGTCATATCTCATAATCATAATATGCAGCGATTGCTAACATAATCCTCACAGACTTTAGCTTCGCTACTGGTGAGAAAGTCTCATCGTAGTCAACTCCTTGAATTTGTCGAAACCCTTTTGCGACAAGTCGAGCTTTATAGACAGTAACATTACCATCAGCATATGTTTTCTTCTTGAAAATCCATTTGTTCTCGACAGCCTTCCGGCCATCTGGTAAGTCCACCAAAGTCCATACTTGGTTTTCTTACATGGATCCAATCTCGGATTTCATGGCTTCTTGCCATTTATTGGAATCTAGGCTCATCATTGCTTCCTCATATGTCTCAGGGTCATCGGTATTATCCACCAACATGACACTCATAACGGGATCATACCAATCTGGAGTGGTACGAGTTCTCGTTGACCTACGAGGCTCTGTAGCAACTTCAACCGAAGTTTTATGATCATCATCATTAGCTTCCTCTCTTATTGGTGCAGGCACCACAAGAACTTCTTCCGGTGCTGCGCTACTCGCAATTTCGAGAGAAGGTTTGACAACCTCGTCGAGTTCTACTTTCCTTCCAGTCACTTCTTTCGAGAGAAATTCCTTCTCTAGAAAGGATCCATTCTTGGCAACGAAGATTTTGCCTTCGGATCTATGATAGAAGGTATACCCAATAGTTTCCTTCGGGTATCCTATGAAGACGCATTTTTCCGCTTTGGGTTCAAGCTTGTCCGGCTATAACTTCTTTACATAGGCTTCGCATCCCCAAACTTTAAGGAACGATAATCTAGGTTTCTTCCCAAACCATAATTCATACGGTGTCGTTTCAACGGATTTAGATGGTGCTCTATTTAAAGTGAATGCGGTTGTTTCTAATGCATAACCCCAAAATGATAGCGGTAAATCTGTAAGTGACATCATAGAACGAACCATATCTAAGAGAGTTCGATTACGATGTTCGGACACACCATTACGCTGTGGTGTTCCCGGCGGTGTCAACTGTGAAAGTATTCCGCATTTCTTCAAATGCTCGCCAAACTCGTAACTTAGATATTCACCTCCACGATCAGAACGTAGAAATTTAATATTCTTGTTACGTTGATTCTCTACCTCACTTTGAAATTCCTTAAACTTCTCGAAAGTTTTAGAATTATGTTTCATGAAATAGATATACCCATATCTACTCAAGTCATCCGTGAAGGTAAGAACATAATGATAACCACCGCGCGATGCTACACTCATTGGACCACACACATCGGTATGTATGATTTCCAATAAGTCTGTAGCTCGCTCCATCATACCAGAAAATGGAGTCTTAGTCATTTTACCCATCAGACATACTTCGCATCTATCAAGTGATCCAAAATCAAGTGATTCAAGAAGTCCATCGGAATGGAGTTTCTTCATACGCTTCACTCCAATGTGACCAAGACGACATTGCCACATATAGGTTGAATTATCGCTCGATTTCAAACGTTTAGCCTCAATGTTATTAATATGTGTATTTTCACTATCGAGATTCAATAAGAATAGACCATCTATCAAAGGTGCATGTGCATAAAACATATTACTCATATAAATCGAACAACCATTATTCTCGAATTTAAACAAGTAACCGTCTCGCAATAAACAAGATCCCGATTTAATGTTCATGCTCAACGCAGGCACCAAATAACAATTATTTAAGTATAAAACTAATCCCGATGGTAGATGAAGGGGTAGCGTGCCGACCGCGATCACATCAACCTTTGATCTGTTTCCCACGCGCATCGTCACCTCGTTCTTCGCTAGCTTCCGTTTATTCTGCACTTTTTGATTCTGAGTTATGAGCAACCGAACGATTCAAATACCCGAGCACTACTACGGTACTAGTGAGATACACATCAATAACATGTATATCGGATATACCTTTCTTCTTGATGTTGCCGTTCTTCAAATCCGCCAAGTACTTTGGGCAATTCCGCTTCAAGTGACCTTCTCCTTGCGGTAAAAGCACTCGATGTCGTCTTAGGTCCAGCCTTGGTCTTCTTAAATGGTGGTAACTTTCTTACCACCCTTCTTGAAGTGTCCCTTACCTTAGACTTGCCTTTCTTGAATTTGGTGGTATTATTGACCAACAACACTTGGTGCTCTTTCTTGATCTCCACTTCTGCAGATTTCAACATGGCAAAGAGTTCTGGCAACGTCTTGTTCATGTTTTGCATGTTGTAGTTCATCACAAAGTTTTTGTAACTTGGTGGTAGTGATTGGAGGACACGGTAAATCCCCAAAGCATTAGGAATCACAATACCCAAGCTTTGAAGTTTGTTTGCGTGCCCAGACATCTTAAGCACATGCTCGCTGACGGAGCTGCCCTCTTCCATCTTGCAGTTAAAGAACTTTTCAAAAGCCTCATAGCTTTCAATTGCCGCATGAGTCTCAAATATCAATTTGAGATCCTCGACAATATCATAAGGGTCTGAATTCTGAAACCTTTTCTGAAGCTCCGATTCTAAACCATACAAGATAGCACACTGAACTGTGGAGTACTGAGTCTTCCGAGTGAGGTAAACGTTCTTTACTTCATCGGCGGATCATTTGCGGTGGGTCACCCAATGTGCATCCGACATAGGTCAAATTACCACCGTGAGGACAATTCTCAAATTCGGAACCAATCCATGAAGTTGCTTCCATTGTTTTTCAACTTTTCTTTCTCTAGGAACGCATTAAAATTGATGGTAGGGGCTGCCATTGATCTACAACATATTTGCAATAGTTTAGACTAAGTTTATGACAAATTGAGTTCAAATTAATAATAAAATTAATCTAGGTGAACTCCCACTCAAAAAAATATCCCTCACATTGTTTTAGTGATCACACGAACCAAATCCACCACATCAACACCGATCATCACGAGAGTAGATATAGTTTCAATGGCGAACAATCGACATGTTCATCATATCTACTATATGATTCATGCTTTACCATTCGGTGATCCGTGTTCCGAGACCATGTCTGTACATGCTAGGCCCGTCAAGATCAAACCTTAGTTTCCGCATGAGCAAATCTGGCTTGCTCACGTTGTATACACTTGCGGAATCTAACACACCCGATCATCACGTGGTGCTTCGAAACAACAAGCTTTAGCAACGGTGCTGACTAAGGGTGAACACGTTATGACTTGAAATTCATGTGCATGAGGGATCATCTTATAATGCTACCGTCGTCTACTAAGCAATACAAGATGCATAAAGGATTAACATCACATGCAATTCATAATATGTGATATGATATGGCCTTTCTTCATTGTGCTTCCGATCTCCATCTTCTAGCACGAACATGATCTCCATCATCACCGGCATTGCATCAAGGTCAATGACGCTTCTCCATGGTTGTCGTCCACCGGCTTCAACTATTACAACTACTTTGAATAGACACGCGGGTCTTAACAAAAATTAAAGACAACCATATGGCTCCTGCCGGTTGCCAACTTACAATAAGGAACATTGCATACATCAAATATAATCACAATCATGGCCATATCACATCACAGCACACCCCTGCAAAACAAAGTTAGACGCCTCTACTTTCTTTGCATGTTTTACGTGGTTTGGGGCTTCCAATAAGTGTCGTTCTAACTTACGAACAAGAACCACAACATTGATACTAGTATTGTTAATCACCCGTTGTAAATTGGATCTTAACTATGCTAGGAGAAACAGGCACCCGCAAAGCCACTTATGCAATACAAGTTGCATTTCAAGCGTGGAGCAAGTCTCATGAACGATGTCATGTAAGGTTAGCCCGGGCAGCTTCATCCCAACATACCGCAAGATGCAAAGTACACAAGAATTAATCGACAATAAAAGCATCAACGCCCACAATGACCATTGTGTTCTACTCGTGCAACAGATCTACATATAGGCACGGCTCTGATACCACTGTAGGGTTTCGTAGCATGGAAAACAAAAAATTTCTACCGCATACAAACAAACAAGCCAAGATCCATCTACTAGATTGTAGCAACGAGTCGATAGAATAACTCACCCTCGAAGATTCCAAAGTGTTTAACGAGAGCGGATTCTCGTGGGTGATGTAGTCGTACTCTTCCCGATCTCAAGATCGCGTGAGCGATCCTTCCGCTGCGTTCGGCGCTCCCTTGATCGGTCACACGTTCGGTACTCGACGAAGACCTTCCTCTCCCTTGTTCCAAAGGCGGCGGAGGTTGTAGCACTCTCCTCGCGATTACGGCAAAGACAACGTGGTACCGGAAGTAGAGGGGAGATCTCGCAGGGCTTCGCCTTAAGCCGGAGCGAGTATGGTGGAGTATGAGAGAGTCCTTCAACGATATAGGGTTTAGACATGCAGAGGAGGAGGCTAGGACGGCGTCTAGGGTTTCTAGGCGGCGGCGGCGGTTTTCCCTAGGGCGGCGGCGGCAGCAGGTGGCGGCGCCGGCGGCTTAGGGTTTGGAGGAGAGGATCTTGTGTGTCTCTAGGAGGGAGCCCTGCCCCTCCTTATATAGGTGGAGGGGCCGGCCGGCCAAGGGGAGGGAGAGGAGTCCCTCCCCAACTCGGCTTGGGTGGTGCGCCGCCGGTTGGAGGAGGGAACTCCTCAACTCTTCCACCTCCTCCTCTTTCCAAAAACTGCCGTTTGACTTTTCAAACTAGGATTTGAATAAACCCTCTATTTTGATCAGCGATGACACCGAGTACATGATGCAATCATACAACTTGATATAACACATTCATGTACCCTTCCCCCGGAGTGCAGGACATTCCGGAACCTTCTAGAACATTCCCGATGAAAACACCGGAACCATTCTCCAACTCCGAAACGGGACTTTCCTTATATGAATCTTATTCTCCGGACCATTCCGGATCTCCTCGTGATATACCGAATCCCATTCGAGACTCCGAACAACATTCGGTCTCTTTCTCATCATTCCATAACTACTCAAACAACGTCGAATCCTTAAGTGTGTCTCCCTACGGTTCGTGAATTATGCGGACATGATTGAGACACTTCTCCGAACAATAACCAATAGAGTAATCTGGAAATTCATATGGCTCCCACATATTTCTACGATTACTTTGCGATCGAATAAACCACTTACATACGATATCAATTTCCCTTTGTCTCACGATAGTTTACTTATTCGAGGTCATGATCGTCGGTATCTCTGCATACCTAGTTCAACCTCGTTACCGATAAGTACTCTTTTCTCATTCCTGTGATATGTGATCCCTTGTGAGCCTGTCACATGCTTGCAAGCTAATTGGATGACATTTCACCGAGAGGGCCCAGAGTATATCTATCCGTCATATGGATGGACAAATCCCACTCTTGATCCATGTGTTTCAACCAATACTTTTCGAATACTCAATGCCACCTTTATAGCCACCCAGTTACGGTGTGGTGTTTGATGTCATCAAAGCATCCATCCAGTAAAGGTGATATGCATGATCTCATGGTCGAAGGAATTAGATTACTATGTATCAGAAAGCATATAGCAATTGAACTATTAAAATGACTTGATCTTTATGCTACGCTTATCTATAGGAGTATGTCCACCATATCATTCTCCTAATGACATGATCTTGTTGTTAATATCATCTCAATGTTCATGATAGAGAAACCACAATCATCTATTAACCAACAAGCTAGTATTATATAGAGGCTTTACTAGGGACTTCAAATTAAGTTTACAAATCACACAAGTATTAATGTTTCCTTGTTAATACTATTATAGCATGAATGTAAACTTTTATCATAAACACAAAGATATAATAATAACTACATTTATTATTGCCTCTAGGGCATATCTCCAACAGGGACTTTATCGAAAAATGCCGCCATCGACTCCGATCTACGCGTCGTCCACGCCATGGCGCATAGGGTGCACCGTCAGTCTGATCAACCGATCCCGCGCATGTCTAAGCCAAGCACATCCCCAAGCACGCGCCTACCACCAATCGAGCTACGGGCGGCCGCTGCGTCGCCCCCTCGGGCCACAACGCCGATGCCTTTGGTCCATGCTACCGGCGTCAACGCGGCTTACTTGGCGTGTACGTCATTGGTGGTCTCGCAACCGCTGCACCAACTTGCGCCCTGCAGCTATGCCACCCCCTCGGGTCATAGCGTCGCTGCACGCCGTCTACTTCGCCGTCCCAGTGCATCGACGTCCTCGGCTTTTACCGCGCCTACTCCTACAGGAGTGGATCGTCGCCGTCTGCACATGGTCTTCGTCATGTCGCCGGATTTCTTCCTCGCCTACTTCGAGCACCGCCGCCGCACTTCACAAGGTAACCTGCATGGCGATCTCATGATGTCGCAGGTCCCGCCGACTACCCCATCACCACTCCAGGCATCCAGCATGACTACCCCAAGTCGTTGCTGTTTTTGCCGCATTCTACGTCTTCGTCCACTATAACTTCATCGTCAGCGTCATCGCCTCATCCCCGACTACACCACCTTATACTCTACTCCGACAACCGTCGACAGCGCTGTCATCTCTCCCTTTGCTGCTCTGCGCATCGCAACCGCTCTGGAGGCTTCCTCTGCTAGTCTTTCTGACATGGCGACAAGTTCATGATGGTCCTTGCCCCTGCACGCCTGGTACTGGCAACACCGGGAGTGCCTTCTCCCCCGACGCGTTCCCGAGTATGGCAAGCTCGGATCGGCGCCTCGTCTTCACCGGCTTTCACAACATCTTCTTCGGCATCGACCCCTCTACGACTGCCTCGACCGTGTTACCGACGAGTTCTTTTTTGCATACTCGGTTCTGGCAAAACTGGAGTGTGCGTTCGTCCCGACGTGCGCCTAGTTCTGACAAAACTATAGCCGCACCTCGTCCTCGACGGCTCGGGCTGCATCGGCTACGGCATCGACCCCCTCGACGACTGCCTCGACGCGTCTCCGTCATCCTCCTCGCGCACTATGCACATCTGGCTTCACGTGCTACTACCTCGACACCGGCATCCCTGACCACGATATCGACCACGGCGACCCCTCGCGCGACTACCTCGACCATGGCACCTACCCAACGCGCTTGGCTCCCTCGACATCAGCACAAGGGCTACCATCTCACTTGAGCATCATCAGCTTCCTCTACAGTCCAAGCTAACACGACACGACACCGTCCACGACGTTCCTGCTCGGACTGCGGGGTGATGTCAGCCTACTGGATTCTACTTCGGTTTATCTCTAGTCTGACCGTTCGCGATGTTCCGGTTGTTCACGACGCTACCGCTATGACTGCAGGGATGTTAGAGTATTATACGGACACGATTATTATGGTAGTTTAGGATAGTTAGGACTCGAGACTAACTTGACTTGTACTCCAATCTCTCTAAGTCTACATATACTAGACCATGAGGCTCAATAATAATCCAACATATTCCGCCAATCCCATCTCAATCGTTTTTAAAAAATAAAAAAATAATAATTCTCCTGACTTTATTTCGACATCTTATGTAGTACTAGTAAATGAAGCCGAGTGTTACAGAAATAAGACCGTCCTTCACCGTTTCGTTGTTGTTACTTTGGCTGAACTCTAGCTGCAATGTGTTTAAGGATCTAACGGTTACTCTAGCAACACTATCGTCTTCAGAAATTTGGGGCCTTGGTGCCAATTACAAAATGAGACCTTAGATATTTAAATAATAGTGTAATTAATAGAACGAAACCATGCAATCCCTATGAAATTTCTTTGAAAGAAAGAGGCCTTGCGACTTTATTCAACGGGGATTTTGTATCTGTATTATCAAATTATATGCAACCTACAAATATGCAACTCGATATTTAGCTGAACATTTTTACACATAAATTCAGAAGAATCACTTTATCCCGGTCTATCTTATAATTTTTACATATGTTGCTTCTTGCAACTGGACACTTTTTTTTATTTTGCCTAACTCTAGTTTGGATAATGTTCAATGTGGTCGACATAGAAATGACTATTATATCATGTTTAAAAGCAAATATGTGGAGATAATGCAAAAAAATCCCCTTTGACAAAGTGGGGCACGTACATAACCAATGGATGGGGCGATCTTAGATCCCCAGCCGCCTCCCGTCTGCATCGCCGATCTGCTCCAAATCTGTGGCCTTCAGGCCATGGAGGAGGGGTGGATATATCGTCCCCCATCCGCGAGAGGGCTCCGTTTTTCTGGTTTTAGGGTGAAGGTTTGGTTGGGTGGCGCTCAGGTGGTGGCGGCGGCGTCTTCTCCAATAAAGTCTCCTCGGTTTCAGCCCCATCTTGGCGATGACGTCGAGAATCTTGTGAGAGTGGTGTGGTCTTCAAGGACTTCTCCTGGCTGTGGGGATCTTCGGATCGTCAAGGAGGTTCATCGGCGGTTCATCCTTCTTCTTTATATCCGGGACGGATGTGGCCTTCTGGGTCCATTCAGCGACATCCCGTCCGCAACCAACAACGTCATGCTGGCTCTGGGAGGAGCGGCAGCGGCGGCGCGCCATCGACACGGTCTGGAGGTTGAAGATGAAGGGCATCTCAAGGATTTTGATGTAATTTTCGTTTTTGTTGAGATGTTTTGTACTATTCATTGTTTCTTTTAACGCTAGTCATATTCGCAAAAAAAAGCAAATCTATGAAAGAGAAATTCTTATTGTATCTTAGCAATTGGAGTCTCAATAATGTTGTAACGTAGCACCTGTCATTGGAATCCGTTCGTTGTTGTTTGGCTATAGGGTGTCAAGCGGGACCGGCTGCGGGTTAGACATTTTTTCTAATCTTGCTTTACATCTGCTAGCTTTTGTGGCTCTTTTTTGCCTTGATTTAGTTTTGCGGGAGGGAATATGGGTGCCGCCTGCCACCCTATTTGGCTTGTGTTTCGGTTCCCTCATCTCTAACGGCCTCTCAAACAAATCAACAGATCAAAGTTGAGGTGTAGTTTTACACTCACATAGTATGTTAGATTACATAGAACCAATCGCTTGTTTGGTGGTTCGAGTCCCCATGAGATCGAATTAAACGGGATATTATCTCTTCCCAGGGTAAATGTTTTTGTATCGCATGGAACAGAGACACATGGGTCTACCTCGTCGTCAAAATGGATGCAGAAGGTAGATTAAAATGAGGGACCTTGATTTAATAACTTCCAATTATCATTGTTACATGCATGTTATAGAGACACATGGGTGTACCTCGTCATCAAAATGGATGCAAAAGATAGATTAAAACGAGGGACCTTGATGTAATAACTTTCAATTATCATTGTTATTTTTGTATATGGAATAGAGACAGATGGGTCTACCTCGTCATCAAAATCGATGCAGAAGGTAGATTAAAATGAGGGACCTTGATGTAATAACTTCCAATTATCATTGTTATTTTTGTTTGTTTTTCAATTTATCCGATGTAACGTAATATTTGGTTGACCAATATAAAGAAAAGAAAATAAAATCCAACGAAATGTCTTCAGCCAAGAAAAAGCTCGAAGGGATTCCAAAACTGTGAATTTCCTGGATCAGTTGGCTAGCATCTAGTTGGTGGCTAGGAGGAGCCAATCAGAGTTGGATCCTCACATCTGCTAAATTGAGTCAAACAGGACTATCTGCCTGCTGAAATTTCATTTCCACGTTATTATGTCTTCACAATAATATAAAGCATAATAAGTGATTTCTTATTGAAGAAACAACTTTCCTACTACTGATATCTCCTCTTTTGCTACTATGTACATTGGTCCGCATCTCCAATCAGTTGACACACAAACAAATTATATTCTCTATCTGAAGTCTGCATTCGGAGTGGAAGCAGCGCGCATGATCCTCACCGGGAGCCCGCCGCTGATGGAAGCGGTGAGCCCCGGCACAAACTTGGGCACACAGCCACTGCGCCCATTGTCTCCGACCACCTCCACGTCGAAAGCTCTCACCACGGCCACAGCGACCGCCTTCATCTCGGTGACGGCGAGCTCCTTGCCCAGGCACACGCGGAGGCCGCCCTGGAACACCGGGTACTTGTACAGGCTCGCCGGCGCGAACGCACCACCGGGGCCGGTGAGCCACCGGTCCGGGCGGAACGCCTCGTAGTCGGCGCCCCAGATGCTCGGCATGCGTCCCATGGCGTACGGGTGGTACATCACGCGCGACTCGCCCTCCACGTAGGTGCCGTCCGGGAGAACGTCGGCGGCGGCAGTGAACTTGGAGTCGAACTGCACCGGCGGGAACAGCCTCATGTTCTCGTACAGCACCGCGTGGGTGTACTGCAGGCTCTTGAGATGCTGGTAGGTGGACTGCTCGTCGCCGCCGGCCTCCGCGCGAATGGCGGCCGCGACCTCGGGGTTCTGGGACAGATGGATGAAGAGCGTGGTGAGCGCGGAGGCGACCGTGTCCCGCCCGGCGAGGAGGAAGCTGACGACGATGTCGCGGAGGTACTTGTCGTCCATGGCATGCACGTCTCCGTCCGAGGCCATGAACCTGGACAGGAGGTCGTGGCTGTTCTCGAAGCCCAGCTTCCGGCGCTGCAGAATCATCGCTGCCGCGAGGTCGTCCACGAGCTTGATCGCCTTCTTGAGCTCCCTCTCGGACCCAATGTTGAGCATCCGCTTCATCTTCCACACCAGAGGCGAAGCCGCCGCGCCACGCATCGCGGAGAGCCGCGACGCGGTGTCGAACGCGTTGGCCAGGTCCGACATGGGCATGTCGGCCTCGAGGCAGCCCGGGTCCAGCCCGAAGGAGATCTTGCAGATGGTGTCGAAGGCGAACCGGCGGAACACGTCCTGGAGGTCCACCACATTGCCCTTGTCGGCGACGTCGGCCAGGAGCGGTATGAGGCGGGTCTCCACCTCCTGGGCGACGATCTTGTAGGCGTACGAGCGCACGGTGACGCTGCCGAGCTCAAGGCTGGCCATCTTGCGCTGGTGGCGCCAGGCGTCGCCGTCGACGTTGAAGATGCCGCCGCCGAGGAGGTCGCCTAGGAGCGCGGCGAAGGGCTTGCCCTTGGGGAAGTTGTCGAAATTGGTCTTGAGCATGTACTCGACGTTGTCGGGGTTAGCGGTGACGGTGCAGCCGAGGACGTGGATGTGGACGGTGCCCGTCGGCGACTCGCGCAGCAGGTGCGCGTACCAGTCGGCGAGGTTGGCGAAGTCCCTCGCCCACGACCCCGTGAGGTACGCCCGGCAGACATGGCAGCTGCACCACGGCCATCGGCGCACGAGCAGGAGCACCGCGGCGAGCGCCACCAGGAGGATGGCCAAGCCGAAGAACAGGAGCCCCGCGCACCGCGCGCCCCATGACAGCTGATCCATGGCATCCATTGCTCTTCGGTTGCTGGCTAGCGAATGGTGAGGGGGGACGGAAATATCGAGCTGGTTCGAGATCGAGCGAGGGAGAAGATGAGGAAAAATGTGAGAGCTTGGTGTGGGAGAGTCAAGGGGGCCTGTCTATATATAATGTGGGTGGACGGGAGAAGATGCACATGGACCACGTGCGCTAATGCTTAAAACAACGTTTTCGCTAGCAGCTGCCTGTGAACTTTTGCGTGTACACAGCTCATGCCTGGTCATTTATTTAGCACTCTCAATGACACATGGGACCAAATGTTAGCATGTATGACAGTTGGGCCCGTGTGTACAGGATGAAATGGCGATCTTTTTCTAGTCCTCCTCGTGTTCATATCCTTTTTTCGGCTCACGAACGTTTTGGTCGTGCTCCTCTTCCAAGTCAGAAATAACCAGTGTTTTATTTTTGGAAATGTTTATATTGCTAGTAGATCCTCCCTTTTGGATTGTAGATCTCCATTTATACTTGGAGTATTTATAAGACCGATCGTATCTTTAGGATTTCTATATTTCTCACACACGTTTGTTGAGCTGCAAAACTATGAAATGTTGTGAATCGTTTCTAATATCTTCGTATGAATCCACTCCAACCTAATTCCTGTACACCATTATAGTAGAGTCACGTTTCTCATGCTTGCCATGTGTTTACTGCTCGCTCTCCATCGTTTCAGCGGAAATATTGCTTTTTGTGCAATTCTCAACTGTGTATTTCATTTTATTTCATCAATTGTGCTATTGATATTCTCATGTACATAAAGTGAGTCTTTGAATACTTTGAAAATATTTTTTGGTGCAGACAACGTGTGACTCGCTACACTGATCTATTATGTTACTCACTTACATCAAATGCATATTAGGATATCATCCTCTTATATGGCATGCGAGGAGAGCACCCTAGACATAAACAAGAATCCACATCTAACCCGAGATCATTTTAGTTTTGCATATTTTTTGTTTGAAATGGAGACTTAGTTCCGGTCTCTGCATGGTAGATGCATGCGAGCTTTTATTAACTTATTAAAGTCAAAAGTTTACACAAGATTACATCATAGGTCGCTTAGGATTAAAACATGTATCAAACATCTAAATAAAAGAGAGAACAGTAGTGGTGCCTCTGCATCAACATGTTATCCTAAAATCAAAACGCCAGTTGCATTGGCTGTATAAGACTCGGCCACCGTCTCGACCCGGCTGCACTAGTATTCATAGCCTCGCGCTTTTCCATAGGTTGCAGAAAGAACCACAGACGGATCTAATGAGTAGTCCGTGGATAACCTGTATAAAAGAAGTATTTTTTGCACGGTTAAAGATATAATCATTCTGTATGTTCCATATGGCTCAAAGTAAAGCACATGCACCCACTCGAATTTGTACTTTCTCTTTCTTGGTACTCCCATAAGCTAATTACCAAACAGATTATTAATACTCTTAGGAATGGTAATATTAAAAGCCATATGCACAATATGCCACACTATTTTTGCAAGGGGACACGTAATAAACAAGTGTTGTATTGGTTCATCTTGAGAGCAAAAAAACCCTTTTTACAACCTCGCCAATTTCTTTTTATCAAGTTGTCTTTTGTGAGAAGTATTTTATGTTAAAGGAACCACATAAAAATCCTAATTTTAAGTGGTACTTTCATTTTCCAAATTTATTTGCGCAGTATCTTGTATGACCATTCACGTGGTCCAGGTAGAGTGATTTTACTGTGTAGGAGACAGATTTAGTTAACTTCCTAACAAAAACATCTGGCTGAAGGGTCAGGTTGATGTCCATCAAACGACGCACTAGATGAAGCCATCTTGCCCCTCTATTGCCCGTAACAGCTTGTCTAAAACCAATATTCAACGGAGTTTATGATAGGAGCTGGGCTATAGTGACTTGTTTCCTTTGCACAATATTATACAAAGATGTATACTAATGAGAAAGTGGTGTATCGCCTAGCCAAGCATCTTCCCAAAAGCGAGTTTGTTCTCTATTTCCTATTTTAAAACCCCCTCGGTCAAAAATTCATCTTTAATTTTCATAAGACCTTTACAGAATAGGGAGTCTGTAGGTTTCGACTTTACTTGGGACAACAAATTGGAATGAAGATATTTGTTTTGAATAAGTTCCTTTCATACACCTTGTTTCGTTAATATCTTAAACAACCATTTACTAATTAGGCATTTGTTTTTATGTCAAGAACCTCCACCCCAAGGCCCCCTTGGTCTTTTGGTCGGCAAATGATATTCCATCGAGTTAGTCTATACTTCCTCTTATGGCCATCGCTTTGCCAAAAAAAACTAGAGAGAAAAAATATAATCATTTCTTTACCCCTTTAGGTAGTTCAAAGAAGGATAACATGAACATCGGCAATCTTGTTAATATTGAATTAATTAGCACTAACATATCCCCATATGAAAATAATTTGTGCACCCAACTCGCAAGCTTTTGTTCAAAACGGTCTTCTACTGGCATTCATTCACCATTTTTAAGTTTGCGAAAATGAATTGGGATTCCCAAATATCTAAAAGGAAAAGATCCTGCCTCACAACCAAAGAGATTAATATAATCTTACTTGTGGTCTTTAGCTTTACCAAAACAAAAGACTTCACTCTTATCGAAGTTTATATTTAGTCCTGATAGTTGCTTGAGTATGCAAAGAACGAGTTTCATGTTTAGCGCTTTTTCCAAATTGTGTTCCGTAAAAATGATTGTATCATCAGCATATTGTAAGATTGATATCCCACCCTCTACTAAATGAGGTATGAGACCATCCACCTGTCCATCCTCTTTTGCTCTGGCGAGCAAAATTGCTAACATATCTGCCACTAAGTTGAAAAGTATAGGAGAAAGGGGATCTTCTTGTATTAGGCCTTTGAAAGTTCTGAAATAATGACCTATGCCCTCATTGACTTTAATACCAACACTTCCACGACTAACAAAATCTTCTATCTAGCGCAACCATTTAGGATGAAACCCTTTCATACGCATTACTTTATGCAAGAAAGGCCATTTAACCTTGTCATATGCCTTTTCAAAATCGATTTTCAGTAGAACTCCATCCATTTTCTTCCTATGAAGTTCATGAATGCCGTTTGAGTTGTTCTAATGACTTATTGTGATATTACAGTAGCTCTATTTTTTGCTACCTTTGTGAAGATTTTAAAGCTCACATTGAGTAGGCAGATTGGCCTATATTTCTAAATTTGGACCGCATCCTCCTTTTTCGGTAGAAGGATCATGGTGCCAAAATTAAGACGAAAAAGAGGTAGTTCCCCCTGCTGAAACTTCTAAAATGAATCCATCAAGTCATGTTTGATTATCTCCCAAAATTTTTGGTAAAACTCTGCGGGAACCCATCTAGCCCAAGAGCTTTATTCTTTTCCATTTGCATAATAGCATCATACACCTCCTTTTCTGCAAAGTCGGCTACAAGAATATTATTTTCATCTAGTGACAATTGTGAGATATCTTCAATTGCTGGTTCAATTAATGAAAAGTTATTCGGATCTGGATGCCCATACAAATTTTTATAAAACTCCGTAATATAAGCTTTGATGTTCTCTTGGCCAATAATTTTCCCTTCATCTTGTTCGAGTTGAAAAACATTTTTTCTTCTATGTTTTCCATTTGCATTCGAATGAAAATATTTGGTGTTATTGCCACCCTCTTGAACATGTTTCACTTTTGCACGTTGTGCCCACTTTGTTTCTTTGTCTTGTTGAAGTTTTGCAAGTTTGTCATTCGCCTCTCTCAATTCCTCCCTCTCGGATGAATTAAGAGGAATGGATTCCACTTTAACATCCAGCGAGTCAATGATGTTTAAAAGTCTTTGTTTCTCAATTTTATAAATGCTTCTAAGATTTTTTGCCCAGACCCTGAGAAAATTTCAGAGATGGCGGATCTTGTTCTGCCAGACCTCCATGGCATTCTTTCCATGACAAATTGCTACCCACTCTCATGCTATCGACTCATGAAATCCCTCTTGGCGTAGCCATGCTAACTCAAAAGAAAATGGGATTTATTTCCTTAGTGAGCTTTCTCACCTTAATCAATAAGAAGAGGTGTGTGATCGGAGCTCGTTCTCGTCAACGCTCTCACGCTAATTAGAGGGATTTCTGCTCCCAAGAGACGCTAGCTAGCACTTTGTCCAGCCTTTCGAAAGTGGGATTTTCTTTTCTATTAGCCCAAGTAAACTGTCTCCCGGATAGAGATAATTCTCTGAGGTCAATGCTTTCTATGATCACATTAAAAATAAAAGGCCATCTAGCGTTAAGTTATCATTATTTTTTCCTATTGCCTTCTAATAATATTGAAGTCCCCACCGACTAACATGGGTAACTCATCGTCCTCACAAAAACGCACCATGTTGACCCCCTTTCGCATCCCCATAGCTCGAGCACGAGCATCTTCGGCATTCTTGGCAGCCACTTTGAAGGTGGCCATTTCTTGCATTACCTCATTGGATGACATGAGGTGATAGTTATGCCTACCTTGGAGACTTTTCAAATCTGTGGGCTCAAATGGCATAAGAGCACTGACATACTTGCGCTTGATCCAAGCATCATCAACATGAGCTGCACCGTGGTTTCTGAAGGTTGTGGCTATTGCCTTGAGCCTCCTATACATGTCCTCGTGGTCTTCTTCATCCAGCATATAAAATCCTTCAGCTTCATTGCTCAAGGCATCATATCTATTCCTTCTCATACTTTCATTTCCGATGAAGAGCTCGGTGAGAGCATCCCAAGCTTCTTTAGCTGTGCTAAGATGCTGAATGTGTGGCATGTCTTTTTCACCCACACCAAGCTGTATCATGTGTAGAGTTGTAGCATTGAGTTGGCTATCGAACACTTCTCTTCTTGTGAGATTGTTAGGATTTCCAACATGAAGACCATTTTCGATGATCTTCCACAACTCTATGGAGGAACTGCACACATGAGATTTCATCAAAAATTGCCATTGAGAGAAAGTAGATGCTGAAAGTTTGGGTGGATCACCCCTATTATGTATATGTGGGCGAGGAATAGGCGGATCAGGGGAATACACATGAGAAACCTCATTGTATCCATCCTTACCGCTATCCTTTTTCGAGGAGGAGCTCTTACTAGTATCATCACCTACCACTTCGTTATCTTTGGAAACAGTTTTACCCGTTTCCTTGGATTGCGAAGTGGTATCCTCAGAGTTAGATGGAGGTGATGCTGCGGATGTGGAGAGACGCATTATCAATTGACGCATCTCTTCCATATTAGCCTCCATTGAACTCACCAAGGTTGTTTCCAACGTCTTGAGATCGTTCATGGTGCCTACCTCCGGAGCATCACTCCCATCTCCCTTGGAACCCATACTTCTCTTAGGCGGTTAAGCCCGAAATAAGAGCCGAGGCTCTGATACCAATTGAAATGGATCGTATGGGCACCTAGAGGGGGGGGGGTGAATAGGTGCTAACCAATTTTTAATACTTTTTCAATTTTAGGCTTGACACAAAGTAAATTCTCTAGATATGCAACTACGAGAATTTCCCTATATGTAACTCGAACTACTAAGAACGTAAAAGAGGAGCGAGGAAACCGTAGTGGAGCACGCGGAGACACAGGGATTTGTTTTACCGCAGTTCCTTCCTTATTAAGGGAAGTACATCTGCGTTGGAGGGGTGGGCGGTTCTAAGACCACCACGCCACAATAGGCCTCACCCTATTCTCCGATGGATCTCGCCACGAGAGGCCTGATCCATCTTCTCCACTATTGGACCCCTTCGAGGCGGGAACCGGTGCCTTTTACAACACTATCGGGGCACACACCACAACCGAATTGGGGGCTCCCGAGATGACAACAAGCTGCCACAAGAACAAGGTTTATCAATATAAACAAAAACGAGGATCTAGATATTTGCAAGAAATACTAGATCGGAGGTTCTCCAAATGAATGGAGAGGAGATGAAGCGCTTGATTGCTAATGATGAAGATCGAGTTCTCCTCCTTCGATTACCCAAGGGATGGGGCCTTTGGGTGGATCTAGGTGGAGCACTCTTGGATGAAGCTTTCAGATCTGATATGTTCTTTTTCGAGATGAATCAAGAGTTCTGGCAGGAGGGGGATAGCTGGCTTAAATACCCCCTCCCCAGATCTGGCCGTTGCACAACTTTTGGGGGCGGATTATCCGCCCCCTGGGAAAACTCCGCCCCAAGGGCGGATTCTCCGGGGGAAACTCCGCCCCCTCTCTGGGGCTTGCGCCTTGGTGAAGCTTGGTGAAGTTCTTGGGGGGCGGATAATCCGCCCCTCCTGAGGGGCGGATTATCCGGGAAGACCGGAAAGTCCGGCCAAAACTCCGCCCCCTCTCTAGGGCTTGCGCCTTGGCGAAGAGCATGGGGGGCGGATTATCCGCCCCCCCTGAGGGGCGGATTATCCGGCGTGGCCGGAAAATCCGGCCAAAATTCCCCTTCAGGGCTTGCTTGGCAAGGGAGGCGGATTATCCGCCTGGTGGCCGGATTATCCGCCCCCAAAGGCAGAGTTCTTTTCCCTTTATTCTCAAATAGAGCTGCAACACTTCAACACACATTAAATGATCCTTGGTATTGTTATCTAACACACAAAACACTAGGGATTAAGAAATGTTCTTTCAAGGGGGGAAAACCCAAGGGGGTGGCCGGCGCATGGGGCTGCCCCTTGCCCTCCCCTCATTCATGTGGGTGGACACTCCACTCACAAAAATCCCTTTTAATTCCCTCCACTCAAAAACCCACTCAAATTCCCATTAAATTTCCACCAAATTTAATGCAAACTCTCATTAAATAAAACTCCATTTATTTATTTAGAATTTTGTCAATTACTTTAATGACAAACATTCACATATAACCCCTTGCTAGTATTTCATTTCACATGCAAAAACACTTTCTGCAATTTCACCGGAAAACCCGTTTCGGTATCTAGTGAAATAAATTCCTGCGCTTGTTATTCTTTCCGGCATGAAACTTTTGCTCCAAATGGATGTCAGTGTCTCTTAAGTGTGTCACCCTAAAGTTCGCGAATAATGCGGACATGATCGAGACTCCTCTCAGATCAATAATCAGAAGCGGGACCTAGAGATCCGTACTGACTCCCACAGATTCAGCGATGACTTTCTTGTGATCGCGAGAACCTTTTACACTAGTATCTTAATCCTCTTGTTTTGCAATATATTACATTTCCGAGATTCGATCATCGGTATCTCCATACCTAGTTTGATCTCGTTACCGACATGTACTCTTTTATTGTTACCGTGATATAACATTCTAGTGATCAAATCACTTGCTTGCAAGCTAATCAATGTGATATCACCGAGAAGGCCCAGAGCATATCTATCCATCATCGGGATGAACAAATTCCACTCTCGATCCATGGGACTCAACATAAGACTTTAGTAGTACTGAACCCAATCTTTATAATCACCCTATTACAGTGTGAGGTTTGATGTTATCAAGATACTGTTCCGGTGTTAGTGATTGACATGATCTCATGGTCTAAGGATTAGGATCACTTTGTATGATGTTATAGCAATATAAACTCAATGAATTTGATCGTAATGCTATAATTTGGATGAATGTTTGTCACACCATTACACTAATGTTGTGACCTTGTTATTAACAACATCCAATGTCCATGATCAGGAAACCTTGATCATCTTGTTAATCAACGAGCTAGTTTATGAGAGAGGCATAACTAGGAACTTTCTGTTTGTTTATTAAACACACATGTATTAACGTTTCTGTATTAATACAATTATAACATGTAAAATAAACATCTATCATATACTTGGAATATACATAATAACAACTTTATTATTGTCTCTCAGGGCATATTCCCTTTAGGAGTGTGTGTGGTGGAAATGTGAGAGGCGTGGGGGTGATTCTTTTTGCGGTTTTGAGAAAGGGGGGTGCGGCGATGTATAGGAGGTAGATGCATGGTAGGAGGATGTGGAGGAGATAGCCACACAAGACTATTGACATTAATTATTTCACTAGGGACTTGGGCTAAGAAATTTTCACTTTTGTAACATCTTGGTCCATTCCCTTAGGCCACATCCGATTTTTTTTCCATCTAGGAGTAGTAAGACACCAATCAGTTTTTTCCATCTCTAAGTGGTAAGACAATGTACTGAGGCCACATTAGATCCCCTACTTAGTAGTGCTAACATATGGTATACACTAGATCATTGGGAGAGGATTAAGGTCACTCCAAATGCATAACTTTTTCGTCTCTTTATGTATATTTCCTATTTTTGTGATTTAAATTTTACATCTAATTTGACCGATAGTATATGAGCCATGGTACATTAAAATATTTTTTTACAAACTTTATTCGAATTCATGGTCAAACTTTGACATCAAAAAGTGTAGGCGCTACATACATAGGAAAGCACTATATCTCACATGAATTTTACATGTTTATCTATAAAGGATTGTAAAACATGGAAAAACTATAAGAGTAAATGTGCCTCTGTCCTACGAACTTGAGTCTAAAAATAAGGTTGGTGTGAACGTTAAAATTCCTATATAATTGAGGCATAAGAATCTAAGCAACAGGAATTTGGGTAACACAATTCATTTAATCGAAAGTCAATCCATAGGGAAAATCCTAATGATTAGAATCCTACAAAAAATACTATGACATTTCTATAATCCAAAGAAGCACTTAAAGTTTCCTCAAAAGAAGGCATAAAAGTTTGTCAAAAAGTCATTTTTTATAACGTTTAACCAAGTTTATATAAAAAGAGGAACATCTACTATACAAAATCAATTTCGCATCACAAAATATATTATCACATGGATATCTATATAGTATTATAGTTGTTGATTTTTTCTTAAATCTCGGTGAACTTTACATTGTTTGACTCTTGAAAAGCTTCTAGGACCTTATTTCAGAAATAGGTATAGTATGCTTAACATTGATTAGAGAAGACCCTTTCGGTCTTTTTAAAACATAGTGAAATATTTAATGATGAATATACCATTTTTTAGCCAAGCTATTATTTTTATACTCTCTCTTTCTCTTCTCCTTAACTATGTTCTCTATAGTCAAAATTTCTTAGAGAAATAGAGGAAGGGGCTAAAATAAGGTGAGTGAGGCATATCAATTTAGTTAAAAATCTAATGAGTGAGGTATATAAATGTAGTTAAAAGTTGACGGTGTCTAAGTTTGATAAATGATACAGAGGAAATTATGAACATTCATGATAGCAAATCAATATCAATAAACTCATTATAAAATATACTTGTATGGTGTATTTAATTAATATTTTAGATGTTGAAACTGAAGGGTATCCGCAACAGAAAACAAAAAATTCTACATCAGAATAACCCAAACACCCAGATCTATCTAGAAGTTCATGCAGTAACGGGATGGAGAGGTTCGGTCACATACCCTTGCAGACCGAACGCGGTTAACGTCCCGCGGAGAACGTGGATGAAATAGTCGAACTGTAGTCGACCTTAAGGTCGTGAAGCTCCTCGCACGTCACCTCCTGGTCCTTGCACAACATCCCTGGCGCTGCAAGTGGTAGCGCTATCCGGGGGCTTACGCACATACGGTGTTCGACGACGACTCCCATTCTCCTTGATCCATTCGGGATGCGGAAGTAGACCCTCTATAACCAGAATCCAGCAACAAAACGATGTGTCGGTGATGTCAACTCCTATGTGTACAGTCCTTTCTTGGAACCGTGCCAACATAGGAGTTAAAGACATAGAGAGACACAGAGAGGAGAAGTTCCCTAAGGAAACGATGTTTAGGAAATCCCCTTTTATTTTTGTGTGTCTTTTTCCCACCATCATAGGATTTCTTATATAGGGGAAAGGTAAGACTCCCTTCCCTCAAGTCCCCATGTGGGACTACAACAAAAAGGAGAGGATGAGGGGGCTGTCGGGCCGCCTGCGTGCACCGGCCTGCCTACGTGCTTGCGGCCGCCGCGGCTAAGGCCATGATCGGGTGGGATTATCCCTACGGCCTGCCCGTGCGCGGTAGTGGCCTGCCAGCCACCCGCCCTCCAGCGCCCGCGTGTACCCCTGCCTGGGGCCCGCGAGGCGGCGTGGGCTGTCCTACGCCGATATGCCCACTAGTGACAGTAGTAGCAGCGGATGTGGCAGGCTATTTGCCATGCGCACGCCTGCGTCCGCCCGACCGCGTGGGCTGCACACCCTGGTCCATATCCCGTAGCTGTGGCAGCCTGGGGTGGCCTCCCTTTTGGGCTGATTTACCTATAGGAAATCGGCCCTGTAGCGGAGGTTGCCCTTAATAATTAATTTAATATATATTAATTCATAATTAACATATATAAGTGTATATTTAAATCCTTTATTAATTCGAAACACCTTTCAATTTATTCCTTCTTCCAAACAACTTAAGATCCTCTTCGTAACTTTTTCCGGCAATGTCTTACTGGAACAATTCCAATGCTCTCTTTCTCATGTGTGATCCCTTCTTTCCATATCAATCTCAGAACATCGTCAGACCCTTAAGTGTGTTACCCGTTGGTTCGAGAATGTCATAGACATGATTGAGATCTCTCCCTATCAATGATTAATAGTGGGACCAGGACGTCCATAATGAACCCTATGCATTCTAAGAGACTCTGTCGTGTTGGAACTATAAACTCTGTGTACCTTTCCCTTTGTTCCTTCGATACACGACTTGTCTGAGATTTGATTTATGGTATCGACCTACGTATCTTGTTACCGAAAAATCCACTTAACTCGTCATCGTGATATTGTATCCCCTAGCCCAGTGAATGATTGCAAACCTATTGGATACAGTATCACCAAGTGATCCCAGTGTATCTTCCCTTCACGCTGGCGAATAAATCACGTTCTCGATACATAGGCCTCAACTGCTCCTCTGGAATACCTGATGCACATCTTTATAGTCACCCATTTACGGACATGACGGTTGATATAATCAAAGTAGCCTCGGGTGACAGTGATTAATATGATCTCACGGTCTAAGGAGAAGTTCACCTAGTTTATTACAATGATAAACCATGTGACTTGATCTCATTACAATACCTAAATGGGTAATAACCATCATATCATTCTTCAATAATATGACTCTGTTATCAACTGGCATAATTGCTCCATGATCAGGAAACCTTGATCATCAGTTTCCCAACGAACTAGTTAAATAGAGGCTACTAAGGACTTGGTTTGTTTGCATACCATACCTGTATCAATGTTTCGGCTCAATACAGTTATAACATAGTATGAAACTATTATAAAATAATTTAGATATGATAATAAACCTATTTATTATTTGTGTATAGGGCATATCTCATTTAGTCTCCCACATGCACTAGAGTATAAATAATTTAGCTTCATTTGATCATAAACTGTTTTGATAATGCTGGCTTACCGAAAACTTTCTGACCTTGATCTGCTTTTACCAGATCTATATGTCTTCTGCAAATCATTAAGTGTCTCCTAATTTTACACTTCTCACATCATCTCATAATGCTCCTACATTTGCTTGGTGACAAAATGTGACTTTTGTTTCCAAGTATTTCCAATGACGGTCGATCAATCACAAGGACTTTCATTGTTGTCACTATACTAAAAACACGCCCGGCTATTCATGGGCCAAACTGTTCATGGCTTTAGTCACATCTCTAATATCCTATGTATATTTCCTTCTATATCCCAATAATTTTCTTATCATTAGATCCGTGATTCATGAATCACTTCAGAACCTGATCATCATCAAGAACTAGGGTCACATTCCTAGCCAAGTATACAACTTGTCGATTCGTGTGAGAAACATATGACAGATTCATATAGAATGAGCATCATCCTTCTTTCCCTAATCAACATTTGTTGTTTTATTCAAATGTTTCACCTAGATTATCAAACAAATAAATTTTGCTTGTTCTATTGTGAGAACTCTTCGGAATCCAATCTAGGCCATTCCAAACTTGCTTCATAATCCTATTTAGAAACATTCTTACTTTGATGTTTTATTAAATATACCAATCTATCTTAATAGATTCCAATATCTAATATTATGTTCAACTTTATTTCAAAATATTTACCTTAAATATCACTAACATCAACTACGCCATCCATTATGTGTCGAACACATATAAAATAATGTTTGTCATGCTCCCACTCACATGCTTATCACATATGAGTCCTTTTGTGATGTATCCTCTAGCTCCGACTCAAATACTTCACAAGTATTTCTTTCTCAACATTTTGGCAATTCCAGAATCTTTTGATCTGATCATCAAATCAATAATTTCCCTACGATATGTTTTCGCACATGATTCAACAACCTTCTACATGTTGTACTAATTGCAACCTTTCTTCAATCTTTTATTGGAGAACATGCATAATTTTCTAATCATGCAACAATTACCAATAATTGCATCTAACTGGTAATTAAATCCTTCAAACTTTAAGCATCTCTACACTGCTATAGTTAACCCTTAAATTTGTCAAGACAATCTTTGTGACAAGTCAAGCTTTTAGGTCTTTCTTTGAAGTTGTATTTTTCACTTATAACTCCAAGTTATTAGTAAATGTTAAGTAACCACTTACTTTAACTATAACAAGTAATCACATTACTGTTGCAATATTCAAATGAAATTTGCTTTGGATTTCATGAATCCTACTTTTCGTAAGCAAAGTTCTTAAACGAAACACAATGATCATAATCATTGGTTTCACCCTTTTCTTCCAGAGTTTCGTTCCGTGGAACACATTCATCTGCGCAACTCAAAATTGGGCAAGATTGAATATCTTGATTTCAAACTTTTACTTTCTTCCATTTTCATTATTATTGAGAAAACTTTCTTCGGTAATAATTCCTTGAGCAACAAGTTTGTACCTCAACTATGGAAGGTTTGCATTCATAACTGCTTATGATTACTTGCACAAAGACTTATTCGCAATGACTTTATCAAAGTCTCTAGAAACTCGAACATGCCATAATTCTTATGGTGTTGTTTCCGTGAATCTGAATGATTCCCTAATTTCATGAGTGTTTTGCTAATTCTATGACTTTTTTTTTCTAACTCTGTACGATGATTTAGCGATACTCTTTAGACCATATGTATCCAATACATCATGATTATGATGTTCGAGGTATATCAATACACCTTGACATATCTAAATAACATAATTTATGAAATGGTTTTAGTAAGTATTTTATTGCTAAATTTTTAACTCAAATGCCATATACTATGATCAAATCATAGAGATCTGCATTTTCTTGTTAACATCATATCCATTTGTTCTACTGAAAAATTTGAACATTTCACATTGTTTAAAACTCATGCTTTATCATGTGAATACAGTTTATTCACTTTATTCCACAATTGTTTCTACGGAATGATGATTTCCACTATATTGATGAATAATACATTACTAAATTAAATATTCAACAATCCATATATTCTGTTTTACTAGAACGTATTAGTTTTAGTCATCTTTGCCTGGAAGGCCTAGTATTACAATATAAGAGGATCTATAGCATCCCATGACATCATGTTTTCATAAACATGAGTTATTACAACCCTAATATGACTTAAACTATTGTCATTCATTATTAAGTTTGGATATCTTTTAGTTTTGTTCTTTTATAAATGCATAAGGTATTATCGTAAGGACTTACAATGAGAATAACATTTTCATAATCGAACAATGTGATCATAATAGAAATCATTCATAATATTCGAACAACTGATTTGTTACAAATCCATTAATTATAAATAACCGTCTTGCGAGAAGCAAGACACACGAGTAGGTTCACATGATTATAAATCTATTCTAATCTCAACTAGTCTAGACGATAATGTAGAAGGAGAAATGTCGTCGGCCATCAACATGCCTTTTCTCCTTGTCTTCTCCACGAACACCCATGCAGATAGTACTGTTTTCATAAAAGAAGAACAAGTATAAATATACTTGGCAAACCACAACTTGTGTTATGTGAGAAACACATTTATAAATTGTATATCACATATAGCTGCTCAATTGATGATTTCCCTTGCAAGGGGTTCTACTTTCACAGTTCTCAATTTTTGTAGGAATCTATGAAAGGCAAAATGTTCCTCCTTCATAATGTATCCTTGGACGACATCTCCGTAGCTAGGGGGATCAAACGTAGCATCCCATCTATTGTGAATTTTTCATCCATACAGTAGTCCACATCAAACACAAGCGACTCATGCAAGTCATGCATAATATCCAAGTAAGTGTCTAGACATGTGTTTTCTTCCATATTTTGTGAAATAAATTTGTCAAGGAGATCAAACTTCATAAGCATGACTTCTCCTTCGAACATCACCTTCAACTCGACCATTATCTCAAACGATTGAGTGTTCCTGAACTTCTCATGCAATTCAGGTGCTAAGATGAACTGAATAGTGCTGCTTGCATAGATGTACATTCCATGACGATCGTGGAATTCATCCTAGTCCTCTTGACTTGCACTAGCCTTGGGAGGATATCCTAGTGGTTCTTGTATAGTGTGGAGTGTGCCATTATCCATGAGGACATCCTTCAAGCGTTGATACCAGTCTATGAAGTTGGACCTGTCTACTCTAAGAAACTCATCACAGAAGTTCCGGGGTTGATTGGCAGAATCCTATTTTCCATGCTCTACAACGACATTTGAATATACATAAGACTAAGTTCACAATTATGGGTTCTAGTTTTATAATCAAATTATGACAAGAATTTCCCACTACAATCATTATCCCTAAAATGATTCTAGCGATCATACGATCCATTTACACCACATCATCCCCGATCATCACTGTTTTTGATGCGGCTACCAGGGTGCACTATATCCGTTGATCACATCATTCATATGACTCGTGCTCGATCTTTCAATCTTTCCGTGTTTCGAGGCCATGTCTGTATATGCCAGGCTCGCCAATTCAACCATAGTGTATTCGCAGTGCATACATGGCTTGCACCCACCGTATACAAACACAGAGATGTCTAGCACCCGATCGTCACATCCTCCTTCATAACTGCATAATTTCTTGGTGGTGCACACTAATGGGAGAACACTGAAGTTGGTATTATTTAGGGATTATCGTATTCTACTGCCGTCGTGTATCTAATATAGTCAAGAAAAACAAGATGCACAAAATATCATCACATGCAATTTCATAATTGTGATATGACATGGCCCCTCATTGATATGAAGTTCATGACCGCATCACATTACAATCCCTTTCCCGCAACATAAAGATCCTACTTTATTAGTTGCATACTTTATGTGGCTTCCAGGGTTATCGAGATAGAACCATTCATACCTACGAATATCAACCACAACATTGATATAACAGTTTTCTTATTACTCCCCTTCCAGGTCGTTTCGTTAAAAATGACATATTAACTATTGTAAGAGAGACAGACACACGGTAGCCACTTATACGATACAAGCCGTATGTCGAGCATGGAACTAGTCTCGTGTAGGGTTTCGTGTAAATTTGGTATGTCCTGCTTCATATCACAATACCGCAATAGGAACAAGTAACATGAAGGTGACAAATTTGTGATCAATGCACACAATCATCATGTGGTCTACCCATAATAGCATAACTAAGCATAGATCGTCTCTAATACCACTGAAGGGTATCCGTAGCAGAAAAACAAAAAAATTCTACGTCAAAATAACCCGAACACCCGGATCTATCTAAAAGTTCATACAATAATGGGATGGAGAGGTTCGGTTACATACCCTTGCAGACCGAATGTGGTTATGCTCCCATGAGGAACGTGGCTGAAGTAGTCAGACTGTAGCCGACCTCAAGATTGCAAAGCTCCTCACACGTCATCTCCTGGTCCTTGCACAACACCCTGGCGCCGCAAGTGGTAGCGCTATCCATGGGCTCACGCACATACGGTGTTCGGCAACGACTCCGTTCTCCTTGATCCAACTGGGATGCGGAAGTAGACCCTCTGAAACCGGGATCCAGCAGCGCGACTGCGTGCCGGTGATGTCAACTCTTGTATGTACACTCCTTTCTTGGGACCGTGCAAACATAGGGGTCAACGAGAGGGAGAGAGGAAGTTCCCTAAGTAAAAGGTACTCAGGAAATCCCCTTTTATTTTTTGTGTCTTTTTGCCACCACCATAGTCCTTCTTATATAGGGTAAAGGTAGGACCCCCTTCCCTCAATTCCCCATGTGGGACTAAACCAAAAAGGAGAGGAGGAGGGGGCTGTCGGCGCCGGCTGGGCTGCCCGCATGTACACGCCTACCCGTGGCCTTGCGGCCTGTGCGGCTAAGGCGGTTGCCGGGTGGGCTTGGCCCCTGCGTAATTCCAGCATGCGATAGTGGCATGTGGCATGTCAGCCACGCCCATGTCCTGCCATCCATCTGCCCACCAGCGACCACTTGCGCCCATGCCCGGGGCCTGCAAGGCGGCATGGGATGACCTGTGCTGATCGGCCCTCTCTTGGCGGCAAGTGGCGGTGGCCAAGCTGCAGCGTCTTGCATGCGCACTGTGTCCGCCACAGCGTGGGCTGCCAACCCATCTGTGGCCTCCCTTTTGGGCTGGTTTCCCTCCGGGAAATCGGCCCTTTAGCGGAGGTTGCCCCTTAATAAGTAATTTAAATATTTTTTATTTAATATATATTAATTTATAATTAACGCATATAAATTTATATTTAAATCCTTATTAATTCAAAACACCTTTAGATTTATTCCTTCTTCCGAATGACTTCGGATCCTCTTCGAAACTTTTTTTGGCAATGTCTTATTTGGAACAATTCCAATGCTCTTTCTCATCTATGATCCCTTCTTTCCATATCGATCTCAGAACATCGTCAAACCCTTAAGTGTGTTACCCGTTGGTTCGGAAATGTCATAGTCATGATTAAGATCTCTCTCGATCAATGATCAATAGAGGGACCGAGATGTCCATAATGACCCCTATGCATTCCACGAGACTTTGTCGTGTTCGAACCATAAACTCTATGTCCCTTTCCCTTCTTTTCTCGATACATGACTTTTCTAAGATTTGATCTACAGTATCGACATACTTATCTTATTACCGACAAGTCCACTTAACTCATTATCGTGATATTGTATCCCCTGACCTAGTCAATGGTTGCAACCTATTGGATATAGTATGACCGAGTGGGCTAGTGTATCTTCCCATCACGTGGGAGAACAAATACCGATCTCAATACATAGGCCTCAACTGCTCCTCTAGAATACCTGATGCACACCTTTATAGCCACCCATTTACAAACATGACGGTTGATGTAATCAAAGCAGCCTCGGGTGAAAGTAATTAATATGATCTCACGGTCTAAGGAGAAGGTCACCTAGTTTCTAATATTGCAATGATAAACCACGTGACTTGATCTCATTACAATACATAAGTGGGTAATGTTCATCATATCATTCTCCAATGATATGACTATGTTGTCAACTGCCATAGATGATTCATGATCAGAAAACCTTGATCATCAGTTGCCCACAAAACTAGTTAAATAGAGGCTACTAGGGACTTGGTTTGTTTGCATACTGAAAGGGCATGTATGCCCCCATGTGTGGTTTTGGTAATTAATGACAATCTCTATGGACTAATGTCTAAATTGAGTTTCACTTGTAGGTTTGTCCATTGGCATCGCTTGGGCCATGCGTTGGTCTCAAGGTTGGAAGATGAAGAAATGTCCAAGGGCTTTGTGCCCATTGGACTCATAAAGAAAGATGGAGCTTGAAGGTTGATCAATACATCTCTAGAATATCTCATGCTTGAAGCTTGCCATCCTCGTGATCATGGAGTGATGAAGACAAGTTCAAATAAGAGGTTTCCCCATGGAGTATGGGGGGGGCAATTTACAAGTCTTCATCTTCATCAAGCAAGAGAAAACAAGAAAGGTGTTCCCACTATAGAAGAACAAGACAGTCTACATCAAGTTTAAGTGGGTTGCTCAAGGCAAAGGTATGTTCTTGATAGGGCTTCTCTTTTGCCGGTCTTGTGTTGTTAGTTGGGAGACTGGGTTTAGGATAGATAGTTGTACTATCAAGAGGGGCTCTCAAGCGGGTGTCTCGTTTCGGAGAGAGCTTAAACCTTTGCATTCATAGCATCATCTTTCTTGGTTTTTATTTGGTTCTTGTCCATGAGAGGATCTAAAGCTTGTGGTCATCATCATAACAAGCTCTAGTTCATCGTCTAAGGATTTCACTTGCATATCTTTTTGCGGTTTTTGATCTTGTGAGTTTTCCGGCTCCACACCTTGGGGGATACTTCACATATATATTCATGGTTTTTGTTGGATTCTATTCGTCATTATCTTTCCAACAAAATTGGTTTCATCTCGTTTGGAGCTCGGATGCAAAAGTTATTGCATTTCTGGTTTCTGGAATTTCCTTGACCGGAAGTTCTGGCTACTCATCGGAAGTTCCGCTAGGGCGTTTTGCCGCCGGAAGTTCCAGTGGAAGTTCCGGTTCTTCTTCCATTCACGATCAGTAACCTATATTTTGATAGTGTTTATTTGACGAAACTTTAGTTAGAATTTCCACCCATAGTTCCGCTCCCACCGGAAGGGCCAGGGACTGGAAGTTCCGCTCAGGCCTAGTTGTCGTCGAAAGTACCGATTGAAATTCTGGCTCTTGTTCCGCTCACGTTCAGTAAGCATCTATTTTGGTTGTGTCTATTTGACGGAAATTCTGTCAGAATTTTCACCGGAAGTTCCGCTTGAAGGGTTCGCAGCATAGAAAACAAAAAAATTCCTACGATGTGATCTATATACCAAGATCTATCTACTAGATACAAACAACGGGCGGATGTATATCCGTAGAGAACATACCCTTGAATACCGACAAAGCTTAACGAGTTCAACTCGTGGTTGATGTAGACGATCTCTTGCCGATCTCAAGATCGAGAGGAAGTCCTAGCGCCGCAAATCAGCAGCGCATCCGTGCTCGCACACACGTTCGAGGCACCGAGCAACCTCCACCTCCTCGCTCCAAATGCGGCGGAAGCACAACTCTTTCTTGCCGAATAGCCACCGGGAACATGTATCTCGCTAGTCCGAGACCATGGGGATAAATTCTAGAGGGGAGAGATCCTTCACGAGGAGGTGTGAGAGACAAGTGAGGAGGGGCTCCTTTATAGGAGGAGGAGGGCACCCAAGGGGTGGCCCCCGGCCATGGGGCTGCCCTCCCTCCTTCATTCATGGTGGACACTCCACTCACAAAATGCCCTTTAAATTCCCTCCACTCAAAAGTCCACTCAAATTCCCATTAAATTTCCACCAAATTTAATGCAAACTCTCATTAAATAAAACTCTTTTATTTTATTCAGAATTTTGTCAATTACTTTAATGACAAACATTCACAAATAACCCCTTGCTATAATTCTATTTCACATGCATAACCACTTTATGCAATTTCACCTGAAAACCTGCTTCGGTATCTAGTGAAATAAATTCCTGCGCTTGTTCATTCTTTCGGAATGAAACATTGCTCCAATTGGATGTCGGTGTCTCTTAAGTGTGTCACCCTACGGTTCGTGAATAATGCGGACATGATCGAGACCCCTCTCGGATCAATAATCAGAAGCGGGATCTGGAGACCCATACTGACTCCCACACATTCAACGATGACTTTCTTGTGATCGTCGGAACCTTTTACGCTAGTATCTTAATCCCTTTGTTTCACTATATATTACATGTCCGAGATTCGATCATCGGTATCTCCATACCTACTTTGATCTCATTACCGACATGCACTCTTTTCTCGTTCCTGTGATATAACATTCTAGTGATCAAATCACTTGCTTGCAAGCTAATCAATGTGATCTCACCGAGAGGGCCCAGAGTATATCTATCCGTCATCGGGATGAACAAATTCCACTCTCGATCCATGAGCCTCAACATAACACTTTATTAGTTCTGAATCCATCTTTATAATCACCCTGTTACGGTGTGACGTTTGATGTTATCAAGAAACTCTTCCGGTGTTAGTGATTGACATGATCTCATGGTCTAAGGATTAGGATCACTTCGTAAGTTGTTATAGCAATATAAACTCAATGACTTTGATCGTAATGCTATACTTGGATGAATGTTCATCACACCATTACACTAATGTTGTGATCCGTTATTAACAACATCCAATGTCCATGATCGTGAAACCTTGATCATCTTGTTAATCAACGAGCTAGTTTATGAGAGAGGCATAACTAGGAACTTTCATTTGTTTATTAAACACACATGTATTAACGTTTCCATTAATACAATTATAGCATGCAAAATAAACATCTATCATATACTTGGAATACACATAATAAACACTTTATTATTGCCTCTCGGGGCATATTCCTTGATCTCCCACTTGCACTAGAGACAATAATCTAGTTACATAGTGATAAATCTAACACCCATTGAGTTTTGGTGTTGATCATGTTTTGCTCTAGGAGAGTTTTAGTCAACGGATCTGCTACATTGAGATCCGTATGTACTTCTAAATCTTTATATCTCCATCCTTGACATGCTCGCGGATGGAGTGAAACCGACTTAATATGCTTGGAATGCTTGTGAGACCTTGGCTCTTTGGCATTGGCAATGGCACCATTGTTGTCACAATAGATCACCATTGGGTCCAACGTTTGCCACTCCTAGTTCGGATATGAACTCCTTCATCAAAGCGCTTCGAGCCGCTCAAGTAGCAACATATTCGGCCTCCGTTGTTGATCCCGCTACCACAGGTTGTTTGGAGCTCCTCCAACTAACCGCTCCGCCATTCATGAGAAATACGTATCCGGATTGAGACTTAGAGTCATCCGGATCGGTGTCAAAGCTAGCGTCGACATAACACTTAGCGACGAGCTCTTCTTCACCTCCGTATACAAGAAACATATCCTTAGTTCTTCGTAAGTACTTAAGGATATTCTTGACCGCTATCCAGTGTTCCGAACCTGGATCCGATTGGTACCTACTAGTCAAACTAATAGCATGTGCCACATCCGGTATTGTACATAGCATGGCATACATTATAGAGCCTATGGCTGAAGCATAGGGGACTTTGTCCATTATCTCTCTTTCTTCCGCCGAAGCCGGACTTTGAGTCTTACTCAATGTCTTGCCTTGCAACATAGGTAAGAACCCCTTCTTACTTCCGTCCATTTTAAACTTCTTTAAAATCTTATCAAGGTATGTACTTTGCGATAGCCCTATTAGGCGCCTAGATCTATCTCTATAGATCTTTATGCCTAATATGTATGACTCTTCACCTAGGTCCTTCATTGACAATTTCTTTGTTTAGATAACTTTTAACACTGTTTAAAAGATCTATATCATTTCCGATCAATAATATGTCATCCACATATAATATCAGAAATGCCACATTGCTCCCACTCACTTTCTTGTAAATACAAGCTTCTCCATAAGTTTGGACAAATCCAAACTCTTTGATCACCTCATCAAAGCGGAGATTCCAACTTCGTGATGCTTGCTTCAATCCATAGATGGATCGCTGAAGCTTGCACACCTTGTTAGCATCCTTAGGATCGACAAAACCCGTTGGTCGTATCATATACAACTCTTCTTCAATATTACCATTGAGAAACGCGGTTTTGACATCCATCTGCCATATCTCATAATCGAAATATGCAGCAATTGCTAACATAATCCTAACTGACTTTAGCATCGCTACGGGAGAGAAAGTCTCATCGTAGTCAACTCCTTGAATTTGTCGAAACCCCTTTGCGACAAGTCGAGCTTTATAGACGGTCACATTACCATCAGCATCAGTTTTCCTTTTGAAAATCCATTTGTTCTCCACGGCCTTTCGGTCGTTAGGTAATTCCACCAAGTTCCAAACTTGATTTTCATACATGGATTCCATCTCGGATTTCATGGCTTCTAACCATTTGTTGGAACCCGGGCTCATCATCGCTTCTTCATACGTCACAGGGTCATCATTTTCATCAACCATGAAATTCATGACAGGATTTCCGTACAGCTCGGGAGCTGCACGCGTCCTGTTTGACCTGCGAGGTTCGGTAGTACTCTCTTTTGGATTTTCATGATTATTATCATTAGTTCCCTCTTCAACAGGTGGAGCCAACTCCGGAACAACTTCCGGCACTGCGCTACTCGCCATACTTTGAAGAGAAGGTTCCACAACCTCTTCGAGTTCTACCTTCCGACTACTCACACCTTTCACGAGAAACTCTTTCTCTAGAAAGGATCCATTCTTGGCAACAAAAACCTTGCCCTCGGATCTGTGATAGAAGGAATACCCAATAGTTTCTTTAGGGTATCCTATGAAGACACATTTTTCCGCTTTGGGTTCGAGTTTATCCGGTTGAAGTTTCTTCACATAAACATTGCATCCCCAAACTTTAAGAAATGACAGCTTAGGTTTGTTTCCAAACCACAATTCATACAGTGTCTTTCAACGGATTTAGATGGTGCCCGATTTAAAGTGAATGCAACAGTTTCTAGTGCATAACCCCAAAATGACAACGGCAAGTCCGTCAGAGACATCATAGATCGAACCATTTCTAATAAAGTATGATTACGACGTTCCGACACACCATTTCGCTGTGGTGTTCCGGCAGGTGTGAGTTGTGAAACAATTCCACACTCTTTCATGTGAGTGCTAAACTCGTAACTTAGATACTCACCTCCACGGTCGGACCGTAGAAATTTGATCTTTCTATTACGATGATTTTCCACTTCATTCTGAAATTCCTTGAACTTTTCAAAGGTTTCAGACTTGTGTTTCATCAAGTAGATATAACCGTATCTACTCAAATCATCCGTGAAAGTAACAAAATAACGATATCCACCTCACGACACACTCATTGGACCACATACATCGAATGTATGATTTCCAATAAATCATGCCTGTTCCATTGAACCGAAAACGACGTTCTAGTCATCTTGCCCATAAGGCATGGCTCACATGTATCAAATGATTCATAATCAAGTGATTCCAAAAGTCCATCCAAATGGAGCTTCTTCATGCGTTTAACGCCAATATGACCTAGGCAGCGATTGCCACATATATGCGGATATATCATCATTAAGTTTAATCCTTTTAGCATCAACATTATGAATATGTGTAACATTATCATCGAGATCTAATAGAAATAAACCATTCATCATCGGTGCATGACCATAAAAGATTTCATTCATATAAATGGAACAACCATTGTTCTCGGATTTAAATGAATAACCACTTCGCATCAAACACGATCCGGTACAATGTTCATGCTCGGTCAGTGCACCGGATAACATTTATTCAAGTTTATAACTAATCCCGAAAGTGGAGAGGCAGCGTTCGACGGCGATCACATCAACGCTTGATCCATTGCCGACACGCATCTTGACCTCACCCTTGCTAGCGGTCACTTATTCCGCACGATTCGAGTTACAAATATTAACCGAACCGGTATCAAATACCCGGTGCTACTGAGCACTAGTCAAGTACACATCAATAACATGTATATCATATATACCTTTGTTTTCCTTGCCGGCCTTCTTATGCGAGATACTTGGGACGATTAAGCTTCGATGGCGATCCCTTACAATAGTAGCACTCGGAATCGGACTTAGGTCCAACTCGGGTTTCTTTTTGGTAGCGCAGGCTTGCCGCCTTACTTCCTTCCGTTTTCCCTTCTTGTCTTTCTTGAAACCAGTGTTCCTATTGATCATCAACACTTGATGTTCCTTTTGATCTCCACTTCTGCAGTTTTAAGCATTGTGAAGCTCGGGAGACTTCTTCATGCCTTGCATATTATAGTTCATCACGAAGCTCTTATAGCTAGGTGGCAGAGACTGCAGAACACGATGGATGCCTAAGTCAATGGGAATCGATATTCCCAAGGACACAAGCTTATCGGCGTAACCCGACATCTTGAGTACATGCTCACTAATGGAGCTGTGCTCTTCCATCATGCAGCTAAAGAACTTTTCTGAAGCGTTGTAGCTCTCTACAACAGCATGTGTGTCGAAAATCATTTTCAACTCACCCATTGTATCAAATGCATTGCCGTTTTCGAAACGCTTTCGAAGTTCCGTCTCTAGCCCATACAATATGCCGCAATGAACTAAGTTGTGGTCCTCTGGAGTCGATAGACATTCTTCTCCTCGTCGGGGCATCATCAAACGGTGGGGGCCTAACGCTTCTAGCACATATTGCTTTTGTGCAGCAGAGAGGAGAATCCTCAAATTCATGGCCCATTCGGTAAAGTTGCTACCGTTCGTTGCTAGTTTCTCTTTCTCCATGAACACATTGAAATTAAAAGCAGGTGGTGCCATCTACAATAGAATTTGTAAAGTTTAGACTAAGTGTATGATAGATTGAGTTCAAATAATCCATATTATGAATGAAATCCCACTCAAAAACGACATCCCTCGTACCTTTTTGGTGATTACATGAACCAAATCCACTACACCAAGTCCGATCATCACGTGAGTCGGTATAGCTTCAAAGGCGAGCATCAAATGGGCATCATATCAAATATATGACTCATGCTTAACCTTTCGGTCCGTGTTCCGAGGCCATGTCTGTACATGCTAGGCTCGCCAAGTTAGAACCTTAGTATTCGCGTGTGTAACTGTTTTACACCCGAAATATGGTCGTGGATCCAAGAACACCCGATCATCACGTGATGTCTTGGAGCGAAAACATAAGCGGTGCATACTAAAGGAACAACACATTCTTATCTTCATATTTCAATGAGGGATCATCTTATTATGCTAACAAAGCGCCAAACAAGCAATATAAGATGCTATCAAACATCATATGTTTATTAGTGAAACGATATGGTTCCCTTGATGATCTCTATCATGTGCATCGTGGTATGATCACTATCATACCTATATTTGTAAATCCAAGGTCTATGGATTTTACACGCTATGTGTGTTGTAAGAGTATCATCTCATACTTCTACTTACAACACTACCATATCATAACACTAGCCCAGCAACAATCTAAACTAGACGCCTCTAATTTATCCATTGCAAGTTTTACGTGGCTTAGGGCTTTCGAGATAGAACCGTTCTTACCTACGAACATGAACCACAAAGAGGATAATCAAATTGTTGACAACTCGTTTGCAAAATAGATATTGACTATAGTAGGAGAGACAGACACCCGCTAGACACTTATGCAAACTAGTTGCATGTCAAGCGTGGAACAGGTCTCATGTGCGAGGACATGTAAAGTTTGTCCGGGCCGCTTCATCCCACTATGCCACCAATATCCAAAATTACAACAAAGGAGCAACAACATGATCATCATCGCCCACATAATCATATGTGTACTACCCGTGTAAAGTATCTACGCATAGATCCGGCTCTGATACCACTGAAGGGTTCGCAGCATAGAAAACAAAAATTTTCCTACGATGTGAACTATATACCAAGATCTATCTACTAGATACAAACAACGGGCGGATGTATATCCGTAGAGAACATACCCTTGAAGACCGACAAAGCTTAACGAGTTCAACTCGTGATTGATGTAGACGATCTCTTGCCGATCTCAAGATCGAGAGGAAGTCCTAGCGCCAAAATCAGCAAGACATCCGTGCTCGCACACACGTTCGAGGCACCGAGCAACCTCCGCCTCCTCGCTCCAGCGATGCAGCGGAAGCACAACTCTTTCTTGCCGAATAGCCACCGGGAACATGTATCTCGCTAGTCCGAGACCATGGGGGATAAATTCTAGAGGGGGAGAGAGATCCTTCACGAGGAGGTGTGAGAGACAAGTGAGGAGGGGGGATACTTTTATAGGAGGAGGGGGGGGGCACCCAAGGGGGTGGCCTCCGGCCATGGGGGCTGCCCCCTCCCCTCCTTCATTCATGTGGGTGGACACTCCACTCACAAAATGCCCTTTAAATTCCCTCCACTCAAAAGTCCACTCAAATTCCCATTAAATTTCCACCAAATTTAATGCAAACTCTCATTAAATAAAACTCTTTTATTTTATTCAGAATTTTGTCAATTACTTTAATGACAAACATTCACAAATAACCCCTTGCTAGAATTCTATTTCACATGCATAACCACTTTATGCAATTTCACCCGAAAACCTGTTTCGGTATCTAGTGAAATAAATTCCTGCGCTTGTTCATTATTTCGGCATGAAACATTTGCTCCAATTGGATGTCGGTGTATCTTAAGTGTGTCACCCTACGGTTCGTGAATAATGCGGACATGATCGAGACCCCTCTCGGATCAATAATCAGAAGCGGGATCTGGAGACCCATACTGACTCCCACACATTCAACGATGACTTTCTTGTGATCGTCGGAACCTTTTACGCTAGTATCTTAATCCCTTTGTTTCACGATATATTACATGTCCGAGATTCGATCATCGGTATCTCCATACCTAGTTTGATATCGTTACCGACATGCACTCTTTTCTCGTTCCTGTGATATAACATTCTAGTGATCAAATCACTTGCTTGCAAGCTAATCAATGTGATATCACCGAGAGGGCCCAGAGTATATCTATCCGTCATCGGGATGAACAAATTCCACTCTCGATCCATGAGCCTCAACATAATACTTTATTAGTCCTGAATCCATCTTTATAATCACCCTGTTACGGTGTGACGTTTGATGTTATCAAGAAACTCTTCCGGTGTTAATGATTGACATGATCTCATGGTCTAAGGATTAGGATCACTTCTTAAGTTGTTATAGCAATATAAACTCAATGACTTTGATCGTAATGCTATACTTCGGATGAATGTTCATCACACCATTACACTAATGTTGTGTTCCCGTTATTAACAACATCCAATGTCCATGATCAGGAAACCTTAATCATCTTGTTAATCAACGAGCTAGTTTATGAGAGAGGCATAACTAGGAACTTTCTGTTTGTTTATTAAACACACATGTATTAACGTTTCCGTATTAATACAATTATAGCATGCAAAATAAACATCTATCATATACTTGGAATACACATAATAAACACTTTATTATTGCCTCTCAGGGCATATTCCCTTCACCGCTCCCACCGGAAGTTCCCATGGGCCGGCGGAAGTTCCGACCAGGACTCGCATTTTCAGTTTCTCGCTTTGCAGTTTTTGACCGTTGGCTATGTGCCACCGGAACTTCCGGCCTCCCACCGGAATTTCCGGCCATGGTCGTGAATGCCCATAACGGGCAGATCTGGGATCCCTTTAAAAGGGGCTCCTCTTCCCCTTCGTGGGTAACAACTCTTTTCTTGGTTCTTGGCTTTCTCTCTCTCCTCCATTGTTGACCTTGAAGAAGCTTTCCCTCTCCCCTTTCCCTTCCTATGATTCTTGCATCTTTTTGAGGCATTTGAGAGAGGAGATCTAGATCTACAATATCCCCAAGCTAAATACCTTCTTTGTGAAGGAATCATTGGGATCTAGATCTTGGAGAGTTTTGTGTTCTCCTCTTGTGTTCTTCCTCCCTTATTCCCCCAACAGCTTTTGTAGCTTTGTTGGAATTTGGGAGTGAAGGACTTGCCATTGAATTTGTTGCTTAGGTTTGAGTTATCCTTGGAGATTCGGCGAGTACAAGCTTGAGGTATTGTTACTCTTGGGTTCCTTGGAACCCTAGACGGTTATGTGGTTGGATTGTTGACCTTTTGTGGTCTTGTTGACCTTTTGTGGTCTTGTAGCCTTTTGTGGCGTTGTTGGCCTTTTGTGGCATTTTATCCTTTTGTGGCTTTGTTGTTGGGATCCTCCAATTGAGTTGTGGAGTTAGCCCCAATCTTGTACGGTTTCGGTGAACGCCCTCAAGCGTCCCATAGTGGAGCGAGTGCCTGCCTTTCGTGGTGCGCACTCTGGAGAATAGGGTGAGCCTTTTGTGGTATCGGTGAGTTGCGTGCTTCCGCATTCGGGGTGAGTCCTTGTGTGGCGTTGGGTGAGCATCGAGCCACCACACCTCGAGGTGAGCCATTTGTGGCGTTTAGAGAGCATTGCGCCATCGCACCTCTCCAACGGAGATGTAGCTTCTTTGGAAGTGAACTTGGGGAAATAAATCTTCGTCTCCGCGTCCATCGGTTATCTCTCAACCAAGCCCTTTACTTATGCACTTTACATTGTGATGGCCATCGTGCTTGAAGTATTTATATCTTGCTATCACCTTGTTGCTTGTATTTCTTAGCATAGGTTGTTGGTGCACTTAGGTGAACCTAGTGGCTAGGTTTTGTGCTCAATAAATTAAACGTTAGTTTTATTCCGCATTTATTTGAGCCTAAACCGTAATAATTTTAAAAGCCTATTCACCCCCCTCTAGGCGATGTCCATTGCACTTTCACATACCACACATGTATCAATGTTTCTTCTTGATACAGTTATAGAATAATATGAAACTATTATGAACTAAATTGATATATGATAATAAACCTATCTATTATTTGCCTCTAGGGCATATACTTTTAGAAACTTTGTTCTAAATTATTGTTCGACTTGGTGAGAGTTGACTTTTAACCTTTTTGATAAAGGAAATATTTTAATATCAAGATGATACCAAAGCCCATGCAACAATACACTATCTAAAACGGGTCTACACATCAAGGATGCACCCACCCAAAAAGCAAATAGAATAAAAAATAAAACAAAGATCCCAACAAAGCAATCAAAGACTCACAATAGCAAGAGCACTATCAGTGGTGACGACACCTAGACTCTTAAAAAGGATCCCAAAACAGCGTCTCTAAGAAGGTAACAGTGCACAAAAACCGCCGTCTCCTAGTATAGCAAGCATGATCAGATCCTGTGTTTTCACACTGGAGAAGGTTTAAACTCTAAACAATATCTTCAATAAGAAAACGACTAGGAAGCCAACATTTCTAGGTACAACCATCAAAGGTCGAACTCAAGGTTTTCACCTCTCAAACTGAGACTACAAATAACAAATTTTGCTCGTTGTCCCCCCTCGCTAAGAACACTACTACAAGAAACCGATCATATCACACGCATACTTCTCCTGATCTCCTACGAGAATTCCCTAGAAACTTCGCAAGGTCAAGACTCAACGTGAACATGCGGGATGAATCATCCAAAGCCTATCTGCTCTTCTCCAAACATGATTGCCATGATCCCCATCAACACTTTAGAAATAGCGGCAACAAAAGCGCCAATGCAGATCCAAGGTGAATGGGATCACCCCTACCCATAGGAACATGACACATCACTCCTCATGGGCGAGTTGTAGTGCACGTGCCCATACAGAAAAGCTCGAGGGACATTACTGTTGGAATTTGAGGTATATTTGATGTTGGGATTTTGGCCCATAAAAAATACAAATTCTGAAATTCTCTTTGGCCCATTATTATGGCAGCTCATGTGTGTGCTAGTGGTGCCAAAGTTTAGTCTCATACTGCTAGTGAAAGGAGAGTTGGACCACCTTATATAGTAGCGTCTTTCACCACTCACTAAGGTGTGAGAAGAAGAGAAGCCCTCGCACACTCCTCCTCCGACGCCGCCTGCCTCGCCTCATCACGATGCGCGCGCGCCGCGGGTTGTGGGAATCTCGCTGAGCCGAGCTTTATTTTACTCTTTGGGAAAATTAATTGTGTATTAATTATGAGTCATTAATGTGTCATTACGGACGCATTAATCAACCGGACGTTTCTACATCATGAGCTGGTATTGACTCAGTCGTGGGTTGTTGCCCACGTCCTATCCGACCCGCACTATATAAGCAGGCATACGCGGACCCTAGCAGTCACCAGAAATTATATTGCATCACCGTTCCACCTCCCTGTGCTGCCCTCTGCTACTCCATCCCGCCGACTGCGTGCACGGCCGTCCGGGAGAGCAGGCCACTGGAACCCCGTCTCTCTGATCCTGCACTGGGAGAGAGGCGATAAGGTTTTTGGGGAGCGTCTAGGCGCGAATGCTCAAGCTCTTCTTCGTCCGGCTTCCTCGACTCCATCGCCATGTCTGACGACGCTTCCAAGCAGGATGCTGCTGCTACCGCCGGTGGCAGATCCACTTCTGTTGCATCGTTGGTCACACCATCGACAAACTCGTACGTGTTCTTTGCCCTCCTGTTATTTCCTATGATGATTACTAGTATTGCGGTATGCGTAGATTTGCTAGGTTTTCACTTGCCTGTATGGTGCATATCTACTATGCGTATGCTAGTTAGTCTTGAAAATTGTTCTGTCATGATTTACACTTGGATTAAATTAATGCAAAAACTGCTAATTATTTCAACAATCCAAAAACCTTATTTTAGGTTGTTTTCGTGTCAAGGCTCTGCCGCTTGTCTGAAACCGAACCCGTTTACGGGTGCACAATTTAAGCGCTGGAAAACCAAGTGTACCCTCTGCTGATGGCTATGGACGCCTTCTGGGTATCGGCTGGTAATCCTGAAGGAACGATCACTCCTAAACAGGAGAAGACGTTCAAGGAGACCACCATATTCTTTGTGGGCTGTGTCATAAGCGTCATTAGGGACAAGTTGGTGGATGCATATTTACATATGCGCAATGCCAAAGAACTGTGGGATGCACTCGAAGCAAAATTCGGTGTTGATCGATTTGGCGAGGAACTGTATGCCATGGAGCAGTTTCATGACTATAGGATGGTTGAAAACCGTTCTGTCGTTGAACAGGCTCATGAGATTCAGTGCATTGCAAAAGAACTTGAGCTCCTGAAGTGTGCTTTGCCTAGCAAATTTGTTGCGGGATGCATTATTGCAAAGCTTCCTCAATCCTGGAGGAGTGTTGCCACTAACCTCAAACACCAGAGGCAAGAGATGTCTGTTGAGAATCTCATTGGGTTTCTGGACCTTGAGGAAAAGGCAGAGGCAAAAGACGCACACCCAAAGGGAGCCGAGGAACCCTAGTCAAGTGCCAATGTGGTGCAGAAGAACTTCCACAACAAGTTCAAGGGGAAGACCAAGGACGTTCGTACTACCAACTTCAAAAAGAATAAGAAGGACAAGTCATAGGATCCCTGCTTTGTGTGCGGCGAGGTTGGACATTGGGCTCCAAACTTCAAGCAGCGCAAAGGAAGGAAGAATCCAAATGGACAGAACTCTAAGTCTATCAATGTGACTATGAGCAACAATGATAAGCATGCATACGGGTATGGTAAATTACCTACTATTTTGTCAATTTGTCAATCTACAGATTGATGGATCGACACCGGTGCTAATATTCATGTGTGTGCTGATATCTCTTTGTTTTCTTCTTATCAGGTCACAAGAGATCTCTCCGTCTTGATGGGAAACAGATCGCATGCTTCTGTTCGTGGTGTTGGCACGGTAGATCTGAAGTTTGCTTCGGGAAAGATCGTGCAACTGAAGAACGTGCAGCATGTGCCCTCAATAAATAAGAATCTTGTTAGTGGTTCCCTTCTTTGCAAAGAAGGTTTTAAGTTGGTATTTGAGTCCAATAAAGTAGTCATCTCTAAGTATGGATAATTTATTGGTAAAGGTCATGAGTGCGGCGGTTTGTTCCGTCTTTCCCTATCAGATTTTTGTAATAAGATTGTGAACCATATTTGTGCCCCTGGCAATGATACCGATATTTGGCATTCACGACTTTGTCACATTAATTTTGGTTGTATGACACGACTAGCTAAGATGAATTTAATTCCGAGTTTCACTTTAGTCAAAGGATCTAAATGTCAAGAGTGTGTTCAAGCTAAGCAACCGCGCAAGCCTCACAAGCCTGTGCAGGAAGCAAGAATCTTGGCACCACTGGAGCTTATGCATTTAGATCTATGTGAGATGAATGGTGTGTTGACTAAAGGTGGAAAGAAATACTTCATGACGTTGATTGATGATTCTACTAGATTTTGCTATGTATATCTTTTGAAAACTAAAGATGAGGCTCTACACCACTTTAAAAACTATAAGGTGGAAGTTGAAAATCAACTTGAGAGAAAGATTAAGAGAGTCCGGTCAGATCGTGGTGGAGAGTATTTCTCTAATGAGTTTGATTTGTTTTGTGTGGAACATGGCATTATTTATGAGAGGACGCCTCCCCATTCTCCCCAATCTAACGGGGTTGCCGAAAAGAAAAACCGTACTCTAACAGACTTGGTTAACGCCATGTTAGGTACTTCGGGTTTATCCAAGACATGGTGAGGGGAGGCACCCACAAAAGACAATGAAACTGCTCCCTATGAATTATGGGAGAAGATGAAGCTAACACTCTCGTACTTACGTACTTGGGGCTGTTTGGCAAAGGTGAATTTGCCAATTCCCAAAAAGCGTAAACTTGTATCAAAGACCGTAGACTGTGTCTTTCTTGGCTATGCTCATCATAGCGTTGGATACAAATTTCTAGTGGTGAAATCTGAGGTACCTGACATGAAGTTGGGTACAATTATAGAGTCTAAGGATGCTACATTCTTTGAGGATATTTTTCCGATGAAAGATATGCCTAGTACATCTAGACAAGAATCTGTTGAAACTCCTGAACCTGCTATTCCCATGGAATATTATGAACGTGCACATGATGAAATTCCTGAGGAGGTAGACAATGAAGTTCCTGTAAGGAACAAGAGACAGAGGATTGCGAAGTCCTTTGGTGATAATTTCATTGTCTATCTCATGGATGATACTCCCACCTCTATTTCAGAGGCTTATGCATTTCCTGATGCAGACTACTGGAAAGAGGCTGTTCGTAGCGAGATGGATTCCATCATGGCAAACGAAACTTGGGAGATCACTGATCGTCCTTATGGGTGCAAACCTGTAGGATGTAAGTGGGTGTTCAAAAAGAAGCTTAGGCCTGATGGTACGATTGAAAAGTACAAGGCTCGACTTGTTGCCAAGGGTTATACCCAAAAAGAAGGTGAAGACTTCTTTTATAATTATTCTCCTGTGGCTAGATTGACCACTATTCGAGTTCTACTCTCATTGGCTGCCTCACATGGTCTTATCGTTCATCAAATGGACGTCAAGATAGCTTTCCTTAATGGAGAGTTGGATAAAGAAATTTATATGGATAAGCCAGATGGTTTTGTAGTAGATGGTCAAGAAGGCAAGGTGTCCAAGCTATTGAAGTATTTGTATGGACTGAAACAAGCACCTAAGCAATGGCATGAGAAGTTTGATCAAACTTTAACATATGCTGGCTTTGTTGTAAATGAAGCCGACAAATGTGTATACTATCGCCATGGTGGGGGCAAAGGAGTTATACTTTGTTTGTATGTTGATGACATAGTGATTTTTGGGACAAATATGATTGTCATCGAACAGGTCAAGAGTTTCTTGTCTCAAAGTTTTGACATGAAAGACCTTGGAGAAGCTGATGTTATTCTAAACATTAAGCTGCTGAGAGATGAGAATGGCGGAATTACACTTCTGCAATCTCACTATGTGGAGAAGGTGTTGATTCGCTTTGGTTACTCATATTGTACTCCTTCGCCGACACCATATGATCCTAGTAAGATGCTTCGAAAGAACAAAAGAACAACTAGAGATCAGCTAAGATACTCTCAGATAATTGGCTCGTTAATGTATTTAGCTAGCGCAACAAGGCCTGACATCGCGTTTGCTGTGAGCAAACTTAGCCAGTTTGTTTCCAATCCAGGAGATGATAATTGGCATGCCCTTGAGAGAGTAATGCGCTATCTAAAGTGTACATCGAGTTGTGGTATTCACTATACCGGAGACCCTGTGGTACTTGAAGGGTATAGTAACTCAAATTGGATTTCTAATGCTAATGAGTTGAAAGCGACAAGTGGATATGTATTCACTCATGGTGGTGGCGCTGTTTCATGAAAGTCTTTCAAGCAGACCATCTTAACAAGGTCAACAATGGAAGCAGAACTCACATCACTAGATATAGCTACTGTCAAAACAGATTGGCTTCGTGAACTCCTGATTGACTTGCCAGTTGTTGATAAACCTGTGCCGACTGTTCTTATGAACTGCGACAATCAAACTGTGATCGTCAAAGTGAGTAGTTCAAAGGATAATATGAGGTCATCAAGACATATAAAGAGAAGATTGGCATCTGTTAGGAAAATGAGAAACTCCGGAGTAATAGCATTGGATTATATCCAAACAGCTAAGAATCTAGCAGATTCTTTCACAAAAGGTCTATCAAGAAATGTGATATATATTGCATCAAAAGAGATGGGTTTGAGACCCATATGAGTTACCGTGGTAGTAACCCCACCTATGTTATCGGAGATCGTGTGAATTAGGACCTGGGGAAACAAGCCAGTGGCTAACTGGAGGAGAGTAACTTTTATTAACCCACTCCGCTGAAGATGCATTACTCTCACGCTCTGTATGGCAGGTTGACTTAGTCTTAATGTGTTCATAGGCTTGTATAAGCCAAGATGCTATCCTACAGATCAGTCTTGAACGAACGCACCTATATGAGCCCGACTGCTGGTCACAGTATATGAGATAGGGTAATCTCTAGGAAGCTCATGAAAAAGGCCAGGAGTGTGACTTATATGCTCCATCCGAGGGGTAGCCTTCGGCAGCCTAGTATCAATATGACATTAGGTGAAACTCATTTACACAAAACTGGAAATTCAAGGCTTAGTCCATTGACAATTGTTGATGAGCGTAGTCTAATGCTCTAGGTGGAAGTTCAACTTAACAGTCTCCACTAAAAAATGCTGGTATATCAAAACAGTGATTTGGAACAGTATGGTGTGATGTACCAATGAGACTTTGTGGGAGATTTTTGGAATTTGAGGCATATTTGATGTTGGGCTTTTGGCCCATAACAAATACAAATTCTGAAATTCTCTTTGGCCCATTATTATGGCAGCTCATGTGTGTGCTAGTGGTGCCAAAGTTTAGTCCCACACTACTAGTGGAAAGGAAGTTGGACCACCTTATATAGTAGAGTGTTGCACCACTCACTAAGGTGTGAGAAGAAGAGAAGCCCTCGCGCACTCCTCCTTCGACACCGCCTTGCCTCGCCACGACGCGACACGACGCGCACCCCGCGGGTTGCGGTCGTGGGCTGTTGCCCACGTCCTACCCGACCCGCACTATATAAGCAGGCAGACGCGAACCCTAGCAGTCACCAGCAATTAGATTGCATCGTTGTTCCACCTCTCTATGATGCCCTCTGCTACTCCATCCCGCCGGCTGCGTGCACGGCCGTCCGGGAGAGCAGGCCTCCGGAACCCCGTCTCTCTGATCCTGCACTAGGAGAGAGGCGATAAGGTTTTTGGGGGAGCGTCTTGGCGCGACTGCTCAAGCTCTTATTTGTACGGCTTCCTCGACTCCATCGCCATGTCTGACGAAGCTTCCAACCAGGCTGCTGCTGCTACCGCTGGTGGCGGATCCACTTCTTTTGCGTCGTTGGTCATACCATCGACAAACTCGTACGTGTTCTTTGCCCTCCTGTTATTTCCTATGATGATTACTGTTGGAGATATGCCCTAGAGGCAATAATAAATGTAGTTATTATTATATCTTTGTGTTTATGATAAATGTTTACATTCATGCTATAATAGTATTAACAAGGAAACATTGATACTTGTGCGATTTGTAAACTTAATTTGAAGTCCCTAGTATAGACTCTATACATCACTAGCTTGTTGGTTGATAAATGATTGTGGTTTCCCTATCATGAACATTGAGATGTTATCAACAACAAGATCATATCGTTAGGAGAATGATATGGTGGACATACTCCTATAGATAAGCGTAGCATAAAGATCAAGTCATTTTAATAGTTCAATTGCTATATGCTTTCTGATACATAGTAACCTAATTCCTTCGACCATGAGATCATGCATATCACCTTTGCCGGATGGATGCTTTGATGACATCAAACACCACACCGTAACTAGGTGGCTATAAATGTGGCATTGAGTGTTCGGAAAGTATTGGTTGAAACACATGGATCAAGAGTGGGATTTGTCCATCCATATGACAGATAGATATACTCTGGGCCCTCTCGGTGGAATGTCATCCAATTAGCTTGCAAGCATGTGACTGGCTCACAAGGGATCACATATCACGGGAACGAGAAAAGAGTACTTATCGGTAACGAGGTTGAACTAGGTATGCAGAGATACCGACGATCATAACTCGGATAAGTAAACTATCGTGAGACAAAGGGAAATTGGTATCGTATGTAAGTGGTTCATTCGATCGCAAAGTAATCGTAGAAATATGTGGGAGCCATATGAATTTCCAGATTCATCTATTGGTTATTGTTCGGAGAAGTGTCTCAATCATGTCCACATAATTCACGAACCTAGGGAGACACACTTAAGGATTCGACGTTGTTTGAGTAGTTATGGAATGAATGAGAAAGAGACCGAATGTTGTTCGGAGTCTCGGATGGGATTCGGGATATCACGAGGTGATCCGGAATGGTCCGGAGAATAAGATTCATATAAGGAAAGTCCCGTTTCGGAGTTGGAGAATGATTCCGGTGTTTTCATCGGGAATGTTCTAGAAGGTTCCGGAATGTCCGGCACTCCGGAGGGGAAGGGTACATGAATGTGTTGTATCAAAGTTGGTATGATTGTATCATGTACTAAGTGTCATCGCTGTTCCAAATAAAGGATTAATCGAATCCTAGTTTGAAAAGTCAAATAGCTAAATTGAAAAGTCAAACGGCTAAATTTGGAAAGTGGAAAAGAGGAGGGTGAAACCGAGGTTGGGGAGGAGTCCTCCTCCCCAAGGCGCACCACCCAGCAGAGTTGGGAGGACTCCTCCCCTGGCCCCTCCACCTATATAAGGAGGCAGGCTCCTCCTAGAACACACAAGTCCCTCACCTCAAACCCTAGAAGCTGCAGCCCACCATAGCCGCCCCTTAGGGTTTGCCCTATCTGCCGACTTGGGGTCCCAACCCTAGCCACGGCTCTAGCATCCCTCCTTGGTGTGTCTAAACCCTAGAACACCGAGGACTCTTCTCATACTCCACCATACTCGCTCGGCAAGGCGAAGCCTGCGAGATCTCCCTCTACTTAGGTACCACGCCGTTGTGCTTGAATCGCGAGAGAGTGCTACAACCTCCATTTTCTGGAACAAGGAGAGGAAGGTCTTCGTCAATCTAATGTGAGCAGTGAGGGGCTAGGAGCAGCCCGGAAGGATCGTCTCGCGATCTTGAGATCGGGAAGAATACTACATCACCCACGAGAATCTGCTCTCGTTAAACACTTTGGAATCTTCGAGGGTAAGTTATTCCATCGACTCGTTGCTACAATCTAGTAGATAGATCTTGGCTTGTTTGTTTGTATGCGATAGAAATTTTTTGTTTTCCATGCTACGAAACCCTACAAAGTGGTATCGAGCCGTGTCTATATGTAGATCTGTTGCAGTAGAACACAATGGTCATTGTGGGCGTTGATGCTTGTATTGTCGATTGCTTCTTGTGTACTTTGCATCTTGCGGTATGTTGGGATGAAGCGGCCCGGGCTAACCTTACATGACATCGTTCATGAGACTTGCTCCACGCTTGACATGCAACTTGTATTGCATAAGTGGCTTTATGGTGCTGTTTCTCCTAGCATAGTTAAGATCCAATTTACAACGGGTGATTAACAATACCAAGATCAATGTTGTGGTTCATGTTCGTAAGTTAGAACGACACTTATTGAAAGCCCCAAACCACGTAAAACATGCAAAGAAAGTAGGCGTCTAACTTTGTTTTGCGAGGGTGTCTGATGATGTGATATGGCCATGATTGTGATTATATTTGATGTATGTAATGTTCCTTATTGTAAGTTGGCAACCGGCAGGAGCCATATGGTTGTCTTTAATTTATTTTAAGACCCGCGTGTCTATTCAAAGTAGTTGTAATAGTTGAAGCCGGTGGATGACAACCATGGAGAAGCGTCATTGACCTTGATGCAATGCCGGTGATGATGGAGATCATGTTCGTGCTTGAAGATGGAGATCGGAAGCACAAAGAAGAAAGGCCATATCATATCACATATTTTGAATTGCATGTCATGTTAATCCTTTATGCATCTTGTATTGCTTAGTAAACGACGGTAGCATTATAAGATGATCCCTCATGCACATGAATTTCAAGTCATAAAGTGTTCACCCTTAGTTAGCACCGTTGCTAAAGCTTGTTGTTTCGAATCACCACGTGATGATCGGGTGTGTTAGATTCTGCAAGTGTATACAACATGAGCAAGCCAGATTTGCTCATGCGAAAACTAAGGTTTGATCTTGATGAGCCTAGCATGTACAGACATGGTCTCGGAACACGGATCACCGAAAGGTAAAGCATGAATCATATAGTAGATATGATGAACATGTCGATTGTTCGCCATTGAAACTATGTCAACTCTCGTGATGATCGGTGTTTATGTAGTGGATTTGGTTCGTGTGATCACTAAAACAATGTGAGGGATATTGTTTTGAGTGGGAGTTCACCTAGTTTAATTTTATTATTAATTTGAACTCAATTTGTCATAAACTTAGTCTAAACTATTGCAAATATGTTGTAGATCAATGGCAGCCCCTACCATCAATTTTAATGCGTTCCTAGAGAAAGAAAAGTTGAAAAACAATGGAAGCAACTTCGCGGATTGGTTCCGCAATTTGAGGATTGTCCCCACAGCTGGTAATTTGACCTATGTCTTTGGATGCACTTGGGTGACCCACTGCGGTGATGCTTCCGATGAAGTAAAGAATGTTTACCTCGCTCGGAAGAATCGGTACTCCATAGTTCGAGGTGCTATCTTGTATGGTTTGGAATCGAGCTTTAGAAAAGGTTTGAGAATTCATACCCATATGATATTGTCGAGGATCTCAAATTGATTTTTGAGACTCATGCGGCAATTGAAAGTTATGAGGCTTGAAAAGTTCTTTAAGCGCAAGATGGAAGAGCTCAATCGGTGAGCATGTGCTTAAGATGTGCAGCACGCAAACAAACTTCAAAGCTTGGGTATAGTGATTCCTAATGCTTTGGGGATTTACCGTGTCCTCAATCACTACCACAAAGTTACAAGAACTTTGTGATGAACTACAACATGCGTAACATGAACAAGTTGCTAGAACTGTTTGCTATGTTAAAGTCCAGAAGTGGAGATCAAGAAAGAGCACCAAGTGTTGTTGGTCAATAAGACCACCAAATTCAAGAAAGGCAAGTCTAAGCGAAGGGACACTTCAAGAAGGGTGGTAAGAAAGTTACCACGCCGGCGAAGACCAAGCTGGACCCAAGCCCGATCTTGAGTGCTTTACGCAAGGGATAAGGTCCTTTGGGCGGAATTGCCCAAAGTACTTGGCGGATTTGAAGAACGACAACATCAAGAAGAAAGCGATATCGATATACATGTTATTGATGTGTATCTCATTAGTACTGTAGTAGTGCTGGATATTTGATATGGTTCGGTTGCTCATATTTGTAACTCGAAACAGGTCTTTGCGAATAAACGGAAGCTAGCGAAGAACAAGGTGACGATGCGGCGTGGGAAACGGATCAAAGGTTGATGTGATCACGGTCGGCACGCTACCCTTCATCTACCATCGGGATTAGTTTTATACTTAAATAATTGTTATTTGGTGCTGCGTTGAGCATGAACATTATATCGGGATCTTGTTTATTGCGACGGTTACTTGTTTAAGTCCGAGAATAATGGTTGTTCGATTTATATGAGTAATATGTTTTATGCACATGCACCTTTGATAGATGGTCTATTCTTATTGAATCTCGATAGTGGAAATACACATATCAACAACATTGAGGCTAAACGTTTGAAATCAAGAGATAATTCGACCTATATGTGGCCTTCGTCGTCTTGGTCACCCGGGTGAAACGTATGAAGAAACTCCATTCCGATGGACTTCTTGAATCACTTGATTTTGAATCACTTGAAAGATGCGAAGCATGTCTGATGGGTAAAATGACTAAGACTCCATTTTCTGGTATGATGGAGCGAGCTACAGACTTATTGGAAATCATACATACCGATGTGTGTGGTCCAATGAGTGTAGCATCGCGCGGTGGTTATCGTTATGTTCTTACCTTCACGGATGACTTGAGTAGATATGGGTATATCTATTTCATGAAACATAAGTCCGAGACTTTCGAAAAGTTTAAGGAGTTTCAAAGTGAGGTAGAGAATCAACGTAACAAGAAGATTAAATTTCTACGTTCTGATCGTGGAGGTGAATATCTAAGTTACGAGTTTGGCGAGCATTTGAAGAAATGCGGAATACTTTCACAATTGACACCGCCGAGAACACCATAGCGTAATGGTGTGTCCGAACGTCGTAATCGAACTCTCTTAGATATGGTTCGTTCTATGATGTCACTTACAGATTTACCGCTATCATTTTGGGGTTATGCATTAGAAACGGCCGCATTCACTTTAAATAGGGCACCATCTAAATCCGTTGAAACGACACCGTATGAATTATGGTTTGGGAAGAAACCTAGATTGTCGTTCCTTAAAGTTTGGGATGCGAAGCTTATGTAAAGAAGTTACAGCCGGACAAGCTTGAACCCAAAGCGGAAAAATGCGTCTTCATAGGATACCCGAAGGAAACTATTGGGTATACCTTCTATCATAGATCCGAAGGCAAAATCTTCGTTGCCAAGAATGGATCCTTTCTAGAGAAGGAATTTCTCTCGAAAGAAGTGATTGGAAGGAAAGTAGAACTCGACGAGGTTGTTGAACCTTCTCTCGAAATTGCGAGTAGCGCAGCACCGGAAGAAGTTCCTGTGGTGCCTGCACCAATTAGAGAGGAAGCTAATGATGGTGATCATGAAACTTCGGTTGAAGTTGCTACAGAGCCTCGGAGGTCAACGAGAACTCGTACCACTCCAGATTGGTATGATCCCGTTATGAGTGTCATGTTGGTGGACAACACCGATGACCCCGAGACATATGAGGAAGCGATGATGAGCCCAGATTCCAATAAATGGCAAGAAGCCATGAAATCCGAGATTGGATCCATGTACAAAACCAAGTATGGACCTTGGTGGACTTACCAGATGGCGGAAGGCATCGAGAACAAATGGATCTTCAAAAGAAAGCAGATCTTGATGGTAATGTTCATCTATAAAGCTCGACTTGTCGCAAAAGGGTTTCGACAAATTCAAGGAGTTGACTACGATGAGACTTTCTCACCAGTAGCGAAGCTAAAGTCTGTGAGGATTATGTTAGCAATCGCTGCATATTATGATTATGAGATATGGCAGATGGATATCAAAACAGCATTCCTCAATGGAGACATTGATGAAGAGTTGTATATGATGCAACCCAAAGGTTTTGTCGATCCTAAATGTGCTAACAAGGTATGCAAACTTCAACGGTCCATCTATGGATGGAAGCAAGCATCCCGAAGTTGGAATCAACGTTTTGATAAGGTGATCAAAAGTTTTGGTTTTATTCAAACTTATGGAGAAGCTTGTATTTACAAGAAAGTGAGTGGGAGCTCTGTAGCATTCTTAATACTATATGTGGATGACATATTGTTGATTGGGAATGATGTAGACCTTCTTAATAGTGTCAAGGAATATTTGAATAATAGTTTTTCAATGAAGGATCTTGGCGAAGCAGCTTACATATTAGGCATAAAGATTTATAGAGATAGATCGAAACGCCAAATATCATTGTCACAGAGTACATATTTGGACAAAGTTCTAAAGAGGTTTGGAATGGAAGATAGCAAGAAAGGGTTCTTGCCCATGTTGCTAATCGACCTTGAGTAAAACTCAAAGTCCGACATCGGCGAAGATAGAGAAAGGATGAGTAAGACTCCCTATGCCTCAGCCATAGGATCTCTAATGTATGCCATGCTATGTACTAGACGACATTGCATATCTTTGTTAGTTTAACTAGCAGATATCAAAGTGATCCAGAGTGGATCATTGGACGTGATCAAAACATCCTTAAGTACTTGAGAAGAACTAAGGATATGGTTCTTTCTTATGGAGGTGATGAACAGCTCGTTGTTAATGGTTACACCGATGCTAGTTGGAACACCGATCCGGATGATTCTAAATCACAATCTGGATACGTATTTATTTTGAATGGTGCAGCAGTTAGCTGGAGGAGTGCAAAGCAAAGCGTTGTGGAGAGATCTTCAACTGAATCGGAATACATGGTTGCTTCAGAGGCTTCACAAGAAGCGATATGGATGAAAGAGTTCATTAAAGAGCTGGGTGTGGTTCCTAGTGCGCTGGACCCAATGTCTATCTACTGTGATAACATGGGCGCCATAGCCAATGCGCAAGAACCGAGGTCACACAAGAAGCTGAAGCGCATCAAGCTACGTTTTCACGCTATTCGAGAACATATCCAAGATGGGGATATAAAGATTTGCAAAGTACACACAGATCTGAATGTGGCGGATCCGTTGACTAAACCTCTCCCGAGGGCAAAACATGACCAGCACCAAACTGCCATGGGTGTTCGGTATATTACCATGTAATCTAGATTAGATGACTCTAGTGCAAGTGGGAGACTGTTGGAGATATGCCCTAGAGGCAATAATAAATGTAGTTATTATTATATCTTTGTGTTTATGATAAATGTTTACATTCATGCTATAATAGTATTAACAAGGAAACATTGATACGTGTGTGATTTGTAAACTTAATTTGAAGTCCCTAGTATAGCCTCTATACATCACTAGCTTGTTGGTTGATAAATGATTGTGGTTTCCCTATCATGAACATTGAGATGTTATCAACAACAAGATCATATCGTTAGGAGAATGATATGGTGGACATACTCCTATAGATAAGCGTAGCATAAAGATCAAGTCATTTTAATAGTTCAATTGCTATATGCTTTCTGATACATAGTAACCTAATTCCTTCGACCATGAGATCATGCATATCACCTTTTGGGATGGATGCTTTGATGACATCAAACACCACACCGTGAATCGGGTGGCTATAAAAGTGGCATTGAGTGTTAGGAAAGTATTGGTTGAAACACATGGATCAAGAGTGGGATTTGTCCATCCATATGACAGATAGATATACTCTGGGCCCTCTCGGTGGAATGTCATCCAATTAGCTTGCAAGCATGTGACCTCTCTGAGGGATCACATATCACGGAACGAGAAAAGAGTACTTATCGATGCGAGGTTGAACTAGGTATGCGAGATACCGATCATAACCTCGGATAAGTAAACTATCGTGAGACAAAGGGAAATTGGTATCGTATGTAAGTGGTTCATTCGATCGCAAACTAATCGTAGAAATATGTGGGAGCCATATGAATTTCCAGATTCCTCTATTTGTTATTGTTCGGAGAAGTGTCTCGATCATGTCCGCATGATTCACGAACCGTAGGGAGACACACTTAAGGATTCGATGTTGTTTGAGTAGTTATGGAATGAATGAGAAAGAGACCGAATGTTGTTCGGAGTCTCGGATGGGATTTGGGATATCACGAGGTGATCCGGAATGGTCCGGAGAATAAGATTCATATAAGGAAAGTCCCGTTTCGGAGTTGGAGAATGATTCCGGTGTTTTCATCGGGAATGTTCTAGAAGGTTCCGGAATGTCCGGCACTCCGGAGGGGAAGGGTACATGAATGTGTTGTATCAAAGTTGGTATGATTGCATCATGTACTAAGTGTCATCGCTGTTCCAAATAAAGGATTAATCGAATCCTAGTTTGAAAAGTCAAATAGCTAAATTGAAAAGTCAAACGGCTAAATTTGGAAAGTGGAAAAGAGGAGGAGGGGGTGAAACCGAGTTGGGGAGGGAGTCCTCCTCCCCAAGCCGGCGCACCACCCAAGCCGAGTTGGGGAGGGACTCCCCTCCCTCCCCTTGGCCCCTCCCTATATAAGGAGGCGGGCTCCTCCTAGACACACAAGTCCTCACCTCAAACCCTAGAAGTGCAGCCCACCATAGCCGCCGCTTAGGGTTTTGCCCTAGCCGACTTGGGGGTCCCGAAACCCTAGGCGCCCGGCTAGCATCCCCTCCTTGGTGTGGCTAAACCCTAGAACACCGAGGACTCTCTCATACTCCACCATACTCGCTCCGGCTTAAGGCGAAGCCCTGCGAGATCTTCCCTCTACTTCCGGTACCACTTGGTTGTCTTTAGGAATCGCGAGGAGAGTGCTACAACCTCCGCTTTCTTTGGAACAAGGAGAGGAAGGTCTTCGTCAATCGAATGTGTGACCGACGAGGGAGGCCGCTTAACGCAGCCTTGGGAAGGATCGTCTACGCGATCTTGAGATCGGGAAGAGTACGACTACATCACCCACGAGAATCCGCTCTCGTTAAACACTTTGGAATCTTCGAGGGTAAGTTATTCCATCGACTCGTTGCTACAATCTAGTAGATAGATCTTGGCTTGTTTGTTTGTATGCGATAGAAATTTTTTGTTTTCCATGCTACGAAACCCTACAATTACTAGTATTGCGGTATGTGTAGATGTGCTAGGTTTTCACTTGCCTATATGGTGCATGTCTACTATGCATATGCTAGTTAGTCTTGAAAATTGTTCTGTCGTGATTTACACTTGAATTAAATTAATGCAAAAACTGCTAATTATTTCAACAATTGCAACACTATCTCCTGCGCCAACCATCTTGCCCTCGTTGTCCTGTATGGTGCCTCCATACTTGGTGGCTTCGATGACATCCCGATGCGCACCATCGGGATGACACTAGGAGTAGCTACAGCGAGGCGAAGAGCACAACGAATCTGTGTCGGTGATGATGGATCTACTCGCATCTATGGGCATGGATACCAAGATCATGGTGGCATTGTTGGGCGCGCACTCCATCTGGCACGTCCACATCATCACATCTCGAAGGGAGGCACTACCCTAGAGAGGGTGACAACATCTAAATGGCATACAACATGTATATCCTGGGCCAGTGCTCGACAATAGAAGCTAAGGAAGACACTCTAGCATACTCGCGAAAAGACCGGATCGCATAAGGCAGTGGCGGCAAAAAATGTTGGGTCAAGAAAGGATGCACGGAAAAAAGAAGGGGACACCCCACCGCCGGCGTCCACATGTGGCCTCCTCAGACTGCAACAAGGTGAACATGGCGGTGGATACATGGTTATTTGGGTGGCGGCGGCGGGCATCCAGACTTGCCTTAGTGGCTAGCGATTTCATAACGACTAAACTCTTTCACTTTTATCTAAATTTATTTACACACTGATACTCCTGCTAATAATTACGAGCCTCTATTTATTGTCAGTTATTTGACAGTGTTGTCGTTTAGTATATCATGGAAAAACCTTTGGCTCGCGGTGTATATCTGTATATTTTGTATCCTTAGAATTTCTTTCAAAAAAAGCAGTTTATGTTACTTGGTTAAAAAGATAAAAGGATATCCAAGAATAATAATATAGGAGCATCGAAATTTATCTTTTTACTCTAGACAAAAAAAAGACTTTTTCCAGAAAATTTATGTAGAAACATAGGATATTCGGATATACATCCATCTATTTTTTCCCAACTTTTTAATATTTTAAAATATATTTTTAAACAATGGATTCATCTGCACGCCACTTAAATATTGCCTCTCACTGAAAAATATTTTTTTATAAAAAACAAATTATCAAACATGGTATTTAAACTTTGGTGGGCCGGGTACCGCTCCTCCTGCCCATGCAACAACAGGTCCGCTTGGTGTGGTCCTCGACCTCCTCGATCGATATCCATCCCGTGGTTACATAGCGCTGCCGCTGCCGGTGCCGCGGGCTGCACGTTCCATCACTCATAACGAGTCAACACCGCATCGTTCGTTTTCCACGATAGACACCCGACCCCAAGCCCCAAGAGCACGTCACATCGTTCCGTCGTAGACCCTCTCGCCGCCACACACACACACAACAATGTTGAATTAGCAGTGACGTACACCCATGATTTCATAGAACTGATCCGTCGTGGATCTGGGGGAACCATGCGTTGTTTACCTACTTGATTTGAGCATTTGACTTGGCATAGATGCGCCTGTTTAGCTACTTGGCTGCGTGCATGCACAACAGAGCTACCCATGCTCTACGGTCCACAGACCACACACAAAGTTTAATTTGAGATCGTCAAGCCACGGGCGCACGCACGTGCAGCTTTATTATATAGGCAAATCTTTTAAATCAGGTGGCTACTTGTCAGTTACATAAAAGTCAGTGTAGCAGATCTCATCATCGCTGGAACTGTCCATGATTTTCTACCTTGCTTAGAATCGAAACCTATAAATGACATTCTAAGATACTTATTATAGCACTAAAATACATGGAAGTATAACCTGTTCAAGTGACAAAATGATATCCTCAATAGCAAGCAACGTGTTTCATCAAGGATTCACTTCGAAAGAGTACATCAATCTCAATATATTTGTATTTATGCAGATTTAAACTATCGGGAACAAAATAGAGGAGAATGAAAGAGATCCGAAAAAATCGGTTTAGAGACAGAAAATGAAATCAGTATAAAAAAGAGGAACTGCGGATATTTTCTATACAAGGGAGAGATGTAGATCCTACCTCGCTGTTCTGGGTCACAGTCGGCCTTGCGGTGACAGGCAAATTGATCTGCACGACGCTAGAGATGCCGGCTGTGGGGATGGGAAGCGGCGGTGAGAGGAAGAGTGTGTTTTCTTTTTCTGGATGATGGTGGACGAATTGGGCAATACGGAGGTGGGCAGATGAATAAAAAAGAACGAACTTGTGGGCCCAACCTATGCCGGGTCTATGTGAATGCGTCCGTTGTTTTCTCGGTGCATGGCGAGAAATGGAATAACTTGATTATATAAGAGTAAAATATAGGAATGCTGACTAGGTCCTGATGTAGTGCATTAAAAAGGTAAGTTGGGATATTTTAAGGATGAAAGATTGTAGAAGGATGGAGAAGCCGTGCCATGCTGTACATGTCAAGCTGTGCCATGGCTAGTGGAGGGCGGATGATGAGTCACCCTAAAATTATGACTGTGCCCATCGTGTGCGAGAAGCAGAGGCAGCGTCCGTCCCATCGGCTTACCCAAGTCTTCGTCAGCGACATTTGCCACACGCATCGGTTTCATCAGCGACATTGATTGTCCCCTCGGTTTGGCTGATCTATCAGATTAATCTGGGATCGCCTCCTTTTTATTTATTCTCTCTCCTTCCCCACGATCCCAGAGCACAAAAGCATCTTCAATCCCCAGCTTCCAGCAACCGTCTCTGTCCCCGTCAGTCATCCATGGCCACCTTCCGGCTGCCGTCCGCTGTACCGGAGCAAAAAGTCATCGACGTCGCCGCATAGGAGGACAATGCCCTATGCATTTGGGCCTTCTCCCCGCGGAGAACACCATGGCAGCTGGCGTGCGCCTTCCTCGATGCCGGCTATGGTCGCCGCAACTACCATATGTACGGCCTACACAACACTCCGGACAACGGGACATTGATGGTCAAGTTCGTCAACTTCAGGGACGCCTGTCTCCTCTACGGTCAGAACTTCCACTACGGCTGCGAGGTGGTGGTGTTCACCAACTCCAACATCTTCACCAACTACTGGGACCAGTTCCCCAACAATGGCAACTTCATCCATAGGGTCGTCCCAGAGCTGCCGATGTCTCAGGAGGTGCCGTCGACTTATCCGAAGGTGTCGCCGAGTCAGGAGCCGGCGGTGGGGCTGGAGCTGTCATTGCTGCCCGTGTCTAACGAGCTACCGCTGGCGACGCGGGACTAGGTGCTAGGAGCCACATGACTGTACTAGTTCAGCAGCGAGTCCTATATATGTAAACTTGTGCTATTATGTTAATGGTTGAATGAAGTTTCTTTTGAGATGATAACCGATGAACCTTAACTACCAGGACTGTTAAGTAAAATAAAATGCTTCGCTAACCACCGGCAGCCGTGGCAAGCACGCGCAGAGGCGCAACCGTCATGCAGGCGCTTGCACGCGAGCAGCGCAAGAAGGCACACGCGGAGGCGCAGCAGGCACATGGACGACATAGCAGTTGACAACGCGCGGATGGCGGCGGTGCAAGCATGCGCGAGCGGTTGCTGCTACTCCCTCCGATCCAAATTAATTGACATGGATTTGTCTAGAACGGTGTATTTTGATTTTGGGCTAGCTATCCATCGGATTTTGCCTCAATTGATCCGATTTGTACCTCGATTCATCTGATTTGGTTTATGTGTATTCCGATTTTGATACAAGATGATCTCTATTTAGTTGTTAGATACTCAATTTTTGAACAAAAAGTTAATTATAATTAAAAATCTAGCCATTCCGTTCCATGTTTTTGTCCCAACCGAACATAAATCGGAATCTTTGTGCTCATAGTCTCTTCACCCTAATACTCCTATGAAGTAGGAACTACGCTTAAATTCGTTTAGATTTTATCACATACTTTTAGGTTAAAAATTTACACGGGCGGTGGAAATACATTTTATTTCAAGGACCTAAAAAAAGAAAATTACATCGAGGTCCATACATTTAGCATAAAGGACCCTAAAATTAATCAAGGAAAACATTTGGGTCTGGCTCCGAATCGAGAGAGCAGCTGATCGAGCTATACTCTTCATATTACTACTTCCTCTTTGATTGTTTTCAAAATATGGCCAAATTTGTCGGCATGCAAATTCTTGGATATGGGATCATCAATATAAAGTATGATGTACATATGGACACGACCTTGCTCGTTCGGATTCAAAACCAGGAATGTTCATACTCATTGACAACTAAGCTTAAATTCGTTTAGATTTTACCACCTACTTTTAGATTAGAATTTTACACGCGCGGTGGGAGTACATTTTTCAACAAGGACCTAAAAAGAAGGAAAATTACATAGAGGTCCATACATGTAGCACAAAAGACCCTAAAATAATTAAGCAATAAAAATAGTCGGGTTCGTCTCCTTCTCGAGAGAGCAACTGATCAAGCTATAGTCTTCATACCACTTCCTCTTCGGTTATTTTCAAAGTATGACCATATTTGTCGGCATGCAAATTCTTCGATATGGTATCATGAACATAAAGTATGATGTACATATGGCCATGACCTTTGGTTGTTCGGCTTGAAATCCAAGAATGTTCAAAATCGTTGACAAGTAAGCTTAAACTCGTTTAGATCGTACCGCTTACTTTTAGGTTAGAAATTTACACGAGCGACGGGAGTACATTTTAAGCCCGAGTAACTCGGCTGGGTTAGCCCGAGTAATCTCGATGCAGGTGAAGGACAAGCCGAGTTACGCGAGGTAAGGCCGAATGATACGAAGCTTGCAGGAGAAGGAGAAACCCAAAGTCAAACTCTAGCTGCAGGCTTGAAGGAATCTGAGCGGAGCCAAGCACAAGAGACAAAGGCGCAGAGCGTCAGAGGGGCAGAAGGAGGTCACTGAGATGACAGTCCTGAAGCCCGAGGCACGCAGGAGGGGCCCTCTGGAACCTTGCCATCATTAGAAGGGCGACAGGGAAAGGAGGCCGCCGAACTACTATTTTGGGACAAGCATATTCCTCGAATATGCTTGCCCCGTCAGCCCTAAAGGCACCCAAGGTTCTCCTTTATAAGGGGAGGCTTGGACCCTGAGGGAGGGATCGGATCATTTTAGTACCGTTAGGCTGGTAAAGTTATTCCTTTCTCCTTACATATAGCTCGAGGAGCACTTGTAGCCCAAGGAAGAAGAAATAGAGATCTTTGCCTTAGTCTTCTGTGTGTAGAATTAACTGCATCTTCCCTTCCCAGATACCACTAGCATCCATAGGCCCCTCATTTTAGCCTACCCATGGCATCTTCCGTGTCACCACCACGACAGTTGGCGCCCACCGTAGGGCCAGCAGCGGTGCTAGCTGGAGTCATGATCCGGACGGGAAACTTCATCAACACTGGCAAGCGCGTTGTTTCTGGCTTGGTCCGGAGATTTGATCTCTGTGACTACGTCAGCGAAAATGCAGGCAGCTTCAGGGGAAAAGCTGCTCCGCGCAACGGCGTCTTCATCAGCTTGGGCACACACCAGGTCTACGTCGGCGTCGACGTCTCCGGCATTTATCCTCACCAGGTTGTTGTTGCAGGAGAGCCACCCCTTAGCGCCGCGAGCCGTCCGCGCGGAGTGTGCCCGGTCAGCAGCGTCGAGGTGATGGTCGCAGCCGAGGTGCAGACGGGAGTAGCGGGTGACGGATCAACCAGAGACCCTGCCACAGGCGTGCAGGTCGCGCCCAGGCAGACGGCACCACCACCCACCGAGGTAATCCCTCCAGTGACCAACCAGGCCGAAGTGCAGGACACTACCCCAAAGGCACCAAGAATAAGAGGGCCACCTCTGGAAAGACCAGAAAACATTCTTCAGGCAACCATAGATAATCTGACTACACCTGTAGCGCCGATACTTGATCCGGCAAATGCTCAGGCAGAATTAGAAGAAACCAGGCAAAAGGTGCTGGTAGAGGAAAAAAAGGTGTCGGCCTTGCGGGAGTCCTTAAACAGGACCCTGCGAGAGTATGCCAAAGCTAAAAAGCTCGACGTCGCTCCCGAACGGGTTGACGAGTTGAGATTAAGAGTGAAGAACCTCATAGATGATATTAACAAGGAGCATGACGCTCATAAGGCAGAATCCGTTGATTTGGGCTTGCCGAGGTACAGTACCCCGGCAAAGAACCTGAGAGCGGCAAATGCCGCAGCATTAGAGTTGGAGGGATTGACCGCGTGGCTGAAAAGCAACAAGAAAGAGTGAATGAGCTGGTGCGCATTGCGAACCAGCAGAATGAAGAGATTCTCAGGGCAGATCCGACGAGGCCAGGGGCCTCGCGGATGGTTCACTCGGCTGGGGTAGCACCTGCCTTGTCTGTGGCAGTAGCATCTTCACCCAGAAACAATGCACGAAGGGACAGAGCGGTAACTTCGGGAAAGAGAAACAAACAAATTGTTCCATATGATCCGGCAATAGCCGGGAAAGCAAATGAGAACAGAGGCAATGGAAGCCGAGGTAACAGTGGCGAAAGGAACCCCGGCCGTGCTGAGAAAGGCGGTGGAAGCCGAGGCAATGGAGACCTCGGCAGAGCAGAACTCGGAAGAGGAAATCACGAGAACAATACCCCGGTCGAAGGAAGGAGAGAACCGCTGCACAACCAGCAGCCGAGACATGAACCTCGGCAGGAAAGAGAAGCAAGACCAGCTCGCCACAATCAGGTGAATGAAAGGTACAATGATGGTTATTCCGAGATGGAATATGCGATCCATGGTGGAAATAACCACTATGGAATGCAGGATAGAGTTCTGTACCGAGATTTGCCGTCAAATGATGCCAGAGTAAAGCTAGACTGGCTATACCGATCCGAGTTGCTGGAAGAACAGGGTCCACCGGGTCCGGCATGTTTCGGGCCACGGATCATGGGCAAACCACCTGTGCCGAACTTTCAGCTGGCAAGAGGCACAAAAACGTATAATGGGAGCAACAAACCACAAGACTGGTTGATTGATTATGCCACAGCTGTGAAAATAGCAGGCGGGAACTTGCGATGGGCAGTGCGGTATGTCCCGTAAATGTTGGAAGGACCAGCTAGAGTATGGCTGAGTAATCTACCAGCAGGCAGCATCAACTGTTGGTTGGATTTTAAAGAAATGTTCGTTAGCAACTTTACCAGTACTTACAAGAGGCCAAACAGGCCGCAGCAGTTAGCCATGTGCAAGCAAAGACTGAATGAGATGGACAGAGAGTTTTTAACTCGGTGGTGTAACCTAAGAAACTCGTGTGAAGGAGTTATAGAATCACAAGCAATAGCTTGGTTCGCACAGGGATGCCGCTACGCCAGTGTGTTATGGCAGCGATTGCAAAGAGATATGCCGACCACATTGGCAGAAACCATCAGAATAGCGGATTCTTATGCGTTGGGAGATCCGACGCAACCCGAGTTAATGTCGGCAGATCAACGGGAGCATCAAGATCAATATGCGAGAGATATGGCCGGGTCATCCAGGCGCAATGACTTCAGAGGAAGAAGAAGAGAAGAGAGACCGGATTATAGATATAATTCAGCCCAGGTGGTAGCGGTAGCGCACGATCAGCCGAGTAACGGAACGACTCAACGGAAAAAGAATGGTCCTCAGCAGTGGACACCAAGGAATGAAGGAAAAAGACAGTAGACACCAGAACAAAAGAAGCAATGGCAGGAGAGGCCGAAGTACACGTTCGAATCTATGTTAGATCAGCCGTGTAAATTTCACACATCAAACCCAGCCAGGCCGGCCAACCATACGACCCGCCAATGTGCATGGATGAAAAGTGCGATGGGAAACCCAACAGGCATGCATGCAACACCTCTCCAAGCACATCCGCAGCATCAGCCGCAGTTGACTGGAGCAAATGCGCAGCAACTAATGTTACCACCTCCTCCCCCGAGGTACGACAACTCGGACCGGAGGGATGCGGTGCATCAAGTGATGAATCAGGGTCCGGATGGAAGGACAAATCTAGGAAAAAATGGACGCAATGACTACAGAGAACATCATCAGTCGTATTGCGTGTTCACGACAGAACAGCAAGACAAGCAGAGTGTACAACGCCGGCATATGGAAGTAAATGCAGTAATGCCAGCAGTAACAAGATATGTGCCTTGGTCGGATCAAGAAGTAACCTGGAGCATAAAGGATCACCCCAAGATAATGCCGAGTCCGGGGTCATATACACTCGTGTTAGATCCGACATTTGTTGGACCGAGCATTAATGTGAAATTTTCAAAGGTACTCATTGACAATGGGAGCAGCATCAATATCATGTACAAAGATACAATGCACAAACTCGGAATAACACAGAACATGCTGCAGTCCACGAGGACCACATTCCATGGGATAGTACCAGGGCTTTCGTGCGAACCCATTGGTAAGGTCCGAGTGGACGTATTATTCGGCACCAGAGATAACTGCAGAGCAGAAAACTTAGAGTTCAAGGTGGTGGATCTAGAAAGTTGTTATCATGCTCTACTCGGGCGGCCAGCATTGGCCAAATTCATGGCCAGCTGTCATGTAAGTTATCTAAAAATGAAGTTACCCGGACCACAAGGGTTGATAACGGTAGCAGGGGATTACAGGAGGTCAATGGAATGTGCTTCAGGCGGGTCAAATTTGGCCGAATCATTGGTAATAGCAAGGGAAAAAAGAAGGATTCAGGAGGTAGCAGCCCTCGCTCAGTCCGCACAGCTGAATATGCCGGCACTAGCCAACCCACATGGAAGTGTCTCCTTTCAGCCGACTAAAGAAACAAAAAAGTTCCAGATAGATGAGCAATTACCGGAGCGCACCGTCACTATTGGTGCCGGCCTAGATGCTAAATAGGAAAGCGAGCTCACCAACTTCCTCCGTGAGAATCGGGATATCTTTGCATGGTCAACCCAGGATCTGCAAGGTGTGCCAAGGGAGTTGGCTGAGCACTCTCTAAATGTAAGGCCAGGAGCAAGGCCGGTGAAGCAACCTCTCCGCCGCTTCGCCGAAGACAGGAGAAAAATAATAGGGGATGAAATAGCTCGGCTCCTTGCGGCTGGGTTCATGATGGAGGTGCTGTATCCGGATTGGCTGTCAAACCCAGTGTTAGTAGAAAAGAAGAAGGATGATCCAAATGTAGCCATTGTATGGCGAATGTGTATCGATTACACGAACCTGAACAAGGCGTGTCCAAAAGATCCTTTTCCTTTACCTAGAATAGACCAAGTCATTGATTCGACCGCTGGTTGTGAACTATTGTCATTTGTAGACGTGTATTCTGGTTTTCACCAGATACCGTTAAATCCGGCCGATCAAATAAAGACTGCGTTTATTACCCCGTACGGGGCTTATTGCTATCGCACAATGCCATTCGACTGCATAGCCTTGAGCGACGTATCAGAGATGCATGCAAAAATGTCTACATGACCAGATAGGAAAAAATGTACAAGTATATGTGGATGATGTGGTTATCAAAACCAAAGAAAGCAAAACACTACTGGATGATATACAGCAGACTTTCGCAAACCTGAGAAGGTTCCGAATGAAGCTTAACCCGGAAAAATGCACATTTGGCGTGCCAGCGGGAAAATTACTTGGTTTTCTTGTATCTAGCCGAGGTATAGAGGCCAACCCAACCAAGATAAAGGCAGTAGAAAGAATGGAGTTGCCGAGGTGTCTAAATGACGTACAAAAGTTCACAGGTTGTTTAGCCCCGCTCAGCCGATTTGTATGTCGGCTGGGAGAGAAGGCATTACCACTCTATCAACTGATGAAGAAATCAGATAAGTTCATTTGGACTCCACAAGCGGACAGTGCATTTCATGAATTGAAAAAGATGTAGGTCACAACGCCTGTCTTAGCTTGTCCATTGTCAAAAGAGCCTATGTTACTCTACATAGCAGCCACTAACAGAGTAGTGAGCGCGGTGATCATCGTAGAACGAGTTGAAAATGATAAGTCAGTACAAAGGCGGGTGTATTACTTGAGCGAGGTACTATCAACCTCGAAACAAAATTACCCGCATTATCAGAAGATGGCTTATGGAGTGTACATGTCGGCAAAGAAACTTAAACACTACTTTGAAGAGCACCCCATCAAAGTGATTTGTGAAGCACCCATAGCCGACATATTGAGTAACAAAGATGCAAGTGGCCGAATAGCAAAATGGGCAATTGAATTGTCACCTTATGCTCCGCAATTCGATAGGAGGGATGCAATCAAATCTCAGGCTGTGGCCGACTTCTTCGTAGATTGGGCCGATGTGCAATATGAGCCACCATTGCCAGACCTGAATTATTGGACGATGCACTTTGACGGTTCCAAACTAAGAAATGGTTTGGGGGCAGGAATAGTGTTAACCTCGCCAAAAAGAGATCAGCTGAAATATGTGCTGCAGATACATTTTGCCGCGTAAAACAACGTAGCCGAGTATGAAGCACTTGTCCATGGATTAAAGGTGGCAAAAGAGATTGGCATACGCCGAATCTTATGCTATGGAGATTCAGATCTAGTAGTACAGCAAGTCTCAGGCAATTGGGATGCATTGGATGATAATATGGCTCTGTATAGATTCCATGTGCAAAAAATCAGTGGATACTTCGAAGGATGTGAATTTCACCATATACCTCGGGCAGAAAACGACGCCGCAGACACGTTGTCAAAACTAGGATCAACTAGGCAGTCAATTCCCCCAGGTATCGCCCTAGAGCACCTAAGGAAACCATCAATAATACCGTCACCAGAGTCCGAATCTATCTTTATTCCAGCAAAGTCAGGAGAAGATAATGTGCCGATGGAAATTGACAAGCAATATAACCCGGAATTCCCAAAGAGAAAGACAGCTGATGGAAGCATGACCATGGAGAAATCCGAGGTCGTTATGTCGGCAGAAAACATGGAAATAGATAGTAAGACCACACCAGAGAAAATCACACCTGTATGGGCGCAACCCATATTCTTTTTCCTTAGAGACGCGACTTTGCCGAATAATGAGTTGTTAGCAAGACAGACAGTGAGAAGAGCTAAAGCTTATACGATCATAAATAATGAGCTGTACAAAAGAAGTGTCACAAGTGTATTGCAAAGATGTGTGAGTTCAGCAGAAGGCCAGGAGATCCTCCTGGATATACATCAAGGAGAATGTGGACATCATGTCTCATCTCGAGCCTTAGTGTCCAAAGCATTCAGGCATGGGTTTTATTGGCCAACATCGTTGAAAGAAGCCAAAGAGCTGGTTGAAAAATGTAATGGTTGTCAGAGATATGCAACCAAGATACACATGCCGTCATCCGAGTTAAAAACAATACCCATTACTTGGCCATTTTCTGTGTGGTGCTTAGATATGGTGGGACCATTTAAGCCGGCCCGAGGTGGGATGACCCACATATTGGTCATGGTGGACAAATTCACAAAATGGATTGAAGTGAAACCAATAAAAAAATGTGATGGGCCCACATCAGTGAAATTCCTCAAAGATATTATCTTAAGATATGGATACCCACATAGTGTTATTACAGACAACGACACAAACTTTGCAGAAGGAGCTTCCGCTAGATTTTGCCAAGAAAAGCGTATAAGATTAGATGTTGCCTCTGTGGCTCACCCAACATCCAATGGGCAAGTGGAAAGGTCTAATGGGCTAGTATTGTCCGGAATAAAACCACGACTCGTCGAACCGCTGCAAAGGTCGGCAGGATGTTGGATTGAGGAACTACCAGCAGTATTATGGAGCCTCAGGACTACTCCAAACATATCAACATGATATACACCATTCTTTCTGGTATATGGGGCAGAATCCGTGCTTCCAGCCGACATAATACATGACTCGCCAAGAGTTACCCAATATACAACCTCAGAAGTAAATGAAGTAGCTCGGCAAGATACTGTTGATCTGCTAGAGGAAGCCAGAGAGCTGGCGCTATCAAGATCAGCTATTTATCAGCAGAACTTGCGATGATATCACATCAAGAAGGTGAATCCAAGAGTATTCAAAGAAGGAGATTTGGTTCTCCGACTGGTGCAACGCACGGCCGACATGCACAAGCTATCGCCTCCATGGGAAGGACCATTCATCGTGAGCAAAGCATTGCACAAAGATGCCTATTACCTAATCGATGCTCAATCACCAGGAAAGAACAGGGCAGACAAAGCCGGCGAAGAAACGAAAAGACCATGGAACGTAGCTTTAATTCGTCCATTTTACTCGTAGCAGTCATCAATGACACATTGTAAAGTAATGTCTCAGGATGGGGCACCAAGCATGCTTTGAACCTCGGCGTCCAGAGCAGTGACTCGGGGACTGCCATATGTTATTTCAATTTCATGTTATGTATTAAAACTCGGCACCTCGAGCAATGGCTCGGGGATTGCACTAGATTGTTTTTGAGATTGGATTATGTATTAAAACTCGGCACCCTGAGCGGTGACTCGGGGACTGCCCCAGATTTATTTTCTAAGCTTAATTCATGTATTAAACCTCGGCATTTGAGCAATGGCTCGAAGACTGACATATCTCGTTTTTGTGTTTGTATTACATGTTAAAACCAAGGACCTTGAGCACTGACTTGGGGACTATCTCACATTATTTCTAGATTTGAGCGGTATATTAAACCTCGGCACCTTGAGCAGTAACTCGGGGACTGTCCTATATTCTTTCTAGATTTAAGTGGTATATTAAACCTCGGCACTTTGAGCAGTAACTCGGGGACTGTCTTACATTATTTCTGAAATTTGGTTTATATAATAAACTTCGGCACCATAGGCAATGACTCGGGGACTGTCCTATATTGCTTCGAAGTAAGAGTTATCCTTTGTTACAAGGGGGGTATCAAACTTCAACACCCAGTGTAAGGACGGCTCAATCTCGTATGATATTCGAAGTCCACACCCAGATTAACAGTCTAAACCACAGTGGTGTAAAAGCAAAAATATACACCGAACCTCAGAGGTTGAAGGCCGCAAAAGCAAGAATTCGGGCAATCAACACCAGTTAAACAAAGTAATAGCGATTACAACCATATATATGTCTCAGCGGCACTCGGCGAGAGAAATTCATACCATACAAAAGACGGATAAATATTCCACGTACATCATACGCCCGGCATACCAGGGGTCGGAAATGACTTAGAGGTTTTTTGTTGGAGAGGCAATAACTTGGTCCGGGGCTGGGCACTCCGAGGTAGGTGGAACTTCGGACGAGGTTGCCTCGCCCTCCACAGACCCAGGAATGACTTCGGAGGAAGCCCGAGGTTGCTGAGGAGCATCAGCTTGCGCAGTAGAATGCCTAGTACCTTTGGAGGAGGATCGCGCGTCGCCATTACCATCTGAACTCGAACTGGAGTCACTAGAAGTAGCCGAGTCACCCTCGTCTTCTCCTTGTTCAGCCGAGCTATTTTCCGAGGCATCCTCAACTATGACCTCATCCTCGGGGTTGGGTAGGAAACTCGGACCTTCGTTCCAAGTATGCACGTCGGCATACTCAACAAGCTGGAAGGCTCGAGCTTGCCGAAGAGCGACAAAGTTTGGATCCTCTACCCAACGGGAACCAGTGCGCAAATTTCTCAAAATGTCAAGAGAAATGTCTTCATACCATGACATGATGACAGTAAGAGCCATATTGGCACCGGCTCGTCCGGCAGATTCTCTCCGAAGACTCAGCTGCCTTTCAGATGCCATTAACCTATCCACCAACAATTGGACCTCGTCAATGTTAGGAGTCCCAGAAGTATTCGGCCAGAGAACATGGTAGGCTCGAATAGCCGCCTGCACCAAATCTCTGCCCATAATCTTCATCGAACCAATTGCAGCGCCAACAGCAACCAAGAAATCTTCCAGCGAATACTCCGAGCCCGTCTCAACGACTTCACCTCGGCGCGCCCGAGCAGTAAGGACTGCTTTAGAGCTCACGGGATTAGCTTCTGGAAAATGGTCTGCGCAAAGCACGACTGCATTAGTCAGCAATAAATAAAAAGGGGGAAACGATAACCCGGCCGCGGTCAGAAGCTTACGATGAATAAAATTCAGCATTATCTGAAGGTCTTTAGCCCAATCAGTCTTGCTCTTCTCAAAGCGAGTGATCTCCTCGCTCATCCCACGTGTCTTCAGTTCGGCAGCCTCGAGGATCTCTTTATTTTTCTGCAATTGCAGAGCTAGCCGATTTGTCTCCTCGGAGAACTCCTGGTCAACCTTTTCTAATTCAGACTTCTGGGAGAGCTTAAGAGCCTCCACCTCGGCACGCAAGCGAGCTATCTCATCATCTTTATCCTTCAACTGCGTCGAGTGAGTAGCGCTTTGTTTTAAAAAATGCAGCATCACATCAGGCATGGGTGTGCAATCTTGGTGAGATGCTTCAAAGGTTTGTAACTCGGCTTTACCAAAGCCAAAAGAGATAAAAGAAACTTAGTGCACATTTTAAAGGGGGAATGTATAAAGTAAAAGGGCAACTAACCTTCTAGGGCCTTGACTTTCTTCTCAAGACGGATGTTAATTTTATTGATGTTACCTGTTTACCAACAAAGTGAGTCGACATCTCGCGTACAAAACAGTAAGAGTGTCGGAGATGATGAAAAGGTTTGTCGACTTACCAGCTTTTTTCACCACATGAATAACTTTCTCATATTTTTCTTCCAATTTTCTGTGCGCAAAAAGCAACCTTTGAAATTCGGCGGTCCGCCGGTCATGTGCAACCTAAGCAATAGAGCAAATGGTGAATAGATATTCAAAGCTACAATAGATCCGAGTCAAGCAAAACTTAACCCGGATCTAGGTGGCTGGATATTCGAAGCTAAAACAGATCTGAGTCAAGCAAAACTTAACCCGGATCTAGGTGGCTGGATATTCGAAGCTAAAACAGATCCGAGTCAAGCAAAACTTAACTCGGACCTAGGTGGCTGGATAATCGAAATTCTAAGATATAGCTAGATAGAGGTTCGAATTCTAAGATAAAATTCAACTGAGTAGAGAATCATAAAACTTCCAAACGAATAACAAGTTATTCGCTTGCAAGCTTCGGGGACTAGAATATATATAATAGCATCTGGAGAACTAATCAAAACTCCATAAAAAGCAATTACCCCATTCATCTTGTCACTCTCAAGAACGATCTTGGCTTGATGCGGTAATGATGTCGGAAAATGAAGCGGTACCGCTGGATTACCCTCGAACTGATCGGCAGCATTCCAGTTATTGGCATATTCAACCAGCGAGCCGAGGCTGTTCCCACTCGCCGTGCGAGTTAGTACTTTACCTCGGACGTGCTGTGTAACCACCGCTGCCGCATGGCTTTTATGAAGAGCGAGCTGGGTACTGGCGGCCAGGGTAACGGAGGCTTTGGCGGAGGCAGTTCCTTTGCGCAGCACATCGGCGATACTTGGCTGAGAAGAGCCGGCAAGACCTTTCTGGGAGGAGGAAGCTTTAGTGACGATGGCTTTTCTTGGTTTAGAAGAGGCATCAGTAGGAGCTGATACCTCGGCAATGGGAACGGCGTCTTTAGGAGCCGGAGGAGTCACGGTCGCAGAGGGCGCCGAGATATGGACGCCCTCGACCGGGGAAGGAGTCACTATGGAAACCGCGGCGGCAGAAAGAGGATCCGTAGAGACATCAGGGTTCACAGAGAGGGCAGCAGGCTCGGAAGAAATATCTGTGGGCCGAGTGGAATCAACATCAACGGGAGGAATCTCAGGTGCGTCGTGGCGAGGTGGCGTCCGATTCGGAGCTGGAGGAGATGCAGCGCGAGCAGGACTGGGAATCCTGGTATCTTCAGTAGGCGGAGGAGACGGCTGCCGAGTCATACGACTCGTCATGCTGGGACCGCCGGGCTTAACAGAAAGTGGAGCACTGCGAATATAAAAAAAGGGTCAAATTAAAAAGCAAAAAGAGAGAAACAAGAAATACGAGCAAAAGAAACTCACCCAGTGACTCCAGGCATGGTCTTGCGCCTGGGAGGATTCGGAGCGGACTTCTTCATTCGCTTCTTGGGAGCCGTCTCCGAGGCACCAGCGGGAGCCCCACATTTTCCCGAGGTAACAGGGGGTCAGGAAGCAAGAGGCTCGGCGTCGTGAACCTGACCGGCCGAATTAGCTGAGAAATTAGAAGCCGGAAATGCATAAGAAATTGGCATTGAGGCAACTACCTCTAGAACTTGGACCTCATACGAATCACCTTCCTCTTCGTGGGCCGGGGTCTTGCCACGAGCACGAGCCAGAGCGAGATCTGACTTGGGGACAAACTCTTCTGAGTCCGGCTCCCCACTTTCCGGAGTGTTCCGATCCGCAGGCCACGGGAGTGATAAAACCTCGGCGTCCTCATCCTTCTGCTCCGCAAACCTCTGTAAGACAAGAAAGAGGAAGATTAGCAAAGACAGTTGCGAAAGCAATTGGAAAGCAAAGCACTAATGATTAAGCTTACTTCGGGTGGGGGACGCTCGCGGGTGAACGGCTTCAATCCCCAAGCCCAATCCTCAGGCATCTCCGTCTTAAAAATAGCTCGGACCCGCTTGAAGATTAGGTAGTTGTCCAGCTCCACGGTCGAGACTCGATTGGGGTCGAGAGGACCGCTCATGTAGAAGAGTTTCTGTGTGCGTTTTTGGAATGGACAGATTCGGCTGCTGACGAAAGTAGTCATCAGATCCTCGCCGCGTGGCAGCGCGGATCTTCATAGCGAATCTCAAAAGCCTCGGCAAAAGCGTGACTCTTCCTCGGATTATAAGTCCAGTTCTTCTTGGAAGGAGGACCAATGCAGAAGGCAGGAAGCCGAATCTTATCTTCATTCCCCCTGTTCTTGACATAAAAGAAGGATTTGTGCCACTTATTTCACGATTCTAGCCCCGCAACACGAGGAAATTCGGACTTCCTCCGAGGAGTGATGGAAGATGCCCCACATTGGGTGAGTAACTTCTCGGAGGGCTGCATAGATTTGTCTGGGACGACGTTGGGACGAATCTGGAAGAACTTTGACCAGACATGCACAGACGGCCACAGGCCGAAGTATCCCTCCGAGGCAGAGATAAAGTCCAAGAGAGAGGCAATGGCGTTGGCAGGGAGATGATGCGACTGAAGTCCGAAGTAATCAAGAAACTCCCTAGCAAAGTCGCTAAGAGGAAGACCAAAGCCGCGTGCGAAATGCGACATGAAAACTACATACTCTCCCTCCCTAAGGTCTGGAGAGGACTCGCTGCCGGGTAAGCGACAAGCTACCTCGGCGGGAATCCGACGAGTCCGAATAAGCCACTCGATCTCGCGGCGAGTGACAGAGGAACCCTGCCATGAGCCCCGCTCGGGCCCAGATCCAGCATCGTCGTCCTCGACGATTGCACCACTGACAGAACTAGACATGAGATCGCCGGAGAAACTTGCGGAGGAAGAGATAGCGGCGGAGGAAAATCTAGAGCTACAGGGCCCCGTCGTGGTTCTACCCAAAAATGGAGGCGGATCAGAGAAAGAACTGTCGCGCGAGTAAAGAAGAAGAACAAAGATATCAAGAAGGAAGGCTAGGCAACGGGACTGGAAGAACTCAACGGCGATGGTGCCGGAACGAGCGAGCAGGGGTGAAGGCGACGGAGCAGTACGGCGGGACCGCCGCCGTTGAGAACTCAGACGAGCGCACGGCGGCGGAAGCGTGAGCGGAGGCAGAGGCGCGAGGAAGAAGAAGGGCGCAAGTAAGCAAAGGGGGAAAGTGAATCCCTCAGCGCCGCGCCCCTCTTTATAACCGCGCTACCTGCGAGGTAGTGGGATCGTGGGTGTGGCGGTTGACCGTGTAGATCGTGTAGGCAGCACGAACACACGACGATAAGTGGAACCGCACCAACGACCACACGGTGGAAGAAAGAGCCACGATCCCCGATGGAAACGGCACGCGAGGCGTCGCAGTGCCGACGCGACGGGCGCAACAGTAACTGTAGCCTGTCAGTAAATACAGTAGAGGAACAAAAAACTAGGGAAACAATGATGAGTACGACACGTAGGACGAAGCGTACGCGAGAAGATACGATGATACCTTGAACGAGAAAAAGGTAACTCGGAAACCATGCAGAGCAAATGCCATGAAACTGATACGACCCGGCCAAAGTTGTCGGCAGGGCCATACCAGCTTCGGGGACTAATGTTGGGGAGATAACATCGGGTAGGGTAAAGACGGGAAAGGATGAAAGGAAGTTGTCCGTCTAGTTTCCGAGTTATTGTCAGAGTCGGCCAAATCCTGTTGAGGTCGGCCAAGACAGGAAAGGGCAGGACCCTTATGATAAAGGCAAGGCATTACCCGACCGAGATACTACGTAACTCGGCCGGGTTAGCCCGAGTAATCTCGATGCAGGTGAAGGACAAGCCGAGTTACGCGAGGTAAGGCCGAATGATACGAAGCTTGCAGGAGAAGGAGAAACCCAAAGTCAAACTCTAGCTGCAGGCTAGAAGGAATCTGAGCGGAGCCAAGCACAAGAGAAAAAGGCGCAGAGCGTCAGAGGGGCAGAAGGAGGTCACGGAGATGACAATCCTAAAGCCCGAGGCACGCAGGAGGGGCCCTCTGGAGCCTTGCCGTCGTTAGAAGGGCGACAGGGAAAGGAGGCCACCGAACTACTATTTTGGGACAAGCATATTCCTCGAATATGCTTGCCCCGTCAGCCCTAAAGGCACCCAAGGCTCTCCTTTATAAGGGGAGGCTTGGACCCTGAGGGAGGGATCAGTTCATTTTAGTACCGTTAGGCTGGTAAAGTTCTTCCTTTCTCCTTACATACAGCTCGAGGAGCACTTGTAGCCCAAGGAAGAAGAAATAGAGATCTTTGCCTTAGTATTCTGTGTGTAGAATTAACTGCATCTTCCCTCCCAAGATCCCACTAGCATCCATAGGCCCCTCATTTTAGCCTACCCATGGCATCTGCCGTGTCACCACCACGACAGTCGGCATGCAAATTCTTGGATACTGGGATCATAAATATAAAGTATGATGTAGATATGTCCATGACATTGGTCGTTCGACTTCAGATCCAAGAATGTTCATACTCATTGACAACTAAGCTTAAATTCGTTTAGATTTTACCACTTAATTCCAGGTTAAAATTTACGTGTGTGGTGGAAGTATATTTTACATCAAGGACCTAAAAAATGTAAAATTACATCGAGGTCCATACATTTAAAACAAAGGGTCCTAAAATAATTAAGCAAGTAAAACAGTGACGCTCGGCTCCTTCTCGAGAGAGAAGCTGATCGAGGCATACTATTCATGCTACTTCCTCTTCGATTGTTTTCAAAATATGGCCAGATATTTTGGCATGGAAATTCTTGGATATGGGATCATAAACATAAAGTATGATGTAGAGATGGACATGACCTTGGTCGTGTAGGGTTCGTAGCATAGAAAACAAAAAATTTCCTATGATGGGAACAACTATGTACCAAGATCTATATACTAGATACAAGCAACGGGCGGATATACATCCGTAGAGAACATATCCTTGAAGACCTACAAAGCTTAACGAGGTTGTACTCGTGGATGATGTAGATGAACGCTTGCCGATCTCAAGATCGAGAGGAAGTTCTAGCGCCGCAAATCAGCAGCTCATCCGTGCTCGCACACACGTCCGAGCCACCAAGCAACCTCCGCCTCCTCGCTCCAGCGATGCAGCGGAAGCAACAACTCTTTCTTGCCACCCACCGGGAGCATGTATCTCGCTAGTCCGAGACCATGGGGAATAAACTAGAGGGGGAGAGAGTTCCTTCACGAGGAGGTGTGAGTGATAAGGAGTGAGAGGGGGGCTTTATATAGGAGGGAGGGGGCACCCCAAGGGGGTGGCCGGCGCATGGGGGATTTCCCCTCCCCTCCTCCATTCATGTGGATGGAAGCTCCACTGACATGTCCCTTCACTTCTCCACTTAAAATCCCACTCAAAATTCCCATTAAATTTCCACCAAATTTAATGCAATCTCTCTTTAAATAAAACTCCTTTTATTTATTCAGAATTTTGTCAAATACCATAATGGACAAATATTCACATCTAACCCCTTTGTAGTATTTGATTTCACATGCAGAAACACTTTCATCAATTTCACCCGAAAACAGTTTTGGTGTCTAGTGAAATAAATTCCTGCGCTTTGTTAATCTTTTCAACAAGAAACTATTTGTTCCAAATGGTGTCGGTTTCACTTAAGCGTGTCACCCTACGGTTCGCGAATAATGCGGACATGATCGATACCCCTCTTAGATCAATAATCATAAGCGGGACCTGGAGATCCATACTGACTCCCATATATTCAATGATGACTTTCTTGTTATCGTGAGAAACTTTTTACGCTATGATCTTAATCCCTTTGTCTCGCAATATATTACATGTCCAAGATTCGACCATCGGTATCCTCATACCTAGTTTGATCTCGTTACTAACATGTACTCTTTTCTTGTTTCCGTGATATAACATTCTAGTGATCAAATCACTTGCTTGCAAGCTAACCAATGTGATATCACCGAGAGGGCCCAGAGTATATCTATCCATCATCGGGATGAACAAATTCCACTCTTGATCCATGGGCATCAACATAACACTTTAATAGTACTAAACCCATCTTTATAATCACCCTGTTACAGTGTCACATTTGATGTTATCAAGATACGCTTCCAGTGTTAGTGATTGACATGATCTCATGGTCTAAGGATTAGGATTACTTCGTATGATGTTATAGAAATATAAACTCAATGACTTTGATCGTAATGCTATACTTTGGATGAATGTTCATCACACCATTCCAATAATGTTGTGACCTCGTTATTAACAGCATCTAATGTCCATGATCAGGAAACCTTGATCATCTTGTTAATCAACGAGCTAGTTTATAAGAGAGGCTTAACTAGGAACTTTCTGTTTGTTTATTAAACACACATGTATTAAAATTTCCGTATTAATACAATTATAGCATACAAAATAAACATCTATCATATACTTGGAATATAAATAATAACCACTTTATTATTGCCTCTCAGGGCATATTCCCTTCAGGTCGTTCAACTTGAAATCCAAGAATGTTCATACTCGTTAACAACTAAGCTGAAATTCATTTAGATTTTACTACTTACTTTTAAGTTAATTTTACATGCGCAGTGGGAGTACATTTTACATCAAGGGCCTCAAAATGGGAAAATTACATCGAGGTCCATATATTTTGCACAAAGGACCCTAGAATAATTATGCAAGGAAAACCAACCGATCGAGCCATGTTCTTCATGATACTTCATCTCTTCGTTGTTTTTAAAACATGTCCACATTTGTCGTGTAACATCCCAAAAATATTGATCAAGGTTATCAATTCCAATCCCCCAAAATTAGGGTTAACAAAAAATTTGTTAACAAAATCATTATCAATGCATGTATGTATGTGATGAATGTATGAATGCATGGTTGGACTTGTGTGATTGTTATGAATGGAAAGGAATGGTTTAAAGATGAAAAAAAATCAGCTAAATCAATTCCAAGAATTATCAAATCAATAGAAATTCAAAAACAAACAAAACAAGCAAATGGTCATTTTTGCCAATCTTGCTCACTAGCTCACTTTGAGTTTTTCAAGTCCAAGATTTCAAACAGAAACAAATCCATTTCTTTTCACCCCTTGCTAGACCAAGTGAAAGTGAACCCAAGCCCACTTTGCAAACCCACAGAAACCTTTGGCAACCCTATTCAAATGACATTTCAAAATTGAATCTAGTTTATATGAGAAGATCATCATTTCTCAAAACCCAACCAAACCAGTGCACCTTGACAAATCCAAGAAACCATAGACTACCTAGTATGTGACTAGCACACCCACCAAGTTTCATTCAAAAATTCAAATTCGAATCTCTTGCGGCCATTTCATCAAACACCTTCTGAACACAAATCAAATTAAACATCAAACACTACAGTGAGTAGTGTTGTGCCAAGTACCCTCTCTAGCTCACACTACACTCTCAGTAGATCATCTATCTTGTTTAAGCCACTCTAGCTCACTGTAAACTCGACCATGCCATCAATGGTGACCATGACCGAGCATACTTGCCAACCCTAATGTCGACAAAAAGCTACAAGCCTAACCAAGCCTAGCCACCATGTCTGGGACACAAGCCACAATCCACCGCCACCCACTGTCCAGGCCTAGAGCCCTGCCAGCCACTGGACCACCCAGAACGCTCGCGACCATTTTCTCTGCGACCATGCCGAGAGCGCGCCAGAGCGCCGCGCTCGACACACTCGCATAGACCGCGCCCCGTCTTCACCGCACGCGTGAGTGATCACCACCGCCCCAGGAACACCCGAGACATGCCTGTTCGCCGCCAGGTGACCCGCAGCCACTGTACGCCATTAAAATTTCCGTCGGTGCCGCCCAGAGCAACGAAGTGTTCCAACCGCACCGCACCGTCCCACGCCTCTCCATCAAGCCGTTGAGCTTAGCCAGGAGACAGCGCACCGCCCCATACCTTTGACCATGCCGTTAGCTCACTGTGACGACGACCACGATGAGCTCCACCCGCACCCTTCGGTCCCCTCGTCGCACTATAAATAGAGGCCTCCCCCGTTCAAATTTAGCACACTATTCCACTCCCCTATCTCTCAGAACCACCCCAACTCTTCCCCGGAGCAAGGCGAGCACCAGCTCACCGGAATTTTGCTAAAGCTTGCCGCTGCTGGAGGAGAATGGCGCCGTCGATTGGATCCGCCCCAGGAGGATCCACCGGTACCAAGAGGATCGCCGTTGGCAACTTCGTCGTTCACCCCCATCGCCGACGCTCTCCTAAGCCCCGATGAGCTACCACTGACCCTCACTGGCCGTGCTAGGGTTCGAGCATGCCGCGTTCTGTTCAGACATCATCGACGATGAACCTCAGCCGTATATCTTACTTCTAATCCTACGGCCCTAATCACCCCGTACCCCTTCGCACCCCCATGTCTCACTGATTGTTGGGGACAACCACTTAAACCGCCCACGCACGCGTTGTGCGTAGTGGGCTGGCCTAGTTATCACTCCCGCGCAATCCAGTAGTTTAAATCTAGATTTTTCATTTTAGTTTCAAACCTAGTTCTGTCTTTAGATTCGAAATTCAATCCAGAGAGATTCACTGAACCAAATTGCATGAAGCCAATTTTGTTACAAAGTTATGGAAATTATTAATCCAAGCCCATTGGATTCAAAGAATTTATAATTATAGATCACCTTTGGTAAAAATAACAAGGAAGAGACTTTTCTGCATTCAAATATTTTTCAAAATTCAACCATAAAAGCTTTTGAGATATTTCCAAATCTCAAAAATCACATTTAACAAGACATTTCTAAATATATAAAAATATCTAGGTTTAATTACAAAAATAATGGACAAGTATTAAAATAATGCCCCATAGGCATTTCTAGTCATTTTATTAATTAAAATAAAAGGTTAAACCTTATTAAATTGTGACACCACTTTAAATCACATTCCCAAGTACTGAAATATGTGGTGATGGCATGTGTTAACATGATCCCATGTTTTAATTGGAGGATATTAAATATTAATTAGTTTTACAATGAGTAGAAATTACTTTTCTAAAAGAAAATACATAAACTACTGACTTAATTCTTTGTGATGATTGTGATGATGATAGATCATCTAGTGAAAACCCTGGTGTGATAAATAGAATTAGTTAAGTATTGTTTGGTGATTGTGTACCTCGTATTTATTTATAGACGCTAGAACTAACCAAGGATATGAAGAAGAAGGAGACTACTACGAGGAAGAAGACGATGAGAACTTCAACCACTGCACTGCACAAGGCAAGCTTCACAAAACAAGTTGACTTTGCAAGATAACACTTGCATGATAGTTATGCCAACTAGATGCTTTAGGCATATGTGATCATACCAAATCCCAGTTTTACTTGCAAGCTTGTTTATTTTTATTTCTTTATCAAAGATCCTTCGTTATGTTTACTTAGTGACTTGTAAGTTTTGGAAAGATTTTAAAGGTAGCATAAAGAGCATATAACTTGGCCTAAGTTAGATAAATCTTGATGTTATCCTGAGGCATGAGATTGAACTTAGATAAGTCACCCTTGTTTACCACCCCTCACTAGTGTTTACCCCCAACTTTAGTTGCTAGTGCTAAGCATAGAACTCGATCACCCTAGATGGGAATACTTGGTGAAAATGATTATGGAAACCTTAGAATGATGAGTCATTCTAATGAAATGTTTTGACATGTGTTCTTGAACACCAGATGATTTCTGATGATGAAAATGTTGAGGCATGAGCCTTAGCCCTTTATAAAACTGATGGTTGTCTGGATGCGATACCATTCCAATTTTGCCGTAAAACCACAATACCTGAATTTGGGTAGGGCTTGACTGGAAGTTTATATACCTTAGTATGGGTTCCCTCGCGGCCGAGGTTTGAGCTGAGGCTACCTCGTGAAGATTGACCACCTGTGCAGTTCCCAAGATGACAGATGGTCATGGTTGGGAGACCAAAATCATAGGAGAGGTGCCTATACTACGGCGTGTAATTGAAAGGTTAGGATTTATTTTCCGTATACTGAGTATGGTGAATTCAGGATTGTTCCTGACGGATGTATCGACTATTGTGGTGAAATTGTACCACCTCTGTAGAGTGTCAAACCAATAGAATAGCCACATACGCGGTTATGGACAGTTGGAGTGGTCATACTGTTCCATCATCAGATGTTTTCAAAATGACTTATGATTTGGATCATGACTTTGACTTGACCAGGACAAATTTGTGTAAGTGAAACTTGAGTTCCCACTTAGGTGTTATAAAACCTTAAACTAGTTTTCTTTGCTTCTAAACTCAGTTAGAGATAAATCTGGCTTTTTGCAAAACAACCTAGAGCTTAGTATTCCTACTTGAAACCAATTTACCTGTTAGTGATAGTTTGCGAGTACTTAAAGAGTACTCATGGCTTTGTCCCTGGCTATTCCCGTGGCCAGATTATGAAGAGGACTATCAGGAGGACGGACCACATGAAGGTTACGACAACTAGGATCATCTCCCATCGTCAGCATTTCCTGTGACCATGAAGATGGAGCCTCGCCCACGCTATCATTATTATTCCGCTGCTTGATTGTACTAAGACTAGATCATGGAACCTTTAATTATTCTAAGACCTTATGTATGGTTTGTAATGGATGATGTACTGTGATATCCATTCTGTTATGTCTCGCAAAAATGGTAATCCTGGGATTGTGATGTATGGCATAACAGGCATCTGGGATTAAAAATCCGGGTGTTGACAAGTTGGTATCAAAGCCATCCTGACCATAGGAGACCCTTGTTATAATGGACGCTTGAATCAAAAACTTAGTTTCAAAATAAAAGAAGTGAGTATTTATGAAAACCTTTTCTCATTCTTATCACTTAGATTCTTTCATGAAAATTCATGTTCCTCAAAATTTCTTGCAAACTTACATAAAATTTGACACACTTGATCACTCTACTAACTTACTTATCCTACATTCTTATAGATGGATGTGAAGTATATCAATTTCTATCCATTGGGAAATGGAGGAGATCTCATCTTTGAGCGTGACTTGGACCAGCTTTCAGAACTTCTAGAGCGCCCGCACCCCGAGTTCTTCGGAGCTCAGCTCAGCAATTAGGAAGGAGGAGAATTGCAATGGCTAATTGTTGCAAGTCACAGAGGGAAGATTGAAGCCCCCACTTTAGTGGGAGTCCAGTTTACCTTAAGAGAGAACAACTGGCTAGATGGACTTGCCAGAGCCATGCAGGAAGCTCTTGCCCGTCTATGTGGGCAAAGCATCAATCAAATCAAGGGTACCCGCTTTGAGTTCTAGCCAAGGCGTGATGTTATGGGATAGCCACTGGAGGCACCATATCACCCTGAGCTGAAGAATCAAGTGGACCACCTCAGCTTCATGATGTATGATCGGCAGAAGGAGTTAGACAATGCCCGCTCCTACGCCAACCACAAGCACGACATCGCATTCAATAAGGACCAGACCATTTCCATGCTTGTGAAGGATTGCCAGTCTCGTCGCCGTCACCTTGACAAGAAGCACATCATTGCCCGCCTTCATCACAGGATAACAGACTTGGAGGAGACCATCCACGAGAGAAACATGCAGCTTGAGGAGAGGGAGAATACAGGGGAAGACCTTCGTGGAGACCCCTACTCTTATCTTAGTGATGATGATGACTTTCTGGAGGATCAAGCCATGGAATTCTTCACCGATGAGGATGACTTCGCCTTCATTGACGATGATGATGAGGATGATGATGACGATGAAGCCACCGATTCCGAGGAGTAGTAGCACTTGAGCACTAGCGTTAGTGAAGTTGTACCTGGTCCCATTGTATCGTAGTTGCACAGAATGGTTCTTAAAACCATCTGTTTCCTTGTTGTGGTGTGTGTTTGTATTATGTGCCATGAACGAATGAATGAAAATCAGGTTGCTAGAAAAATCTGAGTCAAACTTCAAAAACTTTTCCAAAACAAACCCCGAACCTTAGAAATTTCCCTCTTTTCTCATGATCTATATCAATATTCAGATGCCTCGCGGGGGAAGCAATTCATCCCTGGACCCCATGTTGCAGATCTTGCAAATGTTGGTTTCTGACCACGAAGCTGAAAGAGCCAAACGTCAATCCAACTTAGCTACCCTTCAACATATAGCTCAGATGGCCAACAACAATCAAGGCCATGGAAACTAGGACAACCATGGATCCAAGCTCAAGAACTTCCAGAATACCAATCCACCCATCTTTAGTAAGTCTGAAGAGCCCCTAGATGCCGATGATTGGCTGCAGACCATGGAGAATAACTTAGAAGTCGCTGGAGTGGAGGCCAATGAGAAAGTACTGTTTGCCACCCACTATCTGGCCGGAGATGCAAGAGCTTGGTGGAACAGCGTTCATGCCATGACTGGAGGACAAATGATGACTTGGGATGAATTCAAACTCAAGTTCAGCAGAACCCATGTGCCACCGGGTTTGATCAAAAGGATGAGAGATGAATTCAGCGAATTGAAGCAAGGGAGGATGACAGTAGTTGAGTACCGTGACAAATTTCTGTCATTATCTAGATATGCACCAGATGAGATTGACACTAAAGCAAAGAAGAAGGAGAGATTATTGAATGGTCTGCATGATGAGATGCAGACAGTGTTAGTCAATATCCCGTTTGCTGATACTAAAGCCTTAGTGGATTATGCTATTAAGATGGAAGGCAAAATCAACTAAACGAATTAGAATCGCAAGCACATGATGATGAATCAACCAGGAACCCACCATACCCCAAAGTATCGCCCCAACCCGTCTACAGGATTTGCCCCAAGAAACAATAGACCCCCGATGAATCGTCCGACCTATCCCAAGGCCCGGAGGAAACCACAACAACCCCGGCAACCCTAGCAATTTCCATCGTGCACCGCCAAAGTTCAACAACAACAATGTCGCCACCAACACCAATACTTCCCCAAGAACTGAAAGCAATGCCGTACCTGTTGCAGCAAAGGACAAGTCTCAGGTGACTTCACTACTAGGAAAAAGCCTATCAGTGGCGCACCATTTTGGGACTTCTGTGGCGCATATGGGATACACCACTGTTATCTCGCCACTAAAGTGCAGTTCTGTGGCGCATATTGAAATGCGCGACAGAAGTCTGAAAAACTTCTTTGGCGCATATTGCCAAAATGCGCCACAGAAGTCCCGAACCAGATCTCAAACTTCTGGGCGACGGCCAATATGCGCATGAAGTTTTTTAAAATTTCAAAAAAAAACCCGGCCAGATCTGGCCGGAGGTGGTGCTCACTGGAGGTAGGGGTCGCCGATGGAGGAGAGAAGGATGTCGCTGGTGGAGGAGGTGGAGGTCACTGGTGGAGGAGAGGAGTGGGCCACCGGAGGAGGAAGAGGCCGCCGGAGGAGGAGGAGGGGAAGGTCGCCAGAGGAGGAGCTCGCCGGGGTGGAGGAGGAGGGAGGTGGGAGGAGGAGGAGCTCGTCGGGGTGGCGGAGGAGGGAGGTGTGTGAGAGGAGGAGGAGCTCACTGGGGTGGAGGAGGGAAGAGATCATCGGAGTGGAGGAGGGAGGAGCTCAACGGGGTGGTGGTGGTGGAGGAGGAGGAGGAGGAGGAGAAGCTCAGCGGGGTGGAGGAGGATCTCACCGGGGTGGAGGAGGAGGAGAAGGTGAGGAGAATGAGAGAAGAAGGTGAGGAGGAGAAGGGTGGAGGAGTGGAAGAGTATAAGAGAGGGAGAAGGGGCGGGATTCAAATTTCAAATTTTGGCCAAGACTTCTGTGGCGCATATGGAAGAAATGCGCCACAGAAGTTTGTCCTCCTTTTTTATTTTTTCCAGGAAAAAACGATCTTTTGAGCATAAATTTTTACTCTTTTCGAATTTTGAAAATCTAAATAATCGCTAAACGACCATAGGTCGTTGCAAGCGGATGCGCAATCTCGTTCTCGTAATTTTGGTATATTGTATGTATTTTTCCGACATCGTATGCAAAAATTACAGCCGTTTTATCGTGGCATAAACTTTTTTTGCATAAAAAGTTGAAATGCATGTTTGTTAATTTTCCTACAAACTAGACCATATTACCTATCACTATGTGAAAGGATTTTATTTTTTGAAGTGTTTTTTATTTTCTATTTTTTTGCAAGGCTAAAAAGGCGATCCACACGGGGGGGGGGGGGGGTAAGATTCTGTTTTTCCTACTCCAACTTCTGTGGCACATGCCTCTATATGCGCCACAGAAGTTGGCACATATGGTTATATGCGCCACAGAATGTTGGTCAGAGTACAGTCAATGAGATTCCGTGGTAGGGTCCACCCGAGCTTTCTGTGGCGCATATGTCCATATGCGCCACAGAAGTTGGAACTTTTGTGGCGCATGTGGACATATGCGCCACAGAAGTTCCAACTTCTGTGGCTCATTTTTCCTATATGCGCCACAGAAGTGTGAATACTTCTGTGGCGCATTTGCTGAAATGCGCCACTAGACAACTTTTGTGGCGCATGGTCAGAACCATGCGCCACAGAAGGTCTGTCTATCTATAGCTAGTTTTCTAGTAGTGATTGTTATGAATGCGGAACTAAGGGTCACTATTCCAATGAGTGCCCCAAGAAGATTGCAGCAGCCCCCAATGTGAATGCCCTAGCTCAGCAGCAGCGTCGTGTTCAGCCTGGAAGGAGATTTTCCCCAGGGCATTCGCTCAACGGCAACGGCCGTCTATTTCTCATGCATGATGAAGAAGCCCAAGAAGCGCCAGATGTCGTGCTGGGTATGTGTTCTGTTAACTCAGTACTTGCAAGAGTGTTGTTTGATTCTGGAGCATCGCACTCATTTGTTATAGAAGAATTTACATGCACTAGTAAGATTCAACCAGCAAAATTGAAGCATGTTATGATAGTTCGAATCCCTGGTTCAACCACCAAAGCTAGACAAATTTGCAAGGCCGTACCTATCCGAATCCATGGCATAGATTTTTATGCTAATCTAATAGTACTTGGAACTAAAGGCTTGGAAGTAGTACTAGGAATGGACTGGATGTGACAACATAAAGGATTAATTGACTGTGCCAAGAAATCCATAACCATGACCAGTACAGCCAGAATATCAGTAGAGCATGTATCTGAAACCTTGCCCATCAATTCAAGTGCAACAAGAGTCTAGCCCAACCAACCATTGACCAAGTCAGAGTAGTCTGTGAATACCCTAACATATTTCCAGATGTTTTGCCTGGTATGCCCCAAGATCGGGATATCGAGTTTATCATTGAACTAATCCCTGGAACAGAACCCATAGCCGAGAGACCATATAGTATGAACCCGTCTGAATTAGTGGAGATGAAGAAGCAACTGGATGCTATGCTGGAGATAGGATTGATTCAACCAAGTGCGTCACCATGGCGATCACCTGTCTTGTTTGTGGATAAGAAAGATGGAGGTAACCATTTGTGTACGGATTATCGGAAGTTGAATGATGTCACCATAAAAAACAAGTACCCACTGCCGAATATAGAAGACATGTTTGACCAGTTGACCAGTGCCAAAGTGTTTTCTAAGATTGATCTTAGAACTGGTTATCATCAACTCAATATTCGCGCAGAGGATATTCCAGAGACTTTCTTTACCACCAGATATGGACTGTATGAGTACACTGTCATGTATTATGGATTAACCAATGCCCCCGCTTATTTCATGAACCTCATGAATAAGATTTTTATGGACTTCCTAGATAGTTTGTCATTGTGTTCATCGATGACATTCTGATCTAATCCAAATCAGAAGAAGAACATGAGCTACACTTGAGGACCATCCTTGGAACGCTTAGGGAGCATCAGTTGTATGCCAAGTTTAGCAAATGTGAATTCTGGTTATAGGAAGTAGGATTCCTCGGACATATTGTGTTAGCCGGAGGAATTGCCGTTGACCCTACAAAGGTTAAAGATGTTGAAGAATGGCAAGCCCCAACCACTCAAACCCAAGTTCGTGCATTTCTCAGATTAGCGGGATATTACCGCAAGTTTGTAGAAGGGTTCTCGAGTATCGCAAGATCAATGACCCAATTGTTGAAGAAGGATAAGAAGTTTGAATGGACGGACAAATGTGAAGCGAGTTTTCAAGAACTCAAGAAGAGATTGATCTCAGCCCCAATCTTGATCATGTTGGATATCACGAAGCCTTTTGATGTATATTGTGACACATCCACGATTGGTCTCGGATGTGTGCTTATGCAAGAGGGAAAAGTCATATCTTATCTATCCTGACAACTGAAGCAACATGAGCAAAATTATCCTACCCATGACCTTGAACTAGCAGCCGTAGTTTTAGCCTTGAAGACATGGCGACATTACCTTATGGGAAACCGTTTTGATATTTATTCGGATCACAAGAGCCTGAAGTACATTTTCAATCAGAAAGAGCTGAATATGAGGCAAAGGAGATGGTTAGAGATAATCAAGGACTATGATCTGCACATTCACTATCGCCTCGGTAAAGCCAATGTGGTAGCAGATGCCCTTAGCCGATTGCCGTGTCTCTTGAACTCCATGATTCTGAAGGAGCAACCAAGTTTGCACAAGGAGATGGAGGATTTCAGAATGGAGCTAGTAAGTGAAGGATTTTTGGCTAGCATAGAACTTCAACCAACTTTGATCAGTCAGATCAAGGAGGCGTAAAAAGGAAATGCTAGTATCGACGGAATCAAATGTCGCATCGGTACAGGCAAAATACCCGGATTCACCGAATATGAAGAAGGAGTTTTATGGTTCAAAGGACGTATCTATGTGCCAGCGGATTCAGAATTGAAGCAAGCTATTTTGAAAGAAGCCCATGATACTCTTTATTCTATCCACCCTGGAGGAACAAAGATGTATCAGGATTTGAAGTAGCAATTTTGGTGGCATAAGATGAAGAGAGAAATTGGAAGCTACATAGCCAAGTGTGACATTTGTCAGAGAGTCAAGGCGGGACATCAGAGACCCTCAAGATTGTTTCAACCATTGCAGATTCCGGAATGGAAATGGGATTAAGTTGGAATGGATTTTATCACCGGTTTGCCTACATCTAGTAGGGGAAATGACTCTATCTGGGTCATCGTAGATAGACTGTCCAAAGTCGTCCATTTCTTACCAGTCAAGACCACCTAGCAGAGTTCAAAACTAGTAGAGTTGTACATTGCTAGAATTTTCAGTTTGCACGGAGTCCCCAAGAACATTATATCGGATCGAGGAACTCAGTTTACCTCGAGATTTTGGAAGAAAGTCCAAGAAGGATTAGGAACCCGACTGGACTTTAGCACAACTTATCACCCTCAGACAAATGGACAAATGGAGCGAGTAAATCAAATACTCGAAGATATATTGAGAGCGTGTGTGTTAGAATATGGATTTAAGTGGGAAGATTGTCTGCCGTTCGTAGAATTTTCATACAACAACAGTTATCAAGCTAGTTTTCAAATGGCCCCATTTGAATTCATGTATGGAAGGAAGTGTCGTACCCCCTTGAATTGGTCAGAAGTAGGAGAGAGTCAGATTTTCTGACCCGACATCCTACGAGAAGAAGAAGAGAAAGTTCACAAGATCCGTGAGCACCTCAAGACCGCCCAATCCAGATGTCTAGACTTCGCCTTCAATATCGGAGATTTTGTGTATCTCAAAGTATCACCTTTGAAGGGAATGCAATGTTTCCAGTTCAAAGGAAAGTTATCCCCCAGATATATCGGACCCTTTAAGATTTTGAATCATCGAGGGGAAGTATCGTATCAACTGGAACTGCCAGAGGAGATGTCAGCCGTGCATAATGTGTTCCATATATCGTTACTTCGCAAGCCTAGAGAATACCGAAGTATTCAAAAACATTGATCACCAAACCATAGAGATCAACAATGACCTGACGTATCCCGAAGTACCCATTCGTATTTTGGAGGAATCTTTCAGAACAACCAGGACCCGGAGTATCAAGTTTCTCAAGATTCAATGGAGTAACCACACTGAAGAAGACGCTACCTGGGAGCAAGAAGACTACATTAGGACGGAGTTTCCAATTCCCTTTAAATCCTAGTTTTATTTTTCTCAAATCTCGGGACGAAGGTTTGTAACATCCCAAAAATATTGATTAAGGTTATCAATTCCAATCACCCAAAATTAGGGTTAACAAAAACTTTGTTAACAAAATCATTATGAATGCATGTCTGTATGTGATCAATGTATGAATGCATGATTGGACTTGTGTGATTGTTATGAATGGCAAGGAATGGTTTAAAGATGAAAACAACATCATCTAAATCAATTCCAAGCAGAATAGAGTCAATAGAAATTCAAAAACAAACAAAACAAGCAAATGGTCATTTTTGCCAATCTTGCTCACTAGCTCACTTTGAGTGTTTCTAGTCCAAGATTTCAAACAAAAACAAATCCATTTCTTTTCACCCCTTGCTAGACCAAGTGAAAATGAACCCAAGCCCACTTTACAAACCCACAGAAATATTTGGCAACCCTATTCAAATGACATTTCAAAACTGAATCTAGTTCATATGAGAAGATCATCATTTCTCAAAAGCCAACCAAACCAGTGCACCTTGACAAATCCAAGCAACCATAGACTACCTAGTATGTGACTGGCACACCCACCAAGTTTCATTCAAAAATTCAAATTCAAAACTCTTGCGGACATTTCATCAAACACCTTCTGAACACAAATCAAATTAAACATCAAACACTATAGTGAGCAGTGTTGTGCCAACCTTATCCCCTCTCTAGATCACACTACACTCTCAGTAGATCATCTATCTTATTTAAGCCACTATAGCTCACTCTAAACACGACCATGCCATCAATGGTGACCATGGCCGAGCACACTTGCCAACCCTAATGTCGACAGCAAGCTACAAGCCTAACCAAGCCTAACCACCGTGTCTGGGACACAAGTGATGGCTAACGTGAAGCCTATTGGGAACCCCAAGAGCAAGGTGTGAGACAGCACAACAGCAAGTTTTCCCTCAGTAAGAAACCGGGGTTATCGAACCAGTAGGAGGAAGGAAACGTCACACATGTGTTGCAAAAAACGTGGAGACCTGCACAACACAAACTCAAGACTTTGCCGCAACGAAACAGTGAGGTTGTCAAGCTCACCGGTTTGCTGTAACAAAGGATTAAACATATGGTGCGGAAGATAATGGTTTTCAGTATATAAAAAAGTAACTGTGGAAGATGTATCTATGGTAAAGATTGGACCGGGGTCCATAGTTCACTAGAGGTTCTCTCCTTAGATAAACAACATGGCATGAAGGGTAAACAAGTTACAGCAGGGCATTTGACAGGAACTGAGCAAGGCATAACAATGCAATACCAGACAAAAAGATCCTATGAGATTCGATTGGGCAATACAACAAGATACATAGACCGCCATCCAACTGCATCTATGACTAGAAGTCCACCGTTAGGTTATCATCCGAACCCCCTCCAGTATTAAGTTGCAAGCAACAGACAACTGCTTTAAGCAAAGTGTGTAAGATAAACAATCCACTTGTTCCATGAACAAGAGACCGTTGTTTTCTCCCTAGTAGCAACAACACATCTACAACCGAAGAGATTTCTGTCACTCGCTTGGAAACTAGAGGCATGAACCCACTATCGAGCATAAATACCCCCTCTTGGAGTCACTAGAAACTACTTGGCCAAGATAACTACTAACAACGGAGAGCATGCACGATCACAAACAGCACAGACATGATAGAATCATAAAGACAAAACCATTAATCAATCTGACATAGTAATCTCAAAATCCATCGGGTCCCCGCAAACACAACATGCATGATTACAAATAGATTAGATCTTGATCATGAACGGATCTCACAAGATCTATACATGAAAGCACAAAGGAGGAGATACAACCATCTAGCTACTACATGGACCCATAGTCCAAGGTGGAACTACTTGCGCATCATACCGGAGAGAAGGCCTCCGGGATGATCTCCCTCTGGCAGGGTGCCGAGAAGAACTTCAAATCCCCCCGATCTAGGGACGATGGTGGTGTATCGGGTACTTAGGGTTTCTGCATCGGGGGCTTCTTATAGGCGAGGAGGCAAGGCCGGGAGGCGACCAGGGGGTCCACACCCTGCCCAGGCGCGGGCCCACCCCTGGCCACGCCTAGGGGGTTTGGCTGCCCTGGTTCGCGTCTACGTCTTGTCTTCTGGATTCGTGTCCTTCACGGTAAAATATTGACTTTGGCTTTTGTCCCGTCCAATTCCGAGAATATTGATTTTCTGCATTTCTGGAACCAAAAACAGAAAAAAACAGGCAACTGGCACTGTGGTAACTTGTTAATAGGTTAGTTCCAGGAAAGATATAAAAACACCTCAAAGTGTAGACAAAGCAAAGCAAAATAGATACTAAACAAGCATGGAACATCAAAAATTATAGATACGTTTTCGACGTATCAAGCGTCCCCAAGCTTAACTCCTGCTCGTCCTCGAGTAGGTAAGTGATAAAAGAATAATTTTTGAGGTGACATGCACCATTAAAACTAAGATCAAACCCATTTGCAAGAATTAAAGCTGGGATCAAAGAACTCTAAACATGTGCATGAAATATGGAGTTATAACAATAGGACATAGTAACTATGCATGCAACATGAAGGCTACAAACAAAGATCATGAATAACATGCATTCAAAATCGTTTGTTTGTTTCACGTACAGAAAACGTAGCATAGTGGCAATCAGCTTGTCCCTCATAGAGTAGAAAATAGATGCATAGGACACCTTCAAAGTTCACAAGGGTGACTAGAAACAAATAGCACATGAACAAGTAATATCATAATATGCATCAATCAATAAGCTTTGGGACACTGCACACAGAATGGAAACTATGCTCTCTTAATGGTGCCTAAAGGTAGAAGGTGGAGACTCAATAATAGTGGAAGAAAGGCCCTTCATAAGGGAAGCAGGGATTTCAATTTTCAAACAGAGCTCCCAAAAATTATGGTACTTGTTAGCTTTCAGCCCTCATTGCCCCTATCATAAGCATCTTGAAGTGATTAAGGTTAAAGTGAACAAACTATGGAGTATATGCTTGACAAAGTATAAGTTGGCAATCTCAAGTCCCTTTAATACGAGGGCCACACCTCATGCTACTCAACTTCAGTCACCTATAAGATCTTGTCATTGTAAGTATTTGCATATCATAGAGAACCGCCAATGTGGTACCCCTTGCACATGGTATAGGAGCTATCCCATAACCAAAATGACAAGGCAATCAGACAATGAGCATCTCAGCGATCTTTTTATTTACTATGTTTATAGCTTTTTATTGAGGATTCTTCATAGATAGCTCACTATGGTGATGCTGCAAGTTTCCACCATGATTAGGCATGACTTAGGCTAGCGGCCCAGGCGTTTCTCTAACACAAAATACAAACTCCATGGACTTACAAGATTCCTCTTTATTTCACACCGGTGACATCCATAGACAAAAGAGCATGATATCAACTGAGTACAAAGTACAAGTGCAATGTTGAAAACATTCCCCATGACAACATGGTTCTGCTAATTCCAACATATAAGTGCAAGCATATACAACATAGTCGACACAATGGTTCAAGTTTATTAGGGACAAAGAATATAAAGTGTGCCATCAAGTTTGTGAGGGCTTTAATCACTAAGTTTTCACATAACAAAATAGTTTTTAATTGGAAGATAGCTGAAAACAAGAATATACTTGGAATGGTGTAACACACCATGCATAGGAATTTATAGTGGACACTTTGGAATAACTTGGTTTCTTGGGAGTTGGAAGCACGAGTAGAACTTACTCAATAAGTGGAGGCTAGCAAAAGACTGGGAGCAACCAACTAAGAGAGCATAATGGCCATAATCATGTAGAGCAACAAAGCATTACTAATCAAAGCATAGAGTGGTACTACAAGAACAGGAATAAATGATCATAGAGGCTATGGTGACTTGTGAGAGTCATAACATGGTGTGGGCATGTGCGAAATTAACCCAAACAAAGCATCAAAGGAGAATACCACAATACTATGCTTTTACATGTTAAAACAACGCATAATTTCTTCAAGGCACACTAAGCAATCCCAATTTTTTGGAACAAGACGTGCTACAACAATAATCACTAAGCATAAAGTCAAAACAACACCTAGCATGTCATGCTAAAGTCTAAGTCACAGTCAATGCAAGCTCCTCTTACACTTTCAAGCAGGAGCTTCCTACTCCTTTCCAACACCAAGCAACTTATTTGCAAAACAACACATCGAGAACGAGGGTCCAAACTACTTTATTCAAGCAAACTAAACAACCTAAGCAAGGCAAAGGAAAACTAAGACGCTCCAAGAACAACACAATAGTGCATGAAATAATAAAAATGAAGTGTCTAGACAGACCTGAGCTTTTTATTGATGAAGAAGGGGATGCCTTGGGAATCTCCAAGCTTTGACGCTTGTACCTCTTGGATATTTATTGGGGTGACACCGGGGTGGCATACCCAAGCTTGAGATTTTGTCCATTCTTCATCTCATTACATCATTCTCTCTCTACACCTGAAAATTTTCCTTCATACAAAACTTCACACAATCTTCATTAGCAACATTAGTGTATTCAAAAGATATTAGACCTCTGGAAAAGCTTTGGAACAACATGACTTTTCACTAAAAATACAAGCTACTGTAGTAACTCCTTCAAAAAGCTCAATTCCCCAAAAGAGAACTCAAAAAGGAATCAATAAGAAGCAAATGCAAATAATGGCAGAAATCTGTCAAAACAGACCAGCAGGTAGAAACAATTTTTTTTCGAAAATCTTCTGTTGATCAAATAAAAAAGTGTTGAACTAACAAAAGTTAGCTAACATACTGGGGGATTTATTTGTAAATTTTGAGCTCAATCTGAGTTACTGATACGTCTCACGAATTTTTATGGTGGAGGATAGAAATCTGTTTCGGGACAGCAACTCCCCAAATCTTACTTCCCTCTCATTAGAGGTCATTCTTGCCACAAAAGGAAAACAAAAAGGATAAGGAGAGGTTATTAATGAAGTAATAACTTCCAAGACTCAAGGAAACTCTTGGGTTATCTCCCAACAAGTACTTTTCTTTAACGCCTTTAAGTTAGTCACAAGAAGCAAGAAGAATCAAGTATTTTCAAGTGATGAATTCACCCTCTTGTTCTTTCGTTTCTTACCTTTATTCTTATCTTTAGGGAAAATATGGTTGCTTACCGGAGGATAAAAATTCATAATGCCTTTTCCCACATCTATTACCGCTCCAAGGTGTTTCAGTAGGGATCTTCCAAGTGTGATCTGTCCTTTGCTTACACATTCAATAACAAGATAATCAGTAGACACCATTTTCCCTGAGACTTTTGTAAACACACCTTCAGCTACTCCAATGGGTAATAAGGTGGCACTATTAGTAAGAGATATTTCCTCTCCTCCTTCAGAAATCCCCCAAAGACACAAAGAATCATAAATATCTTTAGGCATGAGACAAAATTCAGACATGATATCACATCATCAAAAAGTGTAGTATTTGTAGAGACTTTGATTGTGGGAAACCACTTTGAAGGCTCAGAGTTTATGGGAACATAATCATGGTAAGCCCTAAGCTTGTGATAGCAACTATTCATAGCAGCAATACTAGTCTCAAGAGTGTTCAACCTAGCAAAAATATTTGTGAAAGAGGAATCAGACTTGCCAGGTGTATTATAAATTGCAATCAACTTCTTTATGGCATCAAAAGCTTCATCCTTAGTACATTGAAAATTATCTTTCTCAGCCACAACATCCAAAGCATATCTATAACAAAGATAAATACCGTGGTAGAAACTATTGATAACCATGCTAAGACTCATCTTAGGCTAATTTTCCCTTTGTAAAGCAGTGATTCTAGACCAAGCTTCTTTAAAACTCTCTTCACTTTTTTGCTTAAAAGTAAAGATCTCTTCTAAAGGTGTAACAGAGATTGGTCCAAAACCAGACATGGTAGCAACTAGGGTAGGAACTAATTTTTGTGTGTTTTTGAATAAAGAAAGAAAACCAAACTAGATTATTTTTTTTGGGTTTTTTGAAAAGAGGCAAACAAAATCAAGCAAAAGAAACAAAGCAAACTAAAAACAAAGTAAAGATAAAGGAAGTGGAGGACTCCCCTTGTGAAGACGTCCTTAGCCTCCCCCGCAGCGGCGCCAGAAAGAGCTTGATGGCTAACGTGAAGCCTATTGGGAACCCCAAGAGCAATGTGTGAGGTAGCACAACAACAAGTTTTCCCATAATAAGAAAGCGGGGTTATCGAACCAGTAGGAGGAAGGAAACGTCACACATGTGTTGCAAACAACGTGGAGACCTGCACAACACAAACTCAAGACTTTGCCCCAACGAAACAGCGAGGTTGTCAAGCTCACCGGTTTGCTATAACAAAGGATTAAACGTATGGTCTGGAAGGTAATGGTTTGCAGCAAGTAAACAAGTAACAGTGGAAGATGTATCAATGGTAAAGATTGGACCGGGGTCCATAGTTCACTAGAGGTGCTCTCCTTATATAAACAACATGGCATGAAGGGTAAACAAATTACATCAGGGCAATTGACAGGAACTGAGCAAGGCATAACAATGCAATACCATACAAAAATATCCTATGAGATTCGATTGGGCAATAAAACAAGATACATAGACCGCCATCCAACTGCATCTATGACTAGAAGTCCACCTTCAGGTTATCATCCAAACCCCCTCCAGTATAAAGTTGCAAGCAACAGACAACTGCTTTAAGAAAAGTTTGCAAGGTAAACAATCCACTTGTTCCATGAACAAGAGACCGTTGTTTCCTCCCTAGTAGCAACAACACATCTACAACCGAAGAGATTTCTATCACTTCCCTTGGAAACTAGAGGCATGAACCCACTATCGAGCATAAATACCCCCTCTTGGAGTCACTAGCAACTACTCGGCCAAGATAGCTACTAACAATGGAGAGCATGCAAGATCACAAACAACATAGACATGATAGAATCATAAAGACAAAACCATTAATCAATCTGACATAGTAATCTCAATATCTATCAGGTCCCTGCAAACACAACATGCATGATTACAAATAGATTAGATCTTGATCATGAACGGAACTCACAAGATCTATACATGAAAGCACAAAGGAGGAGATACAACCATCTAGCTACTACATGGACCCATATTCCAAGGTGGAACTACTCACGCATCATACCGGAGAGAAGGCCTCCGGGATGATCTCCCCTCCGGCAGGGTGCTGGAAAGAACTTCAGATCCCCCCGATCTAGGGACGATGGTGGCGGAGGCTACAGAAGGTTTCGTGGAATATTGATCGGGTACTTAGGGTTTTTGCATCGTGGGCCCAGCCCTGGCCGCGCCTAGGGGGGTTTGGCCGGCCTGGTTCGCGTCTCTGTCTCGTCTTCTGGATTCGTGTCCCTCACGGTAAAATATTGACTTTGGCTTTTGTCCCGTCCAATTCCAAGAATATTGATTTTCTGCCTTTCTGGAACTAAAAACAGAAAAACAGGCAACTGGCACTGTGGAAACTTGTTAATAGGTTAGTTCCAGAAAATATATAAAAACACCTCAAAGTGTAGACAAAGCAAAGCAAAGTAGATACTAAACAAGCATGGAACATTAAAAATTATAGATACATTTCCGACGTATCAACAAGCCACCGTCCACTGCCACCCACTGTCCAATCCTCGAGCCCTGCAAGCCACTGTACCACCCAGAATGCTCGCGACCATTTTCTCCACGACCATGCCCAGAGCGCTCTAGAGCGCCGCGCTCGACACGCTCGCACAGACCTCGCCCTGCCTTCGCCGCCCACGTGAGTGATCACCATCACCCCAGGAACACCCCAGACATGCCCGTTCACCGCCGCGCGACCCGCAGCCGCTGTGCGCAATCAAAACTTCCGTTGGTGCTGCCCAGAGCACCGAAGAGTTCCGACCGCACCACACCGCCCCACTCCTCGCCATCAAGCCATTGAGCTTCGCCAGGAGGCAGCGCACCGTCCCCTACCTTCAGCCATGCCGTTAGCTCACTGTGACGACGACCACAACGAGCTCCGCCTGCACCCTTAGGTCCCCTCTCCGCACTATAAATAGAGGCCTCCCTCGTTCGAATTCAGCACACCATTCCACTCTCCTCTATCTCAGAACCACCCCACCTCTTCCCCGGAGCAAGGCGAGCACCAGGTCGCCAGAATTTCGCCGGAGCTTGCCGCTGCTGGAAGAGAAGGGCGCCGTCCATTGGAGCCTCCCTAGGAGGAGCCACCGGTACCAGGAGGATCGTTTTTCGTCGACTTTGTCGCTAGCCCCCATCGCCGACCCTCACCTGAGCCCTGGTGATCCGCCACTGACCCCCACTGGTCGCGCTAGGGTTCGAGCTCGCCATGTTCTGTTCGGACGTGGACGATGAACCTCAGCCATAGATCTTACTTATAATCCTACGGCCCTAATCACACCGTACCCCTTTGCACCCCTGTCTCACTGACTGGTGGGGACAACCACTTAAATTTCCCGCGCGCGCTGTGCGTAGTGGGCCAGCCCAGTTATCACTCCCGCGCGACCCAGTAGTTTAAATCTAGATTTTTTATTTTAGTTTCAAACCTAGTTCTGTCTTTAGATTCAATCCAGAGAGATTTACTGAACCAAATTGCATGAAAACAATTTTGTTAGAAAGTTATGGAAATTCTTAATCCAAGCCCGTTGGATCCAGACCATTGAGAATTATAGATCACCTTTGGTAAAAATAACAAGGCAGAGACTTTTCTGCATTCAAACATTTTTCAAAATTCAACCATAACAGCTTTTTAGATGTTTCCAACTCTCAAAAATCACATTTAACAAGAGCTTTCTGAATATATAAAAATATCTAGGTTTACTTACAGAAATAATGGACAAGTAATAAAAGAATGCCCCATAGGCATTTCTAGTCACTTTAATTAATTAAAATAAAATGTTAAACCTTATTAAATTGTGACACCACTTTAAATCACATTCCCAAGTACTAAAATATGTGGTGATTACATGTGTCAACATGATCCCATGTTTTAATTGGAGAATATTAAATCTTAAGTAGTTTTTCAATGAGTAGAAATTACTTTTTTAAAAGAAAATACATAAAACTAGTGCCTTAATTCTTTGTGATGATTGTGATGATGATAGATCATCTAGTGAAAACCCTCGTGCGATAAATAGAATTAGTTATGTATTGTTTTGTGATTGTGTACCTTGTATTTATTTATAGACGCTAGTACCGACCAAGGATACGAAGAGGAAGGAGACTACTACGAGGAAGAAGCCGAGGAGAACTTCAACCACTACACTGCACAAGGCAAGCTTCACAAAACAAGTTGAATTTGCAAGTTAACACTTGCAGGATAGTTATGCTAACTAGATGCTTTAGGCATATGTGATCATACCAGTTTATTATACCAAATCCCAGTTTTACTTGCAAGCTTGTTTATTTTTATTTCTTTATCAAAGCTCCTTAGTTATGTTTACTTAGTGACTTGTAAGTTTTGGAAAGATTTTAAAGGTAGCATAAAGAGCATAAAACTTGGCCTAAGTTAGATAAATCTTGATGTCATCCTGAGGAATGAGATTGAACTTAGATAAGTCACCCTTGTTTACCACCCCTCACTTGTGTTTACCCCCAACTTTAGTTGCTAGTGCTAAGCATAGAACTTGATCACTCTAGATGGGAATACTTGGTGAAAATGATTATGAAAACCTTAGAATGATGAGTCATTCTAATGAAAGGTTTTGACATGTGTTCTTGAACACCATAAAATTTTTGATGATGAAAATGTTGAGGCAGGAACCTTAGCTCTTTATAAAACTGATGGTTGTCTGGATGCGATACCATTCCAATTTTACCGCACAACCACAATACCCTAATTTGGGTAGGGCTTGACTGGAAGTTTATATACCTTAGTATGTGTTCCCTGCGGCTGAGGTTTGAGTTGAGGCTACCTCGTGAAGATTGACCACCTGTGCAAATCCCAAGATGACAGATGGTCATGGTAGGGAGGGTAAACTCATAGGAGAGGTGCCTATACTGGGGCGTGTAATTGAAAGGTTAGGATTTATTATCCGCATACTGAGTATGGTGAATTCAGGATTGTTCCTGACGGATGTATCGAATATTATGGTTAAAGAGTACCACCTCTACAGAGTGTCAAACTATTCGAATAGCCGCGTCCGCGGTTATGGACATTTGGAGTGGCCATACAGTTCCATCGTCAGATGTTTTCAAAATGACTTATGATTTGGATCATGACTTTGACTTGTCCACAACAGAGTTGTGAAAGTGAAACTTGAATTCCCACTTAGGTGTTATAAAACCTTAAACTAGTTTTCTTTGCTTCTAAACTCAGTTAGAGATAAATCTGGCTTTTTTCAAAACAACCTAGAGCTTAGTATTCCTACTTGAAACCACTTTACCTGTTAGTGATAGTTTGCGAGTACTTAAAGAGTACTCATGGCTTTGTCCCTGTCTATTGCCGTGGCCAGACTATGAAGAGGACTATCAGGAGGACGAACCGTAGGAAGGTTACGACAACTAGGATCATCTCCCATCGTCAGCATTGCCTGTGACCATGAAGATGGAGCCTCGCCCATGCTATCATTATTATTCTGCTGCTTGATTGTACTAAGACTGGATCATGAGATCCTTTAATTGTTGTAAGACCTTATGTATGGTTTGTAATGGATGATGTACTGTGATATCCAATCTGTTATGTCTCACAAAAATGGTAATCCTGGGATTGCGATGTATGGCATAACAGGCATCTGGGATTAAAATCCGGGTGTTGACATGTCGGCATACAAATTCTTGGATATCGGATCATCAACATAGAGTATGATGTAGATATGTACATGACCTTGGTCGTTCGGATTGAAATCCAAGAATGTTTATACTCATTGACAACTAAGATAAATTTGTTTAGATCTTACCACTTACTTTTAGGTTGCAATTTTACACGTGCGGTGGGAGTGAATTTTACATATAGGACCTAAAAAGGGAAATTACATCGATGTCCATATATTTAGCACAAAGGGACCTGAAATAATTAAGCAAGGAAAACAGTCGGGTTCAGATCCTTCTTCCCAAGAGAGAGGCTGACCGAGGCATACTCTTCATGCTACATTCTCTTAGATTGTTTTCAAACTATGGCCAGATTTGCCGGCCTACAAATTCTTGGATGTGGGATCATCAATGTAAGTATGATTTAGATATGGCCATGACCTTGGTCGTTCTGCTTGAAATCCAAGAATGTTCACACTCATTGACAACTAAGATTAAATTTGTTTAGATTTTATCACCTACTTTTAGGGTAAAATTCTACACGTGTAGCGGGACTACATTTTACATCAAGGACCTAAAAAGGAAAATTACATTGAGGTCCATACATTTAGCGAAAATGACCCTAAAATAACTAAGCAAGGAAAACAATCGGGTTCGGCTCCTTCTCGAGAGAGCAACTGATCGAGGCATACTAGCTCTTCATGCTACTTCCTTTTGATTGTTTTCAAAATATGGCTAGATTTGTCGGCATGAAAATTCTTGGATATGGGTTCATCAACATAAAGTAAGATGTAGATATGGCCATGACCTTGGTCGTCCGGCTTGAAATCCAAGAATGACCATACTCATTAACAACTAACTCTAATTTCGTTTAGATTTTACCACTTACTTTTTGGTTAGAATTTACACACGTGGTGAGAGTATTTTTTTAAAGACCTAATCCCTAAACCCTAAACCATGTTTAAATGGGTGAACTTAGCTAGGAACTTAAGAACTCGTTAAACTTGGTGTAAACGTAAGTGAAACATGGTCCAAACTTTGTCTAGGAAATGGGCTTGTTGTATTCTGAGACATATTCTTCGTACTTGCTTAAAATTAAAGGAAAACACATTATTTTTACTATGAAAATTCAAAAATGTTTTTCCCTAAAAGTTGGAACCTCCCATTATTGGCAGCATTATGGTTCACCATGACAAGATGCACCCATCTACCAAATATTGAAACATTTCCATAAAGTATTATGTACATATATGGCCATATATTCACCCATGTTGTTCGCCTTGAAGCCTGACAATGTTCATACACTGTAGGCCATATTGCCAAGCAGATTTATTTTTTGTAAAAGTTGTGAAGACTAGTGATTATCAACATGCAAATACTTAGCAAGAAATCGAATCTTTCAAAACTCTTCATGACCCACAAGTATAGGGGATCGCAACAGTCTTCGCGGGTAGTATTACCCAATTTATTGATTCGACACAAGGGGAGCCAAAGAATACTTGGAAGCCTTAACAACTGAGTTGTCAGTTTAGCTGCACCTAGAAATAGTTCTTGCTCACAGAAGTTTATCATAGAAATAGTTTGTAGTAGCAACAACAAAGCAACATTAATAGCAACAGTGAAACAGGAGAAATAGTAGCAGTAACGGTATCAGTAGGATTCGAGTGCGGTAGGCATAGAGATGGATGGACGGGCGTTGCATGGACGAGTCTAAACATGTAACTTCGAGATCTAGGGCATTGTAGATAAATAATAACAAGCATCCAAGTACTAAACAATCCTAGGCATGTGCTCCAAATATAATCATATGTGCTCGCAATGAGACTTGCACAACATCTTCTGTCCAGCCAGCCCGTGGCAGCGGGGCCTCTAGGGAACTACAGGCAATTAAGGTGCTCCTTTTAATAGAGCACCAGAGCAAAGCATTAACACTCCGTGAACACATGTGATCCTCACACCACAGCCATCCCCTCCGGTTGTCCCAATTATTGTCACTTTGGGGACTTTGGATCCGGACAATGATATGTGTACACAACTTGCAGATAAGATCACAAACAATACTATCATAATGAATCAATAATAAGTTCAGATATGAGATCATGGCACTTGGGCCCTACTGACAAGCATTAAGCATAACAAGTTGCAACAAAGTCAAATAGCACAAGAGATACTAGGCACTATGCCCTAACAATCTTATTCGATTACATGATAGAACTCATCCAATCCCTACCATCCCCAAGCCTACATCGGGGATTACTCACTCATGGATGAGGGAAACATCGGTGGTTGATGGAGATGCATTGGTGGTGACGATGGCGATGATCCTCTCCAAATTCCCTGTCCTGGCAGGGTGCCAAAACGGATTTTTTGGATCCGAATCTTGGTTTCTGGTGGCCGCGGTGGAGAGGAACTCTTTCTAGAAAACTATTGAACCCCGCTCGGTTTTTAGGGCGAAAGGCAACTTATAGGTGCAGAGGGAGGCCTAGGAGCTGCCTGGGGTGGCCAGACCCCCTCCAGGCGTGGGGTCAGCTGGGCCCGCGCCTGGGGTGGGTCTGGGCCCCCCAGGCCTCCCCTCAGTCTCTTCTTCTGGCTCCCTGGATCTTCTGGTGAAATATAATTTTTGGCATATTTTCCGGGATTTTTCCTAATAGTTCATTTTCTGCACAAAAACAAGACACCAAAGTAATTCTGCTAAAAATAGCGTCAGTCCATGTTAGTTGTATCCAAATCACACAAGTTTAGAGAATAAACAATAGCAAAGTGTTCGAGAAAGTAGATACGTTTTGGACGTATCAACTCCCCCTAGCTTAGCTTATTGGTTGTCCTCAACCATTTCAGTTGAAAACTGAGTGCGATAAAAGAACTTTCATGAACACTTTGCTTCATATGATGTAAATATTCTCAGCACAGGAGTAGATGCTTAGACAATTCATAATAAGGAGTATGCAACTAAGTCTACTCAATATTCATTGCAAGATATGAAGAGAAACGAACTCAATAATAATAAGTAGCATGAAACATAAACATAAGCAACATTGCAATTCTCATAATAAGGTATGATAGAGTGGTATCTCGCTTGCCTTTGTTTGAAGAGCACAATAAATGCCAAGGAACCTATGAAGTTCACATGAAGACTAGAGATAAATATATCAGAGATACAAGCATCAAAGTCATGACATAATTAATCAAGTTTTGGAACAAACACAAGAATGACAACTATGCTCTCAAGAAGGTGCTCATAGAATAAGTGGTGACTCAACGAGGTTGTGAAAACGGTTTTGTGAAAGTTTGAAAAGCTTCCCAATGCTGAAAGGAAGGTACTCATTAGCTTTGAGCTCTCATTACCCCTATCATAGGCATCTTCATGTGGTTAAGGTAAAAGTGAGGTCCACTCTGAATCATATGCTTGACAGACCATAGACTGGAAATCCCAAGTCCCTTGAGTACGAGGGTCACTCCGCATGCTACGCAACTTTGGTCACCTAAAAGTTCTTGTCATTGTAAATACATGCATATCATCGAGAACCGCCAACGGGGTACCACTTGATCATGGTACAGGAGCTTTCCCATAACCAAAATGACAAGGCAATCAGACAATGAGCATCTCAGCAATCGTTTTTACCATATGCATAGCTTTTTATTGAGGACGCTTCATAGATGCTCATTATAGTGATGTTGCAAGTTTCCACCGTGATTAAGCATGGCTTAGGCTAGCGGCCCAGGCGTTTCTCTAACACAATGTATAAACTCCATGAACTAACAACTTCCCCTTTTATTTCACATCGTCGACATCCGTAAAAAAAGAGCAAGGAATCAACTGGATGGAATATCCAAAAAGTGTTGAAAGTGTTCCCCGTGATAGCACGGTTCTGCTGACTCCCAGCGTATAATTAGCAAGCTTATAACTTTCATGGACTAGTCACAATGGTTCAGGATTATTAAGCGCATGGAATAAAGTGTGCCATCAATTTCGTGAGAGCTTTACTAACTAACTTTCTCAAAATAGACAAACATTTTATTTTGGAATAAAACACGGCATATGGAATATGCACTGAAGTAGCAAATGATGCTAATAGGTAGGTATGGTGGACACAACTGACAATATTGGTTTTGGGGAGTTGGAAGCACAGGTAGAGCACATACTCAGCGCAACTAAAGGCTAACAACGGAGAGGGAGCGACAAACGAGAGAGCAATATCTGTCATAATCATGCTTGCAACAAAACAAGACTAATTATGGCATGAAAGTGATACAAGAACATTGAGGCAAAATAAATCACCGAGGCTTACTGACTATTGATTAGTCATATGCATGCATGAGCATGTGCCAAGTCGATTCACATGAACAGTCAAAGGAGGATACCACAATATCATACCAAAGTATGAATACAACAATGCAAGCAAACATTCATATGACCTGTTACAAACTATTAGCAAGCTGGAGCTAATCATATACAAGCAAGAACTACTAAGCATCCATAATGACATACACCTTACACAACAGGCTAAGCATGCTCACAATGATGAGTATATGTACAAAAATGAAACAAATAGAGTTCGTTACCAACCTCTTACCACTCCTCGAGTTGTCTTGATCTTCATTATTGCCCTTCACTTGTGTGACTTGAATAATTAACATGAAACCACAATCCACTGAGGACGGCTGAACCCTGCAAAGAACTCATGAAACCAAAGAAGAACAACAAATATTTTTGGTGTTTTCGATTTTTTTAGAAACAAGCAAACAAAGAAAAACCAAACAAAAACAAAGCAAACCAAACAAAGCAAAATCTTTTTGGATTTTTCTTTTAAGGCAAACCAAAGCAAAGAAACAAAGAAACAAACCAAGAGAAACAACGAAAATATTTTTGGTATTTTTGGTTTTTTAGAAAGAAGCAAAAAAACCAAAAAAGAATACCGAAACAAATGGATATACAAAGAACTGACCGATGAGTGTGACGTCGGTATACCTCCCCCCAAGATTAGGCTTTTGGCCTAAGTGGGGCTCAATCCCATGGTGTCCAAGTAGATGCATCTCCATAGTATGTCGAGGAAGCTCCCTCGTCCTGGTACGAGCTCGAGGCCTTCCCCGTGTAATACGCAGGGGTGTCGTATGATGGTGCTTCCTCCTGATAGTGTATGTGGAAGTTGAGAGAACGCAAGTTATCATCCATCTCTGCTTTTGAGCGTGACCAAGGTGCCTGAGAAATATTGAACAAAGTGGTTTGGGGTAGAGAGATCTCTCTCTCTTCCCTGTCAGTAAACAGCATTCTATAAACCAAGTTCTCAAGAGTAGAGCTAGTGGTGACAAAGTGGTGCGCCTTCATGGCAGCAAGATCAAGCCTCTAAGGAGCCAAAACTGTATCATGTGGATCAACAGCAATGTCCAAGGCAGAAGCAACACGAGTAGCAGTAATTCCCCCATAAATGGGTCCCTTAGCAGCTTGACGACGAGCAATGAGAGAACCAAGATTATACTTGTCCGCATTGTTAAGCGCATCAACTAAGAAGGCCAGATGATAGTTGGAGATATTACTAGTGTTCTCCCTACCAAGAACACTGGTGGCTAGATAGTAGGCGAAATACCTGATGGCTGGAAGTTGAATGTTCTTTATCTTCCCTCGCTGAGCTCTACGGTCATCATCATTGGTTATTCCTCTGTAAAGCTCTAACAGATCAATAGGTAGAGATTTAATCTTCTTTGATGACCCAGTTGTACCAAGTACCAGGGCCTTGCAAAATTTCTTCAATGTCATAGAATGAGCCCTACCATAAATCTTGAAGGACACAGAAGGCGTGAATATACTATTAGTAAAGGAGAAACTCTCCAAAAATGTTTTAGTAAGCAAAGCATATTGTGCACTCTCATCCTGCATGTAACTTGTTAGTCTAGCCCTCTGCATCAAAGTCATGAAATCATTAAGAATCCCAGCAGCTCGCAAGAAAGTTTATCAAGGAAAGGCAGACGGGTGCGCATCCCCTTCATCTCCCTCGTCACCAAATAGCGGAGTGATAAGATCCTCATTGTATGAGGGTCTAGTACTGGTAGATGACCTAGGAAGCCTTGCCCTTCTAGGTTCATCACTCTAAAATATGTGACCAAAGGTTTGGTGGTCCATGACTTCTCTATTCTGAAATTTTAAACAACCATCAAACCAAGTGATTTATAAGTTGATAAATGATGAGCAACTACTATAGGAACTTGCTAGAGGACTACACATGCATCAAAACAAAGTTTCTAAGCATAGAACAAGCAAGCAAGCTCAAACAACATGTCATCTATAGAAGCAAAATAATCAAGATACAATCTACCAATCACAAATCTAATTGGACAAGTGGAGGAGGCACATACCAAGAAACAATCTCTCCAAAAATCAGCACTTGAGATGGGCTGAACAAGGAGATCGAAAATCAGGAGCAAGAACAGCAATAAATCGAGCTTGAGAAAGTTTTTCCGGTGTTTTTCGGGAGAGAGAAAGAAAGTGGCTTTGAGGAGGCAGCCTAGAGGGGCCTAGGTGGGCCAGATCCCCCCAGGCGCTCCCACCTGGTAGGCCGTGCCTACCAGGGTTCTGGTGGCCTGGGGCGGCCCCCTGGGTCATCTCATGTGCCACTCTGCCCCTTTTTTCGAGGAAAAATTTATTTTATATTTTCTGGGATTTTTCAGGAAACTTTATTTTTGGCCAATTTCCAGGGTATGAAAATTGATTTTCTCGCAGAATTTTTTTTTCAGAAGAAGCCAAAGCAAACCAAAAGCCAAACTACAGGAGCTCTAAGAAACTCAAACAAGCAAACAACTAGCAAAACTAAAACTAAATCAAATACTAGGAAGGAGAAAGGAAAAAGAAAGCAAGTATAACCACAGTGGAAACATTATTTTGTTCATTAAAATCCTTTTGTTAACAAGGTTGATCAAGTATTTTTACCAAAACAATCTTATATGAAACAAAACTTTGCATTCCACAAGGTGATTATGTTACCTCATACTTGATAGCAATTGTCCCAATCATAATAGTTTCAAAATTTTCTTGGGGAATGGGACAATATATTTCTCCAACCTTGATGCCCTCAATATTTTCAATGGAATTCAGGCGATAGCTCTTAACAACCTTCTTGGGGAAATAGACAGTGTGCTCTTTGTCATTAATATTGAATGTCACTTTTCGTTGATTGCAATTGATGACAGCACCTGCAGTATTAAGAAAAGGTCTCCCAAGAATAATAGACATATTGTCATCTTCAGGCATTTCAAGCACAACAAAATTAGTTAGAACCATGCAATTATGAGCAACTTGAACAGGAAGATTCTCACATATACGAACAGGAATAGAAGTTGACTTATCAGCCATTCGCAAAGAAATATCAGTTGGTATCAATTTTTCTAGCTGGAGTCTCTTGTAGAGAGAAAAAGGCATAACACTAACTCCAGCTCCCAAATCTCATAAAGCAGTTCTAACATAATTAATCTTAATAGAGCAAGGAATTGTTGGTATACCTGGATCACCAAGTTCCTTTGGAACCTTGCCATTGAAGGAATAATTAGCAAGTAGAGTAGAAATCTCCCTTTTATTAGAGACAATATCCTTCATATACTTTGAATAAGGAGGCAACTTAATAGCATCAGTCAAAGGAATTTGCAAGAATAAAGGCTTCACCCACTCACAAAACTTGTTGTAGTGTTCTTCCTTCTTTGACTTGTGTTTCTTACCTGGAAAAGGCATAGGTTTCTGCACCCAAGGTTCTCTCTCTTTACCATGTTTATTAGAAATAAAATCCTCCTTTGTGTACCTAGTGTTCTTAGTGTGCTTCTCGGGTTCTTCCTCAACTTCCTCCTTATCAGGAGCATCATTTTTATCATTACCACTCCCAGTTTCAGCATCAGAGACATATATACTATAAGGATCTACAGCAGGTTCAAGGGGTTCCTCAACTATCTTATGTTTCTGTTTCTTTCTCTTACGAGGACTACTACTACTCTCACCTTGTTGAGAATCCTGATCAATTCTTTTAGGGTGTCCTTTAGGATATAAATGATCTTGAGTAGCTATACCACTCCTAGTTCTAATTACATAAGCATGTTTATCTCCTGAAGCATTAACTAGCAGATCCTTTTGTACCTTAGCAAGTTGATCAAGTTGAAAGTGTTTACAAAGCATTTTAATATCATTATAATTTCTTTCCACAATATCTTTCAACTCATGGATGGCTCTAGAGTTTTCCAATAAATGATTCTAAACTTGTTTATTAAAATGACCTTGTTTAACAATAAAAATGTCAAGTTCCTCTAAACATTGATCAGGAGGCTTACCATAAGGAATATCACCTTCATCAAAGTGTTGGAGAGAGTGTACCTCAATAGTAGATGAGTGGGTTTTGGCTTACATAATTCTTCTACAGGAGGTAGATTCTTCACATTTTCAGCTTACCTTTCTCCTTTAGACACTTCTTAGCTTCCTTCATCACTTCATCATTTAATGCAATAACTCCCCTCTTCTTTGTTGTTGGTGCTGGAATTGGCTCAGGAACAACTGGTTCAGTAGTAATAGTCTCAGGTGTATTCAGCTCAGTTGAAGTCCAATCATCATAATTCTTGCTTATCTTAGTCATTAATTCTTCAGCATCTGTAGGAGTCCTTTTCCTGAAAACACAATCAGCAAAGCTATCTAGGTAGGTCCTAGAATCATCAGTTAGTCCATTATAATAAATATCAAGAACCTCATTCTTAGGTAATGGACATCCAGGATGTGCATGAATCAAGGCACAGAACCTTGTCCATAACTCAGGCAATTTCTCTTCTTATCCCTGTTTAAAATCAAAAAGTCTCTGCAAAGCAGCATGTCTAGCACTGGGAGGAAAATATTTCTGGAAGAAAGAAGCAATCAAGAAATCAGGGCTATTAATGTAACCGGGAGGTAATCTATTAAACCAAGCCCTAGCTTCTCCATTTAGTGAAAACGGGAAGATCTTAGCAACAAAGTACTTGCGCATCTTAAAATCATCAGAGAACAAAGGGCTCATAGTAGAAAGCTCATTCATATGAGCCACATCACTCTCATTTTCAGTCCCACAAAAAGGTTCTTTCTCAACAATATCTAAATAAGATAAATCAAGAGAGAAATCATAATCTTCATCTTTAATATCTATGGGAGAAGTGGCAAACTTAGGATCAGAGGATAACTTAGGCATAATAGTACATCTAGCAAGGAGACTCTTCATAGCACTAGTACCATGTGTGTTTTGGCACTCTTAACAAAATCATCAGTGAACTCAATGTAACCATCATTAATATCATAACTCTCACTAGACTCAGGTGAGCTAATAGGTGTAACAGTGTCTTCACTAGGAGTTTTGGTATTTCCTAGACTAACCATAGTAGCATCTAGAAAAGGACCTAATGAACCACTCGCATCAAGCACAGTAGAAGTAACATCATGAGCATCAAAAGCAGTTTCGGACTTAGCATTAGTAGCAGTGTATGTAGCATGAGTATGTGGTGGTGGTGTGATAAGCTTACTTATAACATACGGTGAATCAAGAGCAACATAGGTATTTAGGACTGTACCTCTTCTTGTAGTGAATGGTAAAATAGGGAACTTTCCATCACGATACTTCCCCATGCTGAAAGGAGTAGCAGTGAATAATAATAGATCCAAGTGAACTTACAAATAAATCTATGCTCCCCGGCAACGGCGCCAAAAATTGTCTTGATGACCCACAAGTATAGGGGATCGCAACAGTCTTCGTGGGTAGTATTACCCAATTTATTGATTCGACAAAAGGGGAGACAAAGAACACTTGCAAGCCTTAACAACTGAGTTTTCAGTTCAGCTGCACCTGGAAATAGTTCTTGCTCACAGAAGTTTATCAATAGCAACAGTTTGTAGTAGCAACAACAAAGCAACAGTAACATCAAGAGTGAAACAAGAGAAATAGTAATAGTAACGGTAACCGTAGGATTCGAGTGTGGTAGGCACAGGGATGGATGGACGGGCGTTGCATGGACGAGTCTAAACATGTAACTTTGAGATCTAGGGCATTGCAGATAAATAATAACAAGCATCCAAGTACTAAACAATCCTAGGCATGTGCTCTAAATATAGTCATACGTGCTCGTAATGAGAACTTGCACAACATCTTCTGTCCAGCCAGCCCGTGGCAACGGGGCCTCTAGGGAACTACTGGCAATTAAGGTTATCCTTTTAATAGAGCACCGGAGCAAAGCATTAAAACTCCGTGAACACATGTGATCCTTACACCACAGCCATCCCCTCCGGTTGTCCCAATTATTGTCACTTTGGGGCTTTGGATCCGAGCAATGATATGTGTACACAACTTGCAGATAAGATCACAACAATACTATCATAATTATTCAATAATAATTTCAGATCTAAGATCATGGCACTCGGGCCCTAGTGACAAGCATTAAGCACAACAAGTTGCAACAAAGACAAATAGCACAAGAGATACTAGGCACTATGCCCTAACAATCTTATTCGAATACATGATAGAACTCATCCAATCCCTACCATCCCCAAGCCTACAGCGGGGGATTACTCACTCATGGATGAGGGAAACATCGGTGGTTGATGGAGATGCATTGGTGATGATGATGATCCTCTCCAAATTCCCCGTCCCGGCAGGGTGCCAGAATGGAGTTGCTGGATCCGAATCTTGGTTTCTGGTGGCGGTGGTGGAGCGGAACTCTTTCTGGAAAACTATCGAACCCCCCTTGGTTTTTAGGGCGAAAGGAAACTTATAGGCGCAAAGGGAGGCCGAGGAGCTGCCTAGGGTGGCCATACCCCCTCCAGGCGCGGGGTTAGGTGGGCCTGCGCCTGGGGTGGATCTGGGCCCCCAGGCCTCCCTCCGTCTCTTCTTCTGGCTCCGTGGATCTTCTGTTGAAATATAATTTTTGGCATATTTTCCGGGATTTTTTGTGATAGTTCATTTTCTGCACAAAAGCAAGACACCAAGGAAATTCTGCTGAAAACAGTGTTGGTCCATGTTAGTTGTATCCAAATCACACAAGTTTAGAGAAGAAACAATAGCAAAGTGTTCGAGAAAGTAGATACGTTTTGGACGTATCAACTCTCATTGGTAGCTACCATCAAAAGGTAATTGTAGAACTTTAGAAGCAGTCTACCACTTACTCATAATTCAAATTTTACATAATATTGGCAAATCGGCTTAAATTCTATAGGATGGAGGGAGTACCACTACTTGCTTCGTGAAAAAAGCACCCCTCACTTTTGAACCAGCTTGTTGCGGGTGTGTCTGGTGCTTCCTCTTCCTAGGGTGTGAAATGGACCGAATGGAGGTGGAGTAGTTGGGGGTAGGAAGGCTGGACAAATAATAGTGGTGTCCACCAAAAAATAAAAATGAAAAGATCATAATGGTGTGCATCCAATGCGATGGGACACTAACGACTGTCTACGCACAGCCTGTTGGGAACCCCAAGAGCATGGTGTGAAGCAGCAAGCAACAAGTTTTCCCTTAGTTGAGGCTGAGGTTATCGAACCAGAAGGTGTAAGGAAACGTTACACAGGTGTTGCAAGAAACGTGGAGACCTGTACAACACAAACTCAAGACTTTGCCCCAACAAACAGTGAGGTTGTCAAGCTCACTGATTTGCTGTAACAAAGGATTAAACGTATGGTGTGGAAGGTAAAGGTTTGCAGCAAGTAAACAAGTAATAGTGGAAGATGTATCAATGGTAAATATTGGATCGGGGTCCATAGTTCACTAGAGGTGCTCTCCTTACATAAACAACATTGCATGAAGGGTAAACAAATTACAGCAGGGCAATTGACAGGAACTGAGCAAGGCAAAACAATGCAATTACTAGTCAGAAAGATCCTATGAGATTGATTGGGCAATACAACAAGATACATAGACCGCCATCCAACTGCATCTATGACTAGATGTCCACCTTCAGGTTATCATCTGAACCGCCTCTAGTATTAAGTTGCAAGCAACATACAACTGCTTTAAGCAAAGTGTGTAAGGTAAATAGTCCACATGTTCCATGAACAAGAGACCGTTGTTTTCTCCCTTGTAGAAATAGCACATCTACAACCGAAGAGATTATTGTCACTTCTCTTGGAAGCTAGAGGCATGAACCCACTATCGAGCATAAATAACCCCTCTTGGAGTCATTAGCAAGTACTTGGCCAAGATAGCTACTAACAACGGAGAGCATGGAAGATCACAAACAACACATACATGATAGAATCATAACGACAAAAAAATTAATCAAACCAACATAATAATCTCAATATCCATCGGATCCCCGCAAAACACAACATGCATGATTACAAATAGATTAGATCTTGATCATGAACGGAGCTCACAAGATCTATACATGAAAGCACAAAGGAGGAGAGACAACCATCTAGCTACTACATGGACCCATAGTCCAAGGTGGAACTACTCACGCATCTAGGGATGATCTCCCCTCCGGCAGGGTGCTGGGAATAACTTCAGATCCCCCCGATCTAGGGACGATGGTAGCGGCGGCTACAGACGGTTTCGTGGATATTTGATCGGGTACTCAGGGTTTCTGCATCGGGGGCTTCTTATAGGCGAAGGGGGTGACCGAGGAGGCGGCCAGGGGTGGCAAACCCTAGCCAGGCGCGGGGCTGGGACCACCCGTGCCTGGGTGGGTCTTGCTCCCCTGGCTGTCCCCTCCGGCTCTCCTCTAGACTTCTTGTTCCCCACTGAAAGTAATTGACTTTGTTCTTTGTCCAGTCCAATTCCGAGAATATTTCTTTACTAACTTTTCTGAAACCAAAAATAGCAGAAAACAGGCATCTCGCACTGTTGCAACTTGTTAGTAGGTTAGTACCAGAAAACATGTAAAAAGCACCACAAAGTGTGGAAAAGTAAAGCAAAGTACATACTAAACAAGCATGGAGCATCAAAAATTATAGATACGTTTCCAACGTATCAACATCCCCAAGCTTAAGTCCTGCTCGTCCTCGAGTAGGTAAGTGATAAACAGAATAATTTCTTAGGTGACATGCACCCTCACAATAAGGATCCAACCATTTGCAATCATTGAAAGATGGGATCAAAGAACTCTAAACATGTGCACGAAAGATGGAGCTCTAACAATAGGACATAGTAACTATGCATGCAACATGAAAGGCTACAAACAAAGATCATGTATAACGTGCATTGAAAAATGTTTGTTTGTTTCACATGCAGAAAACATAGCATAGTGGAAATCATCTTGTCCCTCATAGAGAGCAAATAGATGCATAAGACACCTGCAAAGTTCACAAGGGTGACTAGAAACAAGTAGCACAAGAACAAGTAATATCACAATATGCTTCAATTAATAAGCTTTGGAACACTACACAGAATGACAACTATGCTCTCTTAATGGTGCTTAAAGGTAGAACGTGGAGACTCAATAGTGGTGGAAGAAAGGCCTTTTTGTAAAGGAAGCATGGATTACAAGTTTCAAAAAGATCTTCCAAAAATTATGGTACTTGTTAGCTTTCAGCCCTCATTGCCCCTATCATAAGCATCTTGAAGTGGTTAAGGTTAAAGTGGCAAAGCTGGAGTATATGTTTGACGAAGTATAAGTTGACAATCTCAAGTCCCTTGAATACGAGGGCCACACCTCATGCATACTCAAATTTGGGTCCAGGTAAGTTCTTGTCACTATAAGTATTTGCATATCATTGAGAACCGCCAATGGGGTACCCCTTGCACATGGTACATGAGCTTTCCCATAACCAAAATGACAAGGAAAGCAGACAATGAGCATCTTAGCAATATTTTTATGTACCATATGCATAGCTTTTTATTGAGGATGCTTCATAGATAGCTAATTATGGTGATGTTGCAAGTTTCCACCATGATTAGGCATGACTTAGGATAGTGGCCCATGCGTTTCTCTAACACAGAATACAAACTCCATAGACTTACAAGTTCCCTCTTTATTTCACACCGGTGACATCCATAGACAAAAGAACATGATATCAACTGAGTACAACAAGGTACAAGTGCAATGTTGAAAACATTCCCCGTGACAGCACAAGTCTGCTAACTCCAACTTATAAGTGCAAGCATATACAACAAAGTTGTCACAATGGTTCAAGTTTATTAGGGGCAAAGAATAAAGTGTGACACCAAGTTCGTGCGGGCTTTAATCACTAAGTTTTCACATCACAAAATAGATTTTAATTGGAAGATAGTTGAAAACAAGAATATACTTGGAATGGTGTAACACACCATGCATATGAGTTTATAGTGGACACTTTGGAAAAACTTGGTTTCATGGAAGTTGGAGGCATGAGTAGAACTTACTCATACAAGTGGAGGCTAACAAAAGACTAGGAGCAACCAACTAAGAGAGCAATAATGGCCAAAATCATGTAGTGCAACAAAGCATACTAATCAAAGCAAAGAGTGGTACTACAAGTCAAGGACTAAATGATCATAGAGGCTAATGTTGACTTGTCATAGTCATAGCATGGTGTGAGCATGTGCCAAGTCAACCCAAGCGAAACATCAAAGGAGAAAACCATAATACTATGCTTTTGCATGCTAAAACAACGCATAATTTCTTCAAGGCACACTAAGCAATCCCAATTGTTTGGAACAAGACATGCTACAGCAATAATCAATAAGCGTAAGGCTAAAACAACATCTAGCATGTCATGCTAAAGTCTAAGTCACAGTCAATTCAATCTCCTCTTGCACTTCAAGCAAGAACTTACTACTCCTTTCCAAACACCAAGCAAACTTATTTGCAAAACAACACAGCGAGAACGGGGGTCCAAACTACTCAAGAAAACTAAACAAACTAAGAAAAGCAAACGAAAACTAAGACGCTCCAAGAACAACACAAATGTGCATGAAACAATAAAAACGAAGTGTCTAGACAGACCTGAGCTTTTTATTGATGAAGAAGGGGATGGCTTGGGCATCCCCAAGCTTTGACGCTTGTACCTATTGGATATTTCTTGGGGTAACACCATAGTGGCATCCCCAAGCTTGAGATTTTTTCCATTCTTCATCTCATTGCATCATTCTCTCTCTACACCTAAAATTTTTCCTTCATACAAAACTTCACACAATCCTCATTAGCAACATTAGTGTACTCAAAAGATATTAGACCACTGGTAAAGCTTTGGAACAGCAAGGATTTTCACTAAAAACACAAGATACTGTAATAACTCCTTCAAAAATCTCAATTCACCTAAAGAGAACTCAAAAACGAATCAATAAGAAGCAAATGCAAATAATGGAAGAAATTTGTTAAAACAGACTAGCAGGTAGAAACCGATTTTTAAGAACATATTATGTTGCTCAAATCAAATAGTGTTGAACTAACTAAAGTTAGCTAACATACTGGGGGATTTATTCGTAAATTTTGATCTCAATCCGAGTTATAGAGCCTCCTCACTATATTTTTTGGTGGAGGACAGAAATATTTTTCGGGACAGCAACTCCCCAAATCTTACTTCCCTCTCATTAGAGGACATTCTTGGCACAAAAAGCAAACAAAAAGGATAAAGAGAGGTCATTACTGAAGTAATAACTTCCAAGACTCAAGGAAACTCTTAGGTTATCTCCCAACAAGTACTTTTCTTTAACGCCTTTAAGTTAGGCTTGATAGTTTGAGAAGATGCTCTCATAAGAACTATGAGTTGAAGTAAAAGAGATCACCAAGAGGCAAATTCAAAACACCTTTAAGTCTAACCCACTTCCTAAGCATATGAATCTTGTACACAAATAAGTTCACAAAGAACAAAGTGACATGCATAGGAAGAGACAACAAGAGTAACTTCAAAACTTTCAGCACAAAAAGAGGTGTTTTAGTACCATGAAAACTTCTACAACCATACTTTCCTCTCTCATAATAATTTTCAGTAGCATCATGAATAAACTCAAAAATATATCTATCACAGAAAGCATTCTTTTGATGATCTACAAACACATAATTTCTATCAAGATCAAATAGTGGGATTGAAACCTTCACAGGTTTTACCCAAAGTAGATATTTCAAAAGGATCCACAAGAACATAACATTCATCCTCCTTTGGTAAGCATGGGGGACAATAAAATAATATAAGAGGTAAAGAGTTACTCTCATTAGAAGGTAGACATGGGTAGATCCATTCTTCCTCCTCTCGACCATCACTCTCCTCCTCTTTTTCATCTAATGAGCTTTCAGTTTCAGTAATTTCTTCTTCCATAGGCTCCTGCAAGGCATTAGTCTCTTCCATTTGTGGAAAACATATATTAAAATATTCAAGAATATAGCCATTTGCTTCCTTGTAATTGTCAAAGTAAAATTTAAGTATCTCATAAACCTCATTTTCATAAGGTGCATCATCAGTATTTTCAAACAAACTAGCAAGTTCAAATGCACCCTTGAAGGCAAGGAATTCTTCAATTTGTTCCACATCATAAAAGTCATAATTTCCTTTAAGATAAGATGATATGGTAACATTATCATTATACTCACATTGAAAAGGTAGGTGTTTATACCTCCTGCAGCAACAAGATTTATCAAAGAAATAAGTAACATTATAAGTAGAGCACACGTCTCTAGCAATAGTATTCAACTTATCAATTTGTTCCCATAAGTGTTTCCCTTTTTGTGACCACCGATGTTCCTTATAAAAATACTTTTGTTCTTCCGTGAATCCACCTTGCCAATAAGCACTAGTTTCAAAGAAACCATCCATTGACAGAAAGCATGACCAAGCAAGGCAATAACAGACCAACAACTAGAGTAGGAACTATTTTTTGTGTTCTTTAAAAGAGGCAAACAAAACCAAACAAAATAAACAAAGAAAACTAAAAACAAAGTAAAGAGAAAGGAAGTGAAGGACTCCCCTAGTGAATACGTCCTTAGCCTCCTCGGCAACGGCGCTAGAAAATCTTGACGACTGTCTACGCACAGCCTGTTAGGAACCCAAGAGCAAGGTGTGAAGCAGCAAGCAGCAAGTTTTCCCTCAGTTGAGACCAATGTTATCGAACCAGAAGGAGGAAGGAAACGTCACACAGGTGTTTCAAGCAACGTGGAGTCCTGCACAAAACAAAATCAAGACTTTGCCCCAACGAACAGTGAGGTTGTCAAGCTCACCGGTTTGCTGTAACAAAGGATTAAACGTATGGTATGGAAGGTAATGGTTTGCAGCAAGTAAAAAAGTAACAGTGGAAGATGTATCAATGGTAAAGATTGGACCAGGATCCATAGTTCACTAGAGGTTCTCTCCTTAGATAAACAACATGGCATGAAGGGTAAACAAATTACAGCAGGGCAATTGACAGGAACTGAGCAAGGAAAAACAATGCAATTACTAGTCAGAAAGATCCTATGAGGTTGATTGGGCAATACAACAAGATACATAGACCACCATCCAACTGCATCTATGACTAGAAGTCCACCTTCAGGTTATCATCTGAACCCCCTCCAGTATTTAGTTGCAAGCAACAAACAACTTCTTTAAGCAAAGTGTGTAAGGTAAACAGTCCACATGTTCCATGAACAAGAGACCGTTGTTTTCCCCTAGTAGCAATAACATATCTACAACCGAAGAGATTATTGTCACTTCCCTTGGAAACTAGAGGCATGAACCGACTATCTAGCATAAATACCCCCTCTTGGAGTCACTAGCAACTACTTGGCCAAGATAGATACTAACAACGGAGAGCATGCAAAATCACAAACAACACAGACATGATAGAATCATAAAGACAAAACCATTAATCAAACCAACATAATAATCTCAATATCCATCGGATCCTCGCAAACACAACATGCATGATTACAAATAGATTAGATCTTGATCATGAATGGAGCTCACAAGATCTATACATGAAAGCACAAAGGAGGAGATACAACCATCTAGGTACTACATGGACCCATAGTCCAAGGTGGAACTACTCACGCATCATATTGGAGAGAAGGCCTCTGGGATGATCTCCCCTTCGGTAGGGTGACGGGAAGAAATTTAGATCCCCCGATCTAGGGATGATGTTGGCGGCGGCTATAGACGGTTTCGTGGATATTTGATTGGCTACTCAGGATTTCTGCATCAGGGGCTTCTTATAGGCGAAGGGGGAGACCGAGGAGGCGGACAGGGGTGGCAAACCCTAGCCAGGTGCGGGGCTGGGCCCACTCGCGCCTGGGGTGGGTCTAGCCCCCCTAGCTCTCCTCTGGACTTCTTGTTCCCCACATAAAGTAATTGACTTTGTCCTTTGTCCCGTCCAATTCAGAGATTATTTCTTTACTAACTTTTGTGAAACCAAAAACAGCAGAAAACAGGCATCTGGCAGTGTTGCAACTTGTTAGTAGGTTAGTACCAGAAAACATGTAAAAAGCACTTCAAAGTGTGGACAAGTAAAGCAAAGTAGATACTAAACAAGCATGGAGCATCAAAAATTATAGATACGTTTCCAATGTATCAGACACCCCTTGTGCACCACTTTAAGTAGTACTAGTATTGCGCATCACGATCTTTTGATTACCCTTCCCACATGAAATTTACTAGATACTACTCACTGTACCTGTACCTCGTGTCAGGAACTCATCGTAGCTTTTCTCTAAGATCGCACCGCCTTCAAATCCTCTTCGTTGCTCTCGCGCTGCCTCCTCAATGCTCTCTTTCCCTTCTCGCTCCTAGTTTTTTTTCAATAGGGGGAAACTCCAAGTGGCAATATTGTTTACCATGACAAGATTTTACCACCACTTACTTTTAGGTTAGAAGTTTAAACCGGTGGTAGGAGTACATTTTACACCAAGGACATAAAAAGGAGAAAAATTACATCAAGGTCCATAAATTTAGCATAAATGACCCTAAAATAATTAAGAAAGGAAAACAGCCGGGTTTGGCTCCTTCCCGAGAGAGTAGCTAATCGAGCCATACTCTTCATACCACTTCCTATTTCGATTGTTTTCAAAATATGGCCAGATTTGTTGGCATGCAAATTCTTGGATATGGGATCGTCAATATAAAGTATGTTGTAGATATGGCCATGACCTTGGTCGTTCAGCTTGAAACCAATATTTTTCATACTATTGAAAACTAAGCTTAAATTTGTTTACATTTTACCACTTACTTTTAGGTTAGAATTTTACCCGAGCGGTGGGAGTACATTTTTCATCAAGGACCTAAAAATAAGAAAATTACATCAAGGTCTATACATTTAGCACAAAGGACCCTAAAATAATTAAGCAAGGAAAACAACCGGGTTTGGCTCCTTCTCGAGAGAGAAGCTAATCGAGCCATACTCTTCATACCACTCCCTATTCCGATTCTTTTCAAAATATGGCCATACTTGTCGGCATGCAAATTTGTCGATACGAGATCCTCAATATAAAGTATGATGTAGATATGGCCATGACTTGGTCATTCAGCTTGAATCCAACAATGTTCATACTCATTGACAACTAAGCTTAAATTCGTTTACAATTTACCACTTACTTTCAGGATAGAATTTACCCGGGCAATGGTAGTACATTTTTTGTCAAGGACCTAAAAAGAAGTAAAATTACATCAAGGACCATACATAATCACACATCGGACCCTAAAATAATTAAGCAAGGAAAACAGTTGGGTTTGGCTCATTCTCGATAGAGCAGCTGATCGAGCCATACTCTTCATGCCACTTCCTCTTCGATTGTTTTTAAAATATGGTCAGATTTGTCGGTATGAAAATTCTTGGATATGGGTCATCAACATAAAGTATGATGCAGATATGGCCATGACCTTGGTCGTTCTGCTTGAAATCCAAGAATGTTCCTACTTGTTGACAATTAGCTTAAAATCATTTAGATCTTACCACTTACTTTTAGGTTAGAATTTTACAAGGGAGGCATGGGAGTACATTTTATGTCAAAGGCCTAAAAATAGGGAAAATTACATCGAGGTCCATACATTTAGCACAAAGGACCCTAAAATAATTAAGGAAGGAAAACTGTCGGGTTCGGCTCATTCTCGAGACACCAGCTGATCGAGCCATGCTCTTCCTGCTACTTACTCTTTGATTGTTTTCAAAATATGGTCATATTTGTTGGCATGCAAATTCATTGATATGGGATCCTCAATATAAAGTATGATGTAGATATGTCCATGACCTTGGTCATTCGGCTTGAAATCCAATAATGTTCATACTCATTGACAACTAAGCTTAAATTCATTTATAATTTACCACTTACTTTTAGGTTAGAATTTTACGCGGGCGATGGGAGTATATTTTTCGTCAAGGACCATACATTTCACAAAGGGCCCTAAAATAATTAAGCAAGGAAAACAATTGGGTTTGGATCCTTCTCGAGAGAGCAGCTGATCAAGCCATACTCTTCATGCCACTTCCTCTTTGATTTTTTTTAAAATATGGTCAAATTTTTCGGTATGCAAATTCTTGGCTATGGGGTCATCAACATAAAGTATGGTGTAGATATGTCCATGACATGGTCAAATTTTAAATCCAAGAATGTTCATACTCGTTGACAACTAAGCTTAAATTCGTCTAGATCTTACCACTTACTTATAGGTTAAATTTTACACGGGTGATGGGAGTACATTTTACATCAAGGGCCTAAAAAATAGGTAAATTACATCGAGGTCCATACATTTAGAACAAAGGACCCTAGCATAATTATGCAAGGAAAACTATCGGGTTCAAATCATTCTCAAGAGATCGGTCGTTCGAGCCATGCTCTTCAGGCTACTTCATCTCTCAGTTGTTTTCAAAACATGGCAACATTTGTCAGCATGCAAATTCTTGGATATGGGATCGTCAAAATAGAGTATGATGTAGATATGGCCATGACCTTGGTTATTCGGATTGAAATCCAAGAATGCTCATACTCATTGACAACTAAGATTAAATTCGTTTAGATCTTACCACTTACTTTTAGGTTGCAATTTTACACGTGCGGTGGGAGTGCATTTTACATCGAGGACCTAAAAAAGGGGCAATTACATTGATGTCCATACATTTAGTACAAAGGACATTAAAATAATTAAGCAAGGAAAACAATTGGGTTCAACTCCTCAAGAGACCATATTTGGCGGCGTGATTTTTTTTGGATATGGGATCATCAACATGAAGTATGATGTTGACATGGCCATGACCTTCATCGTTCGTATTGAAATCCAAGAATGTTCATACAAATTGACAACTAAGCTTAAATTCGTTTAGATTTTACCACTTACTTTTAGGTTATAATTTTACACGGGCGGTGGGAGTACATTTTTCATCAAGTACCTAAAAATAAGGAAAATTACATTGATGTTCATACATTTATCACAAAGGACCCTAAAATAATTAAGCAAGCAAAACAGTCGGGTTCGGATCATTCTCGAGAGAGCATCTGATCGATCCATACTCTTCTAAATACTACTTCCTATTTGATTATTTTCAAAATATGGACAAATTTGTGAGCATCAAAATTATTAGACAAGGGATCATCAATTTAAAGTATAATCCAGATATGGCCATGACCTTGATCGTTCGACTTGAAATCAAAGAATGTTCATACTTAGTGCCAACTAAGCTCAAATATATTAAGATTTTACCACTTAATTTTAGGATAAAATTTTACACGGGCGGTGGGAGTAAATTTTACAACAAGGATCTAGAAATAGGAAAATTACATCCAGATCCATACACTTAGAATAGAGGACCCAAAAATAATTAAGCAAGAAAAACAATCGGGTTCGGCCCCTTCTCAAGAGAGCAGTTGATCGAGCCATACTCTTCATACTACTTCCTCTTCGATCGTTTTCAAAATATGGTCAGACTTGTCGGCATTCAAATTCTTGGAAATGGGATCATCAACATAAAGGATGATGTACATATGGCCATGATCTTGGTCGTTTGGCTTGAAATCCAATAATGATCATACCCATTGATAACTAAGTTAAATTCGTTTAGATCTTACCACGTACTTTCAGGTTAGAATTTTACACGGGAAGTGGGGGTATGTTTTATGCCAAGGACCCGAAAGAGGGAAAATTACATCAAAGTCCATACATGTAGCACAAAGGACCCTAAAATAATTAAGGAAGGAAAACTGTCGGTTTTGGCTCCTCCTCGAGAGACTAGCTGATTGAGCTATACTCTTTTAAATACTACTTTCTCTCTGATTGTTTTCAAAATATGGAAAATTTGTTGGCATGAAAATTCTTGGACATGGGATCATCAATATAAAGTATGATGTGGCTATATATGGCCATGACCTTTATCGTTCGGCTTGAAACCTAAGAATATTCATACTTAGTGAAAACTAAGCTTAAATTCATTAAAATTTTACCACTTACTTCTAGGTTAAAATTTTAGATGGGCGACGGGAATACATTTTACATCAAGGACCTAAAAATAGGAAAATTACATCGAGTTCCATACAGTTAGCACAAAGGACCCTAAAATAATTAAGCAAGGAAAACAATCAAGTCCGGCTCCTTCTCAAGAGACCAGCCGATTGAGCCATACTCTTGGTATTACTTCCTTTCTGGATTGTTCTTAAAAGTTAGAAACTCCCATTATTGGCAGCATTATGTTTCACCATGCCAAAATGCACCCAACTACCAAATATCGGAACATTTACATAAAATATTATGTACATATACGGCCATATATTCACCCATGTTGTTCGGCTTGAACCCTAAGAATGTTCATACACTGTAGGCCATATTGCCAAGCAGATTTATTTTTCCAAAGTTGAGAAGACTAGTGATTTTAATCATGCAAATGCTTAGAAACAAATCGAATCTTTCAAAAATATTGTTGGTGGCTACCATCAAAAGATAGACGTAGAATTTTAAGTGCAATCTACCACTTACTCGTATTTCAAATTTTACATAATATTGGCAAATCGATTTAAATTCTATAGGATGGAGGGAGTACTACTACTTGCTTCGCGAAAAAAACCACTCCTCACTTCCGAACCATCTTGCTGCGGGTGTGCCTGGTGCTTCCTCTTTATAGGGTGGGAAATGGAACGAATGGAGGTGGAGTGGTTGGGGGTAGGAAAGCTAGGCCGATCATAGTTGTGTCCCCCGCAAAAATAAAAATAAAAAATCATAATGGTGCATCCAATGCGTTGGGACACCCCTTGTCCACCACTTTAAGTAGTACTAGTACTACGCATGGCGATCTTTTGACTATCCTCTCTCCCAGGAATTTACTAGTTACTACTCACTGTACCTGTACCTCGTGTCAAGAACTCATCCTAGCTTTTCTCTGACATCGCACCGCCTTCAAATCCTCCTCGTCGCTGCTCTCGCGCTGCCTCCTCTATGATCTCGGTCCCTTCTTGCTCCTAGTTTTTTTCAATAGGGGGAAACTCCAAGTGGAAATATTGTTTACCATGACAAGGTTTTACCTCCACTTACTTTTAGGTTAGAATTTTAAACCGGAGGTAGGAGTACATTTTATACCACTGACCTAAAAAGGATAAAAATGATATCGAGGTCCATACATTTAGCACAAATGACCCTAAAATAATTAAGCAAGGAAAATATTCGGGTTTGTCTCCTTCTCGAGAGAGCAGCTGATCGAGCCATACTCTTCATAATACTTCCTATTTCGATTGTGTTCAAAATATGGCCAAATTTGTCAGCATGCAAATTCATTGATATGGGATCCTCGAGATAAAGTATGATGTAGATATGGACATGACCTTGGTCGTTCAGCTTGATATCTAAGAATGTTCATACTCGTTGACAACTAAGCTTAAAATCGTTTAAATCTTACCACTTACTTTTAGGTTAGAATTTTACACGGGCGACGTGGGAGTACATTTTACGCCAAGTAACTAAAAAGAGGGAAAATTACATCGAGGTCCATACATTTAGCACAAAGGACCATAAAATAATTAAGGAAGGAAAATAGTTGGGTTCGGCTCCTTCTCGAGAGACCAGCTGCTTCTTGTTCGATTGTTTTCAAAACATGGCCATAATTGTTGGCATGCAAATTCTTGGATATTGGATCATCAATATAAAGTTTTAAGGGTCCAACCTTTAATAAGGTAGAGTCCCCTGTGTTTACAATGCTAGTCCCTGGATCAATAGCTAGCATCCACAGTTAAGATGTAATATCAAGAAACAAAGGTCATAATATAACTTTATAACCAGGAATAACATAATTTTATTACATCTTACATAGCTCATTTGGCTATTACATTACATTGCAGCAGAATATCTATAAGCATGGAGTCCTTCATCTTAAAAATGCCACATGAAGACATGTTGGTTGTAGATTTTGTATTCCTAATCATCAAACTTTACTAACATCAATCAAACCTGCAACATACAAGTTACAGCCACAAGGGTCAATACATTTGAATTGTATTGGCAATTGATACTATGGTAGTATAGTGGAGTCTATCATCTATATGCATTTGGCTAAGTGGTGTTGAGGCTTGCATTGCTCAAATAGATTTTTCCTTAACATTTGAAAACACTAAGTTTTTGCTTGACAAAATAATCTTTCCCAAGGAATCTCCCAATCAAAGATTGAAGATCCTTTAACCCTTGTTCAACCACAAGTTTTTAACTTAGAAATTTTGGATGATGAGATTCTTGATAGCTTCCATGTCTTGATGCTCAAATTGTCCTTTGCCAGGGACATGGCTAAGTACTTAGATTTTACACTCTACAGAGGTGGTGCACTTTCCCCACAAGACTTGGTTTCCCAAGACAAGATCTTTCAGAAGCCTTACCTTAGACCAAAATGGACGTGCTTCAACCTATCAAACCCTACCACCAACTATCCATATGGCTAAGTTCTTGCAACCTATATGATCCAGGCAGAGCCCATAATGCCAAGTGGCTGCACTTGAAGCTTCTCAACACTTGACATCTCAAATCTCTTTGTTCCTGGGTGGCCATCCACAAGTGAGATACACAAGGTAAACCATAAACATGGGCCTTGTGAACCACTCAACCAAAAACCACCAAGCAATTACCATTCCACCCAGGTGATTCATTAACTTAGTTGTTTTATTAAACAAAAACACAAGTCCTCAGACTTAGAAATTTTCCATAGTATGAATGTATATTCCACCCTTGTTTTCTATTAGATAAGCTAAGCATGATAGTAATAGGAATCTTAACTTAGGAAATTCTACTAAGGTTTTCATCTACTAGTTTTTCCCATAGCATGGTTTATACTTAGCAAAAATTCCATGCAAGTTTTACTTAGAAAAATCACTAATGCATAGTGAAAGTAATGGGACAAAAGTATGAAGCATCACTTTCCTTTTTGGTAGAGAGTATAAGTTCACCCTTGATCTTTGCAATGTTCACACACTTCAAGTCACTACAATTCAATCAAGCAAACAATATTTCAATCTACCATTCAAGCAAAACATCACATAAAATGATAAAGTCAAAGTAATGCATGCAAGCATGCCAAGCTTTGTTTTATTTGAAAAAGTGGTTCCTAATGGGTCATAAACATTTGAAAACACCTAATGGTCATTTTTATAAGGTGGCAAAGTCATTTGCAAAAGATTTCACTTCAAAAACCATTTTCAAAACAAGGTATCATTTTATGTGGTGTAGAAATGTTTTTACTAAGGCATTAATCTATAGGGTTCACAAAATATGTTTTCAAACCATAAAACCTTGTGTTTAGGGTCAGAGAGTTTAAAACAAAAAATTTCCCAAAGGTTTTCTTTCAAAACCATTTTTACTAAATAAACTATATTTTTATTTGACTAGAATTGGTTTTAAATCAAAGAATCATTCTTTTCCTTCACCAAATATATTTTTGAAACCACAAAGTGTTTCCTAGGGTCAAGAGGTTTAAAACACATCTTTTGCAAAAGATTATATCCCCAAATTCATTTTTTAATAATTTTTATATCCTAAACAAGCATACAAATGTTTCTGCAAAAACAAACATTTAAACAGAAACGTTTTACTAAAAAATGGCATGGTTGGCTAGGGCTTGTCTTGCTGATTCCATTGATATAAAGTTTGCAAATTTTGGAGATGTGGAACTAAAGTTATGCAATTTACAAAATTGGAAATCTAATAGATCAAATTCTGTTTAAATCAAACAGTCTGGGACACGCGTCCTATTCCTATTCGCCGAAAACGTTTCGCGTGGATCAAGCGACGCAGGCCGTTGGATTAAGTGATATCGCACGGCACGTAGAGGCTACTTACCTCTTCGCTTATTTATAATCTTATCCGTCAGATCGAGATCCAATGGACCCTATTGTTTTGACCATTTGTTATAGCGGCCGACGCGGCGGGCGATCGGCGGTCGAAGGCGAATCTGGCGATGCAGGAAGCGAGGAAGGAAGGGAGTATGCTCACCGTGTTCGCAGAAGCCTGGGGAAGCTCAAGGTGTTCTCGAGGAGTCAAGGGGCGCATGGAGGTGAGGGTAATGGCTCGCCGGAGTTGCTCCTGGCGACGGGTATGCTCGGGCGTCGTCGACGGTGATGCTACAGCGCGTTCTAGGACAAACGGAAGACAGGGTCAGATGCGCACGGTCCTGGCGAAGATGCGTGTGTGAAGGGGAATGAAAGGCGCGGTCGGGTTCTTACCAGAAGAGTCGCCGGAGTTGAGTTAGCCGTCGGTGGCGAGATGGATTTGTCGGAGGCGATGTTATAAGGCGCGCGCGGACTAGCTAGGGCCACTGGTGGGTGCGCAAGGTACTGGAGAGTGAGCTCGCGTGCACAAGGGGGCAGGGTATGGTCAGGTGTCACCGGAATTTGCACGGGACCTCGTCGGAGCCAGTGGGTTTGCCACGAGCAATTCGAGCAGCCCTGGGGCGGAGAGGAGCTGGAAACATAGGGGAAATGGGGAGAAGAGGGACTCGTTTAAGGGGCGTGGTCGCGGCAAGGTTAAAGCGAGGCATTGAAACGAATTCAACCACGGCATTACTGGCAGGAAACGGCCGGCGCGGTCGTCGCGGGGTGAAGACGACGCTGAGCTGGCGTGGGGTCCTTTGTCAGTTTGAGAGAGGAGAGGGGAGTTGGGTCCACTCGTCACTACTATCTTGGTCTCAGGTGCGAAACGTTTTCTTCGGAGAGAGAGGAGTCATTGGGCTTAGTGGGCTAGGATAGTTGGGCTGGGCCGTTTCATTTTTTTTTCTCTTCTGAATTCTTTTTCCTTTTTCCAATTCAATTTCTGTTTTGAAATTCAAAACACAATTCAAACAACCAAATCAAATAAACTTCCACTAAACTTTATATTGAGTTTAGCTCTGTTTATCAACACAAATCAAAGTCCAAAAATCAAAATAATATTTTTATTTTAGGGTCCATTATTAATTAAATAAATAGACCATTGATATTAAATCAAATAGATTTTGATTTATTCAAAACTCCATTTTGAAATCTAAAATAATATCAAAACCAAATCAGTAGGTTTTATTTGAAAATAAAGAACACTTGGAAAACTTGTTTAAAATAAATAAATAGGTTTGATGTTTTAATTAAAATAGTGAAACCTTTATTTTTAATAAACTTGGATATTAAATCCTTATTAATTTATTTTAAATAAACCTTTACTATTTTTACCAAATAAAAATATTTTATTTCAAAGGCTTGGCCAAGTTTTAATTTGGCTTAAAATACTCCTTATTTAAAAATCTTCCTTTTCATTTGAAAACCAAATCTTTTTATTGAAAGATCCAAAATAGCAATTCCAAATATTTAAATTTTTCTTTATTAAAGGTTTTGTCTTTTCAAATCCCTTTAGGATTTATTTGATCAAATAGGTTTGAAAGTTTCCAAATTGAATTCAAAAAGTTTCTTCTCACCCTGAAAATCAACAAAGTTTTATTTTATTCAATATTTCTCACATAACAAGATTTGGAGAATCTTGGGATGTGACAAAAGTATATGATGTATATATGGCCATGACTTTGGTCGTTTGGCTTGAAACCCAAGAATGTTCATACCCATTGATAGCTAAGCTTAAATTCTTTTACATTATACCATTTACTTTTAGGTTAGAATTTTACCCAGGTGGTGGGAGTACATTTTACATCAAGGACCTAAAATGTGAAAATTACATCGAGGTCCATACATTTAGCACAAAGGTCCCTAAAATAATTAAGCAAGGAAAATAGTTGGGTTTGGCTCCTTCTCAAAGAGCAGTTGATCGAGCTATACTCTTCTAAATACTACTTCCTCTTCGATTGTTTTCAAAATATGGCCATATTTGTCGGCATGCAAATTCTTTGATATTGGGAGAATCAATATAAAGTATGATGTAGATATGGCCAAGACCTTGGTCGTTCAACTTCAAATCCAATAATGTCCATACTCATTGACAACTAAGATTAAATTCTTTTAGATTTTACCACTTATTTTTAGGTTAAAATTTTACCCGTTCCATGGAATTATATTTTACATCAAGGACCTAAAAAAATGGAAAATTACATCAATGTCCATACATTTAAAACAAAGGTCCCTAAAATAATTCAGGAAGGAAAGCAGTCGGGTTTGGCTCCTTCTTGAGAGAGTAGTTGATTGAGGCATACTCTTCATGCTACTTCCTCTTTGATTGTTTTCAAAATATTCCAAGATTTTATCGGCATGCAAATTATTATTTATGGGATCATCAACATAAAGTATGATGTAGATACGGCCATTACCTTGGTCGTTCAACTTGAAATCCAAGAATGTTCATACTCGTTGACAACTAAGCTTAAATTCGTTTAGATCTTACCACTTACTTTTAGGTTAAATTTTACACGGGCGATGGGAGTACATTTTACATCAAGGTCCATACATTTAGCATAAAGGACCCTAGAATAATTACGCAAGGAAAACTGTCGGTTTCATATCATTCTCGAGAGACCAACCGATCAAGCCATGCTCTTCATGCTACTTCATCTCTCGGTTGTTTTAAAAATTGGGCACATTTGTCGGCATGCAAATTATTGGATATCCGATCATCAACATAGAGTATGATGTAGATATGGCCATTACCTTGGTCGTTCAGATTGAAATCCAAGATTGTTCATACTCATTGACAAGTAAGATTAAATTCATTTTGATCTTACCACTTTTAGGTATCAATTTTACACGTGCGGTGGGAGTGCATTTTACATCGAGGTCCTAAAAAAGGGAAAATTACATCGATGTCCATACATTTAGCACAAAGGATATTAAAATAATTAAGCAGAAAAAACATTCGGGTTCGGCTCCTTCTCGAGAGAGCAGCTAATTGAGGCATACTCTTCATGCTACTTCCTCTTTGAATGCTTTCAAAATATGGCCAGATTTGTCGGAGTGCAAATTCTTGGATATGGGATCATTAACATGAAGTATGATGATGACATGGACATTACCTTGGTCGTTCGGCTTAAAATCCAAGAATGTTCATACATATTAACAACTAAGCTTAAATTTGTTTAGATTTTACCACTTAATTTTAGGTTAGAATTTTACACGGATGATTGGAGTACATTTTTCATCAAGGACCTAAATAAGGAAAGTTACATCGATGTCCATACATTTAGAACAAAGAACCCTACAATAATTAATCAAGGAAAATGGTCGGGTTTGGCTCATTCTCGAGAGAGGAGCTGATCGAGCCATGCTCTTCATGCTACTTCCTCGCTCGACTGTTTTCAAAATATGTCCAGATTTTGTCGGCATGCAAATTCTTGAATATGGGATCATCGGCAGATTTATTTTTTCAAAAATTGTGAAGACTCGTGATTGTCAACATGCAAATTCTTAGCAAGAAATCAAATCTTTCAAAAATCTTGTCGGTTTTTGGTACATTGATTACCGGGTGGCTATCGTCAAAAGATAGTTGTAGAAATTTAAGAGCAATCTACCACTTAATCGTATTTCAAATTTTACATAATATTGGCAAATTGGCTTAAATTCTTTGGGAATGAAGGAGTGCTACTTTCTTCACGAAAAAAGAGGGATCCTCACTTTTGAACCATCTTGCTGCGGGCAAGGGCACGACATGCAATGAGTACTTCGAGGGCAAGGGAACGACATACAAGCTGACTAAGAAACTATGGGAATGCAATGAGTACTTCGATAGGTTCTCCTGCAACGATGTGTTCCCAAATTGTATGGGTAAGTAGTGGGTAGGTGGCAATGGAGATTGGATCGCCACTGTTGGGTGCAAGTTTTAGTGGGAGCTTGTCAATGTGTATACTCATCAACGCGTTCCTCTCCCACAAGTCCATGAGTTTGTACCCACCAATGATCCGTTTACATTCATGCATAATGATCACACCATTATCCTTCGGAAGATTACTATTTGCCGAGCTCCCACAGCTGATGCGGATTTAGATTTCTCTCTTGTAGCTATCTTCGACTACTCAGTTGCTACCCTTGACGGTGATGAGTATACATGGACGGTTCTTGAGAACCAATTCCAGTACTATTTAAGATACATCGATGCAGTTATCCACAAGGGTCTAATGTTTGCAGCCACTGATAATGGCAGTGTTTATGTATGGAATCATTTGTGTTTTGTCAAGTTTGATCCACACCTGTTGTAATCACTAGTTTCAGTTTTTATGGATGTAAACTAGTTTTGGCTGATTTGGCCGTCATTTCTTTTTCAAGGTCCTATTCTTCTCCCGGCACCACCTAGCGCGCATCTCGGGAAGGTCAACCATGACATAGATGATGAGGAGTATGAACCTGGTTTATGGTTCTTAGAAATATCTGCAGAAGAATCTCGCCTTCTTCTCATCCATACTGAGGGCATAACTGATGAGGAGTTTTATGGTGGTACTTATTATGGCCATGGCAATCCTGTTGCTGATCATAGTGTTGATCGTTGCTGTCGCACTTTTGGCACCTATGCTACTGGGTTTGGCTATAAGGTGTACTCAAAGGTGATATGTTAGAAATGTATATATAATTTTTTATGTTCCATGCTTGTTTAGTATCTACTTTGCTTTGCTTTGTCCACACTTTGAGGTGTTTTTATATGTTTTCTGGAACTAACCTATTAACAAGTTGCCACAGTGCCAGTTACTGCTTTTCTTCGCTTTTGCTTACGTAGGCGTAAAATCAATATTCTCGGAATTGGACGGGACAAAAGCCAAAGTCAATATTTTACCGTGGGCAACACAAAACCAGAATACAAGACGGAGGAGGCTCACCAGGGCCACACCTGCCAGCGGCGCTGAGTGGGGTGAAGCTGCCCTAGTGGCCCCCTGCCTCGCCTCTTCGCCTTAAAGTCCCTCCGATGCCAAAACCCTAAACACCCGATCAATATTCCACAAAACCGTATGTAGCCGCTGCCACCATCGTCCCTAGATCGGGGGGATCTGAAGTTCTTCTCGGCACCCTGCCGGAGGGGAGATCATCCCGGAGGCCTTCTTCTTCATCATGCCATCCTCTGGTATGAAGCGTGAGTAGTTCCACCTTAGACTACGGGTCCATGTAGTAGCTAGATGGTTGTATCTCCTCCTTGTGATTTCATTTATAGATCTTGTGAGCTCCGTTCATGATTAAGATCTAATCTATTTGTAATCATGCATGTTGTGTTTGCAGGGATCCGATGGATATTGGGATTACTATGTCAGATTGATTAATGGTTTTGTCTTATGATTCTATTATGTCTGTGTTGTTTGTGATCTTGCATGCTCTCCATTGTTAGTAGCTATCTTGGCCAAGTAGTTGCTAGTGACTCCAAGAGGGGGTATTTATGCTCGATAGTGGGCTCATGCCTCTAGTTTCCAAGGGAAGTGATAGAAATATCTTTGGGTGTAGATGTGCTGTTGCCACTAGGGAGAAAACAACGGTCTATTGTTCATGGAACAAGTGGATTGTTTACCTTACACACTTTGCTTAAAGTAGTTGTTTGTTGCTTGCAACTTAATACTGGAGGGGGTTCGGATGATAACCTATGGACTTCTAGTCATAGATGCAGTTGGATGGCGGTCTATGTATCTTGTTGTATTGCCCAATCAATCTCATAGGATCTTTCTGACTAGTAATTGCATTGTTTTGCCTTGCTCAGTTCCTGTCAATTGCCCTGCTGTAATTTGTTTACCCTTCATGCCATGTTGTTTATCTAAGGAGAGCACCTATAGAGAACTATGGACCCCGGTCCAATCTTTACCATTGATACATCTTCCACTGTTTATTTGCTGCAAACCAGCATCACCTTCCACACCATACAGTTAATCCTTTGTTATAGCAGCCAGTGAGATTGACAACCTCACCGTTCGTTGGGGAAAAGTCTTGAGTTTGTGTTGCGTAGGTTTTCACGTTGCTTGCAACACCTGTGTGACGTTTCCTTCCTCCTACTGGTTCGATAACCTCGGTTTCTTACTGGGGGAAGACTTGCTGCTGTGCTGCTCCACACCTTGCTCTTGGGGTTTCCCGATGAAGCACTTCTAGGCGCCATCAACAAGTTTTCTGGAGCCGTTGCCGTGGAGACTAAGGATGTCTTCACAAGGGGAGTCCTCCTCAACCTTTCTCTTTACTTTGTTTTTAGTTTTCTTAGTTTCTTTTGCTTGGTTTTGTTTGCCTCTTTTTATCAAAAACTCAAAAAAATTAGTTTAGTTTGGTTTGCTTTCTCTTATCAAAAACACAAAAAAATTAGTTCCTGCCCTAGTTGCTACCATGTGTGGTTTTGGTCCAATCTCTGTGACACCTATGGAAGAGATCTTTACTTTTAAGGAAAAAAGTGAAGAGAGTTTTAAAGAAGTTTGGTCTAGAATCTCTGCTTTACAAAGGGAAACTGTGCCTAAGATGAGTTTTAGCTTGGTTATTAATAGTTTCTCCCACGATATTGCTCTTTGTTATAGATATGCTTTGGATGCTGTGGCTGAGAAAGATATTTTTCTATGTACTGAGCATGAAGATTTTGATGCCATAAAGAAATTGATTATAATTTATAATACGCCTGGCAAGTCTGATTCCTCTTTCATAGATATTTTTGCTAGGTTGAACACTCTTGAGTCCAGTACTTCTGCTTTGAACAGTTGCTATCACACACTTAGGGAGTACCATAATTATGTTCTAATGAATTCTGAGCCTTCAAAGTGGTTTCCCACAATCAAAGTCACTATAAATAGTGCAACTTTTGATGCTCGTTGTGATATCATGTCTGAATTTTGCCTTATGCCTAAAGATATTTATGAGTCTTTGGGGACTTTCTAAAGGGGGAGAGGAAATTTCTCTTACTAATAATGCCACTTTATTACCCATTGGAATAGCTGAAGGTGTGTTTACAAAAATCTTAGGGAAAATGGTGTCTACTGATTATCTTGTTATTGAATGTGTAGGCAAAGGACAGATTACACTTGGAAGATCCCTACTGAAACACCTTGGAGCAATAATAAATATGGGAAAAGGCATTATGCATTTTTCTCCTCCAGTAAGCAATCATATTTTCCCCAAATAGAAGAAGAAAGGAAAGAAAGGAAGGAGCAAGCGGGGTAATGCTTCCTCATTTGAAAATACTTGATTTCTTGCTTCTTGTGCCTAAGTAAAGGCATTAAAGAAAAGTACTTGTTGGGAGATAACCCAAGAGTTTCCTTGAGTCTTGGAAGTTATTACTTCAGTAATGACCTCTAATTATCCTTTTTTTTTGCTTTTTTGTGCCAAGAATGACCTGTAATGAGAGGGAAGTAAGATTTGGGGAATTGCTATCCCGTAACAGATTTCTGTCCTCCACCATAAAAATTCGTGAGTAGTCTCTGTAAGTCGGATTGATCTGAAAATTTACTAATAAATCCCCCAGTATGTTAGATAACTTTCGTTAGTTCAACACTTTTTTTATTTGAGCAACAGAAGATCTTCGAAAAAATCGATTTCTACCTGCTGGTCTTTTTTGATAGATTTCTGCCATTATTTGCATTTGCTTCTTATTGATTCCTTTTTGAGTTCTCTTTTGGGGAATTGAGCTTTTTAAAGGAGTTGATACAGTAACTTGTGTTTTTAGTGAATTTTTTTTCTGTTCCAAAGCTAAGCCTAAGGGTCTATTATATTTTGAATACACTAATGTTGCTAATGAAGATTGTGTGAAGTTTTGTATGAAGGAAAAATTTCAGGTGTAGAGAGAGAATGATGTAATGATATGAAGAATGGACAAAATATCAAGCTTGGGGATGCCACCCCGGTGTCACCCCAAGAAATATCCAAGAGGTACAAGCGTCAAAGCTTGGGGATGCCCAAGGCATCCCCTTCTCCATCAATAAAAAGCCCAGGTATGTTTAGACACTTCGTTTTTATTATTTCATGCACTGTTGTGTTGTTCTTAGAGCGTCTTAGTTTTTGTTTTCTTTTCTTAGTTTGTTTAGTTTGCTTGAATAAAGTAGTTTGGAACCCCGATTTCACTTTGTTGTTTCAAATAAGTCAATTTGTGATGGAAAGGAGTACAAAGTTCTTGCTTGGAAGTGCAAGAGGAGCTTGCATTGACTGTGACTTAGACTTTAGCATGTCATGCTAGGTGTTGTTTTGACCTTATGCCTAGTGATTATTGCTGTAGCATGACTTGTTCCAAACAATTGGGATTGCTTAGTGTGCCTTGAAAGAATTATGCGTTGTTTTAGCATGCAAAAGCATAGTATTGTGGTATTCTCCTTTGATGATTTGTTTGGGTTGACTTGGCACATGCTCACACCATGTTATGACTATGAAAAAGTCACCATAGCCTCTATGTTCATTTAGTCCTTGACTTGTAGTACCACTCTATGCTTTGATTAGTAATATTTTGTCGCACTACATGATTATGGCTATTATTTCTCTCATAGTTGGTTGCTCCCAGTCTTTTGCTAGCTTCCACTTGTATGAGTAAGCTCTACTCATGCTTCCAACTCCCAAGAAACCCATTTATTCCAAAGTGTCCACTATAAACTACTATACATGGTGTGTTACACCATTCCAAGTATATTCTTGTTTTCAGCTATCTTCTAATTAAAAAGTATTTTGTTATGTGAAAACTTAGTGATTAAAGCCCTCACAAACTTCATGGCACACTTTATATTCCATGCCCCTAATAAAATTGAACCATTGTGTCATCTATGTTGTATATGCTTGCACTTGTACGTTGGAATTAGCAGAACCATGCTGTCATGGGGAACATTTTCAACATTGCACTTGTACTTTGTACACGGTTGATATCATGATCTTTTGTCTATGTATGTCACCGGTGTGAAATAAAGAGGGAGCTTGTAAGTCCATGGAGTTATGTATTTTCTGTTAGAGAAATGCCTGGGCTACTAGCCTATGCCATGCCTAATCATGGTGGAAACTTGCAGCATCACCATAATGAGCATTCTGTGAAGTATCTTCAATAAAAATCTATTGAAATAGTAAATAAAAATATCGTTGAGATGCTCATTGTCTGCTTGCCTTGTCATTTTGGTTATGGGATAGCTCTTGTACCATGTGCAAGGGGTACCCTGTTGGCGGTTCTCTATGATACACATGTACTTACTATGACAAGAACTTACAGGTGACTGAAGTTGAGTAGCATGAGGTGTGGCCCTCGTATTCAAGGGACATGAGATTGCCAACTTATACTTTGTCAAGCATATACTCCATAGTTTGTTCAATTTAACCTTAATCACTTCAAGATGCTTATGATAGGGGCAATGAGGGCTGAAAGCTAACAAGTACCATAATTTTTGGAAGCTCTTTTTGAAACTTGAAATCCCTGCTTCCCTTTATGAAGGGCCTTTCTTCCACTATTATGTTGAGTCTCCACCTTCTACCTTTAAGCACCATTAAGAGAGCATAGTTTCCATTCTTAGTTCTATGTGTAGTGTACCAAAACTTATTGATTGATGCATATTGTGATATTACTTGTTCTTGTGCTATTTGTATCTAGTCACTCTTATGAACTTTGAAGGTGTCCTATGCATCTATTTGCTACTCTATGAGGGAAAAGCTAATTGCCACTATTCCATGTTTTCTGTATGTGAAACAAACAAATGTTTTTCAATACATGTTATTCATGATCTTTGTTTGTTGCCTTTCATGTTGCATGCATAGTTACCTTGTACTACTGTTAGAACTCCAACTTTCATGCACATGTTTAGAGTTCTTTGATCCCAGCTTTCAATGCTTGCAAATGGTTTGATCTTGGTTTTGATGGTGCATGTCACCTCAAAAAATATTCTTTTATCACTTACCTACTCGAGGACGAGCAGGAGTTAAGCTTGGGGATGCTTGATACGTTGGAAACATATCTATAATTTTTGATGTTCCATGCTTGTTTAGTATCTACTTTGCTTTGCTTTGTGTACACTTTGAGGTGTTTTTATAGGTTTTCTAGAACTAACCTATTAACAAGTTGCCACAGTGCCAATTGCATGTTTTCTGTTCCAGAAAGGCAGAAAATCAATATTCTCAGAATTGGACGGGACAAAAGCCAAAGTCAATATTTTACCGTGGGCAACACGAAGCTAGAATACGAGACGAAGGAGGCTCACTAGGGGGCCACACCCCCTGGCGCCGCGGCCTAGGGCTAAGCGTGCCTGGGGGGTGCAGCCGCCCTGGTGCCCCCTGCCTCGCCTCTTCGCCTATAAAGTCCTCCTGATGCGAAAACCCTAAACACCCGATCAAAATTCCACGAAACCGTCTATAGCCGCCACAACCATCGTCTCTAAATCGAGGGGATCTGAAGTTCTTCCCGGCACCCTGCCGGAGGGGAGATCATCCCGGAGGCCTTCTTCTTCATCATGCCAGCCTCCAGTATGAAGCGTGAGTAGTTCCACCTTCGACTACGGGTCCATGTAGTAGCTAGATGGTTGTATCTCCTCCTTGTGATTTCATGTATAGATCTTGTGAGCTCCGTTCATGATCAAGATCTAATCTATTTGTAATCATGCATGTTGTGTTTGTGGGGATCTGATGGATATTGAGATTACTATGTCAGATTGATTAATGGTTTTGTCTTATGATTCTATCATGGATGTGTTGTTTGTGATCTTGCATGCTCTATGTTTTTAGTATCTATCTTGGCCAAGTAGTTGCTAGTGACTCCAAGAGGGGGTATTTATGCTCGATAGTGGGTTCATGCCTCTACTTTTCAAGGGAAGTGACAGAAATCTCTTCGATGGTAGATATGCTGTTTCCACTAAGGAGAAAACAACGGTCTCTTGTTCATGGAACAAGTGGATTGTTTACCTTACACACTTTGCTTAATGCAGTTGTCTATTGCTTGCAACATAATACTGGAGGGGTTCGAATGATAACCTGAAGGTGGACTTCTAGTCATAGATGCAGTTGGATGGGGGTCTATGTATATTGTTGTATTGCCCAATCGAATCTCATAGGATCTTTTTGTCTACTATTGAATTGTTATGCCTTGCTCAGTTCCTGTCAATTGCCCTGCTATAATTTGTTTACCCTTCATGCCATGTTGTTTATCTAAGGAGAGCACCTCTAGTGAACTATGGACCCCGGTCCAATCTTTACCATTGATACATCTTCCACTGTTTACTTGTTGCAAACCATCATCACCTTCCACACCATACAATTAATCCTTTGTTACGGCAACATGTGAGATTGACAACCTCACCGTTCGTTGGGGCAAAGTCTTGAGTTTGTGTTGTGCAAGTTTCCACGTTGCTTGCAACACCTGTGTGACGTTTCCTTCCTCCTACTAGTTCGATAACCTCGGTTTCTTACTGAGGGAAGACTTGCTATTGTGCTACTCCACACCTTGCTCTTTGGGTTTCCCAATGAAACGCTTCTAATCAAAAGGACACTGCTTACTTGTTTCCACCTAAGCCATGGATACCAATAGCTGACTTGGAAGCATATTCCCTTTTCCATGGATTGAACTATCTAATTAACATTGCATTAGGAGGTGCAGATGGTGCCCCTGGATATCTGATGAGAAGCAACTATGTCTACACTGCTCACCATGCAATAAGACTTGGATATACGCCATTTCCTAAAATATGCTGCTTCAGTCTAAATACTGAAGAAGCAGCTGTTGGTTTTTCAACCAACATTGTATGGAAATCTCCCAAGACTCCATTATGGTTCATACCGAGCTTCGCCAATGCCCGAGATTGGAACCTAGCTATCGTAAGTACTCTTAATACTATGTAATAGGATAGTTAAGTTGGTATCGTCCCCGTTGAACTATTTTGGCTACAAAGTAGTACTAGTATAGTACTAGGTCTTGTATTTTGGAGTATGTTGTACTTTATACTGATACTTGTTTAGATCAAGGGTAGGATATGGTACTGCTTTTCCTTTGTTCTATTGTTTCTATTACTAAAATATTTTATAGAACTAATACTGATGTACTGGTACTTGTTTAGGTCAAGTGCAGATGGTCTTGATTTTATTTTGTAACTTGGCCTTGTCATAAACTCATAATCTTGACAAGGCTTGGGCATTTTGAGTTGCCTATGGAGGTCACACACAAGCATTGATGTGAGAAGGAGGTATGCACACAAAAGCATAGTTGATCATAATTTTTGCTTGCTCCAATAATCGAGTGTTCCGAGAAAAGTAAAAAACTAAATCGGTCACTTTGAAATGCTGATCAATCTGTCAAGTGCTGCTGAATATGAAATGAAAATCTGTCGATATTTTTCTTTCTTTTTCCGTACTACTGAATCTTTCAAATGCTTGTGAATCTATCAAATATTCTGTTGCTTTTACTAAAGTATTTTTTAGAACTAATAGTGATGTACTGGTACTTGTTTAGATCAAGCGTAGTAGATGGTCTTTCTCTTATTTTGAAACAACATGGCTAGGATATGGTCTCTATTTTCATTTGAATTGTGTCCTTGCTACATCTATTGAATTTTAATGTCTGCATTGTTAAATCTGTAATTCTTTGGTCATTATCTGTACTGCTAAATCGGTCGAAATGCTGTTGAAACTGTCAAGTGCCACCTATTATGTAATGGCAATCTGTTGATATTTTTCTATTTTATTCTGTACAGCCGAATATTTCAAATGCCAGTGAATCTGTCAAATGTTCTGTCATTTTATTACTAAAGTATTTTGTAGAACTAGTACTGATGTACTGGTACATGTTTAGATCATGGGTAGTAGATGGTCGGTCTTGCTTTTATTTTGAAATATAGCCTTGTCACAATCTAGATGAGACTTGGGCATTTTGGGTTGCATATATGTTAGTCACACATAAATAGATGTAAGAATGAGGTATGCACAGAAAAGCAGTCTTGATCGTCAGTTTTGCATGCTCCAATGATGGAGTGTGGTCGGAGAAAAGGGCAAAATGAATCAAGAACTGATTATCTTTGTACTGCTATTGAATTTCAGTATATGTATTGCTGAATCGGCCACTTTGAAATGCTGATGAACATGTTAAGTGCGGCTGATTACGAACTAGAAATCTGTCGATATTTTTCTTTCTTATTCTGTACTGCTGAATCTGTAAAATGCTAGTACGAACAGTAGTTCCTAGCTTAAGGTAGTTTTAAGTATTTTGTATGGAGTTCTTCCTCTGCTAATCTATTTTATAGTAATAACCATGTACTGGTACTTGTTCATATCAACCCATCGAGTGCAAAATATGATCTCTCTTTCCTTTTGAATCAGGCCTTGGTGAATCTATCAATTCTTATGGTTATTGTCTGTGTACTGCTAATTGGTCAGTTTGTGATGCTGTTCAATCTATCAAGTGTGCTGCTGAATATGAACTCGCAATCTGTCGATATTTATCGGTCTTGTTCTGTACTGTTGAATCTGTCAAATGTTCTGTCATTACTACTAGTACAATATTTTAACAACTAACTGTGATGTAATTGGAGTACTTGTTTAGATCATGTGCAAAAGATTGTCTTGATTTTCTTTGAAACTTAGCATTGTCACAATTATCAAGATGCGTCTTGGGCATTTTGAGTTGCATATAGGGGTCACACAAGCATTGACATAAGGAGGAGATATTCATACAAAAGCAGGCTTGATCGTCAGTTTTGCTTGCTCCATTGCTCCATCTCCCAATTGTTCTATCCTTGCTATTCCTAAAGCATTTTGTGAAACTAATACTAATGTACTGGTACTTTAAATCAAGTTGTAGAGGCCTCAACCTGATAAGGTAGATTCCTCCTGTGTTTTATAATGCTAGTCCCTAGATCATTAGCTAGCATCCACAGTTAGGATGTAATATCAAGATACAAAGGTCATAATATAAATATATAACCAGAAATAACATAAGTTCATTACATCAAACATAGCTCATTTGGCTTTTACATTACATTGCAGCGGAATAACTATAGTCATGGGTCCTTCATCTTCAAAGTGCCACAGGCAGATGTTGGTTGTAGACTTTGTAGTCCTAGTCAATCAAACAATCTTCACTTAAAACATTCAACCTGCAACATTACAGGTTACAGCCACAAGGGTCAATACATTTGAATTGTATTGGCAAGCTTCACTTCTATGTATAATAAGAGTGAATCCTATCATTATATGCACATTTGGCTAAGTAGAGTTTAAGGCTTATTTGCATAAAACATTATTTTAACCTATCTTTTCAAAAAGGGTTTTAAGTCCTTTGTCCAATCTCTTTTCCAAGAATCCCTTGAACCCTTGGTAGAAACTCAAGTGTTCAAGTCCTTGTCAAAATCTCTTGAGCTACTTGGTAACCCCAAGTACATCAAGCTCTTGAGCACCTTGGTAACTCCCAAGTGCATCAAGCTTAACAAATCTCTTTGAATTCCTTGGTACCCCCAAGTGCATCAAGTTTTTATATTAGAAGTTAGAATGTCGAGATCTCCCATAGTTCAAACTTTAGTTGCTCAGTTTTGTCCATAACCGGGGACACGGCTAAGTACTTAGATTTTATTAACTTCTGCAGAAGGAGTACACTTTACCCACATGACACAATCCCATCTTGTTGCCACCAGTGGCCTACTGGATTAGTGCTCACCAAGATGGAGTACCGGCAGACTGAGAGTGTGACGAAGTCTTTCCAAAAGGTCCTCCCATACATCATTGCTAGCTTGCCTTCAGCCCCCATGAAGCATTCCAGATCCCCATGTCCGGTAACCAAAGACAATGTATGGGTCTTCCTAATGTAGTTGACTAAGCCAGAGCCATAATAGCATGTGGTTGTACACGAAAGCCACAATTGGAGAAACATGTTCAATCTCTAAGTTTCCTAGGTGGTTTTCTCTTGGAGCACAACACAAAGTGAATCCCATAGACATGGTTCCTTTTGTTGCCACCCTCTCCAAAACTTAAAGTGTCCACCACCTAGGTGGTTCATTGAGTCCTTGTTTTATTATGTAAAACATAAGTTCTTTTCTCAACCTTTGTAAAATCTCAACATGTATCTCTTTTCAAAATATAGCATGGCTAAGCATGTACAACTTCAATATTTTCACTAAGGAGTGTATAGGGAATCCTATTAGGATTTTAGCATAGCATAAGTATAAAATGTCTTTTCATGCATGTTTTCATAATCCTCTAAGTATAATGAAAATAATAGGGCATTTGTATGATAGTGTAACTTGCCTTTTTTTTGGTAGGGAATGAGGGTTTACTCCTTGATCTTGCTAGTCTCACACTTTGCTAATTTCACTACAAGTCAATCAAGCAATCATAGTATTAGCATTCCAAACCAATATACAAACAACATTTCACATACACAAAGCATGGATTCTAAGTCATGTATGGGAACATGCTTAAGATGGTTTTATTTACAAGGAAGGTCTCCACTAGGCTTATAACTTTGTAAGGTCCAAATTGGTCATTTACCAAAATGGCAAAGTCATATGCAAATGTGTTTTATCCTTAAACCATATTCAACCCAATCATCATTTTATGTGGGAAAACTTTAGTTTTATCAAGTCCATAACCTTTAAGTCTTCACCAAAGGTTTCTAATTCCTAGGACTTGGTGGTTTGGGACTAGTGGTTTTGATCAAAAATCATTTTCTTTAAAGTTTTCTTCCCATAGTCATTTCCATAACAAAAACCATTCTTTTTATTTGGTTAGAAAATGACTAAGTCAAGTAATCCAACCTAAATTTTACCAAAAATCGTTTTTAACACCAAGGGTTGGTTCCTAGGGTCAGTAAGGTCACACAAATCCATTTTGCAAAAGATTTAATCCTAAAATCAATTTTAAACAATTTTCCTACTCTAAACAAGCTCACAAAAGGATCTGCAATTTCAAACAAGCTAACAGATACTATTTTCGAAACTAAGGCCATGGTTGGCTAGGGCTTGTTCTCCTGAATCCAACGACATAAGATTTGCAATTTTTGGACGTGTGGTTTGAAAGTTACAAGGGTTTGAAGTTTGTAAATAAATTTGTTTTCAAATTTCTTTTAAAACGAAAGAGGTGACACGCGGCGTGTTTCAACTGGACGGTACCGGTTCGGGTGGATCGATCTCTCTGGATCGTTGGATCTAAGTGGGATCGCACGGCACTGGTTGCTCGATACCCCTTCGCCCACTTTCTTTCCTATACGTTAGATCTAAATCTAACGGTCTCTAACATGCTTGCCAAATTCCGGCGGCGCTCGGTGGCTGCGCGCGGCGGCAACGGTCTGGCTGCGGCTATCGGCGGTTCTAGGAAGCAGAGTACGAAGTGAGAACACTCACCGTGATCGCGAGGATGAGATGATGCTCGGGGCGCGATCGGTTGGTCGTGGGGCGCTCAGGGTCTGCAGTAATTCCTCGCCGGAGTGGAGGTCGGCGTCGGGTGCTTCAGGTGGTCGTTGTAGACGACGCTGTGGATCACCCCAAGGCAAAATAACGACACGGTTAGATGCAGAAAGGTGTGGCGAGTGCGGGAGTGTGAACGAGGAGGCGCGGGGTGGTCAGATGCATACCCGAAGTGCTCCTACTGTGGTGACGGTAGGAGTCGTCGCTGCAGATCGCCCTAAGGCATAACGAAGGCGCGGTCAGATGCGCAGGATCAAAACAATGTTATGTGCGTGATCGAGGAATGAAGGGGCGGTCTGGTTCACCTGGTAAACGTCATCGGAGAGGTTGCAGACGGCGGCGTCGTTGGAACTTGTCAAAGCCAACGTTTCGGGGCGCCCACGGTTGAACGGAGGGCATGGACAGTAGCGCCAGGGGATGGGGAGCGTGCGTGTTTGGTCGATGAAGCAAGGGGAGGCAGTGTGTGGCCGGAATTGAGAGCTAAGCTCGTCGGAGACGGCGGCAGTGCAGCAGAGATTGGCGGCAGCCTAGGGGCAGAGAGGGAGTGGCGACAGAGGGGAAATGTGGAGGAGGCGTTGGCGCTTAATAGCGTGCATTCACGGCGAGGTTTGAGGCGCGGCATCACTGCGAATTGATCGCGGCTTTGAATGGCAGCAACGGCAGCGCGGGGGAAGGCGTGGTCTGCAGGTGGGGAGGAAGAACAGTGGAAAGGGGGTCCAGTCGTCAGTGGGAAAGAAGCGAGGGGAAGGTTCCACCCGTCAGTGTCTGTTTGAGTCAGTGCTTAGGTAGGAAAACGTTTCGCTGTGGATAGAGGAGCTGGGCTGGCGCTCGGCCTCCTGGGCTGCTGGGTTGGGTCAGGTGCATTTCTCTTTTTTTTATTATGTAACCTTTTCTTTTCTATTTCTGAATTTCTGTTTTGAAATTTCTATCAAACAAACATGGTTCAAATAAATTCAAACAACACTCACACTTTGTAATATTGAAATTAGTTCTGTTTAGTAACATGAACCAAAATCCAAATTCAAATTAATAATTTTATTAATAGGTTCCATTAATAATTAAATATAATTGGACCTTGGTTATTTAAATCAAAAAAATGGAGTTTGATTTTTATTAATAAAATATTTATTTGAAACCTAAATATTTTCAAAACCAAATCAGTAGGTTTTATTTAGAAAATATAGAATACTTGGAAACTTGTTTTTAAAACAAAATAACATTTTATTTTAGAGTCCATTATTAATTAAATATAATAGGATTTCCTTATTTAATTCAAATAGGACTTATCTATTGAGGTGTTTATTTTGAAATCTAGAATAGGGCCAAAGCATTTTAGTAGGTTTTATTTGTGAATATCAAATATTTGGAAAACTTATTTAAATAATTAAATAAGTTTTGATGTTTCAATTAAATTGGTAAAATCTTTTATTTAAATAAAGTTGGATATTAAATCCTTGTTAATTTATTTAAACAAATCTTTGCTAATTTTATTTAAATAAAATGTTTTAATTCAAAAGCTTGGCCAAGGTTTTAATTTGGCTTTATAAAATATTCTTTATTTATAAATTATCTTTTCTTTTGAATACCAATTCTTTTATTAAATGATTTCCATAATAGTAATTTCAAAAACATTTTTTAATTTCATTAATTAAATGTTTATCTCATTAAACTCCTCTAGGATTTATTTAATTCAAATGGGTTTGGGGTTTTATTTAAACTCAAAAAGTTTCTTCTGGCTCTGAAATTTAAACCAAGTTTTATTTTATTCATTTATTTCACATTACAAGATTTGGAAAATCTTGGGATGTGACACAAGTGTAGTAGATATTCTTGCTTTTCTTTTGAAACATGGCCTTGTCATAATCTAGATGAGACTTGGGTATTTTGGGTTGCATACAGGGGTCACACAGGCATTGATGTGAGAATAAGGTACTCAAAGCAGACTTGATCGTCAGTTTTGTATGCTCTAATGGTCTAGTGTGTTTGGAGAAAAGGGCAAACTGATCGTGCGATAAGGTTTTAGAGCTGAAATAAGAACTAGTTCTCACGGTACTGCTATTTTCTTTCAGTGTCTCTATTACTATCTTATTTTGTACTTCTGAATTTTACATGAATGACTTCCAAAAAGAATTACCGTTCTTTCCCGCTCCCTCTCCGAGGTCTTTGTTTCGAATTCAGCCGAGCCACATCACAATGCAATTTTTATATACCAGGAGAAGAAATATATCCCATTCGGCCCCTCTTTAGCCCAGAACATTTAAATTTGGCCTTTTAGGGGTCAGGGGACTGCTGAGCACAGCCCGGTGAATTTTGAGAAAGGAGCCCAGACACCATAGCCTATGTAGTATAACCCATGTAGAGCAGCCCATGTAATTCGGCCTATTTTGCATTGCCACCCACCTCTCAAAATAAAATATTTTTAAGAAACTACTCCATTTTGTGGCATTTTATAAATTGATATGCCAGGAGCGCTCCCCCTCCTAGAAAAAGCTTCACCTACCTACATTTTTGTGTAGAAACTATTGCATATGTAGCAGTTTTTAGTTGATCTGCCAGGAGCGTCGCCTTATTATTTGAAGGGAGATAAACATAGACAAAAAAAGTCTTTTTAAGGAGACAATTTTGTGCATTATAGAAGAACCGTTAAAGTTTGTATTGTATAATATGTGTCATCCATAGTGGCAAGGCATGCAGTTAACACCTGTAAGCTCTTGAGTTCGAATAATATTCAATTTACTTTATAGACTCACATTATTTGTACTCTGAGGATGACATTTGGGACCCCAGCGACGAACCAAGGTCAGAAAATTGAGGCGGACGAAAAAAAGTCCATCATAACACGTTTCATTTACATATAGTCTGACATGTGAGACCCAACAGAGAGACCTTACACTGATGTTGTATCGAGCCATATTGCCAAGGTCAGAACAACAGACTCAATTCGAAAAAATAGTCCAACACATACACGTTTCTTTCAAATATAGGATGATATCTGGGACCCAGAAGAGACATTTCCTGCACAAAGGAGGCTGACATGTGGGACCCAGCAATAGACGAAGGTCAAGATAGCAGTTGTGGAAATTTATATTATTATATATGTATACTAAGGATGGCATGTGGGACCCGGCACCAGAGTATATATATTAACATTTTTTGTACTCTAAGGCTGATACCTGGGACCCATATAAACTGCTGCTGCATCTAGCAATGTTGCCAAGGTCATAACGGCGGACTCCACCCAAAAAAAACAGCCCAATACACACACGTTTCTTTAAAATAGAGGCTGACATCTGGGACCCAGCATAGACACGTTTCCTGCATAGAAGTTGCTGACATCTGGGACCCAGCGATGGACCAATGTCAGAACAACTGAGGTGGCAAAAAAAGTCCATCGTAGCATGTTTCATTTATAGAAAGGATGACATGTGGAGCCCAGCTACGGAATTAAACGGTAGATGCATCTAGCAGCGCTATCAAGTTTGGAAAAAGGTAGCAGGAATGAAGGAAAAAAATTCCATCATACACACGATTCTTCTAATGAGAGAATGACATGTGGGACCCATTAGCGTGATTAACGGTAGATAGATCGAGCAACGTAATTGAGTTCAAATCAGAGAGGCACGAGCCAAGGAAAAAATTCCATCATACACACGATTCTTATAATGAGAGGCTAGCATGTGGAATCCATAAACATGATTAATGGTAAATAGATCGAGAAACGTTATCGATTTCAAATTAGGGAGGCACGAGCCAAGTAAAAAATTAATCATTTACACGTTTCTACTAGTGTGACGATGACACATGGGACCCAGCAGCCTTATTAAATACAATATGCATCAAGCAACGGTATCAAGTATGGAACATGGAAGGAAAAAATTCCATCATACACACAATTCCTCTAATGTGAGGCAGACATGTGGGACCTAGCAGCCTGACTAAACGGAAGAGGCCTCGAACAACGTTATTGAGTTCAAATCAGGGAGGCGCGACCGAAAAGTTTGGTCTGCTAGAGTCACTGACGTCCAGGACCCACACTCAAAATAAAAACTTCAGCGAGTCATCATCTCGTGAGGAAGAAGAAATCTTACTTCTGCCACGTGCCCGTCGAGCTTCGTCCATGTTTTAGCGGTTTCGTCGTAGTAGAGGGGAGCGGAACCGAAAAAAAGTCTTCCATAAAACACGGTCGGGCCGAGAATTTTGTCGCGGAAGACGCGCCTTCTACGACGACCTACGGGCCTAGTTGTTGTGGAAGGAAACATTTCTTGTAGTGCTTTCTGTAGCTTTGCTGATGAGCTTGCAACTTTGCTTCTGGAACAGATGTGTACAACCCTCCTGGATTGCTTTCTGACTTGTTCTTGCCTCCTAGAACTGGTTCAACTTCTCCTTACTCTAGTGGGTCCTTGTTGTCCTCCTAATCCACCCCTCCATTAGGTGACCATCTTGGATGGTTTCTTGGTGGATTGTTGTGGTGAATAGTTGGTTGATCTAGTGGAAATCTGGCAAGTACTAGTGGTGGTTTTGTGTGTGTTCTTGAGATAGAGAACTATGACTGTGAAGTGGTGAGCAAAACTTGCTTTTGCTGTATGCGAGTGTGTTTTTATCTCTCCTTCTCTCTTACTGCTGGTCGACAGCACACTACATGTAGTTAGTTGAGTGAGCTGTTTCAGCACACAACAGAACTATTACAGCAGGTCGACAGCACACCAATTACTCCTAATTTTCAAACCTTTTCCAAATGATTCAATTTTAAACTTGAACTCAAATTGTTCACCCAAAATCTTTTAAATTTATAAAGATCATGTCAAAATTTATAGCAATCACTATAAAGAGCTAAACATGTCTCCAAGTAGTGAAAGAAACTATGATCTCTCTAGGGTTTTGTTTGGCAAAAAAACTACCCCAATTTTACAGATGAATGCATGCAAATGCTCAAATTCCTATTTCTACCTTTCGTTGGTTCCTAAATGATGGGATGTTACATTACACACTATCAAAGGATTTATAGAAAATAAATGTTGTGTTTAGCTTTATAAAAATTACTTTCTTAAAATGTATTTCTTTTATTTTTATAAACCAAAAATAAATTCCTTATAACTTCATTTAAGTCATTTAGAATTTATTACATTGGAAATGAATTATTCTTTTCCCAAAAATTTTTATTACTTGATAAATTAGGTAGAACATTAGTTAAAGAGTAAGTCTAAATGCTATACTTAAAACTATAATTATAATTTCTAGTGAAGTTTAAAAGTAAATTACTAACTATATAATGCTCATTTAAAATATTTAACTAACTATAATTCAAATATTTAAAAGTTCATTTTGCAAATCATTAACTTATATTACAAGTGAGTGATGTCAATACCCGGATTTTTAATCCCAGATGCCTGTTATGCCATACATCGCAATCCCAGGATTACCATTTTTGCGAGACATAACATATTGGATATCCCAGTACATCATCCATTACAAACCATACATAAGGTCTTATAACAAATAAAGGATCTCATGATCCAGTCTTAATACAATCATTGCAGCGGAATAACATAATAATAACGGTAGCGTGGGCGAGGCTCCATCTTCATGGTCACAGGCAATGCTGATGATGGGAGATGATCCTAGTTGTTGTAACCTTCCTGTGGTCCGTCCTCCTGATAATCCTCTTCGTAGTCTGGCCACGGGAATAGCCAGGGACAAAGCTATGAGTACTCTTTAAGTACTCACAAACTAATACTAACAAGTGAAGTAGTTTTGAGTAGGAAGTACTAAGCTCTAAGCTGTTTTGCAAAAAGCCAGATTAATCTCTACTGAGTTCAGAAGCAAAGAAAGATAGTTGAAAGTTTTATAACACCTAAGTGGGAACTTGAATTTCATATCACAACTCTGTTGTGGTCAAGTCAAAGTCATGATTCATTTCACAAGTCATTTTGAAAACATCTGACGACGGAATAGTATGGCCACTCCAACTGTCCATAATCGTGGGCACGGTCGTTCGAATAGTTTGACATTCTTCAAAGGTGGTACACTTTCACCACAACATTCTATACATCCGCCAGGAACAATCCTGAATTCACCATACTCAGTATGCGGATAATCAATCCTAATCTTTCAATTACACGCCCTAGTATAGGCACCTCTCCTATGAGTTTGACCTCCCAACCATGACCAACTGTCATCTTGGGAACTTCACATGTGGACAATCTTCACAAGGTAGCCTCAGCTCAAACTTTGGCCGTGAGGGAACCCATACTAAGGTATATAAACTTCCAGTCAAGCCCTACCCAAATTTCTGGTATTGTAGTTATACGGTAAAATTGGAATGGTATCGCATCGAGAAAACCATAAGTTTTATAAAGGGCTAAGGCTCATGCCTTAACATTTTCATCATCAAAATCATCTGGTGTTCAAGAACACATGTCAAAACATTTCATTAGAATGACTCATCATTCTAAGGTTTTCATAATCATGTTCACCATGTATTCCCATCTAAAGTGATCAAGTTTTATGCTTAGCACTAGCATCTACAAGTGGGGGTAAACATTAATGAGGGGTGGTAATCTATGGTGAATGATATAGGTTCAATCTCATGCCTCAGGATGACATCAAGATTTATCTAACTTAGGTCAATTTTTATGCTCTTTATGCTACCTTTAACACATATTTCTACAATCTACAAGTCACTAAGTAAACCAAACTAAGGAGCTTTGGTAAAGAAATAAGATAACTAAGCTTGCAAATAAAACTAGGATTGGGTATCAAGTGGTGTAAGCTTGCAAGTAAAACTTACATGGTTTAGCTTAGCTTGCTAAGATATTAGCTTGCTAAGTTAACTTGCATAGTGAGGCTTGCACAATTCCAAGTATAAGCTTCCTAGGATAGCTTGCTCAGTTAATAGCTTGCCTTGAGTAGAGCAGTGGTTGAAGTTCTCCTCGGCTTCTTCCTCGTAGTAGTCTCCTTCCTCCTCATATCCTTGGTCGGTACTAGTATGTATAAATAAATACGAGGTACACAATCACCATACAATACTTAACTACTTTTATTTATCACACCAAGGTTTTCACTAGATGATCTAGCATCATCACCAACATTACAATCATTAAGGCAGTTGTCTTCTTTATTTTATTTTGGAAAAGTAATTTCTACTCATTGAAAACTACTTTAGATTTAATATTATCCAACTAAAACATGGGATCATGTTGACACATGTCATCACCACATATTTCAGTACATGGGAATGTGATTTAAAGTGGTGTCATAATTTAATAAGGTTTAACCTTTTTATTTAATTAAATAAAGTGACTAGAATCGCCTATGAGCATTCTTTTATTACTTGACCATTATTTCTGCAAGTAAACCTAGATATTTTTATATATTCAGAAAGGTCTTGTTAAATGTGATTTTTGAGAGTTGGAATCAACTCAAAAGCTTTTATGGTTGAATTTTGAAAAATGTTTGAATGCAGAAAAGCTTCTGCCTTGTTATTTTTACTATAGGTTATCTACACTTCTAAAGGGTTTGAATCTAATGGGCTTGGATTAAGAATTCCAGTACCTTCCTAACAAAATTGGTTTCATGCAATTTGTTTTAGTGAATTGAGATGGGTTGATTTTTGAATCTAGGTATAGAATTAAGTTTGAAAATAAATGGAAAAACCTAAATTCAAACTATTGGGTTGCGCGGGAGGTTAACTGGGCCGGCCCACGGTGCACAGCACACGCGGGTGGGTTTAAGTGGATGTACCCACCAGTCAGCGAGACAGGGGGTGCGAAGGGGTATGGGGCAATCTAAACCACACGATAAACTTCTAATCAAACGACTGTGACTTATTGTCTCCGTTGGGAAACACCTGCGAGACAGAACCCTAGCGCGGCCAGTGGGGGTCTACGGGGGCTCACCGAGGCTCATGCGAGGGTCGGCGATGGGGGAAAATGACGAAGTCGATGACGGCGAACCTCCTGGTACTGGTGGCTTCTCTTGGGGCGGCTCCAATCGCTGGCTCCTCTTCTCCTCCTCTATGGCAGACTCTGGGAAAATTCCGGTGACCTGATGCTCGCCTTGCTCTGGGGGTGAGGTGAGGTGGTTCTGAGAGAGAGGGGAGTGTGTTGGTGTGAAGAAATCGAACGGCGGTGGCCTCTATTTATAGTGCCAAGAGGGGACCGAAGGGCGCGGGTGGAGCTCATCGTGGTCGTCGTTATAGTGGGCTAATGGCATGGACGACGGTAGGGGCGGTGCTGTGCTCCCTGGCGAAACTCAACGGCATGGTCGCGAGGCGTGGGGCGGTGTGACGCGGTCGGAATGCTGCGGTGCTCTGGATGGGTCTGACGGGAAGTTTAATGGCGCACGGGCTCTCCTGGTCGTGCAGCGACGAACGGGTATGTCTCTGGGGTTGCTGGGGTGGTGGTGATCACGCACGCAAGCGGCGAGGGCGGCGCGCGATCTGTGGTCGCGTGTCGAGTGCGGCGCTCTGGCGCGCTCTCGACATGGCACAGAGGCATAGGGCATGACGGTTCTAGAGTGGTCTAGGGGTTGGCTGCGCATTGGCATTGGACAAGGGGTGGCGATGGACGGTGGTCAATGTCCCAGACAAGGTTAGCGAGGCTAGAGTTCCTCCTAGCTGGCTGTCGACAATGGGGTGGCAAGGTGAGGCTCGGCATGCTCACCATTGATGGCAATGGCAAGCTCACAGTGAGCTAAAGCTTGTTAACTAAGCTAGATGGTCTACTAATAGCATGATTTTTTTCTTTTGTGGGGGATCTACTAATAGCATGCTGTGAGCAAGAGAGGGAACAAGGTTGGCCAAATCACTGCTCGCTATAGTGTTTTGTGTTTGTTTTTTTCCTGTTTGCAAGATGTTTGATGAAATGGCCGAAAGAGATTTGAATTTGAAATTTTGGTTCAAACTTGGTGGGTGTACTAGTTACATACTAGGTAGTTTCTGGTTAGTTGGTTTTGCCAAGGTGCATTGGTTTGGTTGGTTTTTGAGAATTGGTGATCTTCACATATGTTAAAGATTCAATTTTGAATTGTAATTTGAATCAAGTTGTCAAAAGTTTATGTAAGTTTGAAAGGTGGGCTTTGGTTCACTTTTACTTGGTCTAACAAGGGGTGAAAATAAATAGAATTGTTTCTGTTTGAAATCTTGGACTAGAAACACTCAAAGTGGTCTAGTGAGTAAGATTGGCAAAAATGACCATTTGCTTTATTTGGTTTGTTTTTTAATTTCCTTTGATTTGTTTCTGCTTGGATTTGATTTAGATGATGTTGTTTTCATATTTAAACCATTCCTTGCTATTCACAACAATCACACAAGTCCATTCAAGCATTCATACAATCATCACATACACACATGCATACATATGATTTTAATTAACAAAAGTTTTTGTTAACCCTAATTTTGGTGATTGGAATTTGATAATCATTGTTCAATATTTTTGGGATTTTACAAGTGATCTCAATTTGTAACTATATTTTGTGTGGCTCTTAAACTTGGTAGTAACACTATATAATAATTTCACCTATTTTCCATAAGAAAATCTAATAATATAATCTAGGAATATTAAACGTACTAGATCTAAGTCCTTAAGGCCAAGCTTCATAATTATAAGATTTCATCTTTGATTATGCTTAGGAAAACCCTAGAATTTGGTGATGTTATAAACAATATGTCTTAAGCGATTATTGTTTTTATAGTTAACTTTGGTCTAATATACAAAAAATCTAAAAGCATAATAACTCAAGAACATTTAAACCTTATAAAAAACCATAGCTATAGTCCTATTAATCTTTAGGGTTGATTAACTTAACATAAACAACATTTTCCTCAAATTTAATTCTTTTTTCCACTTCAAAATAAACACTATGTTATTTATTTTAAGTCATAACAACTGAAAACATGAACTTCGTAATAGTTACACAATACCACTTAACCTTAATTTTGTATTATGATTGTACTTCACCTTTTATGTCTTATATGTTAATCTTAAAGTCCTTGCAACTGTACTCTTTTGTGAATTAAACTTGAATATAAGTCAAATCTTAAACAAATCACCTAAATCTAACTCACTTGTAATGTTGGGAGTTACTTTGGGGTTTTTACAACATGCATCGCATTACTTATGCATAACAACAATATTGCTTCTTTAAGGATTGTCCTTACTAGGAAATGATGGTATTTTGTGGGACCCAAGGTCGAGGGTCAAGTCGAGACATTCGACTACAATACTTCGTTATATCAAGGAAAGTTCACTCTTTCTCATGTCCTTTGCTTATTTTCTATCAAGTATTTGCAAATCCAATGTTGTCATCGCATGCATTTCAAAAAGGTCAAAAAACTCTATTTTCATAATGATATGATTATGGGTTATTTACCAAGTGGCAATAACCTAATATGGAAGTTCCGATGGTAAAGTAACATATTATCTAGGAATTAAACAACTAATGTCATCAGTGATTCTTGCACCGTATAATACGTGTTAACCATGAGATTTGGAATGGGACGGAGAAGTCCGATGGATCTTTTTTCCTTTGGCATGCCATGGACACTATTATGGGCGTTTTGTAAGTTGCAGATCATGGGTAAAGCCGTGTATTCAGGGAAATCCTACTGTGGATCTAGGCATATAGAAGAAAGATTTCTAGTGTTTATGGTTATCATGCATATCAGACTAAGGTAAATCTGTATTACTAGGGGAAAGTCTACCTTAAGTCTGATAGTACAACAATTGCGAGTATGCAGGTTCATGGAGAAGGGTAGTGATCGGCTTGGATCAATTACTGGGCCCCACATCATAGGAAGTGTGGACGGGTAAGCTTCCCGAATGTGCAACAAGGAATTGGTCTCTCATGGGTAAAGCAACGCACCTCTATGGAGTATACAAAACTATGACATGTTACTCCCTGTTCCGAGTAGGAGCTACAAACGTAGCAGGAAAGGAACTCCACAAAGTTCTAGTAAACATGTGAAGGCTGATGGACATAGATTTTCATAATAAAAGGAACCTTTAAAGAAATGTTTATGAAAACCTGCATAACCTATGACCTTTGGTCTATGGTTGTAGTTAGTGCATCAAACACTCGTTTTTAGTGAACTTGCCGAGTACGCTCATACTCAATCGTACCTTCTTAACCCATGCTAGATTGTAAAGATGTTGAAGACCAAGAAGAGGAAACATTCTATTCAGTTGAATACCAAGTAGAATTCCGCTATGAGGAAACATAAATATCTGGAAGTGTCAAAGGGGACAACTACAGAAGCATCTACGGAATGGAGGCCGAGGAGTCTAAAGTGTGGATTTGTCAGTTATAGTTGATTGAATCTAATAGTATAGATATCTATCCTAATAATCTCATATAAATCTTAATATTTAATTTTCTTATTTATCTTGTTCTAAAGTTATTATAGTTTAGCTCTGAGTCATCGAGATACCTCTATAGACCTAGGAGGATCTCGAAGTCGTTGTGTAATTTCTGTTTGTAATAATAATGTATTTATGTGGACCCGCTTCGTTTCTGTGGTACCACTCTGAAGGATGTAATATTTGCGGAACAGTGTTCCTTGAGTGTTATGTCAACGACTATAGTATACTACAACATGCAGTGGTATGCTGGTTCACCACAACTGGTATTAGAGCAAAAACTTTAACCTTAGGTTGTAAACTTATTAAGTGGGAAGAACCTATAGGACATATGTTAGCAATGATAAAGAGTTCTCTACAAGTATGATGATTATTCAATTGAGAATTACATTTTCATGTTTCTAGTGCGATAATTCTTCATTATGATGCAATTTGGGAAATAATAGTGAGTTATAACTCGGTATGACTAATTATAATTTCTTATCTACAGTAAGGAATGGCATCTCGGTATCCAAGCTGGAATGTTCAAGTACAGAATAGGACTTTAGATGACTATGGAGGGGATAAGACAAATCTTTGGAGAGAACTTCTTTGGAATCTAGATTGAAAATCTCGATTTCTCGTCAAGGTTTACAATTACTACGACGGGCAGGTCTTAGAAAATTGCCATGTAGTGCTTATTGATACATTCGATCCGGATTACAGATATAGTATAGTAGATTTTTCCCTATTATACCTAGGTTTAATAGAACCTTGGAAAACAATGCTAATAGGAGTAAAAATAAGGAAACGTCTACAAGACTTTGGTTTTTATTTTACCTTTGTTTACTAGACCAATCTAGTTTACTTTATATTGTGGTTGAATCAATGGGTGGAGATAGGCCAAGGTTGAAGATCCACCTGCAGCTACACATCATATGTGATAAAAGATAATAATAAGCACAATCATGTGTAAGGTTCTAATAGAGATAAACTTTTGTGGGCAACGCATCCTAATATACTAGAGCCCCTGAGAGGACAAAGGCATAGCAATAGTCTTTTGATCCAATCGAATGTATCGCAAAGCACTGGGTTACAAACGATTATTAAGTGTAGAACAAAGATCAAAACATTAAGTGGTGATGTTGTTGTGATCTTGAATGGGTCTCTAAGCAAAGACCGTACCACCCTTGCTGTCACTAGGGTTCCTATGAGATTGCCGCTAGCCAAGAATCTCACCTCAAGCCTTGATCGATCTCGGGGGTCTTGGGTACCTACAAGTCCAAAGATCGAGGCAAGAGACAAATAAACAAATGATACTAACCAATACATAATTCTCCCATAGATTAGATGCACATAAATGATGTGAGGTTTCTCCCCAACCCACAGCCCATGAGGACTACTCACCCATAACAATAAGATCAAGGATAGAAAAAATTGTGCAAAATACTTAGATTGAAAACAAATATTCTTACAATGGTCACCGAATCACAAGGAGATCTCAAGTACAAAGTAATGGCTATGGCTAATGGAGAGGATGGGGGAAGGGATGAACTATGGTGTGGATATCCTTTGGTGGTATTGTGATGCAATATGAGAATGGCGGCCCTATTCACGGTGGCTAGGACCTCAAAATATATAGGCGCCTTCAGGATAGTTGTAGGGTTTGATGATAAAAAGGCGCTGCCACCCCGTACGGTCGGGCGGTACGGGCGGGACACACCCGTACCAGTCGTCGTTAAGCTGGTTGGTGATACTTGCATTTTTTTATCAACATTTTTAGGACTTATATGCACTGTTTAGAATCATATTTACCATGATCTATCATTATTTATGCATATTTAGATGATGTACAGGACTTTCCTACAAATTCCCTTTCATTGGTATTTAATTTCTAGGAGGCAGAAAACTTTCCTTTTCATTTTTTTGCTGTTTCAGGACCTTCTGGACATCAATAAATCGAAGGAAAAATACCTCATGAATTTTTCACCTTGAAAAGGACTGTGGGCCAAAGAATGAAGCGAGGTGTACCACGAGGCCCGAAATAGGGCAGGTGGCACGCCCACCCCCTGGAGCGTCGTCTCGGCTCCTCATTTTTACAGACGCCTCCGTATCGCTAGAAAACTTACGCCATATTTTTTCCACGATTTACAGAGGCTGCGGTGGAGGCAAAAGTCCTATCCTACTCTAGGAGGGGGCAGATCAAGCTGCATCAGAGCCTCTGGTGAGGGGGAAATCGATGCCATCATCATCACTACTCCTCCTAGGCATAGGGGGAAGCCTCTCCATTAGCACCATCATCATCACCATCACCATCTCCAAGATCCATCTCGTTCCCCTCATAGTTTGTGATTAATTGAACCCCGGATATTGTTTTAAGTGTTATTTACATGTTTGTGATTGGCATCTTGTCTTTTGGTGGAGAGATTATATTTTCAGATTGTGTTTGTAACATACCACCTTTTGTGTAATATTAATAAAGACATGTTTGATCATTGCATGCATGCATAATAGTCGCACTTTGGTTAAATCAAACAAACACAAGCAAAACCCTAATTTCTTCCCCTCTCAAAACCATTCGAATAGTTCTTAAATTTTGAAAAACTACCAAAACCAAAGGAGCTCAAATTGTTATAAGGGCCCTTAGTGTTTTCAGAAATTATATAAAAGTTTCTGTAAATTTGGAAATATTCAAAACAAAGTTGAATTTGAAAATACAAACAGAAATCAGAAAACAGAAAAAGAAAAACAGTTTCTGGAGAAAAAATAACTAAACCTAGCTACTAGGCCGCAGCCCACTTCTCTCCCTCTCTCTCTGCCGCAAGCGCAGCCAGCAGCCGGCCCAGCCTGGCCCAAGAGCAGCCCACCCCGGCCGCGTTGTAGCATCCCAATTGTCTAACAATTGCAATGCTACTTACCTAGTCTATATTCTGCTACTTTCCTACATGTCATTCATTGCATCATTATTATATCATGCTCATGTCACCATGTCACCTTGCATTTTAGCATCATATAACAACCCCTCTATTTGGCTCTTATCCCACATGCATTCTATATTGCATCACTTGTATTGGCCTTTTGATATATTGTATTTGCTTCTTTATAAATTGTTATATGCCCAAGTTGAGTTGGGGGCATCTCTCTCACTACTCCTTCCCATCACTAACATATTGTTTCCCTCTTATTTTCCATCATATGGGAATATGGGTTTTCATTTGGCTTATTGGTATTATAACTCCAAACCCATGTGCCAATATATTCCACCTCCACTATCCACTTGTTCATCTTAGTGCATGCCCTAAAGGCAATGCATGTCCCATGCTTGTTTTTCCCAAGATCATCATCCTCTCTTTTATTCGCTGGCCTTTTACCATCTTGTTATGAAAACTTTACTCTTATTCTTGTGAGCTACCCTTTCCTCGTTTGGTTTCACCTAGCACAAGTGTATGTGTGTATGTGCACTAAACCCTCCACTCCTAACACCCTATCCATCTCTCTTTTCCACATACATGATCATACATGCTCCCTTTTGAATCACCTCATGCATGGACGCAAATGTGTATGCCACATGCATACCTCATCACTTTTCACCTTCTCACTTCTTTTCTTACCTCTTTTTGTGTTGGAGTCATAAACCTTGAGCTTGTTTTGATGTATGAATTTAACCCTATTCTTCTCTCTATTTCTCTCTTTTAACCTAGCTAGAGTGGACCTCTAGCTGAAACCCCTGCCAAGCCCTGGGGCACCTGATGCCTCCTCTCACTCTGATTCGACCCGGGCAGAACTCCCTGGCGTCTCCTCTCTCTTTCCACCATAAGACCACCCCCTAGATGCTCTGGCCCGTGATCTTTTCTCTCGGGATCCCCTCGCTCTGGCCATAAAGCGACAGCGACATGGACGCTTTCCCCTTCATCCCCATCCCCCAACCACTCCCTCACCCTGGACGATCTGCACCCCTTCCTTCCTTCCCCTGCCAAAACCCTAGCCGCCATGGGTGCTCCTGCCTAGCCCATTTCCGTCCTCGTCGTTTCCCGCTGCCGTCGTCACCAGACAACCTTGTCCCGGAGCTGCGCTTGGACCCGGTGAAGCTGCTCGGAACCGGAGCAAGGAGGAGTAGGTCTAGGACGTTTGCTCGCACCCACGCCGTCGCCGCGTCGGCCTTGGCCTCGTCGAGCCTTCCCTTCTGGCCGTTCCGCCTAGCTCGGCTGGGAATCGGTCCCCGGTGAGTTCCCCACCCCTCTCTGCCTACCAGCCCCTTGCCGTTCGCTTCCGCTGCGCCCCAG